>CM071146.1:2636666-3907500 GCA_036417725.1 Clanis bilineata | reverse complement strand
TAGCAACAGATCGAGATAAGTGGAAGGAGGAAAAGGAGGCCTTCGCCCAGCAGTGAGACACTAAAGGCTAAAATAATAAAGAAAAAACTGAACGGACCGACTTCAAAACTTATCCGATCATGACCAAACTGATATGAACCCACCCTTGATCCTCTATCGAACCCACATCTATCGAACATAAAAATAATCTTGAAAATCGGTCCCAGTCCAGTCCCGGCCACATTTGTCATCTGCCTGTCCTTATCCCATATTAATTTGGAGTCGGCGCAACATGTATTTTCTTTCCACTCCCTCCTATCAACCGTAATATCAGCACTCACTCCCTTTTTCTTCATATCATCTATTACACAGTCCACCCATCTTTTATTGCGTCTTCTTCTATTTCTGATACCTTCTACACTTATCCCTTGAATTCTTCTTACAGCATTTCTTTCATCCCTCCTCATCACATGACGATACCATGGTAGACGCTCCCCTTTCATATTTTCCGTTATTGTTGCCACATTAAATTAGATAATTCACTTTGCCCGACCTGGGAATCGAACCAAGGACTACCCGGTCCACAGCTCATATACGCTGCCACTAGAATAAGGAAGCGACGCAATTGGAAATATAACCGAATAACGTTTTACATTTTTACAAGAAAGTATTACTCTGCGCAGTTACAACAGCGGGCTCTTCCTAAAATCGATCACATTGTATACGCGCCAAAGTTTTACCTGAGCCGTGTCAAATTTCCCAGGCGGCCGCGCTACGTGCTTACCGCTTATGTACGTATAAATGTTTGGAATATTTCCTATTACAAAATTGTGAAGGATGTATGTCTTCTTATATTAGAGTGGAATATCCTGAAGTATGTATGTGCAATATTCCTACAGGTCGATCTGGAAAACATTGGGGGAGGCATATGTTTAGCAATGGACGTTCTGTGGCTGATAATGATGATCCTGAGATATTTTTGTGTTTAGGTTATCTGTACTTACTTTAATCCAGAAACGACTGAATTAAAACATAGATATGAAGATCATTGTATAAATATCACGTTTATGAAATAATTAATCAAATTGAATTTGATTATGTTATTCCATTTCTCCATTTATATATACCACTTTTTTTCTACCTGGTGTTATCTCATGCCTGGGTCCGCTTTCCCATTTAAAAGCTCCGCTTCGCCCCGTCTTGAGCAGCCTCCGTAGTAAGACCATTGGTTCTTATGTCTGCCCCTAAAACTTCACTGCTGCTCGCTGTACTTAATAAATCGATAACATAATTAATGGGTAAACTAACTAATTGGTCATCATCATCATCATCAGTCATGGGACGTCCACTAGTGATATGTTCAGTTCATGCCTCCCCTAAAGATTTCCAGATCGACCTGCTGGAAGCGGCCTGCCTGATGAACTAATTGATCATTAAAATTTAATTATGAAGCCTCGCTTTGCTCTAAATCTCTAAACATAAACTCCTACACGAACAAAAAGCGATTAAGCTAAAAACTATACATGTACACATCAAGTTGATAACTCATACAAATATTCTTATATCCTCATAGCTCAAAATGCGATAGTAAAAGTAACATTACTCGCACGATCTTCAATCTATCACAGGAATAGGCGTTCACGGCAATAAAATAATGTGAGAGGGCCGATGCGTCTCACCTAATGATACTTTCCTCTCCATGTCGACATAAATCGCCTCACAGATGCTCGTTCGAGCGAAATTCTCCAGATAATCTGCCTCTTAGTGAAGCGAAAGAATGTTAGAAACACCTAAGGAAGGTAAATCTCTCAGAATAAATGTAGCTACTGGAGAATTCTCAGGTACACGTAGTAGGAAGTCTCTGTTCTTAATACCTAATGTGGTACTCAACTTAATAACGTTAAGGTTTTGACTTGATGGTTGGTTGGGAAGGGTATGGTACCATGATAATTAACGGCCTTATAAGATTATGCCTGACAAATTATGCTATTGGTAGGATATTCGTATTCGACCGGATGACGACCACCGTACACATGGTGCTAAAACCTGCCATAGTGGCTCGCACTCCGTGTGTGGTTCGCATTCCAGTAGCAGCCAATGTACTTCCGGTTCTCTCGAGCGGCTAACGGCATGACTTGATGGTTGGTTGGGTCGGTTATGGAGATATACCTGTGTCTGCATCGGTAATCCGCCTATCTTGTCGCAAGCACCTTTATTTGCTTCTTCGCTCTTCGAATTCGGAGTGTGAGGAAGCATAAATAGGCCGGCATGATTCTGCCGACCACTGATAAACCCATTGTTTGTCAGTTGTCGCTAGTTTTTTTAGACTGCACTACGCTTACCATCAAGTGCAGTGGAGTCACTGCCGTGCCTGGTTAAAAAAAAGAATGTCATTGTTCTTCAGGCCCTTATTACCCAAAGCCAAAAGTATGAGTTGTCATTTTCGACCGTCTACAAAAAAGGGAAAGGTCCTCAATTGGTCTGTTGTTCCGCCAAATATGGACCAATTTTAAAATTATTTTCATATTCAATAGAGCTTATTTCAAGGTGTGGTCATATTTGGTAATCCCAGGCAACTCGATGCTTTTTGGAAAAGCTTTTTAAATTCCAGTTAGAGTTCGAGTTCTTTTTATATTTTAGTATTCGAGCTCGCTGCGCATTGATGACATTTGGTTTTCATACAAATTTCATAGCATCAAACTCGAATACATTTACGATTGTCAGATGTTTTCCTGCTGCCGCTGGTAATATGTACCAAGAAAACACATCTGGAATTGAAATTCCAGTCATATTCTTTCTCATGCGAAAAACCTGTCCAGCCACTTAAATGATTCTTCAAAGTACGTCCTTATCGTGCATTTATATGCCGTTCTTATTCAATACCCGTACATCTATGGTAATAAATTCGTCTATACAATGACAGCTTTTCCTCTTGGTATGCCGTTCCATCTGAGATTTTCACATGGTAACCGAGACACATATTTGATATTTTTTGTTTCCAATATTTCTGACTGTATTCGAAAAACCGCTTTTATAGTATCACTATAGTCATAGATATATGCCTTCTATATATATGTACATCATATATAGATATATACTACCTCGGTGGCGTGGTTGTATTTCGGTACGACTCGGTATTCGGTTCTTGAGGTCTCGGGTTCGATCCCCGGGTCGGCCAAAGTGATATTGGATTTTTCCATATCAGCCCGGAATCTGAAATTTGTGCCCGATATGGCGATAGGCTCGCTTCATCACATCTGGGACGGAATTAAGTTCGGTGAAATGTGGGTGTACTAGTTCGCCAGTATGCCTCTACTGCATACCCCTTTGAGGATACAGGCGTGAGTTTATTTATGTATGTATTATATACCAGCTATTGTATATTCTACTCACATTGTTTTTACAATCACAAACTAAAGTTTTTATTGCTAACTAAAAGTAATTACTTCACATTAATTGAATAAATACTTTATTCTTTAATTAGGTTACACGGGACACTTTTCTACGTTATTTAAATATACTGGTGGTTCGGAAATGTAGTCTTTATATTCTGTTTACGAATTTTTTTAAGTATCTCTAATACTTGAATACTTGAAGTAGGACATTTTTTATTTATCGGATACATGAGTGGATATGGAGTGGATGGATATGGAGAGTCCACCCCAAATATTTATTTTCTATTATTTTTATCTGGGGATGGAACCTAAGACCTCAGGTCGGTAGTCGTACCGAAATACCACGCCACCGAGGCAACATAGAAAAATCGCTTTTATAGTATCGCTATAGTCTGTCACAGGCAATTGTTTGTGTCGAGTGACATTTGTATGTCTGGTATTTCAAGCAAAGAAAATGTACATTTATGTGTATTAGAAGGCTAAGTGTGAAAGAACTAGGAATAATTGCAGAGCAAGGAAAAAAATGCAACTTCAATATTAAACAACTATATTTCTTAAATTACATTGGTGTCTGCACTACAATATATACACTCCGCTCCTTAATTAATTACCTTTACAATCAAAACCAGACAATCTACTAATGAATTAAAATTTAAAAAGAACTTAGTATATCTAAGTACATGTATAATTCTTAATTAAAAAAAAGAGTACTCGACTAGATCACGGTACGAATGTGGGTTATTGGAATGGA
Organism: Clanis bilineata; assembly: GCA_036417725.1. Lineage (NCBI taxonomy): Eukaryota > Metazoa > Arthropoda > Insecta > Lepidoptera > Sphingidae > Clanis > Clanis bilineata. Next base: position 3,903,375 of record CM071146.1, on the reverse strand, counting down.
ATTTCGGTCGTCTAGAATCGCCAGAACATCATATATAGATTACAAAAAAAATACGGTACTTCTCATGGTAGTTAAGTAAAGTTGGGCGCCGTTAAAATAAAAGAAAAGAACAAAGCAGGAAGACGATTCACCGCGCTGAATGCGACGCTGGGCACGTGATGATGAGCACGTGGCTTCCCTGATCACCCCAGGTCATCTACGGCTACCTCGTCGCCCTCCAAGGCACGACGGCCCCCAGCCGCTTGGTGTTACTGCCTTTTACAGCCTCTCTCGACCTCCGTGGAAGCCTTCGCCACCAGCGAAGCTCCCCCCCAACGGACGCAGCCCGAAACAGTCACCACGGTGTGCTGCAGGACCACAAAAAATCACTCGTCAAGCACCGTTACACCACGGTTTGGGGAATGCCAAACCGCAAGCCCAAAATTACAACACTTCAAAATACAAACTCAAAATACAACATTTCACTTACTTTCTGGGGAAAACAGAGTTGCAGACGATGTTTTGCTCTGATGTCTACCCTCGTGGATCTCGGCCCAGGCTACGCCCGCCGGGATCCGTCACTCGGAGATTTCTCTAGCTGCTAGCTCGTCCAAGAAAAAGAAGAAAAAGGCCGGAGCGACTCTGTCACGGCTTTTAAACCATTCCTCCTCCAACAAAGTCCCGCCCACGCATTTCCGACTCAAATTCGAGAACATTCCAGCTAAAATCCTCCATAGAAAGCAAGTCGATATGTCTACACAATAAGGCGAAAAATTCCATACACTAACAATGGATGTAAGACCACAAACTATGATCGACATATGTCAACTTCCGTAACATAGACAATCCACAACCATTTTTTTAAAGGTCGCTGTTCAAAATATCGTCAGCGGCAGACCGTCGAACTAATTACAAAATATTTCAACAAGCGTTTCTCAATACAACACACAGATGGCATCACCAGTATTTTTTTATGTAACAAGTCATAGATATATAACTGCTATATATACATACTATATAGAGATATACTGCCTTAATGGCTTGATGGTATTAAGGTACGACATACCGTCTTGAGGTCTCGAGTAATTTTTTTTTGCACTTTGGGATAGCGGTTCTTAGAATATTAGGCAGTAATCTCCCAATAAATTACATTGACATTGTAAATTCCGTTTTAGCTATTTGTCATGCTAAAACAGTATTTCTAAGATATCTCCTTAAGAATTTCAAACGTGTGTATGTGAAGTCTACCAATCCACAAAGATAAAGATAAAGATAACCATTTTTGGAGTAATCCCGTGCGGCCGTACCTAACAATGAGACATTAAATTACCTCGCTGATATGATTATTAAGAGCAGCGATAGCTCAGTTGGGAGTGGAAGTGGTACGGACTGTCGAGACGAGTGTCAGAGTTCGAGACCAACCTCAAAATACAGCATACACCTCTGACTTTTCTATGTTAAGTGCGTTTTCTTTGTGAATTATCGCTTGCTAACGGTGAAGGAAAACATCGTGAGGAAACCGACATACCCGATTTCTCCACAAGAATTTCGAAGGTAAGTGAAGTCTACCAACCCACATTAGGCCAGCGTGGTAGACTAAGACCTAACCCCTCTCATTCTATCACATCTGGGACGGAACTAAGCTCGGCGAAATGTGGGTGTTCTAGATCGCTAGTGCATCTCTGCCTACCCCTTCGGGGATACAGGCGTGAGCTTACATGTCATTGTTCATAAATTCACTGTGCTGCTACATGATTATTACAAATGCGAACAAAATAGTTACAAAACCTTGATCTCACGAGATAAAGGTTGTTCAGGAAAGGCCTCATTCGAATTACAACTTAAATTACATTAAGAATGTAATTGAGGCAAACACAAATACATAAATCATTGTGGAACGACGCCTGGAGACGGTGTGATTGATGTCGCAAACCTTTGTACTCTGTGGCAATTACAAAACAGACACGAATCTGGAATATTAAAATACCTAAGAATATCCAGACTGCCGAAATTAAAACCGCAAGAAAATATAAATATAAGTGTAGACGTGAATAGAATATTCAACAAATGGATTACTTTTCTAGTTATGAATCTTTAATTTGAACTGTGTGTCTTGCTGTTTTATGGTTAAACTACTGAACCAATTTTGGTGAAATTTGGTACAAGGACAGTTTATAATGTAGGAAGGCTACTTTTCGTCTAAATTTGCTGATATAGACGAAGCAATTCCACAAAACATACTTTTTCAAGCATGTTGCAGATATAATATAATATGTAAAAGCTATAATTATTATAAATATACAAATCCTTAGAATAACATAACATAAGCTCACGCCTGTATCCCCGCAGGGGTAGGCAGAGGCGCACTAGCCAACTAGTACACCCACATTTCGGCGAGCTTAGTTCCGTCCCAGATGTTATAGGGGGGCGAGCCTATCGCCATATTGGACACAAATTCCAGACTCCGGGCTGATATGGAAAAATCCAATATCACTTTGCCCGACCCGGGGATCGATTCCGAGACCTCAGGACGGTAGTCGTACCGAAATACAACCACCCCACCGAGGCAGTCAAATCCTTAATCCTTAGAATAACTTAACGAAAATGTTTAAAGGATAGCAATGAAAATGATCCTAACAGTTTGAATATGAACATTTTACTTTTCGATAGAAAAATAATAATTTATGCAAGCCTCAAGCCTGATGTAACCAGCAATGTAACATCGTATTGATTCAGACATTCCACATATTTGAATCTTATTGTAACATCTATGAAACCAGCTGCGCCAAGGAAATCGGTACACCACACGTTTGTCACAAAATCTTGGACACCAAAACGCCTACAAGCTTGGAATTCTTCCCAAAAGGGGGTTGAGATCAAGCAGGCGGACAGTTGAAAATATGATTTAACTTTAATGGGCCTTACTTATAAAAACATTTTCGCTTAACTTTTTGCTTAGAATAGCCTGATTTCCTTGCGATACATTGTTTATAAAATGAAAAGGACAACGTATGGTTCAAGATAAGCCGCACTTAAATATTTTTACAAGTAAGGGCCAATTTGTTTATCCGCGGGCCTAGATAAGTAGCTTATGCGCTAGTCGAATAGAATAAATGTACGGGAATGACATAAAAGTACGCCGCATATAGCTTACTCCTATGTCAATTCCATACATTTATTCTATTCGGATATTCTATTCGACTAGCGCATAAGCCACTTGGCTAAGCCCGCTGGACTGAGTATCTAAATGTTCATACTTTCACGGTTAATATTTTTCTCTACCTGAGAGATTAAATCAATACGTACTTGTCCCCGCATCCCCAATACGTGCCTGTCAAGGGCCCATTGTACTAGAAACCAATTATTTCGTACACAATGTGACTGAAATTACCGAGTTACCATTGTTGGCATCCGCACGGGTGAATAATAATTGTTGAGCAGAGGATCCGACGGGGTGTTAGAACGCGTTACACGACCCTAGTTCACGCTCTGTAGTTACTTTGCGAGAGGTTTCGCACTTCCTTGATGACTGGCTAATGTATTATATTCTATTGTTACAATATTCCTTTTTATTCGTAATAGCTGTTGCTTGCAATAATTTTGACATTTGAATTTGAAAATTTGTAACAAGAGTTCGATGCGCGTCTATAACATTTGTATGAAATATTAACCAAATGTCACAAGAGCGCGGCGAAATCAATATGAATTAAATTGTCAAAATTATTCGCGCTCTCGCAACAGATACAACAAGGCCCATACTGACACGATTGAAGCTATAAATGAATATTTTACCTTTTAACATCAAACATTTTTCTAATTCTGAATTGCTAATGGACTCTATATAACTTAAAAATAAAAGTTATGTATGGTATGCTCCATAAAATATCACTAGTTTTCGTTTCCTGAATATTTAAATTTTTAACACATATGCCCTTTTTGTAATTGCCCATTCATTAATGTCGATACCAAAACAGTAAACAACTAAGAATATGGTAGGTATTATGTGATCAGGCCTTTCTATCTATCCACTGGTATACATAGCGCGTGAAAACTCAAATCACGAAATGGAAATACAGTGTCACATTTTGCACAACTTAAAATGGAACACTACAATCGAAATATATTCAAATATTATGTAAGTTATGCGAATAGTATTATGGGAATCTTTCCCAAGAGAGAGCGAGATTGCCTCCAGATATGCCATCGGTTGCTACAACAATTTTTACCTACGACTTAACTCTTTTTAACCACATAAAAAAGCGAGAACGTTTCTTAATACAACACGCACATAGCACATAAGCTCACGCCTGTATCCCCGAAGGGGTAGGCAGAGGCGCCCTAGCGAACACCCACATTTCGCCGAGCTTAATTCCGTCCCCAGATGTGATAGTGGACGAGCCTATCGCCATACCGGGCACAAATTCCAGACTCCGGGCTGATGTGGAAAAATCCAATATAGTGATATGTCCAACCCGGGGATCGAACCCGAGACCTCGGGACGGTAGTCGTACCGAAATACAAACACGCCACCAAGTTTCTTAATACAACTCGTTTATTAGTTCATGTTTCACAAAACTAAAACCTGGATACTAAGAACATACACCACCGTTCAAGTACTTCAGAAACAAATTGGCATTAATAAGTTTTTGACTAGCTTTTTATTACTCGCCTCCTTGGTCTAGTGGCCGTGTATTTGGGCTGTATGGGTCCTGGATTCGATTCCCAGATCGAGCGTGGTGTTTTTCAACACTATTTTCCGGGACTGGCTGACGTCAGGCAGCCAAATCCTTTCTGCAACATGCCTGAAAAAGTAGATTGCGCCGATCCCACATTAAGGTGTGATAATGGCAGGTAGTAAGAAAGATTAAGCTTTTTGTATAAAAAAATATAAAATAAGTCTACGCTCCGCCCTACTCGCACCCATATCCAAAACCCCGAGAGCTTTCAACTCGAGTTGACAAACCGCTTCGATTGCCTAGCTGATTGCTCTACCGTGGACGAGATAAATGACCGGTTGGTAGAAGCTGTCCATACGGTGGGATCTAAATTTTTTAGACCTCGTCGTAGAGATAGACCTCAGAAACTCTCGATCAACACACTCGATCTCATGGCCGAACGCCGATCTATGGCGCTGCGGTCTTCCGTCGACGCTGAAGCATATAGGCAGCTCAATAGACGAATAGGGAAATCCTTGCGACACGACGTCCGTGCTCACAATACAGTGAGCATAAAGGAGGCGATTGAGCGGAACAAAGGCTCCAAAGTGTTCGCCAAGGATCTGTCTATTGGGAAAAGCCAAATGACCAAGCTGAAGAGGGAAGACGGCAGCGTAGCTTCGACAAAGGCAGAGGTATTGAGGGAGATTGAGAGGTTCTACGGACAGCTTTACAGCTCGGTTGCCAAACCCGTCACTGGCTCGGCCCAAGACCCAAGAGCCAAGCTGGTCCGACACTACAGCGAAAATATCCCGGACATCAGCCTGTGCGAGATTAAGGTGGCCCTCGGACAACTTAAAAACAACAAGGCGCCGGGCGAGGACGGAATCACTGCAGAGCTTCTGAAAGCGGGCGGAGCGCCGGTACTGAGAGTCCTTCAGAAGCTCTTTAATTCTGTCTTGCTCGAGGGCGCTACGCCTGAAGCATGGAACAGGAGTGTGGTGGTACTGTTCTTTAAGAAAGGTGACAATACCTTGTTGAAGAACTACAGGCCCATCTCACTCCTGAGCCATGTGTATAAGCTGTTTTCGAGGGTTATCACGAACCGTCTCGAATACAGGCTAGATGACTTCCAGCCTCCCGAACAAGCCGGTTTCCGAAAAGGCTATAATACCATAGACCACATTCATACGCTGCGGCAAGTTATACAAAAAACCGAGGAATATAACTTGCCACTTTGCTTAACGTTTGTGGACTATGAGAAAGCCTTCGACTCGATCGAGACCTGGGCTGTGCTGCAGTCTCTCCAGCGGTGCCATATCGACTATCGCTACATCGAAGTGTTGAGGTGCTTGTATAGCAACGCCACCATGTCGGTCCGAGTACAAGGAAAAGGAAAAGATTCGGCATCAACATCAATGGCGAGTACATCACTCACCTTCGATTTGCCGAAGATATTGTTGTCTTGGCAGAATCGCTGGAAGATCTAGGTACTATGCTCGAAGACCTCAACCGAGTTTCCCAACAAGTAGGCCTTAAAATGAACATGGACAAGACGAAAATCATGTCGAATGTCCATGTCGTTCCTACCCCAATTGGTATAGGGAACTCAACTCTCGAAGTTGTAGACGAATATGTCTATTTAGGACAAGCGGTCCAGCTAGGCAGGTCCAACTTTGAGAGAGAAGTCATTCGTCGAATCCAGCTCGGCTGGGCAGCATTTGGGAAACTATGCAAGGTCTTCTCGTCCAAAATACCTCAGTGCCTGAAGACAAAAGTCTTCGACCAGTGTGTGTTACCAGTGATGACTTATGGCACTGAAACGTGGCCTCTAACTATGGGCTGCATTAGAAAGCTCACAGTCACTCAGCGAGCTATGGAGAGGGCTATGCTCGGTGTTTCTCTACGTGATCAAATCAGGAATGAGGAGATCCGTAAAAGAACGAAAGTCACCGACATAGCCCAGAGGATTAGCAAGTTGAAATGGCAGTGGGCAGGGCACATAGCTCGTAGAACTGATAGCCGATGGGGCAGAAAAGTTCTCGAGTGGAGACCACGTACCGGCAAGCGCAGCGTAGGACGTCCACCTACAAGGTGGACCGACGACCTGATAAAGGTCGCAGGAAGTCGCTGGATGCAGGCCGCTTCCAACAGGTCGATCTGGAAATCTTTGGGGGAGGCCTATGTTCAGCAGTGGACGTCCTATCGCTGATGATGATGATGATGATGATGATGATAAAAAAATATAAAAGACTACATCAGGCAATCCATACCATGAACTTATTTTGCTATCTGATTAATTTGGTTGCGGAAAAAGGTAGTTTTGCTTTTCCGGAGACTAGCCAAACTTCACTGCTTGGTCTCGACCTTGTGTGTTGACCTTGGATTGGATTGGATTAACTAATTGTGGGAGGAATAGCATTCAAGTTGCACGCTAGCCCATCCTTTCAGGGATACAAGCGTGAGCTTAGATGAAAATTCAGATATAAAACAGATTTGGGAATACAAACGATTTTCTTATTTGTTTACGAGGCCCTCTGTAAAATGTATCTCATTACATTTAATGGCATATAAAAATAAATTAATAACATCCATATAATATTATTATTTTCCATAACTACATGTTACATACAATACAATATGGCTGCTACGTGTAACGAAATGCAAAACTTACTTTAATATTGTATAAATAATAAACAAACAAAATATAAACTGGTTACTGACTGGACTGCCTTGGTGGCAGATGTATTTCGATACGACTACCGTCCTGAGATCACAGGTTCGATTCCCGGGTCGGGCAAAGTGATATTGGATTTTTCATTATCAGCCTGGAGTCTGGAATTTGTACCCGATAAGGCGATAGGCTCAACCTCTGTCAGATCTGGGACGGAACTAAGCCAATGTACATTAAGATTTTTCCTGCTTTGCTACTTGAGTACCTCAATAGTATCTCTACTATCCGAAAACATAGTAAAAATCACCTTAAACTATAAATACAGCTTTAACTTCAGCCAGACCACGTATCAACTGACCACATCCCTTCATCCGCACAATATATCAACCGTGACGCATAACTGGATTTACTCTTTATGCTGTCACATTTTTTACCTACAATAATATAATATACTGGCTTTATGACAGTGGGCTTGGCATAATGGCCTACTGTGTACATATATCTTTATTAGCAATGTATAACGGGTGTGATAAATCTGAATAAATGTATTAAAATATATGGGATAGAAATAAAAATATGGCGTCCAAAACAAGAGTGGCTTATATAGGAATTAAATGGGCAAAAGAAGCATTAATTCTGGTTCAACATCTTGATCTAGTGGCAGTGTATATGGACTAGGAATCGGGAGGTCCCGGGTTCCAATCTTAGGTAAGGTTAAGCGTTTTTTCTAACACGATTTACCTGGGTTTAGATCCCTCAGAGATATGTAAAACTCAATTTTAATTCATATTTTATTTTATCTATTAGATCGACAAAGGCCAAAGTGCACTTTACCGAACTTTGTACATATCATAACATCGTTAGCTGTCCTAACAATTTGAAACGGAACTTTTGACCGTACTCGCTTTGACCACTTCAACTGAATCCCTGTCACATTTTGCAAGTCCAGTAGCCCGAGCACGAAAAACTAATGTAAATGTAAACTCGCTGCGCACAGCGGCCTGAGCAGGAAAATTTCTGACAACCGTAAATGTATTCGAACTCGATGCGCGTCTATGAAATTTGTATGAAATTTAAATTTGAGTGCGCAGCGAACTCGAATACATTTACATTTACATTTGATTAATATTTCATATAAATTTCATAGACGCGCATCGAGCACGAATACATTTACGTTTGTCAGAAACTTTCCTGCTCGGGCTGCTGTTCGCTAGCAGTTCATGACAAAAATACTTTTCTAAAATAAAAGCTCACTTGAATACGTGTGTGCTTATTTACGCTTGAAATAATATCTATCGAACACAAGAAAAACTTGAAAATCTGTCCACATTTGGCGGAGATGTCACGTAACATACATAAAAATACAGATGAATTGAGGACCTTCTCCTTTTTTGACGGTCGAAAACTCAATATCACTTGCCCGCCCCGGGGATCGAACCCGAGACCTCACAGCACGCAATACAACTACGCCAGCGAGGTTGTCCCACACTCACACATAATAATATTGTAGAAGATTTTCCCCATCTCAAAAAGGGCTTCTAAAATTTACTTCATAAGACTTCAAATAACCTTGTAAATCCCCCAGTATTAATAAATCAAGAATCACTAAACATCCTTGTACAAATGAAAAACTCTGCCACCTCATCTTTTTATGCAAAAAATCTGCTAAAGGCCGGCAGGACTCTCAGCGTCCACAAAGAAACAACGCGATCTTTCAATATCCCCGCCCTTTGTCGTCTCAAAAAAGAAAAAGTGAATCTTAGCACTAAAGCCTCTTCCCACAAGCTGTGCCGCGACATTTTAAACTTTATTTTAAATGCATAAGGTCGTGGGGTTAGCGATCGCAACATAAGCAATTGTGATTTTTTTAATATCAGCGTCCGAAGCTGCGAACAATGAGACAGACAAAGCGGGTGCCGCATCAATCTCTTCGTGTTACACAGACCTCAGAGCTGCACACAAGCTATCCACTTTATATTTCGTAATATTTGCCGTAAGATATTTATTCCACCAGGATATTATCAGCATAGTGACCACAGTACATTGTATTAAAACCTACCACAGTGACCCACAATGACCTACAGTGACCCACAATGACCCACAGTGACCAGTAAATGGTTTAAAGTTAACCACCACTGTGGTTAGTTTTAACATAATATACTGTGGTCACTACCACAGTATATTATGTTAAAACTAATCACACACCTTTAATTAGAGGTACAGTGTAAATGATGATGATGACTTTGCCATCATCATCACGATCATCAGCCATAAGACGTCCACTGCTGAACATAGGCCTCCCCCAAACTTTGGCATGCCTGAATAAAAAATAATCAATGGTATGGTATGTCTAGTATTGTAATTCTAAAAACTGGCATCTCCTCGCCTACAATATTGTCTGTATGAACGACATTGACTGATGGTGCTTGTACTAAGCCAATATTAATACCGGGCCCGGCGCGGCGAGGCGTCTTTATTTAATGACGGTTAATTAAAATGACTGCCTCCGTGGCGTAGTGGTATTTCAGTACGACTACGGTTCTGAGGTCTCGGGTTCGATCCCCGGGTCGGGCAAAGTGATATTGGATTTTCCATATCAGCCCGGAGTCTGGAATTTGTGCCCGATATGGCGATAGGCGCGCCCCCTATCACATCTGAGACGGAACTAAGCTCGGCGAAATGTGGGTGTTCTAGTTCGCTAGTACGCCTCTGCCTACCCCTTCGAGGATACAGGCGTGAGCTTATGTAAAATAGCATTCACTTCACTATAAGTCTTCTTCCGCCGTTACCTCACTCACTGTGGTGTCGGCGCAACTCAGTCATATTGCAGTAAGAATTCTGCTTAGTTTTAACGGTTATCTGACAGTAATCTGTTTGAGGATTCAGTTCCTGGTAAATTTTGCTAGAAAAAATCTTGTGGTCCTGGGATTCGAATTCAGACTGTGACGAAAAAATAAATAAAATTTAACTAAATATTATTTTAGGTTTACGAAACGAAACGAATACGAGTGTTATACATTGAAATAAACCTAGTTTATACGTGGGGCCTAACAATAAAACCAAATCGCGATTAAATCCGTATTTATTTTACAAATGAAACAAAAATGCATAGTGACATAGACAGCCTACGTGGCGCAACGGGCGAGTAGCCGGCAGTGCAGCGAGAGGCCGCGGGTTCGATTCCAGCATTGAGACAAATGTTTGTATGGCCCACATATATTTATTTCAAGTCTGGGTGTTGTGAGACCGGAAGTCTCTCATAGTCTCTGTCTCCCACGATACAGATTATACCTAGTGTGGGGTCAGGACTAAGTGTGTGACTGTTGTGTGTGTTTATTGTTATTATTGTTTAAGTCAATAATAACAATAAATCTTATTCTCTTTTGTGTCGGTACCGATGCCAATTCAGATTAAATAAAATTACAATGCAATTAGAACTCACTATAACATAATTACTAACACAATTTCAATACAACGAAAACACTAAATATAAATGATTTTATCTTCTGCCCGTATACTTTTAACCAATTAGTACGCCCCAGGTGCATGTAAAATGGTTTCTCTAACGACCACTTAGGAACAACTGATAACTAGAAGTAAATGGTCTAGATAGCCAGCAGTCTAGGATTACTGCCAAGAACACTATTCTTTATACTAGGTAGTAACTTTAGAATCGGCGGTGATGCTAAGTGCGACGTATTTGTGGAGACGATAAAAGCAGAAACGCAGAAAAAATGCATGCTTCTGAATTTTGTAAAAACCGTTGCCTATTATTTATTATATTTGTAACAAAGTTTTATACAAAAGGATTAATTATATTTTTGTCTTCAAGGTTAAATTAAGTAGTCGTTAAACTAAATCCAAAATGATTTGGATAGCTAATTTAAACACGCTTTTAATTCCAAAGCCATGATGTACTCGTATTTTGTATCGTGATACATATGCTTATACGTATATGTTTATAGGAGTACGTCAGTAGCAAGTGTTTGAAGCAGATCATATCAGGGGACGCTCCTCTGACATGCTCATTTGCTAGGTTCTATTAAAAAAATATCGTTGAAATAAAATTCAACAGTCCGACTCGTGACCGCGAAGGCTACAAAGCTTTCGAAACGTCGGACATAAAAATTAAAACCAAATCGTGATAGAATCCGTAAAAATAGTTTTACTTTAATGAATAACATTCGCGTAACCCTAAGAAATCATTATATAATATGATCAACTAATCCGTTCTAATAAAATAACTAGTTATGTAAAAACAAACATCATTTATCATTAACATTGTAAAACAAAAACGTACAATTTTAAAACAAACTCTAAATTCGGATTTGCTGACGAAACTTTGCGCATAAATTAATTTTATAGCTCCAAAGCGATTACAAAAGTAATTATAAATGAATATCGATAATGCGACCGTTGTTACATCGCTTTTAAATTAGAATAGTTGGATAATGGATATTATTAGCGGGTAAATGAGCCACTTAAAGTTGGTCTCGGAAGTTGTTGGCGTTCGTGGTCTACTTCATACTTATGAATATAGGTCAATTCATATCTCAAGGCATCGGAAATATGCAAACGCGCATATTATCTTCTTCTTTCTGCCTGGCGTTATCCCGGCGTTCTACCAGGGTCCGCCTTCTTACTTAAACGCTTCCACTTCGCCCAGTCTTGAGCATACATATATCCAAACACTCATTTCTTTTTCTTTTTGCCTGGCGTTATCCCGACCAGGTGCCAGGGTCTGCCTTACTACTTAAACGTTTCCACTTCGCCCGGTCTTGAGCATCCTCCACAGTGAGACCATTGACTCTCATATCATCCTCCAAGACGTCCAGCCAGCGCTTTTTGGGTTGTCCGCGGGGGCGCACCCCTGGTACGATTTGGTCCAGACACCTAGGACCAACGTACTCCTGTGGTTTTCTCAAAACGTGACCGTACCATCGCAAGCGATATTCTTGTAGTTTATCCGCCACGTCGCGGACACCAAGTCTACCGCGGATGTACACGTTACGTATTTGATCTAGTAGTATATATCCAAACACTCATATTATAAAATATTAATATCAATCTAATTATTTACCAATCTCTAGACATGAGTAATTAAGTTATAATTGGATATGAGATCGAGTTATTAACCATTTGAGCACTGCATTTTTACCTTCCCTTTTGCAATAGATACTAGCTGTTGTCCGCCACTTTGTTCGCGTTGATATTTACTAGGATAAAGAGTAGCCTATGTGTTAATCTAGGGTGTCGGCTACCTCCATACTAAATTTCATCAACATTGGTCCATCTGCTTGAGCGTGATGAAGTAACAAACATACAAACACACTCTCACAGTTTCGGCTTTAAAATATTAGTGTGATTACATTGTATCAATGTACCCATAGAAAGTTGTTATCGAAAATAATCATCAGACAATAACAACTTTTGTCTGTGGATATAAATGGTCCTTGAAGTTATAGAACTGTAATTAAGTATATACGACCGAGTTTTCTTAATTAATTCTGTTATAATATGAAGAGGCCATCAAGTGATTTTAAGCTTTAGTATCTCTATTATTTACTGGAAGTGCTTAGTGCTAGTCGTAGTAGCTTAGAAAATATTACGTACTTAAAAGTAAATGGATTTCTAAGTAAACTCAAATGTAAACGTTTGAAATCTTTCAATTACGAGTAGTTCTGTTTTCCTTTTTACTTTTTTGTTAGTTGAGAAATTAGGATCGTATTTTTTATGCTTGTAATAACCTAGGTAGACCAGACTTTGTAATTTAAATTTTGTTTATTTCACAAAAATAGATTTACACTTTGTTCAAAGTTTACTTACATTTCGTGGTTTCTGAAGTTTATGAATACGTTACGCATTGTAATGATTTTTTTTTTTGTTTTTATTATTAGTCACGAAAGTCCGTTTCGAAAGCTTTGCAGCCTTCGTAGTTACTGGTCAGACGGAGGTCACAGTTGTCCAAAAAGGTTAGATTTACAATATATGTTCATTTTAAAATTATAAAAATCGCGATAGAATTCGCAAAAACTAATTTCAATGAGGTCTAAATTTTCCACTAGTTGTTTTGTATAATTTGAATTTTTACTATTTTACTTCAGGCAGATAGCTGGTCCTTAAAACAAAGGCCAAATCCTTTCTACAACACGCCTGATAATGAACGTTGCACCGACCCTGCATTAGAAGTAGCATAAAGACAGTAGTAGAAAAATAAGTTGCTAGATGAAGTTGAGTAAAAATATTTATTTAAGGTCGTGTTATGTCATATGAGGCCTTGTCTGTCAAATTGTATGGCACATTTCGCTAAACAATATAAGTAGCCGATAAAGTTGAGTAGCGTTTCAGCATTCGGGGTTTAAACAATTATGTACACTGAGTGACATTAGCTTCTTTAAATCCCAAGAAGAGACTTAAGTGATTAGTGCAAACTACAATTAGTCATCCATAAAATAAACACCATTATAAGCTCCTGATACTCAATAGTCATTGTTTTCCAGCCCACTAAACGCCCATGATGCGATAAATTCGCTTTGATCCCTAAAATTGGACCCGTTTGTGCTCGCCAAATCGACAGTACACACTGGTACTCCTGGATTAGTCTGTGTAAAGTGGTTACAACAATTTTAAGACCATTAACGGTAGAGTGTATAACTGCCTCGGTGGCGGGGTTGTATTTCGGTACGACTACCGTCCTGAGGTCTCGGGTTCGATCCCCGGGTCGGGCAAAGTGATATTGGATTTTTACATATCAGCCCGGAGTCTGGAATTTATGCCCTATATGGCATTAGGCTCGCCGCCTATCACATCTGGGACGGAACTAAGCTCGGCGACATGTGAGTGCACTAGTTCGTTGGTGCGCCTCTGCCTACCTCTTCGGGGATGCAGGCGTGTGCTTATGTTATGTATTAGTTATCATTGACATGTAAGCTGTGAATTATTATAACATATTTGACCCAAAAAGCGCTGATGAGACGTTCTGGAGGAAGATATGAGAGCCAATGGCCTCACTATGGAGGATGCTCGGGACCGGGCAAAGTGGAAGCGTTTAAGTAGGAAGGTGGACCCTGGCAGAAGGCCGAGATAACGCCAGGCAGAAACAAAAGACAGTCTGGGCGACAGTGGTATCAAACTGGCCGAGCTGCCCATTCGTGCTGTAGATGTTACTGTCTGCAGCGTGGTTGTACCAGTCAAAATCTTAGAGATTTCTTTCTTTCTACCTGCCCTTACCACACTAATGCAACACACTTTTTCAAGCATGTTACAGAAAGGATTTGGCTTCATTTTTACGATCGACTTCTTGCATGACAAGTTCTATACATCTATCAAAGTTGCAATTAGAGTGAGACCAAGCGAGACAAAGCATTGGGTGTCAGCAACAGTGTTTCAATGACAATAATATTATATTATACCTACGAGTTACGACGATAATAGTGAGGCTGTTATTGTTTACGCTCAAGAACGGTATTAATTAAGACGTACATACAAATTGAGTCTCAGATAACAATACAGAGAGACTAAGTTTAATCCCCAGTTTTTGGAATGATATCCAAATTAACGTAGACAGGCCATTCAAGACAATTTGGGTAGCCCACGTTTCAAGCTCAATTTTTAGTTCACATATTGGTTTAATTATATATTTGAGTTAAATGTTAAATACCATTAATCAGACGCTTTCGAGCTATCGTGTACTTACTTACGGGTCACTTTTGTTTTAAGTGTTGCTCTGTAATACGGAACTTGAACTCAATGTAAATAATCTTAAGTTAAAATATTTATGGGCCTTTTCGAGTCTTAATGTCGTTAAATACACAACAAATTCTTAGATAGCCTTTATGGCGTCGTAAATACCCATAAAATCTCCTGAAAGGTTCCTGACAGCTTTCAGCACGATCGTTTGTGCATCTACCGGATGCCTATTAAATTTAATAGCATGGCCAGCGTAGTTTGCAATAAAAATAGATTCTTAGTGTTACATTTTACTTCCGTGTTGTTTCCTCAGTTTGCACATAGGTATTTCTCAGTTTGAGAGAAAAGTTAAGCAGATAACTTTAAAAGTATAATGAACTCTAAAATGTTTTTTTTTCAATAATAATAATATTAGTAATATTACTTTCCCACTGCTGGGCACGGGCATCCTCCACTAATGAAAGGGGTTGGGTCTTAATCTACCACGCTGGCCTTATGCGGGTTGGTAGACTTCACATACATTCGAAATTCCTCTGAAGAAATTCTCGGGTATTTGCATACCCGAGAATTTTTTCAGTTTCCTCACGATGTTTCCTTCATCGTTATAGCAAGCGATATTTCACAATGAAAATATACTCCATTTTGGAGTTCCGACACTTGTCTCGGCACTCCGTACTATTCCCAACTGAGCTATCGATTTTTTCAATAACACTAAACTTTTTTCCATCTACCCTTAACACACTTCAAATATGTTGCAGAAAGAATTCGGATTACATTCGGATATTTTTACAACCGGCTACCTGCCTGGCGTCAAACTGTCTTTAGGGATCCAAGGAGAATTTTGAAAAATGGTCGTCGAACCTTGGCATCGAATTCATGACCTACCAGTTAACAGCCCATAAACACTGCTACTAGGAACAAGGAGGCGTCATAAATAAACAAAAATAATATTTATTCACATTAAATATTTGTGCCCGATATGGCGATAAGCTCGCCCCCTATCATATCTGGGCTGGAACTAAGCTCGGCAAAATGTGGGTATTCTAGTACGCCAGTGCGCCTCTGCCTGCCTCTTCGGGAATACAGGCATGAGCTTATGTTTGTATGTATGTAAATATTTGCTACTCCACCAAAATAAACTCATTACACTCACATACCAGTGTCAGGTAGATACCTACTTCTACTTGGCGAATACTGAGCCTGTGGCCTTTTTAGTCATGTCTCGGGCACGGATGGTTTAGGATATGTGCACGTTCATGATGTTTTTCTTTTTTTTTTTTGTGTGCTCTTTTTCTTTTTTTTTACTTTATAACTAACAAATTTGTTACATATTAGTGTTACATATTTTGTTTTTTTTTTTTTTTGTGTTCTCCCACTTATTGTTGCCTGAGACATTGGCTGAATAAAGTTTATTTCTTTCTTTCTTTCTTTCTTTCATTAATACGCTTCGATGATCCCCCAACAAAAATACGATCTCCAAAAAGTTCTGATTCGAACTGATTTTATTTCGTGGCAGGATGCAAATTTACGATGGGCCGGCTTTGGGTCAGCGGCAATATGCGCAAATCCTTTGATATACCATTCGCCCCTCGTATTTCATCAGTTATAATACGCATGGAGCAGTAAATATATCAATCCGCAACTTCGGTATCATGATTTGTGATTTACTAAAAAAAAAGTTTATAGCAGACTGGCAAACGAGCAAACAGGTCAGTTAACGATCTCCATCGCCCATAGACAGTCGTGAAAACAAAAGAATCATAGGTGCGTTGCCAACATTAAAGATAACGATGAGCCTTAAGACGATATGAGAATAAAATATGAAAGCGTGAAGGGCTGGTTTTGACGTATTCTACGCGCACACCGGTGCGCGCATCAGCACGGTAATGCCCGCGACATATTAACTTGTCAGCACAAAGACATTAAACAGTTTAGCCTAAGAGCCAAGATGCTAACGCGCGTCATGACCTCTTGGATTATGAAGATTAGATGCTCAAAAGAAAAAAAAGGTTGTGTCTTATATATTATGTTAACATTTATAAACTAGCCTAAATAGATAACTGAACGATCTGCAACTCGTTTAAATTAATAATTAATTATTAATTACCCGTGCACAGCAGTGGGGCAGTAATATTACAGGGTTAATATTATTATATTGACCAAAAATTTTGAAACTTTTAACATATACCACTATTATAGAAATGTTGTTTTGGAATAATCTTAAAATTCTTAAGTGGTCTATTTGACAAAATGAACCTATTTCGATGAATTTGGGTATGAGGATAATCTTAGCCATCTCAATCTGCAGACAGAATATTTTTATGAATTCAGGCCTAATAGGGATGAAATAATTGTTTAATTACAATTTAATTTAGTTGCCTCCTTGGTCTAGTGGCATATATGGGCTGTGAACCGAGAGGTTCTGGGTTCGATTCCCAGATCGATCAAAGCTAATTTAATTTAATAGATTTCGATGAAATTTTATATGAGGATACACTTGTCTTTAGGGACTCAAATGAGATACTTAATTTTTTTTATTAACCCCTAAAGGGATGAAATACATGTTGAAAGTTTGGTTGGGCATTCGGAAACCTTAAAAGATTTTGATGAAATTTGGTATGAGGATACATTTGACCGTAGGGACTCAAATGGGGTACTTCATTTTTTTAACCCCTAAAAGGACGAAATAAGGGATGAAAGTTTGGATGGGAGTTCAGAATCTACTTAATGGATTTTTTTAAATTTGGTATGAGGATATCTTTGGTCTGAGGACAGACACAAGGGACACAAGGGTTTTTTTTTTAAATCAACACCTTAAAAAAAATAGATGATAAAAGTTTATATCGGAAATTAGAAACCGCTGATTATACGGATTTTGATATAAGTTGGTATGAGGATGTGATGTTTTGCAAACATGTGTTTATCTGCAAAAAGGGATGAATCTTTCTTCTTGGTCGCACTCTTCATTTCTGAAGGTCGTGTCCGTCTTGAAATTTCCGTCGCATCTCTCGGATGATCTTCTTCCAGGTTTTTCTGTCCTTAGCCTGCCTCATTGGTGTTGTTACTGAGAGACCCGTGAGTAGTTTTATTTGATCGGACCAACGGCTAGGCACACGCCCTCGCGGTCGTTTCCCTTCTACCTTTCCAACCAAGAGTAGTTTCTCCAAATTGGGGGGGGGGGGGGTCCCGGCGAGCCACATGTCCAAAATACTGTAGTCAGCAAAGGGATGAAATAGGGGTTGAAATTAGTTTTTTTTAATCTTTGATCCGATTGACTTTAAAATCGATATCTGAGTCCCCCCGTAGTTCCAAACGTCGAAACCGCTCTTAAAAGTGACAAAAGTGACCGCCATTTTGTACTTCTTTGTTTTTGGGCCAATTGACTTCAATATCGATATCTGAGTCACCCCGTGGTTCCGAACGACAGAACCACTGTCAAACCTGTCAAAAGGGGCCGCCCCTTTTGTTTAACTTTGTTTTTGGGCCGATTGACTTCAAAATCGATATCTGGGTCACTCCGTGCTTCCAAATGACGGAACCGATGTCAAAGTTGTCAAAAGAGGCCGCCATTTTGTGTTTTTTTTTTTTTTTTTTTTTTTTTATCCGGGCACGGCAAAGTGACTACACTGCACCTGATGGTAAGCGTAGTGCAGTCCAAAAAAACTAGCGACCACTGACAAACACTGTTTATCAGTGGTCGTCAGAATCATGCCGGCCTATTTATGCTTCTTCACACTCCGAATCCGAAGAACGAAGAAGCAAATCGAGAGGCTTGCGACAAGACAGACGGACGACCGACGCAGATACAGGGATACCCCCCATACCCGTCTCAACCAACCATCAAGTCATGCCGCAAGCCCCTCGAGAGAGAGCCCCTTTATTTGTTTCTGGGCAGATTTATTTTAAAATCGATATCTGAGTCGTCCCGTTGTAGAATATTTAGACTAAAACGACAGGGTGGATCGAAAAATTAATAGTTTTTACCGTTGGCCCTACAAAATACGCGTGCGAAGCAGCGGGCAAAAGCTAGTATAAAATATGCTGCGACATGCCCAAATAAAATGGCGGCCACTTTTGACAGTTTTGACATCAGTTCCGTCATTAGAAACCACGGGGCGGCCTGGTATCGATTTTGTAGTCAATTGGCCCAAAAACAAAGAAAATCAAAATGGCGGCCACTTTTGACAGTTTTGACATCGTTTCGGTCGTTAGCAACTACGGGGCGACCCAGATATCGATTTTGAAGTCAATCGGCCCGAAACAAAGAAAAATCAAATGGCGGCCATTTTTGACAGTTTTGACATCGGTTTCATCGTTAGCAGCAACGGGGCGACCCAGATATCGTTTTTGAAGTCAATCGGCCCTGAAACAAAGAAAAACAAAATGGCGGCCACTTATGACAGTTTTGACATTGGTTCGGTCGTTAGCAACTACGGGGCGACCCAGATATCGATTTTGAAGTCAATCCGCCCAAAAACAAAGAAAAACAAAATGGCGGATACTTTCTTGATTTTGACCTTAGATCTGTCCTTAAAAACTACGAGGTGACCCAGATATATTGAAGTAAATCGAATTAAGGACAAAAAACAAATTTTCCATCCCTATTTCATCCCTTTATATGTATGTATGTCCCTTTATATGTTTTCTAAGTGGTAGAGCCACGCTGTAGACAGTAACGTCTATAGCACGAATGGGCCGGCTCGACCGGTTACGATACCACTGTCTCACAGAAAACCGACGTAAAGTGGCAGCTTCCTGTCGCGTTTCGTTCGGTGAGTGAGACTTCCGGTGGCCCATTTCCCCACTCCCTTTCCCAATCCCCTTCCATTCCCTCCTTTTAAGTTGGCAACGCACCCATGATTCCTTTTGTGTCTTGGGTGTCTATGGGCGGTGGAGATCACTTACCATCAGGTGACCCATCTGCTCGTTTGCCAATCTCTGCTATTAAAAAAAAAAAAAAGCTTGAAATAGGGATCATGCCAGACATCCACCCCTTCTGGGGGATCAAGTCCCAAATTAAATTACAAAATTCGCTTTGCCCTACATGGGAATCGAACTCACAACCTCCCGGTTCACAGCCCATATATGTTGCCACTAGATCTAGGAGGCGACTAGAAAAGTATCCTCATACCAACTTTCTTAAAAATCCGTTCAGCCGTTTCTGCAATCCCATATAAACTTTTACCCCTTTAGGATTGTTAAATTTGTGTCCTTTTGGTCAAAAGTATCCTCATACTAAATTTCATCGAAATCCATCAAGGAGTTTCAAAATGGATTGACTCCTAGACTATCAATGTCTAATATTTGACACAAAGAACTGAATAAACGTAATATCAGAGTTGAAAATGTCGAGCACGTCCCTCCCCTTCAATGGTTACCGGACGACTGAAATCAACACGGGCCGTCTCAGAAAACAATGATGTAATGCCACAGCGTATGTGCAAAACCAATTTTTTCCTTATTGTGATAAAACTATTTAACTTGATGCAATTTTTTTTTCGACACAATGAAATTAATATTGATGTCTACGTTTTAAATCAAGTTACAAATTTATATCGTTCGCCGTACGGAAGATTCAAGCTTTTCAAAAACAGATGAGAGGTAACTTTGGATTTTTTTTCTATCGAGAAAACTTTTAGTAATTATGTTTTTGCTCACGACAGAATTTAAGTTAAATGGTCTATTAATACATTTCCAAAAATTACCTTCGTAATCTTAGTACTTTAGGACACCCAAGCTCGTGAAAATCCTTATTTTGTTCTCATATCCTCTTAAAGAAGATGTACAAAGAGCCCTATTTTTTTTATAATTACTTTCGCATTTGTAATATTAGAATAGATTTCAGCAAGATTCTTAAACTTGACTGCCTCGGTGGCGTAGTTGTATTTCGGTATGACTACCATCCTGAGGTCTCAATTCGATCCCTGGGTCGGGCAAAGTGATATTGGATTTTTCCATATCCGCCCAGAGTCTGGAATTTGTGCCCGATATGGCGATAGATTCGCCCCCTATCACATCTGGGACGGAACTAAACTCGGCGAAATGTGGGTGTTTTAGTTCGCTAGTGCACCTCTGCCTACCCCTTCGGGAATATAGGCGTGAGCTTATGTTATGTTATGTTAAGATTCTTAAAAAATAATAAACATTTTGCAAATAGGTAACCTAATCATATTCAAGTAGCCAAACCTATATCAGCTATGATTTCCGTATCAAGAATAATATTACCATAAAGTACAAACTCCTTTACAATTCAAATTGTGTCGTCGTGTAGCCGTCGGATCCTTTCTCAAACAGTGAGCTTCTATCACAATCACGCGGCGGATCTTTTTTCTTCTTCACTTCCTAAGCCGTGGTTCGTGAAAAGCTCTATTGTTCTGGTAAAAGCTCCTTAAGCCCAATCAACGCAGTAAAGTGCAGCTCTCTCGATTGGAAAGAAAATTGCCATACCAATTTGTCGACTGCACTTTTTTGTTTTTGTTTGTCGGATAGGGAAAATATTTGTCGCGAATAACCGTTGTATTTGAAAACCTATTTTTGTACCCGTGAGTAAATCGTATCTCAGTGCGGAAAATAGCGTGTGTATATTTATTAAGTGTATTATTTATTTTGGTCGCCTCCTTGGTCTTGTGGCATATACGGGCTGTGGACCGGGTCCTGGGTTCGATTCCCAGGTCGGGCAAAGCGAATTTTCTAATTTAATTTGCCCGGGACTGGATCTTTGAGAGGAGATTGAAGTCAGGTAGGCAGCCGGTTGTAAAATTAGCCAAATCCTTTCTGCAATATACTTGAAAAGTGTGTTGCCCTTACCCCACATTAAGGTGGGATGAGGGCAGGTGGAAAGAAAGATTATTTATTTCTAAAATAGAACCAGACGTTGCTTTAATGAATCGTGATAATCTAAAACAGACCTTATACAACATTAAGTTAAGTACTTATTTCTATTTGTCTAGTTAGTCAATCACCAGCCCGCCTAGCATGCGCGCCACGAGAACATTTTGTCTACGCTTTTTGTCCTATTATAACCGGTTTTCTTTCTTTGTATACGGACACTCACATGCGTCCTCGTTTATTTTCATATAATATTGTAGACAACACGTAGACAACATCTCGACAGTATTGGGATATTTCGTGGCGCGCATGCTAGGCGGGCAAGTTTAGATGGCCTATAATTTCATTGATTAAAATCAATCTCAGCCATCCACTACTGGACGTAAGCTGCGCAAGGCCAAGACGGTTGGCACACACTTTGGTACGTCTAAAATTGATTGCACAATATTAATTCCTAAAAGAAACAAAGATGGGGTATCAAACGTTGCACTATCATCATCATCATCAGCCACAGGACGTCCACTGCTGAACATAGGCCTGCCCCAAAGATTTCTAAATCGACCTGTTAGAAGCGGCCTGCACTATATTCCGGTATAAATAAATGAATGTGTGAAAGCGTTCATCACACGACGCCAGTGTGCAGGTTATAAAACATCAGAGCACATTAGTTTTGTGCGTTGCTTTTGTACCTTTTAAAACTCTCGTACATTTTCACGGCGCAATTTGCGAGCGTCCTTCTTTCCTGATTTATATACGTTGGACACAACGCCATGTTTTTTTCTGTAGTGACGTTTGAATTTCGAATGTCATTTTATTATTCTTTTATTGTTCACTAGCTGTTGCTGGCGACTTCGTTCGGATGGAAAATGATTGACAAATCTGTCATACGGATACCGTACATTTTTCCAGCGTAAAAGTAGACTATATATTACTTGCTGATATGGATTGCAATACGGTTTATCGGATCCGATAATCAGGTGGATCCGACAGCATTAAACACCTGGCTCATTCGGTGCTAATTTGCCTCTTCCGATCACCGGATGTTATAGATTTCCGGCGAAATTGATTTTTAAAATTAGGTAGTTCAATAGTTTTTAGGTCTATTCATACAAATAAAAATACAAAATACATTTTTTTTTCTTTATAAGATTAGTATACATATAGATAATGATTAGGACTGGCGTCCAACTTTTTTCTCTCTAGATCCAGATGTCTTAAAATTGGTAATTATTCCCGTATTATAATACTAATTCTATTAAAAAAAATATAAAAAATGCTTGAGGTTAGGCTACTAACGACATTGTAAGATGTAATGTAGAGAGTAATGAACTAGTATGCGAGAAATATAGACTTGTAGCTAAACTTGTAGCAGAGGATATTACGTAAATACAAGGTTTGTTTTTCGTACAAATTCCGAGACATAAGATACATTTTCTTTTGGTGGGACGTCGCACACAATGAAAATATTGTCTAAGCATGTTCTACAAAGGAATTGGAATATATTTCTATTTTCATGGACCGTTTGAGATACAAAAATAAGACGAATACGTGATACCGCGACACCCACGTAGCCTCTTTATAGTTCAAAATCGAAAAGCATATTTTAAAACAGTAGCTCGATCATGAGATTTTTATATTTCTCGCGAGCGACCGCGTAAAATCATTCGTATGAAAAACATCCCCAAGTCACCGCTAGCAGAGTTCGGGTGTTTGTCATACAAGTATTTTACGTAGTACGTAGCGACAATTGACAAAAATATCATGGTCGAGCTATACATAAATATGTTTATTCTGTTATAACCAAAACGCACCATGCAGACATCGATTTAATATACCTACCCTAGATAAATAAATAAAATAAATAAACAAAGTCACAAATTCTAATTAAATCAACACAGATATAACCCTATGCACGAGTTACACAGTAGCTTTTTAAATAAAACGAGCAAGCGTTCTTAAATTTGAATTTTGAAATTAAGAATTTTGTTGGCGCCCAACTGTAGGGAAAAAGAGTGCTTAGGGTTATACTATATCGATGTCGACAGATTATTTTTTGTGAGGTACTTCGAATTAAAAGTTACATACTTTCGGTATCAAAATAAATTAGAATTAATTTTGATGTAAAATCATTTCTATCATTACTTATACCGTAGATAGTCACGGGTGACTCGGCCTCCGGTGGCCCATACGCTTATGTAACATATATAAGTGCCGCCTCCGACATTTAGAACACAAAATAATCACTTTAAATGGTCTAAAACTTATAAATATTTACATAATAAATAAATATTTACAAACAATTTTAGCTTACATTTCACTTCAAACACAGTTATAAACGATAGTAAATCAAACGATAGTTCGCGTAACCACGTCGATACAGTAAATCTACTGCGGACAGCTCTGCATATCAAATAGACGTTACGACTTACGAACTCGATACTACATTGTACAAGTTTCGCCGAGTTGCTTCATCCTACTTTTCATTCGTTTTTCTATTTATTCCGCTAGTTTTGCGCATGGTTAACGAAGAGTTAATTTTATGCGGCCCGTAAAGCTAAAATGATTGCTAAATTTTCGACCGACTTCCATAAAGGAGAAGGTCCTCAATTCGTCTGTATTTTTTTATGTATGTTACGCGATATCTCCGCAAAATGTGGACCGATTTTTAAAAATGTTTTTGTGTTCGATAGAGCTTATTTTACGGGTGGTCCCATATAAATTTGGTCACGATCAGATGAAGTTGGAAGTCGGTTTGTTAAGTTTTTAAACTTGTGATTATGGCACGTTCTGGTTAAAATGTATTTAGGTTACAGTAAGCTTGGTTGGGTCCTGGATTGAAATAACAATTGGAATTTATAAGGACTGCTTTAGGGTAAGCTATTCGTGTCATATCCTTGGTTTAGTGGCATAGGCACGGGCTGTGGACCGGGAGATTTTTGTGTTCGAATCCCAGGTAGGGCAACAACTTGTTAGGGTGTTTACAAACACTATTTAACCAAGACTAGAGCCAGAAAGGGTTAGCAAAGTTAAGCTGAATTCTTAAAAAAAGGTATTGCGCCGACCCCACATTGAAGTGGGATTAATGCAGGTGGTAAGAAAATTCACACTGAACTTGAACCTGATTGAGCGCTTAACCTAAAAACTTAACGATCAAATTCAAAATGTATCCAATCGTGACTAAATTTATATGGGACCACTCTTGGAATAAGCACTTTTGACTACCTACTACTACTATCTACATATGTATTTACTAGACAAGCTATTTCGAAGCAAAATTTAAACGGCAAGTGTTTGACGTTTCACGGCTAAGGAAAAGAGCAGATTTCTATAGTGAGTTGAGGTCGATTAACAGAGACTTAGTGCGCACATACTATGTACCGAACAGCTAGTCTAGTAGTATACATAGAAGTCTTTGCATATAACATACAAAAACAATCAGAAGAAGTGATACATCCTTCTTTTGAATTCTGCCAAAAACGAATAACAAAACCTCATATAACATTTCACCAAATAAAAGAATCACAAATTTCTCGATATAAAGCACGATAAATCTGCCAAAACCGAAATACTGGGAATAAGAAAGCAATGACGGGAGAGCTCGGGAACTGCACATCTGGCTATTCCCCTGCGGTTGGCACGACGTCTGTCATTCGTCGCTGGAGCTCGTAAATGCCCCTGTGATCTAGATTTTCTAGGATTAGTACCTACCGATTATTAATTAAGATCCTCAGTTAGACTGCAATTTTATGTATCTACTAGTTGCTCGCGACTTCGTTTGCGTGGAAGTTTATTAACAAATACCATACATATTTACGGGATATAATCACAAGTTTAAAAAGTTGGCTAGTGCGCCTCTGCCTACCCTTTCGGGGATACAGGCGTGAGCTTATGTTATGTTATGTTTGTTTAAAAACTTAACAGACTGAGTTCAAATCCGATCGTGACCAAATTTTTATGGGACCACCCTTGAAATAAGTTCTATCGAATAGAAAAAGAATTTTGAAAATCGGTCCACATTTGGCGGAGATATCGCGTAACATACACAAAAAATACAGACGAATTGAGGACCTCCTCCTTTTTGGAAGTCGGTCGAAAAGTAGCCTGGGTTACTCGCTGATAATGTAGTTTTCCGTAGGTGAAGGAATTTTTAAAATCGGGTCAGTAGTATTTGATTCTATTTACATAACATACATAAGCTCACGCCAGTATCCCGGAGGGGTAGGCAGAGGCGTACTAGCGAACTAGAACACCCACATTTCGCCGAGCTTAGTTTCGCCCCAGATGTGATAGGGGGCGAACCTATCGCCATATCGGGCACAAATTCTAGACTCCGGGCTAATATGGAAAAATCCAATATCACTTTGCCCGACCCGGGGATCGAACCCGAGACCTCGGAACCGTAGTCGAACCGAAATACCACCACGCCACCGAGGCAGTGTTTAATTATAAACAAAAATACATACATTCTTTACTCCTTATAATATTAGTCTTTTCTCATAATAATATAAGTATAGATGATATACAATATCTGCGGCAGATATGGACAGTATAATAAAATTAATAATAAATTATTATTGATTTCTTAATTTTACGCGAATGATATACATTGAAATAAATGTGTATATGTGTTATGTGTTAAAACTATTTTTACGGATTCTACCACGAAGACTGCAAAGCCTACGAAATGTAATGTAATGTAACTGTAATGTAAAGGTGGTTTTATGTGGTGATTTTAACATAGATATACTCAGGCGTAATAGATATACTTCAGACTTTGAACGTTTACTTTTCAACTATAATCTTAAATTAGAAATAAAACAACCAACTAGGCTACGAAGTCAGACTTGTCTTGATAATTTTGCACACAACTTTAGACAAAAATGTAACCATAAGGTAATTGATCTTGCTCTGTCTGACCATTCAGCACAAATTTTAAAAATACAGGTCAATAAGACATGTAAAATCAGCTCCTGGAAAATTGAAAAACGACACATATCAAATGAAAATCTAAAAAAGTTTCATAGTTACTTACAAAGTTTATCTTTCTCAGATGTCTTCGATACCGATGAACCAAACGAGGCATATACTAATTTCATAGAAGTATTTACACTTTTATATAATTTATGTTTCCCAATTAAATTGATTAATATTAAATCAGATAGAAAAATCAAATGGGTTTCACGAGGTATCAAAATTTGCAGTAAAAAACAAAGACTTTTACTTTGGAAATACAGATTAAAACCAACAAATAAAAATAAAAACATATTTAAATCTTATTCAACTAAATTCAAGAAGATAATAAAGCTCACCCAAAAAGTTCAAAATAATTATGTAATAAATAATGCTCAGAATAAATCAAAAGCCTCGTGGCAAATAATTAATAACAAAAAATACATGAAAGAACCCATTTCTAAAATTGTTGTAAAAAATTCAGTAATTACGGATCCAAAGGAAATAGCAAAATCCTTCAATAATTTTTTTGTGGACCAAATACAATCAATACCCAGAAATAATATCGATAAAACAGCTAATATTATACCTACATTTAATATCTCAAATTCAATATTCATACAACCGACAATCCCCCAAGATATAATTAGGATTATTTACACACTAAAAAATAAAAAAAGCTGTGGCTATGATGGTATTGCAACAAAAGTAGTTAAATTTGTTGCAAATATTATAGCTGCACCATTAAGCCATATCATTAATATAAGTACAGTTTCTGGTATCTTTCCGGATAAACTTAAAACGGTAATTATAAAACCTTTGCACAAAAAAAACGACAAAGAGGAGATATTTAACTATAGACCTGTAGCCCTAATCCCAATATTTTCAAAAATATTTGAAAAATATATATATGAATCAATTTACAATTTCTTAGCTACCAATGATATTCTATGTGATGAGCAAAAAGGTTTTAGAAAAAACAATAATATTAATATGGCGATATACGATCTTTTAAAAAATATTATGATTAGCGTAGATGCTAAAATTCCAATATGTGCAATCCTCACTGACATGACAAAAGCTTTCGATTACGTAAGACATGATATTCTTTTACAAAAACTTGATACATACGGGATAAGAGGAAATATTTTGAATTTAATAAAATCTTATCTTAGTGAACGTAAACAGTATACAGAAATAACGAGAATATGTCTAAAAAATAGACGTGAATATAAGTACATATCCGATCAAAGAGAAATTAAATACGGTGTGCCGCAAGGGAGTGTTCTAGGGCCGTTGTTGTTCCTCTTGTATATAAATGACTTGCCCCGTCATATTCATCATCCCATGATATTATTTGCCGATGATAGCACAGCTGTAATAAAATGCACTAACAAAGAATTTTACGAACGAGATATGAATACTACTTTAAAAAACATCATAAACTGGCTCGATGCAAACAACTTAATTATAAACTTAGAAAAAACAAAAGTAATACATTTTCACCAGCGGCTAAATATTCCAAATTACAATATCCAGTACAATGGACAAAAAGTTGATAAAACCGAAGTATCCAGGTTTCTGGGTATTTTGATAGATGATAAGTTAACATGGAAACCTCAGTCAGATACTGTCTGTGCGAAACTTAGTAGATCATCTTATGTACTGTATAATCTTGCAAAAAAAGTTGACAAAACCACCCTTTTGATCGCCTATCATGGCACAGTGGCTCCAGTATTAAGATATGGCGTCATATTCTGGGGTAATTGTATTGAAAGAGAACAGATTTTCAAGGCCCAAAAACGCTGTATAAGATCCATGTTTGGTATCAAAACCGACGATTCCTGCATTTCTATGTTTAGGTCACATAAATTACTTACCTTTCCATCTTTATACATATTAGAGACAGCGATATTTGTTCACACCAACTCTGAAATATTTACTACTGTAGCCGAAATGCGATCACATCCGGAATATGTAAGATCTCAGTATAAAACGTTATTGTACACAGGTAGTTTTAGAACAGCATTGCTAAGGAAAAGCATTTTATCTATGGGCCCGATGATTTATAATAAAATACCGGAAAAAATAAAGAACCAACCTACACCCATTTTCAAAAATAGGCTAACAGCATTTTTGATAGATAAATGTTATTATTCCATAAAAGATTTTTTGAATGATGATACTATTTAATGATGTTCAGTATTAAATAATTATTACATTACAATAGGGTATGTAAAGCTTAATATTAGCAATATACTTAAACAGTTACAATGTATACACATTAATAGCAGATATACTTGATATTTTTTTGGTAAAGCACTAAGAAATAATTTATAAACATTTGTAATAATAATTATAATAATAATTATAATAATATTATAGTTGATAATTAAGTTTAATTATATTATTGTGTCAATAATTAATAACTTTATTTGACATATTATAAATATAAATATTTTTGCACGCCACCTGGCAGAATGTAACGGAACTAAATATTGTTATGCAACACCTTATCATTGTACCTACATTCAAGGCAAATAAATGATTCTGATTCTGATTCTGATTCTGAAGCATCCAATCAAGGTAAACAACATTAAAACGGAGTAAAGAATTGCTCTTATAGTTACTACTTACTTTTATTAAATAAAATAGCTAATGGAACTACAATTTTCAAAGTGTTTTTTTTTCCATTACTTAGATGATTGTTTATGAGTAGAAGCAAGTAAATTGGAATTATAAATCAAATATAGAGGTACAATAATTTTATATAAAGTTTGCATATAAAGTCTGTCTCTTCCAAGAGGCCGCTTCCAAGAGGTCGATCTGGAAATCTTTGGGGGAGGCGTATATCCAGCAGTGGACGTCCTGTGGCTAATGACGATGATGATAACGTCTGTGCAAAAAGCCATGTGTTTGAAAATATAAAACGATATAAAATTGTTACTAATTATTACTACTTAGTTAATTTGGTAGATACCAAGATATCGAATATTAAATAGTCCTTTTATCATATAACTAATAACGGTGCCTCGGTGGCGTGGTTGTATTTCAGTACGACTACCGTCCTGAGGTCTCGGGTTCGATCCCCGGGTCGGGCAAAGTGATATTGGATTTTTCCATATCAGCCCGGAGTTAAGAATTTGTGCCCGATATGACGATAGGCTCGCCTCCTATCACGTCTGGGACGGAACTAAGCTTGGCGAAATGTGGGTGAACTAGTTCGCTAGTGCGCCTCTACCTACCCCTTCGGGGATATAGGCGTCACCTTATGTTATGTTATAACTAATAACGGTCTTTTTAAAAAGTTTGTAAATACTCGCACATTAAGGTGAGAAGAGAATTTGCAATGTACGTTTATGGCACGGCTTAATGTGCCTGAGTCATCGATATATTATTTACCTAGATGCACAGTTGACGCCCGGAAAATGGGACAGCAAAGAAGTGCTTAAGCACTCGTTTTCCCTACATTCGGACACCGATAGAATTCTAAATTTCAAAATTCAAATTTAAGAACGTTTGATTATTTTGTTTAAAAAGCTACTTTATAACGCGAGCATAGAGTTATATTTGTGTTGATTTAACTAGATCGTGTGATCTTTTTCTTTGATTTATTCCTGAGACCACTTTTTAAGAGGATATTTGTAAAGAACTGTGCATCTAGGGTATATCATATTGTAGGCCTGAGTCTTAAAAATTGATAACATCCAATTTTGAACTGCGAATTTTGAAATTTTGAATTGCGAATTCATAGTTCATAGTACAATATACGAGCCGTATTCACGGAAACACCGACCGTCGAGTGTTTGGCAGTTAATTAACATTTCCTTTGCCACCGTTCTAGCGATACGATCGACCAAATAGAAATTCAATTGGTCATTCCAGCTTTAACAAACGGGAGTGATAGCCATCGATTAGTTTGGAGTAGAGCAAAAAGGACGAACATTGGATTCGCCATCTGTGAGATAAATCTTTTTCGACTAAGCAGAATATGTTAACCTTAATGACACTTAAAATATATGGCAAGTGTGAATGGTAGAGTTGGAAGTGGAAGACCTCATCGAAAATTTTCTGACCAAGTCAGAGATTTACTCGAGAAAGATCAAGTTAAAAGTACCCTAAACGGACGTGCATTCATGAAGAATGTAATGAGACTGAATGCGGCGAAAGAGGTGTGTAAGGATCGTAGCAAGTGGAAATCCGTTGTCTCTGCCTACCCCTATGGGAAAAAGGCGTGAGTCTATGTATGTATGTATGTATGTAATTGGACCGTATTACGCAGAAATGATTCAACCCACCAAAAATAGAAAATATTGTTATTGATGCCAACATGTCCTAAACCATTAATAGACCATATTGGCGTCAACATTTATTTTGTATTCTTGTAGATTGGATCATTTCTGCGTAACACGGTCCAATTGAAACCAGACTCGATGTGTGTTGTTATCGGTTGACTAGATTTTTCCTCTTACATTACCAAATACTAACCAATATTATATGCGACCACTCATATAATATGCTAAAATATATCAACATTTGATGGCGATATTATGTAAAATACATAAAAATACAGAGGAAACGAATTAAATATCCATTTTCAGGGATTTGTTTTTTTTAATTGCAAATATCAGAATAAAACAAAGGCTACTATTATACTTACTTACTTACCCTTTACTAATGAATATTAAACACATTTAAACACATTGTAATGTAATAACCCTTACACATTGAGTGGTAGAGCCACGCTGTAGACACGTCTACAGCACGAATGGGCCGGCTCGACCAGTTTGATACCACTGTCTCACAGAAAACCGACGTAAAGTGGCAGTTTACTGTCGCGTTTCGTTCGGTGAGTGAAATTTCCGGTGGCCCATTTCCCTCCTCCCTTTTCCCTCCCCTTCCATTTCCTCCTTTTGGGTTTGCACCCATGATTCTTATTGTGTCTTGGTTGTCTATGGGTAGTGGAGATCACTTACCATCAGGTGACCCATATGTTCGTTTGCCAGTGTCTGCTATAAAAAAACAACAATAATGGTGTTCGGTATACATAGCCAGCGATAATGTTCAAATCCAAAACGACATGACAAATACGCTGGGTGGATGGATTTGCATTTATATTGCGACGACTTAACGCGTGATTGTAATTACGGTATTAAATAGGTTTGAATATAGTTATCGTTCAAATTCAAGTCATTTATTAAAAAAAACAACAATAATGGTGTTCGGTATACATAGCCAGCGATAATGTGCTAATCCAAAACGACATGACAAATACGCTGGATGGATGGATTTGCATTTATATTGCCACGACTTAACGCGTGATCGTAATTACGGTATTAAATAGGTTTGAATATAGTTATCGTTCAAATTCAAGTAATTTATTCTACAGAGACTTTCTTTCTACAGGCCCTTATCCCACCTTAATGTGGGGTCGGCGCAACACACTTTTTCAAGCATGTTGCAGAGAGGATTTGGCTTAGTTTTTACGACTGGCCGCCTGCCTGACGTCAACCCCTTATGAGGTATCTAGTCCCGGGCAAATGAAGTTAGAAAATTTGCTTTGCCCGACCCAAGAATCGAACCCAGGTCCTCCCGGTCTACAGACCATACTGCCACTAGACCAAGGAGGCAACCTAGGATTTTTTCTACAGAGACAAAGAGATTTAATATTACTAACTATAGAGGGGAAATCAAGCATGTTTCCATACAAAAAATGATCTTAAACGTGAGTGACGTCATCTTAAACTTATTACAATGCAAGGGCGCTTATTATTATTTCTACAAGAGAATGTTCTATGAAAGTTCAAGAATCACGTAAGACAATTTTATTGACTAAATATTATTACGCTGGCACGACCTTGCGCGCGTATATTTCAAATACGACCGAATAACTTATGTCCACAAGGTCACAACTTTTGGATCACAAGTTTCGCGCCGTTGTCCCGTACAATTTGCTTGGTACTGGAACCCTCAAAAGGGGTTGATGTCAGGCAGGCAGCCGGTCGTAAAAACTAAGCCAAATCCTTTTTGCAACATCCTTGAAAACCTGTTTTGCGCCGACCTCACATAAAGGGCAGGTAGAAAGAAAGATTACCCATATGTCTTTTATGATAAACGTTAACCCATGTCCTCTCTTAGAGTTCAAGCTTTCTGCATAGCAAAATTTCTGAAAATCGGTTCAATTAACCCGGCACACCCCACATTAACCCGTCGGAGGCGGTACATATATATGTTACATAAGCGTATGGGCCACCGGAGGCCGAGCCGCCCGTGACTATCTACGTCATAAAATGTAACAGAAAAAATAAAAACGGGATAATAAAGCCTAAAATACTCAGAATGTAAGTAATACCTACATTTTGTCCTCGTGTATTCAAGCGTGACATATATGTTTATACGAGTATAAGAAGGATAATGTAAGCGTCGATACGAGACATAATGTTACTCATGTTCACAGTAGTGCCACAAATGGCAACTCAATTTCAACGCTCGTTGCTCTTCAAATTACACGAAACTAGCTCGTATGAAGGGCAAATACACATACATAGATATAGTAATATAGTGTAGATATATGTAGATAAATTTTTATATTCAAAATACTTTGTAGCAGTGATAGCTTAGTTGGGAATGGTACGGACTGCCGAGACAAGTCTAGAGCTCAAAATGGAGCATACATCTCTGACTTTTCTAAAACGGTGAAGGAAAACATCGTGTGGAAACTTGCATACCCGAGAATTTCTTCACAGGAATTTCGAAGGTATGTGAAGTCTACCAAACCCGCATAGGCCAGCGTGGTAGACTAAGGCCTAACCCCTCTCATTAGTAGAGGAGGCCCGTGCTCAGCAGTGGCACTGTAATATTACAGGGCAAATATTTTATATATACCTCTATATATATACTTTGTAGGCTTCCGAAACGGCCCACTTTAAGCTTCGTCGCCTATGACTATACTAAATACTACGAATAAAGGCCCAAATGCTCACTGACTCTGAGTGATGCCCATAGGAAATGTCAGAGGCTTAGACCCAAATATCCCCTCCACTTAACCTCATTGGTAAGTGGTTCACTTATAGACATCGGTGAAAAGCGTAGAAGTCCAAATACCCCCTCTTCTTTCCAATCCTTTACGTGCTAAGCGGCTTGGCTTTGACTGTGCAAAGCTGATCATTTATCACTAGGCAGGCTATCTGCTCTTCTGTCTTTATCCATGATATGTAGTCCAAATTGTGAGGACTGTGGCACTATCGGGGATGTATAACACTTGCTGGTGGAATGTGTCGGGACTAAACTGTTCGTGAGGCACTGATCAGGACGCATAATATAAAACTTCTAGATGTTTGTGCATTTCAATGCAGGATGCATTCAAAGCCTCAGAGTTCGAGTGTATGAGGAAAGAAAATAGGGGCTCGAATAGGTTGTAATGGAAAGAAAATGACGCTGGCATGGTACATGGAGGCCAAAAGCCTTGTATGATGCCTTTTTCCAAGCTTTGTACTATGCATGCGCGCACAAATGCTTCCTATCTCATTTTCTCCTACGTTAAATCTTATGAATTTATGTGTCTGTCTCTTTTTACTGTCGCTTTTTCGTTTCATCGACTTTCAAATCACAACAATGCTAAAGAAGTAAGAATACTCTCCCACTCACTCCTACCAATACAACCGACTGTCCGTTCAATTTTTCTGCGCTGTCTATTTTTCTAATCAGTGCATATCTACCAACATTTTAATGATCCACAAGTGTTTGTTTCAGATCTGAGTGTTAAGGCGCGTCTCCTGCACGTGTTACACGAAACAAAACACGAAAACACCTGCACAAAACAATGCATTTCGCTGTGTCCTGCTCTTGGAACATATCAGAAACAATGGATGATAGACAAGTGTGTAGCGAAAACATGTTTTGTGTAGGTGTTTTATGTAGTGTTCAAGAAAGCAATACAGAAATAAACTTTATTCAGCCAATGTCTCAGGTAACAGTGAGAGGGAGAGAACAAAAAGAATAAGACAATATGTAGAGGAAGCAGTAAAAGATAACAAATTGAGAAGAATAAAAGAAGAGTAGAATAAACGGATTTTTTTACGCGCTTACCATGTCATCCGCTGATCCGCCGCACAAGATCTTAATTTATTTATTTATTTAGACGCAAACATTATACAATCTAATATATTTATATAGTTTACAGTTATAATTTTCTAAAAGTAGATTGTATTCAAAACACACGCCCTAATGTAGGATATTGCATAAAATGACTGTTGTATAATGTTATTGTAAGTAAAACCACGTGTAACGTTTAGCTTCCAAAATGTAACAATAGAGACCTTTTTACGACACCCACATCGCGTGGAAATAATACGAGGCCAATAATATTCTACAAAGTAAACATCACAGAAAAATATATTGTTACTCGCACGATCGGTAAGGCCTCATTCGCACGAGAACTTTTTCAACGCGCGTTAAAAAATATAATGGATCAAAATGAGTTCTAGTATAGTGTAACATAAAAAAAAAATGTAATCGATTAGTTAAGACTACGTTGGCAGAACGACTCGTGTTCCTTGGGTAATTAAAAAAAAAGAGTTCATTTGACATTATGTTTTGTCAGATTGACAGATGAGTTATTGAGTTATTTGAATTGTCAGATGTCGATCGGTATGATTAATCATGTTATGAATTGTGATTCGTGATTTGGACTTTTGTTTTGCGTCATGGAGTTTTGTCTATTGCCTGGCGCAAAGGTATAAAAAGCTCGGCCTCCCAATCGGGCGTCCCTTTTCTTGAGAGCTTCGATCTGCGAGCATCGATTTCGTTGGTGCCTCAAGGCGGGCCGCAGCAGTGACCTTTCGACACCGACAGCGCTCTCATGCAGCGCTTCGGTACCAACTGTTAACCAGAAGGTCCTAAGGCTGAGGTCGGCAGCTTAGGACATCGATCTTGAAGCATCCTTCGCGTTCCCTCAAGGTATGGACACGTGTATTTTTTTATAGTCACCAGTCACATGGTGATTTTGTGTTTCTAAGGTTATAACCTGGAATTTATTGGTTCCAGGGGCCTTCTTGGATATTACTATCCTTTCTGGATGGTCTCCTTGTTCTGGACTGCATTACCTGGGTGAGGTGCGGTCCAGGGCCGGCTGCGTGGGTGACGCTGAGCGCGTGGCCGAGTCGCCGCGACGTGTTGGTGTCCACGTGTTTGGTGGATCACTCCATTTTATATGAGGTTGTGCTCGGAGTTGGCTGCGAGTTCCACTCCGCAAACCCATTAGAAGGTACCTCCGTATTCCATTTCCAGTCTGTCCCGGAGGCTGGTGGCGCCCCTTTTAGTTTTCTTTACATTTGTATTTGTGGTAACAATTTACTTTCATAACATCAAAATTAAATGTACTAGAGCATTGAACGATAGCGAATCCAGTAGGCTCACGACCCGCTCTGTATTGATTTTATAAAAATAAAAGTAGAATAATTATAATTATTGTGATATTTTAATAATATATAGATTGTATGAGAACATCTCGGTCTTTGGTTTTTAATTTTTTTTTAACCTGACACATCGACCAAACATACACTTATTACAGTACACTTATTACAGTACACTTGTTACATAACACGTTACAATAGTTATAACGCCGGTGCTTTTAAAACGCGGCGTTTTTGGGCAGTATGTAGAATATACTTGATTAGAAACAAGACAAGAATTATTTCCAGCATTAATTTAAACAGACATGTTGAGACGCTTTATATAGCGCGTCATCCCAGTCAGACACGGCTGAAAACCAGCGCTGTTCGACATACATGGCCGCACAGCACACGCTAAGCCGTGACCTTTTGTCGTTTTAGCTTCATAATTGTGATCATTATGGTACAATGTTTTAATTTTTTATTTTATGTTATGATTTGTTTTTCTGTACTTTTATTGAATTAAGTAATTGTACCTTATAGCTAAAACGCAATAAATTAGATTTTTATTTTATTTGATTTTTTTTTAACGCGCGTTAAAACAGCTCTCCTGCGAATAACCTCTTACACAACCTACGAAACCGTATATCGATGTACCGGGTGACTTGTAGGTCGAAGTACATACATTGAAGGACATAATTCGGGATTTGATAAATTCTATCAGAAAATTGCAATTATACCATATGTAGGCAGAGACTTTTAGTATTGTATGTAGGCCATAATATGTAGTACAAAGTTATTCCAACAAGCAGTGTTTCCCGAAATTATACAAAGAAATTAAATGGTTAAAAAACCTTTTTTGTAGCAAAGACTGGCAAACAAGCAGATGGGTCACCTGATGGTAAGAGATCTCCACCGCACATAGACTCCCAAGACACAAAAAGTATAATGAGTGCGTTGCCAATATAAAATGAGGGAAAAAGGGACTGGAAAAGGAGGGAAAAGGTGGGTGTTCATTGGGCCACCGGAAATATCACTCACCGAACGAAACGTGGCAGCGACCTGCCACTTTACATTGATTTTCTGTGAGACAGTGGTATCAAGCCGGTGGAGCCAGCCCATTCGTGCTGTAGACGTAACTGTCTACAGCGTGGCTCTACCACTCAAACACCACCATCTATTTAACAAAATTGTTTGCAGAAACTAGTCACTGAAAAGTATGTAACCTACATTATTTTTTATAGCAGAGACTGGCAAACGAACAAATGGGTCACCTGATGGTAAGTGATTTCCACCGCCCATAGACACCCAAAACACAAAAAGAATCATGAGTGCGTTGCCAACCTAAAAGAAGGAAATGGAAGAGTAGGGATTGGGAAAGGAAGGGGGGAAAATGAGCCACCGGAAATCTCACTCACCGAACGAAACGCGACAGCAAGCTGCCACTTTACGTCGGTTTTCTGTGAGTTAGTGTTATCTAACCGGTCGAGCCGGGCCATTCGTGCTGTAGACGTTACTGTTTACAACACGGCTCTACTACTCAAACCACACCATCTAATTAACAATATTGTTTGCAGAAACTAGTAATCGGTCACTGAAAAGTATGTACAGTTAACCAAGTCGCCGGTGATCCAGTTTTTAAACATTTTCCTTTAAACGATTTACAGTGTCTCGACACACTCACATTTACATGAGTAATGGATTCCGCGCCTCCTAGCCGTAAAACTGGTTTTTGCGTGTCGTTGTGTGCGCGCTTACGCCGAGAATAATGTTCTTGTCACGCGACTTTGGTCTTAAGGGTGATCAAGCGGCGGCTTGGTCCACTGTACATTGGAAATCGTCCAGTAGCCCGAGCACGAAAAACTAATGTAAATGTAAATGTATTCGAGTTCGCTGCGCACTGATGACGTTTGGTTAATATTTCATACAAATTTCATAGACGCGCATCGAGTTCGAATACATTTACGGTTGTCAGAAATTTTCCTGCTCAGGCCGCAGTACAAACAAACAATCGAATTTTATTACTCTCTTGTGATTTCTTCATTTTGTACGTAATTTGTACGATCGTAAAACACAAATTGTTTTATTATGCCGGCGATCCGTCGATTGTGCTGTCCGTACAAATTGCAGGTTTTGATTAATTGCCAAGATTACGCCTAGTAAAGCTTAATGAAATTTTATTTGCCTTCTTGTGCGAATTGGAAATATTTTGGATCAAACATTTTGGAAAGGAGTACATGTATAATATAAAGTATGTACTTTTCCTGCTTCCATTTTCGACCGACTGCCAAAAAGGAGGAGGTCCTCAATTTGTCTGTATTTTTTTATGTATGTTACGTGATATCTAAATACACCCAACAGTCACACACCTAGTCCTGACCCCACACTAGGTACAACCTGTATCGTGGGTGTCAGAGACTTTGAGAGACTTTCGGTCTCACAACACCCAGACTTGAAACAAATATCTGTGGGCCACACAAACATTTGTCTCAATGCGGGAATCGAACCCGCGGCCTCTCGCTTCACAGCCGGCTACTCGCCCGCTGCGCCACGGAGGCCGTCAATCATATCTCCGCCATATGTGGACTGATTTTCATTATTTTTGTGTTCGATAGAGCTTATTTCAAGGGTGGTCCCGTATAAATTTGGTTACGATCGGATTTGAAGTAGGTCCGTTAAGTTTTCTTAAACTTGTGATTATCATAGTAATAAATAATAGTATACTAGACATTTTGTTACTTATAAATTAAATTATTCATATTTATTATCATAAGTATGTACTTATGATAATGTATATGTATGTACATAAGCTCACGCCTGTATCCCTGAAGAGGTAGGCAAAGGCGCAATAGCGAACTAGAACACCTACACTTCGCCGAGCTTAGTTCCGTCCCCGATGTGATAGGGAGCGAGCATATCGCCATTTTGGGCACAATTTCAAGACTTCGGGTTGATATGAAAAAATTCAATATCACTTTGCCCGACCCGGAGATCGAACCCGAGACCTCAGAACGGTAGCCGTACCGACAACCACGCCACCGAGGTGTATTTATTATCTCGATTCCTAATGTAGACTGCGATGTGGAAAGTCGGAATAACTAAAATTGTCCTAGATTGATCTCCCTCTTGAAAATTAGTCCTCGCTCTAAACATTCATAAACTGCTGATCTTTATCTCCAATTCAAGAGTTTGGGTCTCACCCAACTTCAGTCGACGAGTTTATGGGAATATAACGCGCACAAATGAAGAAAAAGTCGAGAGGCCAAGGTCTAATAACAAACAAGGGTCGACCCTCCCCGGCTGCATTTTCCGTTTGACCGTGGCCCGTGATATCAAAACCCTTCGCCCGTAATAATTTTATCGCCGTTGCAAATCGCCTACACATTCGGCGTAACTTTCTGACGAATAACAAAATACACGAAGAATTTGGTAGTATATTTTTCTTACGTAATTTCGTGAGTGGACGTCTAATCCGGCCTTATATTAATGAGTTTTTGTACGATATTTAGCAGCGATGTAATAGTGTGTTATTAGTATGTTTATTGACGTAAATATTTATTAGAATTAGTGCCGTTTATGCCCCTATCTGCCCCGTAATGAATAATTTTAACCATCCAATTCCCATCGAGCTCGCTGCGCACTGATGACATTTGGTCAGTATTTCGTAACAATGATTTCATACATAACATAACATAAGCTCACGCCTGTATCCCCGAAGGGGTAGGCAGAGGCGCACTAGCGAACTAGAGCACCCACATTTCGCCGAGCTTAGTTCCGTCCCAGATGTGATAGGGGGCGAGCCTATCGCCATATCGGGCACAAATTCCAGACTCCGGGCTGATAAGGAAAAATCCAATATCACTTCGCCCGACCCGGAGATCGAACCCGAGACCTCAGAACGGTAGCCGTACCGACAACCACGCCACCGAGGCGTATTTATTATCTCGATTCCTAATGTAGACTGCGATGTGGAAAGTCGGAATAACTAAAATTGTCCTAGATTGATCTCCCTCTTGAAAATTAGTCCTCGCTCTAAACATTCATAAACTGCTGATCTTTATCTCCAATTCAAGAGTTTGGGTCTCACCCAACTTCAGTCGACGAGTTCATGGGAATATAACGCGCACAAATGAAGAAAAACTCGAGAGGCCAAGGTCTCTAACAAACAAGGGTCGACCCTCCCCAGCTGCATTTTCCGTTTGACCGTGGCCTGTGATATCAAAACCTTTCGCCCGTAATAATTTTATCGCCGTTGCAAATCGCCTACACATTCGGCGTAACTTTCTGACGAATAACAAAATACACGAAGAATTTGGTAGTATATTTTTCTTACGTAATTTCGTGAGTGGAAGTGTAATCCGGCCTTATATTAATGAGTTTTTTGTACGATATTTAGCAGCGATGTAATAGTGTGTTATTAGTATGTTTATTGACGTAAATATTTATTAGAATTTGTGCCCTATATGCCCCTATCTGCCCCGTAACGAATAATTTTGACCATTGAATTCCTATCGAGCTGGCAGCGCACTGATGACATTTGGTCAATATTCCATACAAATCTCATAAACGTGCATCGAGCTCGATTCGAATTTGATATAAAATATTCCTGCTCGTGCTTCACATTTGAGACGGAACAAGCTCGGCCAAATGTGCGTGCGTGCGTGCGTGCGTGCGTGTGTGTGTGTGTGTGTGTGAATTTTGCCAGTAATTCCACGGACAGAAAGGTAGAAACAAATAATGAATTACACACGGACGTAGAAGATGGATGGAAAAACAAAAGTCCGAGCGCTAGGAATATTGAAAGTGAAGCAGAGTTTTCGGCTCATTCCATCTATCGACACGTAATGGCGGACTTTCAAGGCCACTCTAATGTAGGGTCCGCGCAACACACTTTTACAAGCATGTCACAGGAAGAATTTGGCTTAATTTTTTACGACCTGCCGTCAGGCAGTCAACGTCAACACCCCTCTGAAGGATACAATCCCAGGTGTTAAGGCGCGTCTCCTGCACATGTCTTTTCGAAACAAAACACAAAAAGCAACTACATAAGACAAGGTTTTTCATTGTCTCCTGCTCATATAACAATGGACCATAGACAAAAAATTTCAGTAATACCATGTTTTGTGTAATATTTTAGTACAGGAGACGCGCGCTTTACTTAATGTACGATATAATAAACTTAGATACCTAAGGCCTCATTCGTATGAGAGCTTTTTCAACGTACGTTAAAAAAGCGTTAAAACGGAACAAATTAATTCTAGTATACATATATTCTAGTATGTAGATATTCGCGCCGGTTCTTTTAAGACGCAGTGTTTTTTAATACAGGACGTTGGGCGGTATGTCGAACATACCTTATTAGAAGCAAGACAAGAATTTATTAAGCATTCATATGAACAGACATTTCATTGACATTGAGACGCTTTTTAACAAACGTTGAAAAAATCTCGTGCGAATTAGGGCTTATAAATCCATTGCGGTCTACTATACTAATTTCTAACTGCGAACTCGCAGTAAATTTTCTTTTCGGGCCAATGAATCGGGAGAGGTGAATTTATCCCTTCATCCCTTCCACATCTCATTAGGTATTAACGTAATCTCCGTCGAATTTGAATCTGTCTTTGAATGTCGTGTGCGTGTTGAAATACCTACCGTTTTTATACTTGTAATTTTAAAATTGTACCTACTGCGGTACTACCGTCGTGAGGTCTCGGGTTCGAACCGCGGATCGGGTAATGATACTGGGTTTTCTTGACAGCCTCCGCGGCGTGGCGTAGCGTGCGAGTAGCAGGCTGTGAAACGAGAGGCTGCGGTTTCGATTCCCGCACCGAGACAAATGTGTGTGTGGCACCATATATTTATTTCGGTCTGGGTGTTGTGGGGCCCTCGTAGTTCCTGATACCCACGATACAGGTTAAACATACTATAGTGTGGGGTCAGGAAAGGAGTATTTATTTATTTTCTATTCTGTACGAGCTCAGAATCTGGAATTCGTGCTCGACATGGCAATAGGCTCGCCCTGTATCATATCTGGGATGGAATACGAAAATGAGTTCGGCGATTCGTGGCAGTTCTAAATCTGTAGTTTGCTTCTGACTACCCCTACGGGGATACAGGCGTGAGTCTATGTATGTATGTATTAAAAAAATCATAAGAACTCATGCCTCGACTGCCTCGTTGGCGTGGTTGTATTTCGGTACCACTACTGTCATGAGGTCTCGGATTCGATCCCCGGGTCGAGCAAAGTGATATTGGATTTTTCCATATCAGCCCGGAGTCTGGAATTTGTGCCCGATATGGCAATAGGCTCGCCCCCTATCACATCTGGGACGGTACTAAGCTCGGCGAAATGTGGGTGTACTAGTTGGCTAATACGCTTCTGCCTACCCCTTCGGGGATACAGGCGTGAGCTTATGTTATGTTATGTGTGTGTAAGAACTCATAATAGTCACATTTAACATCATCATACAAAAGTACAAAACCAAACTGCGCACTCATAAAACGTTCTGCAAATAAAAAGAAGCAAATACGAGCCAATTCGATATTACCATAAAATGAGGACTGGCCGCAGATTAAATTCTTTATTACCACAGTTTTACGCAATAATTTATCGGCAAAAACGTACCTA
Source organism: Clanis bilineata (assembly GCA_036417725.1). Lineage (NCBI taxonomy): Eukaryota > Metazoa > Arthropoda > Insecta > Lepidoptera > Sphingidae > Clanis > Clanis bilineata. The sequence goes on along the minus strand of CM071146.1, from coordinate 3,860,580 downwards.
ACCAAATAATAATGGCGGTCATCAATAGTCCGCGGAGTCCGCCCCATCCGTTATTAGGGATTTTTCATCGCCTTCCTTTCCAAATAAATGAATATTGATTCCAAAGGAATATGTCTGATTCTGATAGATCAAACACTTAATAATCTGGTTTCTGTGAGCTAGTATAGGTTTTTTTTATTTAGAAAGTGTTATAAGATAAACATTATGGGTAAATTGTACGTTATAATCAATACTAAATAAATATAACTAAATAAAATTAACGTAAATATTAGGGTGAGTTCAGCTAAGATCGGACTAAGTGTATTTTCAGACCGTTACAAGTAGGGGACCTTCAAGAAAAGAGCATATATCTACCTCAAAGGCCGGCAACGCATTCATCATTCCCCTGGTATTGTAGATGTTAACATCAAGATTATGTTCAGTACTCTTTATTTTTAAAGATTTTTCTTTACATTTTTAAATATATACTATAAAAAAAATACATTTTAAAATATAAAAATATTCCCCTCCGATGGCGAGGCTCGGGACCCAAGCCACCGGCGGTTAGGACCCCAGAGTGAGGAACCTCCTCACAATTCGTGCCGTATCCAGTAATACTGCCTTCTGCATCTGGCTCTACATCAAGATTATTATTGTTAACATCAAGTGACCCACTTGCTCGTTTGCCCCCTCTTCTATAAAAAAAAAAGATTGTTCAACGCTAAAATATTGCGAAACTTGAGACATTTTAAAATTAATTTTGAAGCATAGAAATTAACGCCCTGAGTCCCAAACTACATAAAAGTGGAAACATGGCCAGCTTCGCAGTATTTTAACAACAAGTGATCTTACAAAAAAGGTAAAAGGAAAGGAAAAAAAATAAAGGAAAAGGTAAAGGTTGCAGGAAGTCGCTGGATGCAGGCCGCTTCCAACAGGTCGATCTGGAAATCTTTGGGAGAGGCCTATGTTCAGCAGTGGACGTCCTATGGCTGATGATGATGATGATGATGATGATCTTACAATTAGTCCGTCATCGTTCATCAGTCCACTTAGTCCAACCTTAACCGGATTAACTATACCTAAATATATAGCTTAAGGACATTATCATTCTTTTTTATCGAATAAAAAAAGAATGTCGGAATTCGCATACATGTTATGTTTTTTATGTATGGTAAATTTTGTGTTTGCGATATCTCTGACAAATATTTATTTCTAATCATTCCATCGTTCCTGTAAAAAGTTATTGTTATTGATAAATTTTCAATTTAATTTTATTTCTTTGTATTTCAAGCTTCTGCCAGGCCGCTTCCAACAGATCTGCAGTATAAACATTGTCTATACATGACAATGTGATACATTGTCTACTCTGACAATTTGCTAAAATTACATCATGAAAGTAAAAAAAATGTCACTAAAAATAGTTTATCAAACAGCGCTGGGTGTATTATTTTTAATCGACGTGAGAATGATCATGATGGTTAAAATAAAGCAAGAATCATTTGAAGAAAATAATTGTTTAGGATTTTTGTCTACCCTAATCTAAATGCCTGTGCACGTCACTGCAGATCTGGATATCATTGGTGGAGACAGGAAGCTTATGTTCAGCAGTGGACGTCCTATGACGATGAAGTTTTTTCCAATTTGAAAACGATATTTTCGTCTTCGTTAAATAAGGGATAGTTCGGCCTTGAGTCAGCCAATACATTAATAATACTGTTAAATATTACTCCGCGATTTGGAAATTCAGCCCTGGCGTCTCGTTCCTGTGAATAAAAGTCTTAAAAATAAAATATAATATATATATATTAACTAAGCTCACCCTTAAACCCGTGGAAAGGTTAGCAGTCCAATAATTACATCTCCTGGATGTGTATATATAAATTCTTTAATATGATTCAGAGCCGCTGATATTTTATAGTTTTTCTGCTCCTTTCTCCTTGGTTCTTATTGTGATAATAATTGACGCCAACTTGTCAACTACTTTCATTTCTCTTTTTTCAAATATTCGTATTCCGCGTTAGTATAAACCTCTTTTCCCCATATTAAAAAGGTTTATAATAAATATATAAAATAATATTTTGTATTAAAATGTAAGGTGTGTAAATATTAAACATACCCCCGCCCGAGAAAGGCTAAAGCCTTTATCAAAAGGAAAACAAAACAACAAAACTTCTGTTTGAATTGCCGCATAATAATATACCGCGCCGCAAAATAAAAAAATCAACTAAAATGAAACGTTATTCCTGGATTTAGTCCAGAGGCAGTCTTGCTATTTTTACAACTGGCCTCATAAAATTCCCTGAGAGAGTTTTAAGTCTGACAGCTCTGACAACCCCATCTTTTCCAGGTAATAAATCTATAACCCGTCCGCGTCTCCACTTAAGAGCAGAAATATTTTCTTCTTTAATCAACACAAGATCCCCCACCTTTGGCGGATCCTTCGGTGTTGTCCATTTATTCCTATTTTGTAGACAGTGTAGGTACCGGTCACTCCACTGCCTCCAAAACCTTTGAGCTATAGCCTGAACTAACTTAAAACGACCTAAACGTGTATTAGTTACGTCCTCCAAATTATACTCTGGTACAGACAGTAAAGGCTTGCCAACCAAAAAATGTGCTGGTGTCAGCACTTCAAGATCACTAGGATCATTTGATAAAGGACACAGTGGTCGAGAGTTAAGAACCGCTTCAACTCTTGTAAACACTGTGGTCAGTTCTTCGTAGGTTAAAATCTGCTCCCCGATCATCCGTTTGATTAATGTTTTAGCAGATTTAACCGCCGCTTCAAACAAACCCCCAAAATGAGGCGCCCCAGGAATGTTGAACAGCCAAGTTATACCGCTTTTGGCTGCGACATTCATGAGACTATCCGCAACTTCTCTATTTAATAGATATTTATTAACCTCATGAAGGTGTTTGTTTGTCCCTACATAATTAGTACCGTTATCAGAACGTATCACGCTCGGAAGTCCACGCCGTGCTGTGAATCTCATCAGAGCGGCTGTAAATGCCTCTACCGTTAAATCACCAACAACCTCTAAATGCACTGCTTTCGTTGCAGAGCAGACAAATACACATAAATATGCCTTTAATACCTTAGCATTTCTAAGACGTGATGTTCTAATTGAAAATGGACCTGCAAAATCCGTTTGAACCGTATGAAATACACCAGTTGCATTTACCCTGTCACTTGGCAAGGCAGACATAATTGGTTCCACTGGCGTTGCCTTAGACCGAAAACACGAAATACATTTAAAAATACGACTTCGAATGGCTTGCCGAGCCGATAGGATCCAGAAATCCTTTTGTAAAATAGCTTGTAGGCCTGTCGCTCCAATATGACAATGAACCTTGTGTGTATGGTCGATAATTAATCTAGTTAGAGGGTGATCCTTGGGCAGAACGAGTGGATGCTTTGTTTGAAACGAAAGGTTTGAACGGTCTAAACGACCTCCTACACGCAGTAAACCCGAGCTATCTAAAAATGGAAGCAATCGCCTTAACCGTGTTGAACACTGTTTATTTCTTTTCAAACAATCTATGTCGTCAGCAAAGTCCGTTTGCTGAACTAATTTAACCAGACGTTCCAAAGCCAATTTGCGATCCCTTACCGTTAGAACCCCTGAAACTTTACTAGATAAATTCCTAGTATTGTGAATAAATCTAAAACAATAAGCTATAACCGACTGCAACATCATAAGTGAGCTGTACTTATTAAATATGGGATCCGGATCTACCTCTATAATTCCCATATGAACATTTACCGAAGATTTTCGCATTCCCGGTAAATCTTTTTCCTGTCTAAGCTTCTCTACTGGCCACGTTATTTTATCCCCTTTAAGCCACTGAGGTGTCCACCACATGGTACTCGTGAGCAAAACCGAGGCTCGACAACCCCGACTTGCCACGTCAGCAGGGTTCATTTGTGATGGTACATGCCGCCATTTTAATTCTAATCCGCAATTTACTATTTGGGATACCCGATTCCCTTCAAACATTTCAATGTTATTAACGTCTACCGATCCAAGATATACAACCGAGCTATATCCGTTTTCAGAAGCATCAGAAAAACCGTGCAAAGAACAAATCTTCTTTGTGGTTAATGCAAAACGCTCAATAGAAATGTTTTCGATCTTAAGTAAATCAGCTACAATACCAGACCATTCCGCTACCACATCCGGTGGTGGAGTTTCATCCCACGATGAACTTAACCTCCAAAGCCGCTGCATAAGAACTTTACACTAAGATAGCACCGGTGCTATCCAGCCCAAAGCCCGCTTTAAAAAATACCGTGGTGAGGTATTACATAACCGATTCCTTCTGCATAATCGTCTGGTTCCCGGTCACAGACAGACATATGCCCCATACGTTCATAATCCCGCATAAATTGAATATACTTCTCACGCAATGGTGCGTTCAAAAGTAATCGCCTTTCCATTGACATGAACCGCTTCTTAGCTATTAAAATAGAGTCACCCAATTCCGGTCTATCCTCTAAAAATGGCAACCGCACCATGAATCTACCAGTCTCATCCTGCCGAAGATGAGTTTCCCTAAAATTCTTTTCACATTCAACATCTTTAGGGTTAATTACAATTTTATCTGGAATGTCTTCCACCTCCCAAAATTTCTCTAAAATTTGATCTGTGGTGACATGCGCCGAGAATAATTGTTGAGACCGATTACCAATAATCTGAGGAGCTGCATAGGTTACCGGGCCCATTATTACATATCCGAATATAGTATTCATTGCGGACGGTAAATAATCATTGATTTTTACACAACCGCCTATCATTATTTCGCACATGAGATCCGCACCTATTAATATATCTACATGTCGACTAACATAAAACTGATCATCTGCTAAATTAATACCTCTATACCATGTCGCCAAATTCTCAGATAGCGTTTCAGCTGGTAAGTTGTGGGTTATATTATTCAATACTACAGCATTTGTAACCAGTCTAGGATTTTCCGAAAACCTAGGACATAAAACTAAATTCACCCCTCCTTTACAATCACTTACTGGCCTTCCCCCTAATCCCGAAACGGAGACAATATCTGACTTAAATCGTTTTAAATTAAGCCTGATAGCACAATGTTCAGTGATAAAAGTGCTTTGACTCCCCCCATCTAATAGTGCGCGTACTTCATGAAATTGACCGCATCTATCCATAACACGCACTATAGCCGTCGCTAGAAGCACAGTCCGCCGATACCCACCTAAACCCTTCCTTCTGTTGAATGCAGTTAAAGCCGCGCCGCCATCTACTACCGGTGCAGATGCGTGGCTTGGATCAACTCCCGATGCGCCTGACCGACTTGAGGCCGCATTATGTGTGCGAGATTCCCCGACCGCTGATGGAACCCCGGACACCCCCCTAGTCGCAGCCGCCACCGGCAAATCAAAATGAATAAGATAATGGTGCTTAGTGGATTTGCATTTAAAACACGTCCAACTCGACGGGCATTCATTAATACTGTGCTTTCCTAAACATCTAAAGCAAAGCCGAAATTCTTTTATATGATCTTTGCGTTTGCGTGGAGTCAAAGCTAAAAACTGTTCGCATTTTGATAAATGATGGCTCCCCCGTTTACAAAATAAACACCCTATTGATTCAGTTATTGATGTTACATGGTGTGCCCGTGAACTCATTGTACCATCTTTACCACCGAAACTTTCACCACTAGATTCCAATATTCTAACCTCATTTTCTAAAAACTGAATCAGATCAGAAAAACTAGGTAATTCTTTATCAATTACTTTAGCTTCAAACCGTTTTTTCAGACTAGTATCAAGCTTTTGAAAATTTATATAAAATAAAAGATAAGACCATGCCGAAACTGGAAATTTCATTTTTTCCAATCCCTTAGTATTCTCTATGACAGTATTAAGAAAAGGTTTCAAAGAGGAATAATTCTTTGTGACCCTAGTAGTACACAATAAATTATGTAATAGTTTATCCGCTAATAATCTTGTATTGCCATATTGAGCTTTCAAAATATCTAAAGCAATTGAATAATTGTCCGCAGTAATAGACAAATGTCTTGTCAGTATTTTTGGTTCTCCGGAAAGAGACCCAAGTAAATAATATAGCCTTTCAGTGTTTGATAATGTTGGGTCTTTTCCAACCAATGACTCAAACAAATCCATGAAAGATACAAATTCTTCTATTTTACCCGAAAAAGTCGAAAGCTGAACTCTTGGCAAGAGGGCCCGCTTGCCCCTTGGCTTATCCATTGAGGAAGCAGTACCATATTCAGAAGACTGACAGCTACCCTCCGGAAACAACTCTAAAAACTTTCGTTTTACATCATAATATTTTTGATTGTATGCTACATATTTTTTCGTAAACCCTTCTAAATCATCACCTTCTTCCAGGTTAGCCTGGAGTTCAATATGACTGGATGTAAACTCCGTATATATATCTTCCAAATCCGCATACCTTACTTTAAATTCATTTTTTTTCGCTTCCGAAATGAACTCTATTTGTGAGAGCTCATAGAGTTTGTCCAAATTTAATGAAGCAATATCATACTTCACCTTTAATAGTTTAGGTTGGCCTTTAGGAGGCATTTTCAAAATATACCTATTAAAATATTAAATATAATCTCTCTCAAAAAATTAACAATAAGCCAGCAATAAAAAACTACGTTATTTAATAATATTGCCAAACGAACAAAAAAATAAATCAACTGGATTTGAACCCGCGTTCAACATCCAATGATCTAATCACCGCCGAGCTATCAAACGTTTTATGTTAGCTGTCACCGTTGTCAATTTTATTGACAAAAACCGGATTTCGAATTGCCTGGTTTCTAAGCAACAGACAAAAATCAATAATTCAAACAAAAAATGTTTGTAATATTTTATTTTCTTGATGAATAAAATATTATATCCGCACCGAAAATAATTACTGTATGTTTTGTATGTATGTTCAAAATATATACTAAATAAAGGGAGCAATCTAATAAAATATATGTAGCCCTACCGCAATATAATATAATTTGAGTTTCTCTGTAGAGTGTTTAACGAAAAATCGGCCCCTAACCGCTCGAAGCCGAAAAATAAATAAATTTATGAATTTTGAGCAATCAATATACTTATATCCGCCAAAGTATATTGTGCTATCCGCGTTTATGATACCGCATAAACTACAATAAGAACCGACCGCGACTTTTGTAACAGAACGAAACTCCAGGACTTGAGAATTCCAATGAAAACTATCCGAAATATCCGCTATAAAAATCCGACTCGAATTGGACCAAATGTTAAATATTACTCCGCGATTTGGAAATTCAGCCCTGGCGTCTCGTTCCTGTGAATAAAAGTCTTAAAAATAAAATATAATATATATATATTAACTAAGCTCACCCTTAAACCCGTGGAAAGGTTAGCAGTCCAATAATTACATCTCCTGGATGTGTATATATAAATTCTTTAATATGATTCAGAGCCGCTGATATTTTATAGTTTTTCTGCTCCTTTCTCCTTGGTTCTTATTGTGATAATAATTGACGCCAACTTGTCAACTACTTTCATTTCTCTTTTTTCAAATATTCGTATTCCGCGTTAGTATAAACCTCTTTTCCCCATATTAAAAAGGTTTATAATAAATATATAAAATAATATTTTGTATTAAAATGTAAGGTGTGTAAATATTAAACAAATACAGGCTGAAGTTGCCAGTTACAACGATAAATCTTGATTGACTAGCATTACTTTTAATATGTACTAATCCAGCAGCAATAATCTATAACACTGTACAGGCCATCAACCTCGATCCACGTTACATAATATAAGCACAAATCAAGTCCAACGAAATAAAACGCGAAATGTGTAAATGTTTTAGCTCATAAAGCATTTTATTTCTTTTATTGCGGGTTTCAATTAACAGATGGCGCTGGATGTTTTTTTTTCATTTGATAGCGATTTTTGAAACACTCATCTTGATAATTTGATCTAAGACTTTACGAAACTAATTACAAGAGTGTACACACGAAAAGAGTGGTTACTTAGCTATAGCCCAATTACTTTAAACATTCCTTTAAAATTAGGGTTCATCATCATCATCAGCCACAGAACGTCCACTGCTGGGGCGTTGTGAGACCGAAAGTCTCTTATGGTTTCTGATACACACAATACAGGTACCTAGTGTGGGGTCAGGAGTATGTGTGTGGCTGTTGGGTGTATTTTTTATTTATTTAATAATTATTACTATTCTTATTTAAAAACACGCATTTTTTCATTCCTTTCCGTCTGCTTTTTATAATAAAAAAATAATTTATTATTATACAAAATTATTATACTTTTGCGATTTGGATACATAAACCAAAAATTGCCAACCACGACTATTACGGGTGCCATGGCATTGTGAAGACCTTAATAGTAACCCCACGGAGTAACCCCGCATGTGATACAATTATGAACCACAAAACAAAACATGTTTACAGGCTACATTACCACGGTGTCACCGTGAAATTGAATTCACTTCAAACAAAATATATGGGATGGCTAGTTGGCCAGTGCGTGTGTTATTCAAAACAAATTAATATGTGGCGCAAAATCAATGGTTGCACATTAATAAAATTCGGTGGAATGCGGTGTCGCGTTTCTTTAATACTGGGACTCTACTATTGACCAACACTCCAACACGATCTGCTCCAACACACAATAGATGAAAAAACATATAAATGGTCTAAAAGGCATCAAACTGGAAGGAATTAACGCCAAAACTCCAACAAGACCTTGAAATTGGCACATCCGTGTTTTATTGTTCTTGTGATAACTTAGTTATAGTTAGTTTATAGGTTAGGGTTAAGTTAGTAAGAAAAATATGTAACTAATGACTTGGCAGCATGGTCTCCGACCTTAGCCGGTTCCTTGTGGATTAAATGTAAAAGAAAACGTAAATTTTGCTGATAACATTATGGATCGTAATATTCGCCCGGATAGCGACAAAACCAACAACGATTGACACAAAAATTATCTCACAGAAAACCTTAGACAAAAGAAGACAGAGGGCGAAGCGTAAATACCAATAATCACAAGTTTAATAAACCTACCGAAATACCAAATAGTCACCAGCCAGTCGTTTTTGCCTCTACATAAAACGTCCTTGTTTTAAAAGCATACTAAATGCTCCAATCGTATTAGCTATGTTTGTCCACATCGTTATTAACTTGTTTATGTAGTACTTCGAAAACCGTCGAACCCACTTTCACTTAATAGCCGACAGTTACCAAGTTCAAAACTATTAACCACTATTGATTTAATCGTTCCTGACACAACCAACCACTAGTCGACAGCAATTATGTAGATTGCTTCACGAAGTCACGTCAGAATTGCGGCTTAGAATATTTCGCATTTTTATTTGCTTGAATGATGAGGCGACTGGGTCGTCTGTTAGTGACGACGAGGCGATATAATACGAATTCTTCCTACTTTTATTTTGCCTTCTATCATCATAATAAATGGTTCTTTATTGAAATTTCTTAAGGTTCGTCACTAAAGAAACAAACTTCTTTATTTCTATCTGCCCTTATCCCACCTTAATGTGGGGTCGGCGCTACATACTTTTTTAGGCATGTTGCGGAAATTTGGCTAAGTTTTTACGTCTGGCTGCCTGATGTCATTCCCCTCTAGGGATCCAGTTCCGGATAAATTAAATTAGAATCGCTTTGCCCGACCTCGGAATCGAACCCACGACCTCCCGGTCCACAGCCCATATATGCTGCCACTAGACCAAGGAGGCGAAGAAACAAACTATTATGCACTATAAATATAATTTATACGAAAAAAATTATTAAGCAATTTAACTACCAAAAAAAAAATAATTAAGTCACCTCATCAAAATTATGTATGCGAGACAGACAAGCGTCTAACGAGCGTCTAGCGGGACTGGATCCGCCAGAGGGTGTTGACGTCGGACAGGCAGCCGGTCGTGATAATTAAGCCAAATCCTTTCTGCAACATGCTTGAAAAAGTGTGTTGCGCCGACCTCACATTAATGTGGGATAAGGACAGTTGGAAAGAAAACCATGGAAAATATTTTCGCGAATACCAGTAAACCAAAGGCCAAAGTAACTTGAATTAGGCCCGAAAGCGTACGAAAAACTTTGGAAGAATTAATGAGGTGCTCAAAATTCCACTCTGCGCTAGAAAACGGCATTCACTTCATTATATAAGCAGAGTGGGTGATTTTTCTCATACATACAAAAATATTTCTTATTTCTTTAAACGTTGTCGCCTCCTGGTCTAGAGGCAGCATATACGACCTAGGGACTGGGAGGTCCTAAGTTCGATTCCCGATATTTTTACCGACTTCCAAAAAGGAGAAGGTCCTTAATTCGTCTGTATTTTTTTATGTATGTTACGCGATATCTCCGCCGAATGTGGACCGATGTTCAAAATTCTTTTCGTGTTCAATATTTTCTTATTTCAAGGTTTTGAGTATCCTCCACAGTGAGACTATTGGTTCTCATATCTTCCTCCAAAAGGTCCAGCTAGCGCTTTATAAGCCGTCCGCGAGAACGCACCCCTGGTACGATCTTGGCCAGACACCTGCGATCGACGTACTCTTGTGATTTCCTCAAAACGTGGCCATACTCTCAATCGACACTCCTGCAGTTTATCCGCCATGTCGCGGACACCAAGACTACCGCGGATGTAACGGTGACGGTGTGACGTTACATATACGCATTCCATAGGGCCCATTCACGATATGGGAAAACATAAAATAATATACACAACACAAAATAATAAAACACACTCAACAGTAATACACATCCTAACTCCACACTAGGTATAACCTAGTAAAATGAGTATCAGAAACTACGAGAGACTTTAGATAACACCCAGACCCGAAATAAATATCTGTGGGTCACACATATTTGTCTCGGTACGGGTATCAAACCCGCGACCTCTATTAATTGCTGGCTAATAGCCCACTACGCCTCGGAGACTGTCGAGATCATATTGTAATCCCAAGTTTATGAACACAAGTCTCATTTATTTTAAGTATTTCAAACCATAGTTGGCGTGATGAATTACGCTAAGCTTTATTTAGGGCGACTAGACAACGCAATAACTCGAGACCCAAATGGTAAATAGCGAGTGATCAATCTGGATTCACGGTGATCCATGGCTGACAAGAAAACTCGTACATCTTCAAGTTCTTTTCATTGTCAGTAGTATCCGATAGTATTAAAGGAGCATTATTTATATACCAAAAGTTATTTCGACAAAAATCAGAGGCTTACTATAAAAGAGACGGATAAATCGTTCCTATTGCACAATGCATTTAAAAAATAAAAACTTAAGTGCATGTCTGACCACGCTTAGTTAAGTATTCCATAGTTGATGATTGTTACTTAAATCCTATTTTCTCAAAAACTGCCTCGATGGCGTGGTGGTACTTCGGTACGACTACGATTCTGAGGTCTCGGGTTCGATCCCCGGGTCGGGCAAAGTTATATTGGATTTTTCCATATCAGCCCGGAGTCTGGAATTTGTGCCCGATATGGCGATAGGCTCGCCCCCTATCACATCTGGGACGGAACTAACCTCGGCGAAATGTGGGTGTTCTAGTTCGCTAGTACGCCTCTGCCTACCCCTTCGGAGATACAGGCGTGAGCTTATGTTGTTATGTTGTCTTCTTTAAGCTATATTATCTTATTTTTAGCGTTCTCCCTCCCATAGTTTATAGATTAGATTAAGCGACCATTTTTTAGATTAGAAGCGCATATCTGTCCAATTAAATGATGACGCAAAAAAATGTAAAAAATAATTAATATATTTTTTGAAATCTGAATAATAAATATTGTTTTTTAGAAAATATATTTTATGATATCTGTATTTTCGTAAGATTCGGACGTTGGAGTAAATATATTTTGTATTATTTCATTTGATTTACTATGATATTCACAATATTTTGCTCCAGAGGAGGTTGACGTCAGGCAGGCAGGTTCGTTAAAACTAAGCCAAATACTTTCTGCAACATGCTTAAAAAGTGTGTTGCGCCGACCCCACCTTTAGGAGGGATAAAGGCAGGTATAAAGAAAGAATTCCCAATATTTTCACTAAGGGTGACTTGCAGCACTATTATTAATCTAGAGTTAGTCCTAAACTCGATTTAACATACATGTCAATCGTATACTTAAGTTGAGATTTAAGGTGGTAGGGATTTACCGTAGTGCTGCAAGCGACCTCAAAATATAAGGATTTTTAACAAAAAAAAACTACGGGCTTTATTAATTATTATCCGTTATTCACTTTTCAGCCATTGAAACTGCCAGGCGTTGCCTCTCACGGTAAAACCTAGTAAAGGAATACTTAATCCAGTACCGCACAAGCAATTCATTTTTTGGCAGTAAAGGAAAACCTTCAATTAGTGGCTGTCTGGGAGGCAGGAGTGTTTAAATAGAGCGCCTTTAATGTTTTCACGACGTGACGCTTTTAAAATTAATGGTCTTTCTTTTGCAAAGGTATTTTCGGAGGAAATTTGGTGTATATTGTAGAATCGAAAGCCTTATAGTGGTTAAGGACTGTGAACTAGAAGGTCCTGGGTTCAAATATCAGGTCGGATGAAGCGACTTTTTGTAAAGATTATTATGGGCCTTACTTATAAAAACAACAGCCCGAGCAGGAAAATTTCTGACAACCGTAAATGTATTCGTGCTCGATGCGCGTCTATGAAATTTGTAGCAAATATTAATCAAATGTCATCAGTGCGCAGCGAGTTTACATTTTCATTAGTTTTTCGTGCTCGGGATACAGTATAGTTGAGCAAATGGCTAAGAATAGCCTGTTACTGTTTTTCCTTGTGTCACATTGTTTGAAAATTAAAGGGACAGGCTATTCTTTACCATTTGCTCAATTAAACAGTTTTTATAAGTAAGGTCCAATGTCTTTAAAATAATATTTTGTTTTTGATTACATTTTAATTTGTTTTTGTCTTGACATATTTGTTACCTTAAGGCTCAATTGCACCACTATTATTAACCTAGGGTTAGTCCTAACCGCAAGCTAAATTGACAGAAAATGTATGAATGACATGTAACTTAACTTGCTGTTAGGACTAACTCTAGGTTAATAATAGTGGTGCAATTGAGCCTTAATAAACCATTCATTAGTGCATATTTTCTTTACAATAGTTCCAATTTACTTCTGTAGACGTTCCGCGACGACTTAATTTTTTATATATAAAAACGTCGTAAGAATAATCTAAGTGCGTCCTGTAAATTTCAACCTAAGTACCTACTTCATTAAAATAAAAAATAAACCCTAACATCTTAGAGACTTAATAGCAACATTTTCAATTCCTAAAAAGAGGCTTTATAAAGAACCCTGGGACCTTTTCGATTAAGACAAGATTCAGAGGAGAAGTCTGGTAAAACGATAATGTTATTAGAGCTAAGCTGGGTTGAGAAAACAAATTGTAATGGAAGTAAGACAATAGATTACGTCTGTACTTTATATTAAAAAACTGACAAACGTTTCCAGACTTCTGGCTTCGTACGTGGTGTGTTTGTATGGTGACCAAGATTTCAGTAAAATTAATTAACATTAACATAAGCTCACGCCTGCATCCCCAAAGGGGCAGGCAGAGGCGCACTAGCCAACTAGTACACCCACACTTCGCCGACCTTATTTCCGTCCCAGACGTGATAGGGGGCGAGCCTATTCGCCATATCAAGCACAAATACCAGACTCCGGGCTGATATGGAAAATCGCATATCACTTTGCCCGACCCGGGGATCGAACCCGAGACCTCAGGACAATAGTCGAACCGAAATACAACCACGCCACCAAGCCAGTTAGTGTTATATTTTGTACATATACAGAGTGTTTCATAAAGTTGGTATCAAATAAAAAATAAGTTCAATTCATTGAAATAAAATTATTTGGACAGTTGGTCAGTCCAACCCGTGACCACGAAGACTGCAAAGCCTTCGAAACATCGGGAATAAAAATTAAAACCAAATCGTGATAAAATCCGTAAAAATAATTTTATTTCAATGAATAGCATTCGCGTAAACTTAAGAAATCAGTATAAGTTCAATTTTTATGTTTTAACTTTAAGTCGTTTTCCCTGTTCGTGGAATTGTTATTGGTACCAACTTTATGAAACATCCGGTATAAGACTAGTTAACAAAAAGCAGTAACTGTAGTTTCCTAACTAAGGCATGCCTGTACACGCATTTTATTATTTGCCCTTACTTTTTCCTGTATTGGAGTAAATGATTCTGTAGATGAGACTGCCTCGGTGGCATGGTTGTATTTCGCTACAACTACTGTCCTGAGGTCTCGGGTTCGATCCCCGGGTCGGGCAAAGTGATATTGGATTTTTCCATATCAGCTCGGAGTCTGGAATTTGTGTCCGATATGGCGTTAGGCTCGCCGCCTATCACATCTGGGACGGAACTAAGCTCGGCGAAATGTGCTTCTGCCTACCTGACAGGCTTGAGCTTATAACACTGTACTTATTTACCTGCCTATAAGTAACTTGAAAGATATATTTTCCGTCTGTAACATTTTGTTGTCTGGAAACTTTTGATTGCCTCTTACGAGTCGCCCGCTCGGGACGAATGAAGGGACATAATAAGTTTTAGGCCGCTTTAGAGCTAAAACAAAAGTCACTAAATATCCTAAAAGCCTAAGAGTTTGTTCCGCCGACCCGCGTACAAAACAGCTCTGCGATTCATTAACGTTGACCGATTAAATTTAAGAGGTAGAGACACTCTGTAGACAGTCGTGTCTACAGCGTAAATAGGTTGATTTAACTGATTTGATACTACTGTCTCAAAGAAAACCGACATTGAGTTACAGTTTGTTTTTCGACCGACTTCCAAAAAGGAGGAGGTCCTCAATTCATCTGTATTTTTATGTATGTTACGCGATATATTCGCCAAATGTGGACCGATATTCAAAATTATTTTTGTGTTCGATAAAGCTTATTTCAAGTTGTGATTATCTCGTTTGGTGCACGGGATACATGGTGGTTCAAAAGCCACTCCTCATTCTGATTCTCTGTTACCTTCCATTGGCAATGGGTCGCCATTTTTTATCAACGGGAGTGACTATGAGCGGTAGAAATCATAACCAGTTTCTGTTGAAAATAAATCTGATTTTCATTGTATCGCTACGCTGCGTAGCTGCCTGACTGCTACGAGGATACTGCGTAGCTCAGAAGCTACGGTTACCGTAGGCTAAAGGAAACCGGACATCTCGCTCACCGGGCGAAACGCGACAGCGAGCTGCCACTTTACGTCGGTTTTCTGTGAGACAGTGGTATGAAACCGGTCAAGCCAGCCCATTCGTGCTATAGACGTAACTGTCTATAACGAGGCTCTACCACTCAAAGGACTTTGTTAATGGAAAATGTCCTAAAACAACAGCGTGGTCACATTAACGTCTATCCATCATGTGTAAAAACAACGTGTTATTGCAAACACAAGAGATGTAGAGACGCCAGGGCGGTAGAGCGGTAGAGTGCCGAGTTGGTCCTTCCAACCAGTGGATATAAAAACAAAACTCCACGGAGATTGAAATTCAGTTAGCGAGTTTCGGAATCGAATTCACAGTTACCTGACTTTCGACGTTGCTTTTGCAGCTTGTTTTTGTTTCAAAACATGTTATTGATTTGAAAGTCTACTTTTGATTTTGTAGAGTCGTGAATTTATAATAGTCTTTTTAACAAAGTAGTATTGTTTCTAGAGACACCATAGAGCATTGTTACAAAACTTATATTTTCTTATTATTTGTTATATTATGTTTTTTTCTACTTGCCCTTATCCCACCTTAATATGTGGTCGGCGCAACACACTTTTTCAAGCATATTGTAGAAAGGATTTGGCTTAGTTTTTACAACCGACTGCCTGCTTGACATGGACCCCCTCTGGGGGATCTAGTCCCGTGCAATCAGTATTATAAAAACTCCCCGTCCGACCTGGGAATTGAACCCATTTCCTCCCCGTTCACAGCCCATACATATACACTGCCACTAGGTCATGGCGGCGACGATAATTCATTCTCTATAATATATCAATGCTAATATCTTCGGCCACAAAAAATAACATTAATACAAAAATATGTCAGAGGCAAAAACACGATTACGACATGTTCATATATTACCGAAGAGTACAGCATACTCTTTTTGCAATATTTCACTAATGAAGCAGTAATAAAATTACTTTGATGGACAAATACGTATGTAACGTCCCCTACTATGGTAATTTTAGTGAAAACATCGCCTTTTTGATCTAGTGGGTGTATATATGGTCCATGGACTGGGAGGTACTGGGTTCGATTCCATGGTCGGGCAAAACGATTTTTCTAACCGATTTGCTCCGACTGGATCACCAGAGTTTGATGTCAAGCAGGCGTAAAAAGCTGAATAATTTTTACAACATTCAACAACTTGACAAAAGTGTTTTGCGCTGCATAATAAAGTGGGATAAAGGTATGTTGGAAGAAGTAGATTTTCTAAGTGGTAGAGCCTTTTCATTCCCCTTTTTTCGATTCCAATGTTGGGCCCGCGCAATATACCTACATAAACATATTGCAGAAAGGATTTAGCTTCGTTTTTATCACAATCTGTCTCTGGCTATTTTAAGTTGTAGAACCACTCTGTAAAAAATATTATTCGCAGCATGATTGTCCAAGTTGAGACATGGAAATGTAAGAGTAATTCGATTTACTTAATTTACTCTTACACTTTTGGACATAAACAATAAATGGTCAAAATTTGAAATGTAAAAAAATATAGAAATTCACTTTACTTAGGGTATACTTTATCAATTTAAGTTGAGGTTAAGACTAACTGTAGGTTAATAATACTAGCAAGTCACCCTAAGTGACAATCCTTTAAGTAAACATCAACTTTCTATTATGGACGTCTTTGATATATCTATATTAAACTACTACTATTGAAAAAGTGTTTGATGTCCTTTCTTCATATCTGAAGGTTTGTTAAAAGCTTGTCTGTATAATAAAGCGAAGAGTCATTATTTTTATGCCCTAGACTCAGATTAAAGACTGCGTAATTATATTCACGGTCTGTCGAGTTACAATCTTAAAACGGTTTTAGAAATTCATAAACTCTTTCCATTAGTGCTCTATATACTTTTAACAATAACTTAAACGTACTACTAGCTTTGTCTCGAGGCGCCCTCTGTTGAATATTATTTAATTTCGCATCATATTTCATAGGTAGCTTTGGAGTTATATAGCAATTAGTGAAATCAGAAATAAACCATCAACTAGTAACTTCCACTGTGGCGTAGTTATATGTCGGTACAACTACCGTCCTGAGGTCTCGGGTTCAATTCCCGGGACGGACAATATTATATTGGTTTATTTCAATATCAGCCCGGAGTCTGGAATTTGTACTCGATACAGCTCGCCCCTATTTCATCTAGGACGGAACTAAGCTCGGCGAAATATGGTGTTAGGACGACAGTGTAGCTTATACTCACAATCGAGCTTTATTCTATAAAAGTCCATCAAACCCATAGTACCTCCATAACCGAATCAAAGATAAACAAAGAATAATATGAGGCATTACTGAAACGCGAAACGCGGCGCGAAACGCAGCCCGGACGGAATATTTATTTTGTTAATGGGATTTATTTGGCACTTCATATCGGTTTCCGTTACTCCTGAGGCCTTAATGCAACACTCGGGAGCCCAGCTCTCTGTACGATAACACCAATTTTAAAGTGTTTTTACTGAAATGGAAAGGTGTAAATGTCTTTTCGTTGTTGGGGTTTGGGTTGAAAATACTTCGTTATTCAATGAATTTTACATGTTTGTAAAAAGAGTTTGCTAATACAATACAATATTGCAGCAATGTTTAGATGATTCTTTGTTATACTTTATTATCCATTTCATAGGCAGCTTCTGTGGCTTACGAGTAGCCGGCTGTAGAGTGATTGGCCGCAGGTTTTATTCACTGAGACCACCTTGTTTCGGGTCTGGGTGTTGTGAGACCGAAAGCTCTTGTAGTTCCTGATACCCACGATACAGGTATATATCTAGTATGGAGTCAGGACAATTGTGTTTGTTGGATGTATTTATTTATAGGCGGAGATCATTCAAGGATTTTTTAACGCCTAAATGTCACATGAAGCAGATACATTATTGGAGGAGACTAGTAACACATTGCTACTTGATAGCAAAAGTCGGTAGCAATGGAAACCACCCAGACGCTTTATCTCGTGTAAAAAGACCCATGACCTATTGAAGTAGTTCATAACCTCACGCCTGCATCTCCGAAAAGATAGACAGAGGCGCACTAGAACACCGACCATTTCGCTGAACTTATCTCAGATGTGACACAGGGTTCACCTATCGCCATGTAGGACACAAATTCCAGACTCCGAGCTGATACTCAGTAATCCTTAATATCACTGCCCAACCCGGGGTCGAACCCAATACCTCAGTAGCCGTACCACGCACGACGCCATCGAGGTAGGTACTAATTAGGTAGTAAAAATACTTTATTGTCAGACGCAAAAATATGACCACAGCTTCATATATTTCACAAATTAGACGTAAAAAATAACTATGACAACTATCTTCACAAGTGATAATCCCCGTACTAATGACATCGCTCATGTCCACTAATAAGTACTAGGCCTTTACGACAGTCATTATTACGTGTATAATCGGCTATTGCCTTGAGCGATGTCCGTAAAGAGCACTCAAGGGGTACATTATCGGCATCTTCCGACCGAGCGAGTCCCGTTCGAGAAGCGCGGCGAGGATGTCTTGCCTCGGTTTTCTTTAAAAATATTTTGATGTTTTACTTGGTTTTGTTGCTTTGCTGACGATCGGGGTTGCATTTACTTATCAAATGCTGTTACTAGTATATAGAGTAGTTACATAGGGCCTTACCTTTAAAAACAGTTTAACTGAGCGAATGCTAAATAATAGTCTGTCCCTTTTATTTTATCCAACATAGAGCGGTTCGGGTTATCGATAGTCAAACGCAATCGATTCGACTCAATCCTTTCGCGTTAGGAAGAGATGTTGCATCTCTTTGCATTCTTTACCGCTTGTACCACGGGGAATGTTCCGAGGAATTGTTTGGCCTAATACCAGCCGCCGAATTATATCGTATCACACGCAACAAGCTGAAGTTTCATTCTTACCACCTGGATGAATGGTGTTCCTCAACAGTGCGTTTTACAAGGAACTTACTTCCGCGTGCAACATGCTTGTGGAACCAGCTTTCGGCGGCTGTGTTTCCAGACCGTTACGAGTTAGGGACTTTCAAGAAAAGAGCCTATATCTACCTCAAAGGTCGGCAACGCATCCATGATTCCCCTGGTATTGTGGATGTTAATGGGCGGTGATGATCACTTAACATCAGGTGACCCACTTGCTCGTTTGCCCCCTCTTCTATAAAAAAAAATGTGACACAAGGAAAAACGTGACAGACCAGAAAGCCATTTCCTCAGCTATACTGTTTTTATAAGTAAGGCCTATAATGTGGGTTCGCCTCCTTGGCCTGATAGCAACATATATGGACTGTGGACCGGAAGGTCCTGGGTTCCATTCCCAGGTCGGGCAAAGTGAATTTTCTAATTCAATTTGCCCAGGACCCGATCCCTCAGAGTTCTATGTAGTTCGCTAGGGTGCCTCAGCTTACCCCTTCGGAGATACTCAAAGGCGTGAGCTTATGTTGTGTTATTTTAATCAAATTAAAACAATATTTACACATAACGACACACAATCCACATTCCACGTAATAAAACAAGACTTGTCAGCAACGTATCCTTCGGGACGACGCACAAATGAGATCTCTAATAAATTAAATAAATAAATGTAAACAAGATTCTGCCTTCTCAATGAGGTTATCAGTCAACTGTATTAGAATTGTTTGTTCTCGAGGGAGTTGACGACATTCCAGAATGTGTAATTTTAGAGGTATGAGGTTTGGGGTTCTGAGTTGTGAGGGTTGTCATCGAATTAAATAAGTTTGTGAGTTAGGTCTAAAGAGAGACTAAATCTCTCTATACATTAACATTTATTTGTAAGATTTAATTTAGCTGATGATTAGGGATACTTCAATTTTATATATTTAGATTAATTTTTATGCTTTGTGGATCCAATAATCACATCTTTCTTTCTAACTGCCCTTCTTTTTTTCTACCTGATCTTGTCCCACCTTAGTGTGGTGTCGGCGCAAAACACTTTTTCAAGTATGTTCCAGAAAGGATTTGGCTCAGTTTTTACGACTCGTAGTCTGCCTGACTTTAACCCTCTCTGGGAAATCCAGTCCCGGGCAAATTAAATTAGAAAATTCGCTTTGCCCGACCTGGAAATCGGACACTGGTCTGGTGGCAGCATGTATGGGCTGTGGAGCGGGAGGTCCTGGGTTCGATTCCCAGGTCGGGCAATGCAAATTTTCTAATTTGATTTGCCCGGGACTGGATCCCTCATAGGGTGTTGACGTCAGGCAGGCGGCCGATCGTAAAAACTAAGCCAAATCCTATCTGCAACAAGATTGAAAGAGTTTGTTGCGCCGACCCCACTATGAGTGGAATAAGAACAGGTAGAAAGAAAGTTCCATACATAGTGTTGACCCCACACTATACAAAAGACCCCATACAATAGAACCCGCAATATATCGTTTAACATCCGATAACTCGCCCGCTGCGCCATGGTGGCCTAAATAACATTATATGCTATCATGCCTGAAGTGATATCAATTTTGTTATAAAAAAAATCATACACCTCTAATTTTTGACGGAGTCATTTTCAAACTGTTCTTATTGGCAAATGTTTGTAATCTATCTGCACATTCGAACTGAGATTGTTTATTGGAACCGGTCGTATATCCATCAGCAGGGTTACCACGATCTCTTATAGCAGTATTATTATAATCGTTCTTCGTTTGTTTTGTATGGAAATATTGACAAGTTAATTAAAATAATACTGCTATAAGAGGTGATGGTAACCCCCGTAAGAAACAAAATGAAACTTAATATTAAACAAAATTTCGAGAGCGGGTTATTTCTGCATTTACAAGGAATCTTCAAAGAAAATGTAGGTAGGAACATTGTAATTAGCGCCGAGACAAGACTGGCTAACGATTCCTTTGTAAACGTTCAGGATCTCGGGGCTGATGTAATGTAATTATCACTATAAAATACTACCGACTTGTTAAATGACTGCCTCAGAGGCGTAGTGGTATTCCATGCACGGTACGACTATCGTCCTGAGGTCTCGTGTTCGATCCCCGGGTCGGGCAAAGTGATATTGGATTTTTCAATATCAGCCCGGAGTCTGGAATTTGTGCCTGATATGGAGATAAGCCCCTATCACATCTGGGACGGCATTAAGCTCGGCAAAATGTGGGTGTTCTAGTTCGCTAGTGCGCCTCTGCCTACCCCTTAGGGAATACAGGCGTGAGCTTATGTTAAATACATCGCTGAAGAGTTGTGCATGCTTTATAATAATCATAATTAAATGGTAACTTCAGATACTTTTATCCACCGTAAACAGAATTAACATACATAAGTTCACGCCTATATCCCCGAAGGGGTAGGCAGAGGCGAACTAGCAAACTAGAACACCATATCGGGCACAAATTTCAAACGCCGAGGTGAATGACACTGTGTAGAAAACCAAATCGACCTATCCAAAGAATAAAGTTACATATGAAAATGAATCGAAATTGCTTTCTTATTTTTCTAAGCTTATATTTACCTATATATTTAATTAGTATTTTTTATTAAGTTATGACATAATAACAAGTTAAATTATACATATATAGACATAGCTTAAATATTTACTAGTTAAATATATAGGTAAATATAAGCTTAGAAAAATAAGAAAGCAATTTCGATTCATTTTCATATGTAACTTTATTCTTTGGATAGGTCGAAATGTCAATTTACCCCACCCGGGGATCGAAACCGAGATCTCAGGTAGGTCGTACCGTGCACGCAATACAACTATGAAACCAATGCAATCAAAGTTTCCAAATTCCTAAATTACTAAAAATTTACTTCGAAAAATAAATAATATCAATTTCATACATTTACATAATCCATTTTATCTGCACAGGTTCCAAAGAGAGTAAGAAATTGATATTATTGACTTTTTTGAAGTTGAAATGAATCTCAGGCTCAGGAAATCCCCAATGCCACCGAAAGAAAGCCGGAATCGCTCCCGTTCCCAACTCACGTACTCCGATAATAGAAATCATTATTCTGCCGTATCAACTTCCGGGGTCATTAGTCTTGCCTACTTAAAATTCGGTATCCTCCAATCTCAGCCGACTGGCTCAAAGATCGGTAACTAGCTAATAATCAGAATAGAATTATAGATGTCTCAATTTTAGTCAATAACATAACATAAGGTCACGCCTGTATCCCCGAAGGGGTAGGCTAAATTGCCCGATATGGCGATAGGCACGCCCCCTATCACATCTGGGACGGAACTAACCTCGGCGAAATGTGGTAGTAGTAGTTCACTAGTGCGCCTCTGCCTACCCCTTCGGGGATACATGCGTGAGCTTATGTTTATGTTTCTATTGCGGAAAGGATTCGATTTAGTTTTTACGACCAGTCGCCTGCCTGATCTAGTCCCGAGCACATCAGGCTAGAAATTTTATGACGATAGGCTAATCATGTCATGGGATGGAAATAAATTTGGTAACTTGACAAGTTGATGCGGTAATTACGCCTTAGTGCAGCGCCACGGACCTAAAAAAAATAGACGCAGCGCTAGGAAAATTTAAAGTGAAGCGAGGTTTTGGGCCCATTCATCTACCGACACTTAAAGGCGACTGATCGAATGAGCCGAAAATCCTGCTTCACTTTCAATGTTTCTAGCGCTCCGTCTATCTGTTTTTACGTCCATATGCAGCGCATATTTCTTTGAACATCGTTTGACAATGGTGAGTGTATGTATATAGGTTCTTCTAACACTATTTATCCGGGACAGGTTCCCCCATAGGGGGTTGGCTTCAGGCAGACAGCCAGCCGGGAAAGCTAAGTCAAATCCTTTCTGCAACTTGCTTAAAAAATACATTTGCACAGATCACACATGAAGGTGGGATAAAGGCAGATAGAAAAAAAGAGTGTGTACATAAGTGTCTGAGAGTTATTTTCCAAAGAAAAAGCACAATAGGCTATCACTTTTTTCCTTGTGTCACATTGTTTGAAAATAAAAGTGACAGGCTATTCTTAGCCATTTGCTCAGCTAAACTGTTTTTATAAGTAAGACCCTATATTACAGACTTATTATTACGGTGTTTGTTAAAAATCCCATTGAAGTTATATGACGTAGCAGTTTTGTTCAAACTCTTGGTTTTGTCTGGTATATCATTATTCAATGAAAGCAATTACTGACTGTATGACGCATTTATCTAAAACACAATAAATTTTTCGTAATTAAAATCAGACAATTGGCGAGTTTTAATTTTCCTATTCTTTTATAAAACAATGGACATTTTTAACAGATTCACATTGACAATGAAGAAATAAGTAATAAATGTTTGGTGGTACAATGAACGCTCCTGGCGTCGCTCATTTACGAAATATGACCACCTGTTACACAGAACATTGCCTACAAATGGACCGTGAAATTAGAAACTCGCATACGTTAGTGCATGGACGTAAAGAAAAAGAAGGACACTATGGGATTTTGATGGGCAGTCTGACAAGGTGGGCGTCGCTTGTGAAAATTATTTCATATTATTCTCTAGACCTGTGTTTGTTGGTATTAAGTGATGTGGTTTAATGCATCAAACTTCACTGAAGATGGACAGTATAATGTGGAAAATTTGAACCGGTGATCTTCGATGAGTTTTCTTGGTGCATTGGCTGGCTTTGTTCGGTCGATTTGCCGAGTGAAGGTCATCTGAGGGGCATCGCACTAGAAGAAATTACCGCCATAATCCCAGCAGGACCTTGAGATCATTCACATTTGAGTATCATGGTCACTGTGAAAACATAATTGGTCTATTTACCTGACATTGGCTAAATCATCGCATATGCATGTAAGCCATTATTTTTAAAAGAAAAAGAAGAAATCCATCTGACCTATAGTTAAACGGACGCCACAGAGAAGCCACGCACACAAACGCGCCTGTACAAAAGTGTCCTACGCACACACACGCCATTACGTGTCGATAGATCGAATGAGCCGAAAACCCTGCTTCAATGTTTCTAGCGCTCCGTCTATATTCTTTTTACGTCCATGCGTTAGTGTTTAGAACTTGGATAGTTATGTTTCACGCAATATCGATTTAGGTTGATAAAACAAATGTTTTCACGAGATTCTGGTGTAAAATGTTATTCAGAGGTATTATTTTTACGAAAAGATTTTTAAGAAACACAAGAACTAAAAGTAATATGAGAAGTTTTGCTAATAAATATAAACTTGAAAAATAATTCTCCTGTAGCGACGAGTCTATAAAGCAAATTTCAACATGTTTATAGCAATTGCAAACTTGTGAAGTTATAAGTAGATAATATTATTAATAATTAATAATAATTATAATCTGTGGCCCGAGCAGCAGGGTTACCACAACCTCTTATAGCAGTATTTATAATCGTTCTTCGTTTGTTTTGTATGGGAATATTGACAAGTAAAATTATAATAATACTGCTATAAGAGGTGATGGTAACCCCCCAGGAGTATTTTTGACAATCGAGCTCGATGCGCGACTATGACATTTGTTTAAAATATTAACCTAACGTCATCAGTGCGTAGAGAGCTCGATACCAATTGCATTGTCAAAAATATTTCTGCTCGGGTCGCTGGAAACTATTATATAGGAGGCCAAAACTCATTATCAGTCACTGCGCCTGAGCAGTAATTTTTTTTAATCACTTTCAGTTTCTAATCTTCAGTTCGGCATATATGGACTGTGGCAGCATATATCCTTTTTTGCAACATGCTCGAAAAAGTGTGTTGCATCGACCCCACATTAAGGTGGGATAAGGGCAGGTAGAAAGAAAAACCTGCAGTTTGTATACTATACAGCATACATTGAGTAACAGAAGTATAAAATATTTTGTGGTGGTAGCAAAAAGATATATTTTACTTTTCCCATTGAAATGTTTGCCCCTCGCCATTATTTACTCATTGAAACCTCAAAATAAATTCAATGAAACAACAACCCCATCCAAATTGAAAGATAAAATGTTAAATTAATTTCCGAAAGAAAGGCGTCCACGAATAACAGGGAAAACGTAAATCGTTTGTACAAAAAAATCTTTCCAACTTGGTACCGAACGGCAACACTAAAGGAAATGTAAAAAAAATCATCCAAGTGCATGTCTTAGGCACAGGGGTTAAAGGGTTCCGTGTCAGGGTGTCTATTCTATAAATCTTTATCGGATGCACGATATCGGACCAATACTCTACCCCACAGACTAATTTAGACGCACGTGGCTCAAATTAATGTCAAACACCGAGGAGTGGGCTGTCAAACGGTTTACAGCATAGCATTCTCCGTAACGAATCTTATAACACCGATATCGGTCGGACACGTGAGCCACATAGAATAGCGAAACGTTCGAAACGAAGTCCGCAACTGCGGATTTCGTTTTACAAACTAGACCCCCAGGGACGAATGTACTCGATAAACATTCAAATTAAAAACATTACTCATTTCACGACAGTCGGGTTAGTTGGGTTTTACTTAAATCTTATTTCCTTTAAAATACACCCCATTTTTAAACCAGCACACGCTTCCTTGAATTGTTCCACCCGCTTATTTAAAAATTAGGTAGGTGGGAACACAATTTTGAAGACCTTAAATATGAGAAGTTTTGCTAATAATTTTTGTATTGAGTTATATAAAAAATCAATTTAGATACGCCATATAATTAATCAAAATCTATTAATTAAGGTATATTTTCCCCGAGATTACTCCACCTTTAGTTACCGGTTCATGGAACACTCCTATCATCCAAACTGCATCATCATCATCTATCATCTGTATAGCACCATAGTTACCGAGTTAAATGGCTGTGACATACGGACGAACATCATGAAATTATAGGAGTTCCGTTTTTGCCATTTAACTTCGGAACCCTAAAAATGGAAAAAAGCAGCGAGAAATTTAAAATAGACGTTGCATTGTGGTGTGCGCGGCGGCCATCTTAATCGAGTCGAAGTTCGCGTATTAACGAACAATGGATCTGGAGCTGTCGCCATTGTGGCTCGGCTTGTTGTTAAGTGGAACTCTTAGGTTACGCTAAACATTTTACACATTTTTTTATTTGGTTAATATTTCATACAAAGCTAATACAGAGCCTGATTCTTAGAACTGATTTTTTACCTGATTTTTTAGAACTGTCCCGCTACTGGACACGGGTTTCTTCTGGTAATGAGAAGGGTTAGGCCTTAGTCCACCACGCTAGCCTAATGCGGGTTGGTAGACTTCACAAAGATTCAAAATTCTTGTAGTGAAATTCTCAAGTATGCTGGTGTCATCTGGATGTTTTCCGTCACCGTTATCTTCTTTCTGCCCTTATCCCACCTTAGTACGAGGTCGGTGCAACACACTTTTATAAGCATGTTGCAGAAAGAATTTGGCTTAGTTTCTACGATCAGCGATCTGCGTGACGTCACCACTGGGCGATCCAGTTCCAGGCAAATTAAATTAGAAATAAAACTTTGCCCAATCTGGAAATCGAACCCAGGGCATCCGGGATTTATTACAACCACACTTTTTTTACGATTTAATCTATGAGCTACCTTAACAACAATAATTAACGACAACCGCTAGCCTGCCTATTGTCTCGGAGATATCATTGTACCTTCACCAGACAATCATGACCCCTTCCTCTGGCGTATAAAGCTTCTGTGGCTGATGTAATGAGAGCTCTGTATCAATTTGACAGAGAAATTTAGCAAATATTCCCAATTCCGCACGATGACAATGTCTTTACGTTGGTATGACGTGAATTAATAAACGAGGATGAAGCGATTTGGTATTTGGCAATAATATAACAATGGGTTTGTGAAATGTATACTCTCTGTGTCACACTCCTGTAGCCCGAGCACGAAAGACTAATGTAAATGTAAATGTATTCGAGTTCGCTGAGCACTGATGACGTTTGGTTAATATTTCATACAAATTTTATAGACGCGCATCGAGTTCGAATACATTTACGGTTGTCAGAAATTTTCCTGCTCAGGCCGCTGATATAAACAGACCGTGGCGCAGCGGGCGAGCAGCCGGATGTGAAGCGAGAGACCGCGGGGTCGATCACCGCACCGAGACAAATATTTGTGTGGCCCACAGATATTTGTTTTAGGTCTGGGTGTTGTGAGACCGAAAGTCTCTCGTAGTTCCTGATTCCCATGACACACAAGCTTCGATCTTAGTGTTGGGTCAGCATTATATGTGTGACTGTTGGGTGTTATTTATTTATTTATTTAATTTACCCATGCCCGCCTAGATAGCGGTCACCGTACACATGATAAAGATATATTTATTTGTGAAACAGGTATAAGACATAACACAGCACTGGCGTGCATGCCATATAGACAAAGACATTGTCTACCCTGACAATTTGCTGTTTACAAAAATCGGCCCGAACAGGAAAATTTGAAAAACTATTTTATACGGATTCTATCACGATTTGTTTTTATTTTTAGGCCCCACGTTTCGAAGGCTTTGCAGCCTTTGTGGTCACGGGTCGGGTGACGGGTCCGACCGTCGTGCTAGAATCAGTATAAAATAGTTATATTTCAATGTATAACATTCGCGTAATCTTAAGAAAACAATCGTAAATGTATTCAAGCTCACGCATTGATGACATTTGGTTAATATTTCATACAAATTTTATAGACGTGCATCGAGCTTGAATACAGTTACGATTGTCAGAAATTTTCCTGCAAGGGCCGTTGGTCGATAGTCGTCACACGCTCTAACTACGCCACCGAGGCAGTTTTCATAAAAACATCGTTTATTTACATTTCCCCTAAAAATCCATCAATAAAATCAATATTTTACTTAATGGAACATTTCTTCGAAATAAAGCTCACAGTATTTTAAAACGATCGTTGTGATAAATTACGAGATATTAAACAATGCAGGTAAATATTTGGGATCGCCAAACAACGTCCATTGTGAATGTAAATAAAACACGCAAGGTTTATTGAAAGCACAAATAAATTTATATAAAAATATAGAAACAGAATGGTTTTTTATTGACTTTAGTAATATAACATTTCACTCAAACCAGCCGCCAAATGTCTCTGGGGGGTTACCGTCACCTCTTATAGCAGTATTATTATAATTTAACTTATACCGATTCCCATACAAAACAAACGAAGAACGATTATAATAATACTGCTATAAGAGGTCGTGATAACCCTGCTGAAAACGCTCGTTCGCAACCGAGGTCTATTGGGGATATCTATAATTATGTTGGCAGACGGAGCAATTACCAAAAACGTTTATTACGAAGATTTAAAATATACGCATCCTTCTCACACTCTAGCCTCTAATTCCCATAAAAGGTTAAGTATCAACCAGCCTCCGCGTCCGTACAATCTACCGTTAACAGTCTCCTTAGTTTTGTGAAGTGTATACGAGCTGCGGACCGACAGGTCCTGAGTTCAAATCCCAGGTAAGGTAAAGTTTCCTGAAATGATTTGCCCGGGACTGGACCCCTAGAGAGGGTAGACATTAGGCAGGCAGCTGTTAAAACTAAGCTAAAACTAAACTAAGGATTAAGACTATCATATTGTACTTAAAAATTAAACTATCATACTATTCATAAACTCGCGTCGGTATCCCGGAAAAGGTAGGCAGAGATGGCACCTATTTCGCCGAGCCCATTTTCGTCCCAAATGTGATAGAGGACAAGCCTGTCGCCTTGTGGGGCATGAATTCCAAACCCAAACTAAAACCAAACTTATAATTATTGGCTACCAATACATACAAGATTTAGTCATTAAAACACATTTTTATCTTTTTTTTGTTTTTTTTTATCCGGGCACGGCAATGTGACTGCACCTGATGGTAAGCGTAGTGCAGTCCAAAAAAACTAGCGACCACTGACGAATCATAGGTTTATCAGTGATCGTCAGAATCATGCCGGTCTATTTATGCTTCTTCATACTCCGAATCTGAAGAGGAAAGAAGCAAATAGAATGCGACAATACAGGCGGATGACCGATGCAGATACAGGGATACCCCCATACGCGTCTCAACTAACCATGAAGTCATCTAAAAGTACTTGAATGTTATATCATAGTGAAAAGTTTACATAACATAAAACATAAGCTCACGCCTGTATCCCCGAAGGTGTAGGCAGAGGCGCACTAGCGAACTAGAATACCCTGGCGTGGTGGTATTTCGGTACGACTACGGTCCTGAGGTCTCGGGTTCGATCCCCGGTCGGGCAAAGTGATATTGGATTTTTCCATATCAGCCGGGAATCTGGAATTTGTGCCCGATATGGTGATAGGCTCGCCCCCTATGACATTTGGGACGGAACTAAGCTCGGCGAATTGTGGGTGAAAAGTTTAATACCGTAACAAAATCGACTTGTACACCCCATTTCATCATAGAGCACGTTTTTCTCGTAATAAATTCTTTTTTACTCCTTATTCGATATAAAGTACCGAATTACAAGCGACGACGATCACATATTATATCGGACAACCTTATGAGAATAACATAGAAATTGCCTTCACAAAACGAGGCAATAATACCGTATAATAATGAGATATTACTTACTTTCGTCTATTTATTACTTGCCTTATCATTCGATTAACTTTATGACTTTCTATTCGGGAATAATAATGTAAAAGTAGTATAGTAAATATACAAGGTAGTATAGTAGTGTGGCATGTATCGGTTATGCACCGAGATGTCTTGGGTTCGATTCCCAGGTCGGGCAAAGCGATTTTCCGACCGACTTCCAAAAAGGAGGAGGTCCTCAATTCGTCTGTATTTTTTTTTATGTGTGTTACGCGATATCTCCGCCAAATGTGGACCGATTTTCAAAATTATTTTTGTATGCGATAGAGCTTATTTCAAGGGTAGTCCCATATAAATTTTGTCACAATCGGATTTGAAATCGGTCTGTTCAGTTTTTAAACTTGTGATTATCTAATTAGATTTCGGACCTCTTGGTCAACGGAGTCTCTCTCGGTCTCGAACTAAACCAAGGAAGTCACTCCTAATTTTATTATGACTATAACATTGTTTTATATCAGGGAATATAAATTGGCAGATAGGTCACCACAACCTTAATCCTTAAAGGACAATAGGGAATGGCAAGGGTTTTAGGCCATCAGATATCTTTGTCGCCAAACGAAACACAACAGCAAGCTGCCACTTTGCATCGAAATAATAACACTATTTTTTAAAGTAATTTTTGTTTTGTATTAAAAAATATAAAAGACTTGCTCTTTTATAAAGCAAAGAGAGAATAACACTTATTTATCGGCATCCCAATGGTATTCTCGCATACTTAATTGAGGTTCGGTCACATCTCAAACCAGCATCGGAATTCCGAAAGTAATTAAATTAGAATTCAGTATACTTTACATACACCGCTCCCCGACAATATACGTAATGTGATTACAAGGGTCCTCTAAACTTCAAATCTTATTTCATCGGCATGGAAAGATTAACTGTTCTGGCTCCAATTAGGACAGACTTCCAAAATTAAGACCAGATAGTAGTGATGGATTTTCAATGTGAACATGAATGTATATGCGTCTTATTCAATTAAACATTGTGTACTAAACAAATTACACCTTCATAAATACGCCGTTAAAATATCGGTTTTAACACTTTGCAGCTTTGTAATGATTGCAGGGTTACTAAATTTATAGATATAGTCTTAAAATAGCTATTAGTCTAGAACTCAATAAACGAGCCAAAAATTAAAAAGTAATTCACAAAAATGAATCAAGAAACCTTTTTTTCAGAAAAATGAATACAATGGCAAATCTTTGACAAAATAAAATTGACGAATACTATATTCTTTCTACCTGCCCTTAACCCACCTTAATGTGGGGTCGGCACAAAACACTTTTTCAAGTATGTTTCAGAAAGTATTGGGCTAAGTTTTTATGGCCGTCCCGGACAAATTTAATTAGAAAATTCGCGTTGCCCGATCTGGGAATCGAACCCAGGACCTCCCGGTCCACAACCCATATATGCTGCCACTAGACCAAAGAGACGTCATAAGTAATGCTATATTATTCTACATAATTTTTTTGTAAAATGTTTTGTGTATTTTAATGTCAAATTAAACACAGCAGAACCAAAAAAGGTATAATCGTGATATTATAGTAAAAGATATTACGATAAAATCTGAAGGAAACGGAATATACAAGATAAGAAACAACACTTACGAACATTTGGTAAACTTGTGCAGATAAAATTATGATGATACAATGACTTTTCTTTACTGATTTATGATGAAACTTCAATCTAGCAGAGCATGGAGAAAACAATACCCTAAAATATTCTGTATAGCTATTACTGAAATCTCTGTTAACAAGAATTTTAATAAATAACATCCAATAGTCACACACATAGTCCTGACCCCACACTAAGATCGAGTCTTGTGTCGTGGATATCAAGATTTACGAGAGACTTTCAGTCTCGCAACACCCAGACCCGAAACAAATATCTGGGCTACATAAACATTTGTCTCGGTGAGGGAATCGAACCCGCGGCCTCTCACTTCAGCCAACTACTCGCCCGCTGCGCCACGTAGGCTGTCATATAGGCTATTTGGATACAATCGTTTTCCTATTTGACCGCAGCACCACTTGCGAAATCTATAACTGAAATAAAGGCATTCTTCCATCTTCTGATATCATCGTCATCCTGGGATATGGGGGTACATGCCGGAGTCTGCATTGGCCATCCGCCTGTCCTGTCGCAAGTCCCACGATTTTTTATTTCCTCTTCCGAGTATGAAACAGGCCAGTATGGTTCTGCTGACCATCGTTAAGCCCTTTGTAAGCGGGTGTCGTTGTTTCTTCGATTTGAAATTTATCGAAAAATACATCGAAAAAGACTGGACTGCGCTTACCAACAACGTCCCGAGCAGGATATCTGACAGTCGTAAATGTATTCAAGCTCTATGCGCGTCTCGATGCGTGTGTGCAGCGAGCTCGAATTTAAGATTGTCAGAAATTTTCCAGCTGGGGCCGCAATCACTTTTCATTGCTCAGAATAAATCCTTTCTATTTCCTTTGTCGTCCATATAAATATCTTTCTTTCTGCCTGTTGTGATCCCGGCCTTCTGCCAGGGTCCGCCTTCCTACTTAAACGCTTCCATATAAATATCAAGAAAATAATACCCTTCTATTACTAAATCTCAACCTTCGAACAGCTTTACGCAATATTAGCAATATTACGTCACAGGGGCCCTTTATTGGACATCGCCCCAGTCAACTTAACAAAAGACTCCTAACAATAACCAAGAGGGTAATCCCTGGATAACTGCGCCACAATGGGAACAACTTTACACTTTCTGTACGTGATTGATGGCGGTTAGTTGCGCAACCTTCACAAACTCCTTGCCAATTGTTTTATTGACAACAGTTTAGAAGTTTAGAGCTTGGTTTGTTTCAAATTGATTGAGGCAATTTTGTTGATTGACTGTCTGTTTTGTACATCTATTATTGTTGAGAGCATAACCTATACTATGCTGTATCATATAAAGAATCTGCACAGAAAAATATCAATGAAACTTACATAAACTTCAATTAAATACATACCTATAGTGATGTTCAGAGAATAACCGGGGTCGCATGCCATCCTGCCTTAGCAATAATAAACATACACCTGTTACTTGCTGAGACAAGCAGAGTCTATGGGACACAAAGTCGTCGGTTCAAGTACCACTCTTTCGCTTCTTAGCAATGTTTTCATACACGCTCTTCGGTAGAAGATCTCCTTATTTTGCCCTTTCTTAGGCCCACAGATATTTGTTTCAAGTCTGGATGTTGTGAAACCGAAAGTCTCTCATAGTCTCTGACACCCACGATACAGGTTACCTAATGTGGGGTCAGAACTAAATGTGTGACTGTTGGATGTATTCATTTATTTATTTATTCATACAATATTTATTACGTTTGTATTCTATTAAATCATACCATAAAATGTGTCAAATGACGCTTGCTATAAGGTTTCCATGTTTTAAATCCAATAGTACTGCTTCGGTGGCGTGGTGGTATTTTGGTACGACTACGG
This sequence comes from Clanis bilineata, assembly GCA_036417725.1. NCBI lineage: Eukaryota > Metazoa > Arthropoda > Insecta > Lepidoptera > Sphingidae > Clanis > Clanis bilineata. The sequence continues at coordinate 3,827,389 of CM071146.1, read as the reverse complement.
TTCTGAGGTCTCGGGTTCGATCCCCGGGTCGGGTAAAGTGATATTGGATTTTTCCATATCAGCCCGGAGTCTGGAATTTGTGCCCGATATGCCGATAGGCTCGCCCCCTATCACATCTGGGACGGAACTAAGCTCGGCGAAATGTGGGTATTCTAGTTCGCTAGTGCGCCTCTGCCTACCCCTTCGGGGATACAGGCGTGAGCTTATGTTATGTTGTAAATCCAATAGTACTAAGTATTAACAAGGCTACGCTGACGCGCAATGAACTGAAATGAACGCAATCAAGCAATTACTTCACAAATACGTAGCAAATTGTCGATAAACTGAAATGGCGAAGTTATAGAACATAACTCAGCTGTCTACCTGAGAAATAGCATCGATTTCCCGCCACCGCCGCGACGTGTGCCCACTTTACGACGGCCATCAACCGCTGGACATCTCGTAAAATATTACACATACTTATTGGTTCCCGTATATCGTATACCGCTCGTATAACTACAGTATCCAGCGTCAGGTATTTTTAAAATCAAGTTTTAATACGTGTCGTGGTTTCGAATTCCAATTTCCCCCTCCCTTTCCTAATCCCTGTTTTCCTCTTTTTCGATGGACAACGCACCCAAGATCATTTTTGAATATTGGGTGTCTATGGGCGGTGAAGATTACTTACCATCAGGTGTTCATCAGTTGTTGCCATTTTCTTTTTCTTTCTAGCTTTATCCCACTTTAATGTGGGGTCGGCGCAACACGTTTTTCAAGTATGTTGCAGAAAGGATTTGGCTTAGTTTTACGACCGGCTGCCTGCCTGACGTCAACCCCCCTGAGGGATCCCGTCCCGGACAAAGTAAATTAGAAAAAAAAATTATAATCTGCTACTAAAAATCAACTTTAAATCTTGATTTGTCCTCATTTAGATGGAAAGCATATGACGATAATTTAATCATATTCAGCTCCTCATACTAACAAATCTAGTGTACACTCGTGTCATATCTATAATTCCATGCAATGCTACATTTATTTGTAAATTGGTTTTAATAATTACCCGACTGCCTAAGAAGGAAGGTAATGTTTTATTATACCAAATGACCTCTGCACGCCTGAAGATAGGAAGCCATCCCTTCGGGTTACGTCATTAAAGTTTATGAAGCATTAGTTACTATATGCAGCAATTATATTAAGCTTTACCATTTAGATTATAAATGATTTGGTCTTATTATTTTGTACATCCTCTAACGTTCTAGGACAAACATTTAAAATATCCGAGAGCCCTACAAAACGTATTTTTTAAATCCTTTGTGGTCTTAATATACTTCTATACATGTTTTCTCCCAACTTCAAAAGAAGGGTTCCTTGGTGGCGTAGTTGTATTGTTTTTTACATTGTAACTAAGCGATATTGTTTTTTTTTTAATATCAGCCCCGAGTCTGGAATTTGTGCCCAATATGGCGATAAGCTCGATACCCTATCACATTTGGGGCGGAAGTAAGCTCGACGAAATGTGAGTGTTCTAGTTCGCTAGTTTGCCTCTGCCTACCCCTTCGGGGATACAGGCGTGAGCTTGTGTTTTGAAGTATGTAGGTGTGAATAAAGCGACCGGGGCGTAAAACCATTAGCACGATCTATGAAGTCTTAACTGACAATATAACTTACTGAAGACTTGTTTATATGCAAATGCGTGTTTGCAACTCTCATCAGCGTCGTAAAACGTGAGGTGTTTAGCATATCATACACGCTAATATCTCAGTGAAATTATGACGTGTATTCATCGATATATTATATACCTAGATGCACAGTTGACGCTCGGAAAGTGGGACAGCAAAGGAGTGCTTAAGCGCTCCTTTTGCATACATTTGGACGCCGATAGAATTCTAAATTTCAAAATTCAAATAAGAACGCTTGATCATTTCGTTTAAAAAGCTACTTTATAACACGTGCACAGGGATATATTTGTGTTGATTTAATTAGAACGTATGAACTTTTCCTTTGTTTTATTCTTGAGACCACTTTTTTGACGATATTTGCAAAAAACTGTGCATCTAGGGTTTATTATATTGATGCGTGTATTGCTAGAATTTTGTATTATTATTGTTAATCATTACCGGATTTTGACGGGAAGTTTGACAGAGTGAGCGTTGCTTGTTAAAATTATTCCATATGATTGTCTAGAGTTGTGTTTGTTGGTTTAAGTGATGTGGTTTTATGCACCAACTTCAGCGTAGATGGACAGTATAATGTGGAAACTTTTTAACCGGTGATCTTAGATGAGTTTTGCTTGGTGCGTTGGCTGGCTTTGTCCGGTCGATTCCCTGAGTGGAGGTCATTTGAGTGGTATTGCACTAGAAAGTATTGCCGCAATAATCCCCGCAGAACGTTGAGATTATCCATATCTAGGTTGCATGGTCATTACAAAAACTTGATTGCTATATATAACTTCACATTGGCTAAATCATCGCAAATTCGTGGTGGCCATTATTTTAAAAGAAGAAGAATATCATTGTTGTGTGCACGAATGAGCCAGCTCGATTTGATACCAGTGTCACACAGAAAACCGATGTAAAGTGACGGACCGCTGTTACGTATGATTCGATGAGTGAGATTTTTGGTATCGTATCCCCCTACCTAATCCCTATTCTTTCCCTTTAACCGCCGAATGTTCATACACTTAAGGTGGCCTTATGTCTTTTAAGGCCGCCTTATCTGTCAAAATTGTATGGCGAAAATCAATATAAGAAGCCGTTAAAGTTGAGCAGCGTTTGACCATTCGGGCGTAAGGTTTGCAACGCATTTATGATTCTATTGATATCGTGGGTGTCAATGACATAGACCCTGCTATAAAAGTTATACTATATCTTGTGTAGATTTATAAACTGGCTAATAAAATGACCATCATACAACTCCGCCATAGTTGATAACTGACATTTTAGGCGTATTTATGTATTGGGCGACATCACAACTTAGAAGAAGTTCACTGCCGAATCAACCTAACATCTACTGCTTTGGAATTTTTATTATTGTTACACACAAGTACTCATCGCACATTTGACTTTGGCAGAATTGTCGTCATGGGCACGACTTGCCATAAATAAAAAAGAATAATAATAAGAACTTAGAAGAAAAAAGTAATGATAATCTCGTCATGACAATAATTCAGTCTAGATATTCCCAGAATAATTCTAGTTCCATTATTTTTATCATTTATTTGTATACAAAAACAAAAAGGCCTAAAATCTAGGCACAAATAAATAACACACCTAACCTACAAAAGCAAATCCCCGAATCCCGGCAAACGAAGGCGCAGTCACGTGTCAATGATAGAACCAACAGCGCACGAACAAAATCCTAGTTCAATTGTTGTACAAACAGCTTACCCACCGGCATTCACTGGTTTTTGCTTTAACCTACAAAACTCCAGTTCGTACTTTGAACAAAGTTGGTTTGCTCTTGCGTGAAGATAATTTTTGTCATGTATTTACCCTTCAGAATAAAAGAAAGCAAAGTAAAGCTACACTGTAGAACATAACATTACAATTTCTGCAGGGTTACCACCACCTCTTATAGCAGGATTATTATAATAGTTCTTCGTTTGTTTTGTATGGGAATCGGTACAAGTAAGATTCGTGGTCATATATACTTCTTCCACTATAATTGGGTATTTGACTATGGTTGTTTTTTTTTTCATTTATTTAGGTCATCAAACAGTTACACAGGTATATTACTAAAATAAATTGAATATTATCGACGTACATTGCCGTGAAACCAAAACTGACATAAATATTGTAAGATACAAATAATATACAAATAATATTTTAAACGATGTCAATTTCATATAAAATTCATTATAAAAATAGTCAAGCAGAAATAAACAGTAGTGTTGCCGGTGCTTTTTGGACGTAACCCACCACAGTAAGCAGTTCAATAGATGTTATAAAGTCCGTCGCGTAGTGGGCGATTAGCCGTCTGTGAAGCGAGAGCCGCGGGTTCAATTCCCGCACATAGACAAATGTTTGTGTGGCCCACAAACATATGTTTCGGGTCTGGGTGTTGTGAGACCGAAAGTCTCTCGTAGTTCTTTTTACCCACGATACAAGACTCATATCTTAGTGTATCTTCAGGACTATGTGTGTGAGTGTTGGTTTTTATTTATTTATTTAAAGGTACATATCTAATATAAAGTAATACCTTTTCGTCAGTCTTGTAATGGTTTGATTCAAAACCAGGAAACGATTTACGCTGAGGAAGACACTAGATAAAGATGCCTTTACGTATTTTTCGTGTTAAACTAAATTGATTTCACCTTCTTAAATGCATCAACCATCGATAAATAAAACACAAAAAGAAACCTTTTAAAAACCTGACAAGAACCTTCTGTTCAGTTTCACCAGAAATAAAATAAAAGACCGACATTTCGTCAAACGACTCGTCAGCAACAAAAGCAACAATATTTTAGCTTCGCTCTCCATACAAAGGTCGTATTGTGTCACTTGATGTAGCAAATTGTTAGGAGCATCGTAAAAAGTTCATTATGAAAATGGGCCCCACGTCGTAAAGTAAATCTCAATTACAGGTACTAGCAACTACAGATTCTTTTCTGGGTGCGTATGAAGTAAAGTGCGTGCAAAAAACTCTTTTTAGGTCAGACAAGGTATTAAGGTACATTATTATATTATTTGGGGACTAGACTGCCTCCGTGGCGTGATGGTATTTCGGTACGACTACGGTTCTGAGGTCTCGGGTTCGATCCCCGGGTCGGGCAAAGTGATATTGGATTTTTCCATATCAGCCCGGAGTCTGGAATTTGTGCCCGATATGGCGATAGGCTCGCCCCCTATCACATCTGGGACGGAAATAAGCTCGCCGAAATGTGGGTGTTCTAGATCGCTAGTCTGCCTCTGCCTACCCCTTCGGGGATACAGGCATAAGATTATGGAAAAATAAACCATTTTTTATTTCAGTCTTTCAACACTTCTTCGATTTTATCTTGCAAAAGGCACGCGAGATGAAATCGTAAACAGTCCAATAAAACTTGGACTTTAATTTCGGCCCACTCAATGCTTGTGAACGATGCATAACAGCAAATTACTTGAGCAATTTCTCACAAATTGAGAGCTGTTAGGTCTCTAGCTTCTCTGTCTATAGTCTCTATATTTAAATCTCTTTTAGTAACTGACAAATGAAGCAAATAGAATAGAATTATTTTCAATAAGTTTTTTTTTATTGTTTCAAAGTTTTTAGAATTTATTTTCTATCGTCTGTGTTTAATCGTCTGTATAACATTGAAAATAATTTCGACTTAATTCATAATAACACTTTTATTTATATTATAGTTTTTAATTCACTATGTTTTCTTATTTATAGATTTTCTGATATGAAGATTTATATGCCTCGGGGGCGTGGTGGTATTTCGGTACGACTACGGTTCTGAGGTCTCAGGTTCGATCCCCGGGTCGGGCAAAATGATATTGGACTAAGCGCGGCGAAATGTGGGTATTCTAGTTCGCTAGTGCGCCTCTGCCTACCCCTTCGGGGATATAGGCGTGAGCTTATGTTATGTTATGAAGATTTATATTATATTATATATTTTTACGATATCGCGATGGGCTCGTCACATATCATACATGGGACGGAAATGAGCTCGGCGAAATGTAGGTGTTCTAATATATAAATATTGCCAAGTAATAACAGAATCAATTTATAAGGCTATTTATATCATATACCAAGAAAAAATCGTTTAAGTATACATTAGGAAGTATAACGCAATTCACCAAGGAAAGAAACCTTTTATTGTGATTTCACATCGTTAAGTTCAATAAAACCGTGATGTTCCAGCCGTCAAAATAGGCCCTGAATATATTCCCAAGTTTATGACGATATTACGCAACTCCCGTGTATATATATACCTAATGCTCATTTTATGTTTGTACGTTATGCTAAGTTATGGCAGATTCATTTGTGGGTATTTATTCTTGAAAGAAAGTGTTTGGAATTGTCATAATTATCATTCAATGGTCAGCAGGGTTACCACCACCTCTTATAGCAGTATTATTATAATCTTTCTTCGTTTGATATGGGAATCGGTACAAGTAAGATTATAATAATACTGCTATAAGAGGTGGTAGTAACCCCCCGATTGAACAGTCTCTTCAGTACCCATTGTTAACTTAATATTTCTAGATAACGTTGTTATTTTTTTAAATGTTGGCGCGTTAAAATCTCTTCTCATAATGATTGGAAAGGTTCTTTGAAAGTAAATACTAGAGTTCGAACTTTATTGCTCCTTCACAGTATTTTTTTTTAACTATGTCGGATCAACGCAACAAACACACTTTTTCAAATATGTTGCAAAATGGATCTGGCTTAGTTTTTACGACCGGTGCCAACCTCCTCTGGGAGATTGCCCATTACTAGTCACGGAAGAAAAAAGCAAGTATATTCGTAGACATTATACTGATTTTCATTACGAAGTAGAAAAATATATTTGTAGGCGGTCCGACCCGACACAAACAGATGCTACGCGGCGCGGCGTAGCGGCGTAGCAATGCGATTTATGCGCGGGTGCTACGATTCGAGGTTACGTAGCCGAGACGGTGTGAAATGAAGTTTAATAACGAGTCGTTAAACTCAATTATATTACAAGCAAACGTCATAACACCTAAAGCTAATATAAATCAAATCAAATCATTTATTGAAACCATAAAATGTCACACATTACTTATGTAGATTCCGTCAAGAATTGTAGTCTACCGCCAGTTCGGAAGGCTGGTTCATCAGAAAAGAACGAGCAAGAAACTCTGACGTTGCTCTTTTTAATAAAAAGATTATAAGCAATTTACAATAAGACAAAAAATAACCAATACAAAGAGCTTTAAACTAATTTTAATTGTTAAAGTAAAATAAATGTATGCCTCAGTTCTATCTCACTAAAACATAAGCATGCAGACCGGCATGATTTTGTTGACCACTGACTGATTTAAGCCTTGTTCGCATTAAAATGACATGTCTTTTGTTATTGATATCAGGAAGTTTAAAAACTACAAGAGATTTTCGTCCTCTTAATTACCAGAATTTAAAAGTTTTAAGGAACACAAACATTTTTGTGCGGAATAAACGCACCCTTTCGTATCACCTACAAAAGCTTTGAAATAATCACAAGCTTGAAAACTTAACAGACTTATTTCAAAATTGATCCGATTGTGACACAATTATAACTTAGAGTAAGCTCTATCGAAAACAAAAAGAAAATCGATCTACATTTAGCGGTGATATCGTGTAACATACATAAAAAATACGGACGAATTAATTTCTTTTGATGACGGTCGATATAGTTTAATTCACAAAAATATACCAGCAATGATCTATTTTCTATAGTTCCAAGTGAAACGCGATATCGCTCGGCCTTCTCGCGGCACTTTGTTATGAAATAAAGTCGCCGTTATAAATGTGGACATATTTCAGTAGAGCAGCCACTTCTGCTGTACATTTTGGCTGAGAAGAGGCATAATTACATTGACAAATGCGGTCTGCGCTGCGCCACAGTCAATTGAATAGCAGTAAATAAAATTGATAAATTACGACTGGCTGGCCGATGTCGACCCCACTCTAGAAGTTCCACTCATGGGAAAATTAAATTAGAAAAATCGCTTTACCCGACCTGGGAATTGAACCCAGGAATTCCCAATGCACAGACCATAAATGCTACCGATAGACCTAGGAAGCGACTAATACTAATAACTATAATCATTAAAAAAAACAATGCATATGGCTAAGAGCGGGGCGGCTCAGTTTCTCACCTACCTCTCACCACTATCTCACAGAAAAGTGACATGAAGCAGCAGGCTTGCAGTTGCATGTCGTTCGGTGAGTGAGATCGTCCTTTCCAATCCCCATTTCTTTGGCAGCAACGTGGCTGTACCTCTAACCCGATATCCATGGGCGACAATAACCACTTCCAATAAAATAGGACATCTCGTTTTATGCTAATAAAATATAGTACGCTGACCCATATTTATTTTTAACAATGTTGTAAATGTAATGTCTCCACTATTTCAATCTCGACTGTGGTTTAATTTTGACGAGCACGTAGGTGTTTTTCAGACGACGTTGAAGACTAAGAAAGTACTTTGTGTTCGTTTACTCCCGCGTTAAGACTACGTCACAACTCATGACTGACGAGCCCACGTTATAAACTAGATAATTTGTCTTGATTTAATATTTTGTTATAATCATATTATATCACACTTCAAAAAAATCTGTTCTGTATTCGACCTATGTGATTTATTCTAGTAATTTTTTTGTAAAGTACTGTAGCCCGAGCACGAAAAACTAATGTAAATGTAAACTCGCTGCGCACTGATGGCATTTAATTAATATTTCATACAAATTTCATAGACGCGCATCGAGCACGAATACATTTACGGTTGTCAGAAATTTTCCTGCTCGGGCTGCTGTACTGTATTAATAGTATATTATTTTTGTTTTTTGTATATTATTTAGTAAATTTAATTATTGCTCTTCCATGAATGAAACCTTATTTAGTATTAAAACCTCGTATGCTATAAAATTAAACTATGTAGAATCTTGAGATTTTTATTAGATATGATTTTAATTCACCACATGATTCTCGAAAAGCGTTCTTAAAACTAAAAGAAATCTAAAGTAAAGCCTGGTGACCTGGAAGAAACCACGTCTAAGTTCTAATTTATTTATACCAGGGACTGGTAAACGGACAGATGGGTTACCTAAAACAACAAGGAGACACAAAATACACATGTTTTTCAAAGACTGAACAAGTATTTTCAAATATTTTTATATGAATAATATTAATGTAACTATTTTGATACAGAACTACTGTACTGATAGCCTCGGTGGCGTGGTGGTATTTCGGTACGACTACGGTTCTGAGGTCTCGGGTTCGATCCCCGGGGCGGGCAAAGTGATATTGGAATTTTCCATATCAGCCCGGAGTCTGGAATTTGTGCCCGATATGGCGGTAGGCTCGCCCCCTATCACATCTGGGACGGAACTAAGCTCGGCGAAATGTGGGTGTTCTAGTTCGCTAGTTCGCCTCTGCCTACCCCTTCGGGGATACAGGCGTGAGCTTATGTTATGTATGTTGTTATATTATGTTAGAACTACTGTAAATGAATTTTAAACTAGCACATGATTTGTGTCACAATACATTTCATTTGACACAGAATGTTTCAAAAAGACGTCGCCAACAATAAACATTTCTGTATACTCTCCATAATCCATAGTCCATAGCAAATAGCAGTCATTATGCCCTCAAATTTCAGAACAATAGCTATTTAGCAACTGGCACTGTACCTACAATTGGAATGGAATGTCTAGACATGTAGTATTGTAGACAAATGACCTTTTCTTCGATACATATTTTTTTTGTAAGCAAATATGATCCAGTAAAATTAGATTTGTTAATAAAATATACACCAGGGAATTGTGACTTTTTATCTGCCTGCCTCTTTTTTTCGTATGAATATATGTACTGGTATTTACCTACATGTAGTATGCTGCAGCTATTATGGATTTTAACTTAATATAACACATAACATTAACATAAGCTCACGCCTGTAATCCCGAAGGGGTAGGCAGAGGCGCACTAGCGAACTAGAACACCCACATTTCGCCGAACTTAGTTCAGTCCCAGATGTGATAGGGGGCGAGCCTATCGCCATATCGGGCACAAATTCCAGACTCCGGGCTGATATGGAAAAATCCAATATCACTTTGCCCGACCCGGGGATCGAACCAAAATAACACCACGCCACCGAGGCAGTCAAACTTAATATAAGGATTAGTTTAATAGTCGCCTCCTTGGTCTAGTGACAGCAAATATGGGGTTTGAACTGAGAAGTCTTGGAATCGTTTCCCAGGTCGAACAAAGTGAATTTTCTAATTTGATTTGCCCGAGACGGATACGTTTGACGTCAGATAGGCAGCTGGTCGAAAAAACTAAGCCAAATCCTTTCTGCATACTTGAACAAATGTGTTGCCGACCCCACATTAAAGTGGGATAAGGGCAGGTAGAAAGATGAGGAGTAGTTTGATTCAACAATGTCATAAGTGACATACATATGTTATTTAATTATTGCGCATAAGTATAAAAAGGGTAGAGAAAATTATATTTCTAGACTTTTTTAATGTACAGTTTTGTAATATTTGTGTAATATTTAAATCAAATAGATTCATTTAATTCACAAAGAGCCAGTGTCAAAACAATAATATTAAAAAAAGTTACAAAATACAATTCGAAACTTCACGAATTGAGATATTGTCGAAATAAATCCGTAGATAAATAACGATAAAATCGCAGTATCTCCACGAACCGGAGGTTGCAATTAACATCCAAATGGCATTCGGAGACTCAAGTCCTCGGGACAGTCTCCTCGTAATAAAATCACGAACTGTCTACAATGAAACTCGACTTTAAAAAGTAACTGACGGGACCGTAATCGAAGAATTTTGTTGGGAGTCGATAATACAGGTATATCACAGATTATATTTAACCAGAGACAAGTTTATCTAACTTATCTCTGGTTAAATACTTGTCTCTGATTTAATGTCTCCAAAAACTTCACATTTAATTCTAGATCGCATTAGTCGAAAATGAATTGTTATTTTCTACTATCGGTTTCTACCATTTTTGATAGGCATTTTATGATCACAAGATTGAAACCTTAACCGACTGACTACAAAATTGTCGCGATCTAATTTATATTAGACATTTCGAATAAGCTCTATTGAACACAAAAGAATCTTGAAAATGTCCACATTTGGCGGAGATATCGCATAACATTGATTTATATAAGTCGAATAAAATTGGTTATCTTCCTCTTTAAAGTCGGTCTATAAAACGGACTCCATTGACTCGTAATTCGTTACATTAGGAGCCAATTTTCTGCCTCAGTAAATATTATTGAATAATATTTAATATCAAAAACAAAACCGTAAATCAAAAACAAAGTCGCAACACATGCAGGAGGACGTTTTATCGCTTTGAAAGTGGAGCGTACACTCCTATACTTTTTTAGCCACATGCGATTTCTGTTCGGCTAATGGATAACAAATGGGGGTTTATGGGTCCCGTGCCGTTCGGTGCGTGCCTGCCGACCAAGTTTAAAACGTACAGACGCGACACCAGCTGGCAACACTACGTGAGATACTCCTTAAAATGGTCACGTTTTACGTGGCAACTCTGTCTGAAGTGGATACACTCTTTTAGTGTTCCTTTCAGGTAACTTACCATCTTGTTTTGATGTGTTTATTGAATAGTTTTGATAAAATTTAAATCAAACTGGGTGCCGCCCAGTGTTCGAAATTCGACTATAATTCTTTGAATGTTTATGTTTAAAGTTTATTCAGGTTCTTCTGTCAAAGGAAAAAAAAAGTTTTATGTATTTTTGTGTCATATTTCACGTTCATGCGTTCGCGAAATTCTCTTAAAAAGGTGTACAAAGTTTTCGCTTCACGTATTTATATATAAACACTAAATATGTTTTATGTTAATTACCTAAATTATACAGAAATCCGACTCATCTATTGACAAAACCTCAAAATTTTAGCAAAAATGTAAACCACTAATTATTTTACTAGTTCCTGGTTTTACTAGTTAATTAATTATGACATACGATTTTGATCATTTTGAACATTGTTCAGCCGTTCGAATACCGCACTTCACTGAATTATATAAAACAAAATATTTAAATGAACAAGCATTCGTAAGCCTATAACCCATTATATCTCCAGGAATAGATATTATTTTCACAATCATAACTCGACATCACAATGCAAACGATGCTTTTGTGCTTTTATATTACAAACTGGAAATATTAAGGGATCTTCAGACAACGGTTCCGCAGGTTCAAACGATCTCAGTATAAAATAAGACACTGTAAAATATGGTAATGTATAAAATTCCATCAATTTTTATTAACGTCGAATGCCCAATAAAAAATCTTGTTATAAATGAAAAGAATTCAATCACTTTTATTCCTTGTAGTTACTGCGTTTGGAATATAAAATTAGTTATAAATTCTTATGTGACTAGTTTCAAAAATAAAGTGAAATAACATTATAAACGTATAATATATAATCACAAGTTTAAAAACTTAACTGATCGATTTTCAATTTACCGATCGTGACCCTTGAACCAACTCTATCGAACACAAAAATAATTTTGAAGATCGGTCCACATTCGGCGAAGATATCGCGTAACATATATAAAAAAACGAGGAATTGAGGACCTCCTCCTTTTCGGGAAGTCGTTCGAAAAGTATTGTTGATTTATGAATTTACACATGCAATTTGCATGATTTGTTGCATACTTCAATGGCTCCTTTTTATATCTTAAATAGTATAGAAAAGACATACATAACATATGTAAGTTTACGCCTATATTCCGAAAGAGAGGCGGAGGTGCACTAGCTAACTAAAATATCCACATTTCGCCGTGCTTTATTCCGTCCTAGAGTAATATTGGGGCATATCACCATATTGGGCACAAATTCCAGAATCGGGGCTGATACTGAAAAATCCAATATCACTTTATCGGACCTTGAATGCAAAGTCCCTGATTAATACATAATCCTTCTTTATCCACCTACCGATAGGCTCCCCTCTATCAGATGGGATGGAAATGAGCTCGGTAATACGCCACTGCCTACCCCTTCGGGAATACCGGCTTGAGTCTATATATACACCTGCCCTTATGCTCCTCCAATAAAGTGGTGCAACACAATTTCCTAAGCATTTTGCAGAAAGAATTCGGCTTCATTTTTGACAACCGGCTATCGGCCTGATGTCAATCCTTCCTGGAGAATCCAAATCATATTAGGAAAACCGCTTTACTTTACCTAGAATTTTATTCCAAGACCACTCGATTCGCAGCCTAAATCCTACCAAGACCAAAGAAACGAAGTACAATACACAATCATCATCATCATCATCATCAGCCATATGACGTCCACTGCTGAACATAGGCCTCCCTCAAAGATTTCCAGATCAACCTGAATACAATAGTACACAATATGAATCGTTAATTATAGTTATTGTAAATCATAGCTGACTATCTCACACGCTTGACTGCCTTCGGGTTTAAAAGGATATTACGGTCCCAAATCCCATTATGTGACTATAGCGTTAATGACCAAGTTTTCACTGAATTTGGTCAGTGGTCACTCAAGATAATGTAAGGACCGAGTCCGAACGCAGACAATGAGACGAGAATTTCAATAGAAAATGTTATAATATTTTTGATTTATGAATAATTTATTGACTGTCTCGGTGGAGTGTTTGTATTTCAGTACGACTACCGTCCTGAGGTCTCCGCAAAGTTATATTTGATTTTTCCATATCAGTCCGGAGTCTGGAATTTGTGCCCGATATGGCGATAGGCTCGCCCCCTATCACATCTGGGACGGAACTAAGCTCAGCGAAATGTGGGTGTACTAGTTGGTTATTGTGCCTCTGCCTGGGGATACAGGCGTGAGCTTATGTTATGTGTTATGAATAATTTATTAATTTATAATATGATGTCTTTTATGCCTAGTGTACTTGAGAATGTTCAAACAATGATTAGGATTATGTTTTCAATGTCTATGTTTTGCTCCTGTTGCTGTGCAATTACAATATTATGGTACTAAGTACGATATAAATAGTTCGTAGAAATAAAAAAAAAATTAGGTATCATAAATCATGTGACACGAAACTCGACTGTCTTCGTGAAATGCACTCGAGATAGACTAACGTTATCTCACCTTAATGTGGGTTCGGCACACTTTTTCAAGCATGTTGCAGAAAAAAATTGGCTTAGTTTTTACGACCTGCTGCCTGCATGACGTCAACCCCCTCTGAGGGATCCAGTCCCGGACAAATTAAACTAGAAAATTAGCTTTGCCCGACCTGGGAATCGAACCCAGGACCTACCGACCCACAGCCCATATATGCTGCCACTAGACCAAGGAGGCGACATTTTAAAGTTCTAAAATACGACTTTTTAAACTGAACATAGGCAATAATTCAAAACACTTTTTCAAATGCTAAGTTAAGGCTCCTTTTGTGATTGGACTCCACAATCGCAGTAAAGTGCACGTTGGAACCAAAAGCCGTAGCTCGCAACTCTCTATCGGCCTCGAACATTGTGGACTTAACGCAATTTACTGGCTTAAGCCGGATTGAGGCACGAAAGCCCGCCCGGTGCACCGTCGTCGCGTATGAAATAAGACATATTTTGTAAGACAAAAGGCATTGTCTTCGGCATACTGAATCTACCTGCATATTTTAATATTTACGATATTTTCTACTATCTCACATAGTATACAGTTTATAGTATATATAATAATATAATATTAGCCGTGTAAATATTACTGTCCCACTGCTGGGCACGGGCCTCCTCTACTGATGAGAGGGGTTACGCCTTAATCTACCACGCTGGTGTAATGCGGGTTGGTAGACTTCACATACCTTCGAATTTCTTGTGGTGAAATTCTCGGAAATGCAGGTTTCCTCACGATGTTTTCCTTCGCCGTTATAGCAAGCGATATTTTCACAATGAAAATACACTTATCATAGAAAAGTCAGAGGTCTCGATTTTGGGGTTGGTCTCGAACCTCCGACACTTGTCTCACTTGTCGGCAGTGCATACCATATCCAACTGAGCTATCGCTGTTAGTAGTATATTTTACGAAAAAAACTATTACACGTCTATATTTGGAATTTAACATAGTAATTTCATTATTTCTTCGGATTACATGTGGGTTTACACAAATGTTATACATTAAAATAAGTCAAAGTTGACGGGGCAAGCAGCCGAACATAAAAACTAAGCCAAATCATTTATGTAACATGCTTGAAAAAGATAAGGGTAGAAACACGGACGTAGAAAAAAGAGGACGTAGCGCTAAGAACATTGAAACTGAAGTAGGGTTTTCTGCCGATTCGATCTATCGACACGTAATGGCGGCGACTGAGTGTTAGTGTGTGCGTAGGGCACTTTTGTTGAGGCGCGTTGTGTGTTTATCTGTAGCGTCCGTTTAACTATAGACGAGACGGTGTCTTCTTTTTTATACGTCCGTGGGTAGGAAGAAATATATAAAAAATATATTTTTCAATTTCAATCTCCTGATAACTACTAGGTAATCTATTATCATATCTACGCTTCAGTTATTCCAACAGCACTAACTCCCAGATGTTTTCGCGGATGTAATCAAAGCAATTATTTATTTACCAGCACCGACCGAGCTCTCCAAAACAAAACTTGGCGGCGCACTTAAAATTCGGACAGGTGTTCGTGAAAGTTGGCACCGTACAAAGCTGGACGGGTAAATTAACGGAATTGTGCTGCGGATGCCAGGAGTTGGGAACAAGATGTTATCACGAAGTAATATAAATACATACGAAGTAATGTCGGTAAAAATTATTAACGAACTACCTATGGTCAACTTTAACCCCTTTTTATTGGATAACCGGATCTACCACAAGCCTGCCCAGTCTGAGTCGCTGGAGCAGATTATGGCTGGGTCGCGCCGCACTGAAACCAGTTGTAATTTTGCCCGCTGAGTTTATTTGCTTATTTGCGTCCCAGATGTAATAGGGGGCAAGCCTATCGTCATATCGGGCACAAATTCAAGACTGATACTGAATTGAAAACCTCAAAATACTTTGCCCAACCCGGAGATCAACCCCGAGACCTCAGAACGATAGTACCGCGCACGTAATACCACTTCGCCACTTAAGCAGTCGATAAATTTGAATTCTGATCAGCGGCCTGAGCAGGAAAATTTCTGACAAACGTCAATGTATTCGAACTCGAACAGCGAACTCGAATACATTTACATTTACATTAGTTTTTTGTGCTTGGACTTTGCTTTGCTTGTTCCAGGGGTGCGTTCCCGTGGACGGTCCGAAAAGCGCTAGACGTTAAGGACGAAGGTATGAGAACTATTGTGACTGCGAAGGATACTCAAAACCGGGAAGTGGAAGCATTTAATCAGGAAGAAGGACCCCGGCATTAGGCCCGGATGATGGCAGGAAAAAAAAAGTCCTGACCCCAGAATAAGATAAGTAAGTCTTGTGTCGTGGGTAATAGAAACTACAAGAGTATTTCGATCTCACAAGACCCAGACTCGAAACAAATATCTGTGAGTCACACAAACATTCGCTGCTGATTCGATCCCACGGCCTCTCTCTTCACAGCTGACTACTTACCCTCTGCGGAGGCCGTCCTGTTGTCATTTTGGGACAGAAATCCGATCGGCGAAACTTTGTCCAGTAGCACCTTCGCCTACCCTTTAGGATAACAAGCGTGATTGTGTTTGATAATCAACAATAAGGTTTACATATCACTACATTCGCTAAACCCAGTTTACGAGGTCTTTACTGTTGACAACTACCGGTTTCTTATGTCTGCCCATCAACGAGTTATTGCTTTCCAGCGTTTATAGCTTTCCATATTTATGGAGATTTTAGTGCGAAGGGATGGACTGCGGCTAGTGAATATCTAGTTTTATTGCAAAGGAACTTTTAAATGGGTCTGGTGGATTATATCGATAGTGGTTAGGTAAAATGATAAAGCGTCTGTTGAAAGTTAAATATGATTCAATATTATTATGGACGGAAAAATTAAATGAACATATGTTTGAGCGTTACAGCCACGTTGTAGGTAGTATATTCGCTGAAAGTAAAGATATTTAATATTACCAATTATTATTATTATTATTAGTTATTGAATGAGTTTGGCTGAAAGAATAAATTTCCTGTGTCCTAAAAAAAAGAAAAACGTAAGTTTACGCGAATGTCACATATTCGTTGTGATTAAGGCTGCAAACCTTTCGGCATACTAGAGGTATAATATATTTTAATAGAAAAACTTGCTATGCCGAAAAAATCCTTGTTTTTCGAGTAATCTAAAGGATTTTAAATCCTGCTTTGCTCTGGTAACAGAAAAACCTAGCAACGCTGATTTGTATGTACTCACACGTCGAACGATATGTAGATATTCACCTTCCACCAAATTACAAGTTTATTTGGCTTCCCGCCAGTAATACTATCAGATCCTCTACCATGAAACACGGAATATTTTCACCAACTACTGATTAATCTTCGACTTTTTGTTAATATTCTTTGATTTACCATTTATCCTGTTAATATTTTTTCACAGGACTTAACTTAAACAGTGTTTTGTCTCTTTCGCTAGATTATTTAACGTAAAAAAGGATAAACTTCAAAATGAGTCACCACTTATATTCTCTCCAAACTATACATAGGAAAGTACATTTATTGAAATCTTGGACATTAATAGTGTCCATGGAGCCTGTGCAACATTTAAAAACAAACAAACAATGTTAGTTAGAGTTAGGATTCTTAATATATCAATCTGTACACTAAAAAATCTATTCTATAAATCCATCTAAACATAACGCATTTCACTATAACCGCTCCGAAAAGTATATCTGTCGAAAGCATTAATAACGAACATCACAAAACACGAGAACCGTTGATAGTAAACAAAAGATCAGAAAGACTTGAACCAACTCGCGTTCAACAACTTGCAATCTGGTGCCGCTCGCGAATTGAACACTTAACTACGAACTACTGGGCTTTGAAACGTGCGGATGTGAGAGACAAAACTACTAATAGAAGTTCTACAGATAGAATGTAGCAGAGACACAGAATGGAGACAGTGTACCCACTAAAGAAATTGAATTAATAAAACCTGAATTATAAAGAAATTGAATTAATAAAGAAATTGAATTAATATTTCTAACAAAGTTAGAAGCCAAACCGTTTTCATAATACAATAATTATAACCTTGGATTAATGAATGCAATCGATAAAATACTTTGATTATATCGAAGGTAAGTTTTGATAATTATTACAATGATTTAATGGTGGCAATGATAAATAAAATTATTATTCGTTTCAAAGTGCATTTGAAACAAGGTAATACTTATTACCTAAGCTTTGTTATGTAAAACCATAGGACATGCAATTGGATACTTGTCTAAATTTTTTTATTGATTTTATATGAAATTTACGTCATCTCCAACGTAGCACAGACAGAAATATTGAAATATTCTCAAAAATAAAAAAGTTATAAGCCTTTGTAGTTTGGTGTAAACTTCACACTGCGGGTAAGAGAAGTATCAGTAAAATCACGTCACTTCCATAACGGTGCATGCGTTGGAAAGGGATAGTAAGATATCCCCCCCACTCTTGCTCATTGCAGAATTTAAAATATGAATTACTGCCTCATTTTTCAACCAATTTCGATGCAGTTTTTAGAGCAGGATTTGTTTTTTGTTTTACTTGCTATTACATATAATAATGTGTATGAAATGAAACATAGTCAAGTACCCAATTATGTAATAAGCTGTGCAAAGGTGCGTCACACAAATTA
Organism: Clanis bilineata; assembly: GCA_036417725.1. Classification (NCBI taxonomy): domain Eukaryota; kingdom Metazoa; phylum Arthropoda; class Insecta; order Lepidoptera; family Sphingidae; genus Clanis; species Clanis bilineata. Next base: position 3,808,983 of record CM071146.1, on the reverse strand, counting down.
CGCGGGAAATCTGCCGATTCTATGAAGGAGATTATGTATTAACTTTGTCTGGATGTGTAAATAAGTTCTAAAACTATCCATTTTCATAACATTTACAGTTATTAAGAAAGCATCTGTGGCAGACATCAAAGTGTAGGCATTCGTTCGAGCCATAAAGAGTGTTTCGACTGGCTAATTTTCCTTTTGAATAAATCCTGTCCATTCAATACACCCCAGACAGTTTGTACTATATACTTATATAAAGGAATATATAAAGGATCCCTAAGAAGGGGTTGATATCAGGCAGGCAGCCGTAAAAAGTGTGGTGCGCCGACCCCACATCAAGGTGGGATAAGAGCAGGTAGAAAAATATACTTTTATAACGGAATAAAAATGCGGGTCGTAATGTTTCATAAAGGTCCAGATTATAATATTAGGTCGTCGAACTGTAGTTTTTTTTAATATTCCGTGGACAAGCGTTTCAGCGCCACTGCTGCGCCTGGGAGAGACACAATAGTTATGTTGCGCTTCTATAGGCAACCAATTCTGGATTCACTTGAGTGGTAAAGCCACCTTGTAGACAGTGTAACGTCTACAATACGAATTGACCGGCTCGACCGGTTTGATACCATTGTCTCACAGAAAACTGATGTAAAGTGGCAGCTTGCTGTCGCGTTTCGTTCAGTGAGTGAGATATCTGGTGACCCATTTCCCCCCCTTCCTTTCCCAATCTTTTTTTCCATTCCCTTCCATTTCGTCCTTTTAGGTTGGCAACGCACCCATGATTGTCTTAGCTGTTTATGGACGGTGGAGATCACTTACCATCAGATGACCCATCTGCTTGCCAGACTCTGTTTTAAAAACTGGTGTTTTTGAGTTACAAAGATATAAAAAGTATAAAGATAAACAATGATAAAAATATCTAGCAGAAATAAAATTGTCCATAAAACGTTATAATGTGAGTGTTGATTTTAATTGCGCGTACACGTACAACCATTTAGTTTGTTTAATTCTTTCCGCTCTACATTTTAACAATTCTCTACATACGTTCCGTAATATTTAATTTTGTGAAAATAAAATTGATGTAGTTTTTTTTTTATAGCAGAGATTGGCAAACGAGCAGATGGGTCACCTGATGGTTAGTGATCTCCACCGCCCATAGACACCCAAGACACAATAAGAATCATGGGTGCGTTGCCAACCTAAAAAGAAGAAATGGAAGGGGAGGGAAAAGGGATTGGGAAAGGGAAATGGGCCACCGGAAATCTCACTCACCGAACGAAACACGACAGCAAGCTGCCACTTTACGTCGGTTTTCTGTGAGACAGTGGTATCTAACCGGTCAAGCCGACCCATTCATGCTATAGACGTTACTGTCTACAGCGTGGCTCTACCACTTGAAAGCGTCAAATTACTGCTAGCTTTTGGTTGAGGCTCCGCTCGTGTGTAATTGCATCATATTTGGGTGATAGAAAGGACATGAGACTCTATGGCTCTGATTATAAGGACGTCACAACTTACACTCCGTTGCTACGTAAAACGCCAAGCTAATAATAATCATATAACACATATACTAATAATCCGATCGTGACAAAAATATGGGACCACTCTTAGAATAAGCTCTATCGAATACAAAAATAATCTAGAAAATCGGTCCACATTTGGCGGAGATACTGATTAACATACATGAAAAAAACTTAACTGACCGACTTCCAATTTACCGATCGTGACCATTTATATGGGACCACCCTTGAAATAAGCTGTATCGAACACAAAAATAATTTTGAAAATCGGTCCACATTTGGCGGAGATACTGATTAACATACATAAAAAAAACTTAACTGACCGACTTCCAATTTACCGATCGTGACCATTTATATGGGACCACCCTTGAAATAAGCTGTATCGAACACAAAAATAATTTTGAAAATCGGTCCACATTTGGCGGAGATACTGATTAACATACATAAAAAAAACTTAACTGACCGACTTCGAATTTACCGATCGTGACCATTTATATGGGACCACCCTTGAAATAAGCTGTATCGAACACAAAAATAATTTTGAAAATCGGTCCACATTTGGCGGAGATACTGATTAACATACATAAAAAAAACTTAACTGACCGACTTTCAATTTACGGATCGTAACCATTTATATGGGACCACCCTTGAAATAAGCTTTATCGAACACAAAACGAATTTTGAAAATCGGTCCACATTTGGCGGAGATACCGATTAACATACATAAAAAAAACTTAACTGACCGACTTCCAATTTACGGATCGTAACCATTTATATGGGACCACCCTTGAAATAAGCTTTATCGAACACAAAAAGAATTTTGAAAATCGGTCCACATTTGGCGGAGATACCGATTAACATACATAAAAAAAACTTAACTGACCGACTTCCAATTTACGGATCGTAACCATTTATATGGGACCACCCTTGAAATAAGCTTTATCGAACACAAAAAGAATTTTGAAAATCGGTCCCCATTTGACAGAGATATCGCGTAACATACATAAAAAATACACACGAATTGAGGACCTTCTCATTTTTGGAAGTCGGTCGAAAAAAATACAGACGTATTGATTACTTCCTTCTTTTAAAGTGAGTGCGAAATAATTTCGCGTTTATAAAAGCTTATTCGTATACCAATTACTGTACTCATACATCATCAAACAATATTCAATTAATTACGCAATCAAACCCTTCAAATTCCCAAGACAATGCCCATGTTAAATCCATTTCAACTGAACCGTAACCAAGAAATTCAATTAGATAACACTTCGTCGAAATCCCCACTTGGGCTTCGTACGGACCTCATGATTACAGACATGGGACAAGAAACTCAGCACTAGAAGCAAAATAATGTTGTTTTTTTTTAATATTGCTGATCGACGTGCTGCTCGCCTAAATCGCGTCCTTGGTCTAGTGGCAGAATATTATTATATGGGTTGTGAAGCGGGAGGTCCTGAGTTCGATTCCCAGGTTCTTGAAGCATGTTGCAAAAATGATTTGGCGTAGTTTTTAAGACTGTCTGACGTCACCCCCCCCCCCCTCCTTCCTTCTGAGTGATCCAGTCCCGGGCAACAAACCAAAGTCGCTTTACCCGACCTGGGTATCGAACCCAGAACCCGGTCCACTGCCTACATACTGCCAATAGACCAAGGAGGCGACTAAACTTAAAAACAATATTTTCAATTTTGACTGCTATTATTTTAGGTATGCACAAAATTATTTACGTAGATATTTAGTCGAATGATTGAGATGCAATTTTCAAAATAAAATTATAATTTGCGAGCCGGTGCTGATGCTCTTAAGCCCTTCCACCCGACTTCAAAAGAATAATGATTATTTGCTGTAGGCCGGCACAAATATTTAATTAAAGCAACCCTTCCTCGGCCATCCATAAAATGTTATGGGAGTTTTTCCTCACCAAGGCCGATCGTGATGAAACAATAAAACAAACGGGTATGATGTTTTATTCGTGCCTAGAGGTGGACGTTTTTAGAATAACGATGCCAGATAACAGATGTCCGTTTTTTACCGGCGTGGAATATCGACATGCTAGATATCATTCAGTTGTAGTTGAACATGGCAGTTTTAAAGATAGTTTCGGTATTAAAATGCGTTTATGTTAACTAATATTGTCGACGAATTCGGCATCGGTAATCATTTCAACTGTCAACGCAAACTCCTTGTGAACTATGCTTCGATGCCGAAAATAATGATGCCGATAACGGATGCTGCATCGTCGCGCATCGATATCAAAAATATACAAGAACGCCCAGGTCTATTCGTGCCAGTATAATTTGAAGAACTTCCCCGAAGAATAGAAGTATTGTTTGCCTAAAATGCCTAACTTTATTTAGTCCTATGATTGATTATCTTTTGTTTCCAATAAGTATTGTATTCCAGAGTCTAATTAGTTTTACAAGTATTCAAATAAATAATTTAATTCCTTACTGTTGTTTTACATAACAATGGAGAAGTAAAACGGAGTGAAGGTTGACGTCAGGTCGTGAAAACTAAGTCGAATCCTCTCCGCAATACGTCACAAGTGTGTGGCACTGAATGCACATTGAAGTGAGAAAGGTAGATGAAAGACTAGTAAACGTAAACGTAAAAACGAAGTAATATAATCGCAAGAATAATAATGATGCCCGATATATTGATTTTCCCCTCTTACATGTGGAATGGAAATGCATGAGCCCGGCAAAATGTGGGTTCTAGTTCTCCTCTGCCTACCCCTTCGAGGATACAAGCGTGATCCTATGTATAAATGTATGTTAGAATGATAAATTGACAATTTAGGTATTTAATAGTGGGCGAGTAGTCGGCTGTGAAGCGAGAGGCCGTGGGTTCAATTCCCGCACCGAGACAAATGTTTGTATGGCCTACAGATATTTGTTTCAGGTCTGGGTGTTGTGAGACCGAAAGTCTCTCGTCCTATCTAATCCTAGCAGTATACAGTATACTTCCTAAATAATAATGTGAATTAACTAAACAATCAGTGTATTAACGCGTAATTAGTAACCAATAGTCAATTTTAATTTTCATCGACAGCAATCATCACCAGCGGCATTGTTTCTCAAATAACAATCATTTTAATGTTGATCAAACACAAAATACGCATATCCACTAACGGTCAGGGTTGCCAGATCGTAAACTGACGGTGGGAGTTTCTATATTATATCATCAATTCTCTAACAATATTTTTATATCTGGCAACAATAAATACAACTGTCATTGGCAGAATTTTATAAGTTGTAAATATTTTAAGAAAAAGAAATTAAACTGTTTTAAATTAGGAACAACATTTAAAAATTATATTCTTTTGTTTTGTTTTTAAACATGAGCTCACCATTGTGTATGAAATTATTAAAGCAACCTTCAACATCCATGAATCAAAATGATACGCGGAGAGGCGCTCTCCCCGTTCACACACTATTAATTTAATTGGGACTGTGTGGTCGCTTTAAATAATGTTTATTGCTTTGTACAGAACAGATAAAATGTAATGTAGTGATAAACACACACCTATATATTATTAATGTCGGTCCCAATAATTCTGTATTGACTATTGATAGTGCTCGGCGCATTAACATATAAAGTTGCTGATGTATTTTTAAAGTATTTTCTTTTAATATTTTTGTATATTAAGCAGCGATAGCTCTATTGGGAACAGTACGAACTGCCGAGATGAGTGTCGGAGATTTAAGACCAAGCCCAAAATGGAGCATACACCTCTGACTTTTCTATGTTATGTGTGCTTTCTTTGTGAATTATCGCTTGCTATAACGGTGAAGGAAAACTTCGTGAGGTAACCTGCATACCTGAGAATTTCTCCACAAAAAATCGAAGGTATGTGAAGTCTACCAACCCGCATTAGACCAGCGTGGTAGACTAAGGCCTCTACCTCTAACCCCTCTCATTAGTAGAGGAGGCCCGTGCCCAGCAGTGGGACAGTAATATTACAGGGCTAATATTATTTGTTTTATTTTTATATATTGGTATTTTATTGCATCTGGCGCCTCCTTGGTCTTGTGGCAGCATATATGGGCTGTAGACCGGGAGGTCGTAGATTCGATTCCCAGGTCAGGCAAAGCAAATTTTCTAGGATCCTTCAGAGGGAGTTGACGACAGGCAGGCAGCCGTTCGTAAAAACTTAGCCAAATCCTTTCTGCAACTTGCTTGAAAAAGTGTGTTGCGCCGACCCCACATTAAGGTGGGATAAGAGCAGGTAGAAAGAAAGATTTTTTATATATTAGTATTTTTATTTAATCTGTTATTTTGTGTTAGTTGTAACTGATGTACAACAACTTTTCATGAGTGGAGACACTGCATCTTTCTTTACACCTGCCGGCGCAACTCATGAAACACATTCGTCTAAACCAATTCTCCTTTACAAAGGAGCTCAGATTGAAAACACCTTTGAACTAGGCGATCGTATTCAAGATCTACATCCGTGACCCAAATGCCCCCGATCAATTCCGCTCACATAGTCCAGGTCCGTTTTGGCCGTACGATTAGTTTCGAAAACAGATGGCCGCACCAGCGATTACTGACAGCTGGAGTCGCGTTCGATCAAACACGTCCGTCAGCCGGACGAGGGTCGGACGACGTGTGGTCGGACCGCAGCAGGGGAATGGGGGACGTTGCCCTATACAAACAAAATGCAAGGATAGTTCGACAGCATGCAAAAGACAAGCAACTCACAAAAAGTAAATAAAATACCGCTATTTATAAAGTCCGGATAAATGAATGACATTTGTATTTCGAATAACAACATGTATAATAGAGTTTAAACAAACAATTGTTCTTTTCATTTGATTATTATTTTATTCCAAGGAACCAATCCATAATTTTACTCTTAAAACATTAAATAATAATAAATCAATACACCCAACAGTCACACATCTAATCGTGACCCCACATTAGGTATAACGTGTATCCTGGGTGTCAGAGACTATGAGAGACTTTTGGTCTCACAACACCCAGACTTGAAACAAATATCAGTGTGCCACACAAACATTTGTCTCAATGCGGGAATCAAACACGCGGCCTCTTTTCACAGCCGGCTACTCGCCCGCTGCGCCATGAAGGCTATCTGTTTTACTCTTACTTTGATTATTATTTTATTAAAATGAAAATTCAATTTAGATTTTTTTTTCAAATTTGAAAATCCAAAATTTTATTGATATTTTTTAAGGTTAACACTTAGCGTCTTTGTGTCCATAACATATTTTGCCTATTTTCTGACCCAGAACTTCTGAAATAGATCCAGACATATTGGTAAGTCCTGCCCGGCTAGCTATCAAGCGTGTCACGATATATCTCGATAATCGATTGAAGAGATATTGTCTACAATATTAACGAAAACAAATGTTAGTATCCGTAGACAAATTGGGAAAACCGGTTATAACACGACAAAAAGCGTTGACAAAATTTTCTTGTGGCGCGCATGCTAGGTGGGTTGTATAATATTATCCCTATCAGTAACTCTAAGTACGGCTCTGAGTTTGTACGGTCAGGGAGTCGGGTCGGTTATGTGAAATGGACCCGCGAAGAGGCCAACCAGAAAATGTAAGGTTCAGATAACGATGGACACATACGTTCAATTTTTGTAATAGTTTTAAGTTTTTTTAATTCCTGAATATGAATTTTATTTGTAGTAGAAAGTGGCAAACGTATAGGGCGGTTACCACCACCTCTTTTAGCAGTATTGTTATAATTTTACTAGTACCGATTCCCATACAAAACAAACGAAGAACGATTATAATAATACTGCTATAAGAGGTGGTGGTAACCCTGCAGATAATTTACTTGGTAGTAAATTATATCCACTTTAGTGACACACCATTTTTTTTTTTATTATTTTTTTTTATAGCAGAGATTGGCAAACGAGCAGATGGGTCACCTGATGGTAAGTGATCTCCACCGCCCATAGAGACCCAAGACACAAAAAGAATCGTGGATGCGTTGCCAACCTAAAAGAAGGAAATGGAAGGGGAGGGAAGGGGATTGGGAAAGGGAGTGGGGAAATGGGCCACCGGAAATCTCACTCACCGAACGAAACGCGACAGCAAGCTGCCACTTTACGTCGGTTTTCTGTGAGACAGTGGTATCTAACCGGTCGAGCCGGCCCATTCGTGCTATAGACGTTACTGTCTACAGCGTGGCTCTACCACTTTAACAACTATATCAAAAAGACAGTGGTATGGAAAAAGTTGATCCCAGACCAAACCAAATGCTAAATGAATCTAGAAAGCTGAAAGCTTTTCACCGTATTCACTTTGAAAACGTTTTTAATATTCTGTCCTTAAAATGATTAAAAGGATTTGCAAAGTGTGGGCAGTAACTTTCTGCGGTTGAGCTTGGTTTAAATGCGTTTTAAAAGTTTAATACATATTTCGTGTTTTCGGGTATTTTATCGATGTTACGCGATAGCTCCGCCAAGAATAGACCAATTTTCAAGAATATTTTTGTATTCGATAGATAGAGCTTATTCCAAGGATGGTCTCATATAAATTTGGTAATTGATCGGATAAACATTAAATCGGTTCGTTAAATTTTTAAACTTCTGATTATCCAAAAGGCGATATCCACAGAAAAGTTTGTAATTGCTTATAAATTCACAATACTACATACATATACATATACATAAGCTCACGCCTGTATCCCCGAAGAGGTAGGCAGAGGCGCACTAGCGGACTAATACGCCCACATTTCGCTGAGCTTAGTTCCGTCCCAGATGTGATAGGGGGCGATCCTATCGCCATCTCGGGCACAAATTCCAGACTCCGGGCTGATATGGAAAAATCCAATATCACTTTGCCCGACCCGGGGATCGAACCCGAGACTTCAGGACGGTAGTCCTACCGAAACACAACCCCGCCACCGAGGCAGGCACTACATATATCTTTGTATTTTGCCAGTGTCTTTGTAATGTGTGAATACATTGCATTCGCAACGCCAGCGAGGAGTGTAAACCATCAATTATGAGTGTTTCCTTGCAGATTTATGATATTAGCCTTCAGCGCGCCCCTGTGCTACCGTGTTCATTACTTTATTACATTTTGTGTTTAGATTGTTGAAGTGGTAGAACCATATATGTACATTTCAACCAATTTCGAAAAATAATTGGTTTTTTTATGTATGCGCTATTTCCTGCAAATGTGGAGAGACTTTCAAAATCATTTTCGATAGAGCTCATCCCAATGATGGTTCTACAAATATCAAGATCGGATGAACTTTGATGTTAGCTTTAAATTTTAAAACTTAAAGTCACTTGCAGCACTTATTTAAATCTCCATGTATCCCAAATCTTAATTTAAATATAGGAATAAGCTATAGGATAAATCGAGTTTACGTCTTACTCTAGACTATTTTAGTGATTTATTTTGATCATTATTATTATCCACCTTATTTGTAGTGGCAGCGTGTAGACACTAAAAATTATAAAGTCCTGGGTTTAAATTCCATTGGGCAATCACAATTCGTGTTTAGTTGTTAGAAAAAAGCGTAAAAGTGACTACTGAATCACTTGAAGATATTTTTTTCGCATTTGGACTAGCATTTAAGATCGTATGTCAATCGAGATCGCATTATCTAACCCTTTATAACATAACATAAGCTCACGCCTGTATCCCCGAAGGGGTAGGCAGAGGCGCACTAGCGAATTAGAACACCCACATTTCGCCGAGCTTAGTTCAGTCCCAGATGTGATAGGGGGCGAGCCTATCGCCATATCGGGCACAAATTCCAAACTCCGGGCTGATATGGAAAAATTCAATATCACTTTACCCGACCCGGGGATCGAACCCAAGACCTCAGAACCGTAATCGTACCGAAATACCACCACGCCACCGAGACGGTCCCTTTATGGCGCATAATAAAGTAATCGTTAGAATTGAGTAGCATTTTAGGCACGATGGTCCTTACTTATAAAAACATTTTCGTTTATCTTTTCGCTAAGAATATCCTGTCACTTTTTTCCTCACGTTACTTTGTTTAAAAATGAAAGGGACAACCTATGGTTAAAAATAAGCAGCGCTTAAATATTTTTATAAGGGGCTATGACTCTAGAAAAGCACAAAAGGAGTCAACATAGTATGAAATGCTTTATCAGTTCACTTGAGCAAATAGTTAATAAATCATGTGCCGTTATTGTACCGTATCTGTACACCACGTGAAGTTACACGTAGATAAGTAAAATTAATGGTCTATGCCACCAGCCGCTGGCAATTTTAAAGTTGTAACACACGCTTCCATGGGGAACAATACGCAATTTTAATATACTGCCTTCTGCCACTGAGTATTGTAATTACGTTCCATTTTTTAGGAGTATTGCGAAGTGACTACACTACACGTGCGGCCTGAGCAAGAATATTTTTGGCAATCGAATTCGTATCGAGCTCGATGCACGTCTATGGAATTTATATTAAATGACGTGCATAGGCATTTCGATCAGGGTAGACAAAAATGTTACACAATTATTGTCTTCAACTCTTGCTTGATTATCATCTCTATGTCGTTTTAAAATATGAGTGGAGCATTGCTATTTTGAAAATCTGTATTTAGCAATAGTTTTATTCTTTATTAATATGGAAATAGCAAATTGTCAGGGTAAACAGTGTCTCTTTGTCTATATGGACTGTACGCCACTGTATGAAATATTAACCAAACGTCATCAGCGGCCCGAGAAGGAAAATTTCTAATAATCGTAAATGAGTTCGATATCATTTGAGTGGTAGAGTCACGCTGTAGACAATTACGTCTACAGCACGAATGAGCCGGTTCGACCGGTTTGATACCACTGTCTCAAGAAATCCAACGTAAAGTGGCAGCTCGCTGTCGCGTTTCGTTCGATAAGTGAGATTTCCAGTAGCCCATTAACCCCTCCCGTTCTCAATCCCTTTTCTCTCCCCTTCCATTCCATCCTTTTAAGTTGGCAGCATACCCATAATTCTTTTTGAGTCTCGGGTGCCTATGGGCGGTGGAGATAATTTACCATCAGGTGACCCATCTGCACGCTTGCCAGTCTCAGCTATAAAAATAAATAAAAAAATAGCCGATGCGCGTCTATGAAATTTGTATGAAATATTAACCGAACGTTATCAGTGCGCAGCGAGCTCGATGCGAATTCGATTGTCGAAAATATTCCTGCTCGGGCCGCAGAACATTTAAGTCAAAACATGTTTATACTCTTGAAATTGCATTGGGTTTTTCAATCTTTACTAATAAAAACAGAATTGTTATTGACATATTGATGGTGCTCAACTCAGTTCGTGTTCAATAAACACTTTAAAGCAAAATAATTGCTTAATATTATCAATATTTATTTTATGGAATTTATTTTTTATTTGTCTATCTTAATAATACATAGACTATGGGGCAGTTGTAACTCCTGACTGTTATCTGGCAAAACCTGGATTGTCCTATAGTACATGCTATGAGTAAACTGCATTACATAATAACATAGTATGTAAGGACCATTGTTTAATAACAATATAATTTATGGACACTTGTCTGAAAAAAATGGATTATTATGTTCAGTACTTTATTTTTGTTTATTTTTTATTTTTTTAAATATTTGATAGGTATAAAAATACATTTAAACATATAAAAATATTCCCCTCCGATGGCGAGGCTCGGGACCCAAGCCACTGGCGGTTAGGACCCCAGAGTGAGGAACCTCCTCACAATTTGTGATTATTATTAATAATTTCGTTTAGGGCATTGTTTAAGAGTATTTTTACGTCTCTCACATTTACGAGGACGTTATCACGAATCGATTAGAAAAAAAAGAAAAGAAAAAAAAGCAACAAAGAAAAGTTTAACTAAATATACCAAAGCGTAAACGTAGGTGAAAACTTTAGCGTGTTACGAAAAAAAACAAATTATTGTTTTTTATAGAAGAGCCTTTTTTCGCGGGGAATATTCAAACTCCAATCATTTATTCTGCAAATAGGATGTTACACCACTTTCACATGTCAATTACGAGTATAGAGGTATATTGATTTTAACATATTGATTTATATTGCAATAATGGCGTCGGCATTTCGTGGCTATCCCTGAGAAAAAATGCCGAAACAAACTCAAGAGTTATAGCGTTTTTTCGGTACCGCCATGTCTGGGGGGTGACGTGCCAGTTATGTCGGGTTCGCCGGTCTTACGACACTACGTTAAGCCGCCCGGGAGAGATGGTAAGCGTCCAGGTACCGTTAGGCCGAGTCCCTAACACTATGTACACCCTAGATCGACAATACCGACTAAAAACCCCACGGTGGCCCTCTTCGGCGCTTTAGGGGCCCCGGGTTTCCTTAGGCGAGAAGCGCCCAGGCTTCAGCCGGAATCATCCCAACGTGATGCTGCAAACGATGGGTCACCTGCGGGTTTAGACAAGTGGCTTATGCGCTAGCCGAATAGAATAGACGAACAGAATAAATGTATGGGAATGACATAAGAGTACGCCGCATACAGAGCTTTACTTATCTCTACATACATTGTTTATTTCTATTCCAAAAAGAAAAAAAACAAGAATGACAAAAACAAAGAAATGATGCCATATCAGAGGAGTTAATATATACGCCGTATACGATAACACGAGGCGGGCCGTTGTCCGTGGTCCGCGGTGCAAAATGTTTATTTGATAAGGGTGAGATTAAAGAAATTCAAACATTACCTGAGGCGTGGGCACTTCCTGTAAAAAATAAATCACTACACACGGATGACACGGATGAGTAGGTACTAAGTGGGCGATATTCCATGTTGGCGTTATTTTATATGCTGAAAAAGTTTCTACTGTGTCGGTAGCGTGGTGATAATGCGTGCGCGGTATGACTAGCGTTCTGAGGTCTCAGGTTTGGTACCCGAGTCGAGAAAAGGGATATTGTGTACAATTTTTAAAAATGATACAAAATTTACGTGTCCTTGTGGATTGAGGAGCCTCTTCAGTTTTTAAAACATAACTCACACCCATATTTAGTAGCAAAGTAGATACTTACTTATTTTGTAGGACAAAATCTGGAATTATAGTAAAATACATCACGTATCCCCGATGGAATAGGCAGGGGCCAACTAGTGAATTAGAAACGTGGGCGATATTTCCGTATGCTACTGGTGCTGTACTGTATTAGTAACTGACTATAAATTGGTGTGAAAAAGAGCAACGTCAGTTCCTTGCCCGTTCTTCTCTGGCGAAATAGCCTTCCGAACTGGCGGTAGAGTTAAATTTGACAGAATCTAAATGATGTTTGGATGTCCGAACATAATTTCGATTGTGTCAAATTATGGATCTAATAAATATTTTGAATTGATTTGATTTGATTTGATTTGATTTGATTTGATTTGATTTGATTTGATTTGATTTGATTTGATCTGATCTGATCTAATTTTATAGTCGAACTGCGCACGCAATACAACTACGCCACGAAGCAGTCTCGTCATTTATTTGCAACAAATCCTGTTGTTTGAACACAGCGGCGGTGTGTGACTGCGGGAGTTATTTTGAGGAACCCACGACCATCGGAGCGGAAACCCCCGCTTTGTTATTGATACTTTTCAGCGGCAAATATTAACATGAAAGAGATTTTTTTCCTTTGCGTAATAATTTTGACAAAGTTAGGCTGCAGGCCATTTTGTATAAAGCAATAAATATTGTCACAAAAAATATTTCATGGGAATAAAATATATTATGATAAATGTGTTTTGACATAATAATAGCCATAGCGTAAGCAAAGACTACGAAGCAATTTAGGAATTTTATTATAAACTTTAATAATTTAAGGAGAAAATTCCCTAAAGGGGTAGGGAGAGGCATAACTAAAGCACCCACCTTTCGCTGAGTTGATTTCCGTCCTATAAAGTAATAAGGAGAGAGCCTGTCACCATAGCGAACGCTAATTCCAGACACCTTGCCGATTGTGAGCAGAAAAATAATATCACCCTGGAGATCGAACCCGACATCTCAGTCAGCATGGTATTCGTATCTACCTAGGCAATCTAGAAAATCAAATTGTATTTATTATATTTTACTGACACTTAACAAAATGCAAATCCTACTGTATTATCTACATCCTTAGCCTTCATAGCAAAACCATAATGAATTCAAAGCCTATCTTTGAATTTCCATTGTCACACAAACCGAAACGTGAATAGTCAACATTATCATAAGGGCCACTGCCCATGATCAGTTTTGCCATCAGTTCTACCTTATCCCAAAGTGAAAATATAAAGTGTGTTGCACTGACCCCATAAAGGTGGGATAAGGGCAGATAGAAAAAAAGTAGACTTCACGTCATCAATTTAAAGACTTTTATAGCGCAACTCTGAAGACACTAACTCTGAACTTAAATACGTGATATCACGCCACGCCGCGCCGCGCCGTCATGTCATCAGGGTTTGGGAGGGTATATAGATTTCTGCCTTACACGGTTCTCTATTTTTGTCTGAACGTATACTTCTAATTAGTAAAAAACTTATACCAAATCGCTAAAACCTACATTGACCATTTTGTATCCGGGGGTTAGACCAAACTTGTCATGTCGTATGTTCAGTTTGGCTTGTTCGTGTATAAAAGCCTTAATATGGACAGAAGGACTCGCTATCAAATCACCACGGGATAAACTCCGGAATAATAATAGCTGCCGTTTGTTACACGAATTTACATATTTTGTTTAACATAACAGTTTTTATCAGTTTTGTTAGTTTGAGATAACATTTCTGTTATTTCGCCAGTAGTTGGAGCATATATTATAACAACTTAAAAACTGTTAATCAATATCTGTGAGGTTACTCGTAATATTTAGCTAGGGGCGCAAACACACATACATAACTTCACGCCTGTATCCCTAAAGGGGTAAGCAAAGGTGCACTAGTGAACTTGAACACCCACATTTCGCCGAGCTTAGTTCCGTCCCAGATGTGATAGGGGGCGAGCCTATCGCATCGGGCATAAATTCGGCGCGGGGTATAAGGGATAAATGGACAATGGCAAGCTCCTTAACGAATAATAGCAAACGTACTGTTATTATTTATGTAGCCCAACCTTGAGTGTTTTCACATTTCTCGCTAGCAATTCCGTAAGATATGTTGTACTAGCTTTTGCCCGCGGCTATGGCCGCGTGAGAGTCTTGACAAACATCCATCCTCCATTACATCACTTCAGGGGATGAATATAAGTATGTATTATACATATAAACCTTTCTCTTGAATAACTCTATCTATTAAAAACCGCATCAAAATCCGTTGCGTAGTTTTAAAGATCTAAGCATACATAGGGACATAGGGACAGAGAGACAGCGGGAAGCGACTTTGTTTTATATTATGTAGTGATGATTGTCGCCTCCTTGGTCTAGTGGCAGCATGTATGGACTGTAGACCGGGAGGTCCTGGGTTCGATTTCCAGGTTGGGCGAAGTAAATTTTCTAATTTAATTTGCCCGGGACTGGATCGGTCAGGCAGGCGGCCGGTCGTAAAAACTAAGCCAAATCCTCTTTGCAACATGCTTGAAAAAGTGTGTTGCGCCGACCCCACATTAAAGTGGGATAAGGGCAGGTAGAAAGAGTGATGATGAGATAGTGATAAAAAACATTAATAGCCCACGTAACCATTTGAGGCGTTCGGGTATTTTCATACAAATAATTTATCGAGTCACTAGAGAGAAATGTCGACATACTCATGCTTGGCCTACAGCGGCCCGAGGAGGAATATTTTTGACAATCAAATTCGTATCAAGCTCAATGCGCACTGATGACATTTGGTTAATATTTCATACAAATTTCATAGACGTGCATCAATCTCGATACGAATTCGACTGTCAAAAATTTTCCTGCTCGGCAGTTGTTCTTTTAGTTTCCGGTCGTACAGTACATTGCGTAAAAAAATTTAAGCGATACTGGCCTTTGACAATGTTTTCTCACTTGGCTCAATTGCACCACTATTATTAACCTAGAGTTAGTCCTAACCGCAAGCTAAATTGACAGAAAATGTATGAATGACATGTAACTTAACTTGCGGTTAGGACTAACTCTAGGTTAATAATAGTGGTGCAATTGAGCCTTACACTATAAGCTATTTAACGTAACAGCTGGAAGTATTTTTAGATTCCTTTTTCAAAACTGTATACTTCACAATAAAAAGCCTTTATATATTTTGTAAACATGCTTAGATATAATAAAACATTACTTCAAGCCAGTGGTAACGAAGCTGAGGATTTAATTAAGTGAATAGGTTCCGTTGGCATCGCAACGCTCTTTGTTTTCATTTTACTTAAATCTAGACTGAGTGCTATTTAATTCTGTGGAAATAAAGACGATATTAAACCACAGTCATACTGAGCTCAATTTGAGTAGTAGTAACGCTGTAGACCGGTTTGATACCACTGTCTCACAGAAAATCGAAGTAAATTGGCAGTTCGCTGTCGGATTTTGTTCGGTGAGTTAGATTCCCCCCTTCCCTTTCCCAATCCCTATTTTCTGATTTTTACGTTGGCAACGCACTCGTGATATTTTTTGTCTTGGGGACACCCAATATGGGCGGTGGAGATCACTTACCATCAGGTGAGCCACCTGCTCGGTTGTTAGTTTGCTATAAATAACTGAGTTTTTCTTTTCCACTGCTTTTACACTGACTGGCAGCGGCTGAGAAGAGAGAGAACAAGAGAATGAGAGAGAAATGTGTGATCCACGGATATTTGTGTCAGATCTGGGTGTTGTGTGACCATAAGTCCCTCGTAGTTCCTGATACCCACGATACAGGTTCAACCTAGTGTGGGGTCAGGACTATACGTGTGATTAATGTATTTATTTATTTAACTTGCTATTTTCTTTGTGATAAGGCTTATCTTTCTCCCCGAGGGGATTTACGTCAAGCAGGCGGCTGGTCATAAAAGTAAAGCCAAATCCTTTATGCAATATGTTTGAAAAAGTGTATTTCGCCAACCCCACATTGGAGTGGGGTAAAGGCAGGAGAGAAAAGTCTCTCCTTGCCAAAACAACCGTTATATCTCCTGCTTCTAAACTACCGTGTGCTGATGATGGTCATTGAGCCCAAAAAAGACCTCTATTATCGTTCATGACTTTGCAGTAAATTATAAAAGTCGATTTTTAACGTTGTAAATTTCATTATTATTAATTAGTAGTTAACATGTCCTAAGAAATAAATAAATAAAATCGAAATACACCTGAATTGAGAACCTCATTTTTTAAAGTCGGCTAAAAAAAGGAAACAATCCCCTAGCTCCAAACGTTTTAGTTAGTAAACGGTAATCCAGTACAAATGGCACTCTAGCGATTTGTACCGTATCTAAACACGCTGTTTGTCTTCCACCGCTTTATAAATTACATAGTAATTGTCTAATCTAGTCTAACGGACAAAACTGCTTTGTTGTTCGAGTTTAATGTATAGTTTATTTCATTCGTTAGGGGTTAATCTTGTTCAACATTAATACACGAGAACAAATTTTTTTTTTTGCTTTTTCGACCGACCTCCAAAAAGGAGGAGGAGGTCCTCAAATCATCTGTATTTTTTTATTTTTTTTTATGTGTGTTACGCGATATCTCCGCCAAAGGTGGACCGATTTTCAAAATTATTTTTGTGTTCAATAGAGATTATTTTAAGGATGGTCCCATATAAATTTGGTTACGATTGGATTTGAAGTCGGTCTGTTAAGTTTTTGAACTTGTGATTATAGTAATAAGTAACGAAGTATTACTACTAATGATTGTTGTGTACTGAATTCTTAAGTTTACGCGAATGCTATTCATTGAAATAAAACAATTTTTACGGATTCTATCACGATTTGGTTTTAATTTTTATTCCCGACGTTGTCATTTATGAAATGACATCTCAGTCCAACGCGTGACCACGCAGACTGCAAAGCCTTCGAAACGTCGGGAGTAAAAATTAAAACCAAATCGTGATAGAATCCGTAAAAATAGTCTTATTTCAATGATTATTGTGGCCAAAACGTCGTCAAGCAAATGTATTATCGAGCCTAAATGTATAAAAATGATAATATTCATATCGCCAAATTAATCACACAAGAACGAGCAAAAAGGGCTCTTCGTTTCCGAAAAATTTAATGACACCCAACCTCACTCGAAAAGTCAATAATCACAGAGCCGCTTACTCTTTGAACTCAGACGAGCACCAAAAAATCGGCATTATTCACAGATAAAAGATCTCAGATATATTTCAGCGGACCATAAACCGTGACGGGATCTAGGACTGAAAGCCTCTTGAATACCTTAATCCCGACTCTTTGAACAGTCGCCCATCCACATTCATCTTTCATCACCATTTCGTATATCGATGGACATTTGTCCGGCCGGGGCTGATAGTGTCGTTATACTACTGAAATACCTAGAGCCCCACACCAGAAGATACGCCATAATATTCCAGGCCTTCGTAACTTGGTCGCAGCATCCTTGGTGAAGGCTTAAGGGGCCGACTTCGGGCAGTTGGTATGAAATTATATTACGCTCTTTTGTTACAAAATTGTGGTCATTACTCAAGAGGGTAGGGTCGTGTATTAAATGCACTGGTTACTCCGCCATGTGATGTCGCATTTGTTAAAGTTTATCTATGTCATTTTATCGTTGGATCTCTTCTGTTTATTACATTTTGGGAATGCATCGTTATTCAACAGTTGGAGACGATAAATATTATGGATTAAGGAAATCTTTATGAGGGATAGAGCCACGCTGTAGACGGTAATGTCTACAGCACGAATGACCCGACTCGACCGGTTTGATTGGTATACCACAGAAAACACCTAATTAACTGCCTAATTAACGTATACCACAAAAAATCTTAATAATTCACTACTGTGTAATCGCCAAACATATTACTTTAGCTTTGATTTCGGACTTCTCAATTCAATACGCTTTTATTAACATTTGGCATTTGAACTCAAGTATATTTCATTAATCACAAACGCTCGCAATCGACTTCCATTCACGGAAAATCACATTTGTTACTTCTTGAATTGGTTCATGTCGGTGAAATCGAATGAACAAATTGATTCCTTTATGATAAATCAATTTGGGCATTAGAATATATAATTAAATTCCTTTATAACATTAATTCGGGCATTAATAAGATAAAAAATAAAAATAAAAATCTTTAATGATCACGTAGGCATGTAAAAAACACTTATGACAAGTCAATACAAGCAAATTTTAAATTAAGATTAATGTAATTTACATTATCTCGCTATAAATTTGATGACCGGCAGGCAAGTATGGACATAATACCGATTGCAAAGATAGGGTGATAATAGGAGATAGGAATAGAGTGTAAGGGAATGGCATATATCAGGAATGGTGGCAGGGGATTGACTGGAAATACTGGAAGCAGTTGGGGTTGGTGTATGAGGCCCTACCCTAGCTAACCTACCAGCCTTTCTCTAGCTACCTACGGATGACGACCCGAAGAAGGAAGGCAGAAAGAAACTCCGGGCTTATTTATAAAATAAATTTAATTTAATAGTAAAACGGCGATAATGGCAGCATATATGGACTGTGAACTGGGAGGTCCTGGGTTCGATTCCCAGGTGAATTTTCTAAGTTAATTTTCCCGGGACTGGATCCATCAGAGGAAATCGACGTCAAGCATGCAGCCGGTCGTAAAAACGTAACAAAATCCTTTCTGCAACATGCTTGAAAAAGTGTATTGCACCGACACCAGATTAAGGTGGGATAAGATCAGGTAGATAGAAAGAAAAAATAAAGCGGTGATAGCCTAGTGATGAGAAGAGTAGTCACAGATTCGATGCCATCACAGTAGAACGTAGAACACCTCTGTCTTTCCTTAATTTTAACGGCGACTGTAATAATGGCTTGAAAGCCTGCATATAAAATTCCGCTGTGAATACCATTGTGAGAACTACGAAGATGGGTATTTGGTTTCTGCCAAACCACATTACACCAGCGGCCTGAGCAGGAAAATTTCTGACAACCGTAAATGTATTTTAGCTCGATGCGCGTCTATGAAATTTGTATGAAATATTAACCAAACGTCATCAGTGCGCAGCGAACTCGAATACATTTACATTTACATTACTTTTTCGTGCTCGGGCTGAAGAATGGTGAACGTAATGTACATTAGAAAACTCTAAAGACAAAAAGAAACGAGCGAACAATTGGCAACTTGATATTTTTTTAAAATTAATTTTATATGAAATTTACGCCATCTAAAATATAGCACTGAAATAATTATTGAAATATTCTCAAAAATAAAAAAGTTATAAGCATTTGAAAATTGGTGTAACCTTCAAACTGCGGAAAAGAGAAGTATTAGTAAAATAGCGTCAAGCCCATAACGGCACGTGCGTTTGAAAGGAATAGCAAGATATCCCCACTCTTGCTCATTGCAGAATTTCAAATATGAATTACTGACTCATTTTTTAACTAATTTCGATGCAGATTTAACAGAAGAGTTTCTATTTTGTTTTATTTGCTAGTACATATAAAAATGTGTAGGTACACAATCTAACATAGTCAAATATAGGACAGATATTATTATTTTGGTCCCACGATAATGATTTTCTCAATTCCAGTGTAATAAATGGAATCTTTCTAAGTAAAATTATTTCTCCGTTTTCACAGAGAAAAAATGTATTAACAATCTAGTGACTTTCATTTGAACTGTTACTACCAACTCACCGCAAAAAACGGATCCTAACAATCCATATTTTGCAATTCAGATGCATGTAGAGATTTGGACGTGTTTAATTAAAGCTAGGGTTTCCGTCGAAACATGTGGCTAAACTCGGAAGCTATTTGTGCCCGCGACGTAGACTCGAATGTCATGAATTATTCCAAACGGAGTCGGTGAGACTCGAGACCCAAGACTCGTGGCGGATGAATTGGCACCGGCTCTAAAATTAATATCTGTCGTAGTCATGTTTTGGTCGTGATTCTTTAATTAATTTGGACTAATGAATTGGTTATATCTTATTTCCTGGTTTTTGCACTAGGTTATGAATAGTTACTGTTTTTCTAATATATTTATCAGTTTTAGATACTTATATTTGTATTTTTTTTACATAAAATATTAATAATAATAATAAATAACGTCCAACAGTCACACACATAGTTCGGACCCCACACTAAGATCGAGTCTTGTGCCGTGGGTATCAGGAACTACATGAGACTTTCGGTCTCACAACACCCAGACCTGAAACAAATATCTTTGGGCCACACAAACATTTGTCTGGGTGCGGGAATCGAACCCGCGGCCTCTGGCTTCACAGCCGGCTGCTCGCCCATTGCGCGACGGAGGCTGCCATATATAAAAATTATAATGAAACACATAAACGTTTAATATTGGAGATTAAGTGATATTGGATTTTTCCATATCAGCCCGGAGTCAGGAATTTGTGCCCGATATGGCGATAGGCTCGCCCCCTATCACATCTGGGACGGAACTAAGCTCAGCGAAATGTGGGTGTACTAGTTCGCTAGTGCGCCTCTGCCTACCCCTTCGAGGATACAGGCATGAGCTTATGTTATGTTATGTGTTATCAACGTTTAATAAGTTATAGATACAAGCCTTCGTGTGAAAAACACAATTTTTCTTTCAAATATTTTATCATAAATGCTAAAAACGTTACAAACACAGCGACAAATGTTTTTCTTCCGCGTCTCTCCGATGATGAATGGCGGTTTTGTCTTTACAAATTGAGATCTCGTTGAGCCGAGCTTCCTCCTCGGGAAATACAAACAAACATCTGCTATTTACGTTGCGGGACCTCCTTTTATATTAAATTCGGTGGATGCTTTCATTACATATACTATCTGGTTTGAAGGACCATAAAATGTATGAGGTCTGTTTTGTAAATCTTTCTACTTGTCTAATATTATTCTTCCTATAGCGATAGGTCAGTTGTGAATGATAAGGATTGTCGAGACGAGTGTCGGAGGTTCAAGACCAACCCCAAAATGCAGCCTCTAAATACACCTCTAACTTTTATTTGAATTATCCTATTCCTATTCACATAACATCAAGCTCACGCCTGAATCCCCGAAGGGGTAGGCAGAAGCGCACTAGCGAACTAGAACACCCACATTTCGCCGAGCTTAGTTCCGTCCCAGATGTGATAGGGGGCGAGCCTATCGCCATATCGGGCACAAATTCCAGACTCGGGCTGATATGGAAAAATCCAATATCACTTTGCCCGACCCGGGGATCGAACCACCACCAAAATACCACCACGCCACCGAGGCAGTCCTATTCATAACAGTATATACTCTTAAATAAAAAGTAAGGTTGACGATAAAGCCATAATATGCACTCCATTGCTGTAAAGTGCCACATATATCTCATCCGATATGCCACTGCATCTACATTGTGCATTACGTAAAAATTGCGTACAGGTGTGCTACATTCGTCGAGTAGATGGAAACAGTGAAAAGGAGTGCCATGCCAGCACGACTTTTAAATTGCAACATCCGTTCATAAAATTAAACTCACATTCCGGCGTTTTGAAACAAAAGCACACGTAACTTTGCTTTCATACGACGAAACAAAATAAATACTAGTAGGTATTCTGATATGTCCCACTAAACTAAACTTAATAACTTTTGCTTCTGTATAACGTTGAGTCTTCCCTAGCTATCACACTAACTTTGTGACTGCGACTATGCTACTCCACAATTTAAAATTGTTCATTAACAGTCAAATTGTGATTGATACATTAACTTGACACATTTTTGACATATTGCCCCTTACTTATAAAAATATTTAAGCGCTGCTTATCTTTATACCATAAGTTGTCGCTTTCATTTTTAAACAATGTAACGCAAGGAAAAAAGTGACAGGTTATTCTTAACCATTTGCTCAGCAAAAAAGGCTGTAATAAGTAAGGCCCATTATGTTTGGCCACACAACAATTATTTAAGTTCTTTAAATATTGCATAACTAACCTAATTAATTCACTAGACATTCAAACTATAACGGCAATCTTTTTATTTTAATTGATTGATCAAATATGATAACTATCAAATTGAACCTACCTAAATTTTTCGCCAACTTTAGTTTAGTTTAATTGGGTGAGTATAGAATAGTTCGCACTATCTAACTTCTCGCTCACAGTCATCTCGCACGCATCGCCTAGTCCGGAAATTTCGCGCCATTATTTTTACACGTACTACAACATACACAATGGGCCAATAAAATTGTCCCGCCTGGGTGGTCCCGGATAATGTTATTACATTACATTCTTTGCTGAAAAAACACATTTATGGTAATTCATTTATGGTTTTATGGTACTTTCTTTAGATTTATAGCAATACGTTTTAATTCATATTTGTCAAAAGGTTAAATCTTGATTGATGATATTTATTTATTTCACACAAAACAGGTTACAACCATTAAAACACAGGTATTCTTACAAAATATGCTAATAAAAAAATGATTAATGATAATGTGATGCTAATGAATTTTATTTGTAGTATGTACTGCCTCGGTGGCGTGGTGGTATTTCGGTACGACTACGGCTCTGAGGTCTCGGGTTCGATCCCCGGGTCGGGTAAAGAGATATTGGATTTTTCCATATCAGCCCGGAGTCTGAAATTTGTGCCCGATATGACGATAGGCTCGCCACCTATCACATCTGGGACGGAACTAAGCTCGGCGAAATGTGGTTGTTCTAGTTCTCTAGTCCGCCTCTGCCTACTCCTTCGGGGATACAGGCGTGAGCTTATGTTAGTGTTTGTAGTATGTACTTTTCACCATGTATGTATTATCCTATGTCCTATAGCTAATGATGATGATGGTGATGATGATAATGATGATGATGATATACTTATACTCCAACGTTATAAAGGCAAGAACTAAGAGATATACAGACCAAACAACATTAACTTAAAGTGCTTCTTCATAATCACTCGCTGCATCTAATAGCTACTATCCCAACAGATTTCATAACAAATGTGGCGTGTCAGTGAGTACCGAATTCCTTTCCACTTGATTCACTTAAAGTTTGAACATTGTTTTGATCAATATCTAACGGAAAATATAGAAGATTTTTAGTTTAAGAAAACTATTTAACTATTTTTTTTCTTTCCAATTGACCTTATCCCATTTCCCACCTTAGTATGGGGTCGGCACAACACACTTTTTCATGTTTGTTTCAGAAAGTATTTGGCTTAGTTTTTACGACTGGCTCCCTGCCTGACTTTAACCCTCTGGGGGATCCACTGCCGGGAAAATAGAGTCAGAAAAACATCCCGCCCGACTTGAAAATCGAACCCAAGACCTCCCGGTTTGCAGCCCATATACGTTGCCACTAAAAGGAGACAACAAATATAAACTTTTTAATATTTTTAATGTCACCTGCAAAAATATCGAAAACCCGTCCAACACTCTGGCGGCAACTGTATCACAGCGACTAGAAAATATTTCGTACGCTCACAAAAGATGAAAAGCGGTGTGGTTCCGATTGCCGCGCCGGTACGGGTACCACGTGTCTCGCTTAACGATACATCTGCGTAAAAAAACGTAACATTTATCGTGTCAGGTGTCACGGACGTACATACATGTTTTGTACTCATATCAATTTTTGCCAAATATTTCGAATGCATTCTGTTATGAATTCTGCCAACCATGAAGCTTTGTTTCAAATTGTTTCGAGATAAATAGTTTAGGTTTTAATCATCGTGGTACATATACACAAACAATCATACCAATCAGCCTTTTATACCAAGAAATGAAGAAAGAAAAGCAGGTCAGTTGTCACTGACGCATAGAAGGAGTGAAAAAATGTATAAAACTTAATATAATAAATAGTTAGTCGTGACCGTGACATGTAGGTGACCACTCAGCATGTTATAATGTGGCGACAACCACAGTACAACGCTGGTTTTCAGTGATCACCCCGTGGGACATGCGGACAAAACGTTACCAAAGATTGGTTAATGAGTAGATGTATCACTTGTTAATAATTAATAATTAACATCGTCTATACAATCGTCTATACACTCACGATACAAAAAGGGGAAGGGACCACCGGAAATCTCACTCACACATAGCTTTTTACAGCGTGGCTCTACCTCTCAAAATCACTCTTTTCTGCAACATCCCACAGTTGTATAAGAGCAGAAGATTTTTATATAAAGAAGGAACCTCCAGCTAACAGTTAACTAAATCTAAAAGTGTATCAGTGATTGCGTTCCTATTAATAAACCAAGTTAAATCCGCACTTAGCTCCGCCTCAAAATCCTAATTAATTTTAAGTCCCCAATCAAAAACAGTAACGTTGTTTACAACAAAATTTATAAACAAACAGAGACAAGTAAATACCTCCGTGCAGACTTGATTACGTTACTTGTAAATACGAGTAGACCATAGTCGCCTCCGTGGTCTAGTTGCAGCTGTGAACCGGACGGTCCTGGGTTAAATTCCCAAGTTTCGGGCGGGATGGTTTTCTAACACGATTCGCTCGAAACTGAATTTCACAGACAAGGCTTGACGTCATGCAGGCAGCTGTTCGTAAAAAATTAAACCGAATCACTGCTGCAATATGTTTTAAAAAGTTTATAGCGTCGCATGGAATACAGGCAAATGGAAGAAGTTATAAATAGACCTTAAAAGGAAGCTACTATAATATTCAGAAGTAGTATTACGCATTATGTGAATGCTATTTTTCTGAACAAATTGACATGGAAGTTGATACATAAAAGTATTGAAGAGATGCGATCGCCCGCAGGCCTCCATCGAACAACGCCGAATCATGTAAATCGTTCGTAAAAACATATTATATGCGTGCCTTTAGATCTTTTTTCCAAGTAAAAGATGAAAGGGAAGCAAATATACGTATTTGTGGGAATACGTCGCTTCTGAATGAACATAACATATCGGATAATATTGATGCTAACAAAAGACTTCATAAAATATATTAACTTCAAAAAAATCAAAGTATTAATATTATTACGAAATTTACTAGTAAGTTAATATGGAATTATATTTTACTTCAATGGTCATAAAATGTCACTGCTGAACATAGGCCTCCCATTAAGGTTTCCAAACCACCTGTTGATTACTACTACAGAACACCAAAGTGCTAAGAATTTTACAATCAGCATTTCTAAATGTTACTAGTCCTTTAACTGAACCATATAGATCAAATATCTATACATTTGAAGACTTAATCATTTCCACGTTAAACTTATCCTGGGCTTCCGTTAAAATGTAATAAACCGAAGCGTAGTGCTAATATCGCCAAATAAAAAGACTTTTGAACATAGTCCCTTAGAATAAAAGAGTGAAGACATTGACGGTGTCCGTAAAACAGTCTCGACTTGAGCAGACATCTGGCAGTACGTGCAAGTCATTTGTTCAAACCTAGAGACAGTAACCACCAGTTAGTTGGTGTATAGCTAAAATATTGCTACTATTATAAATACGAAGTGTGGATTTATAGATGGCACTCAAAGCCAGAACGTCTGAACAGATCTAGATGAAATTTGCCACAGAAATAGATTATAATCTGGAATAGCACATATACTACTTTTTACCCCGGAAAAATTTACGGTTCCTGAGGATAGATTTATTAATAAAATTCCACGCGAACGAAATCGCGGACAAAAATAATAACAACAAAATTAAAAGTAATATCTTAAAATCATAATCATACTAATGTTATTCATATATTAATAATGTATTTTACATTATTTACCGATTACATTACCGATACATTACATAGAAATGAAAGCCCAAAGCTTAGCAAAAGTAATGGTAAAAACAACAGCTAAAATTATAAAATGTCTAGTCATTGCTTTCACATCTTCTACTTTTGCTTTCGATGAAGGAACTAGGGGTGAAGCACGAAAACTTACAGACATACGCATAGACGCAGTTAAAATTTTAACGTCACTGGTCCAAGCTCGTGTTTAGGATAGGAAATAAAGGATGAACTTGTGTTACTCCGACCTACTTTTGTAATGGGATTACGCTCGCTGGCGCTGAAGAAAGGCGTCAAAACAATGTCCCAAATTAGTTTTGAGGTTTGTTTTTGGTAACTCTGTATTTGTGTTGGATGTGTATTTCAGAACATTGGTTAGTTGATGAGGTATTCATCCCTATATTATAAATACTACTTAGAAAATAATATAAATAAATATCACCCAACATTCCTACAGATAGACCTTAATCTAAGATACGAGTCGTGGGTATCAAGAACTACAGGAGACTTTCGGTCTCACAACACCCAAACACGAAACTAATATTTGTGGGCTACACAAACATTTGTCTCTGTATCTCGCTTCAGCCGGTTACTCGCCGACTGCGCCACGGGCACTCATAAATATTTTAATAACAATAAGTGAAAAATAAGATCACTAACGTTTGTTCTCAAGTTTTCAAGAAAACCACGTGAAGATACCAAAATAAAAACCCAATTTGTAAATGAATGCCAAGCGCAGCGTCAGCGCGACATATGAAATTCCGTCGCATTATTCTCGAGCTTGTTTTGGAAATTTACATTCCTGAACAAACTATGCTGAAATGATTATTATTTACCTTCTTTTAAATTACCTTCTTTTTAGAAGAAAAATAAAACACACTCATTATTTGTCAGTATTTTTTTTTCACTCTCTTCAAATGTCGCCTCCTTGGTCTAGTGGCGGCGTATTTTCGTTTTTTTTATATAGTAGTGACTGCCTCGGTGGCGGGGTGATATTTCGGTACGACTACGGTTCTGAGGTCTCGGGTTCGATCCCCGGGTCGGGCAAAGTGATATTGGATTTTTCCATATCAGCCCGGAGTCTGGAATTTGTGCCCGATATGGCGATAGGCTCGCCCCCTATCACATCTGGGACGGAACTAAGCTCGGTGAAATGTGGGTGTTCTAGTTCGCTAGTGCGCCTCTGCCTACCCCTTCGGGGATACAGGCGTGAGCTTATGTTATGTTAGTAGTGACTGGCAAACGAGCAGGTTGGTCACCTGATAGTAAGTGATCTCCACCGCCCATAGACACCCAAGACACAATCATGGGTGCGTTGCCAACCTAAAAGGATGGGAATAGAGATTGGGAAACGGAGAGGGAATTGCGGCACCAGAAATCTCAGTCACTCAACGAAATGCAACAGCGAACTATCACTTAACGTTGGTTTGAGAGACAGTGGTATCAAACCGGTTGAGCCGATCGGTTAGTGCTGTAGATATTACTGTCTACAGCGTGGCTCTACCAAAACAAAAATTACCTGCGGCCTGAGCAGGAAAATTTCTGACAACCGTAAATGTATTCGAACTCGATGCGCGTCTATGAAATTTGTGTGAAATATTAACCAAATGTCATCAGTGCGCAGCGAACTCGAATACATTTACATTTACATTAGTTTTTCGTGCTCGGACTACTGGTCTAACTAAAAATAATCTCGTATTGATATCAAGTCGAATATCTAAGTCTTAGGCTGAGATCTAGAGGTATAGAGCGTACTTTGACTAAGTCAAAGAAACGAACTCAATGAGGATTTGGAATTTATCGAATAAATCGAACTTTGAATTAGTCCTAGTCATTTTTTACAAGAAAAACAGAGTGTCAGACAGATGAGGCAAATATTTTCTTGTAAAAAATGACTCGGGCTAAGTCAAAGTTCGATTTAAAAATTCCAATTTCTCACTGAGTTCATTTCTTTGACTCAAACTTAGTCGATGTTCCCTCTATAGATCTCAGCCTTAGTCATTATATAAATAACATAACACATACAACAACAATATAAATAAATATACCCAACAATCACACACATAGTCCTGACTCCACACTGGGTACCTTCGTCGTAAGTATCAAAAACTACGAGAGACTTTCGGGATCACAACACCCAGACCCGAAACAGATATCTGTGGGCCACACAAACATTTGTCTCGGTGCGGGAATCGAACCCGCGGGCTCTTTTCACAGCCGGCTACTCACCCGCTGCGCCACGGAGGCTGTATACTGAGTTACTCCAAGCTCCTATAGAATCCATTATTCTAAATAAGGCAGCCACACAGAATATTTTATTGCGCCAAATAGACTAAGCCAACACACCTTTATCTGATACAATTGAATTTGCCGGGATCTGTTCCGGAACTATCCTATGGATTCCCGCCTAATTTAATTTCGCTTGTTTTATGGACTCGGCTGTAAGGTTATATACATATATGCTATTTACACTATCATAAATAATATAATGGATAACATTGAAGAGAAACATTGACATTTTATGTTTATGTTGCAATTTTTTTTTAATAGCAGAGACTGGCAAACGAAGAGATGGGTCACCTGATGGTAAGTGATTTCCGCCGCTCATGCCACTTTACGTTGGTTTTCTGTGAGACAGTGGTATCAAACCGGTCCAGCCGGCTTGCAGCGGCAATACAGCATGACTCTACTACTCTTGTTGACCACTCTGTCAATTTATCATGACCAAGAATAAAAGCTTGTAAAAAGAGAGTGTATTATACTAAAAATCGGTCAAAATAGATTAGGTTATAATTCTTTATTGTACATCAGTAGAGGAGGCCAGTGCCCAGTAGTGGGATCGTAATATTACATGGTTTATATGATGATGATTACTGTACCTCTAGACCACACACATAACAATGTACGATAACATAACATTACGAATTACAATGAAAAAACATAACTTTTTGCAACAATGGGCGGTCTTATCGCTAATTATAGTAATATCTTCCAGACAACCAATAACAGATTATATGATTTTATAATTTGTTAGAATATTAGGATAGGACTGCATCGGTGGCGTGGTTGTGTTTCGGTACGACTACCGTCCTGAGGTCTAGGGTTCAATCCGGGCAAATTGATATTGGACTTTTCCATATCCATCCGAAATCTGGAATTTCTGCCCGATATGGCAAAAGTCTCGCCCCCTATCATATTTGGGATAGAACTAAGCTCGGCGAAATGTGGGTGTTCTAGTTCGCTAGTGCACCTCTGCCTACCCCTTCGGGGATACAGGCGTGAGCTTATGTTATGTTATGTTATGTAATTGTGTGCGTGGTAGTTATAATATTTTATTTGTAGTTACCCCATTGGGCTGGGAGTTGACGTCGGCTGTAATAACGAAAAGCCAAATCCTTTCTGCAACATGCTCAATAAATCTACATATGTATGTTGCACCGACCTTACATTGAAGTGGTATAAGGGCAAGTGGAGTGAAAAATGCCTTTTGCTAATACATAAACATACATAAGCTTACGCATGTATCCCCGAAGGGGTAAGCAGAGGTGCACTAGCGAACTAGAACACCCACATTTCGCCGAGCTTAGTTCTATCCCAAATATGATAGGGGGCGAGACTTTTGCCATATCGGGCAGAAATTCCAGATTTCGGATGGATATGGAAAAGTCCAATATCAATTTGCCCGGATTGAACCCTAGACCTCAGGACGGTAGTCGTACCGAAACACAACCACGCCACCGATGCAGTCCTATCCTAATATTCTAACAAATTATAAAATCATATAATCTGTTATTGGTTGTCTGGAAGATATTACTATAATTAGCGATAAGACCGCCCATTGTTGCAAAAAGTTATGTTTTTTCATTGTAATTCGTAATGTTATGTTATCGTACATTGTTATGTGTGTGGTCTAGAGGTACAGTAATCATCATCATATAAACCATGTAATATTACGATCCCACTACTGGGCACTGGCCTCCTCTACTGATGTACAATAAAGAATTATAACCTAATCTATTTTGACCGATTTTTAATATAATACACTCTCTTTTTACAAGCTTTTATTCTTGGTCATGATAAATTGACAGAGTGGTCAACAAGAGTAGTAGAGTCATGCTGTATTGCCGCTGCAAGCCGGCTTGACCGGTTTGATACCACTGTCTCACAGAAAACCAACGTAAAGTGGCATGAGCGGCGGAAATCACTTACCATCAGGTGACCCATCTCTTCGTTTGCCAGTCTCTGCTATTAAAAAAAAATTGCAACATAAACATAAAATGTCAATGTTTCTCTTCAATGTTATCCATTATATTATTTATGATAGTGTAAATAGCATATATGTATATAACCTTACAGCCGAGTCCATAAAACAAGCGAAATTAAATTAGGCGGGAATCCATAGGATAGTTCCGGAACAGATCCCGGCAAATTCAAAATATTTTGTTTAATTTTTATTTATGCAATTTGTCCCATTGCCAATAAATAAACAATATTTGATCACGTATGTTCGAAGTCATAACAATCATAATAAATACACCCGAAGTGCCTATTATAATTAATTTATGCGTTACTCAGTTCTTAATTACTTGAGTACTGATTTACAACTGAAGTTAGAACGAGACGAGAATTACAAATAGAACAATATTTATTGTAAGTATGAAAATATGATACTATCAAACACTAAATCAGTCTTTTGAAAAATAAAATTAATAATCACAAGTTTAAAAACTTAACAGATCGACTTGACATCCGATCGTGACCAAATTTATATAGGACCACCCTTGAAAGAAGCTCTATTGAACACAAAAAGAATTTTGAAGATCGGTCCACATTCGGCGGAGATATCGCGTAATATACATAAAAAATACAGACGAATTGAGGACCTCCTCCTTTTTGGAAGTCGGTCAACAAATGGAGAAATATTTGGAATAATACACTTTACAAAACACTTTTATTATTAAAGTCATATTAACTATAGCAATGTTAAAAAGAGAGTTTTTTTTTAATAAATAGGCTCAAAAACTAATGAACCATTTTTAAAAATTCTTTCACCTATAAAGCTAATGTAGTCAGCGAGAAACATAGGCTACTTTTGTCCGTACGAAAATGTACAGTTTTATTATTTGCGGTATTTTGAATGGTAGAGCCACGCTGTAGAGTAACGTCTACAGCACGAATGGGCCGGCTCGACCGGTTTGATGCCACTGTCTCAATGAAAACCGACGTAAAGTGACAGCTCGCTGTGGCGTTTCGTTCGGTGAGTGAGATTTACGGTGACCAATTCCTCCCTCCCTTTCCCAATACCTATTTCCCTCCTTTTAGGTTGGCAACGCACCCTTGATTATTTTTGTTTCTTGGGTGTCTATGGGTGTTGGAGATCGCTTACAGGTGACCCACATGATCGTTTGCCAATCTTTGCTATAAAAAAACGAAGTCACAAGCATCAGCTACTCGTGACAGTACGAACTGATATTGTAACGATAATCAATGAACTAAAAAATGTGACAATTTATGAATATCGAAGAAAATATAACCACAACATTTTATCTGTTGTCCATTCTTGAGTTGTCGACCCGTCCAAGCGGAAAATCAAGGCTCGTACTATAAACTTATATACTTCTTAACAAACTCAAATTGACCACTACGCAGTTGGTAATAAGGTTATAAATCCCGTGAATAGTGTTCGAGTGTTAGAATTTTTCCTTTGAATAGTGCTTATAAATTGTGGCTCAAGGAGCGCGGCGCTTCTGGAAAGTTCCCTCTTTTAAGTGTCCTAGAAATGTTTAGGCGTTATTGAATACATAAGTTAGTAACTTTTGCAAGTCAATCGCTGAATTACTGATCACTTTGGAAAGTTAGTCTTGTAACTAACTGATGGAAAAAGAAGTTGATAGCGAACGTCACATCTATATTTAATGAAATAGGATATTAATAAAGTAGACTTTGGGTAAAATTTATAGATTTATCAAAATTAACTCGTATTTAAGACTAGCTGTGCGAGCGACTTCGTTTGCGTGAATATTAGAAAACAACTAATAATATGTCGGTCGGCTTCTTGGTCAAGTGGCAGCATATATGGACTGGGAGGTCCTGGGTTCGATTCCCAAGTTGGGTAAAGTCAATTTTCTTATTTAATTTGCCCGGGACTGGATCCCTCAGAGGTGGTTTACGTCAGGCAGGCAGCTGGTCGTAAAAACTAAGCCAAATCCTTACTGCAACATGCTTGGAAAAAGTGTGTTACACCGACCCCACATTAAGATGGAATAAGGACAGGTAGAAAGAAAGAAAGAATTAATATGTCGCTTAGTGATGATGATAAAGACATCATTAATCATCTCTTTTCAATTAAGAAATTGAAAAGAGAGAATCATTCGACGAGGCCGAGTGATTTTAATTGGTGACAAGTGAAGCTTGGTGAAGCACACGCACTTGATCGATCTGGAAATCTTTGGGGGAGGCCTATGTTCAGCAGTGGACGTCCTATGGCTGATGATGAAGCTTGGTATAGCATCTTATCGTCGGATTATCAGGCTGAGATCTATAGAGCGAACTTTGACTAAGTCTAAGTCAAAGTCACGAACTCAGTGAGGATTTTTACTAAGTCCGAGTAGTTTTTTACAAGAAAATCTTTGCTTAGTCTGTCTGTCAATCTGTTTTTCTTGTAAAAAATGACTCAGACTAAGTCAAAGTTCGATTTAACAATTACAAATCCCCCCTAAATTCGTGACTTTGACTTAGACTTAGTCGAAGTTCGCTCTATAGATATCAGCCATCAGTGTCTTGAAATCCACTTTGACTACAGACAGGGCTCATTATAATCACGCATAACCTACCATGCTTAAAAAGAGTACTTAGTAACTTACTAACTACTTACTTAGTAAGAGTAGTAAAAAGAGTAAGAGTACAGTAACGTTAACTTGGTTGATATTAAGTTTTAGACGTACTACCGTACTAGAATTCTATAATAATTGTTATATCTTGCATTGATATTTAGCGTGCAGAGATGGAGAATCGTCAGGTCCTGGATTCAAATAAAAAAGGTATTTAAATAATCGCTTGTCTCTGTCTATTCCTAAGGAAAAGGCGTAACAGTTTTTGTATGTAATTGAAAGATAATTTTTAGTTTGATATTAAAATTCATTTTGCAGAATAATTAATATTATGGAAATTAAATCTAAGGTTTCTTCGGCGTCCTAATCCACTTTACATCTCTATGAAAACATTATGAAGAAACAAATTTTCGTTATTTTAAAATAGTCTCCAGGGACATTAAACAAAATACTTTAAATTAAAAACTAAATTATGACTGCTTTATAAAATATAAAGAAATATTAAAAACAATGAATCCTAAGTAAGCTACATACCTAAACTCGCGCCTGTATCCTAGAAAGGTGTAGACAGAGGTGAATTAGAAAATTAGAATACCCACATTTCGCCGAGCTTATTTCCGTCCCATCGTCCCGGGCGAGCATATATGGGGCACAATTTCCAGACTCCGAGTTGATATAAAAACAATCCAATATCACTGTGCCTGATCCGGGGATCGAACCCGAGACCTCAGGACGGTAGCTGTACCGAAATACAACTACACCACCGAGGCAGTTTTACTCACACTTTGTTTCTACTTAACTCTTTGTTTCTAACCCACCTTAATGTGGGGTCGGCGCAACACACTTTTTCATGCATGTTGCAAAAAGGATTTGGCTTAATTTTTACAACCGTCTGCCTGCCTGACGTCAACCCGGGCAAATTAAATTAGAAAATTAGCTTTGCCTGACCTGGGAATTGAACCCAAGACCTCCTGGTCCACCGCCCATATACATAATATGTTGCCACTAGATCAAAATGACGACAAAATTTTATCCTCTTAAAGTTTTTCTATACTCACATGATTGTCTCATATACTTAAGAATCAAAAATAATTTACGTCTCTACGCTCTACCGGCCTTTGTAGTCTCTACACTGGAAGAATAGAAAAATGTCACCATTAAACTGAGACTTTATGTACCAAGCAACACCGTACTTTCCACAAGATATTCCTGAATAATTCAATAAATTCTCGTACAATGTTAACATGTCTGTATTGCTCGTACACCTGAATCATGTTATTTTATTTGTCACCAGTAAAGAGGTTTCATCAAATATTACGAATTATAGACGGGCTATCAACACGTGTCCATACAAAAAAAATTATGTCAAGCGTCAGTAACGTAATTTACCACTTATTACGATGCGAGGACGCTTATTACAAATATTAAAAAGCGTCAGTAACGTCATTTACCACTTATTACAATGCGAGGACGCTTATTACAAATATTACAAAGCGTCAGTAACGTCATTTACCACTTATTACAATGCAAGGACGCTTATTACAAATATTACAAAGCGTCAGTAACGTCATTTACCACTTATTACAATGCAAGGACGCTTATTACAAATATTACAAAGCGTCAGTAACGTCATTTACCACTTATTACAATGCAAGGACGCTTATTACAAATATTACAAAGCGTCAGTAACGTAATTTACCACTTATTACAATGCGAGGACGGTTATTACAAATATTACAATTGATACCCTAGAATGTTTTGTCAATGTTTAAGAATCACGTACGTCAATTTTATCCAAAGTCTAAACGTTGATATAACAACCTCCGTGGCGCAGTGGGTGAGTAGCCGGCTGTGAAGCGAGTGGCCGGGGGTTCTATTCCCGCACCGAGACAAATGTTGGTGTGGCCGACAGATATTTCTTTCGGGTATGAGTGTTGTGAGACCGAAAGTCTCCCGTAGTTCCTGATACCCACGACACAAGACAAATATCTTAGTGTGGGGTTAGGACTATGTGTGTGACTGTTGAGTGTTATTTATTATTTATTACCCTGGCACGACCTTGCGCGCGTATGTTTCAAATAGGACTGAGTGACATGACCACAAGGTCACAACTTGATCACAAATTTCGCACTATTGTCTCGTCTATATATGTTGAAGGTCTTTGGATACCAGGTATATGAAATATGTTCCATTATTCTAGCGCAAGATGTATTTAAACCATTTACATAATATATACCTGCTTAGTACTTACATACACTTTACCACCTTCCTCTGAATAAAATATTTTTTCTCATACTCTCTATCAAATGGGAAACCGTAAAAAAACACTCAACGTGGCATATTGTTATAATAAATATATGCATGCACTTGTATATTAAATGGCTCATACAAGAAAAAATAAAATTTCTATTTGTCTCCAGTCGTTGTACAATAATATTGTAATTATTTGTAATAAATAAAAACTTTACTTCATCCACCAGAAGGGTTGACGCGACGTAAGGCGAGCTGGCTGCCGGCCGTAGGTAACAATTACTCTAGTCTTTTCTACTAGAAACATACTAGAAAAACCGGCTTAGTGCGAGTCGGACTCGCGGACAGAGGGCTCCGTAAAAACCTGTAGGTATATAATGAATTTCTCAATTTTTCCTTTATCTGTGCTATAAGGCGTTGCTTCGTACCTAATTTCAAGATTCTGAGTTCACGGAAAGTAGCCTGTAGGTTTTGGGGCTTACCAGCATCGATATAATAATATACCTAGATGCACAGTTGACGCTCAGAAAGTGGGACAGCCAACGAGTGCTTAAAATGTAAGTAAGCACTTGTTTGCTGTCAGTCGGGCGCCGACCGTTCGCCTGTGAAGGTGCCTAAATGCTCTGTGAAAGAGTGCAAAAATAACACTCTTACAAAGCGCAAAACACATGGGATTTCATATTTTAAGTAAGTATAATTCCCTTACTTGATTCTTAAAACCTTAATCATGTTAAATTAAGTATTAAACGTGTATAAATAATTAATTTAACGAATTCAGTTAATAAAATATTTTGTCCCTTTTGAAATCATGATTTGGAACAATGAAATATATGGAGTCGTTTTTTTTTGTAAATATATTATATTTATTTTAAATTTATGATTTTTTTTATTAATTTTATTTATTAATTACAGATTTCCATGAAATGAAATGAAATAGTAAGAGATAAATGGCGTATAATTATTTCCGAAGAAAGGAGAGAAGAAAATTTTAAACCCAATTACTCAAGTGTGGTTTGTTCAGACCATTTTGCCGATTCCGATGGATATTATACAGAAAAAGGGATTAGGAAAATTAAAAAGAATGCTGTACCAAAAATAAAGGTGATAAATTGTCATCAGCTACATTGTCCTTAACTAATGTTTACTATTTAATTTAACAATATGTATGCTGTTGGTGTACCTATAAATAAATAAATAAATAAATATTGCCACATTTATTGACTTTATTTTAGATTGTCGTAACTACAAGTTTAAATGAGGCAGGGTGCAGTACAAGTGTAATAGCTGAAAAATATTTGATACAGAATTCATCAATAGCAAGCATATACCAGGTACATACTGCCATGTAAAATGACTATTTAATAATTTGCGGCTAATTCTAATAAATGTTTTCAATCAAAGTGTGCAGATCATAAAAATTTGCCAACATGAACAAAGTTGAACATTCCGATGTCAAATAATAATTTTAATGGTTCATTCTCGCGATTTTTCATTTTTTAATTTTTCATTTTTATCTTGGATTCTCGGATTGAGATCATTTATTGGAACCAGTCGTTAGGCATAATTACTATAACAGTAATTGTGGCGTCATCATTTATTGGAAACATATTCATTTCCAGGAACCAGCAATTGAACCAATAAATAATGAAGGATCACCAATACCATCAGAATTTTCATCAATCTTAAACACACCTAAGACGTTATTTTTGAAAGATAATTTGAAAGAACGCAACCAAAAATTTAAACTTAAATCTAATTTAGTGCGAAACTTAAAAGGCAGAACAAAAGATTAAGAAAACGAAATGATAGTCTAAAAGAAATTATTAAGAATCTAAAGAGCAAAGGACGATCTTAGTGTGGGGCCAGGACTATGTATGTGACTGTTGGGTGTTATTTATTTATTTATGAATCACGCTAAGGCAAAACAGTGCTTATTTCATATTCATAACTCATAAGCTTTGTTATCTTCTAAACATTTATACTCTATCTATCTCTTAATGTAAGTAAAATTATTATACAGATATCGCCATTCTCATCTACATTGTACGCCACGTGATCAACATTTCTCACAGATAAATACAAGAACTATTCGACTCCATTCAATCTTTGTCCAAGTGACTAGAATGTTTCTTTTAATAATGTCAAATTATTGTCAAATTCAAAAACGATTATAAATTCAAAAATTTCGAATACAAGAACGTTTGAACATTCAATTTAAAAAGCTACTTTATGCCGCATCTATAAGGTCATATTTGTGTTAATTTAATGAAATTTGTGATGTTTATTTGTTTTGTCTGTCGAGGACACTGTTTACAATTTGATATTTGTATGGAACTGTGCATCTAGGTATATTATTATATCGATGCTTACCAGTGTCGAAAATTTATAAACAGCATAAACGACTGTATCTTTTGATTGCGTTGGCTTAGAAGTTTGTTTTTTTCACACCTTCAAGGAACAATAGACCTGAGTATTTGATATGAATTTCAGATTGATACCTCCACGCGTTCCTGAGAAAAAGGGTCGTAACAGACAGACAGCCGGACAACAAAGTGATCCTGTAAGAGTTGTTTTTTCGTTTTGAGGTACGGAACCCTAAAAAGTGTGTTCAGTGGTCGGCCGACTACACAATAAAATTGGATAAAGAGAGATAAAAGAGAAAAACAAATAAACACTTTGGTATGCTTGTCATAAAACGATTCCAGTTTAGTATGTGCTAGTCAAAAGACGCAACGAAGACGTTCAGGCATTTGGTGTTGTCACGCGCGCTAACAACTACCAGACAGATTAGGCAACCATTTCTGCTGCGCAGTAGCGTGCTGTCTCTATAGAGAGAGAGACACTGACTACCCTGACAACTTGCTAATTATATACCTACTTAATTTTATAAAAAATCATCACCAAAAACAGATTTTCACACTAGCAGCACTCCGCTTACATTTTAAATCGACAAGGGTATTATGATGATGGTTGTAGCACTTCTAGTGAAGTAAGAATCGTAGAAAATAAATTTGCAAGTTTCTATCCTAATATGAATGTTTGTGCACGTGCTGCTGCGGGGTGGACAAATTGCTAAATGAAACAAGCGCTCCAGACATTGAATCCCATCAAAATCCCCGAAACGATGTAACTGAAATTTTAGACGAGGTCACGCGCGCCGCATCCATTTTTGAAAAGCGCCGGCCGACTGCGCCCCACATGGGATGGACGTGATGCGACTAACGATCCCACGCATGGACATTTTTTAAATACCACTCGAATACATCGCAATGTGGAGCGTTATATTGAATACAAGAATGTCTGCATTAGCATTGAGGCTGGTTCTCATGACTCTACTTGGGATAGCGTGGAATATTTCCATTTATGAATGGCTCCGTTTCTACGCTCTTACATTCTGTAGAAAACAATGTTATTAACTCTTGCTTACTAAAATCTTACTTCTTTTAGTAACGTTAGCGTCCTACGTAGGGTGGTGTTTAAGGCAAATGTTTAAATGTATATGTTATAGTATAGTATTATTCTGGTGTATTACTGTAAGTATACTGTGTATGCTTAATCACTATGGGCCTTACTTAAAACAGCATTTTTAGCTGAGCAAATGGTTAAGAATAACCTGTCACTTTTTTCCTTGCGTTACATTGTTTAAAAATGAAAGGGACAACCTATGGTATAAAGATAAGCAGCGCTCAAAGATTTTTATAAGTAAGGGGCTATTTAATCAACATATTTTGCGTCAAAGAGCAAGAAACATCCATTCATATTATGTTTTAACCACTTTTGCCGGTGCTATTATTATTAGGATTATGACTAGTTTAACAAACTGCATAAACTTTATAAACTGCAATGTACTGTGGTTACGCTTTTCTTTCCACTTGCCCTTATGCCACGTGCCAATCCAATGGGATCGGCGCACACCTTTTCAAACATACTGCAGGAAGGCTTTGGCTTAGTTTTTACGACCGGCTGACTGCCCGACGACGACCCTTTTAGAGGGACTAACTATTCCAGACTCCGGGCTGATATGGAAAAATCCAATATCACTTTTCCCGACCCGGGGAAAAGAACCCGAGACCTCAGAACCGTAGTCGTACCGAAATACCACCACGCCACCAAGCAGTCATTCATCATTTTTCCAAATTCTTTAAAAAAATCGTTGATTCAGAAAAGTGGTTGATTCAAAACACTCACAACAAGTAAATAGAACTCAATAAAATGTAACGGATCAGGCCCTACGAGGTCTATCAACAATTACTTACTCAAATATCATTGATAGGGCACGTGGGGTCGTATGAACAACGTACA
Organism: Clanis bilineata; assembly: GCA_036417725.1. NCBI lineage: Eukaryota > Metazoa > Arthropoda > Insecta > Lepidoptera > Sphingidae > Clanis > Clanis bilineata. The sequence goes on along the minus strand of CM071146.1, from coordinate 3,769,423 downwards.
TCGGTGAACATCTGGCGCAAGTCGCAACGGCACATGAGCTCTACAATCTACATGAGTTTGATCCCCATTATCTAGATTGGTCTCACTTGTTCTACTCTTTTTTATTTGGTATACTAAACGATGATTGGTATGATTCAATTTTATATATGGCGCTTTATTTTCTCCAATTCAATTTGGCGTAGAAAATGTTTAAATGAAATTGGCAAGTTGGAACATCATTTGCAATAGTTAATTATGATAAAATGTACCTAAATGTTGGCCAACATTTTATAAATTCTATGATTATTATTATATTTTATAGACCTACTTTCCCTACTCAGTTTTATACTTTTAAATAAAGAACATAACATTAATAACTCATCAGCCAGTTCTATGTGTCATTTTAATTTTCAACTTCCATGAAGTTCCATAAAAAATAATAACCTGTTTATTTTTTTCCACTAAATTGGTAAAGGAACCCTCGTCCGTAGAGTCCCGTCTGCCATAGTACTATATAAGTATATATTTTTTTACAAACGCGACGATACATGAAGAGTATGAAGACATAACAATTTCATCCTCTAAGACTATTTTCCCGAGTACATCGTGCAAAAAACGACGTCTGGCTGTGTTTTTTAAACACACCAGCTGAGGTTCCTTTATGGCCGCGGCAATTTCTTACCCAACATGCAATAACGTAATGCAGCCGTTATATCCACACGTGTCACCGCATGAGCACGTTGATACCGCATGAATATTATAAGAAGCATCTTCCAAGTACCGTAAAGCGAGCTAAGGGCTTCTGGCGCCATTATCATTACACACCAAATTGTAACGTACATATATGTTGCGGTTAATGTGCGTAAATCAGTTAGAGTGCAGAAGTAAAGACGTGTATCCTTCACAAAAACATTACACAGAAGATTTTTTTTTATCTATGGTCCGTTGTTCTACGAGCAGGTTGTTCTACGTTGTTTTGCGTATGTGTGTTTATGATAATGTTTCGAAAAAAATACAGAAGACGCGGCTTAACTTGAGCTGAGTCCATATGAATTTTGTTTCGTTTTTTTTTAGAGTTAATCTGATTGAGCATAATGATGTGCCGATGTTGGGGTGATCATATCCGCTCTAATAGCCTGCGGCCTGCCACAAATTCGCCTGCCACAAATTCGCCTGCCACAAATTCGCCTGCCACAAATTCGCCTGCCACAGTGACCCATTAAAACTTGTGGATTGCGTTCCAAGAACAGTAATGTCAACAGCACATATGGGCCGGCTCGTTCAATTTCAGTCATACCACTATCTCACAGAAAATTGATTGATAAAGCGGCTCGGTATTTCATTTCGTTCGGTGAATAAGATTGTTCAGTAGCCCAAATTCACCTCCTCTTCCTAATTCTTAAAGTTCGCGACGCCTCTATGACTTTTTTGGTGTCATAGGTGTCTATCCACTGTGGATATCATTTACCAACAGATGACCTACATGCTCGTTTGATAGTCTCTGTTACAAAAAAAAGAAAGTATCAGTACTCTCAAGTGCGTTACGATTGGACATGTGAGAAGATTCTCAGTACTGTCATTAGACCAAGGCGGCGCGGCGGAACAAATTAATGCGCATGTTCTCGTATTCCGCATTTTAACCGTAACATAATATACACTATAGTCGGATTGCTAATTAAACGGAGTAACCTGACAGATCGAAATGTCACTTTACAAAATAATGTTGCTTACTTCCAAAACATAGTGATCGATCTAGTTCAATCCTTATCATTCAAAGAAAAAATAACTCAGCACAAGCTTGGAAAATTAGAATTTTGTAGCGTATTTTTAGAAATTTCAGCTTAACCCTTCGACTAAATGTCTGTGTGTCTGTGTTGGACTTTAGAAAATGAAAGTATTAAATGGTTCACTGAATTGAAATGTTTAAATAATCTTGATCTTTTTACCGCAGCACTATTTAAATTTCATTAAAAAGTGGCAACATTCGAAATGTCAATTTACTCCGTTTAATTAGCAATCCTACTATACACAACTTCTAATGGCGGGTACACACCAGCCGAACGAATCTATACCTATTGCGTTCACATAAACAAACTTTCGCAGTTGTGGGAATGAAACAGGCATGATTCGTTCGCCTGCGTTCAGCCCGGTGTGTACGCACCATAATACTGCAATTTAGTTCTTGAATCGTTTGGGTCGAGATTGTTTCTAAAGTGTTATGTGTTTGAACACCCTAATTAATTTCTGTAAACAGTCCTTTTCAAACAAATATGACCTCGTGACACTCTAAATGTTATCAAATATTTTTGTTGGGTTTTGTTTACTATGTGCGAGAAAATTGATAAACCGTTTTTGTGATCAAATTCAAAAGTAAGTATATTTTTATATAAAGCAGCGATAGCTCAGTTGGGAATGGTACGGACTGACGAGACAAGTGTCGGAGGTTCGAGACCAACCCCAAAATGGAGCATACACCTCTGACTTTTCTATGTTAAGTGTATTTTCATTGTGAAATATCGCTTGCTATAACGGTGAAGGAAAACATCGTGAGGAAACCTGCATACCTGAGAATTTCTTCACAGGAATTTCGAAGGTATGTGAAGTCTACCAACCCGCATTAGGCCAGCGTGGTAGACTAAGGCCTAACCCCTCTCATTGGTAGAGGAGGCCCGTGCCCAGCAGTGGGACAGTAATATTACAGGGCTAATATTATTATTATATTATTATATTTTTATAAGTCGATATCGTACGGAGCCACGGAACGACAGACAAAATTGAAATAAAACTATTCTTACGGATTATATCACGATTAGGTTTTAATTATTATTCCCGACGTTTCGAAGGCTTTGCAGTCTTCGTTGTCTTCGATCATGTCTGACCCGTGACAACGAAGACTGCAAAGCCTTCGAAACGTCGGGAATAATAATTAAAACCTAATCGTGATATAATCCGTAAGAATAGTTTTATTTCAATGTATAATATTCACGTAAACTTAAGAAATCAGTATAGACAGACAAAATATTAAATTAAACTAAAAGGGTATCAGTGGTGAACGCCATATACAAGCGATCGCAGGAAAAACAGATGTGATTGACTAGTGCAGAATAAAGTGCAATGGTGCAAGGAGATTGTACCTCGCAGTGGGCAAATAGAAGCTGATGAATTGCAGGCGAGAGAAGACAACATATTGTTCTTACCATAATTATAATGTGTCTTCTGCCGCCTGCCCTTATCTCGGTCCAATCTAGGGTCGGTGCGAAACACATTATTTATTAAACATTTCCTTGGTCTAGTGGCAACATATATAGGTTCGATTCCCAGGTCGGGCATAGCAAATTTTCTAATTTAATTCGGCCGGGACTGGATCCCCTAGGGGGTTGACGTCAGGCAGACAACCGGTCGTAAAAACTTAGGCAAATCCTTTCTGCAACATGCTTGAAAAAGTGTGTTGCGCCGACCTCACATTAAGGTGGGATAAAGTATTGATTAGCTTTAGTTTTTATGACCGGCCGCAATCCGAAGTTAGACCACTCGGAAGTCACACTCCTATGTCCAAAAAACACGTGTTAAATGTGGATAGTACGCGAAAATGGCAGCCAAAATAGTTCGGTTGAAGTTTCATAAAAAACTTAATTTTGTAGTTCTCATCATCATATAAACAATAATGCACATAGTGGTCATAATGACCTCGATGTTAAAGCGACCATAAATAAATAAATAAATAATATAATGCACATAATAAATGGTTTTATCTGATAAAACAATTGAGAATTAACATAAAAGTTTGAAAACAAAAACAATGAAAAGCTCTAACAAAGAATTAAAAGTGTTTATGTAACTAACTTATTAATCCACTTAATACTAGTTTGGTCCATACAAATGTCGATTTCGGCAGTATCTTAGTGTTAGACCAATTGTTTTAGTGAGTGTGATCCTCTCAGGCTTTTACGGCTCATTGCTTACATAAGATAGATGTGTAAGTTGGTGCCCCAAGAGCCTTTCTATTGATTTTCTACATAACAAATTTACTTTTTCTCGAAGCCGCAAAACATTTTGATATGTTTTAAGAGGCTGATAAACGAAAAGCTGCTGAATGCAGGTCGTGTCCTACAGGTAAATCTGGAAATCTTTGGGGGGGCCTATGCCCATTCTTATAGCTTAAACACACCTTACTTATTTGACTGCCTCCGTGGCGTGGTGGTATTTCGGTACGACTACGGTTCTGAGGTCTCGGGTTCGATCCCCGGGTCGGGCAAAATGATATTGGATTTCCATATCAGCCCGGAGTCTGGAATTTGTGCCCGACATGGCGATAGGCTCGCTCCTTATCACGTCTGGGACGGAACTAAGCTCGGCGAAATGTGGGTGTTCTAGTTCGCTAGTGCGCCTCTGCCTACCCCTTCGGGGATACAGGCGTGAGCTTATGTATGTATGTGTACTTATTTGAAAGTAAAAACCGCTACGTATGCTACGTCAGCGGCGAAGCTTAAAGCAATGCAAAATCTTTTACGGCATATTACGATACCTTACTGTTTGCTGCAAGATAAGGAAATATTTCTCTTGCATTCTTACCTTTCCTTGTATATCCTTGAAAGGGTATTTGTGTCAAATATAAAGAAATGGTATACTCTTCGGCAATATACTTGCCTGGGTACAGAGAGAGAGTCACGCTGTAGACAGTTACATCTAAAGCACGAATGGGCCGACTCAACCGGTTTGATACCACTGTCTCACAGAAAACCGACGTAAAGTGGCAGCTTGCTGTCGCGTTTCGTTCGGTGAGTGAGATTTCCGGTGGCCCACTTACCTCCCTTCCTTTCCCAATCCCTTTTTCCCTCCATTTCCATTTCCTCCTCTCCTTTTGGCAACGCACCCATTATTCCTTTTGTCTTGGGTGTCTATGGGCGGTGGAGATCACTTACCATCAGGTGACCCATTTGCTCGTGTGCCAGTCTCTGCTAATAAAAAAAATAAAAATAAATAACAAATAGACTGATTAATTAAGCCTTGAAGCATAACAGTCCAGTAAATAAAGTCTGCAACAATAGTCGGATTAATAGATTTAAAAATCATATGGGCATGGATTTAGCTTTAGAAACTTTGAAAAAATATTTTTTGGCACGCCGCGCTGTCTTGTAATCTATTCCATGTCTGTGAATATATTTTAAATTATCTTTTTTGCGGTAATAACCGAGTTCGCCATTTTACATACCAATGTGTAGTATTAAAAGGAGTCTCAGAGGAATTCTAATTTAGTCCTTAGGACATTAAGGGCGATCGCCTAGACATGGACATTGCGACGACTCATTAGACAAGTGCTGTCATTCCTACAGCGTATTATATCAAATTGTTTGTATTTATGTACATTTACAATACGGCGTTTTATACAAAATCTTTTATAAAACCATCATACTACTTTTTACCGAACTGCCTCGAAAGGAGTGTATTTTTTTCATTTTATACTCTTTTACACAATCTCACTTCGTTGGCGAAATATTGCTGTCTCTACTTACCTTGGAATTTGTGCCCGATATGGCGATAGGCTCGCCCCCTATCACATCTGGGACGGAACTAAGCGCGGCCAAATGTGGGTGTTCTAGTTCGCTAGTGCGCCTCTGCCTACTCCTTCGGGGATACAGGTGTGAGCTTATGTTATGTTATGTATGTTATGTTCTACTTACCTAAAAGGGAAAAGTGCGTAATGAAATAACATAACATACAACATACCTCGGTGGCGTGGTTGTATTTCGGTAGGACTACCATCCTGCCTCGGGTTCGATCCCCGGGTCGGGCAAAGTGATATTGGATTTTTCCATATCAGCCCAGAGTCTGGAATTTGTACCCAATATGGCGATAGACTCGCCCCCTATCGGATCTGGGACGGCACTAAGCTCGGCGAAATGTGGGTGTTTCAGTTTGCTAGGGCGCCTCTGCCTACTTAGGGGATACAGGCATGAGCTTATGTTATGAAATCTGCATACAAATAACAAATAATTGCGCAGCATACTTATTAGGCGTGGAAACATTAAAACTTGACTTTTTTATAGATCTTGACACTTCATAAAAATTGTATTCATAATCGTTCAATAGCGTTAAAACATTCCAACGTTCGATAGTGAAAAACATGGCCGATTCCGATCAGCTGTTTCAAGTTTGATGTTCTTTCTTAATGATATTAATTTTGTTATAGTCTAGGACCCCATCTAAGATTGATATATATTTTTTATAAATTTTTTGGAAACAATTAATAAAAAATATATAGCCAAGACTTCCTATTTGTTTCGAAGCTTGCCAGAGAACAATAATATTTTTTCTGTAACCAGCAACATTGCATTCGATAAGCATATATTAGTTCTCTTTTTGCTAAACTAGGCAAAAGTAGGGTTATGCTTTCGATAAGACCAAGATTTCGTTATGAATAAGAGGGTTAATGTAGTACCTTCGGATTACTATTTATTGGAAATGTTTCAAGATTATTGTGACTATTCCAATTATTGGCATAAAACGTCTTTCATAATAGAACATCAATCGAATTATAGTTCACAGAAAATTCAATAGACTGTGTTATTACAAACATCAAATCTTAGCGAATAGAAATAAATTCACTAAGTCTACCGCGAATATTAAGAAATTTAATTTTGCTTGTGAAACTTATTACTTTTTTTATTGGCTTAGAAAGGTAGACGAGGAGGCGGCTATTTTTGACCGACATCTACAAAAGGAGGAGGTCCTCAATTCATCTGTATTTTTTTTTATGTATGTTACTCTATATCTCCGCCAAATGTGGACCGATTTTCAAAATTCTTTTTGTGTTCGATAGAGCTTATTTCAAGGGTGGTCCCATATAAATCATTTAATCTTTGCATTTCATGTTTAATTTTATAACAAGGAACAAACTATAGAGTATACACGGTGCAGCAATCAAAAAATGTAATAGTGTCCAACCGAACTTTCGGCTCCGGCCAAAAAAATCGCCTTCGGCCAAAATAGGCCGAAGTCTTCACCGAGGCCGTAGGTTTATAGCAAGTTCCAAAAGTCAGTGAACTATTACGGCTGCATAAAAGCGTGATAGAAGAGGCAACGCGCGGAAACCAGGAAAGACTCGGTAACTTCTGCTTCGGCTTCGTCGAAAGCCGAAGGTTGTGACAAAAGCCGATTAATCGGCTTCAGCCAGAAATCGACCTTTGGTCGGACATTACAATTTAAGCATATAGAAACAGAGTTAATTTTTGTTGTATTCCTACTTGGTAGAGGTAGAATTAATTACTCGAACCTCTGTTTCGAAGAAATACATAAAAAGCATTTCAACGCCTTAAATGGCTCTCATTAATATATAATTTCGCGAAAAGCCGCCTCGATTTTATTTATTATCGTGTTAAACTAAGTTCTCGTCGACGACACCCCAAACAATATTGTCTGACAACTTGACAGCGGTAACCAATGAAAATTCCCCGCACCACGAAAATAAAAAACAAATTACAACGACTCTCTCAACTATGTTTATTCCAATGCTGCCTGTTATTGGATTATTAAATCCAAACGCTATGCAAACCAGCAATAAAAGGGCACATCTTTATTGATGCGTATCTATCCCTCTCATTGGAAATAGCATTTTGGTAACACGGTCACGATCGAAGTCATTCGTTCGAAACGACCAACTCATCGCGTGAAAATCTCCTTTTCTTATTCAATACTTGACGCTCGCAGCTCTAACATTTTACTTTAATATCGCTAGTGGATCCGTGGACCTAATGTTATTGAATAAGGCTGTTTGAACAAAGAGATCACTATAAAATTGTCTATATTGCGAATGGAATTCGGCTGGAATATTTTAACTTGAATATCCTTAATGCTTGTAGTCTGTAGGCAATGTAGTGAACATTATGGAAGTTGTGGATTTGTTAACTGAGTTTTGAGTGGTGTAAGGTTGACATTCGATCGGTTGCCTCCGATTTCTCTTAGTTTGGTATGTGTTTGGATAAGGTTCCGTACTTATCAAACAATACTTGACTGTAAGAAACCCCTATTTCTATTTATGAAGAGATAAATTAAATATTTTAATTACTACTTACGAATAAGGTTTCAATTTACATATTAGCTCACGCCTGTATCCACGAAGGGGTAAGTAGAAGCGTACTAGCGAACTAGAACACCCACTTTTCACCGAACTTAGTTCCGTCCCAAATTTTATAGGGGACGAGCCGATCGCCATATCGGACACAAATTCCCGAATCCGGCTGATATTGAAAAAATCCAATATCACTTTGCCTAACCCGGGGATTGAACCTGAGACCTCAGGACGATAGTCATACCGCGCAAGCAATACCACCAAGCCACCGAGACAGTCAGGGAGATGCAGATATTAAATTTTTTTTTGTAACTTGTTGCCCTTCTTTTACAATAAACATTATTTTGCTGAAAAATATATAATTATATCATACCAAATACTTCATAGTATAACTTATATTAGAGTATAAAGAGTAAGGGAATACACACCGAAGTATCCTAATATGGACCACTTCTCGCGTGCTATTGCGATATTTGCTATCGGTTTTCCACTTGGATGGCTTTTACACGCTCATCAACCCACCAACGCTTGGACTGGTTGATTGATAAGATATAGGAATAAAAAAGTCATTTTCTGTACACTTAATAAGTAATTAATATATTTTCAATTGAACAAGCATAGGGATAAAATTAAAGCCAGTTACCATTATAATCAAACACACATATATTTTCAAAATAGCCATGCACGGATTAGCGTTTAAATCGGTAACAATAATAGTCATGATTTCGTAAAAATCGATTTTGTACTAAGTACTAGTAGTTTCTTGTCTCCCCTAATCTGAATGCTTATGCGCGTCATGTTGATGGGGCACCCATAATCTATTCTAGACGACGGCATAAATTACCGGAAACCAAACAATACGACATCACATGTGGCCTGTGAGGCATATTAACAGAATGGCCGGTAAGGGCCATATGCCATTAATTAATCGATTGACACTACCATTAGTAACTGCCAGCGGTCACCGACGAGTGAATGTACCAACAACTGCGAACATCGAATAACCAAATCAATTGTTTTATTATTGGCTTTTTAAATTGTTTTTGCCTATATTAGGAAACATTATAAATAAATAAATAAATGACACCCAACAGTCACATACATAGTCCTGACCCCACACTAAGACCGAGTCTTGTGTCGTGGGTATCAGGAACTACGAGAGACTTTCGGTCTCACAACACCCAGACCCGAAACAAATATCTGTAGACCATACAAACATTTGTCTCGGTGCGGGGATCGAACCCGCGGCCTCTCGCTTCACAGCCGGCTAATCGCCCGCAGCGCAACGGAGGCTGTCATACAATCTATTAAGAAGCAATGATTATAGAAAAAATAAGAGGACCTGGCGTAATTACTAAAAATACGAGTTTACTCTGAAGCTGGTTCCGCCGTTTTAGTTTCGCGATCTATTTACACGTCAGTTGTTGCCGTATCTTAAGAATTAAATAACGTATGAATACTTATTGATTTTATTATAAATACGATTTTTATTTACAATAATACCAATTTCGGAATATTAATAAATTGCCTAACTGCTATATTAATGAGATCTTTCTTTCGCAAAGACGCCATTTTGATTTCGTTCCATACATTAGGAATGCTTAATTTTTTCGTCGTTATGCCGCGTCCTCTATCTTCTTTTGTCTAAGAATAAGAAGGCAGGCGAATTGTGAAGACGTTCCTCACTCTGGGGTCATAATCGTCGATGGCTTGGGTCCCGAGCCTCACCATCGAAGGTAATTTTGTGGTTTTAAATGTATTTTTGTTTTTATACTATTTATATATTTTAATATTAAAAAATACTTTTGAAATAAAAAGTAATTCATTACATATAATACCTTTAGTTCAAATTATATCGTTTTAAGATTCCAAATGGCAAAAAGAAAATCCTAAACGTTATGTCAGTCTATCATGTCAGTCTGTCCGTCCGTGTGTCTTAGTTAGTTTAGTTTAGTTTTAGTTCGTTTTATCTATTGGTGGTTGAACACGACCTTGGATGGTTTACTACATTCATTAAGAAGCGACTTCAAATGTATAATTATGAGTCTTCTATGCTTTCAGGCAACGTACTAGACGAACATTTTTTCCCGCCTTTTCCATTTTTTTTCATTTTTTTTTCATAATGAGCCTTACTTATGAAAACAGTTAACGGAGCAAATGGTAAAGAATAGTCTGTCCCTTTTTTTTTCAAACAATGTGACACAAGGAAAAAAGTGACAGACTATTTTTAGCCATTTGCTCAGCTTAACTATTTTTATAAGTAAGGCCACGTTACCCAGTGATTCAGATCCAGTGTTTTCCGGTCAGCCCATATACGCTATCATTATACAGAGAAAGTAAAATAAGCGTTGCTATTAATATAAAATGTCAAAATACATTTAAATATATCATTTTAATGGACCGTGGCAAATTAAACGGATGACAAAAACTCCATTGTGATGTGGACAAACAAACGAGTAAATCTCATTGGAGCCGACCGGATACTTATTCAACGCCGGATCAATTACATCTTTAATTGGGTTTTAAATTGCATTGAACCGCATTTTATGTACAAAATAACTGTATACCAATATTATAAAGCTATAGATTTTGTTTGTTTGAACTCGCTATTTTCAGGAAATACTAGTTCGAACTGAAAAATTATTTGAGTGTTAAATAGCCCATTTATCGAGAAAACATATAGGCTGTATAACATCACGCTGCGACCAAAAGGAATGGAGCATCAATGAAAAATATTGCAAAAATGGGCATTTTTTTCCACGCAAACGGAGTCGCATGCAACAGCTATACTATAATTATAAATTTAAAAAATATTATATCGCCGCCTCCGTCTAGTGGCAGCGTATTTGGGCTGTGAACCAGTAGTTCCTGGGTTCGATTCCCATGTAGGGCGGGATGTTTTCTTACACAATTTTCTGGAAATGGATCCCCCAGAAGGTAGTTGACATCAGACAGGCAGACTGTAGTAAAAATGAAGCCAAACCCTTTTGGGACATGCTTGAAAAAGTGTGTTGCTCCGACCCACATTAAGGTGGGATAAGGGCAGGTAGAAAGAACAATAGTACTTAAAAAGCAGCAATAGCTTCGGATTTGAGAGTATGGATGTATGGAATGGCGAGAAAAAAGTCGCAAGCTTATAACCAACTCCAAGAGTGACTTTTCTAAGTATATTCGTTATCGCTTATTCTAACGGTGAAGAAATATTGTGAAGAAATATGTATATATATTCTTATAAATATGTATTATTCACAATCGAAGGTACGTAAGTCTACCAACCCGCATTCGCCCAGTATGTTCGAGTAGCGCCCTCTTATAGACAGTGAGACTGTGAGACACTTTAATATTATGTGTTATAATTTCTATCGGAGCCTCTGCTGATGGTAATCTGTTTGTTTAAAAAAATAAGGGTAATTTAATTTTGTAATCTATTATAATAGACTGAATGAGTTATATGGTAACCTTTTTTGTATTTTGTGCTCAGTCTTAATTCTCGACTTAACTTAATTTTATTAAATATAATATTAGTTATATGTTAGTCAATTATTGATAAGTATAAATCGATTAAATAAACGAACTACATATATCTTAAGTCATAATATTAATTCAATGGTCATTTAAGGAACAACTTTATTATCAATCCTAATGAAAGTTAAATGAATTATAAAAAAAATAGGGAAGGAAAGATTTATAGCCACCTATATTAAGTACAGAATTAATAACAAGCTTATTAAACCGCTAAAGCCCAGCACGATCCCTATAAAATGTTATTTCGGATTTTTTCACTCATTTATCACACGGATGACAAGCCAATTTTAATTACTTTTTTGTAGGAGGTAACACTGTGGCTTATTTGTAACGACTTCCGTTTGCTATTCTGTATATTAATTAATGTGTTTTTTATTTAAAAAGGAGGCATTTTGTCTTTTAATTAGGTGTAATTAATGCAAATTAAAATTATTGTCTCGATTCGATAATTTTCCTGGTAAAGTCGTAAGAAGTTGCCGGATATAGACCACTTCCAACAGGTCGGGCTGGAAGACTCTGGGAAAAGATTCTATTTAGCAGTAGACATTATGACTCTTACTTATAAAAATATTTACGCGCTTCCTATCTTTAAGTATAGCTTGTCCCTTTCCTTTTCAAACCATAGAACGCACGGAAAAAGTGGCAAACTGTGAGAAAAATGTGGAGGTTTGTTATTAGCAAGTTGATTATATACACATATACTAAATACCGATGTAATTAGTCTGTAGCCTTCTTAAAATGAATAAAGAAATAAATAAAAATAAGTAAATAAAATAAACTTTCTTTAAGGTATAGTAAGCATAAATGTTTCTTATAAGTAAGGCCCATCGATATATTATATAGCTAGATGCACAGTTGACGCTCGGAAAATGGGACAGCAAAGAAGTGCTTAAGCACTACTTTTGCATACAGTCGAACGCCGATAGAATTCTAAATTTCAAAATTCAAATTTAAAAACGCTTGCTCATTTCGTTTAAAAAGCTACTTTATTGCACTGGCATAGGGTTATAATTGTGTTGATTTAATTAGAACTTTTATTACTGAAACCACTTTTACTTTTATGACGATATTTGCAAAGAACTGTGCATCTAGGATATATTAAATCGATGGTAAGGCCCTATAAGACTGAGACTTGTTGTATTAACATACTAATTAACATTTTTTTTTAAATTAATATTCGGGTAAACAATCAATGCCACAATATACATTATAGAGGTAGTTACAATAGTTTTTACATACAATCAGAAGTACACTAATTGTGCCATCAGCACCATTTACCACAGAATGATGTATCTATGTTACTACCAAAGTGACCAATAAGATTGTAAATGAGCACTAATAAGTTAACGGCGTTTAATGTAATATAATTGATTAAAATAAGGTAACATGGATGTTTATGATGGACTGCTTGTCCGGTAGTCCAATCGTAGCATTTCGGGTACGCGACCCCGGCCCCCCGAGCTACTACTAATCTCAATCACAGTATCTTCCGAGCTAGTAGTATCCAATAACCTCGTTTCCTGTCCCAAACACACAAATTCCTTTATCCAATCACCTAAATCCTGCCAAAAATCCCTTATCCCCCCATTTCCGCCAATCTAAGGTCTGCCGCGCCGAGAGATGCATGGCTAGGGGCGAGCCTAGTCGCGAGCGTGCCTGTTTTCGTGTCCTGGAGTTAGGCGTCTCCAGATTAAGACTAGCCTTGGCCTGGTATGCGGGGCTCTACCAGGCTCGATAAGTCTTTCCCTAGCTATTCGTGGGAACGCTATGGTTTACGATAATAAAAATAAACAAAATGGCGGCGACGCAGCTTGCCACTCGTCACGTCTCGGATCCCATGGTGGCAAAAAGCGGACTGTGGATACCCGCTTTGCTACGTTGAATGTGAGAGGAGGAATGGACTCTAAAGTGGAAGAAGTATGTCAGATGATGAGTAAGAGAAAAATTGATGTGCTGTGTGTGAATGAGACGAAACGGAAAGGTTGTGAAACAGCCACATATGGTACATTTCAGGCCTATTGGTCTGGAGTACCAGAGACGTCCAGAGGCAAACAAGGTGTTGGACTTATCCTTTCCGCTAGAATGGTAGAATGTGTGACTGAATATGAGTGTCTGAGTCCGAGACTTGTTTGGGTCAGATTGAAAGTGGGATTAACTCGTATCTTGGTCTTAGGAGTTTATGCTCCAACGGATCTAGGTAAGAGTTCTTCTAAGAATGCTCAAAAAGAAAGAGAGAATTTCTGGGAGAACGTGAGAGATGTAGTACAGATGCGCAAAGTTAACGAAAGGATAATTTTGCTAGGAGATTTTAATGGATGGGTCGGAGTGAAACGGGATGGATATGAAAGAGTACTAGGTCCGTATGGTGATAAGAAGGTGAATGAAAATGGTAAAAGTCTGCTTGAGGTATGTTTATCTTCGAATCTTTGTGTGACAAACACAATGTTTGCTCACAAAGCTATTCATAGATACACATGGGAGAATGCCGAGATGAAAAGTATGATTGATTTTGTAATAGTGGATGAAAGATTGAGAAAAAAGGTAATAGACACTAGATCTTTCCGTGGAGTGGGCCTCGATACCGACCATTTCCTTGTGGTGTGTCGAATTAAAGACCTCTTTAAAGGGTGGCGCCACCACAATCCGGATAGATCAAGTGTTTTGGAAAGAATAAAAGTAGAAAATCTACAAGGAGACGTGAAAGATGAATATGAAAGGAGACTGAAAGAAAGTTTTGAAGCAGTGAATGAAGGGGATGATATAGAAGAGTTATGGAGTCTGTTTAAAAAGGAGGTTGTGGGTGTGGCAGCTGAAGTATGTGGAGTAAGTAAAAGGAGATCGAATATAAAAGAGAAGAGTGTCTGGTGGGACAAGGACGTCCAGAGAGTAGTAAATGAGAAGAAGAAAGCTTGGTTAGACTGGTTGGCAATGAGAGCGGATCTAAGAATGGGAAAGGTAGATGAAGAGGATGTTAATGAGTCAAAAAAAGAATATAAGAGAATAAAAGGAGAAGTAAAGATCTTAGTAAAAAAGAAAAAGGAAGAAGAAAAGGATGAATTAGATGAAAGACTGTGTCAAGATTTTCAGAGGAACATTAAGTTTTTCTGGAAATCAATAAGAAAAGCCCGAGGAAAATCTATGCCCTCGGAGCTTAATTGCGTGAAAGATAGGAATGGGAGGCTTGTGAACGGAGAAGAATGTGTGTTGAGAAGATGGAAAGAATATTTTGAAGGATTGTTTGAGAAAGAAGAAAAGCAAAGTCTCTTAGTGATGGATGACAAGGATGAAATTAAAGAGAAGATAGGAATGGATGAAATAATAAATGCATTGAATAGTATGAAAATGGGAAAAGCTGCAGGGCATGATGGAATATCTGTCGAAATGCTAAAGGCTGGACAGGGTGCCGTAGCATGTCTGCTGTATCGCCTCTTAAACTTGTGCTGGAACGGAGGTATTGTACCAAGAGATTGGTGCAATGCTGTTATTGTTCCATTGTATAAGGGTAAGGGGTCACGGCAAGACTGTCAGAGCTACCGAGGCATTAGCCTTCTTAGTGTTGTCGGCAAATTATATGCGAAAGTTCTGATTGAAAGGGTTATGCAAGAGACGAATAATAAATTATGGGATGTACAAGCGGGATTTCGAAAGGGTATGGGATGTACTGATCAGGTCTTCTCCCTACGAAGCATTGCTGAAAAATGCTCAGCCAAAGGACAAAAAGTCTTTTGCGCCTTCGTAGACTTGGAGAGGGCCTATGATAGAGTGAAAAGAGAGGAACTGTGGTCAGCTATGTCCATGTTTGGAGTGAGCAGCTGCCTGATCCGAGCGCTGAAATCTCTTTACGAGAACTCCAGTGCCTGTGTTAGGATTAATGGGGCGTACACAGACTGGTTTTCCATCGATAAGGGTGTAAGACAGGGATGTGTAGCGTCTCCATGGTTGTTCAACCTTTTCATGGACGGCTGTCTACAAGATTTAAAAGAGAGTGAGCATGGGTTAAGAATGAATGAGTTGTCACTCAAATGTCTTCTTTACGCTGATGACCAAGTTCTTCTTGCATCATCGGCGGAAGAATTACAGACAATGGTGACAATTATGGATGATGCGTTTAAAAGGAAGGGAATGAAAATTAATGTAAGTAAGACGAAAGTTATGGTTTTTGAAAGAAATGAAGGAATGACAGAGTGTAAAATTATGATAGGTAATGAGAGAGTAGAACAAATGAAAGAGTTTGTATATTTGGGTTGTATGTTTACAAGTGATGGGAAGCATGATAGCGACATTGAAAGACGAGTATGTGCAGGTAATCGAGTGAATGGCGCACTGAACACCTTTATGAGCAACCGAAAGGTCTCTAAAAAGGCACGATTGGCTGTTCATAAGGGAGTGTTAATGCCGACACTGATGTATGGCAGTGAAAGTTGGGTATGGCAGAAGAGGCACGAAAGTAAGATCAGAGCGGTTGAAATGAGAGCGCTAAGGAGCATGTGTGGCGTGACATTGCGTGATAGAGTGAGGAATAATATGGTGATGGACCTTTGTGGAGTGAAAGAAGATGTAGTGACAAGAATAGAGAAAGGGATGTTGAGATGGTTCGGACATATTGAGAGGATGGATGATAGGAGATTAACGAAAGAGATACACAAGACGAGTGTGGAAGGAAAAGTCGGTAAAGGTCGACCGCATCGCACATATTCAAGGCAAGTTGAAGATATATTAACAAAAGGAAATATAAAAAGTACCCTTAACCGACGCGAATGTATGAAGAGATTGATGAAAGTAGATGAAGCGAAAGTAGTGTGTCAGAATCGGGCGAAGTGGAAATCCATAGTCTCTGCCTACCCCTATGGGATACAGGCGTGATATTATGTATGTATGTATGTATGTAACATAAATAGCATCCCGCCTTACATGTTGCCCCTTACTTATAAAAATATTTAAGCGCTGCTTATCTTTAGCCATAGGTTGTCCCTTTCATTTTTATACAATGTAACGCAAGGAAAAAAGTGACAGGCTATTCTTAGCGAAAAGATAAGCGAAAATGTTTTATAAGTAAGGCCCTATATGTATCATCAACATTAGAATTTATAGCAGCTATAAAGAATTCGTTGTTCAAATGTCTTTAATTTATTTAGTCATTTTAAATGCAGTCATTTTGCACGTGCCAGCGCGGAATAGTTTATTAAGGCAGCCACTAGAAACCTCGTTTGTCAAGCCGTCTAGTTTCTCCAGTGGATCTAATGCTTAGGTATATATAACCACTCGTTGAAGAGTGTAAAGCCAGTAGAGACTATGGCTGAGATATAGGGGCCTTACTTATAAAACATTTTCGCTTATATTTTCGCTAAGAATAGCCTGTCACTTTTTTCCTTGCGTTACATTATTTAAAAATGAAAGGGACAACCTATGGTTAAAGATAAGCAGCGCTTAAATATTTTTAAATGTAAGGGGCATATAGAATAAATTTCGACTAAGTTTTCAGTCAATGAAACATACTCGAAGGATTTGGACTTTTAAATTAAACTTAGGCTTAGTCCGAGTCATTTTTTACAAGAAAAACAGACTGACATTTATGCAGGCCGGCGTAACTCTGGTGACCATTCATAAACTATGTTTATCGATGGTCGTTGGTTTTTTTTTGGACTGCACTACGCTTACCATCAGGTGTAGTGTAGTAATTTTGCCGTGCTCGTTTAAAAAAAAAATCTAAGCAAAGATTTTCTTGTAAAAAAGACTCGGATTAAGTCAAAGTCCGATTTAAAACATCCAAATTCTCACTGAGTTCGTTTATTTGATTCAGTCGAAGTTCGTTCTATAGATCTCAGCTTTCATTTCAGAAAAATACGCTCCAAAAAAGGTCAAATCTTTAAGGATATTTAAACAAAATTGCCTTAAAAGTAGCTTGTTTGCACAAGCCCAACCATAATCAATTGAATTAAAATACTAGCTGTTTCTTGCGACTCCCTTCGCGTGGAAATTTATTTTATATAAAAAAATAACCTATTATATTAATCCAAAGTGTCAGTTACCTCCATACCAAATTTCATCAAAATTGATCCAGCTGTTTGAGCGTGAGGAAGTAACAAATATACAAACGATTACAAACTTTCAGTTTCTTATTTTCAATGTGATTAAAGTGTCTGACCGCGTTGTATATCCATCTTATTTCAATAGTACGACTTTTATATCAACATTTTGCCCTCGAATTTAGAACCCAAAGTTTAGAAAAAAAAATGCTTTTGCCCCAGGAAATCGTAGATCTGTTGTGTTACCATAACAAGATGTTTTTTTCCAAACACATTTATAACCGTTTTAATCACGCATCAAGCATTTCCAAACCATTAACAAAATACCTTTACCGAATTAATTGCAAAGCATAAAGCAATTTTAGGTGGACGTTTAATTTGAGGTTCGGTACAAGGAATGATTTATTTGTGCAATCAATGTGCCAAACGAACGTTTATTGTCGGCTTCCTTCAACATTCGGCTATGAAGCTTTATCATTTTGATATTTCAATAACCGAAATTGTCCAAATCAATAACAATAAGGTATCTTTATGATTTTCGATCGACTTCAAGACAACTACAGACGATTTGAGGACCTTCTCCTTTTTGGAAGTCTATCGAAAAGAAAAGTTATCTAGAAGTATTGCGCTTAATTAAACAATAAGGGCGACTTGCAAGTTTATTACTAGTGTAGAGTTAAACCTAAACTCGATTTATCCTACAGCTCACTCCTATCTTTAAATCAAGATTTGGGTTAAATAGAGATTTATCGCGAAGCTGCAAATGGCCCTAAATCAACGAAGCCAGGTTTATGAAATCGTTGCCAAGTCACGGGATTCTCCTCTGCAATGTGGAATAATGTCGCAGTGAACAGGATAGTTCCATCCTTCTTTATTATTTGTTTTCATTAATCCATCGCAATAAGAGGATTTTAGTTTGAATCCATTAGTTACTTAAGTCTCTTTCGGTATCTAGACATGATATAGATCTAGACTGCCTCGGTGGCGTGGTGGTATTTCGGTACGACTATGGTTCTGAGGTCTCGGGTTCGATCCCCGGGTCGGGCAAAGTGATATTGGATTTTTCCATATCAGCCCGGAATCGGGAATTTGTGCCCGATATGGCGATAGTCTCGCCCCCTATCACATCTGCGACGGAACTAAGCTCGGCGAAATGTGGGTGTTCTAGTTCGCTAGTGCGCCTCTGCCTACCCCTTTGGGGATACAGGCGTGAGCTTATGTTATGTTATGTTATTTATCTAGATATCAAAATTGCTAAAGTAAAATGTGTCTATCGAAAGCCTATCTATCTTTTGTGCAATTTGCTTCTGTGTCACATGACTTTTTCAAATATCATTAAAATAATTAACTACCAATAAATAAATTAATATTACTTAATATGTAACTTTGGAAACCAGTTACATTTTTCTTATTTAATTTATATTTATACATTCTTGGTAAAATTTAAATCTTCCAAATAATTCTGACAACGTCTTGGAGAAATCGCTTAGAAATAAGGTCAAATTGAGTTAATTGAGTGAGTGTCTAGTAGGTACCTACCCGAAGCGATGAAGCAACTTGCGGTCTCTACCAAAATTGCTGCAAATAGCCAAGTTGCGCCGAAGATTGCACCAAATTGGCCTCCATTCACCGGCAGTTAAAGGAAAACTAATTTTCCTGAACACAGCGTTAATTTAGCTTTGACCAACTTATTTTGAAAACAAGTCGTATTGTATTACGAGAATAAAATACTTAGATGTGTATAATGTAGGTACGTCTTGTTTTAGGTTATTATATGTAATGATTTCTTAGGTTTACGCGAATGTTATTCATTGGAGTAAAACTATTTTTACGGATTCTATCACGATTTGGTTTTAATTTTCAATTTTCTGTCTAGTGTCTGTGAGTCTGACCCGTGACCACGAAGGCTGCAAAGCTTTCGAAACGTCGGGCATAAAAATTAAAACCAAATCGTGATAGAATCCGTAAAAATAGTATTATTCCAATTATTATATTTACTTCTATAAATATACTTACATTTTTGTTGTGAAGACATCCTGTTTTCCTGTACCTATTTCGAAAATACTTTGGGACTTGTCATGTAATAATGTTGTTTATATGCAGCGTCTGCATTGCAGTCATTCAACAGTATAGACAACAACGTGAAACTTGTGATCCAAAAGTTGTAACCCCGTAGTCATAAGTCCATTCAGTTTTATTTGAAACATAACGCGCGCATGTCGTGCCGACGTTATAGGGTACTAAAAAAAATCGCTTATCTTTTCGCCTGTCACTTTTTTCCTTGCGTTACATTGTTTAAAAATTGTCCTAACTACTAACCGCCCACATCACTGTAATTGAATTCCTTGCACCTACCTGCATTAAGTTCACTGCCGAATCAACCTAACATCTACTGCTTTAGAATTTTTATTATAATGGGGAGGAAAACTAACTTTTTATCCCGACAGAGGGCGCATTGACGACTGTACCTCAATTTGACATACCAAATGTCAAATTGTATGGAAAATTAGTAAACAAACGTTTTATATTTGTAATTTTGTATTTTCTTGTCTCAATGCAGTGCTTTGAATTATAAAAACAGGAGAGGACATTTGTTTCCTAGGGAATGTAAACGCGAAAAACAGTGGAAGTCGGTGTTACGTACCAAAAACTTAAGTTGAACCTCTCGTGATTTTTTAATAACAATACAGCTGTGTAATACCATCTGTTTTCGTCTTCATTATGATAAAAACAGATTATCCAGTCGCTGTACAATTACAGTAAGGTCTTGGAAGAAGTCAGAAGGTTTTTCAAGAAATGGAAGTTGGTGATTCACAACCATCAAGTAGCAATGTTGAAATGTCATTGGTTACCATGATAACTGAACTTTACTGGAGTAGTTAAAGTTTACATGCTCTTTGGGAGTAGTTTGTAATGAAGAAGCCAGCTCAGATTATAACAGTGCAGCAGGATTTATATAATATCAAATGTGTTAAAAAGCACTCAAGGTGATCATGAACATAAGTATGGGCTAAATTACAAAGATATCAATGACACTATAAAGTTCTACACAGGCTTTTAAATTGTTTAATTTAGGTACTTACTTTTGACTATACTTCGTCAAATAGTGCATAAAATAAGATATTACAAACTTTTTTTTAACAACCATTGTGATTAATCTGAAACCTGAATAAAAGACAAGAGAGCTAGCAAACTAGAGAGTTCATAATATAGAAAGAAAGATAGGACTAATATTTTTTTTTTAAAACTGTATCTACCAGACAACAGTTACACACATAGTCCTAACACTCACTTGGTATAACCTACATAGTGGGTACCAAAAACTATGAGGGACCTTCAATCTCGCAACACCCAGACCCGAAACAAATATCTGTAGACCAAGCAAACAGTTGCCTAGGTGCAGGAATCGAACCCACGGCCTCTTGTTTCACACTGCCTGCTGTGCCTCAGAAGCTCTTAAATGTTATGTGTTGTTATTTTAGGGAATTAATTATGAAGACCATCAAATAAATAAATTTTATACAATTAATTAAGTAAATTTATTAATTTTAAATAGGTGAAATTTATACACACACTTATTCATAATAGTTGGTTCAATACTATATATAAAAATTTAACAAATTCTTTGAACAATAAAGATGGCCTTGAATTTGAGCATAGTTATAGACACAATGTTATATGTTTGCAAAATGCTTGAGTGCCGCTTCCCACAGCACAACCATAATTACATTATTCGATGATTCCATCATGAATTATTTAAATATTCATAACATATTTTTTCACAGTAGCTTTGCAATATCCTCTCATATAGGTTTATACACTGTTGGTGTAAAAGCGAGCACAAGATGGCGAGATTCATATAGCAGCTGTCCTTTAGGCCAATCAATATATCTGCAAAAAATAATGCTGGAATTACTTTAATGAAAATTATTATGTGGATGTATGTACACGTGATAGGACCCTCACATCAGAAAGTCTGTTTGTGTAGGTATGACTACAATGTCTATTTATACTACCATGTGGCATTATGCAAGCAACAATGTTCAGGCTTAAATCCCATTGTGGCCAATTAAATCACTAGTCATGAGACCTAACATGTAATGTCTCAAAGTGACGAACGCAATGCAGTGCCATTCAGTGCTTTGTTATGAAATTTGTAGGGATGGAATTGATACTGTATATTGCAATCTATAAAGAAAAACAGCCTAGTAAGTCTAAGAACCTTAGTAAAAGCGTATAAAAAAATTATAACCTAAAAGAATATAAAAGATTACCTTTCAATCAAATCGACATTGTTGCCGGCGATTTGTGCGTTCCTCTTTCGCAACTCAACTTGAAGTTGAGGTGCAGTCCTAAATACGTACATTTTAAAAAGAATTACCACTTTAAAAGCACATAAATCACGTCTTCATTCCTGTCACAAAACGTAAACAAGGTACAGTTGCTCACAGCGCCATCTACGCACAGCTTTCACTTTTGCTCCCCATTACACACGAGTACTCATCGCACATTTGACATTGGCAGAATTGTCGGCATCGGCACTACTTGCCATAAATAAACAATAATAAGAATTGTTTAAAAATGAAAGGGACAACCTATAGTTAAAGATAAATATTTTTATAATGGGCATAATGTTTAGACAATGAAATTGTCTTACGTGTTTCTTGAAAATTCACTGAACATTCGAGGGTGTAATAAGTATTATGCGCCCTCGCATTGTAATAATTGGCAGTTGCTGACGTTTATATTTTTTTTAATGGAAACTTGCTTATTGGCTCCTCTATAGTTAGTATTAAATCTCGTTGTTTATATAAAAATCGCTGATGTCCCATATTTTATATTCGAAACCACAAAGACAGTCATGCTAATGTGCCCCTCGTTTCTGAACGTTTAAGCATGGTTTTAGTAAGGGTTGTGATATATTGCGGGCACAAAATAAATGCGCCTAAAATAATCACATAAAAAGCTTAAGCCGGGAACATTTTATACAATGTACATATGTACTAGGTATTAACATTTTTGTCGAGTTTATAGTAATACCTATAGTTTATAGTAATACCTGTAGTACCTACCTATATCTATATATAGATAGGTACTACGACGAATGTTAAGTGAGGGGCTTATTCTTTATCTAGTACTATTATTAGATAAAGAATAAGCCCCTCACTTAACATTTACTCTGTGCCTATCTATAAAACTAGTTTGTCACTTTTCCCTTACATCACATAGCTGCCGCACTTAGATAATCCTCGATTTATCCCAAATCTCCATTGAAATATTATTATAGGAAGCTGTGGGATAAATCGAGCTTAGATCTAACTCTAAATTAGCAATAGCGCTGCAAGATGCCTTAAATATGAAAGGGACAAACTAGTTTTAAAATTAAGTACCTGCCGCATAAATGTTTTTAAAAGTAAAGTAAGGGGTCAAACGTATCTTCTTCAAGTGCATCTCCATCACTTAAGGTTAGCAGTCAGTTCCTTGAACCTCTCATTGTCCAATAAAGTATAATTTAATTAACTAATAAACGTAACTAATAACTAAATGACGGCCTCGGTGGCGTGGTGGTATTTCGATACGACTACGGTTCTGAGGTCTCGGGTTCGATCCCCGGGTCGGGCAAAGTGATATTGGATTTTTCCATATCAGCCCGCAGTCGGGCTCGCCCCCTATCACATCTGGGACGGAACTAAGCTCGGCGAATTGTGGGTGTTCTATAGTTCGCTAATGCGCCTCTGCCTACCCCTTCGGGGATACAGGCGTGAGCTTATGTTCTAATAAACGTTTAACTCTATAAAATGTTTTTTTTTCTATAAAACTATATTTGTTTAGCGGCGGAAATGAAAATACCATTAGGTACAAACAAGAGATTGTTGATTTCGCATCTGACAGCTCTTATTAAAATGAATAAAACATTATTTAAATTCATTCTTTGGCTGACTTTTTATTTTATTGAAATAAGGGACTTCTCTTAAAACAAATCTTCATTAAAACTTCCTTATTGAATATTTAAGTATCTAAATACTAATATAAATAATTCATATCGTAACTATGAAGGTACATTCAACGTAGATTTTGCATTTCAAAACATTCGTATGCAAATCAAAGGTAGCTAGTTTATTTTGGTATTATAGTTTTACCTACTAGGCTTTGTAGTTTTCTGAAAACAATGTGGAAACGTTGTACCAGAAGCGGTGATAGTAAGCTAGTAACTACTTAGTATATGGTTTAGCTTACGAGTGTAGAAAGCGGGTAGATTTAAGCATTGCAATGAGACTTAGCAGTCACTAGATACATGTAACAGTATTTCCGTAAACTCTACTAAGTAGGTAGGTACTTTTCATCCCGTTTAATAAAAGACAACCTGAATATGGTGCCATATTAAATAGATAATCGCTTGAAATTTTCCATTCATGGCGCAATTTTAAATAGGTAATATTTCTAAACGGTCAAAAACATTGCACTTTTCCTGGTATTATATATATGAGGCCTTACACCATTTTTTTTAGTAAAACGTCAGGCAGGCAGACTGGTATGAAATCTAAGTCAAATTCTATCTGCAACGTGCTTCTAAAAGCATGTTGCGACTTACATCGATCTCATATTTAAAGGTAGGAAAAGAAAGAAAATAAGAATATCTAATATATTCAAAGTAGATTACACGAACAATGTAGAAATGCAAGGACTTATTCAATAACCAATTATTAGTACCCAAGTACTTGACTATGTTTCATTTCATACAAATTTGTATATGTAAATAGCAAATAAAACAAAAAAGAAACCCTTCTCTAAAAACCGCATCGAAATTAGTTGAAAAATGAGACAGTAATTCATATTTTAAATTCTGCAATGAGCAAGAGTGGAGGCGTAGTGGGGATATCTTGTTATCCCTTTCCAACGCAAGCGCCGTTACGTGACGTGATTTTACTGATACTTCTCTTTCCCGCTGTTTGAAGGTTACATCAAACTACAAAGGCTTTTTTTTTTATTTTTGGGAGTATTTCAATAGTTCTTTCTGTGTTACGTTTTAAATGACGTAAATTTCGTATAAAATCAATAAAAAGTATTAATCAAGTACCCAATTGGGCACACTTTATATCTAGGACCTCGCTACGTAAGACAGAACTAGAAATGATCCAGGGCGATTCATTAGTAACATATTTTAAGGATCTTTGTTTAATATTCTACAATATTTATAATGAAATAATTATATTCGTTGCTTCGCTCTAAGACCCGATAATAAACGCTTTGCTATAATGATCTCATTAGTCCTTAATTTCATACAATTTCTATTAATCCTTGTTTTGCCGCGTCTCGTCTCGTCGCCTTGTTAATTTGAGCACTTAATTTGATTACCTTCGTGTACTTTAGTGAATATTTAAATATGTTTATTAAGTATTTAATATTTTAGATGTCATGGTAATATAATTTATAGAAATAGTCTGAATCGGACTTATAAATACCGTGTTATTGTATGTATTTTAATTTATTATTTTAATAAATAAACAACACCCAAGTCACATAGGTACATAGTCCTGACCCCACACAAAGATCGAGTCTTGTGTCGTGAGAGACTTTTGGTCTCACAACACCCAGACCCGAAACAAATATCTATACCTAGGCCATACAAACATTTGTCTCGGTGCGAGGATCTAACCCGCGGCCTCTCGCTTCACAGCCGGCTACTCGCCCGCTGCGCCACGGGGGTTGATTTTATACTGTAGACATGGTTTTAAAGTGTTATCTTCCTGGTAGTTGGACATTCATATCGGGCTTGGATAGCAAACACCGTACACATGTTAAAACCTG
The DNA here is from genome assembly GCA_036417725.1 of Clanis bilineata. Taxonomy (NCBI): domain Eukaryota; kingdom Metazoa; phylum Arthropoda; class Insecta; order Lepidoptera; family Sphingidae; genus Clanis; species Clanis bilineata. The sequence continues at coordinate 3,744,016 of CM071146.1, read as the reverse complement.
CCTTAGTAAAGGCGAGTTTCCTGCACCAAAATATTTACACAAAACGCCTACACAAAACATGGTTAAAATCCCACGTGAGATTGGGGGAGGGGGTCATGCCAAACCTCACCAGTGGGGAAAGGGACTCGGAAAATCTCCAAAAACACTCACGTAATTAATGGACGCCCCCTAATATCATAATAGACTATCAAGTTTAGTGATCGCTCACATGATATTACCCAACTACTTCCGAAAGATAGTTGTTTTTTTTTTAATATGGAGTAAAAGATAACTGCCTGTGACGTAGTGGTAATGCGTGCGGGGTACGACTGTCGTCTTAGGTGTCGGGTTCAATCCCCGGGTTGGGCACTGATATTGGATTTTTTCAGTACTAGCCCGGAGTGTGGAATTTGTGCCCGATATGGCGATAGGCTTGCTCCCTATCACATTTGGGACGGAATTAAACTCGGCGAAATGTGGGTGTTCTAGTTCGCTAGTGCACCTCTACCTTACGCTCCAGGGATACAGGCGTGACCTTATATTATGTGTTATGGAACTTAATGTTGACTCGGGAAAAGAGAATTTTCTAATTTAATTTTCCCGGGATTGGATCCCCCAGAGAGGGTTGCCGTCAGGCAGGCAGCCGGTCATAAAAACTTAGCCAAATCCTATATGCATCATGTTTGAAAAAGTATGTAACGCCTACCCCACATTATGGTGGGATAAGGGCAGGTAGAAAGAAAGATTCAAGGAACTTAATAAAACATGCGCATTATACATGCATTGTATTTTATTATAATGTACAATAAATATTGAGATGTATACAAAATATACATGGATTCAAAAAGATATTGTCAACACTCTAGCATACACAAAACGAGTGTAAAAATGACATTTCTAACATTACTTTAATTCACTTACATATACTCCTACGACCACTGCTTATGCGCAGTGCGGGGATATCATTACAATTTTTCTACCAAAAAATATCCAATAGGCCTATTTGCCAGTGATATATTATATAATGTACTTTATATTGGGGGCATGTATATAGCGCGATACAATAATTGGAGCATGTTTTGCAAAAATGAGCCAACTCACAAATATTTTTTTTATTGAAGCCAACATGATCTAACCATTAACCATAAACCATTAATAGACTATATTGATGTAAAAAAATGTTTTTGTGGGTTGGCTCATTTCTGCATAACACGGTCCAATTGTCACCCCTATTTTAATTTAAACTAATCATGTTACGTGGGACACTCTTTAATATATTCGAAAAATTACACATTAATACGCCGAAATTAAATAATATACAAATAAAATTGAGATTCAGGATTCACTTTAAGGCTTCATTTATTATCAAAATACCATTCAATATTTACGGTGAAGGAAAACATCGTGAGGAAACTTGCATACCCGAGAATTTTTCCACCAGAATTTCGAAGGTATGTGAAGTTTACCAACCCGCATTAGGCCAGCGTGGTACACTAAGGCCTAACCCCTTTCATTAGTAGAGGAGGCCCGTGCCCAGCAGTGGGACAGTAATATTACATGGCTAAATTATATATTCATTATTTCCTACTATATTTATTTTAACAACAATATTAAAATATTTTCCTCTTTACATATTTAATTTTTACACTATTATAGCAATTTTACTTTAGCCACAGATTAATATTAAACTAGCAAAGAATGTCCCACGTGTCCAGTATATAACAGTTTACTATAATCACATTGACTCGACTTAGTCGGTACAATTTGAGACCCATTTTCCTCACTACACTACATTCATCTTGATATCGTATTTAATTTCAATACATCCCACCACTAAGGTATTACTTAACGTTCTGTAATTATTGACCCTTACTTATAAAAATATTTAAGTGCTGCTTATCTTTAACCATAGGTTGTCCCTTTCATTTTTAAACAATGTAACGCAAGGAAAAAAGTGACAGGCTATTCTTAGCTTAGAAAATGTTTTTATAAGTAAGGCCCAATACGTTTGGTCAGAAATAATTTTTGGTAATTAATTCGATGTAGAAAAACACCTAACTTCTGACCAAACCATAAACACGGTCAACGATATTAGTTCGCCTTTGGTATCAATTTTATTTGGGTGTGAAAATATATTTTGTTTTATTTTTTATTAATGGCAACGTCTAAATTTGGAATACAATATTGCCTAAAATACAATTTAAACATCAAAGCATTCCTGAGCAATAATATTTATTTTCTATTTCTAATTACACCTTAAGACGTTTATCGTGTGATTATTTATATTTATAAATATATTGATATTAGTTATCAGCAATTTTTCCATTGGCAACACTGCAAACAAAATGGCGCTACTAAATGCATAATAATATCACCGTTTTTCCTCGATTTAATGATCCGTACAACCCTAATCGAACGTATTGTGACCTAACAAAACTAATTTAACTTAAATACCAAAAACAGGTATACGCAACCAAATTTAAACGTATTTACAAAGTGAAGCCTCAATAAAGATTTATGTCAAATGTACACAGAATAAATACAGTAAATACTAAAACAGTTGTAAATAAAAATGTGAAGAAAACTATCCCGTTGGAATCTTCACAACAAATAAATACACTAAAATCTATAAAACTTACGGAACTATGAGTATAATTATTATGATCGAAAGAAAATTATGCGCAATCGAAAAGTATCAAATCAAACTGATCCACTCACACTGTATCATAATCAACGATCAAAAATATACATTAAACATAATATCAAAAGAGGTCATCATACGCCATTGTTGTGCACATTTATACATATTACTTTTTGTAGCGTACATGAATATGTAAGTGTAATAAAAAAAAGAAAAATAGAAGCTAGTGAGATTACCAAGAGACTTGTGCCAAGGGACGGAATATTTTATGTGAGTAGAAAAATACTACGTTGCAGCTGTGAATTGAGCTTAAAATTTCGTGTCAGACTTGTCGAAATGTAGCGGTGTAAATTTTCAATAAAAAGTATTATTTTTTTCGTTGCCGTTTACAACCTAACACCTTAAATCACAGTGTTTTACAAGCAATCTCTAAAAACCAATGTTATATACACTTTTATTCCCGCTAAGGATAAACATTATCAAACATTTTTCATACAGATACAAAATTACATAGCCACCGTCCACGCCGTCATTTAGACCAACATATCGCGACTATTGCCGTGCGAGGCGTGAATAAGTTGACAAGTCGACTTGCATTATCGCACAAAAACCATCAACCAAATTACGTAATTGTGATGAATAAATAACTCAACAGCTCTTTAGGTATGCCGACTAAACTGCCTAATTCGATATTTATCACCCTCAACATAAATTGAGCAATCGAGACACAATCTAGACACCAGCAGGGTTACTACCACCTCTTATAGCAGTATTATTATAATCGTTCTTCGTTCGTTTTGTATGGGAATCGGTGCAAGTAAGATCATAATAATACTGCTATAAGAGGTGGTGGTAACCCCCCAGTAGTGTAATAACGTAAGTCGACTTGTCAACTTATGCACACCAAGCACGGTGGTTAAAGAACATATCAACTCTGAAACGTATGGTCACCGTCTCGCTTATTTGTTCCGACGACAATAGCCAATGCTGTTACTGTATGGATTAGTATGCGTTATAATTTCATACAAAGTATACTGAATAGTTCGAGTAGAGGCGATGACGATCAGTTTCCGAGTTAATATGTGCATTAACTTTTAAACAAACTGGCCCTACGTTTTTAGTAATTATAGTCTGTGCATTTGACAATGGCATGCAGATGCTGAGATACACCTCTTGAAATACGTAACTATCTATAGTCTACTTCAGTGTATAATTCAGTATCTAAGAGACCAGGGTGCCAGCCCCTGCCCACAATTTAATTTTTGGAAAGAATAACTGTGCGATATCTATAGCGCCATCCTAAATATTCAGTCTGCAACACGCCCTAAGTTATTACTTATTGTGCAATCATACTCTGTTGAGTTTTAAGTTTTTAAAACATAACTGGTAGTAAATAAGGTGAAAAAACGAAAGTGGCGGCGTCATCATAAAATGCACAAACTTTATAAAATAGTGTCACATCTTGGCACTGCAACATTGAGAATCGACAAACGTCGAAATAAACCACAAGCATTAGCCAAAAGAATCAATTTGCGTTGTAACCTAATGGAACTTTACAAATACTATGGCAATAACACATCGCTCACGATAATTTAGGGTGACCGCCTGCTGACCAGCAAAATACTCGTACAATTTTGTTAATTGATAATGAACTAAATTCCAAATTCAATAGAGTTGAAAATGGTGTCCAAGCTATTTCCAACCGTATTTGTTACCAGAGGAAAACTTTATCGAGCATTTTGCTGCTTAGTGTGCGCAGACACTTACCGTAGCGGTATAAAGAAACGTGTACATTGATAATGCAATAATTAGAAATTAGTCTGGATTATTTCAGTACAGGAGCTCGAGCATGAATAACTATCGACAGCATATTCGAATCGAGCAAGAGCGCAGAGACGTCGATTCTATAATCGAATATTATTCAGACCTCTGATGTGTTTATTCTATCAAATACAAAGTTATTCTGAATTCTCAAAATGCTGCTTATTTCTAAAGATTTCTCCTTTTATGTACTCTATGGATGATGAATGACCAAAGGATTACAATTTTGCTATTAACAACTGAAATGCCTTGCCATTTTGTCTAAACAATCCAGCAATTTGTAAAAAGCTTATGAAAATGTTAAATGCAATCAGTAAATGTCAAAGGCACATCCTACAGACCTAAGCTCTTTTAAGGCAGAAATACTATTAATATCAAATACGACGGACACATAAAATGCTAGATAACTCCGTCCTGCGGGTTTTGCCTATGGATCTTTATAATGATTTCTTAGGTTTACGTAAATGTTATTCGTTGAAATTAAACGATTTTTACGGATTCTATCACGATTTGGTTTTAATTTTTATGCCCGACGTTTCGAAAGCTTTGCAGTCTTCGTGGTCTGAAATTAAAACCAAATCGTGATAGAATCCATAAAAATAGTTTAATTTCTATGGATCTTTATATTCATTTAGTACAGCTTTTTCCCGCGAATCTTTCCGCGTAGAAATTCCTTTCTCGTCTATTATCCTACTTTAAAGTCGAAGTCTTTACTCTACACACATAATCTAGAAACTTCGATTCAGTTGTTTTACTGTGAGATTTATGTTATTTTTTTATTTTTTTTATTTGCCAACGAAGGCAAACGAGCAGACGGCCCACCCGATGGTAAGTAGTTACCGTCGCCCATAGACTTCGGCAATGCCAGATTAATTTCGCATTTACAATATTATTATAGATAAGACGTCAAAAGTTGCTATGATTTTTCATCTGGGCATGGGTGTACATAGCTTTTAAAAAAAATAATGACTTCCACGCATTTGCGATGATTTGGCCAATGTCAAGAAACGTATAGCAATTATCAAATTTTCACGATGACCATGAGACCTATATGTGGATGATCTTAAAGTCCTGCTGGGATTAATGCGGCAATTCCTTCCAGTGCGATGCCCCTCAGATGACCATAACTCAGCGAATCGACCGAACAAAGCCTACCAACGCACCAAGCAAAACTCATCAAAGATCACAGGTTAAAAGTTTCCACATTATACTGTCTATCTTTGCTAAGTTTTGGTGCATAAACCCACATCACATTAAAACAACACAACTCCAGATAGTAATACGAAATAATCATAACAAGCGACGCTCAGCCTGTCGACTTCCCGTCGTAATCGGTACACATATAATATCAATCATGCTGACAAAGTGGTAAAATAAAATTTAGTATTTTTAGGGTACCTCCCCTGCACGTAAAGTGGAGACGAAGTTTTTGTATTGTAGGTTACTATAAAATTAAAATACTAATACAGAATTGTAACACATCATTATCATCATCATTTACACCCTTTTTAATTTCACAGTTAGGCATAGACCTCTATTTTCTTTTGTCATTCACCTCATTCAAAATCGATAAACGCAATCACAGGCAACACAATCGGTGTAAATGTAACTGGAATTACACTGGATGTTATTTTTACGTAATAAGAAAATGTGTGGCGGCATTTTCATTATATCACTATATTAGTGAGATAATAGTTTTTTTTCACAATTGATTATTTGATTATCTTTAAACACTTGATTTCTCAGCCTATCGCCGTTAATTGCTGAACAACAAAATACGTCTTTAACAAATAATTGATTATTTACATCACTAATTAGTGGTTACGATATAAGTGTAGGCTGCAACCTGCAAGTCACTTAAAATGGGATCAATAATACTCAAAAAATGAATCCAGACTAATTTCAAACGGCGCACATCACCCAACCATCTGCATAACAAATACATAAAATTATCCAAAAACGTGATCATAATAATACTTTATATATTATGTGCAAAATCTATATTTTTTTGGTCATAAATATACTGCTTTATAAATTCAATAATACAATTATTTGCATGTACATAAACACCTTGTAGTCAGCACTGTCAGAGTACCCTGCAAAGCATTCATGCGATACTCGACCTTTATTCTTATGAAATAAGTCTGATATTAGTATGACAACAACACACCAATCTGCTTACAATAATGGTACAATCCGTTAAAATGAAGAATCATCAAGTGTAAAAGGATCCAGTAATATCAATAATTCACACCAAAATTAGGTAAAAGTCAAAGTCAATAAAAAAATAATTTTGTATTTTAAATAAATTCAAATTTTCATTTTTATTTTATCATATTGAAACTATTTTCAATACAAAACGATAATATTGCCAAATAAAAAACATTTGTGGTGTATAAGATTTTTTGAATTGAACCATTTATTTATTTATTTTTCCATAAACATTACTTTTAACGTTTAATTATTGTTGTACCAACATCAGCCGTATCCCAAACGCAATAAGGTGGAATTCTATTTTAATTCTCTTCGCCGTCACTCCGTCAGCGCTGACCCTTAGGTACAATAAACTACAAACATATACACATTCAATCCAACGGACTGTCGATACAAACATCAACACACATCACATACCATGTCTTTTAAGTGCCCGTCTCGTAAGCCCGTGATGGCCATAGCACGGATAGCATGTTATTTTTTTGTATATCGGTACCTGCCCGGCTAGCATGCGTATCACGACATATCTCGATAACCGAATGGAGAGATATTGTCTACATGTTGCCTACAATATTGTATGGAAATAAACGAGGACGCATGTAGAGTCCGTAGATAAATAGGGAAAACCGGTTATAACACGACAAACAATGTAGACAACATTTTCTCGTGTCGCGCATGCTAGCCGGGCTGGTTTGCTAATTTCTATTAACAGTATGCTATTTTGTCGCAATAAAAATGGGAAAACATCAAACTCTTTGTAACGTAACTAAGTTTAATTTTTGTGGCGTAGCAGTCACCGGTTGTGAAGCCAGAGGTCGAGTGTTCGATACCCGCACCATGACAGTGTGTTTTACAAATATTTGTTTCTGGTCCCAGTACTGTGAATATTCGTCTCAAGTACTTCCTAATACGAATGATACAAGACTCATATCTTATTGTGGTATCAGGACTATATTGTGTGTACTTATGTTTTTCGCACCGAGACATAATTTAGACCCACAAATGATTTGGGTCTGGGTTTTGCGAGACCGAAAGTATAACCCACGACACACGATCTTATCTTACTGTGCGGACAGGACTGTGTCTGTTGGGTATTATTTATCTATTTATTAGCACAAGTGATTCAGATCCGACATGTTAGTAGCTAGCAAGTATCCATGCTTTGGCGCATCACGAGTCACATGAGATCGGAACACGCGTGCAGTACAACAAAAAGTGACAAATATTGCCAATATGTATCACAATTCAACAATTCCTTTACATAGCTCATTTGGTCACTGCAGCATCAGAGATTCCAGATTACGATTCAGTATGGTGTCCTTCACCGAGTTGAACACAACCTCGATGTTGTGCGTGTCTATCGCCGTCGTGAAGTGGTGGTAGAGGGTAGTTTTGGGCTCCCTTCGAACGTTCGCGAATGTATTGAGCAGGAACATTTGTACGTCTCTCAGGTTGTGAGGGTCACCGGTGAAATGCGGGTAGAACCAGCGTATATCGGTCTCTTTGCTCGCGACCTTCTTCGCGAGCAGATCCGACTTGTTGAGGAACAATATAATCGATATACCTTTGAAGTTGACGTTGTTCACGATGGTGTCGAAGATATTGAGAGCCTCTTCGAGGCGGTTTGTTTTCCTGTAACGAGATAAACAAAAACATTAACACATTATTCCATATATAAAGTTGATACATAGACTCATGCCTGTATCTCCGAAGAGGTCGGTTGAGGCGCACTAGAACACCCACATTTCACCGAACTCATGTCCGTTCCAGATGTGATAAGGCGAGTCTAACGCCATATCGGGCACAATTCCAGAATCCGGGCTGAATTTGAATATAAAATATAGGCAGTCTATAAAGTAAAATTGATCTATATTATATGCATTAGTGTTCCCTTGCTTCTTTGGTCTAGTAGCAACATATATATAGATTGTGGATCAGGACATTCTGTGAATTTCAGATCGGGCAGCACTTCTTATGGATTCGAATAGACCGTAATACTTCAAATATCGGTGACAAAAGACACCTGGGGGGTTACCACCACCTCTTATAGCAATATTATTACAATCTTGCTTGTTCCGATTCCCGTACAAAAAAAAACGTAGTAAGATTACAATAATACTGCTATAAGAGGTGGTGGTAACCCCCCTGTGCACGCTGGCTGAAGATTTTTTAACAACGCCTTCTATCGGGTTTATAGCTAGACATAGTGCCAAAGGTGATAATTGGAGAATGGTTACCCCGAATGCACGCCGTCTCCCGACCTGTCGCGAATCACACGAGGACACTCTAATTACATGCCGTTTTCTCACGGACCACGGTGTTTACTTTCACCGTAAAAGTGTTTAAAGTAAATATGTGCCCAATATTCTATTTACACGCATTAAATAAAATAAAACACTGCATAAACATGTAATTTAAGACAGAAAGTTGTCAGTCCAAAAGTGTCTTAAAATAAAAAACATCTATTTTTTCCTGTAAATCCCCTATTTGGAAAATGGATCTGGCAACACAACACATCAGCATTGGACGCCATAAATATAAATAAATCAAAAAATATTAGCAATAAATATTTTCCTTTCTTTTTATTTACGAATTAAACCTAAAACTAAATTAATGAAAAATCAATCAGGATGATAAGCTAAGTTGCATAAAAACTTATGCATCTAAATATTTTTAGTCAAAGCGAAATAGAATGAACAATATAATTTTTTTTTACTACATTAATACTTTGCTATATAATAAAACTAAGTTTAAAAACAACTATAATATAAGCTCACGCCTGTATCCCCGAAGGGGTAGGCAGAGGCGCACTAGCGAACTAGAACACCCACATTTCGCCGAGCTTAGTTCCGTCCCAGATGTGATAGGGGGCGAGCCTATCGCCATTTCGGGCACAAATTCCAGACTCCGGGCTGATATGAAAAAATCCAATATCATTGTGCCCGACCCGGGGATCGAACCCGAGACCTCGGAACCGTAGTCGTACCGAAATACCACCACGCCACCGAGGCAGTCAAAAACAACTATACACTCTAATTCATACCTTAGTAGCATAAAGAATCTTTATAAGATTTCTAGTTCCTACGTCATCCCATAATTTAGTCGTCCACGTTAATTGAGGAAACCAAATCACTTCTCACAATCCGACGTAATTCAGTACAATCGAAATTTATTACTGGCTTTCGTTCATTCATGCCGTTACGTAGAATCTAGATAAAAAACAAGATTGTTCACGGATTAAAAAAAACATTATTCACGGATTATTTACTCCGGCGCGGCGTTCTCCGCTGTGTAGATGAAAGAATAACAAATAATATAAAAACTCTTCGTTCGGCCTTGGATCAGGCTAGAGCTGACTTAACGTCGATGACTCATAAATATTTGATAAGACACATTCGCGTTGAAATTTCACTTATTTGCGTATCTATCAACATTAGACTACAGTTGAAGAGCGTTTCGACGCATGCGCAATAAATATTTTTAAGATGCAAATGTAAACTTTCTGAAATAGAAGTATTAGTAACGCCATGAAAGATTCCTGTATGTGTCACATGTGAATTCACTTCAAAGAATTGTCTCGTTTATAACAAAACACCAATGGTGTGATTTAGATAAAAATAAACTAATTTTAATTATCTGAGAGACAATGTGAAATAAAACGCAAGATGTGAAATTTTGTAAACTATAAACAACTTCATTTTTAAACATCACAATGATATATGTAAATATATTTTAATAAACATGAATGACTTCGAAATCATTCATTTACAGTAAAGATCTACCAAAATGCCGTTTGCAACGAACCACGCACATTCTCCAAAGCTACTATCGAACCTTTACGACTGAACCAACATTTCATAGGCTGTAAATTTGTCATTAATAAAATCGAAAAGCCTTTTCAAACAGACAGCGAATTTACAGCCTCTGTGGAAGAAAGTGAATAAAGTATAGAATTTAACTCATCTTAATTGCATTTCTATGGGCTTATAGAATTAGAATTATACAAATGCGTGCATGAAGAATGTAATGAGACTGAATGAGGCAAAAGGTGTGCAAAACTCGTATTGTAAACATTGTTTCAAAAATAATTATTATTTTAATTATCAAAAAAAAAGTGGAAATTCGTTGTCTCTACCTACTGCTATGGTAAAGATACGTGAGTCTATGTATGTACCTATATATATAAAAAATCCCACGATACTTCGAGACAGTGTCGACTGGGTCAACCACCAGCTGTTGTTACTTCATATACCACAAAAGCACTCACTGATCGACACCGCTTGATATATAAGTTGGAAAAATAAGATTTCCATAGAAAAATCGCAAAAGGAGCCAGATATAACATCACATATAAAACCACCTCGCGATGTCACCGCTTCGCTGTCTGTTCGACATGACCTGAAACGTGAATAAACATTGGTAGTGTATGCATAACCGCACGCCAAGCCACGCTACATCCCGTACCACGTTTTATAATTAGCAAAATGTTATTATAGAACAATTTTTACGATATTACAAACTCATGCCAATAAGTACCTAATGGTAACAAAACCGACATATTTTTGCTTACGCCGCTTCCTCATCGTGCAATTTTTTGTTCATCAACGAAAATAAGTATTCTACGAGATGGTATTTTGTTTTGCCGATGATTTGGTAGATTTTGCCGGTTCATTACGAAATTCGACCAATTTGTTAAAATATATTTTTATTTTCTAATTTATAATACCATGGTAGGTGAAAAAGTTGACAACTCGACTTATAATATCGCACGAAAACTACCCTCTAAATTACCCAATTTATATTATAGTTAATACCTATTTGCCTAAATTATTAATAATACCAACTTCCCACTATCTTTCTGTTTGATAAATTTTGTTGCGGGATAAAGACAATTTTGCAATCTCAGGAACTCATCGAGCTTCATTGCTCGGTGTCGTAAAATGCGTGCCATTGTTGATCTAGGCTTACAGGAGTTACAGTGACGGGTGTGTGGGCGGGATAGTCGCATACCTTTATGGGTGTTATTTCGACTAACCATAAAGTTACACATTTATTCACAATATAAATTTGCGAATGTACATCTGGCATTTTCGCATAACGTTGTAAGTCGACTTGTCAACTTACTCACGCCTACCACGGAATAGTTGGCTGCCGTAATTATATTTCTGTCAGCAACAATTATTAAATCCAATTTTGTAAGCAAATCAGCTCAAAACGGATTCAATTCTGATATCCGTAACTAAATCATTAGTCATTACAAAGCCTTGAATAGTGCAATTATGTTATATAAATATATCTTAAAAGTATTATTGTTGAAAAGAATATAATCTTTTTAAATCAACGTGTTCTCAAACAGAATTGTAAATTGGACCATCAGTATTCAAAATAAGTCGGAGTAAACACAATTATTATGCCCTTGAGAAACTTGTGTTCGTGTATTTAACATATAAATTCGGAAACATACATAGACTGACGCCCTTTTCCCTGAGGATTAAGTTCCTAGTCGCAGATAACGGATTTCCACTTGCAGTCTCAATACATTCTTCATGCATGCACGTCGGTTTAGGGTACTTCTGATTTGACCTTTCTCGAATATAACTGACTTGATCAGAAATACGTTCAATTAGGTCTGCCTTCCCTTTTCAACTATACCATTCACCATACCATACAGAAAAAAATGAAAATCATTTTCTATGTGTGTCTATCAATACAAAATTATATGTCTCAAAAAATAACATGAAGTTCACGCAAAGTTAAACCCGAGATTTAAGAATTTAACCCGAATCAAAATAACAACATCTCGGTTTAATATTTCTTCATTTTATCGAAGACACTTTAATTGCAATTACATCGCTCATTTCCAACGATAGTGTGATATCTCAAAAACGCAAAAAAAAAGTTGTAAAAGCGATTTCTGTAAAAGCGAAGTTTTCGAGTTATCACACTGACGACGCAAATGAGCGATATGAGCAGTAGAAATTGGTATCATAAATTGATTTTTGCCACATGACATTGCAACTTGCAACGCTAAAAGAATTTTTAACAAAGATCAAGTCGCTTAAAGACTGGCTATTAAACATCAATATTTTTTTTGCCATAATAAAGATTAAAATTTAAAGGCATCACATTCTGGCCTCAGCGAAAATTGGTTTCGCCCGCCATTTTATAACTTAATAACAGGTCAAGTTCACAAATTGCCACATTACCTTGCCATTCTTCATAAATCAACGTAACGCGGCCATCGCTTTGTAAATCTCTGATAAATGATAACTTCTGGTTTTGCAACGCATAATCAAAAGTATCCAAAACAACATTTTTGTGATGACCAAATAATATGTTTCAAAGGGGCATAAATAAGTGAATAATAGTCTTGTAATTACTATCTAGAGATATGTAACGGTTACAGGTCAGTCACACTCATAGGCAATTTGTCTTTCTTTCTTTCTGCCTGTCGTTATCCCGGCCTTCTGCCAGGGTCCGCTTTCCTACTTAAACGCTTCCACTTCGCCCGGTCTTGAGCATCCTCCATAGTGAGGCCATTGGCTCTCATATTTTCCTCCAGAACGTCCAGCAAGCGCTTTTTTGGGCATTTTGTCTAAAAAATAAAATTGTTCTATGGACACTAAAGTCTGAGCTCTTTTATGCTGAAGTATTTGACATAATAAAAAAAAATGAAAGCCGTGCTGAACTTAAATACGGTTTTGTTTTTTTCAGTCTCTGTATTTGGTGTTAGGAACAAAGAGACAGAATTTAGAATTTAATTAAAGATACAATTTTATTAAAAAAATGACGATGCTTAAGGATATGCAAATACTGGATCTTCAATTTTAGGACCTTTCATATCAATGATGATCATTTTAGAGTGGTCAACAGATTCAATCTGATGATGATTAGAAGTACTAGCTACTTTTTGGTTCGTTGTAGATTGTTTAATTCATTGTAGTTTCCGCAAGTGGCGCTGGTAGTCAAATGTGTAGAGAAAACAAATAGTCGCTTTCGAGAAGCGAGACCTGTCAATAAAGCTTGTACTAAGGGCACATTTTAAAATTGCCTAAAAACAAAGAGAAGACCCAATACAAAACAAACCCGTCTACAACATTCTACTAAGCCTAGGATACCAGTCTAAGCTTGATCGCGTCCTGGCCGATGACAGCGAAAAATCGTCACAGCTGAACAATAGATTGAAAACCCGTAACAAAAATGCTTTAAGGAAAACGTACACAAATACAATGTGAGGAAAATCATGGCTATTAGTAAATAATTTAAAAAGGATTGATGATACATCAACCCAGATATTGTAAATCTGTCTGGCAACGAATTACGGCAAATATTCGTAACTTGAAGCGAAGAAATCATACGCAGCATAATTTTTTGATCAAAAGTGGTATTTTAAAAAATTGCCGTGCCGTACGACTTTAAAAATGGAATTTTATGACGAAGCCATTTTACCAACATTACCACCAAATGTCACTAAACCGTAGCAGGTAGAAATGCAACTAGTGTATCCATCACAAATAATAATTCCTTCCAATAAAATTGTGAGCCTATCGTAATACCGAGTACTAATTCTAATCCAGAACTACCTATATGTTACTTTTCGAATCTAAAAATATAAATAATGATTATCCTGAGATTTATCCAAATTCTCCAGATTCACTCAGATTGCGACGTCAATCACAATTTCTCTTCAAATACATACATATAAATGACACACCAAAGCGTCTTGGACGTCATTTTCCTGTTGATATCATGTACAAATGAATCACAATGTTTATCCACTCGGCCGCGTTGCCTACGTGCGCTACATTGATTACTGGATCATTATCATTTGATTGCAAGCCTTCCACAGTAAGTACATACAATTACAAGCCAAATTATACTATGACAACAACTGTTGCTAAAATCTACGTTACGGATGAATTAGAAAAACCGTACTTCCTATGGCTAAAGTAGGTTAGAACAGAAATCATGATTATATAATGAGAAATGCATTTTAGGATAATTTATAATGCAACAAAAGTTTTATTGAGACCGACACAATCAAGCACGACACAGAAAATATATCACCCTATAAATATGATTTAGTAATATAATACTACTATTCTTGCCATCGATTCACGAACCTCTAGGGAAATCATGTGCTATAATGCTGTGCTACACATTCATCTCCAATATAAAGCAATCATCCTTTTTACCTCCCTTATCCTACTCACTGTGAAAATATAACAAAGATAGAGAAGAATTACTTTTGAATTTATAATGAAATGTAGATACTATAAAACGAAACAATAAACCTAGAGTAATTACTGCTAATGGACGATCGATACGGCTCGAAGGACCAATGTTAACTGCACGAATGTTTGTTTATTAAGCAGACGAGCATAATATGGTCCACTCATTGATGATTAGTATATTTGATGGCTAGTGGTCACCACCGCTCGAGGACTTAAGCAATACCCATCTAAAGGAGTTTAGTAATATACCTCACCTGTCTTCAGATAACACTTGGTCGAACTCCGATGACGACACGAGAAACAATATCGACGTGACAGAATCGAAGCACTGCGTCCACTTCTGCCGCTGCGTTCTCTGTCCCCCGACGTCGACGAACACGAAAGGTACGTTGTTGATGTTGATGGTGCACTCCGTGATGCCCTTGGTCGCCTTCCGGCAGTGCAGGATGTCCTGGTGGGACGGCACGTAGTCCGGCCGCGCGATGCGCTCCAGCTCATCGAAGAAATAACTCACCGAGTCACTCTGGAATGGAAAAATTAATTGTTTTTTATTTATTTATTGTTATTGAGATTTTTTATTAGATTTGAAACCCTCCGTAGAACGTTGGCTGAGTAGGTTGTTACAACAAAGAGATAAAATTGAATAACCACAAATAATTCGGGTGCGGGTGTACTGAGACCGAATCCTTCGTATTTCCTAATGGCCACGACACGAAACTGGACTTAGGGTGTCATTGTTAAGTATTTATCGATAGACTTTTTTGGATGAAAGAAATCAAATATTATACTCATATATACATATGAGTATATCTTCTCATCATACTCATCGAGAGATACTAGATAGATACTCATCGAGCCTAGATACCTAGGAGAGTAGTGTTTCCAATGCGTTGAAGAAATATTTTAGATAATCGTTTTGTAGTGGACAAAAATAAATGTTACAACAATGTTGCCAGCTTCAATAAAAATAGCCCAATGAGTCAATATATAATGGAGAAAATCGGCTATTACAATCGTTGCAATATTGTTATTGTACATCTCTAGGTGTTCAGTATATTTTGACTTACCACTGAATCCCACACCGAAAGCGGTACTTTGTTGGTTTACTATTTGATTACAAAGTAATTTATGTGGGTATCGTATCCCTGCAATCTACTATTAGATTACTCATGTCAATGCAATATTGTAAGTAAATACGATAATTTGGTTTTGAAGTTATAAAGGGCGACTTGATTAATAATTTCCAACTTTCTGCACTAGCCTGTCAATTACAAGAATAAAGGTTTATTTAAATGGCAACACATATAAATGCGAAAGTTCTGACATACGCAGAGTAGCTTCTAACTGTGTACTGTGAATATGTACCTTTATCATCCAAAAACCGATGTACGTAAATTCAAAACCGACTATTAAAATACTTTCTTTGTAAATTATGAATGCATCACGTATGATGTTATAGAATTAATTCCACAAATCTATGTATGTTCTAGGAAACTCCGGTTACATTTTATTTCTGGGTCAAGGATGAAGGCGCGTACAGCATAAATATTAACATGTACTGTTTTTTCCTGTTGCCATTATGATACCTAAACTTCAGCTAATATAAAATATAGATATGTCAATGTCATACCCTGAGCAACCTAATATTAAATGCTTGTAGCTGCAAACTCTTCTGGTAACGGAATATTAAGACTAAGAAAACACCATTTAGTTGTTGTGCACTAATCTAACAATATAATAATGAATCCATAAAACACAGGCTAGGCGTTTTAAAGAAAGAAGTGACATCTCTACAGAAGGAGCTCAGGATCGGGCGGAGTGAAAGCCGCTTAGTAGTAAAAAGAATTTGAAATCGTAATCGAAGAGATTCTGCATAGTTGGACTCTCAAACCGTATTCCAATACAGTTTGAGAGTCCAACTATGCAGAATCTCTTCGATTACGACTCAAATTCTTTAGATATACAAATACTAGCCATCTCTTTCTTGATGAATGGATTCATCAAGAAAGAGATGGCTAGTATAATAGTATTTGTGTTGTTAATATGAACAGAGAAATTTACAACTTTTTCACTTTCTTCACAATTCAATCCCACCTGAATGTACTATTATGTTGCCCAAATTATGTGTTTTTAATCACAGAAAAGACTTATCACATTCATTAATCTGAGGTATCGGTTAACTTTCACTTAAGAAAACTCGATCAAACAACCGATTCGTTGGCACGTAAAATTAGACCACAATACGAAACACCCTTCCAACATGCGTACACCAATTTGAAGGCCTCTTAAAACCTATTCTACCCAATAAATATTATTCTCTTAAAGGGTATTACGATTATCTGGATTAAATTCTATTTTCGTATTTCTATAAATAGAAAGTCAATTATAGGATCCTTCCAACTGTAATACCTTCAACCCACGCCCAATTTTCTGGTGCCGATACGGCCAAAATATTAAACAGTTTTAAAACAAACCACATAAAACTATTCCAATATATAAAATAGTTTAATTGAGGTGTCATTATGTGAACACCAACTCGGCGCAATTAGAATATTTCAAGGAATAACAAGTTAACGAGTTGGGTAGGTATATTTAGGAATTTACCTATGCCTATGTTCAGCAATGGTCATCCTATGGATGATGATGATGATGATGATGAAACTGACTTTTACCAGTTACTTTTATGATAATTATAATTAGGTAATTATATTTTAAATGTTAAAACTAATGATTACGTATTTTAATTTTGTAAAAATGGTTGACGTAAACAAAAGAAACCATAATCAATTATAGGTAATCATAATTGAATACCGTGAAAGGATATATCTAAAGTGTCAGTATTTATCTCAACGTCTCTAGATTTGGAAAAAAAATCGTTTCGAACTGAGCTATTGTGCTGATTTTTCATCTATCTGCTAATACCTAAAGCTAATACAGAATATCGTAATTATTTTATTACTACGCCATAAACTCTAGGCGCTTATGTAAGTTTTATGACTAGCCTAACTGACATCACCGTCCTTCAGAATATCGCAAATATGGAACAATTTACTCTTAAACCAGAACTGACCCATTAATACGATGTATTTCCTGCTGCAATTATTATTGTTGTTCGCAAACTATGTTGTGTTTTGAAGCTAAGTAAAACACTAAAAACGGAATAGAGATCACCGATAGTTAATTTCCATGTGTAGGCATTAAGCACTCTAGATTTTAAAACTATGCTTATACTAGGGGTGTAATCATATTTAATGGATAATCATTTTATCTTTCAATGTATGTTGGTGGCAACTTTGCTCCGGTGAGTCTTTCCTCGATATATAAAAAAATCCATGTCAATTGTCACTCAATGATAGAGCAGAGTCTATTATTCCCAGAATTGATCCAGTAGGTCCAAATATTGGCGCGTTCGAGCAAACTTTTCAGCTTTATAATGCCTAGTATGGATTATTTCGGTGGTTTGTGCATGTAAAGAGGATGGATGAAAGGAGATTGACAAAGAGTATATATATATATATATATATATGGCGAATGTGAATGGTAGGCTTCAAAGGGAAAGACCTCATCGAACATTAAGTTAATTAAGAAATATACTCGAGAAACGTCAAGTTAGAAGTATGTACCTTAAACCAACGTGCAGGTATGAAAAATGCTGTGAGACTGAATGAGGCCAAAATGGTATGCAAGAATAGTAAATGTGTATGAAGTAGTAAGTGGCAAGTTTGTTGTCTCTGCCTACCTCTATGCCCTATGGAAAAAAGGCGTGAGTCTGTGTATGTAGTATACATAGATTAGATTATCCTACATAAAAAAATAAAAATCGAAAACTGGTGATATTGTTGTTCAATTTTGTTCCGTCATGCTATGGTGGGACCTTAAGGCTACTTGTTTGGTGACCCTAAAACCTCGCAATACCTTTCATCGCAAAGGGCGCACACAGGTTAATGCCAATCGACAGCCGATCTAGTCACGATACATTGGCATTTAAAAAGTGAGTCTAGATTTAAGATAGCCATGATTATGATGCCAAATAGCTTTCTTTACTAACCGTTGCCCGTTTCCGGCCACGTGTGAAAACCATCCTGTAATACGTTAAATTTTATTATCTACTGATCTGCATAATTTCTCACAGCGATGAAAAACATTTCACTTTAGTGGTATCTAGGCAATGTAACTATGAAAACGCGAATGGAATCCACGTAATTTTAAAATTATGTTAAAATGGGATATCAAAAATGTTGTATTTGAAGACCACAAATATTTGTTCTGAATAACTACAGTGGGTAAGAAAAAATGCTTTAACGCAACTGTTGATTGAAATAATCATTTAAAAGTGTTAATAAACGTTTATTATTTCCTTTCCACTCTTACAAGAGTTTATCATACGTATGAAATTTGTGGGAGCCTATGTTCAACAATGGACACCTGTGCCTGATGATAACGATGAAGTTCTTACTGCCAGCAGTATAATTATCGGTACAGATAACGATCAAAACCGATTAGAAACCAACGCGGATATCATAACCACACAGATTTCCATCAACAATGCAACGAGACCTTTACATTAAACACGAGTTCTTGAACGCGGCGGTCACGGCAGTGCGTTGGCAATTGCCGTCCGGGACGCATTACACACTAATATTAAAATATTTGATTTTAACAAGGCAATAAACAGCTCTATATTGATAACGGTGCATTCGTTTAGCAGACTTTAGCAGATATGTCTAAAGTACTAAAAGCTAAAGCATACAATTTGCGAGACGGTTGCGGAATTTAGCTAACAATGACAGAATACATCCTGGTTAATGACAATGTAGCTTCGGGGCTTATTTCAAATAATTTACAATCAAAAACAATAATAGTGGATGAATCAAGACTATTATTCTAATGAATGGGGACAATGATTGGTGTTAATTTAAGGCGAACTTTATTATATAGGAAATATTTGACCAGTGAAATTAGTAGCGCAAATCGATGACAGAAACATTCAAGAAAATATAAGTCGTAGGTAACGAGAACTGCCTGCCTGCCTCGGTGACGTGGTTGTATTTCGGTACAATTACCGTCCTGAGGTCTCGGGTTCAATCCCTGGGTAGGGCGAAATGATATTGCATTTTTCCATATCAGCCCGGAGTCTGAAATTTGTGGTGATGGACTCGCATCTCTGAGACGAAACTAAGCTCAGCGAAATGTGGGTGTTCTAGTTCGCTTGTGCGCTTATGCCTACCCCTTCGGGATACAGGTGTCAGCTTTTATTATGTGCAACGTTAAAAAATATCATCATCACCATCATCATCATCAGCCATAGGACGTCCACTACTGAACATAGGCCTCCCCCAAAAGATTTCCAATAGGTAGATAAAAAATTTATGATTGTGGAAATGACACGCATAAAATGAGAGTGTACACTAACATGTAAACTGATAGAAAGATATGGAAGATCATTAATCATAAAATAATATGAGAATATTCAAATTAAATTAACATTGCTAGGCTGGTTTTATCTAATATGTAATTGTTTCTTCTCACAACTATCAGAACAAAAAGTAACTTTGTAAAGAGCCATATCCCCAAAAATAACAATAATAAGTAATAACAATGTAATTTAACAAGAGTTGGATTAGATACACGATTCTTCCTTTCTAACACGCCCTTATCCCACATTAATGTGGGGTCGGCGCAACAGACTTTTTCAAGCATGTTGCAGAGACGATTTAGCTTAGTCTTTACAACCGGCCGCCTGCCTGACGTCAACCCTCTATGAGGGATCCAGTCCCGGGAAAATTCAATTAGAAAATTGTCTTTGCCCGACCTGGGAATCAAACCCAGGACCTCCCGATCCACAGCATATACATGCTGCCACTAGACCAAGGAGGCGACTCTACGTGGATTAGATACACGATTAAAAAAAAGTAGTTTTTGGGAATAATATGAATGAATTGACTTCTAAACGGTCCTTTGACCGTGAAAAGTTCTTCAAACTTCAAACTTCTCGTTTTTTTATTTTAAACGAATTATTACATCCCCACAGAATCTTACATTGATGGTCTTAAACAGCAATGCAAAAATAATACTATTTTTGTCTATTTGCACATTTTAATCCAAGAATTTCCTAAGACAATTTCTATATGCAAATACTGAACACAGCAAAGATATAATCGCAATATTAAACATTACTCCACAATTCGCTCCAAAAGAACAATAACTGTAACATTTTGACAAAATATGCTCCGACCGTAGAAGAACAGTTAGTATACAATTTATTTGTGTAATAACACGCCATGCCTTGGATTCTAATACAGATTCAGAGGCGAAAGGTGGCGTGTACGTGCACATTTATTATATCTTAATACTATATCTTAATCCAAGATGTGGAAATCTATGCAAAATTTCAACAAAACCAGTACAAACCGCAGCACAGTTATTTAGCAACATAAACCAAACGCATTTTCACATTCATGTTATAATTTTATTGCTAACAAGACCATGGAATTTTGGTCAAGTTGGACTCTCTTTTGAACGTCAACGTTCAGAGGTGTCTCTTTTATCTGTTCTTTGATAATCAAATAAGTTTTATAAACTATTTCAACCATCAAGTCAGGATTTAGGGCCACTTGCAGCTCCGCGATAAATCTCTTTTAACCTAAATCTTGATTTCAAGATAGGAGTGAGCTGTAGGATAAATCGAGATAAGATGTAACTCTAGATTAGTAATAGCGCTGCAAGTCGCCCTTATTATTATTAATATTTCTTTAATATAATACATACACAACACTTCATGATCATAGTGACGCAAAGGAAATGACTAACGCATTAATAAAACAAACCCGAATTGTAATTGTGTGAATTATGCAAATTTGACTGTATCTTTTGAGGTCATACAAAATCACTCGTTTTTAGAACCTGTTCAGATATTTAGGCAAGGGCGCGCGTCGAGCCGCCATCGAGCTCCGCCTCTGCAAGAAATCATTCTGGGCCAGACGTGCCATTAGGCCGAACGGAACTAGGCATTTAGCCGTATTAAAATTACAGCCGACGATAAGTCCCAAGTACTCCCAAGACAGGTCAAGCTAAATGAACGCCGCTGTTTTTATGGTCACTGGCATAGAACAAAGACTTTCTTGGTACGACGTGATGACTTAACGTACAGTATTGTTTATACGGATAAAAATTACAATTGAATTCAATTACGAACGCGCGACGGCGGTAAACAAGAAAATAATTGTCCGACAATAGGACAGAAATTACCAATACGAGTTGAAAAAACTACATGATTGTGGAAGTCGATATTTTCGATGTTTTTCTGTTTTCCAAGAAATCTCTCCTTTCGGTAGGTACCTTGGATCGTTGTTTATTTATTATTATATCTCGCTAGCAGCGAAGTAATGGATTAGAGGAAATACGAAATTTGAACACCTAAGTATAGCAGATAGAAAACCTAAATATTTTGTATAAAATTTGACCGTAGAATAACCTGTGCATACTGGTAACGTAGATAATTTAATGTATAGAAAACTATTAGACATAGGAGTGGCGCATGAATACGTTAAACTAATGACACGTGACACAAAAATATAGCATAGTCGACCTAATTTTAACAGAGATTATTCCTTCATCGGCCTTCCATGATCAATGAGCTATTAAAGATAACAATATTACATTGGATAGACGAGACCCCACCCACGTAGCATCAGTCATGTTCCCAAGGGACACGCAGGCAAAAGCCAGTTCATAAAAAGGCGTCATTAACGAATTGGGAGCGGTTTACTTAGTGTTTATTACCTTCGAGGCTATTGTGCGCGTGAATAAATACCGATAATTAAACACTACGCATCACAAAGGTTTTACTATTTCACGTCCAACGGCTGATAATGAGACGAACAAAAGGAAATTACACAAATACGTTGCAACACCCACTAGACCAGATAACACGAGTTTATCGTTTCAATATCAAACTATCGTTTACAAATTATGAAAACTTGCGCAGATATATCCACGTAGTGATTCACAGCTCAGGCAGGTGCCCGAAAGAAAAAAGAGTGACGTCTGTTTTATACAATGTTGTCGGTTTTGCCCATCATTTTGCCTTTTTATAATCGAACATACGTTGTGAAAAGTTTTTCGACACTAACGGCAGTCTTGTTAACGCGTGATACAGAGATTTTGCGGGAACTTATAGAACGAGGTTTCTTGCAGAAATGTTTATTGTGAATGAGACACGGGGGGTCATTTACTGTGTTACCAGATATCCAAATACTTGCGGGAGGTCCAGATTTGTTTGCATTAGTTACGCGTCACATTACGGATATCGGAAATTATATAATTGGTAAATGGCATTAGATTGCAAGATATTATCCAACAAGTACCTAATTAGCCTCTAATTTCTGACCTGGTTATGTTAAAACAGACATTTACTTTAACTGTTATATAGATTTAACATGCTTTGTTTCTTTTTTACTAGAAATCATTAAAACGGGCCTTCTCTACTAATGAGAGGGGTTAGTCCTTAGTCTACCGTGATGGCCTTATGCGGATTGGTAGACTTTATTTGGTTGACTTTGTTAATGTCATTTATGTATTATTATAGTGGTAACTGATAATCATTGAACAAAAAAACTAGAATCCATATGTAACACAATTTTACTTCTGAACAGCTTGTCTAGTAGTATACATAAAGTCTTTGCTCTTATTGTTAATAAATAAATAAATACACCCAACAGCCACACACCTAGTCCTGACCCCACACTAGGTGTAACCTGTATCGTGGGTCTCAGAGACTATGAGAGACTTTCGGTCTCCCAACACCTAGACTTGAAACAAATATTTGTGGGCCACACAAACATTTATCTCAATGCGGGAATCGAACTCACGGCTACTCGCCCGCTGCCCCACGGAGGCTGTCGAATGTTAATACTATGTTTTAAATTAATACTATATTTCTCAATTCATATATCGAAACACTCATCATTAGTACAGCGGAAACTCTAACGCTTAATTAAAGAGACATCAACTCCAACTAGGTGGTTAAGTGAGTTTTTCGCAATCAACGTCTAAGGAGAATCTTAGGTGCTAAGGAATGTTACCGTACCTACCAGCCTATAATGATGACAGGGAAAGCCCGACGTCGTGCATGTTCTACACATGCAAATAACGTCTTGTCAATAGTAAACATGCGACAACGCGTCGCGTTGTGTCATTCAAAATGACACGTGCGATAATCAACTTAATATCAAGGCAATAGACACTAAAACAGCGTAAGAATCGCTGACACAGTGAGTACAAAGGTTATTTATTGATAGGTCTTTGTTTCGTTGCGTTAAAAAATTAAATTAATAGCTATAATAGTTTGGAAACGATTTTCTTGATACTGCGCATACAATAACATAAGCTAATATCAGCCCGGAGTCTGTAATTTGTGCCCGATATGGCGATAGGCTCGCCCCCTATCACATCTGGGACGGAACTAAGCTCGGCGAAATGTGGGTGTACTAGTGTGCCTCTGCCTACCCCTTTGGGGATACAGGCGTAAGCTTATGTATGTATGTATAACGCCGATGTTACACCATCATTATGTCATCAGAGAACCTACTGCGATACCCGACAGATCCCAAACCTAGACAACTTACGTGTGATTTTTCGAATACGCAACACACATTGTAATGTCTGACTTAGGATTTGCATCCAGAAAATAACGGTTCTTCTGCCTAAGTAGGCTATAAACAGACTAATGAGACGTTAAATAATTCTAATACATTCAGTATAAAAGGACCAAGTCTAATTATAAATTAGATTGCATCATCGGAATGACGCACATTGTTAGTATTTGGGCAAATCAATTACAAAATGCTTCGAAAGTGTCAAGATCCGGGTACCAGCCCTAGCACGTACTGTAGAACGTAGTAGAGTGATGTAACTCGCACGTCACACATAATTTCTAACACATAATTATGTGACTTGCGTTTGATGCAACACAATCGCCATGTATCACCACAGCGGAGAGGATGAGCCTGTCGCTATATAAAATAAATAAATAAATACACCCAACAATCACACACCTAGTCCTGACCCCACACAAGGTATAACCTGTATCGTGGATGTCAGAGACTATGAGACTTTCGGTCTCACAACACCCAGACTTGAAACAAATATATGTGGGCCACACAAACATGCGGGGACCGAACCCGCGGCCTCTCACTTCACAGCCGGCTACTTGCCCACTGCGCGACGGAGGCTGTCATATCCGGCACAATTTCTCCTCCGGGCTGACACTAAGCAGAAAATCCCAATATCACTTTGCCCAACTCGATCAAACCCGAGACCTCAAGGCGGTAATCATACCGCAATCGAAATACAACAACGCCACTGAGATGCATTATCATCATCATCAGCCATATAGTCATATATGTATTTATGTCAAAGTTGATTTAAAAATTCCAAATCCTCACTGAGTTCGTTTCTTTGACTTAGACTTAATCGGAGTTCGCTCTATAGATCTCACCCTTAGAGCGACTAGCAGCGCTATTACTAATGAACAGTTAAACCTAAACTCGATTTATCCTACAGGTTACCTTATCTTTAAATCAAGATTTGGGATAAGTAGAGACTTATCGCGGAGCTGCAAGTGGCCCTTAAACATACAAAACTAATGTATTTAGAACAGGGGGGTAACCACCACCTCTTCTAGCAATATTACTATAATCTTACTTGTACCGATTCCCGTACAAAAAAAACTAAGTAAGATTATAATAATACTGCTATAAGAGGTGGTGGTAACCCCCCAGGTTCTATATCTACATATGTAAATACATTATTTGGTGCAAATGATTTGTGCTGACAAAGTATATCATTCATTCATTCGTTTCGTGGAACTGTGGTAAGGTTTTAACTTTTCTAGGTAATCGCTAGCTACCTACCCATTGAAGTCAGTCAATAAATGATCAATACATTTAGTAAGTTCAATGACCTTGCCGACCGGCGCTGAGGCGTGATTTAAGTACATAGTACCATCAAGCCTATAGACACCAACCTGGCTGACAAAACTCTCCAGATTGAGGAGTTATTGAGATCATTTTGACCTCTGATACAAAATGAGAGCTATTCATTCTTAAGACAAATTTTAAGAGCACAAAGGAAAGTAACTTTTTACTCGTTTGGACGAACATGAAGCTGTTAAAAATTGCATAATAAAAATCCTAGCCATTGTCATAAAATATTTTTTGTACCAGGAATGGTCATAAAAATTAATTTAGGACCCCTTGCAGCTCCGCGATAAATCTCTATTTATCCCAAATCTTGATTTAAAGATAGGAGTGAGCTGTAGGACTGTTGTCGCCTCCTTGGTCTAATGGCAGCATTTATGGGCTGTGGACCGGGAGATCGTGGGTTCGATTCCCAGACCGGGCAAAGCGAATTTTCTAATTTAATTTGCCCGGAACTGGACCCCTCATAGGGAGTTGACGTCAGAGAGGCAGCCGGTCGAAAAACTTAGCCAAATCATTTCTGCAACATGCTTGAAAATGTTTGTAGCGCCGACCCCACATTAAAATGGGATAAGGGCAGGTAGAAAGAATTTGAGCTATAGGACAAATCGTGATAAGGTGTAACTCTAGATTAGTAATAGCGCTGCAAGTCGCCCTTACACGAAAAGTTGCATGTTATACACAAAGGGTCTCTGGAATTCAAAACCATCTTAGGGACTACGACTCCGCAGAGAGCGATGGCTGTCAGGGCTATAAGAGGATACCGTACGGTCTCTTTTGAGGCGGCCTCCCTCTTGGCCGGATTCCCGCCCTGGGATTTGGAGGCGAAAGTACTTGCGTCACTTTTTCAATGGCGCGGGGAGACACTCGAACGGGGCTTGAGATTTGCGCCTAGTGAAATTGAGAGCCGCAGAAACCAACTCCAACAAATCCTGGCGGCGGAATGGGAACAGCGATTAGAGCATCCCAGCTCCGGCGCGGTGATCATAGAAGCCATTCGGCCTATATTTGCGGAATGGCTTGGGAGGCGACACGGCACTCTAAGCTTTAGGGTTACGCAGGTGCTCTCAGGGCATGGTTGCTTTGGGAAGTACCTGTGCCGCATCCGTCGAGAGCCGACACCGGAGTGCCATCATTGTGACTGCGACGAAGACTCGTCGCAGCACACACTGGTCACTTGTCCCGCATGGGATTCACCGCGCCGCGAATTAATCGCGTCCGTTGGGGACGACTTGTCGCTCTCAACTCTGGTAGCAGCCATGATTGAGAGCGAAGAGGGGTGGAGCGCCGTTGCCTCATTTTGCGAATGTGTTATGTCCGCAAAAGAGGCAGCGGAGAGGGAAAGGGAGCGTAGTAGCAGGCGTCCCTCCCAAATTAGGCGAACGCGACGCCAGAGAGACGATCTCCGGCCCCCATAAACCGACCTGCAGGCGGCGGCTGCCTAGACCAGCCCACCGCCCTGCAATATAAGGTCTGATGTGGAGGCGTGATGTACGCCTTATATTTTGTACTCCGTCTGAGGAGGGCACTAGTCCTCAGACCACGAGGGGCCTTGAAGAAGGGCCCACTCCCGCGGGGGCTGCGGCTGAATGCAATTGCGTAACCCGTGGCCTTCGCAATAGGGAGAGAGAGGAACACCGCGGGGTTTAGTCGGTAGGACGGTATATGCCGGTGAGTCCGACATACCTCCGAGTTTCGACTTGGAGATGTCTGTAAACAGATTCCCCGTGTAAAAAAAAAAAAAAAAAAAAAAAAAAAAAAAAAAAAAAAAAAAAAAAAAAAAAAAAAAAAAAAAAAAAAAAGGGACTACGACTCAGAACCTAGTCAACTAATTTGTGAGGCAAAAAAATACCACGGAAAAGAAGAAAAAATATTATAGAGGTACTATGTCAATCAATACCTAATACAATCTAGTGTATTGAATCTTCAGTATTTGGAATTACTAATTAGTATCTGTTTTTATCCGTTTAAGAAATCGGTGTAACTAATAAGTAAGGATTTATCTCCTAGATGGGGGATGACGTCAGGCAGGCAGCCGGTCGTAAAGACTAACCCAAATCCTTTCTGCAACATGCTTGAAAAAGTGTGTGGCATCCCACATTAAGGTGGGTTATCCCACCTACCTTATGGTAGGTAGGTAGAAAGAAAAGGTATTGGTAAGCATTTCCTTCCTATCCAGAGAATAAAGCTACGCGTAAAGCATTTCAAACTCGCAACGGGGAGGTTACCACCACGTCTTATAGCAATATTATTATAATCATAGTTGTACCATTTCGCGACTGCCGCGATTGTGTAGATGTATTTCGGTACGACTACCGTCCTGGGGTCTCGGGTTCGATCCTCGGATCGGGCAAAGTGATATTGGATTTTTCCATATCACCCCGGAGTCTGGAATTTGTGCCCGATATGGCGATAGGCTCGCCCCCTATCACATCTGGGACGGAGCTAAGCTTGGCGAAATGTCCGTGTTCTAGTTCGCTAGTTCACCTCTGCCTACCCCTTCGGGGATACAGGCGTGAGCTTATGTTATGTTATTTTACAAAAAAACAAAGTAATATTATAATAATACTGCTATAAAACGTTGAGGTGACCCCCCTGGTGATAAATACAAGAGTAGGACCGCGGACGAAAATGACATAGTAAATAATATTATATTAATAGCGCGATGTGCACCTTACGAGTGATTCCAAAGAGGCTGCGGTATGACGCATGACGCAACATAGCTGCGAGTTGTGACTAATCAAAGATAAGGAATGCAATTACAATTATTTTATTTATGCCCATACTGTGGCTCAATGAACAAAATCTATTCACTGCGCGAGTGTTGATTGAGATATCGATTTTGTTTGTAAAATGCGATTTACTGCAGGAACCATTTGATGATGAACTTTGCTTCGTAAATAACACTTCTCTTGGGAAACATCTATGTAATTATAAACATAATGCACTAAATCATTAATCTAAATAGAGTTATATTAAAATCGATTCCAATAGCAATTTTACTACTATTATAAATGCAAAGAGAGTTATATAGATGCAATCGTTTGGATGGATGGATGTTTATTACTCAATCACACCAGAATGGCTGAACGGATCTGGATGAAATTTGGCACAGAGATAGATTATAGTCTGGAATAGCACATACTTTTAATCCTAGAAAACGATATGGTCCCGTGGGATAGATTTGTTAACAAATTTTCGAGTGAATGAAGTTGCAGACAACAGCTAATGTTTTATATTTTTGGTAATACTGGTCACAATTTAGAAACCATCCAAATGTGTCTGATGACTATGACCACGCATAGTTACGGGTTTCATAGTAGTTATGAAGGTTAATAAAATCAAATTTTCTGAAAATTCACTCAACACATCTTGTTCCAACAAATCCTCGTTAAAAGTATTCTTTAATTTCCACTACATTTGTAATGATATTAGATTTTCTACCGACTGTGTATATAAATATTTTTATGTATGTTACGCCGAGATCTCCGCCAAATGTGGACCAATCTTCAAATTCTTTTTGTGTTCGATAGAGCTTCTTTCAAGGGTGGTCCCATATAATAGTTAACTAACATTTTTATAATATTTTGCAGGATTGCATACACAGTTACTACTATTGTTTTGGAAAAGTTTTCCAACAGAATATTGAAGTGTGAACTGGGCATATTATTTGTTTTAGTTTAATACATTATATTTAAAGAGGATACATATTATTTCAAATCATTCACAGAACAATGGTACCTACCACTGTCATCTGTTATTTTCCCACTATTCTTTCTATGCTCTTCTATTCTTAAGTCTTAAAACAAGCAGTAATATAATAGTTTGTTATAAAGTAATTAATGACATAACAATCCCATACAGGAGTGTGTCTATACATATGTATATTAATGTAACAATCCCGAATCTGCAAACTGGTCAAATTGATAAAATTAAGTATCCATAACTGACCTGTATTTTTTTCAATGAAATTTCATACTACAATTATTGCCACCAGTGTCATGCTTGGACAAAAAAGCCTAAATTAAAAAAATAAACCTAAATTATGAAAAGATGCATGAGTGTGGAAGAGGCAGAAGAGTCTGGATCGTACCTTCTGGTGTTCAATAGTATCTGCCTACCCCCATGGGATACAGGCGAGAGTATGTATGTAAATTAAGTAAACATAAGTGTTCTAAAAATTATTGAATGCAACCTTTTTCTTTCATTTCTTAATGTAAACTACTCTAAATTGGTTTCTGTAACATCCTTGAAATTAAATCCTTTTTTTTATCTGAGCATAGCATACATAGAAAAGACGTACTAAACTGTCAGTTATGTAAAAAATAAAACTGATACCATTTTAAATAGCCGCCTCATTGTACATAGTGTACAGACTTAGCCATAGGTAGGTAGTTCAAGGATTTAATTCAAAAGCAGACAGCAACATCTAAAAACTAGTCATGCAGACAAAAACCAGTTAAACAGGAAAACATTACATAAATACTAATTAAATAATTACAAAAAATACACTTATTATGTTTGTACGAAAAATTTTCTATTCATATTTATGTTAGTCCAAATTCATTAGGTAAGTCATCCTTACATATTTCAAAACACAGTCCCTCTGTAAATCTGGTCAGTCTGTCTGAATGTGATAAAGTCAAACATTACCAAACAAAACATTATAAAGTTTTTACCAAAGGATGTATGTAGTTGTTCATGAGGTAGGTAGGTTTACAATTTTAACCCAGCAATGTAAGAAATGCAGGAAAAACTGTGAGCAAACACTAGTTCGTATTTCGTAAGACTGAATATAACCCAGGACCTCCCGGTCCACAGCCCATTTATGCTGCCATGTCAAACCCCTTCTGGGGATAAAATGTAATATATCGACCGTATGCTGCCAATACCTCCTAACATTTTTACAAAAATATTGTTTTTGCACTATCTTTTAGTTTTAATTGAACATTATGTAAATATTTTCTTATTAGCAATATTAAACTATTGTAAAATTAATAAACTCGGATTTTGGAAGCATAAATATCATCTATATTTTTTAATATATTTATTTATTTTTTTATTAGTTTTTATTGTCTCGTATAAACTTGATCTCAAAGCACTTAGGAGGTATTGGCGGCTTAGGTTGATATGCACTTAAATAAATAGGAATCAAAACACATACATCCAGTGCAACATAATGCAAAGATCTGTCAACAAACAGTCTTTGTTTACATTTGTTTATGTTAACATACTTTTCCCACCAGAAGTGTAGCATGTGTTTCAATATAGCTTATCAATAACTGCATCCAGAGAGGATTAAATCTCAACACAGATTATTATCTTTTCAGTGTTAAATACTATGTCACTCTTTTGTATAATTACCTGTGCATTTTGTTTTAGTGTATGTTGTAACCAGATATTCATGTATATTTTACATTTTCTCTTATTAATATAGAACCTTTAATCTAATAATAGCTTACACACACACATAAGCTCACGCCTGTATCCCCGAAAGGGTAGGCAGAGGTGTACTAGCCAACTAGTACACCCACATTTCGCCGAAATAATAGCTTATTATTTCATCATAATATTATGTTATAAAGTCGCCTCCTTGGTCTAGTGGCAGTATGTATGGACTGTGGACCTGGAGGTCCTGTGTTCGATTCCCAGCTCAGGCAAAGTAAATTTTCTAATTTAATTTGGCCAGGACTGGATCCCTCATAGGGGGTTGACGTCAGGCAGGCGGCTGGTCTTAAAATTAAGCCAAATCCTATCTGCAACTTGCTTGAAAAAGTGTGTTGCCCCAACTCCACATAAGGTGGGATAAGGACAGGTAGAAGAAGATTATGTTATAAACAGTAATAGTGTTGGAACCTCAAGTTTGTCACAAATTATTTCTTTTCGCAGTCCTAGCAATTTGCCCATTTTGATATCCTTATATCAAAACTAGAACAAAAATATAATAAGTAAACTAATATAATTATAAGTCTGTGGCCCCGTTTGCTATTGAAATATATTTGTTTGAAGTATGAATGAAGAGGCATCCTTCATTCATTATTTATTATTGCAATAAAAACAAGATTTTATGTTAAGTTAGATTATATCATGATTATAATCAGTAGGAAACTATTGACAGAAAAACAATACCAGAATCATAATACAACTAAAATAATGCATACACCCGTCAGAGGCGGCACATATATAATGTTACATAAGCGTATGGGCCACCAGTGGCCGAGCTGCCCGTGACTATTTAAAAAAGTAGTGTGTCAAAATCGGGCAAAGTGGCAATCCAGAGTCTCTACCTATCCCTATGGGATACAGGCGTAATATTATGTATTTATGTATGTACTGATATAAAAAAAATATGACATTAGAATAAAAGAAAAACACAAGCAGATAATAATATACAAAGAATATTCTTCATATTTGAATGTACACTTTAATTCATTCATTATCAGTTTGTGTTCCAAAGAATAAGTATAAAAAGTTCTTTGTTGAAACACAAAAGGTGCTGTTTTATATTGAATAGGTACTGTCGCTCAAGTTCATTGCTTTCTACACATATTTATAGCCGAAAACGGAATGCTCAGTGATGCGAAGAGATACCAACAGCTACAGTCAAAGACCTGTTTTTATAATTTAGATAAGAGTTCATTGAGGCAGTCTTTGTGAAGTGTTCAAATAACATTTTGCTGGAAACAATATTCCAATATAAGAATTTACTGCATTTCATACAGCCATAACAATAAAAATATAATTTTTACAGACTGTTTTAGAAAGTTTCTTTGTAATAGTTCAACGTTTAGCATAACAATAATTAAACCATTAATATGCTTCCGCAATTACTATTAGATTAAATAACATGAAACAAATCAAGCAATTACATTCAAAAATATATTGCTTGACAAAAACACAAATTTTGTCTCCAATAGGATAAAATTTTTGATGGAATCTAAATAATGTGTGACATTTTATGGATTCAATAAATTATTTTATTTTATTTGGAAATAAAACATGTCATAATAATCAACATAGGCAACAAAATGAATCTGACCCAAATCACAAAAATCAGGAAAAAGAAATAAGTGGCAGAAAATTAAACATAATGCAACACTAATAATTAATCTCTAAAATTAATAGAATGTGTAGGAAAATTTTAATAAACAATAACAATGATAAGGACATTATTCATTAATATAGACATTAATGTAATCAGAATGTAGGACACAACAATGATGTGGGATGGTACAAAACTACAGGAAATCAATGTGGTCGACAAAGTAAACACCATTATAAATACAAAACTGACGAGCTTGAAAACAATGCAACTCACCAATTGGAATTCTCTTCGCCTGTCATAAGCCCTTTTTATGGCCCTGTCAAGCCACAAAGAGTGTATATGCGGCGCATAATGCATGAACAGCCGGCTGTCGAGCGAGGCCGTGCTGAAGTGCAGCGCCTGCTGGCCCACGTCCAGGTTGCGAGGGTTCTCCCACGGTATAGCGAGCTTGTCCCTTGCATCCACTAACACTTGTATCCCCTTCACTATGTTCTGATATATCACATGTTGATACTCGCGCACCAGTTCCGGCTCGAACTTCACTTTGTGTATGATTCTCATCTGTTTGAGGAATGTTGACTTTCCGCTTTCACCCGCGCCGAGCAGGAGCAGCTTTACCTGCCGCCGCAATGTCTGTTTGTCCTTCTCCAGTATTCTGTCTATCTCCTTGCTCCTGTACCGCTGCTCGATCTCCTCCGGAGACAGTTTCAGGCGCAGCCAACATGTCAGAGCCTCGGCACAACAGGTACATGACCACAAATCGTTGGCCATTTTGCATGATTATCGACGCCCATATAAAAGAAAGAAACCAAGGGAAACACCTTACACGATATTTTTAACGTTCATTCTACACAAGTTTTTGTAACGGCACTACGTACGCACTGATAAATGATAATACATAATAAATTAAAGCTTAAATCCGGAATTCAGTAATACACACGCATTCCACCCCTCCCAAACTCATTCAGAAATGAAAAGCCACAGATAATATATATCAGATGATGGAATTGGATTTCCACAGATTCTAGAATGAATGAAAATTAAAAAGTCCTTCTCAAGCATTACATCAAGCATTCATGATTCCGAATCACGCATAGATAAGTTTGCTGAACTATATTATTTAATTTTGAAACGGCAACACTAGACATCAATCACTGTCAAGTGTCACATACATACGTGATCTGTCAAGTTGTCAAATGTCAAATCGTGAACAAGTCGCGCACATTGCACACGTGTTTTTTCCGATTATTTCGAAGAGAAATTGAAGTGCTTTTATGTGTTTTCTTGGTGTCTTATGTTTTTTATTGGACCAATTATTAACTACATTACATATTTGTATCCAGACTGCGTACTGAATGTTAACCATGTAAACAAAAAAATAAGCGATGTCCAAAGAAGGTTATAGTCCAGAGAAGAAAGAAAGTGATAACAAGGTTGTATTAGAAAGATTACAAACCTATTTGAAAGATAAGAGAACCAGCGAATCATCTGAACCAAGTGCTGGCTATAGCAAACCGAGTACAAGTTACGAACCCAGTTCACATACGGTACCCAGCATAGAAGATAACAGTAACATATTACGCGAAGTTCTAAACCACAAAAAGGCAGAACTGCTTAGACAACCAGAAATAATAGAGTTTCTAAAATCTGTAGCGTCTGATCTCAAGAAATAATGGCGGTGACTGCTCAAAAAAGTGTCGCATCCTTGATGCAAAAAACTTTAGACCGGCAAGCGGCACTGGCGCGTACGCGGTTGAGGTTCTCGAAGAACCAGATAAAACAGATATTGCTGAACTATGCTGGGAAAGGGAGTTCCGGTCCTTATGGTGAACTGGTGAAAGTATTGAGAGATTATCCATTAAATGATGAAAACTATAGAATAGTGTTTGATGACTGTTTATCTTGTGTGGTGGTGTTGGGGAGAGACTTCAAGCAGCTGGTGGAAGTGGTGTGTGATGTAGAGTGGGCCAGTCGGAGTGAGGAGCTGGTGGCACTGTTCAGCAGGTTTGTGCTGAGTCTAGTCACCGCACACACCTACCACTGCCCACAAGTTATGACATGTTTAGTTAAATTGTTCAAAGGTATGTTTTTGCTTAGTCATGTTTTCAATGTTGTGCAATATTGCAAAATTAATTTCAACTTCAAATAGCCCTCAGCCTGTTTCACTGTTACTGAACAACCAAAATATAATCAAGGATAATAAATATGCAGCCTTTCTAGACCTAGTCCATGTATCTGTTTTTACAAACACATACCATTAGGAGATAGTCTCGGCCTTCGGTGGCCTATATGCTTATGTATCATATATATGTGCCACCTCCAACGGGTTAAAAGGTGGACAAATATATTCTAAGGGGAACAACAGAACATGAATCAATGTTATTTATTATATTCTACATATTATTACATGTTATTATTAATTTCGGGATGTAGCTCTGTCATTTAGGACAATTCTGACAATATCAAGTGTGATAAATATACACAAATAAAGAGCATATACCATGCAATCATGTTGAGTAGTAGAGTCACACTTTAGACAGTAATGTCTACAGCACAAATGGGCTGACTAAACCAGTGTAATACCACTGACCCACAGAAAACCAACATAAAGTAGCAGTTTATTGTTGCATTTCATTCTGTGAGTGAGTACTGGTGGCCCAATTTCCAGTGCCAGTGCCCCAATCCCCATTCCACTCTTTTTAGGTTGGCAACATACCCATGAATCTTTTTGTATCTTGTGTCTATGGGCTGTGGAGATCACTTATCAGGTGACCCACCTGTCCATTTGCCAGTCTCTGCTATAAAAACAAAAATCATGATCAATAGATCATAGAGAATCAATAGATGCCCACTCAACCATTACTACATGTTATGAAATATGTAGACAATGTTTAGTGGGTAGTTGCACAATATTAAACAATGTCTTTATTGAAATAAAACTATTATTGCGGATTCTATCACGATTTGGTTTTAATTTTTATGTAATATTAACATTTTTGAACAAATGACACCTTAGTTTGACCTGTGACCACGAGGCTGCAAAGATTTCAAAACATTGGGCACAAAAAACGAAATCGTGATAGAATCCGTAAAAATAGTTTTAATTTAATGAATAACATTCATGTAAACCTAAGAAATCATAATTATGTCTTTGTTACAGCTGATGATGAAACTTGGGAGGACACTCCACCACCTGAAAGAGTCAATAGATGGTCTAACATTCATACAATTATAGCACAAATAGTAGCAATTATACCAATGTAAGTATATACAGAAATTTATTAATACAAAGATTAACGATTATTCAACAACCTTCAATCTTGATTTGAATTTTAATTAATTGAATATGCCAATAATAAATGGATTGATGAATTTATTTCTAATAACCTTAGAGGATGAGAATTGTTTTCAAATTGTAAACAACATGTTTTATTAAACCCTTGTCCTTTCTTATAAAAACATTATATAACCAGTTTTTTCCATGCTTTGAAAATGAAGGGGACAAACTAGTTTTAAAGTTAACGCCCAAATGGTCAAACACTCTTCAACTTTAACGACTTCCTACAGTGGTTTTCGCCATACAATTTTGACAGATAAGGCAGTCTTAAACGACATAAGGCGACCTTAAGTGTATGAACATTCGGCAGTAAGTAACTCATAAGTAAGGGGCTTGTTTGTTTTATGTATATGGTGAAATTGATAAATAGATTACATTCTGCC
The DNA here is from genome assembly GCA_036417725.1 of Clanis bilineata. Classification (NCBI taxonomy): domain Eukaryota; kingdom Metazoa; phylum Arthropoda; class Insecta; order Lepidoptera; family Sphingidae; genus Clanis; species Clanis bilineata. The sequence continues at coordinate 3,707,383 of CM071146.1, read as the reverse complement.
ACTTATTACATACAGGGTGTTGAGCAATATAGGTGTTCATAATATTGACAAATTAAAATCTGAAATGGAAAATGGTGACTGTAACCATTTGTCCCAGTGGTACAGTAGGCAGTGATTCAGAAGCTTTATGGGTAAAATTCTGACACTAAACTGAATATCATTGGGGTGTGCATTTTTGCCCTTTATTGGTGTACCTAAGCCCCAATTGACGTTTCTCTGTACCACCTAGAACTGTACTTGGGTTGCTTTGATAAAGTACACAAGATTGTCTGGCTGAAAACCCTGAAGAAAAAGACTAACTGAAATCATTATTTTTACATGGTCTTGGTGGTACAACTGTATTACGTGCAATGACTACCTTCCTGTCGAAGTCTCGGGTTAGTTCCTGAAGTTTCGAGCCTATTGGATACAAATTCCAGACTCCAGGCTCGTACAGAGTAGAAAAACTCAATATCACTTTACCCGACCTGGGGATCGAACCCCAGAATCGGATGGTAGTCGTCCCATAAAACCACTATGCCACTGAGGCAGTCACTATACATAATGTACAGCCACAGCATACAGTGGCGAAATATGATCCTTCACTGTGCCTCTCAATTTTAGGGGAGTGGAAGATTTTTTGAAACACAACTTCAAGTTGGGCGTCACTGACACCGGGCAATTACCAGAAATGGTGAGAGACTGCTAGATTTTTTTATAGTCAAGTTTTGGAATTAAATATGTCCACAAACTTGCACATGTTCACATTTATGTATGTGTGTGTAGAAAATAAATGGTTTAAATGGTTTACATGATTTACGACCTCAATATCGCAATAGGCAATTAGCCATCTAGCGACACAAGGTCGCGGGTTCGATTCCCGTTTTAAGACAAAAGATTTGCAATTTGCAAATACATGTCCTGGGTCTTTTGTAAAAGGCTGCAGCAAAGTACTACATAGTTCCAGATAACCATGCTACCAAGAACAGTAGTTTGAGTCAGAACTATGTATGTATTTTTATAATATATGCTCATGGCATAACTACTTTGGGACAAAATAAAGCACTGTCACACCTGGCATTTTTGCTATTGTGATTGTTCTTTTGCCTCAAAGTTTCTCCCAGCAAGCTATGCCATGCTATTGGGTGCTGTAATTGGTTATGACCAACTGCAATGGCTGTTCATGCCTGCTATGAAAAATAACTGTTAAAAATAAGACTAAACATAAACAAGCGAAAATACAAAATATATATGTGCTGATAAATGGATGTGTCTCCATCACGGACACTTTTGTTTTTCGGTAATAAATGTTTATACTGCTAAGGCAAGATTGTTGACGAGAGGTAGTATCCATCTGAGGGACCAATATGCCCGTAATCCTGTATCCATAATAATTCGTTAATATTAACTAAAATTCTTGTGGTACTATTCTTCGGTGCATAAGGGATGAAAATGAATGACTTAAGATCCAGAATAAATGCAATTTTCCGACTATGTAAATATTTGTTCAAGCTTTAAGGGTGACTAATCTATTACTAATCTAGAGTTACATCTTACCTCGATTTATCCTACAGCTCACGCCTATCTTTAAATTAAGATTTGGGATAAAGAGATGTATCGCGGAACTGCAAGTGGTCCTAAATATATTTTTTAATCCCGATTTCCTAATCCTCATTTCATTGAAGTTCAACAACGCACCTGCGGTTCTGCGGGTATTCGCGGTCGATGAAAATTTCTTATCGTCCAGTGACCCCTTCTCTTTGTATTTATGGTGGGGGTGTCTGCAGTAACAGACAGATTCAGCTCGCCTCTCTGGAACCATTTCACCCTTAATCGCCAGTAACCCCTTGCTACAATCTTGACATAGTATTTGGGTTTTTTCTTTGGCGATTTGAAAAGAATGGTCGTTTCATGCAACCTGTTTTTTAATTAATCTTCATCATTATCATTGACAAGACAAATCAAACTTAATTACATAGTTTTATTTTAAAGGCTAAATCACAGAACGGTTGATTAACTGTTTTGTGAGTTGAAATTTTCATTTAAGGCCTTCTGAGAAAAGTTGAAATTATTTTAATTATAAATACCTTTGGATAGTATCCATTGGATTATTATTTATGGTCGGGACGTCTGCAATCGCACAAATGGGCGATCAGCTCCCTTACTAGAACTATTTCCTTAATCCCAGTCTGGGTGCAACTCCACTTTTGCATTAAAGGCGACTAGGCTATGCAACAGCCCCCGAAATCCATTGGATACAGTTATATTCATTTTCTCTTTGATTATAATTGATGCCTTGGTGGCGTGGTTGTATTACGGTACGACTACTGTCCTGAGGTCTCGGGTTCGATCCCCGGGTCAGGCAAAGTGATATTGGATTTTTCCATATCAGCCAAGAGTTTGGAATTTGTGCCCGATATGGCGATAGGCTCGCCCCCTATCACATCTGGGACGGAACTAAGCTCGGCGAAATGTGGGTGTTCTAGTTCGCTAGTGCGCCTCTGCCTACCCTTTTGGGGATACAGGCGTGAGCTTTTGTTATGTTATAATTATGGTATTTTTGTTTTTTCTTTCAGGTGTAGCGATCTTCTAATGCACATAGTTATAGACCAATTTCCTTACTACAAAGCGGGATGCAATGCCAACAGATCGTATATACACAACTTAATCTGGATGAGCAAGTACATACCGTCGCTTAGGGAACAGATAATGACCGCAATTATTAACAGGTATGACATACTACTAAATCAGTAATTTTAACAAATTGTAGTTCACAACTTTAAAATCTCAATCTCAACTTAAAACCTTAATAATTTATATGATTTCGATTTCCAAATAACTTTTTATATGGGTTAAAATACTACACCAACTTTTTAGAGCAGCTGTATATCATATATACAGGTTGTAGCAAAAAGGTGGTGTCAATAATAACAACACTTAAAGGGAGGATGGCTAGCAATTTAACGGTAAAGTTTAAATTTCGTAATGTTTTATGAATAATGGAACCTTGAATAATATATGACGTCAAAATTGTTTTTGGTCCATTGGGTTAGCTGTTGTACATTTGGAAACTACCTATGGGGTAATTAATTCTTATTAACATATACACAGCTATTCTTATACTAATTGCGAAGATTTACAGGTCGCATTTCAATTTTAAAATTCCCATGCTTAATAATTGATGCAAAAAATGAGTTTAAATTTTTATATTTTAACTTTACCATTACTCGTTAAACAGTTCTCCCTGTATGTGAAATTGTTATTGGTACCAACTTTCTGCAACATATACCCATATACATAGTATGTTAAATATTTTATTTGCTTTTAAATTGAACACAAATTCTTGGATAAATAGGACACTATTCTGATTAAGCATTACCAATTCAAAATTTTATTTACTTTTTAGAATGATAACAATGGATGTAAACATAGTGGAAAGGGAGAAAAATAAAGCCCAAAATGATGCTGTATTTGAAATGGATGTTGAGGAACGGGACGAGGTGGCTGACGCGTTGGATTACAGCATGTTGGAAATGTTGCGGTGGTTGGAGGATGAAAGAGAACCTGTTATGAACATGCTTTGCAATGTTTTCGAGAGAGTTATATTACCTACTTATGGTATTAGGTAAGTGTTTTTGTTAGGACTCCAAAATCAAATAGCTAAAAATTAACTTATAGTTTCGCCATATCTGTCTGTCTGAACGAGATTTATCTTAAGCCGCGCCTCCTGCACTAGTTTTTCTCGAAACATTACAAAACAACACATACGCAGAACAACGATTTTAGCTGTCTCCTGCTCGTACAACAATGAACCATAGATAAAAAAAAAATTGTGTAATGATTTAGTGCAGGAGACGCGGCTTTAGAGACTATTAGAACTAGAGCACTGTAATTTGAACACAAACTTGTACCAGTTATGATATTACCTTTATTGCCCCTTACTTATAAAAATATTTAAGCGCTCTTTATCTTTATACCATAGGTTGTCCCTTTCATTTTTAAACAATGTAACACAAGGAAAAAAGTGACAGGTTATTGTTAACCATTTGCTCAGCAAAAAATGCTTTTATAAGTAAGCCCATTATCTCTACCCCAATGCCACTTATAAAAATATTTAAGCGCTGCTTATCTTTAACCATAGGTTGTCCCTTTCATTTTTAAACAATGTAAGGTAAGGAAAAAAGTGACAGGCTATTCTTAGCGAAAAGATAAGCGAAAATGTTTTTATAAGTTAGGCCATTTATGTTCACGTATATTACTTTAACTTTTGTCGGCGAATGAAACGTTTTATCTTTAAATTCGCAGTAAACATATAGCCTTGGAAATAATATTCAGTACTGATAATTTATGATACTGTTGACCCATATCAGTATAGATAATTTATGCGGAATTTTTAAGTTATTTTTATAGCGTAGTATTTATTTTATTTTCATTCCAAAACTTAAAAGCATGTACGGCACTATTAGGATATTATGCCACATGGTGTATGTTACATAATAAATATTATAAAATTATGATAAAGATCCCTAGATTCTCTTGTAGCAAATTGGTGCATGTTGTAACAAGATGGTAGAATCTAATCTGAGCAATAGGATTAAAATGCACTGTGTGACGAATCCAATTTTTATGCTATGCGACGGTTTTTTCAACCATTTACCATATGACACTTAAATAATATTAAGTATTGTATCTTTTCCAGACACGTCCAATTCCTAATACTGTACACAATATCAATCAACCAGCAGTGTGCTGATCGTATACTCAATAACTTATGGGTGGTGGCCGCCGGCTTGCAAGGTCTGGGACCTGGCGCCTTCGCCACCAGACGAACGGCCGCTAGCCATCTAGCTGGACTACTAGCTCGATGTGTCAGGATACCTAACACAAGACTAATACATTACCTGAAGACCATGGCTGAATGGTGTCACGCGTACATAACGGCCACTCAAGAGTCTACCACCGCGACGGACAATATCAAGGCACATGGGGCGTTCCATGCCATTTGTCATGCGATATTCTACCTTGTTGCGTTTAAGAATCATCACCTGTTTATGAACAAAGAAAGTGAGTGTTTTATATACATTTTTCAAGGTTTTATACCCAAAAAGATGCCACTGGAATCTTATTATGATTTTTTTATAGGATTTTTTTATTGTTTATATGAAATAATATACAATATTCTTATTAAGAAGTTGACTGTTTGGCAAGTGTGTGTTTGGCAAGGTCTGTTTTATACCAATCCCTAGCAATTTTTACAAGCTACTCCTAAATACAACAAATTCCTTTATTGGTTTTTAAGTTTATGCCATTTTTTTTCAATACTGCCAACATAAAAAATGTATGAGTGATTTAGCAGAGCTATTCATACCAGTGTTTCAAATTGTATTGATTACAATGTAACTGTAATCAAGTGTTTCAAATTCTGTTGATTACAATGTAACTGTGTAATCAATGATTTCAAATTGTGTTGATTACAGTTTCAAGTGTTTCCAAATTGTATTGATTATAATGTAACTGTGTACTTTTGCAGACGTGAATTTCGTGGAATCACTGAACTTGGGCCGGCTGGTGGCGTGCGCGCTCAACCCGCTGCGCTGGTGTCCCCCCGCCGTGGCGCGTGCCTTCTCCTGCGTGACTCGCGCGCACCAGCTGGTCTACTGCGCGCCCGTCATGGAGCGGAACGCGCGCCACTCGCTGCACACCGCCACCGCCACGCACGTGGACGAGTGGTTCCCCTACGATCCCTACACGCTGCCCACGTGAGTATACGTAGAGCATCTATACAATACACACCCACATTGAGACAAACCACGAAGGCACTTCACCGTGCGCTTACCCCGAGACATTAGACGTGAAGTCTCACAATGCCCAGTGAATAGTGAGACTTCAGCCAGTGGGCTACAATGTCTCAAACCAGAATAATATGTTGCTTGTAGGTATTTTTTTTTTATAGCAAAGATTGGCAAATGAGCAGATGGGTCACCTGATGGTAAGTGATCTCCACCGCCCATAGACACCCAAGACACAAATAGAATCATGGGTGCGTTGCCAACCTAAAAGGAGGGAATGGAAAGGGTCGGAAGGGGATTGGGAATGGGAGAGGGGAAATGGGCCACCGGAAATCTCACTCACCGAACGAAACGCGACAGCAAGCTGCCACTTTACGTCGGTTTTCTGTGAGACAGTGGTATCTAACCGGTCGAGACGGCCCATTCGTGCTATAGACGTTACTGTCTACAGCGTGGCTCTACCACTTGGTAAGGTATATATGAACATTATGATAGTATCTACCTGGCCACACCCTGTAGTCTGTAGTATGTTAGGTCGTGTACTTAATAAGGTTCAAAATTGAATAGCAGTGTGGATTAATTAATATTGGTAACCAGTATTCGATTCTGCCCAGTACAATTTTAATTATACAATTGTTTTAAACATCTTTCATTAATGAGAGTGGACGGAAATAGGGATTTGAGTATGACTGAATGTATTATTTACGTGCACGTGCGTATGTGTGAGTATGTATGTTGTTTAGTAAAAAATATTTGGTACAGACAATATCAACAATACAAACTTTTAACATTTTCCAGGTCTGGAAAAATGATATGGCCACTATGTATAGAATACAAAGATTTCTTGAAAGTTGGTGAAGATGAAACCCAGTACACCAACATGAAGAAAAAGCTTGACGGTGACGACGATGATTTCCTGTCTGCCAGCCCGTGCCAGAGACTAGCCGGTTCACTGTCAAACGGCGCCTCGCCTGGATTCAGAACTAGCGAGAATATATTTATTAATTAATTATTTTATTTATATTGCTAGGTGGACAGACAACCTGATAAAGGTAACAGGAAGTCGCTGTATGCAGGCCGCTTCCAACAGGTCGATCTGGTAATCTTTGGGGAAGGCCTATGTCCAGCGGTGGACGTCCTGCGGCTGATGATGATGATGATGATGATGATGATTAATACATATTTATTGAAACGAGTTGTTTGTGTGTACTAGGAAGTACAATATTTAGTTTAATTGTTGATTTGTTATCCCACTTGTTAGGAAAGCCATTTATTTTGTAATTTGAGGTTGTAAATTTAACTATGACCACAAATGATTCGTTTCGCAATATTACTGATGCAAAAGTACTGAGATTTTATAGTTATATTACATACATTATTATATTCATGTAGGAAATAAATGTTCTCTATTATTAGTATTTAATAAAAATATACCTCGTACATAAATGTCTATCTACTTAGGACTGTAATAAAAGATATACAACTTCTTTGCTTATGTATCGTACCTCATAATTAGATATATCACATAATACTTTAATGACCACTTGCAGCTCCGTGATAAACCTCTATTTATCCAAATCTTAATTTAAAGAAAGGAGTGAGCTGTAGGATAAATCGAGATAAGGTGTAATTGTAGATTAGTAATAGCGCTGCAAGTCGGCCTAAATGATGTTAATTTTTTAAGTCTTGTTCACTAGTAACAACATTCGACCTGAAATTTATTTATATGTACCTTTTTGTATTTTCGTTAAATGCGCAATTAGTGTTTGTACATAAATAGTTAAGTATAAATTAGATCCTTTGAATTGATTACTTCAAAACTCGTTTTATGTTCAGATAAAAACAAGCTTTATCCCCACTACTTATTTTAATTTTCCCAACATGATTTTGTACAAAACAATATTTTATCTTTTTACAAAACAATCAATTTTAGCAGTACATATTTATTTTGGCCGAGGCCTATGTCCAACAGTGGATGTCCTGTGGCTGATTATGATGATATTTATATGATTCTGTTGAACATGCAAAGATAATCGGACACTGGATCTTGTATAGTAAACTTGAGGCACTAGAAATATGTACATATTATGGAAACTATGTAATGATTACATAAAATATAAGTGATATTATCTAGCAACAATAAACTTCTTTAAAATAAAGCTTATTTATTGCACCTTAGTTTTTATTTACAAATAAAACAATGGTTAAAAAACGACTTTATTCACATAAAAAACAGACATGTACTATTTTAATTTCTTCAAGTAATATCTATAATAATTTGCAAAAAGCATTGGTATCATGTAAGTGACAAAATGTGGCACACTTTTTTCTTTGTAACAGTCGGTAGAGCGGTAAATAATTTTGGATCGATCGAGATCGATTGTTTAATTTTGAATTATTATTCTTTTAAAAATAATGGCTTCCACGCATATGCGGTGATTAAGCCAATGTCAAGGTAAATAGAGCAATTATGTTTTCATAATGACCATGAGACCCAGATGTGGATGATCTCAAGCCCCTGCTGGGATTATGGCGGTAATTCCTTCCAGTCCAGTGCGCCTCAGGATGACCTTCACTCGGCGAATCGACCGAACAAAGCCAGCCAACGCACCAAGCAAAACTCATCGAAGATCACCAGTTAAAATTTTTCCACATTATACTGTCCATCTTCACTGAAGTTTGATGCATTAACCACAACACTTATAACCAACAAACACAGCTCTAGACAATAATATAAAATAATTTTAACAAGCGACGCCCACCCTGTCAGACTTCCCGTCAAATTCTGAATTATTCATGCTCCTGCTCCAGTTATACCATTCGACAATAACAAAATATGTCCAAAAATATATATTGTTTTTATACAATTTTTTTAAATAAAATGCTACATTTTGTCACTTTACCATGCTTGGATAAAAAAAATATAATTAATGATTATAATAATTGGACCATGTTACGCAGAAATGATCCAAACCACAATTTTTTTTTTTAATTGTTATTGATGCCAACATGTTCTAAACCATTAATAGACCATATTGGTGTAAAATATTTTTGTGGGTTGGATCATTTCTGCGTAACACGGTCCAATTTAGATAGCCATGTGAGAATCATGTGGCAATATCACGAATCCAAAATATGAGATTACAATATTTTTTACAGTATTTATATTACAATTCACAACAAACTGACTTACAATGAACACATGACTACAATAAAATTACGCCTAAAGTTCTATTAACACTTCATCCTACGAGAGATCATTAAATTGCAGCTTATGGTAAAGGGAGTGATTAATATTATGGAAACATCAATATCATAAATGTGACTTAAGTACATCAATATTTAAAATGTGATACCGTATTGTAATTATCATTATCTAAAATTCTAAACTACTCAAATAGAACTTTAAACGCGATCTCACTGCACATACCTTAAATAGAATTTATCTTAAAAGCTAATGGCTCATTCACATTATTATCAAGATTGCATAAAATACGTAATTCTTTTGGTATCTTGGATGGATACAGGCGGTGGAGATCACTTACCATCACCTGCTCGTTTGCCAGTCTCTTCTATAAAAATCAAGGATAAACATGAACTAGGCGAGTCGTTCCAGGGTACTGAGGAAAAAAAGGGTTTTCAGAGTTAATATTATTGTGATAAGAGATCCTCCAGCAACTCTTGTGGAACTCGATATTGAAAAAAGAATGCTACTATTTTGCCAACAAAGCATGAATACCCGAAAGAATCAAGATCAAATTAGATGTAAACAAATACTTACGTATTTGTGTGTTATTACTGTTAACAATGCTATGGTATTACTTAGACCAGAGTTTTCAGATCATTTAAAACTAAAGCTAATGTAAAGAGCCATATAACTCAAATACTGTTAAACTTATAAACTAAAGACAAAACTGATTATCTCTTTTTGTGATACGGGTGGCGTCTCCTAAACGAGCTGACGGTCTTGTTTGGTGGTTGATGCTGCTTGTTCTGGTACTGAGCAACCACCGGTGACTCATGTGCTGCCAGTTTGTTCACCACAAAATCGTCACCAGGGTTCATACTTTCCATCATCTTGAGTTTCGCCTCTATTGACTGTATGGCTGTTTTTTTGCTAAGTTTTATTTCTGGCTTGGCGCCGGCTAGAGCGGCGATACCTAATTCTGGTTTTGGTTTCTCTTGATCCTCCTACAATATGAAAGAAAGAAAATGTATAATATTAATTTATTTGAGATTCCTCCTTGGTCTAGTGGCAGTATGCATGGGCTGTGAACTGGAGTTCCTGGGTTCGATTTCCAGCTCGGGCAATTTTTTTTAAATTTAATTTGCTCGGGACTGGATCCCTTAGAGGGGGCTGACATCAGGCAGGTGGTAGAATTTGAGATTCCTCATACATTCACATCAAGAGTATTTTTTCAAACTATACTAATGAAATAAATAAATAACACCCAACAGTCACACACATACTCCTGAACCCACACTAAGATCGAGTCTTGTGTAGTGGGAATCAGGAACTACGAGAGACTTTCGGTTTCACAACACCCAGACCCGAAACAAATATCTGTGAGCCTCACAAATATTTGTCTCTGTGTGGAGATCGAACCCGTGGCCTCTTGCTTCACAGCCGGCTGCTCGCCCGCTGCACCACAGAGGCTTGGTAACATACCTACAACTGTTTTAAAATCTGGTTTTAAACAAAAATAAAAAATCGATATAAGAAATATTTATGATACATTACCGAAATATTCTTTGCGAACTTGACACAAATCCTTTTCGAGCCCAGAAGCTGACCATTGAGTGAGTTCATAGCTTTAACGGCATCCTGCCTCATCTTGTAGGTGACGAATGCGAAGCCGCGCGGCTGCCCAACGTTGGGCCCACTGCGATGGAACAGCATGTCGAACTTCTCGATGTTGCCGTAGACGCGGACCAGTTTCAGTAATTGATACCGGTAATAAGAAAAGTTAGGATTAGCTTAATATGCTCAATAATGGCTGATTTCCTTATACAATCTCAATCTGATCCGGAAAGGTCAATCTAAAATGAACCATTACAATATTTTCAATTGAAAGTATTACATACATAAGCTCACACTTGTATCCCCGAAGGGGTAGGCAGAGGCAAACTAGAACACCACCCACATTTCGCTGAGCTTAGTTATGTCCAATATGTGATAGGGGGTGAGCCTATTGCCATATTGTGCACAAATTCCAGACTTTTTGAAAAACTCTATCACTGCCTGATCCAGGGATCGACCCCGAGACCTCAGGACGGTAGACATACTGAAATACATCTACACCACCGAGGCAGTTGTTAAAAGTATTATGTTTAAAGTTTGTTGTTATTGACTGAGTTTTTATGAATCTGCCCATGTCCAGATTGAGATAGTATATAGAATAGGTATCAACCAGCCATGAAAATTAAGCAGACCTTCTGAGAAATGTCATGTCTAATTAAAAAATCCATTACTCAAAAACAGCTGTTTTTGAGTAATGGATTTAATAAACATGGTTGTTGGCAAAACCATCAAACTTTGATCGAGGCCATATGAAAAAGGGCAGTCCTTATGAAACATCTTTGGAAAACAGTTCCAATGATTCACCTTGGGGTGGGATAGGGGCAGATAGAAAACCATATTAAGACAAAGTGTGATTAAAAAATAATTGGATTTCTTTAGTCAAATTTCATAGTTAGATAATTAAGTTTCATTACCGTTTATTTCTTTCTATCTACCCAAAAAATTTGGTCTACACAGGCTAATATGCAAAGCTGACATGTTGCCTAGATGTTGACTTGTCAAGTATTAAAAAATAATGGAAATCAGATAAATGGATCCTCAGTCTCAGGTGATTTAAGATAAATAAAATAAAATCTATAATAAAAGATAAAATAACCATACTCATTGACTCTTAGATCAAGGTTTCCGATCCACAGTCTCTTGTCACAAACATCATTTTGCTGTGCAGGCTCCAGTTGCAATGGCACCTTTAAATAAAATCAAATGAACAATTCCTGTAAAATATTGGAATTGAATATATCTATGTCCAGCCATGGATGTCCTGTGGCTGATGATGATGATGATTGGTACTGAATTACAGAATGGACCAACAAAAAACATCTCATGTGGTCCTAGTTTTATATAGATAAAGCCGCAGTCAAAAGCTCCAGTTAATTATAAATACTTAAAATTTAATTACACTAATATTATAAAGGCGAAAGTTTGTGAGTATGTGTGTTAGTATGTCTGTTACTCTTTCACTCAAAAACTACTGAATGGATTTTGATGAAACTTTAAGTAATAACAGATTTAAAAATTAGAATAACTCTTTGCCCACTTATTATCCCATAAACTTGGCAACAGCTAGTATACTATAATAAAAAAAATGAATGTAAACATTGAATAGACCATTGGGATTGTGGTCCCCAAATTCCCAAGTCCTTTACCACATTCCAACTACAAATTCTAATACTTGTTCTATTTTCATTAATTCACCTAAACAGTACACTCGTCAAATAGACAGCACAATACACACAAACGATAATTTCCCAAAAATAAATACAAACCGTCGCTCCCTCCATGTCCGTAGGTAAAAACACTACCATAAAATAAAAGAAACTTATGTTACAATATCATTTTAAATTACATTAAGAAAACACTGCAAAACTGTATTCCTTCGTAATAATACGATTTGTGGCGTACAAAATACAAATAAGAAAAAATATTTTGAGTAATCGTTGGATTTTTTTGGAAATGACAGCCACAATGACAGCTGACTGACAGCATAGATAATCAATATGTAAAAAAACACGAATGAATGATAATATGAATTCAATTAATAAATTGTCTATGAATTATTTCATCCCAATCATTACCCTGCAAGCAGGATACAGTGGCAAAATATGTTTTCTGGGTTTTAATCTTAGTTCAAGTCATAGAGTACCTTGAATATTATACTGGTTCGAATTGTTTTTACAATCTGTGTATATTTTTGAAATGTGTCATTCATTCTGGTGAGGTTTTGGCGGGAATTCTAACGGTGCGGGTGGTCGCTTGTTTTAATTATTTCATATTCTAGTCTAAAGTTGTGCTTGTAGTTTAAATGAGATGTGTATCTAAGCAATAAACATCAACGAAGATGGACAGTATGTGGAAGCTTTGAAATAAGTGATTTTGGACGCTTTTTGTCGGGTGGATGTGTCGACCATGTTCGACTCCTCCGCTGCGAGAAAATCGTCTAAAAAGCATCAAACTGGAAGGAATTGACGCCAAAACTTCAGCAGGGCCTTGAATTCGAACACATCCGATTTCATGGCACTTGTGAAAAATTAGATATAAGGAAATGAAGAAATAAAAAGCACTTAAGACGAGGCTGTATGGGCTAGATCCCTTTGCCTTCCCGAAAGGGAAAATTAAAAAAAAAAAAAAAAAAAAACATTCTGGTGAAAAAAGAAATACACATACACAAGAAGCAAGAACAGGAAAATTTCAAAACAAGAGAGAATAAAGAGATAAATCAGAGTTACTTGAAAGCTGAATAATAAATATGAGGCTACAATTAATAAAACCATACAAAGAATGAAGAAAGTAAACAGCAAAATACCAGGTATACTTCCACCACCACCAAAAACTGAAATCGATGGAAAAATTACGGATTTGGCATATAAAACTTTACCCGAACTTACGGAACTGAAAGATAGACAGGTTAAACTATTAAATAATAAGCCTTTTATATCAAAACTTCCAGACAAAGGTGCTAAAATACAGGCATTTCACGATAAAATTGTAATTGAAATAAAAGGAAAACAGGAGGAGTTAGACGCTTGTCGCATGTTTGATAACTTAAAACTGAGTGGCATTGACAAAGAAACTGTACAAGAAGTGGAATGGACGGGAAAATTCGGGAAGAATAAGAGCCCTTGTTTGGATTCTGACGACGACAGCGAGCCAGAAGACATCCTGCATATATTAAGTCAGAACACAGCAAAAGAAAAAAAAGTTAAAGTCGTAAAGCCTGAGAAACCTATAGTGAGCTACGAAGATCTGATCAGAATAGGTGAGCTACCCCACGTAAAATATATTATTGATAAAACAGAACACAATACAACATCAAAAGTAACTGGCCAGTTTAAACCATATAAAACAACAAAGAGTGATGTGCACAATCCTGAAAAAGAGATGAACAGAAGTAGAAGTCAAAAATGGGAAGTTACTGCGGCAACACCACCTCCTATTGTTCACGGACCAGCCAAAGTGCTGTCAATAGAAGACAGTTTAAAGTTGCAACAAGATTATAATTTAAAGTTGAAAGAGATTAATGCACAACATGCTGCTGAAAAGTTGGCAGTATTAGCTGGTATTAAAATGGAGAAGCTTCCGGAAGACACTTCTAAATTTGGATCGTACCGGGAAGCTGATAGTGATGATTCAAATGCATCTGACCCTGAGGGTAGTGACAAGGATGTTCATGATGAAGAGCCGGAGAGAGGTGGTGTGGTGTTCACAATCATGAAATAAATAATTGATGTACAATCACATTGCTCCTATATCTTTATACCTACCTGATCAAGAGATCACCTTACATACGTTACAAAACTCATAATTGCTCTTTCAAGAAAGTTAGGTTGTTGAAATTTTGCCAAAAATGGAATGTTGCCATATCAACAGTTGACTAATTTGGGCTGCTCTGTGCTTATTATCATTTATCGTGCACCTACTTTGTGATGCCAAGATAAAATATGTGAGGTCAAAAATCACAAGTTAAAAACTTAACAGAACAACTTCAAATCCGATTGTGACCAAATTTATATGGGACCACCCTTGAAATAAGCTTTATCGAACACAAAAAGAATTTCGAAGATCAGTACACATTTGGCAGAGATATTGCGTAACATACATAAAAAAATACAGATGAAATGAGGACCTCCTTTTTGGAAGTTGGTCAAAAATTTATGATTATGTTCCCTTACCAGTGGTGAATGGTGGATTTTTCTAAAGAAATGAAGCCACTCTCTTTTAAATACCACTAGTAGGTGCATAGTGAATTATAATAACTAGATGGGAGCTTAGTTATGACAGGACTCATTTGGGGACCTTTCATTACTACTTTTCCATTTTTTTCCTTTTTTTAAACAGTTTTGGAGCTGAAAGAGAGATGAAATGCACATTTTCAAACATGTATGTAGGTTGTGTGTAGTAGAGGAGGCCCGTGCCCAGCAGTGGGACAGTAATATTACAGGGCTAATATTATTATTATTTTTATGTAGGTTGTTATACATGCCTGGCACAATTGTTATGACTTAATGTAAGTAGTTTTTATCTTTTTATGTAAATTAACAAAAAAACAAACATGAAAAATATAAAAATTAGGAAGCATGAATGTCACTTACCATTGTATTATTATGTGATTTTGTACATTGTAATATCCTAAGCACCTAATTAATAAGTGAAACAATACAATATTTTTTTAATAAATTATGTGAGTGACCTTATTTTTTTCATACCCAATACAGTCAACAAAGAAAAGTTAAGTATCAAGACACCTGTGGCACACTACACAATAGTATTGAAGCATAGAATAATTAACCAACCAGAGGATTAGCTGCTATAGTAATAAAATAAATAAATAATAAATACACATATATACATTTTAAAGTGGTAGAGCCACGCTGTAGACAGTAACATCTAGAGCACGAATGGGCCGGCTCGAGCGGTTAGATACCACTGTCTCACAGAAAACCGACGTAAAGTGGCAGCTTGCTCTCGCGTTTCGTTCGGTGAGTGAGATTTCCGGTGGCCCATTTCCCCACTCCCTTTACCAATCCCCTTCCCTCCCCTTCCATTCCCTCCTTTTAGGTTGGCAACGCACCCATGATTCTTTTTGTCTCTTGGGTGTCTATGGGTGGTGGAGATCACTTACCATCAGGTGACCCATCTGCTCGTTTGCCAAACTCTGCTATAAAAAAAAAATAATACCCAACAGTCACACACCTAGTCCTGACCCTACACTAGGTATAACCTGTATCGTGGGTGTAGGAGACTGAGATACTTTCGGTCTCGCAACACCCAGACTTGAAACAAATATCTGTGGGCCACACAAACATTTGTCTCAATGCGGGAATCGAACCCGCGGGCTCTCGCTTCACAGCCGGGTACTCGCCCGCTGCGATACGGAGGCTGCCTATTGAGGAATTTTCAACGATTTCATATTAACGAACGTACGTAACTTGGCAGCTTCAGGTGGCTTGGAAGAACCGAGAGAGAGCCAGTTGAGATGTGCGCGCGTTACCACTTGACAACTGACTGACTTTCGCTACATATTTCTAGACAAGACAAAGAGTGACAAACAGGCAGAGGGAGTGGGGGCAGTCACTCATGACTCGTGCGTAGTAGCACTGACTCCTTCGCATTCCCGGGGCCGCACACTGTCAGCTTATTTCGGATTCAAAAGTGCCTATCCTACAAAATCCAATAATACAATCAAGGTTTTGATTCAGCCAGTGATGTGTAGTCAATATAGACAAAAAGACACTGTCCACCCTGACAATTTGCTATTTCCATAAACAAAGAATAAGAATCATGACTAAATACAGATTTCCAAAATAGCAGCGAGATTGCCTTATGGTTGAAATCGAAACGGGGATGATAAAGATAGTAATAGTGATGCAAGGGTTGAAAAAAAATATTGTGCAAGTTTTGTCTACACTGATCGGAACGCCTATGCACGTCACTGGACCCAGCTGTTCCTCTGGTAGGTTAAGATTGTCAGGAACAAGAAAATAATTTTGGCTTTACAACACCCAGTTCAGAAATAAACATTATCTATCCCATAAATATTTATCTCACTGTAGAACCGAACCCGCGAGTCCTGCGATCATTGTAACCTTCTATCCGCCTGCTGAGCCACAAAGTATGTAGGTACCTAGTATCCACAAACCATCAATCATCACATTAAAACGGTTTTATTATATCACAATCTATAGTATCGTTCCACTCAAAATTCACGAATAAAGCCGCGTCTCCTGCACTAAAACATTACACAAAACATCCACGCAAACCATTTGTATCTATGGTCCCTTGTTCTATGAGCAGGAGAAAGCGAAAATCATTTTTTTGTGTATGTGTTTTTGTTTTGTTTCGAATAAACATGTGCAGATACGTGGCTTTATAGAACCCGCGTATTTTCGTTTCTCACTCACTTTTCACATAGACTGCAATGGTTTACCTACACATAAAGGGCCTTACTTATAAAAATAGTTTAACTGAGCAAATGGTAAAGAATAGCCTGTCCCTTTTATTTTCAAACAATGTGACACAAGGAAAAAAGTGACAGGCTATTCTTAAATATTTGCTCAGCTAAACTGTTTTTATAAGTAAGGCCCAAAGTCCATAATTAGTGCTAGTTGCTACGGACCTACGGAACTACGTTAGGCAATCATTAAAAATTATTTAAGTACAATGTTTTGCTGACTGTACTGATTTTGCTATCCACAAAACATGCGCACACGCAGCGTCATAATATTTAATATTACACTCGTCTACATTGAAATCAGCGCTCAGTGAGCGCCCGGTTGTATCGCGACGTACTCGTTTGGCGTCACCTTTCGATTTCAACTCGAACAGCGTTGAAATCAAGTTTATCGAAGTTAGTCATCGCAAGTCACTGTTTATAGAGTGCACGCGTACGCGGGCTTTAGCGCGCCATATAACAATCGATTTCGATTTTTCTTTGTGAAAATGGCACCCGTTTCTAACACAGTGATGGGAATTGACGATGATCAGCGCTTCGCTTTGATGAAGGTGCGTATGACGTAGCTTTTTAATTTATAATTGTGGTGCTGGGTTGTTTACATATGGCCTGTATGTACCGTTAGTGCTAGTTTCTGTCTGGAATTTAACACGGGCCAAGTTTATTATGTGTAGTTAGATTAAAATAACTAAAATTTATGTTACTGACTGCCTCGGTGGCGTGGTTGTATTTCGGTACGACTACCGTTCTAAGGTCTTGGGTTAAGAGCCATTTCACAAAGTTCGACTGCTCCAGAATAGGTAAAAAGACACTCGAGCCGCGTAGGAATCGAAAAAAATGAAGATAAGGGATCATGGCGCGACTAAAACATTTTGATACTTTTGCATCTCACTAAACTCGAGTCATCCGAATTTTAATTTTATTATTTTATCATAATGTACTATATGTATTGTAAACTATTATATATAATATGTAGATGTATACTAAAACAAACCAGTCTTATTACAACATAGTGTGATATAAAAAATATATAAAAAACAAATTAAATTTATATAAATTATCCCGTAAAGGCATCGATATATTATTTACCTAGATGCACAGTTGACGCTCGGAAAATGGGATAGCAAAGGAGTGCTTAAGCACTTCTTTTGCCTACAGTCGGACGCCGATAGAATTCTAAATTTCAAAATTAAATTTAAGAACGCTTGCTCATGTCAATTAAAAAGCTACTTTATAACACACGCATAGAGTTATATTTGTGTTGATTGAATTTGAACTTGTGATCTTTTTCTTTGTTTTGTTCCTGAGACCATTTTTTAGGAGGATATTTGCAAAGAACTGTGCATCTATGGTATATAATATTGATGTGTAAAGGCATTGACAAAATTAGGTTCAATTTTTATGTTTTAACTTTACTATTACGCTTTTAATTGTCCTTGATACCAACTTTCTTTAACTATATACCGCATTTATATCACCATTATTATTATTACATCTTCGTGTTTTCGAAATAGATGAAGCTATTTGCTTGAACTAAAAATTAATACTATTTGTGAAACAACAAAACTAACTATTCTAATAATACTTCATCATGAGGGCGCTAAAAATAGTTAATATAAGTCGATTAGTTTTTAATTGCAGCTCCACATGCTTAAAATTGTAGGATTGAAGGGAAAAGTTTATGATTTGTCGATCTGATCTATCATTTTAATTTGAATATTCTACATGCGCATGTGGCACAGCGGGCGAGTAGCCGGCTGTGAAACGTGAGGTCTCGGGTTCAATTCCCCCACCGAGACAAATCTCTGTGTGGCCCACAAATATATATTTCGGGTCTGGGTGTTGTGAGACCAAAAGTCCCTCGTAGTTTCTAATACTCACGACACAAGACTCGATCTTAGTGTGGGGTAAGGACTATGTGTGTGACTGTTGGGTGTATTTATTTATTGAGAGAGAATCCCTCTAGTCCTAAAAAATACGCGTGTGGAGCCGCGGGTAAAAGCTAGTATTATATATTTTATTTATATAGATTACTAGCTGCCAAATAATACAACGCAATAATACGACCACTTTTTTGTTTTGACCCCGTATCCGTCCTTCGGACTTGCTCGGTGGCCCTAATAACGATTTTGAAGTAAATCGGGTCAAAACAAAAAAAAAAAAAATGGCGACCACCTTTTTAGTTATGACACCAGATCCGTCGTTGTGTGTGGGAGACAACAAAAAAAAATATGACAGAATATGTCGCACTAAGGATCAAAGACAAAAAAAATCAAAATTTAAAACCTTATTTTATCCCTTTTCGGGGTAAAAAATGTCATACCAACTTTCATCAAAAATCGTTTGATCAGCGGTATCTGAATTCCTATACATACTTTCATCCTATATTTCATGCCTTTAGAGGTTGAAATAAACTCTATTTGAGTCCCTAGGGTCGAAGGTATCCTTATTTTACCAAAATCTATTAAGCGGGGTTTTATCCCATTAAGGGGTTGATTTAAAAAATAAGGATACTGTGTTAATCCAGGATGTCAGCAACCCCCATACTAAATATCATCAAAATCTATTTGGTCGTTTTTGCGTGAAAGAGTACCAAACATACATACACACATACACTTACACTAAGTTTCGCATTTATATTACTTTGATGATGATTATAACAAAAACTGAAAAGCGACTTCAAAAATGAACACTTAAAATGTCTTCAATTCTTAAATCGCGTTTCAGTTTTTGTTAAACTTTAATCATTATTTATCTATTTTTAGTGTAATATTGAAAGAATTATCCAACAACTCTTAATAGTTAAGGAGTTATATTTTACATCATCAGCTCAGCAACATGAGATGATGAGTACCAGACGCAAATACCAATATAGTTTTCGAAAATATATAAAACACACTATGGGTCCCTATAAAATTTGATGGTTACCCTCGATTTTTCTAGGATCCCATCATCAGATCCTGATTTGGTGCCAATGGGACCACCTGGGAAGTATACCCCTTTCAACAAAAAACTAATTTCACGAATCGGCCTAGGCGTCTTCGAATAATCGGGGAACATACATAAAAAAGACTCCGACGAATTGTTAACCTCCTCCTTTTTTTGAAGTCGGTTAATAAAATGCAATTACAGTACGATGAGGTACAATATTTAAAATTATATAACGTACTAAAAAAAATAAACTCTCATGGATCAAAACTTGTCAGTTGTGGTGTATTTTGTAATTACGAATTCTATAGTGTTCGGGAGCAGCACGAAAAAAATCGACACAGGTCCTGCTCCGACGAGCGCTGGCGCGCGACTGATTTCCGAACGCAAATTCATTGCAATTTTGTGCGATGTATTTTTTGTAATAAAAAAGTTATTAATAAAAATATTTTCATTTGACTTACAAAATAAGGTTGTTTATAAAACAAAGTTTATTTTAGTACTAATCGTTTCTTGTAATTTGCTTTTCTTCCTTGCAAAAACTCGCGATAAACTTCGGATATAAATCGTAAAAATCGTAACAGTCTTTATTTTTTTTTACAATTAGCGTGATTAATTATCGATATTCTGTTTACCAAACGTCAACAGTTTTATATGCCTGATATCTAGGATTTTTCTCAAGTCCATTTAATGACATTTAATAAGAGAATTAGGAGCCTGAAGATGACCTGTTTCGTTATTTTCAAGAAACAAGGTACGGGAGATTAATCGCTACTAAAAAATCACAGTTGTATTAGTAAATGTTTTGTACAATACGTCAACAAAAAGAATCGATCTATATTTTGAATGTATTCAATGGCATTCAACCCGTTCATATCATGGTAAATTAGGCGCTCAAAATCTTGGAAATCTCGCATAAAATGTGAAATGCCTCTTAATACCTAATAATAATATAATAAATAATACATTCACCCAACAGTCACACACCTAGTGCTGACCCCACATTAGGTACAACCTGTATCGTAGGTGTCAGAGACTATGAGAGACTTTCGGTCTCACAACATCCAGACTTGAAACAAATATCTGTGGGCCACACAAACATTTATCTCAATGCGGGAATCGAACCCGCGGCCTCCCGCTACACAGCCGGCTACTCGCCCACTGCGCCACGGAGGCTGTCGTTTCGATCGTTTCGTCGGTTCGATCCCCAGGTCGGACAAAGTGATATTGAATTTTTCCATATCAGCCCGGAGTCTGGAATTTGTGCCCGATGTGACGATAGGTTCGCCCCCTATCACATCTGGGACGGAACTAAGCTCGGCGAAATGTAGGTGTTCTAGTTCACTAGTGCGCCTCTGCCTATCCCATCGGCGATACAGGCGTGAGCGTGAGCTTGTGCTTGTGTGTGTAAATTTATGTTACTTCAATAATAACTTTCTTCAAGTAGTTGATTGTCTTAAATCAAAAGGTAGGTAAAGTTTTCTAGAAGTCGTAAACATAGGTATCAATAATTTCATAATCTTATTTACAAAAAATGAACAACAAATATTCTAAAAGATAAGTTTAATACCAATTATCATCTCTAGTAATTACTGGTTTATCAGATAGGTAATCTTATTATGTTTACCATACCTACTCAATGCAACAATGCAATAGGTATTATGTATGACTTGGGTTGGATGCAACAATGACAAATCCCAAAAATAATCATTTTTTTACGTTCCATAACATGGTTCTAATTTCTAAATAGGTATCTAATAAATGTTTCTCCAAACTTAATTTTAATCTGCGGTGGAGATGTTGATTGTTTGCTAATTTATACTGTAGTTGGAATACCAATCACGCGCGGTACGAAATGACTACATATCTCAAGGCTTTTCCACCTGCCTTTATCCCACCTCAATATGTCGCGCGGCGCAACGCCATTTTTAAAGTATGCTGTAGACAAAATTCGGCTTACTTTTTACGACCGCCAGCCTGCCTGACATCAACCACCCTCTCGAGGACCCAGTCCCGGGAAAATATTGTTGCAAAAACTCCCGGTCGATCTGGGAATTGAGCCCAGGACCCCCCGGTTCACAGCCCATATACATACGTTGCTACTAGGCCAAGAAGGCGATTAACTACTACATAATATCCGAAGGCGACATATATAAAATACTTCCACGAGTATTTACATGCATACATACATAGAATCACGCCTGTATCCTCGAAGGGGTAGGCAGAGGCCAGACTAGAGAATAGAAAATCCCAATATCACTGGTCGACCCGGGGATCGAACCGGAGACCTCAGGACGGTAGTCGTACGGGTCGTACACACAATGCAACTACACCACCGAGGCAGTATTAATTAAATTGATAAAAATTATAATATACATTATTCTATAGCCGGTTACGATTGTAGCATATCTAATGAACATCATTAAAATAACTCATTATGATGATAAACAATGACGTCAATTGGGAAAGTTGATGGTTCATTTTTATTCAAACTATACTCTTGTCTTGTTTAATAGAACCCCCTAAATGAGTGTGGCTTTCTATGTTATGTTTTCTTTGTTTATTTTCTTTGCTTTATTCTATGTTTATTCTAGAATATACATTTTATTTATGTTATTAATAATCACAAGTTTTGACGGACCGACTTCAGAATGTCCGATCGTGACCAAATAAATATATGGGACCACCCTTGAAATAAGATCTGTCGAATACAAAAATAATTTTGGAAATCGGTTCATATTTGGCGGAGATATTGCGTAACATGTACAAAAAAAAGTCGATCAAAAATACAAAGCATCATATGAATGGCCGAGAACCGGGGATTCCCGGGTTCGATTCCCAGGTCGAGTGCGTTTTCTAACACAATTTGCCCGGGATTGAATCGTTGATGTCTCATGTCAGGCAGACAGCCTATAGTAAAACTAAGTCAAATCATGTTTGCAAATGTTTGAAAAAGTATGTTGCGGCGACCCGACATTGTGTTGGGATAAGAGTAGGTGGAAATAAAGATAATGCCCCTTACTTATAAAAATATTTAAGTGCGGCCCATATATATGTTCCGTATGGGCCACCGGAGGCCGAGCCGCCCGTGACTATAACCATAGGTTGTCCCTTTCAGTTTTAAACAATGTAACGCAAGGAAAAAAGTGACAGGCTATTCTTAGCGAAAAGTTAAGCGAAAATGTTTTTATAAGTAAGGGCCAATGAGTGATAAATAACTACTTAATTTTGACAGCCTCCGTGGTGCAGCGGGCGAGTAGCCGGCTGTGAAACGTGAGGCCGCAGGTTCGATCCCCGCACCGAGACAAATGTTTGTATGGCCTACAAATATTTGTTTCGAGTCTGGGTGTTGTGAGAGCGTGCGTCTCTCGTAGTTCCTGATACACGACACAAGACTCGATCTTAGTGTGGGGTCAGGACTATGTATGTGACTGTTGGGTGTTATTTATGTATTTATTTAATTCAAAAACTAAGCATAGTGTTAGTGCAAAAACGAAATGAAGTTGAAATCTGGCCAGCGTAGTTTCCACACTCATATTATGACCGTGCTTACTGTACAAAGACATTCAACAGTATATAGACGGGTTAACAGCACACAACTTGTGATCCAAAGTTATGACCTAGTGGTCATAAGTCGCTCAGTTTATTTGAAATATATGCGCGTGAGAATAAACTTATGTTACGTGATTCTTAATCATTCACAAAACATTCTAGGGTGTAAATTGTAATAATCGCTCTCGCATTGTAATAAATGGTTGATGGGGGTACTGAAATTAGAAATAATTTTTTTTAAATGGAAACTTGCTTGATAGCCCCTCTATAATTAATAATATGAAATCTCTTTGTTACTGTACTTTAAAAATGAGTTTTTTTTAATTCCAAGGTGTTGAATTAATTACTATACTCAAAGTTCAAACATGTTGACTGGCAACCAATAAATATTTTATTACGCAAACGCCCTTTTGACACAGTTTCGAGAGGTGCTTTCGATTTAAATCCATTCACAAATCACAGATTTTTTATAACTTTTAGTAACAACACTCAGATCAATAAAAAAAGTATTGATCTGATTGTCTAATTAAACCGCTAAATAGGTAATAAGAATGGTGCTAAATATACGGACATGATATTCAAATTACCTTAAATCTATTTAAATTAAACTATTTTTACGGATTATATCACGATTTGGTTATAGGGTGACTTGCAGCTAGGCGATAAACGACGTTTAATCGTAAAATAAACTCCATTTTGGCATCATTTCAGTTCAACGTCTTGCACGTCGTGGTTTTACCCTTCATCTCGATTTAAATAAACGTTTAACTTAAATGGGCATGGCCGCCGGTTTAAAGTCGCTAATCTTGATTTTATTGACAAACAACCAAAGAATTTAAACACAAAAAACATAACCTTTTCACATTATTTCTTGTTGTTTAATGAAAATCTATGATAAAAATGGCTTTGTTTTTTACACTGAACATGATTTGGTATCAAACAAGGATGATGAATTCGTAAAATATATAAAAACTCAAGTTTTTTTACGAAGAGTATATAATTATCAATAACCCATACATACACCTTACAAACTAACATTGTATGTACATAATCTCTTGAAAAACCACATAATTACAACACTTCACTATTATGCACGATATTTGTGTGCGCACGTGTGGCACTAGTCCTTGGAAGCGGTGGTATACCAACCACGCCCGACCCGGCACTGCAATCAAAAGTTTTCCTCAATGTCTCGTCGCACCTCGGTGCAGGATAGGTTTCGGCACACGCATCACAAACGCCTTGTAACTGGTGCAACTCCACACTTAGTTCATCACCATCAACGAGTACCTTGTTTTCTTGTGCACGCTCGCATTCCGCAATGTTCTTCTATTACAAAGTACTTTAGTTATTCTATTTTCTAGGAGAGCGTTGTTTTCGAGATGACAAATTTCACTTAAGTTAACGAATTTCAAAGTTACTTCTTGATAAAATTTTATTATACCTCTATTATAGAAATTACCATTGTTGACAATAGATTTATATAGTTCGCGAACGAACCAGTGCGGAGGACAGCTCCCACAGAAGAAATTAACGAACTAGTTCCCAGATCTCTCGTTCTTTAGTTCGTTTGATAAGTTAGATAGAATCTAAGTCTTGAGTATCGTCCAAAGTAAGACCATTGGTTCTCATATCATTCTCTAAAAAGTCCAGCCAGCGCTTTTGAGGTCATCTGGATTTCCTTAAAATAACGCTGACAGACCACGTATCGTACATATACACAGAAGTACTGGCCAAATGATGGTCTTGTTTTCGTAACGTAGTCAATAACCACTAGGGAAATATCGTGCTTTTTTAAGCTATATTCAAATACGGTGCGCAGCACTTTTTAGTCTCACAGATGGGAACACATCATAATATTTTCTTTTACTTTCTTCGATAAAAAATATTTGAAAACATTTATAAAATACTACGTTTACGCAACTCATGTACTTGATCTTTAGCACATTTCCTTTCAGTCGACCATTTTCAAGCGGCCCCTAGACGCTGTTTGTCTTAGACATCAGCGTACATGAACACCCACGGTGGTTGCTGAACCTCCATAGTGAACGGGAAGGGTGTGGTGACGCCAAAAGCAGTCCGAATCAAAGACTTTGATCGGAAGAACATGTCTTCGATAACGTCAACATAAGCTTCTGGCACCCCTTTGAACCTTAGGGCCCACCAGACTACCCGTCGGGACACAAAGTAAAAAGCCTTCTGCAGATCCAGGAAAGCGATATGCAGAAGCTTTTTCTTTCAACATGCATGCCTCGCAAAACGATCTAATAGCAAACATTTGGTCCCTGGTCTGTCCCCCATACCCTGCAAGGCAAGAACCCAGGTTTCGCCAGCACCTAGTCCGTTACTCAGAAAAGTGTACCACATGCAGATAAGGTTGGCTTAAACCTAAAGGTGTTGGTGGCCTACTGTGTAAGTAGGCCACCGTCATCGTTGGGTTCGTTTGGTAAGGGTTGTCCCTTAGACGCCGTCACTATTCCCCAAGTATGTACAAGTAAAAAAAAACAGCAGCATATTATGAAAGAATAAAAAATAATTAATCCGGGAACATACATAAAAAAAGATTCCAACGAATTGTTAACCTCCTTTTTTTTAAGTCGGTTAATTCACCTCCTCCTTTTTTGAAGTCGATTAATTAATAACCTCCTCCTTTTTTAAAGTCGGTTAAAATTCGTGCAAATAATATTTTTTTAGCCTTTCTTTGGTTCGAGACGTGAACTGAAAGAACGAACTAGTTCGTTGAGGAGCCGCGAACTAAAGTGACCATTCCTTATCGCGAAATATTATACGTATGTCTAGTTGACAAGTCGTAATCCAGACAACTGACACTAATTATTTTTTTTCAATTATGCCTTTCATCAATTAGGCCAAGGAAGCAACCACATACAGCCTCGTCGTATGTGTGTTTATATTACATGTATTCAAACTGAATTAAAACTAAATATTTGCCAACTATTGACACAAGAGAATCTATTGAAATATCATGTAAAATAAAATACAATTCTTTATACGCGAAATTGTGATGATAGATGTTGCGAGACGGCACTATAGATAATAATATGAAATTTACGGAACGTAAATAATGAGTGATTGTTGGGATTTATTTTATTTTAAATTGCAAAAAATATTTTTTTATGCGGAATTGTGATTGTGGTTATATATTTTTTGTGAAACGGAACTTATGAATTTGGAGTAGTGAAGAGTGTAGGCATCTTGCCCGCGTTGCAAAATTTCCCGATTTATCGGGATATTTACTGATTTTGGTCATTGCTCACGATGTCCCGATGTAGCAGTCCTATCTGCCGAATTTTTGGATTTTCAACTAATGTAAAATAATATTCTTATAAAAAATGGAACATAATATTATTAATACGGCAAAACTAAAAGAAACCTGTAATACAATACAATACGGCCTATACGACAATACTACATACAATAAAATACGGCCATTCAACATCGCGGTATATTAAAGCAAATTGTACTAAAATACCTTATAATAGAGTTTATTATTGTCTGGTGAGTATACAAGGGAAAATAAATAAATAACACCCAACTGTCACATACATAGTCCTAACCCCACACTAAGATCGAGTCTGGTGTCGTGGGTATCAGGAACTACGAGATACTTTCGGTCTCACAACACCCAGACCCGGAACAAATATCTGTGAGTCATACAAATAATTGTCTCGGTGCGGGGATCGAACCCGCGGCCTCTCGCTTCATAGCCGGCTGCTCGCCCTCTGCGCTACGGAGGCTGTCAAATGTCTCTGAAGATAACTTCGTTCGGGTTGTTTCCCAAATTGGATAACTTATACTTGCTTTAGTCGTTCATTATAGTCCATTCATAGAATTGCATGCACATGTCATATAAATATAACACATAGAACGACAGTACACGGCCGCGGCGTGAAGGCTTTCCAAGTGAGACATTATTGTCTCACTACGTTGCACGGCGTCAGTATCCAAGGTTAAAACTTAGTTACGAAGAGCTCGCACTAAAATAACGGATTAAACTTTCCACTAAGTCAATGGTAGATCTTCTGCACACAAAATGATGTATAGAAAACAACAATCAATGTTGTTACAATTTTAATAAATATGAGAAAATGTTCACGAAAATAAGTAGTAAGAGGTGGTAAGAAGACGAAAATGATTAATCAATGTACAATATATCAAACTATAAATGATTATATGTAACTTACTGATTATAATTAAATAAATTAACGCATTATTAACATAAACTACTTGTGTTTCATTCCGTATAAAAATCTCCCGATTTTCAGATGCCAAATCTAACGAGTTTTAATTTTACACTTTTGCAACACTGCATCTTACTCTATTCGCCGTTTTATTAATACACGATTCAGTCCTAAATGTCATTTAAATCAAATGTCCCATTAGTTGTCTTGCACATACACATTTCTGGTTCGATTTAAGAAATCCGAGTGTAGATTATTAATTCGCGATTTCATTACTTCTACTCATTCTTTACGTTCCATTAGATTCATATCTAAAGTTCCGTATCAAAACATCTATCATAAAAATTTTGCATAAAACGAATTCTAGTTTGTTTTATATGATTTTTCAATAGATTCTCTTAAGTTAATAGTCACCAAATGTTCACATGTAATACGAACACACATACTATGAGGCTAGTTATTTATATTTATTAAGGAGTAACTAGGAGTAACTTTGCACTTTGTTAGCTCAAGCGGAATTTATCATCTCGTAAACAACTGCAGGGTTAACACCACCTCTTATAGCAGTATTATTATAATCGTTCTTCGTTTGTTTTGTATGGGAATCGGTACAAGTAAGATTATAATAAGACTGCTATAAGAGGTGGTGGTAACCCCCTATCTCCTAAAAATAGGAGAACATCGCGGAGTAGGCACATGACATGGTAGGCATAGGACATGGTAGAAAACATAATATAAGCTCACGCCTGTATCCCCGAAGGGGTAAGCAGAGGCGCACTAGTGAACTAGAACACCCACATTTCGCCGAGCTTAGTTCCGTTCCAGATGTGATAGACGACCACACAGCCGATAAGGCTATCCGATAAGCGAGAGGCCGCGGGTTCGATCCCCGCACCGAGACAAATGTTTGTATGACCTACAGATATTTGTTTCGAGTCTGGGTGTTGTGAGACCGAAAGTATCTCGTAGTTCCTGATACCCACGACACAAGTGTGGGGTCAGGACTATGTTTGTGACTGTTGAGTGTTATTATTATTATTATTTTCATAAAACAACAAGAAATAATATGAAAATGTTATGTTGTTTGACATTCAATAATCACGATTAGCCATTTAAACCGGCGGCCCCGATGATTTAACTTTGTCGTTTATTTTAATCCAGATAAGGGGTAAATCGACGACGTGCAAGACGTTAAACTGAAATGATTCCAAAATGGGGTTTATTACAAGATTCATCGTGGTTTAGTGCGGAGCTGCGAGTGAATGCGGGACAACTAATATGACATTTGATTTTAATCAAGTTTAGGACAAAGTCGGGGACTAATAAAATGGCGATTATAGTGAAATCCCTGCAAGTCGCCCTTAATTTTTATGCCCGACGTTTCAGTCTGAGCCGTGACCACGACGGCTGCAAAGCTTTCGAAACGTCGGGCATAAAATTAAAACCAAATCGTGATATAATCCGTAAAAATAGTTTAATTTCAATGAGTAACATTCACATAAACCTAAGAAATCATTACCTTAAATCTAATTTCTTGTAATGAATGATCTACATAATATAATCAAAAGTTTAAAAACTTAACTGACCGACTTCCAATTTTCCGATCGTGACCAAATTTTAGATTTATATGGGACCACCCCTGAAATAAGCTCTATCGAACACAAAAAGTATTTTGAAAATCGGTCCACATTTGGCGGAGATATCCAGTAACATACATAAAAAAAATACCGACGAATTGTAGACCTCCTCCTAGGCAGCGAGCCTATCGCCATATAGGGCACATATTCCACACTTCGTTATAGTCTGAAATATTCGTATTTTTAGTGCTTTACCTTTCTTACTTTAGCTTTACCTATCTTACTTACGAAGCGAATTTTCTAATTTAATTTGCCCGTGACTGGATCCCCCAGAGGGGGTTGACGTCAAGCAGGTAGCCGGTCGTAAAAACTTAGCCAAATCCTTTCTGCAACATGCTTGAAAAAGTATGTTGCGCACACCCCACATTAAGGTGGGATAAGGGCGCGTAGAAAGAAATCTTACTTAACCGCAATTAGAATAGTATAATGAGCTTTCTAAATGCACGTCTCCTGCACTAGTTTTTTTCGAAACATTACACAAAAATACATACGCAAAACAACGATTTTAGCTGTCACCTGCTCGTCGAACAATCGACCATAGACAAAAAGACATGTTTTGTGTAGGTGTTTTGTGTAATGTTTTAGTGCAACCCGGCTTAATGCAGGCAAGTTGCTGTTTCGGACTTCGGTCAACGTAGCGTTTCATTATCTTAATTTAATCTGCACATATGAAGTTGTTTTTAAATAAAAATGTATAAATGCATAAAAGTTGCGAGCGAAAGTTAGTATACGAGTAATATTAATGTGTAAAGGTTGCGATTATAATTAATTTTTTTATCGAAATCAATTCTTTACTTAATTTGTGTCAAATTAATTCATTTTGATATACACGCTTTCCAATATTGTGAGTTATTTATCATACCGCCTTTTACTAACCGCATTCCGAGATATATCATAATGTCTTTAATATTAAGTTACGCGTCTATTCGTAGCTTAGACTAATAATATGGAAAGTGTATAATACTCTGTCAAACATACAGTGACGTGCACAGTAAATTTCGATCAGGGTAGACAAAAGTTGCTAAATTATTTTCTTCGACACTTGCATCACCATCACTACAATCATTATCATCGTGACGATTTAAAAATAAGCCAAGCGCTGTTATTTTGAAAATGTGTTTTTTGTTAGGATTTTTATTATTTATTTATGCAAATAGTAAATTGCCACGGTAGACAGTGTGTTTGTCTATATGGTCTGCACGTCACTGCAAACATAGATAAATATATTGAAATAAATGGTGCTTAGGATTCTCGTACGCTTTATTAAGAAAAATAAATTAATAAATACACCCAACAGTCACACACCTAGTCCTGACCCCACACGAACACGATACAGGTTATACCTAGTGGTATAACCTGTATCGTGGGTATCAGAAACTATGAGAGACTTTCGGTCTCACAACACCCAGACTTGAAACAAATATCTGTGGCCACACAAACATTTGTCTCAATGCGGGAATCGAACTCGCGGCCTCTCGCTTCACAGCCGGCTACTGGCCCACTGCGCCACGGAGGCTGTCAAATATGTATTATTAAATATTTGTGTGATCCACGAATATTTTTTGGGTTTGGGTTGGGTCGGGGCTGTGAAGCAGAATGACTCGTAGTTCCTAGTACCAACGACTAACAACACAAGACTCGTATCAAGGATGCAGCTCGATTGCTTTGCTTTGGTCGGTATGGCAGTGTTCGTGGTATAAAATGGGAAAATAATAAACATTATTTTACGTATTAGACGTCCTTGTTCGTCTTTAAGTGAAGTGCTCAAAAAGTGATTTAAGTGTTTATAAAAACATGACAAGATGAGTACTTATAATAAATCTAGTTTTTATCATCAATTTGATCCGGCAAAGTGGCAAAAACTAGTTAAACAACAACTTAAAGTTTACTCCGATGAGATTTCTATAACCTATATCGAATGTCTGCTCTTGGAGTTGCACATTACTTTTCGAGAAGTTACACATTTATTCACCGGCACATTTTTGGCATCTACCAGTTTTCGTATATTATTGCAAATCGACTTGGCCCGTTAATATAAAAACAGTATTTTCCCTTTGACTTTAAGGATTGAATGGATGTAAAATTTAACCATAATGACCCTGAAAATGCGTTCAGTGCTTCAAATTTTTAAATAATATAAAACGTGTAAAAAGAAACCTACATATGTGTGCCGAAGATCGTAATATTTAAGAAATAAATTACCTATTTGCATTTTATTTTGCAGCATATTTTATGTGTAAAATAGTCAGATTATAAGCAAACCTCATGTTTCCTGGAAATGCAGTTCCGTGTTATTAAATGTCTAAATAGGCTGTTTTTTTTTAATTTACCTAAAACTACTTGGACTAAAATTATTTGTCCCTTCTTTTCGCAAGAAGTAACGCTTCTTTGAATTATGTAATTGGATCACATTTTCACACGTCATGATTTTACACTCGAAATTAAAAAGCGTAACTAAGTATTCGAAATACCGAATTTCGAAAGTTTAAAAAAAAATCGCTAATTATAAGTATATAAATGGTTGCCTGGAAGAGATCGCTTTTAGCGATAAGGCCGCCACTTGTTGCACAGTTATTCTGTTGCTCACCTGTTCTGTTACCTGTTTTTATGTATGTGTCTGCAATAAAAAGTTTCTATCTATCTATCTATCTATCTATAAATAAATAAGTAAATACACCTTCGGAACCTAAAATTATTACTTGTATTTTGTTTTAAATCAAAGATCAAAATGGATTACGTGAATAAGTAAAAAACTCACCGACGAATAAAGTCAATTGCGATTAAAATCAATCTCATGTTTCCATGCCACGGTAGCGTAGTTGTACGTATATCGGTACGATGAGACTACCCCCTTAAGGTCTCGAGTTCGATCTCCGGGTAGGGAAGTGATATTGGGTTTTTCAATTCAGTATCAGCCCGGAATCTGGAATTTGCCCAATATGGCAATAGGCTCGCATCACATATGGGACGGAATAAAGCTCGGGAAAATGTGGGTGTTCTAGTTCGCTAGTGCGCCTCTGCCTACTTCTCCGGAGATACAGGCGTGAGCATGTGTTTATGCTCTCTTATGTTTCTATATAACCCAATCCAGTTAAAAAGTAAAAATAAATAGCACATACATTCCATTTCAATATTTTTCATCCAATATGCTGTGACAATAATAATGGTAAGATTATGCAAAGCAGCAAGATTAACACAATACGATGACATCATTATACGGGAAGTACTTTACTTTAAAACGAATAAGGATAGCCGAACAATGGCCTGCGACATCCACATGGACGTAATAACTAGTATGTACTTACTCTACGCTACGTCAATGGTGAAATCCGAATGAGACGTTTGTTTGACTCAATTACTTCTCAAGTCATGAATAGTAATGATATTTTGTTTAGTTGATGATATTCCTGATTAAAACATGATATGATATTGAGCCCTCATACAGATCCTGTAGCTACACAGAGAAACTTTATTTTAATAGCAATAAAGTCACTCAGTTATATTGGGCCTTATTTATAAAAGCATTTTTAGCTGAATAGCCTGTCACTTTTTTCCTTGCGCTACATTGTTTAAAAATGAAGTCCGTGTGTGTCCGAAGTGGGTCCAGTCCCGGACAAATTAAATTAGATTTGCTTTGTCCGACCTGGGAATCGAACCCAAGACCTCCCGATCCACAGACCATATATGCTGCTGTAAGACCAAGGAGGCGACCTAACTTATGTACCCTATGTATTTGCATTAAAAAAATACAGACGAATTGAGGACCTCTCCCTTTTTTACCGTCGGTCGAATAAATATAATTTATGTATGTGGTTTGTGTATTATAACTTCAGCTGTCCGTGAAACGCCCCTAAAAAGGTCAACGATGTCAATACGCAGATGAGATAAATAGGACAAAATCGCGGACAAACTCTACCTAAATATTTTTAGATGTGTTGAGTGGTCAGCACGAATGGGCCGGCTCGACCGGTTTGATACCACTGTCTCACAGAAAACCGTCGTAAATTGGCAGCTTGCTGTCGCGTTTCGTTCGGTAAGTGAGATTTCCGGTGGCCCAATTACCCCGCTCCCTTTCCTAATCCCTATTTCCCTCCTTTTAGGTTGGCAGCGCACCCATGATTCTTTTTAAGTCTTGGGTGTCCATGGGCGGTGGAGATCACTCACCATCAGGTGAACCATATGCTCGTTTGCCAGTATCTGCTATAAAAAAATGTGTGAGTGTACAAAAATAACAGTAACCGTTCAACACTGGTTACAACACCCAAGGTCATGGAAGTGCTACTTAAACGCAATCTCAATAAACGTTTGCGCAAACTTTGCTTACAAAACACAAACACATGCTACATGTGTTTCTATGTATAAATAAGTGCATGCCTGCATGCATGGAAATCATATCGGTCAAGGCCGCGCGGTCCGCTGTCAAATCAGACCATAGACACGCTTATGTCAACAAAATAGTTCCAAGGTCATAACATTGATTTTTAATTATCATGTGTAGGAAATAAGTGTGTCGAATTTGATAACCATGCAAATGTTTTAAAGGATCGTGTTAGATAATCGTATGGTAATCAACTTGTTTTGCGTGCGTTGTGTCATGGCGCGTACACACCAACCGAACGAAGGCGAAAGAATGTTCGCGAAGGGTCATTGGCGATGGGGACCGAACGTTCCCCAAATCTTCGCTGTTGCGTTCACATAATAAACAATTAAACTTAATAACAAGAATTTGCAGATATACAACTTGCAATAACTTTTTTCTTTTCTACAAGCCCTTCAAGAATGTTGTAGAAAGAATTGAGCTTAGTTTTACGATTGGCTGCCTGCCTGACGACAACCCCATCTGGGGGATCCAGTCCTGGGCAAATAATGTTAAAAACGCCCTACCCGACGTGGGATTCGAACCCAGGACCTCACGGTTCACAGCCCATATACACTTCCATGAGACCAAGAAGGTGACAACTACAACTTGCAACAACAGCTGTTTCCAAATCCCAGGTTATTTTCGTCGATCCCACATTGTAGTGGGATACCTTATTTTATCCCGGTGGGAAGAAAATATACATTTAATATACGAATAGAGAACCTTCTACATTTGATGTCGGTTGAGCATACCTACTGCAAAACTAACAATTTGCTAAAGAAGCAAATATTTACTGAAATATTGACCATCCAGGTTTGAAGTTACTCATGTTACTCAGATGTTAACAATACTTATTTGTATGACCTTTAACACTTAAGTAAACCGGGGATTTCCATTTACGGTGTTCTTGCGGACTGTACTTAAACAGTACTTTTTACTAAAACTTTATTAAATACTACGTCGGAAACATTTACATACAGTCACTTTGTTTTTGCGTATAACTCTTTATTCTATACAGTATTAAAAATACCTACAATAAAAAGCCTTAACTACAAAATATAAAATGCAAAAACCCAGTGAAGTGGTAAAGGATCCTCCTTAAGACATAATTCTTACCGCTTACGAATTTTGCTATCTTCGAATAATATACTGTTTATTGTGGGCTGTGGCTGATGATGTTACCTATGTAAAGTTTTTTTTTACTATTCAGACGTGTTATTATAATGCGAGAGGTAACTGGGGACAGGGGACAAAATAACCCCATTTGTTGGTATCGAGGTTCATTGGCAACGCTGCACTGGACCAAAATTGAACGTCGCGAGATTGAGATTGCACCCCTAGTACGAGTTTATTTTGACAGTTCTCGATTCTCCAAATCGACTATAGTTTGCGTTTTGTCCATAAATTTGACTAGCAGCGCCACTTTGCGGAAAATACAACGAACTAAAAAATGTATGGAGAAACTGAAAACTATCGTCGATTTCGAGAATCGAGAAAAGCTCGTACCAAGCTTGCAAGACCTCCTGACTTTTCCGACAAAATATATTAAAATTAAAATTAAATAGCTTTTATTGACACGTAAATTACATAAACATTGGTATTAATTTATACACTGTTGTTGATGTTTATTTATTTATTTATTTCTCGAAATTTACATGTTGATGCTGATGTTTATTTGGCACTTTCAAGTTTCATCCTATGAGGCCCCCTTCCAATCCAGAGCGAGTGCGAGGCACTCGGCCGTCGGCAGTCATCGACGCCTAATTCAGCCACAGTTGAGATTATTTATGTTAACTGTGTAGTAAAAGCCAGCTGTACTGCTAGAGACTATTCCGACTATACACCCGCCAACACGCAAATCCTTCGAGTATTCTAAACCAGGGTCAACTGTGGCAAGCATAATCTACACCGACTAATGAACCTCAGCAAGTCTGATATAATTCAAAGCTGTCCTACAACGCTATAAAAATGAAAAATATATGTAAGAGCTAGAAAAACAAGTTTTCAAATTAGGTACCTCCGTAGCAAGCAGAAGAGAAAATGAATTACATAATGATTAATATATATATACTTCGATCAACTGATATCATCACGCGACCACGTTACGTGTCCCTATATCTAGTTATAAATGAAGTTATAGTGAATGAATAACATATAAAATAAAATTGACGATCATAAAACAGTGAAGAGTATGTAAAGTATTAAAATATGATCAAAGATTCAACTGGTCCCCTTGAACGAACCCTTTCATAAATATGTAAAAAATAAAACGCTTGGAATTTGGAATGATTGAAAAAGCTATTAAATGCATCCCAATTTTAATGATGTACTCTTTGACCGATGTGATATGACACGCCAAGAACATTTGCATGGTCTGATTCAGCCCAGGTTGCTGAATCTGATTCGTCACTTTACAACGAAGGCTATATTATCTTCTGACCAATTCACAAATAATTGTAGGTACCAAAAATGGTGCTTAAATATGACTCAAAAAACGGACTCCACATTCGTCTAGGCTTTCATCTGACACGAAGTGCTTTACTTTCGCATGTCTAACCACAACTCAGTCCTTTATAAATTAGGCACAGTACCAATAACAAATTGAGCTGAAGTTTGTCAATTTACATGTTCGTATAATCTTTTACGTTTGCCGTTTTCTTCTTGTGTCTCCGCTCTAATGTTGTGAAATCACTACTTATCAATACTCAAGACTACACTTAAAACCTGTTAGAAGCAGATTGACGAATCTATCGAAAAGTAAATAGGTTTAGTAAGTTTGTTGCAAGCCTGTTAGATTCATTTGAGTGGTAGAGCCACGCTGTAGACAGTTACGTCTAAAGCATAAGCGGGCCGGCTTGAACGGCTTGATACCACTGTCTCGCATAAACCGACATAAAGTGACAGCTCGCTGTCGTGTTTGTGAGATTTCCGGTGGCACAATTTTCCCTCCTTTTCCCAATCCCCATTTCTCTTCCTTAAGGTTAACAACGCACCCATGAGTCTTTTTGAGTCTTGGGTGTCTAATGGGTAGTGGAGATCACTTATCATCAGGTGACCCATCTGCTCGTTTTCCAGTCTGTGCTAAAAAAATCAACACATTCGGTGGTTTTTGAAAGATGACGGATTATTAAGGTGACCCACGCTGTTTGCTTGCCAACTGCAACAATTCATGATTAGAATTGTAAATACTATACTTATGAATATCGTTATACCTATTATAACTCAACATTGTTAAAATATTACCCTCCTCCCGAGGCAGTCGGGTAAAATCTAAAAGCACATCTCAGACTCTTTGTTGTTTTTACTTGGACTCGTATTTTTACCACTCTATCATCATCGAGCAGCGAATGAATAGCGGACTGTGAAACGTTCGATCCCCTTAATGTTTGTCTATGCTAGGTACTTATATTTGTTTTGGGTCTAGGTCTCCCTGCTCCTGATACGTCACAAGACTCGTATCTAACTGTGGGATCAGGAATCAGGACTATGTGTCGATCTCTGTTGGGTAGGTATTTATACATGTAGCCGGAGGTTCTCGTCGTTTCGCATTGTCATGCTAATTTAACAATGCAGTGTCAATTTCATAACACATTTGCTAATTATATCTTGATTGCGCACTGATTGGCATTTGCAACAAAGTTATTTTTTCTTTGAAATGCGTAATAGTCACTAACATCTTGCGTGTTCGTGCTGCTCTGGCAGTTAGTTTTAAAAAAAATTTACACCCCTGCTCAAAATTTACTTGGCCCTTTGGTACCCAAGATGTTTTTACCCATGTAAAAAAGGCATTCAAAACTACTGCTGTCGAAACAAAATTAAATAATAATATGAATAAACTCGCACTTTTTGTTATAATAATAATTAAATAATTAGTAAACACCTCAATCGTTTTGAAAGGTAAGAAAAAATACACGGTTAATTAAAAAAAACAGTAATTACGGCCCAAACTTTGCCATCACGTTACGAAATTCACAATATTACTAAGTATAAAAAATGTATTTTTAGAATGTAGCAATAATTTTCTACAAAGATACAAAGATGAGATTGTGTATTGCAACAGTAAATGCCATGTAGATTTTTATTTCACCATTAGCCACCAACAACGCAATGGTGACCATTATAAAGCTATTAACGTGATGTCAGACCGCAGACGTAACCAAGCAATGGAAATCATGAAATGAAAAAACTAGGTATTACAAATCAAACCGCCCAATCAATACTAAATTATACACTCTTTATAGTTGGGGAGCCCAAGCGGGGATTTCGGGATTTACTAAAGCGCGACAGATTAATATACAGGGGGATACCTTGTACCCGGTTAAGTACCTCCACAAAACATGAGGCCCATATATAAGGCCGCCCGTGAAGGATACAGGATCAGATTAGTAAAAAAAAATTGACCATCAGAAATTCTCGAGCGCGTCAGATTAAGGTAGGGTGAGTTAATTACATCCTAAAAAGTGTATATTCCACTAATCTGACAATTTGAGAGTGACGTAAAAAAAGGGGAGGGCAACAAAGTTGTAAAAAAAAACGTCATCTCGACATTCTCGAGCGTAGCAAAATTTTTTTTTATTTTGAAGGAAATAATTCAAGAATAATGAAAAATATATAATCTGACGATTTCCGCAAGCCGAAATAACAAAAATTCGTCGATAAAGTTAAATGCGTGCAGTTGCGTGATATGATGCCTACATTTCTTTCTCCGCGCTTCTATTCCTCTCTCACTCTTTCTCTATCTATTACTCTCTCACTCCGTCCCCACTCTGGTTTAAAATAAAAAAAAATAAAAATTTAAAATCGGTTGATCCATTCAAAAGTTATTGCGGTTTGAAAATTCCAAAAATAGTGTTCTATGAAACTTCTATCAGACTTTCGAGTTGGGAGAGCTCAAATGCATAGAAACATTATTTATTTGAACTCAGCGAGCTCAAAATATCACATAAATTATATTTTTAGCTCAAAAATGTCATAAGTACAATTTTAAGAGCCCAAGAATGGAATTAGCGGGAAATTGCAGGGATGGCCTTTAAGGTGAACCGTTTTTCTAATTTTTTTTGTCAGATCAGGCCAATCCCTCTAGATAATCGTCAGATTATGAGACAGTACGTTTAGAACATAAAGATGAACCATATATATCTTAATCTGACGCGCTTGAGTATTTCAAAATGGCGATTTTTTTTTGCACATTATGAAAATGGCCGCGAGTTTGCGTCCCATCGAAATCGTCAGATTAGTGAATGAGAGTTCTTTTTGGTGCACTTAACACTCCCTTAGAAAATCTGACGCGCTCGATAAAAATTTTTTTTTTCATTTTCAACCCTTAAATACAACCACTCGCATCATGCAAACGATCAGATTAACATACGTACATTATTAAAAATACGTAGGGCATTGATGCTATCAATATCTGACGCGCTCGAGGATGTCCATGCAACAGTTTTTTTTTACATATTTAAAAATCTATAGCCGCTTCCCCCACCGATGTAAAGGTATATATCATATAACATTTTTTTCTTCATATCATCTAAGCTTTGCATCCCAATAGGTCTCTACGACGCTCGAGTAAATCCCCATTTAGCCTCGTGGGCTCCCCTACTATTATAAACTTGGCTAAAGACTGCTATCAAAACAGATAAGCATTGCACTACCAATGCTCAAGACGCCAATACTTTTTCTGAACCGCAACATTCTGATCAAAATAATTATTATTTTACCAATATATTAAAATATAATTGTATTTTACACATTACAACAAACGATATGGATGGCAATTGGCATTCAGTTAAGCCTTATAATCTGGAAACAAAGAAGTGATAATGGAAATGCCTATACTTTGATAATAAGCGCAGTGCAGCAAAAGATCAACAAATACCAAAAAAGTGTTTATTAAATCGATAGTCACTGCAATCGTGCAGGCTTATTTTTACTAATTCACATGCCAATGAGGAAAGAAGCGAATCAAGGGATCTCGGACAAAACAGGCGGATGACAAATGCAGGCACAGGGGTGTAGCCCCATACCCACCCCAACATGCCATAATGTATCGTCACGTCGCACGATTGCAACCAGGTTTTCTCGACGCGATCCTCGAGAAAACCGGATATACTCGCTAATCTGGCTAATTCTGGTAAACGCACCACACAGGGAGCGTGAGACACTATGAGAGGTTTTAACATGAAGTGTACGGTGGTCGCACCTGGATACGAATATCCTTTCACCATCAATTTTGACACCTTTATAAAGATATCATTTTGAAACAACAAAAATAGCGGCTCCATATATATCTCTGGAAATTTTCAAATACTATTCACAATTCAAGGTTAAATTGAACAACATTGAACTCGTCACACTGACGCTAACCCGGGTGTACACTGTACACCTGTAACTTGGTTAAACAAGGTAATGACAGTTCTTAATTTAATTCCATGTGGTTAAACATCAACCTTGGTGCTATGACTTGCTTTTAAATGTATGGCTAATAGCTACATCCTATACCTAACTCCAATCGCAATATTTGCATACTTGAGCTATTATTTCGCAAATATGAATTTAGAGATTTCCTCACTTATATCGTATGTCAGTTCTAAAATTAGTCATTCCTTCATGTTGATTTCTTAGGTTTACG
Organism: Clanis bilineata; assembly: GCA_036417725.1. NCBI lineage: Eukaryota > Metazoa > Arthropoda > Insecta > Lepidoptera > Sphingidae > Clanis > Clanis bilineata. The sequence goes on along the minus strand of CM071146.1, from coordinate 3,667,062 downwards.
TGAATGTTATTCATTGAAATTAAACTATTTTTACGGATTATATCACGAGATCAGTCTGACCCGTGACCACGAAGACTGCAAAGCTTTCGAAACGTCGGGCATAAAAATTAAAACCAAATCGTGATATAATCCGTAAAAATAGTTTAATTTCAATTCCTTCATGTCTTGAAAACCATAACTGTTACGTAGCTCGTGACAAACTTTCAAAAATTGGAGACGAATGTAACATGAGACCAATGCAGTTTACTATGTACCTTCGTTTCTACCTGGTGTAATCCCGGACTAGTGCCAGGATCCGGCTTCATTACATTATTACATCATCATTATACCATAATAGCTTATAAGCTGATAGATGATAAGCCGATTCAGTAAAACAACATATTATTTTAAACAAAATCGTTACTGTTACCAATAAATATAGTGAAAATAATTTAATCTAATCTAAAATATTCATAAAATTATTGTTTTAACTTGATTTTCTCAGTGGCGAGTGCTAATTTACGAATATTGCAGAGGCACCCGGCTGACGCCTCTTGCAGTATGGGATCTTTTGATCCTATTGTCTCCAATAAGAACTGGACTACACCTGCCTGTAAAGAAACATTATAAATATACTAAAAACACTGTAAATAGGACTAAACCATGGGCAACAAAAACCAGCAATTTATATTTTATTCCAAAATCGATATCTCGGTATTTTTATACTATGCTTTTCAATTCTCTGTTATAAATTCCAACATAGAATTCACACTAGGAAACTTACAATAATTATGTTTTAAAATCACCAAAATATAATATTTATTTTTCATTCAAAATGAAAAAAAAATTAACCATTCAATTTCAACAACTATGATTGTCTTAATTCTCACGTTTTATGGAACAAAAACAACATCACCAATTTTTTGTGAGAATAAATGTAATGTTTTTACTGTAGGTATCTAATAATAAGTAACTTATTGTGTATGGCTAAACTTGTTTATTGGCATTTTTTGTTATTCCAAGATTTTATTATACCTACCTAATGTATTTTTACATCCGTATCTACAATAGTATATTTTTATCTAAGTTTTATGCGTGACGTGTCTTCGATAGATACAGCAGCTTCCTAATTCTTCTTATTTTTTAAAATAAATGGCTTTACTTTAGTATTAGTGTTGAAAATTACAAAAGAATATTTAGTACTGATGATATTGTTTGAAGTCTTTCAGTGTATATTGTTATCACTTGCAACTAAAAAATGTTTGGGAGTCGAATCAAATTTCGAACGCCTCAGTAAACTGATTTAGACTTAAAAGTTGTGGTGATGTGACCGACCTTACACTATTTATCAACTGGTCATTCAAGTCTAGTTGGTTGTGTGAACTCTGGACTTGCTTGGGTCATTTTAGAGGCTCATGAAGGCACGAGTTAACGTGAGAGTTACCGTTGGCCATGGATACCGTCACTGCTGAGGTTACTGACTACTGTGAAACTGAGAGGAATAAGAGTTGGATAGAGGAGGGAGTTAAAGCTTGCCATCCTGAAGCGGCCCTAACACCCATTAACACGGGTTCGATCATGTTCTCAAAGTTGTACATTTCGAAAAGTTTTATAATAGTGTTTACTATCTAGCCGAAATATTACAATCTATAAGACAAAGGTATGCTAACTAACACAAGCAAATAACAGGCTAGTTTGAAATATTTTCGAAAGGTTTTTTGTAACGATGATTTACATCTCCAATTTACGAGTTTATGTGTAAAATAAAATATTAAATCCGTATTTTGAACTTTTAAAATGTTTTTCTATATTCATTTTAACATTTATTAAACGTTACCTCACTCTTGGAATAGCGAGTTCATTCCATTGGCGCTTTATTTACATATAATTAACATACTGCATTTGATGTGCATATAAACAATAAATCTACTAATTAGTCAATATTTGTCTATGCAATATACCTAATGCAATAATTTGGCAATGGTCTGAATTTAATTGAACACGACGCAACGTAACATCAAACTTTTTTTTTGTTATCGCGGGTAAAAGTGTTTTACCACTGCCGCCACATCTGGGGGGAGACGTGACGGTTATGTCGGGGTCGCCGGTCTTACGACCCAGCGTCGTAATGCCCAGGAGAGATGGAAAACATCTGGGCGACACTGGACCGAGTCCCTAACGCTATATACACCCTACACCGGCAATACCGACTAAAAACCCCGCGGTGGCCCTCTTCGGCGCTTTAGGGACAGCCCCGGGTTTCCCTAGGCGAGAGGCGCCCAGGCTTCAGCCGGAACCATCCCTGCGCGGTGCCGCATTGCGGCCCGTCTCCAGTTTTATAGGGGGGGCTCATAAGCCCCCGCCGCCGAAGGACGCCCTCGGCGTCAACGACAACACGAGGCCAACCACCCGTGCTGCCGTCCATCCCGGGGTCGCATGTACAATAGTACTAAAAGGGGCGCTACGACAGCCCCCCGCTGCGCGCCCGCGACCCCCGAAACGTAACATCAAACTGCGGGTTTTAAATCACCTACATGTTAAAGTCTAAATCACAAACTCATGTCACAAACTCCTGACATACTATACGACTACGAGACTATCTAGGAGCGAGTTATACCTGGTAATGTCACGATTATAGTATTTTCCTCTACATACATATAGGTTATATTTCGATTTTTTTTTATTTTAGATCAACTTCAAAAAAAGAAAAGTTCTCCAATTCATCTGTAATTTTTATATTATAATTTCCTATTGTTCAGTAATAACAGAGTAATCACAAGAGTAATCTTGCCCAAATCCTGATTCGAATGGAATATTAGAGGTATATTATAATCTTGATCATACTCACAGCGTGCATTGTAACACAGTTGATGGAGTAGAAAGACAAGTGGTACAGAGCCAACGCTGTCGCCCGGTGCACGTCGGGGTCTCGGGAGGTCATATAATTAACCAAGGGTGTGATCGCGCCACGCTTGCCGAATTCCTGACGGTTCTGAGCCCAATCACAGCAGTAGGCGATAGCAACTCCCAAGTTAGCCCGCAGATGATCGTCAGTTGTGCTGACTACAAAATAATTAAGTATTTCGAAGTCAAGATTTTACACGAAGTTCAAGGCTCATTGAGGTGGTAATTTATGTAATACCTATTGTTCTATGATTTTCTCACGGAAATACGAAAAAAGTGTTATTACAATTTGAAATATAATATACATATTTATTTTTATTATAAACGAATATTAAAATTGCTAGGCACGTACAAACATTAACATAATAATTCTACAAAAATATGAAATTTGTTTAATTTTGAAATCGGAATTACTAATCCAAATATGAAAGCTAGTAAAATTATCCATGATAAAGGCTATATTATCTAAGATCTAATATACATTTACGCGTCTTGGGACTTACGATGGAACCTTAGTCTAGTAAAAACATACATTATGCTCTTACCAAGTTTAGAAAGTTTCCCAACGACACCATGATCGGAAATTACCGCCAAGTTCTCGTGATCTCTCGCAATCGTAGCAATAGCGGCACAGACGGCAGACAGAACGTTGTTGTCATCGGAATCTAGTAAATCAACCGTTAGTTCCAAGGCTCCCACAAATGATCTGACCATCTCTCCAGAGTCCGCCGCGTTCTGCACACAAGGACTCAAAGCCAGAGCGGCGTTTGTTTGGACCCTCTTTGAATCGTTCTTCAATAATGACCAAACTAATCTGACTCCGTCTAAATTGTCAATCTCGGCCATTGAGTTTGGCTCTTTCGCGCATTCCATTAAAACCAATGGTACATTCTCCAACAACGGTTTGTAAGTATTATTTAGATGATGAACTGAAACACGAGTTTGGATGTATTATAAAAGAAAAAAATAGCGTAATCTGCGTGTTTACAATTAAACACGATCGGCTAACCGATATAAATGTTTGATAGGCATAAATTAGTTTTATAATTGCTATTGTAATAATTGAATAAATAACCGATGTATTTGTTTTAGCCTTGACACTATCGGAATAGAACTTTAAAATACTCGTATTATAAAACAGATGTCATTCTTACTGAGCATAGGTATGCCACCAGTGCTTCTAATTTTATCTCGATTAGGTGGATATTTAGCGCATTCTGCGAGAGCTCCTGCAACATTAGTCAATACTCCATCGTTTTCATCATCCAACAATCTTACAAGAATAGGCACCGCACCAAGATTATCTAGCTTCCTCACACTTGCTTCGCTGTTAGCGCATTTCCATAAGGCACCAGTGACAGCTGCTAGTAAAGGTTTATTGGGCCTGTTGGTCGAATCCTGGGCAGCTTCTACTAAAAGCTCTAACCCTCCAGCCTCACGTATCATGTCTCTGGTAATTGAGTCACTGGCGCATTTGTAAATAGCCAAACTACAGTAAGTCTAAAACAAAAGATGTAGCAAATACCGGTTATTGTTCATACTTCATAGCGTGTGTAATGTAATCATTCAAAATTAATATTTCGCATGTACCAACTAAGTGACGTTTACGACCGTACAACTAGAACATTTACAACGTTAGCCTTGTGTGAGCCTCTGACGATAAAAAGCCACGGTCTCTTTACGCACCTTTAAATCTTTATCATCATTAGCCAAATGTGTGATCAGATCGGTTACCATCTTCTCTGTTTGAATGGCCAGTTGGAAGGAAGTTTCGTTGGCGCACATTTGTAACAACCCAACCGCTGGTACTGCGACATCTAGATGTATTGTTTTTAACATTCTAGCAATCAGGGGTATCATTCCGTACTTCCTCATTGCTTCACGATTTCTTTGGGATGCGGACATAGACCACAAAGCTTTGGCTCCGGCTCGTGCAATATCCAGAAATTGTTGTTCATCTTGATTAAGTTCTTCTCGTGGTGACACCAAAAAGCTAAAAACAAAACGTGTATTAGAATAGTAATGAGTAATCGTACAAAGAATTTTAATTTCCTTACCGCTCTTTTATATCGAGGAGGTCGATTAATTTCGGTAAACCTCCAAATTTTCTGCAAAACTTACGACTTTTGCGTATTCTACCTAAATTGGCTATAGTCTCTGCAGCTAATATTTGAACATCTCGAGCGGGATCTGATAGCAATCCTACGAGTAGAGGTATCGCACCCAAATCTGTAACTTTCTTCCTGATTTCAATGTTTGGAGTTATATCTTTCAAGACTGCTAGACCTCCCAAAATGCAACATAGATCTCTAGTCTCCAGCAAATTGACAAGTAATTCTAGCCCACCTATTTCTTGGATGGCTCGTTGGTTGACTTCTATGGTTAAGTCGTGATCTTTTAAACACGATAGCGCTACCATTGTGGCCGTTTGGTTACCAGCTTTCATATACTTGACCAGTTTCTGTATGTGCCAGTATTCTGGTGGAATTTCCGATGATTTGATGAGGTCACCCCAGTTATCTTCTGAGGAGGAGGTTGACGAGGCTGATGATGCTGAAGTGTCGGATCCTTCTGTGACCATAACGATACGGGGTAATCCCACGGTGTCCTGCCCACCATCAGCACTGAACGTTGAAATATTATCGCCATCCGCCATGATTTAATGATTCGATTGAAAAGAAAACAATGTAAAAAAACTCCCACGGACTGTAACTATTTTGTATTATCTTGTCAATAACGTTGCTTAGTTACAGAACAGTTCAAAGAGCAAAGAGTATTTATTTGAAAGAGTACGACTGTCGCGGATTTTCAATATATTTATAAACGCGTATGTTGAACTCAAAAACTGAAGTAACAATTTACCGGTTCATTCACACATATTATGATACATATTGTTAACTTACTTGCAATTGCTTGCAATCTAATATTATGTAATGTAAATTAATTAGAGGTAATAAAAGTAGGTGCTTTACAGTTTATTACATCCTTTTTAATGAATCTTAAAACCTGAGAGAAACTTGATTTATCTAGGTAACTCTTATGAACTAGCAAAAAGCTCTGATATCGTCCAAGAATATCAGATGGAACATGCAGACTGAAAGACATATATTTGATGACGCCTGTAGGTATATGCCCGAAGGGGTAGGGAGAAGCGAAATAGCGGTCTAGACCACCCATATTTCGCCGAACTTATTTCCGTCCCAGATGTGGTAGAGGGCGAGCCTTTAACCATATGGGGTACAAATTCCTGATACTAAGTAGAACAACCCAATATCACTTCACCCACCCCGGGGATCGAACCCGAGACCTCAAGACGGTAGTCGTACCACACACGCAATCCAACAACGCCACTGAGGCAGTCCGTCAGGCAGTTTTTTAATGCCGGGTACGAATTCGTAAATCTTCGTTGTTGCGTTCTACAAACAAACCTTCGCTGTTGTGTGAATTTAACAAAAATGCGCGAACGTTCGTTCAGTTGCATAAATGAAACTTAGGCAATGCAATTTATAGTAATGCAGTAAATATTTTTGTTTCAGTTTCGAAGGAGTGTTAGAGATGTTTTGAAACCAGAGCACAACGACCACTTCCTGCTGAGATGGCTTCGAGGTGAGAGGATTTACTAATGTTCAGCACACATTTCATAATTACCTTTCATACATGTTGGTGTTAATAGACTATTTAAGTCTTAATTCTTTGGAGAATGTATATTTGCAAGGTCGGGTTTGCGTTTGTTGTTGCATACAACTTTCTACATCAGAAAAACATGATTTTGACAACTCTCACATAGCCGAACACAATATCAAACGGTCATACATATTTCATTAGCCCGAGCACGAAAAACTAATGTAAATGTAAACTCGCTGCGCACTGATGACATTTGATAATATTTCATAATTTTATAGACGCGCATCGAGCACGAATACATTTACGGTTGTCAGAAATTTTCCTGCTCGAGCTACATATCTATAATCTACTTTTCCTTGAGTAAACGTCCAATATTTGTCAGAATTTTCAATTAATTGTGAAGGAAAATCTTTTCATTCTGCTTTTACTTGATTATACATACGAGTGTGAGTCCTGAGTTTAACTCTAAACTAAGATAGGTAAGTCCTGCCTCATACGTAGCAAGCACTAAGATTAATTACTGTTTAATTATTAATTAATTACTGTTTAATGTCTTTGACTGTATTACTTTTCCAATACCCAGATCCGTGCAAAATAGATTAGGACATCACAATTCACAATAATACACATTCCATTAAAATATCGAACTCTCGAAAACGTAGTAGATGTAACTAAAACGGTACTTGCTAAAAGTCACTAAATAGTGCTTTATTAATAAAATGTTTATAAAAAAGTACTTGCTAACTCACTAAAAAGTGCTATGTATAATGTACATATATTAATATACATGACAAGTAACTATTTCTAAAATCAATAAAACAAAATGTCACTTGTTACTTTCCAATCTATATTTGTATTTCCGCTCGAGTGCACATCGAACAAAAAATAGTGAAAGAACATGGGACTTTTACTTCTAGCTTCTAAGTAACCCATTGGCCGCCGCACGTTTGTTACACACGCTATTACATAAGGGTAGGCAATAAGGAAACCTTTTGTACACATCAAAGCTTCAAGACGCAACCGCGCTGCAACGTAAATTAATGTAACTTGTTATACCATCACTTTGTTAATGTTATATCAAAGAGAAATAAGTAAGAGGCAAAATGTTTTTTTTTTTAAATTATGCAGAATATGACGAGGTGGTATTGCTTTCGCGTTACTAGTCTCGATGTCTCGGGTTCGATCATCAGGTCGGGCAAAGTGTTATTGGGTTTTTTAAATTCAGTATCAGCTCGGAGTCATTGTGCCGGATATGGCAATAGGCTTGCCCCGTACCGTATCTGTGATCAAATATTTGTGGGCCAAACAAACATATCTCGGTGCGGGGATCGAACCCACGGCCCCTCGTTTCACAGACGGCTACTCGCCCGGTGCGCCACGGAGGCTGTCAAAATTCTCAAAAATACAGAAAGGCATAGGTTTTAAATATCACAGGTATTTTTCTATTATAGCGTGCAGACATTTCGCTGACCATGATTGTAACGAATGACGAATCTTGTGTAATATTACGATTTGTAACACAGTTTACACAGCTCAACTTGGCAAGTACATACATTTAAACAATTATAGTAGAATTTTGCGATTTGTAAGATATTTTTTGTCAGATAACTTGAATACATGATTATTCACCGATTCTAGTTCTTAAAATATTTAAACAATGGATTATAAAAAGTTGTCTGTGACAAAATTACGCGATACTTATTCGTTATTTCCACTGCGACCACTTATAAAAGCTGAATAACCTAGAAGACTAGAACTTTGATACTATTTATAGGTGTCTACTAGCTACTACTTACTTATTTTAAAGCCTCCGTGGCACAGCGGGCGAGTGGCCGGCTGTGAAATGTGAGGTCGCGGGTTCGATTCCTGCATGGAGACAAATGTATGTGTGGCCCACAGATATTTGTTTCGAGTCTGGGTGTTGTGAGACCGAAGGTCTTTCGTAGTTCCTGATACTCACGACACAAGATTCGATCTTAGTGTGGGGTCAGGGGGGTTACCACCACTTCTGTTAGCAGTATTATTATAGTCTTACTACGTTTTTTTTTGTACGGGAATCGGTACAAGTAAGATTATAATAATATTGCTATAAGAGGTGGTGGTAACCCCTCAGGACTATGTATGTGGCTGTTGTGGGTATTTATTTATTATTTTTAATAATCAATTATAGGATCCATTGAAATTTAAATATAATTTGTTTTCAAGTCATTAGCAACTCGCGCGTCTTTACAATATACATAATTATTACAGATTTATTTAATCTTTTTTTTACATTTTTAAATATAAGTAATATTAAAAAGAAAATCACCCTCCCGATAACGAGGCTTGAGACCCAAGCCACCGGCGGTTAGGGGCTCAGAGTGAGGAGCCGTCTCACAATGCGTGCCGTGTCCAATGATAATTATGTAATTATATTATTATATGTTATGATTGATATTTTAACAGGAAACGGCAAAAACCTATATGCATTTGAATGTTAATTGAGTTGTAGAAAGGTTTATGCAACATCGGAATATAGATGTAATTTAATGAATTCGGATTTCAGTTACGTAAGAAAGTCACAACTAGATATATGGCGGTTGCATTACAATATCTAATATTCGTTTATTATTGTGATAGTTAAAAGCTTTTGCAAGCAAAACAGGCACTATTATTTTATTATACAAAAGATTTATTCAAAAACATTTAACTATCACAATAATAAATAAATACACCCAACAGCCACACACATAGTCCTGACCTCACACTAGGTGTAACCTGTATCGTGGGTATCAGAAACTACGAGAGACTTTCGGTCTCACAACACCCAGACCCGAAACAAATATCTGTGGGCCACACAGACATTTGTCTCGGTGCGGGAATCGAACCCGCGACCTCACGTTCACCAGTTACTCAGCCGGGCGACCTCACGTTCACAGCCGGCTACTCACCCGCTTCGCCACAGAGGCTGTCAATAATAAACGAATTGTACCTCTAGATATATTAATTAAACGTAATATACGTACCTACATATAGTATATTTTAAATAAGTAGGTATGTTTAATTGTATGAAGATAAGGGCAAATGGAAAGAAAGGATATACAGTTCACATGTAAACAAGCAGATTGTGATATATTTAAGTATTAATTATGTAGTACCTACTACCTACATAATATCCACATTGATAAAATCATTGTTGATAAGTATAATAGGGAAATGAATGATTTATTGTGTAATTTGATATTGGCTAGTACTTTTAGAACATCTGCACCTACGAAGTTCTCAAATGGTACTTGTTACAAAACTATACATACTAAGGCTAAGATCTATAAGCGATGATGAGGCTGAGATGAGGCGAACTTCGACAAAGTCTAACGCCCGAATGCTCAAACGCTGCTCAACTTTAACGGCTTCTTACATTGATTTTCGCCATACAATTTTGACAGATAAGGCGGCATTAAACGACATAAGGCGACCTTAAGTATATGAACATTCGGCGGATAGTCAAAGAAACGCACTCAGTGAGGATTCGGAATTTTTAAATCGAAATTTGACTTAGCCCGAGACATTTTTTACAAGAAAATCTTTGTCTAGGCTGTCTGTCAGCATGTTTTTCTTGTGAAAAATGGCTCGGACTAAGTCGAAGTTCTATTAAAAAAATCCAAATACTCACTGAGTTCGTTTCTTTGACTCAGACTTAGTCGAAGTGCGCTCTATAGATCTCAGCCTAAATAAAGCCGCGTCTAAAACATAACACAAAACACCTACACAAAACTTGTATTTTTTATCTAAGATCCATTGCTCGACGAGCAGGAGGCAGCTAAAATCGTTGTTTTGCGTATGTGTTTTTGTGTAATGTTTCGAGAAAAACTAATACAGGTGACGCGGCTTTATACACACAATATTTGTGAGTGCGTGTAACATACTTGGATCGCCTATCAGCCAGCATTCACAGAGGCTATACAGGTGACGCGGCTTTATTTCACATTAGATCGCAAACTCTCACGTTAGTTATATCATGAATCGTGAGGCTTTAAATATGAATAATTAATATGTTTTTTTTCTGTTTTAGCAAGACAATGGGACCCAGAGGCGGCAGAAAAAATGCTCAGAGACGTAAGTTATAACTTATTGACGTCAATACAATTTTATCTAGCATTCATTAATATTAATAATATTATCATAATGTTGTTATCCAACCTATCTATCTTAGTAGGTATCTACTTAATTCCTATCTTATTAAGGCATCCATAACGTAGCCAAAAGTTACTCTTATAGTTTAGCCATGTCTGTATGACACCGTCTGTTAAGTCCAGAGACTATTTAGTAGGTACTATATTTGGCATGATTATAATTTTGTAGTGGTAGAGCCACGCTGTAGACAGTAACGTCTATAGCATGAATGGGCCGGCTCGACCGGTTAGATACCACTGTCTCACAGAAAACCGACGTAAAGTGGCAGCTTGCTGTCGCGTTTCGTTCGGTGAGTGAGATTTCCGGTGGCCCATTTCCCCACTCCCTTTCCCAATCCCCTTCCATTCCCTCCTTTTAGGTTGGCAACGCACCCATGATTCTTTTTGTGTCTTGGGTGTATATGGGCGGTGGAGATCACTTACCATCAGGTGACCCATCTGCTCGTTTGCCAATCTCTCCTATAAAAAAAAAAAAAAATCTATATCATAATTATCAGTTCCGCCAACAAAGTGGTATATTTTATGAGATACCTCTCTTACACTACCTCGACATACATACGAGGCACGACTATTATAGGGCTCATAGGGCCGAAGATTGACCTAGAAATGGGAAACCATGTTAATTTGTCAAAGGATCCCCTTTTGCACAATACAAATGTGAAATGACCAATTTCGACCGACTTCTAAAAAAGGAGATGGTCCTCAATAATCGTCTGTATTTTTTTTATGTATATTATCTCCGCCAAATGTGAACCGATTTCCAAAACTATTTTTGTATTCCATAGAGCTTATTTCAAGGGTGGTCCCATATAAATTTGGTCACGATCAGATTTGAAGTCGGTCTGTTGTGTTTTTAAACATGTGATTATTCTGTTCCATGTAACATAAAACTGACTGAAACAACCCTTCCATCAAAAAAAAAAATCTAAATCGTCAGTAACGCCATCTGCCACTTATTACACTGTGAGGGCGCTTATTACAATTTATACCCTAGAATAATCTAAAATAATGAATCTTCAAGAATCACGTAAGACAATTTCATTGTCTAAACATTATTACGCTGGCATGACCTTACGCGCGCATAATTCAAATATAACTGAGGGACTTATGACCACGAGGTCACAACTTTTGGATCACAAGTTTAATGCTGTTATCCCGTCTATGTGCTATTGAAAGCGTTTGATAACAACATATATTCAACGTGATGAAACAATCATCGTACAGATTATGGCTAATATAGGTAGCGTTCGCAACTTCGTAATTATTTTGTATTGCACTACCCATAAAGTTTGATTATAGGCAAAGTTACAAAATTGGCTTTTAAATTATTTTTATAATAGCTTGCAAGTTGCAAGATACGAATATCAAACCACGACTATGATCGAATCGTACTTAATTTGTTGTAATAACCTATATTTCGATGTCCTAATGGCGGGTACACACCGGCCGAACGAAGGCGAACGAATCTATACCTGCGGGTTTAGACAAGTGGCTTATGCGTTATTCGAATACTATAATCAAATAGAATAAATGTATGGGAATGACATAAGAGTATGCCGCATTTAGCGTACTCTTATGTCGTTCCCATACATTTATCTTATTTGATTATTCTATTTGATTAGCGTATAAGCCACTTGTCTAAACCAGCTGGGGGCTTAGACAAGTGGCTTACACGCTAATCGAATAGAATAATAATCGCTGTTGCGTTCACACAATCAAACTTTCACTGTTGTGGGAGTGAAACAGGCATGATTCGTTCGCCTTCCTTCGGCCCGGTGTGGATGCGCCATAATAACCGTAACGCCACAATAATGAAACCAAATCGAAATCACAATCGTATCGAGTGTCAAGAGTAAGGGGGCAGGACTATGTGTGTGACCGTTGGGTGTTTATTTATTTATTTTATTTACGGCCGGTTTCAATAAACGATCTCAGTTTAGAGTGCAGATCGCGACTATGAACCAATCAAATCAAGTCATTTGACGGAGTTATGTTCAAACTGTGTTCTTATTGGGTAATTTTTGTAATCTATCTGCTCTTTCAAACTGACATTGTTTATTGAAACCGGGCGTAAAAGATATGAGGTTTGTGCTATTAATAAATAACTGTTTTAGTCATTAAAATGGCGCGAGAAATGGGGAGTGGACACAACATTACACACTTGGCAGCCGCCAGAAGTCTTGGAGAAACACTTCCCTAGTGGCAGCCCTGGCTTCGACAAAGAAGGCTCACCAGGTAAATAATTTCAATTGGTGACTTAATCAGCATATTGTAGAGGTAGCTCGTACCCGTACCAACCTCCAATGGGTCAGATAAAGATTTAACTGGTAGCATCTCGCCAGTGACTTGCACAGGCATTTAGATTAGGGTAGACAAAAGTCTTGCATAATTATTTTCTTCAATTTATTCTTGCTTTACTTTAAACATCATGATCATTCTCACGTCAATTTAAAATAATACACCCAGCGCTGTTTGAAAACTCTTCTTGGTGTAATTTTTTTCTTTCATTACGTAATTTTAACAAATTGTCAGGGTAAACAATGTCTCTTTGTCTATAAAAAATGCACGCCACTGCATAGCGCTAAGCTTATTCGCATCGCTAATCCCCCCGCCCTTGTGATTGTTCAAATTGAAATAATCAAATACAAATTGTGATTTCAGTCATTTCTTAAATCTAAGTGAGGTTCGCTTTCTGTAATAGATAATTGACAGAGATTTCTGCGAATTAAAACTGAGACTTAACCACCTGTAATTCCGTGAGGAGGGGGTTGGGGAAGGGTGCAACAAACAACACCCTCCCCTCCTCCCGAATATTCAAAATATTACATTACCTAATACATTTTTTTATATTGAAAATAATAATAATTTTAATCTGGAATTTGTGCCCTATATGGCGATAGGCTCGCCCCCTATCACGTATCGGACGGAACTAAGCTCAGGGAAATATGGGTGTTCTAGTTCGCTAGTGCGCCTCTTATGCGCTTATGTTATGCGCTGTTATTAATAATACGTTTTTTGCAGTTATAGTAGTGCCGTTTGTGGGTTTGGACGTGTGGGGCTTGCTTCATTCACTAACCAGGTCGGACGTGATCAGGATGATCTTGAAACACCTCGAGAACTACATCGCCATAGCGAGGAAGCAGGCCGAAACATATGGACCGACTGCTTTGAAGGTAAGGATATTCGTTACTTTTTACTGACTTACGAAAGCAGTTAGTTCATCTGCAGTTGTCACCGATGAACATCGCCAACTCATTTGTTTGTCAGTGGTCCTGTTTTGAACCGACTTAAAAAAAGAATGAGGTTTTCAATTTGTCTGGACTTACCTACGTACATACATTTTTAATTATCCAGTACGTTCCCCAATAACTAGAAGATGTGTGTAGGTACCGATTTGATTTTTTTTGTTTAAGAGTAATTTTATTTAAAACGGTTCCCGTATAAATTTAGAAAAGCTACAAAATAAAATTTAAAAACAGACTTGCAAAAATCAAAAATAATTTCTTACTCTGTTTAGACTTCGTCCCAAGGCAAATGCAGACCTAATAAAAAGGAACTCCAAGAGATAAGGAATTATTTATGACTTTTTCCAATTCATATGCTACCTATTGATTTTTGTTCTCCGAAAATAAAGAATTATTATTATTATTATTTACTCTCTTTGGAGTCAGTTTTCATTGGGTCTGAGACTCTAAACAGAGTAAAAAAATATTTTTGACTTTTGGAAGACGCTTTTTAAACCTTATTTTGTAGCTTTTCTAAATTTACAGTGAATAATTTCGAATAAAATGACTAGTAAGCTTACTCTGGTGTGATTGCCGTGCTCAAATAAAAAAACGTAATTACTTTATCAATCCTTACTGCCTGACTGCCTCAGTGGCGTGGTTGTATTTCGGTATGACTACCGTCCTGAGGTCTCGGGTTCGATCCCCGGGTCGGGCAAAGTGATATTGGATTTTTCCATATCAACCCGGAGTCTGGAATTTGTGCCCGATATGGCGATAGGCTCGCCCCCTATCACATCTGGGACGGAACTAAGCTCAGCGAAATGTGGGTGTTCTAGTTCGCTAGTGTACCTCTGCCTACCCCTTCGGAGATACAGGCGTGTGATGTTATGTATCAATCCTTACAGTTAACAGTGATCTTCGATCTAGAAGGGTTCAATATAAAGCAGTACGCGTGGAAGCCAGCCGCCGAGATGGTGTTCACATTACTGCAGCTCTACGAGGCCAATTACCCGGAGATACTCAAGACTTGCTTCATTGTGAACGGTACAAAAACTGTATCATTTACTCGTATTTTGCTGTTGTGTAACTACTGTGTTGGGAGGAACGACCGGTTTCATAATAATTTTGCTTTAAAGCTAAGTTAAGTATTGATGGTATTTCTACTGATGGTGCTAATGTTATCATGATAAAATTACATTTGCAAATTGGCAAAACCGCTCAGTAATACCTACTATAAAATGGTACCTAGGCCTACCAACGACGACGCGATATCTAACTTTTTAAATTGGCAATAGTACATCTGTTTCTTCAATAGATTTACGTTTTGTTACACCATTCAATAACAGGGAAATCTTAGGTTTACAAATATGTGTAATAACAACTTTAAATAATGATCAAAACAGAGAAAATGGAACTCCATACCTAATCACAATAGATTACCTACAGAAAACCATTCTGTTCCCATGTCATTCTAGTTTAACTGCGCCACTAGCAGTTTCGATGTTCGTAGAGGATTGTAATTATTTAATAGGAGGTCGTTCTGAAGCCAATACACAATGCTGTTCTAACAGTTATATTCCTACTTTACAGCTCCAAAAATATTTTCACTGGCCTTTTCTGTGGTGAAGAAATTCATGCACGAATACACGATATCAAAGATCAAGATATATGGCACAGACGCGAAGAAGTGGCAGACGCAAGTGCTCACCATCGTTGACAAGGAACAACTTCCGGTTCATTACGGAGGCACCATGGTCGACGAGAACGGGGACCCTAGATGTAGTTTAATTGTAAGTTTAACTAATACCAATTTAAAGTTCATAATGCAATGGCCTTTCTTAGTAGTTAACAGTAAAATTTATTTGAAAATTACTTCCATTATTTTTTAATAAATATAGCATGTAGGTATAAATTTTTGGTCCTTCGAGCCAGATAATTGAAATAATTTTGTTGGCAGGTTAAGCCAGGTGGGAAAGTACCAAAAAGCTATTACACTAAGAACATTGGGGCGGAATCAGAGAAGGAGTACAAGAGAGTAACGATAAAGACTGGAGATAAACATGTCGTGGACTTGCTTTGTGTAGAAAACGACAGTGTGTTGAAGTGAGTACACGTAATAAGTGTTTTATTATAAAAATACAAGGAACTATATTAAAAGCCGAAACAGCAGGCTTCATTTAAAAAAATAGTAAGCGTTCCACCTACAAGGTGGATCGACGACCTGATAAAGGTCGCAGGAAGTCGCTGGATGCAGGCCGCTTCCAACAGGTCGATCTGGAAATCTTTGGGGGAGGGCTATGTCCAGCAGTGGACGTCCAATGAGTGATGATGATGATGATGATTAAGCGTTGCTGGACATTAAAACAAATTTGTCTCTTTCTTCTTTGAATAGTTTGAGATTAATCTTTCAACACTACTGTTTTGTAAGTAATTTGTAAATAATCATGATGATTTACGTAAAATTCGCAAATTATCAATGGTTCTAAACCAAAACCAAAAAACTTTAAATGTACCTACTTTGAAAGCTCACTTGACATTGTTGTCTCCTGTTGCTACTAAAATAAATTTTATGTGTTTCAGATGGGAATTCGGAATAGACAGTCATGATATTAAGTTCTCAATAAAAAGAAAAGATGAAGAAGGCAATGAAGAAGTTGTACACGGACCGAGGAAGGTTGGAGAAGGACCCGTCGACGTGGGAGTAATGCCTGTGAAGGGACCTGCAACGTGTAAGTATTTCATACTGAAAGCATCACCAATCACTAATGTCATAGACAAATAAAATTAGTACTAGTCTCAATGGATAATGGAAAGAAATGTTCTAAGGAAAATTGCAATTTGAAACAAACCTAAGATGATGTCCATATACTTTCATTACTCGGACTAGGTCAAAGTTCTATTTAAAACAATCCAAATCATCACTGAGTTCGTTTCTTTGCAGATATTACCGAACATTATTTAATTTTCATTGTACTGGTTTATTATTTGTTTCAAGTGTGGGTGTTGTGAGACCGAAAGTCTCCCATAGTTTCTGACACCTACGATACAGGTTATACCTAGTATGGGGTTCAGGACTAGGTGTGTGACTATTGGGTGTATTATTTATTTATTTATCCAAATAAAGAATTTATTATTATTTGACATAAACAATAGTTAAACTTAAACAATAGTTTGTGGGCCAAATCCTTCTGCTACGTGAAGGTAGCCCATAACCAGCAGTAGGACAGTCTAATGTGATAATTAGGTAATCTTAATACTTAACAATATTTTAATCAATTATGGACATTTACCTACACCAAAAGAGATTCGGAACGGGATTCGTGCTTCTAGCTAAAACAATATTGACCCTGTACTATAATACCAGAACTTTTAGTCCAGATACATACAATAAATTCTTTCTTTGTACCTGCCCATAGCCCAGGTTGTGGGGTCGGCGCAACACACTTCATCAAGCATGTTGCAGAAAGTATTTAACTTCGTTTTTATGACCGGCTGCCTGCCTGACGTCAACCCCCCCTGCGGGATCTAGTTCCGGGCAATAAATTCGAAAATTCGCTTTGCCCGACCTGGGAGTCGACACTGAATACTTACAATGTGCAATATCCCGTGCCCAAAATAAATAGCACTGCACTGAGGCAGAACATTTACAATGTAGTATACAAGTTACAACGAGACTCGTTAAACGAGTGTATACAGTTTTACCTCCTAATTGTTGGATAATTACGTGTAATTAATTACACGCTACAATAACACATTGAATAGGCAAAGTTAGCCATTTACTTTGTATATAACTGGTTTTTAGGGTTCCGAAGCCAAATGGTAAAAAGGAACCCTTATAGTTTCGTCATGTCCGTCTGTCTGGCTGACCGCAGATTAGCTCAGAGGCTATTAGTATGTACTAGAAAGCTGTAATTTGGCATTGGTACCCACCACGTTAAAAAATGGAAAAATAAATTGGTAACAAAAAAATGTTAAGGTTTACATCCTCTACACGTAAAGTGAGGTTGAATTTTTTTTCATCGACTATCTCATGATATGGCGTATTGTTGAACAGGTTGTTCAAAAATATAGACCCTTACTTATGAAAATATTTAAGCGCTGCTTATCTTTAACCATAGGTTGTCCCTTTCACTTTTAAACAATGTAACGCAAGGAAAAAAGTGACAGGCTATTCTTAGCGAAAATATAAGCGAAAATGTTTTTATAAGGGGGGGTTTGTGAAAAGTGATGTTGGCAATTTTTAGATTCGAAGATGTGTTTGCGAATTTTCGTACAAATTCTTTCGAAAACCGCTTACATGAAGTTGTTAGTTATGTTAACGAAACAAACAAATAAACTTCGGAACCCTTTACTGTACATGGTCAGATATGCAGCATGCACTTGATCGTTTTTTTTACTACGATACTTAACTATTATTTCGTTTTTTTTTCAATTATTGTGATATAGCATTATGCATGTAAATCAATCTGTGATCATAGGCTTAACGACAAGGTTGGTATAATTACAGATATGTAATTTTATGCCTCGACTCGGATCTTTGATAGATTTGAAACTCATTTAATACAATACGTCCATGTTTAATACAGTTTATACCTCTGCAATAACTGCTTTTGTATGCCTACTTGACCTGGTGACCGTTATAAGCACAGAAAATTGAAGCCAGTAATTTTCATCATTCAAAATTCATACAAGAATAGTGTCGCCAAACACACACAAATAACATCAATTCATATAAAGAAATACTATAACAATAATACATAATAATATAATACAATTCGTGCGTTCGTACATTTGAAAATATACTTTCAATCATGTACATAAAATGTATTTTGCTATAGGTCCTATAAAAAGCATAAGTCATTTTGTAATCTACAACGGAAAGCGGTGCTCTTTGCTTCAAATTATGTAGTGTATTTACACGGACGCAAAAAAAATATGGATGGAGCGCGGCGCTAGGAACATTGAACGTGAAGCATGGTTTTCGGCCCATTCGATCTATCGACACGTAATAGCGGCGACTGATCGAGTGAGCCGAAAACTATGCTTCACTTTCTATGTTCCAAGCGCTCCGTCCATCTTTTTTTTACGTCCACGTGTATTTATAACCCTAATTGGGACTCTAGCGCGCCACGTCTATATACATACCATTTCCACTGACTTTATTTTGTTCCGTGGTTGTCATTCTTTAATCTAAGCGACACTAATCTAAGACATTACTTATAAAAACAGTTTAACTGAGCAAATGGTAAAGAATTTATAAGTAGTAGTTATGTTTTATTGGCAGAGACTGGCACACGAGCAGATGGGTCACCTGATGGTAAATGATCTCCACCGCCCATAGACACCCAAGACAAAAGAAATCATGGGTGCGTTGCCAACCTAAAAGGAGGAAATGAAAGGGGAGGGAAAAAGGGATTGGGAAAGGAAGGGGGGAAAGTAGGCCACCGGAAATCACACTCACCGAACGAAACGCGACAGCAAGCTGCCACCTTTACGTCGGTTTTCTGAGAGACAGTGGTATCAAACCGGTCGAGCCGGCCCATTCGTGCTGTAGATGTAACTGTCTACAGCGTGACTGCTACTCAAATTGCGTGTTATATTATATTAAGTAGTAATTATAAGGCCCATAAAACTTATGTATTTGGAATTCTTGTTGAGTATTACTTTTGCTTTTAGATTCAGTGATATTTGACAACAAGAACGCATTCTTGAGGAACAAGAAGGTGTACTACGACCTGGTGATCGCGGTGCCGTCTAGAGACCTCAACATGAGCGACGAGCCCGACGACACCGAACCCGCTGCGGCAGCCGTGGCACCCAGCAACAATCACAACTAGACCGGCATCTTTAGGCCAACCATGAGTTTTTTGACATTACTCGCTAGCGACTCCGTAAAATATTTGTATGGCAAACCCGAACGCCTCTAGCGGTTACGCGGGGAACTGACGATTTCGATACAAATATTTTCGTCGTCGCTCGCGTAAATACGTGCAAACTCATGGTTGAGCTACTTATATCACACAGTACCGTCTTTATTACCATATGGGCAGTGGAGATCATTTACCATCAGGTGACCCATCTGTTCGTTTGCCAGTCTCTGCTATAAGGACACCTTGGGCCCGTGCCCATGGTACCCGAACTCAAGGAGCCCCGAAAGGCTGATAAGTCATTATTCTCTTACAGAAATCACATACCTATCAAAAACTTAACCCTCCTCTTTGCTTCGCCGTAGTCGGGTAAAAAAGAAGTCCATATTTTTATTGGTACATATTTAGCTTAAAGTAAGTCTAATACTTTAAAGTTAGGGGTTCTTGTGTGCCTCAGGGCCCAGGCATGCCTTAAGACAGCCATACTGAATATGGCATGTACAGACACACTCCGAAGTTTCATAAGTAATCAGATAGAAAAGTAATTTGGGGAACAGTGGCGTAACTGTACTGTTGGGGGCCTGTGGCAAATTCATCGGGGGGCCTCGCCTTTTTGGTCTATTGTCAGCGTATATGGGCTGTAAACCGGGAGGTCTTGGGTTCGATTTCCAGGTCGAGTGGGTGTTTTTCTAACATGATTTGTCTGGGGCTAGATCCCTGTAAGGTTGATGTTAAGCAAGCTGGCCATAAAATTAGGCTGAATCCTTTCTGCTTGACAGATTGTGTTGCACCGACCCTACATTAAGGAGGAATAAAGGCTGGTAGAAATTTCTTAGGTGTACATGCAATATACATGATACAAATCAAATGTAACTCTACCCCCAGTACAGAGGGTCGTTGCTTTTGAAATTCATATATATGAATTGTGAATATATTATTATGAGTTTATATATATGTATAACCAGTCCCCTGCATGGCATTCGTATTTTTAACCTAAAATATACATATAAATAAAAACTAAAATGCAATATTTGAAATTCATCTTTTTAGTTTTTAGAATTCTATTTCTAGTAATGCTATGCGCACTTCTACTTACAAAATATAAGCTGGATGAGTAATCAGTTTTGAAACAAGTATGTAAATAAAGCATTTATATTTAGATTGTCATTCACCGTGATAATTGTTTTGTTCAACGTACAAGCAACGGGCTGTGAAATGTATTCAAATGAACACCTATTTTTAGACTGTCCGGTAAATTATGTTTGAAAAAAAAATATAGTCAATCCCAGATTATAAAAGAAAACAACACTCATAATGGAGCATTAAATTAATAAGAGATATTATTTTGAAAATATAAAAACAAATCATATCTTATATCTGCAACATTTTTCTGTGTTGCGTCGACCCCAGATTAAGGAGACCCCATATTATCTTAAAAATAATGATGTTTGGGCAATTCAATTTTGTCTGGATCAAAACTTACAAATATCACATATAATCTAGTGAGGCAATGGACTCTACCACGGTTCATAATACAGAAATAGTCTGTCTACTCTTGAGATAGCCATGAGTATATGTACAAAATATATAGACCGTTCATACTACGCCTAAATATACATCATGAAATGTCATAATGGCCATGGCCAGAGCAGTATATTTTAATAGAACATATTGTAGGGTAATAAGGAAAACATTAAGAGCTATGAGAGTTTAAGATAAATAAATATGGCTACAAATAAAGTATAATTAGTCATTTTGTGTTAATATTTATAATGTAAGTTGGAAATAGTAGTGGTCAAAGGTACCTAATTTGTATATTTAGCTATTATAATTGGTTGGTAGATTTTAGAAACACATTTTTATCGTATTGTTAAATGTATAAGTAAATGAGAATTGTATTAAACGTAGAATTTTCTTTCCTGTGATCCCTATAAGTTAGTACAATTAAAATAAGCTATAAGAGGTAATACAAGATTCCTTTTAGTCGATTTGCTATACATGAGATACGAGATAATTAACTAGACATTATTACAATTTTAGGAAATTCCTATGCTTTCGCTTGATTTTTTGGTATTTCTCATGGCATAGCAAATGAAATGCAATTAGTAAAATGCTCAACTATTTAAATACCGTTATCAGATAATAAATATGTACTTAAATTGAAATTGTTTTATTTATCTAATCTTGGTGCAGAAAATCGGGAAAACAAAACGAGTAATGAAAAATATGTTTATTTGCAGCTCGCTTATGATTATTTGATATAATACAATATTTATATAATATACTAGCCTAGCGGCACTGTACTAGGACACTTTCGACACCACATGAATGCATGTTTCGATACACAGCACCAGTAAATATGTTAGATTCCAACAGGTCGCTCTGGAAAATTGGGAGCCCTATGTCCATCCAGTGTACAGCTGATGACTATGAAATTCTTACATAATATTATGGTCCCTATCATGCAAATTGCAGTTTTCCATCACGCGTAGTTTTAATCATCATTATGTATGTCTAGCGTCTACTACTAATCACAAGCCTCCCTAAGGGCCTCCCCCAAAGTCTTCCAGACCGACCTTTTGAAAGCGGTCTGCATCCAGTGACTTCCTGCCTTAAAAACATATGACGTTAAATGTGTATCACAAACGCCATAAGTGCCAGTGTACGGAAAAACTTATAACTACGGCGCGCTTGTCAAATGCTTATACTGACAAATGTATCGAGTTTAAACGAAATATCAGTAGCTTTGCAAACGTTAGAATAAATTAAAAAAAAAAAACAATATTTATATTCAGAAAAGGGTTTTATTATGGTATCAATAACGGATCACATGGCTATTCATGAACACCCACAATACCATAAGAAACGTAGGAACGCTCGTTTAAGCATTTGACAAGTACACCGCTCTATATAAACATACGGTACGGATTAACATTAAAATATTATTTACTGTAAATGTAAAATAAGTTGACAGAGTTTAAGTTGTTGTAGTACGAACACTCAACGCTTTTCCGCTAATCCTGTGATTAACTTCAAGCCGGCCAATTTATAATGCACGTATTATAATGCGTTATACTCTCCATATAATATTCTAGTCATCGTCTTCAAACAACATCTGCAACAGGTCCCTCTTGTTGCACTGACTGCCCTCCAACCTCTGCACGCCCTTCCACTTAATAATGGTGGGTATCACCATCAACTTGCACCGGGAGTCGGTTCTGAACGGGCACGCTTTGTCTTTCCAACTGGAAAAGTGAACGAGTTTTTATTTAATTTTGATGGTTGTTACTCACATCGTTCGTGGATATCGTCAATGCGACGGGTACAGCCAGTGGAATAAATTGGGGGCACATGACAAATTCATGAACACGGCCTTTTCGGCCAGAGACCTTTTATATGGGTCACGGTCATTTTGGTCAAGGCGTCCTGCTGGCCAGTAGCGCAGGGGCCCGTGGCAATTTGCCCGGATGCCATCCAATAGTTACGCCACTGGGCACAGCCTAGTCATCGGTCGAGCAAACTCATTCATGACGTCTATACAAAAATAGGTACAACATAAATTCACGCCATTTTCCCATAACGGGTAGGCATAGACAAAGGATTTCCACTTGCTACGAATCTTGCAAACCTGTTTTGCCTCATTCAGTGTTTTTACATTCGTTATAATACTTCTGACTTAATCTATGACTGTACTGGATATAGTGCTTTTCTCACCAGCACACTCACCACCAGGAAGATGACAATTTGTTATTTACGTTGCCTAAAACCGTTTGCTGTATCAATTTACTAATACAGTAAGATAAGATGCAATAAAAAATTCAGGCCGAATGGATAAGTTGTTGCATCATATTAGACATTATCAAAATTGTAGCTTATTTGTAATGTCCTCTTCAGCAGGCATGAAAGGCGTGAAACCGGTGATATCTGTTATCAGTCAATAAACTGATACACAAGCAAACATAAGCGCGCTGTGAATGCTGGCTGATAGGCGATCCAAGTAAGTTACACGCACTCAAAAATATTGCGTGTATAACTGCGCATCTCATGAAACATTACACAAAAAAACATACGCAAAACAACGATTTTAGCTGTCTAGCTCGTCGAACAATAGACTATAGATAAAAAATACATGTTTTGTGTTATGTTTTAGTGCAGGAGACGCGGTTTTAGGATGATGGGTTTTCAAATGGCCATGCTTTTACCTATAACCTACCATAGGTATTTTGCAATACTTTATTTGGAATGAATTTGATGACGAGACGACATCAATTAAATAGATAATACAGTACCTACACAGATGGGATTCGAGACCGCCTCGGTGGAGTGGTGGTATTGCGTGCGCGATACGAGTTACGTATTTCGTCCAGAGGTTTCGAGTTAGATCCCGGGTCGGGCAGTGATATTGAATATATTAGTCTGGAGTCTGGAATATTTGTCCGATATGGCGATAGTCTCACCCCCTATAACCTGAGCCTTTATTCAAAGCTACAATCCATTAGCGATATCGCCAGAGGAAAAGATGTAATTAGCACATTATTAGGATAGACAGTGTCTTTTATCTGTATGTAATGCACTCCACTGAAAATACTCCCAAAGTAGACATTGAACACATAAAATTAATAGTTGCGATACTTACTAGTCTCGCTCTCCAACATCAACATACACAAAGATGATTTCCTTTTGCAGCTCACTGATGAATGCCTTCACTATAGGTTCCGCTGAAATAAAATATTATTATCACTACATATTTACAATAATTCCGAAATTTACTGCCTGATGAGACTGCCACGGTAGTGTAGAGGTATTGCGTGCGCGGTATGACAATCGTCCTGAGATCTCGGGTTCGAATCCCGGGTCGGGCAGTGATATTGGATTTTTCACTATCAGCTTATAGTCTGGAATTGGTGCCCGATATGGCGAGGCTCGCCCCCTATGACATCTGGGACGAAACTAAGCTCGAAATGTGGGTGTTCTAGTTCGCTACTGCGCCTCTGCCTATTCCTTCGGGGATACAGGCGTGAGCTTATGTTAGTAGCCGTAAAAGTTTGTAAGTTCGTAATGTTGATTTATTTCGACTTTTCCAGCGTAGATAATCACGGGCGGCTCAGCCTCCAGTGGCCCATACGCTTATGTAACATATATATGTAGCGCCTCCGACAGGCTAAGACAAAAACTTCTATGTATTTACTAGACAAGCTGTTTCAAAGTAAAATTGTGGCACATGACGGCGAGTGATTGACGTTTCACGGCCTATAGTGAGTTGAAGTCGATTAACAGAGACTTAGTGCGCACATTCTATGTACCGAACAACCAGTCTAGTAGTATACATAGAAGTCTTTGGGTTAAATTTAGATCTTGAACACAAGCCTACCCAACTGGCAATAGATACACCAACTCCTACCATTTTCTTTTTTTTTACCAGTAAACATAAAATAAATGTTGTCGTTCTTGTCAGGTAACTTTGTAATATAATCATTAAACTCATCATAATTATTAAGATTTTGAATTTCTTTTTTAACCATATTTATTTTAATAGCTTTCATATTTTAACAATGTTTTTCTGTCATTTAATAATTCAAGTTGAAATTAGGTAACTGCCAAAAAAGAATAATTATACTTTTTGCCACCAAAGAGTCCACATAAGAAATGTTTTATGAATAATGCACCGAGAATTTTTCATATGTTCTGAAATCATTTAACAAGATCATACTTTTATCCTGTCTCTACAGTATTTCTAAACATAGAGGAAAATCTTATACTAGTGTACTACCTTGGAACATGTTTTTATTGAACTTATATTTATTTATACTTTATAAAACAGTGTTGTGATAGTATAGCAAGCTTCAAAATCCAAGACTGGAGTATCTAAGCTCGGTGAAATTTGGGTGTTCTAGTTAACTAGTGTATCTCTGCCTACCCCTTCAGGGATACAGTCATTAGTTTATGTTACCTATACTACTTATTTGTGTTATAAACACTTTCACCTTGTGGCCTCATTCTAGATTTGATCCTTATTAACTTTTGTTAATCACATACCTACCAACATATTATCATTATTCATGCCTCGGTGATGTAGCCATAGAGCATGTGCAGTATCTATCCTGATGTTTCAGGTTCAATCGACAGGTCGGAAAAAGTAATTCTTTCTACCTGCCCTTATCCACGGACAGCGCATCACACTTTTTCAAGAATGTTGCAGAAAGGATTTGGCTTGGTTTTTACGACCGGCTGCCTGCTTGATGTCATCCCCTGTCTAGGAAAAGTAATATTGCATTTTTTTATAAGTATGAGCCTGGAGTCTGGAATTTACGCCCCTTATGGTCATAGGCCCCCTATCATCTAGGGTGGAAGTGAGTTCTGCGAAATGTGCAAGTTCACAGGTTAGATGATAATTTTGCCAACAGTGTTTAATAAATCCATTAATTTAAAAAAATGGCTCAAATCAAATTGAAAACCTAACTTGTAAAAACTGAGTTATGAATGTATCAGGAAACACAATAGGCAGTTATCACTGAAAACTATATAAGTGTAATTTGCAATACATACAACTCTTCATTTAAACCACATTATAATATAGGTAGGTTTAGCTTGTATAATAAACAAATTAATAAATGGCAAATGGTTATTGTAAGACAATAACGTAAATCGTTTAATGGTGGATGATAAGGCAAAATAATGGTACCTGTAAAGTACCTACATAGATAAAATCACGCCTTTTTCTCGTCTTTATGCTAAGTATATGTACAATAAAATGACTAAGGATCAAAAGCCAAAAATGACACACATACCTTCAACACAATCAGGGCACCAACTATTACCGTCCGGCAATTTAGAGCCACTGAAATATATAAGCACTGGTGGTCCCTTAGGATCGATGCTGTCGGTATATTTGGTAAACTCTTCAAAGCCTTTGAGTGCCACAGTTGTAGCCATTTTGATTACACTAATTTTAATAGTGATAAAACAATGTTATGATAATATCGCAGTTTTTAAAATTCAACACTGATATCAGTCTCAAAGAGTGCCCCCTTATGACCGTGATTCGCTGCTCCCTCCCTCTTTGCTCTTTGCCAAATAATATAATACTCTCTACGAGAGCTCTTTGCTGCTCCCACTTCCCAGCCACTCCTTTGACAGCCAAATGACAAATTGACATTGACATTATCCATGGACAATTGTCAATATTTTTTATTTATTCAAAAGGAATCGGCTAAGGTCAAAGACCGTACCAATATATCTTATAGGGTATCGCGATTCGCGAAGCTTGAATCTCTCACCGTAGGTAATTCTCCATAGAAAATTTTCTCAAAGCGGCACGGTGCGTCGGAAAATTCTGACGGTGCAGATATTCGCTTATTTTAATGATTTCATAATATAGTCTGAAGTTTTACAGTGTATACCCCGAAATAAGTGAGTTTCGATGCTATAATCAGTTTATAATATATTAGGCAAAGTTTTAGAAATAAGAAATAGGTATGAAAATTATCATGTAACTAATGTGGTAGCATAGTCTCAGAGTTTAGCTTTCCTGTAAAACAAAAAGATAAAAAAAATGTCTATGGTTCATGCATCGTCTTGACATTTTCTTCGGTTGACAATGTTTGTGTTTTCAAAACTTTTTTGAATTTGGAAATTATATGATATCTTCAACATTTATTTGATAAATAAATAATTATTTAATTTGACTTATTATGCGACAAAGTGGCAACTAATTATTAGCACGCTTGAAAATGGAGACCACATCATGGAAACCAAGACCGTTAGCTGAATTTCTGCCATACCTAAGCAACTGTGAGTAAATAAGTATTATATTAGGTATTATAAAATAGAATTATTTTGGTCTGCCTAACACATTTAAGAAATCTTTAATCACAGGTCCTGTAATAATATTGTTCTGGTATTAAGCTGATTATTGTTGTAGCAACAACATTTTGGATAATATTTCAGGTAAAGCGTCTAAGGCTGGAATGCAGACGCTTACGGCTCGAAAACAACCTCGGCCGACAATAGCACCAACTCTTACTGCCGAGAAAAATGTAAAACCTGTCACAATAGCTGAACTGATGGCTGGTATACCAGGTATATTTATTAAATTCACTGTTAATTATAATACAAAGTTTCTAAGTATATTTCATAAGTAATTGTTTATTATTGACAGCCTCTGTGGCGCAGCGGGTGAGTAGCCGGCTGTGGAATGTGAGGTTGTGGGTTCGATTCCAGCACCGAGACAAATGTCTGTGTGGCCCACAGATATTTGTTTCGGGTCTGGGTGTTGTGAGACCGAAAGTTTCTCATAGTTTCTGATACCCACTATACACCTAGTGTTAGGACTATGTGTGTGGCTGTTGGGTGTAAAAAAAACCAAGGGGGGAAAAATGTGCTGTGTTTTGCCTGTTGAGTGAGATTTCCAATGGCCTGATTCCCCCCACCCCTCCAGACTACTTATTTCCTCCTTTTAAAGAATGTGGGTAACATTTTATTAATACTCTGTATATAGAAACCACTCTCCAGGTAGATATGAATATCCTACTTAACAAAATAGTTGCAATAATGAAAGCATAGCTAAACATAAATATCCTGTACTCAATTCTTATGCATCATTACATAATATGTATAATTACAGCATTAAGGAATCACTCTCCTAGAAGACAGACCCAAGCATCAACATCAGTGAAAAAGAAAATTTGGAACTCATCAGTGAAAGTGGAAAGTAAAAAAATCAGCCATACTGCTGATGGACAGATGAAGCACAATCCGGTCAGGAAAGTGCTCAACTTCCAACCTAAACCAAGGGTGATTGTATTTCATCTCTACATACTTAAATCTTAAATCTGGAAATCTTTGGAGGAGGCCTATGTTCAGCAGTGGACATCCTATGGCTGATGATGATGATGATTATACTTAGTATTATGTACAAAGGTTGACTTAATACCAAAAGCATTCACATTCTCATACAGATTGGTTTTTATTCTAATTCTTGAAGTAATAAATATCATCATCATCATCAGCCACAGGATGTCCACTGCTGGACATAGGCCTCCCCCTAAGATTTCTTGATCAACCTGTTGGAAAGGGGCTTGCATCCAGCTACATAAATGGTGATGGGCAGCTAGGCCACCTGTGGCTGAGATGCTTATTTAACATATATATGTGCCACCTCCTTCAGGTTAAATATATTGTATCATAATTAAACTATGCCGACTGCCTCTTTAGCGTGGTTGTATTTCGGTACGACTACCGTCTTGAGGTCTCGGGTGCGATCCCTGGTTCGGACAAAGTGATATTGGATTTTTCCATATCAGCCTGAAGTCTGGAATTTGTGCCTAATATGGCGATAGGCTCGCCCTCTATCACATCTGAGACGGAACTAAGCTCGACGAAATGTGGGTGTTCTAGTTCGCTAATGCGCCTCTGCCTATCCCTTCGGGGATACATGTTATGTATATATGTATATATTATGCTATGTATGTTAAACTATTATTATTATTATTATAGCTTTATTTATCCGTACAATATTTACAAGTTACATTTCAAAAAACATTTGTGTTTGTATTGTATTATACGGCCCCTCCAGGGTAGAAAGCCTCCTCCATCTCTTTCCATGTTTCCTTATTTTGAGCAGCGGCCATCCAGCCTCTTCCAGCTGCCTTTACTATATCATCAACCCATCTTTTTCTTTGTCGTCCTCGTTGTCTTTTCCCTGTAGGGCCAAGCCACTTTGTTGTGTGTAGTGTCCATCTGTTATCCTGGTATCTAGCTAGGTGGCCTGCCCACTTCCACTTCAGTGTCATGGCATGTTGTAGTGCGTCCTTGAATTTAGTTTTGTTTCGTATGTCTATGTTTCGTGTTTTGTCCATTCTTCTCAGTTTCAGGATACTTCTTTCCATGGCATGCTGGCAAGATAAGATTTTATTCTTGGTCTTATTAGTAAACGTCCAAGTCTGACTTGCGTATGTTAAGGAGGGCAAGATACATGAGTCCATTACGATCTTCTTTAGCTTCAAACTGTAATTTCCTTTGAGGATTTCTTTCTGTGCCCAGTATTTTTTCCATGTTATGTTTACTCTTCTGTCTACTTCGTTTTCGTTTCTATTGGTGTCGAATGATATTAGTTTGCCGAGGTATATATATTCATTTACGTACTCTATTGTTTCTCCTTCTATATTAATCGGGGTTTGGTTATTATTGGTCATTATTTTTGTTTTGCTGGTATTCATTTCTAATCCTACTTTTTTGCTTTCTTTTGCAAGGTTTTTAAGCATTATTTCTAGTTCTGTGGGGGTTTCACTAAAAAGCGCTATATCGTCTGCAAATCTTAGATGTGTTAGACGTCTATTGAGTATCCGCACCCCTTTGTTTGTCCAATCTATGTTTTGGAAGATATCTTGAAGAACTGCTATAAATAGCTTTGGCGAGAGTGGATCTCCCTGTTTTACACCTCTCTCAATAGGAAACTTTTCTCCTTTATTTTCCAGTTTTATTCTGCTTGTGCTTTTAGAATATACATTTTTTATTATATTTATGTATTTTTCATGAATGTTGTTGTTTTTTAATGCTTCCCATATAGATGTATGTGAGATACTATCAAACGCTTTTTTATAGTCGACAAAAGCTATGTAAAGTGGTTTGTTAAATTCTTGATATTTCTCTATTAATTGGTCAACAGTGTGTATATGGTCATTGGTTGAGTAGTTTGGTCGAAAGCCTGCTTGTTCAATTGGCTGGTTTTTATCAATTTTTGGTGTTATTCTACTAAGCAGGATTGACGAAAACAGCTTATATACAGCGGATAACAAACTAATGGGCCTGTAGTTGCCTACTTCTTGTGGGTTCCCTTTCTTGTATAGTAGCACTATGTGTGATAGACCCCATTTTTCTGGTATTTGTTCAGATTGTAAAATCCTGTTAAAAAGTTTTGTCAAATGTGGAATTAATACACGTGCTCCGATTTTTAGTGTTTCGTTAGTTAGGTTATCTGGTCCTGGACTTTTTTCTGTTTTCAGTGCCTTTATATGTCTTAGTACTTCCATTTCACTTATTGGGTCGATTTTTTCTAAGCTTTGTTCTTTGTCTTCTGTTTTGTTATATTTACTTCCGTTCACATCCGATACTTCTGGTGCTTTTTTGTAGAGATCTTTATAGAATTCAGTAGCACATTTGAGAATATCTTTCCTACTTTTTGTTTCAATCTGACCATCCTTTAAGTTCTGAATCCATGTCTTCTGTGTTGAGAGTTCCTTGTTAGCTCGTTTTGAACTTCGGAGTGTTATCAGGCATTTTTCTATGACTGTTTTTCTATAAATACTATAGTCTTCTCTGATAGCTTTTTTGGTTTCTTTAAATAATTGTTTTAATTCTTCTTTCTCTTCGCTAGTTTTGTTTTTTATTAGTAGTAATTTTCCACGTTTGTCTATCAGGTCCAACGTTTTGTTATTTAGTATTTTATGTTTAGAAGGTTTTGTTTTCCTTTCCAGTTTGAGACTTTTTGTTATTGCCTGTTCTAGTTCATGGCTTATGGTATTGACATCATTCCTGGTTTTTAGAAGTTCATTGAGTGTTTTAGAATGCCTTTCTAAGTTTCGAATATATGATTCTCTTTCGGTTATAGTCTTAAGTAGGTTTGTTGAGAGTTGGAAGGATTTTCGACTCGTTTTGGGTCTTTCGATCCTTAGCGAGCATCTGAGCATTCTATGGTCTGATGGGAAGTTGACTAAGCTGAATATGTCTACATTTGTTATGGACTTTGGGGTGTTGGTCAATACATAATCAATTTCATTTCTTGTTTTGTGATCTGGTGATATCCATGTCCATCTTCGGGATTGTTTCTTTTTGAAGAGTGTGTTCATTATTGACAATTTGTACTCATTAGCATGTTGTATGAGGCGTTCACCCCTATTGTTTCTTTCCCCATATCCATATTTTCCCATTATCATGTTTTCTTCGGGTTTTGGTTGTCCAATTTTGGCATTGAAGTCTCCAACCACAAGAAAGTGCTTATCCGATTGTTCTTGTGCTGTCTTCAGGTCATTATAGAACTTTGTAATTTCTTCTTCGCTTGAGCTTTCAGTGGGCGCATACGTTTGGATTATAGTCAATGGTAATTGTTCAAATTTGAGTTTTAAAATTGCAATTCTTTCAGAGATTCCTACAAAATGTACTATATTGTTTTTGAGCGGTTTCTTTATTAGAAAGCCTACACCATGCAGGCCTGCTGTTTCTCCTATATAGCACAGGATATAGTTCTCATATTCTTCTATCTTTTGACCCATTCTTCTAATTTCTGCCAGTCCTATAATGTCCCAATCTATATTTTCTATAGCATTGTTTAGTTCTATTAATCTTTCTCTTGTTGATAGTGATCTTACATTGTATGTACAGATTTTTAAGTGTTGTGGATTCTTCAGTTTCTTTCTTTGATTTTTGTCATTATTTGATGGAGGGTAGTGGTCGTTCTCCCCACGGGGACCAGCCGGATTGGGGAATTGGATGTTAGGTTTTACCTTTTTTGTTTTTGTTATTCTTGTTCTGGTTTTGATTTCCGTTAATGTGTTGGTGTTGTTTGTTGTTTTTAAATTTAAGTTTGAGATAGTTGTATTAGTTTCTGTATGTATTTTTGTCTGATAATGAGTACGATCTCTCCCGCATGTATTGAAAGGCGTCAATTCCAGGCGAATTTTTCTGAAAAGTGTCTTTGTCGCTTATTTTTTGCACTTTCAATGTTGCCATGTTTTGGTTTCCAGGACTTGGGGTTTCTGATCTTTTCCTTTTTTCTTTTTCTGTTTTATCCATATTTTTCATCTTGTTTTCCTTTTTCTTCTGTAATACTGCTTTTGGTAGGTCATGTGTAATGTAAATATCAGATTTTAGTTTCTTTTTTGTTTTTCAAGATCTGTATTTTTCTTTGCAGTGTTGTTGTTACAAGCAGGATTGGTCTAACTTTCCGATCATCTTCCTTTTTTCCCAGCCTCTGAATTCTGTCTATTTCTCCTTCTCCTATTTCCACTTCAATGTCTTTCAGCGTAGTTATTACGGCAGTAGTCAAGTCTTTGATGTCTTCTTCTTTGGTTTCTGGTAGTCCATGGATTAGTATGTTGTTTCTCCTGCTGTTAGATTCGAGATTTATTATTTTGTTACTTAATATTTCCACTTCTCTCTTGAGCTTTTTATTCTCTTCTATTATTGGTGTGATTTTCTCATCCACTTTCCTTAATACAGCTGTTGTGATAGTATCCGTTATTGTAGTTGTTTGTAAGTTTAGTTGTTCTGTCATTTTTGCAAGAAGCAGTGACATCTCTGGTGACAGTTCGGCAGACATTGTTTGGTGGAAAAACGAAACGTAAATTCGATTGAGGTTTCCGAACGTATGTTTATTTCTGTAAGTTGGTAGTACTGTGTCGCAGTGACAGACGATAGCTGACAGATGTTTATGTTTGACACATAACCTCAAACTCGGCAAATGACAAAATGCGTTTTTAATTTTTCAGTTTGGATGCCTTTTCGCGCTAGTTTTATTTAAATTTACGAAGCACACGCGTATGGAGACTGTTTGTGGTGGCACTTTTACACTGGGTGTTAACTTTTTCACACTTTTTTTAATTATTTGCGAGAGCGTTCGTCGTAGCGTCTGACTTGTCGTGTAACCGGAAACGGATGTTAAACTAAACTAATCGTAAATAATAATATTTATCACATAAAAATAGAAAACAGCTAAGTGGTTGAGCTTGTAATAAGAGATCACCTCTCATAAACTACATGTATTACTAAGCTTTTAAGGTATTAAAGTTGTGTCATTTGAGTCATATAGAAAAAAGGCGGCAATCCGAAAAATGAAAAATTTTATTTCGAAAGTGTGTGTGTTTTTAGTAATGTGATCTAATAGAGATCAAATCTTGTATTAGTATGCCAATTTTATATCACTCGAATAAGTAATTTTAATATAACTGTAATGAAATTTTGTAGGCTACATTAAAAAGAGCAAAAATATTGAATAGCCACAACTCATTGATTTTTCAGATTACCGCCTTTATTTCTATATGATTTATTTGTAACCTTCTTTGATATTACTGCTAAATTACTTATAATGAAGAACAATATTATTAATAATGAAAAATAATTAAAGTTTATTGTGTTACTATCCTAATTTCACAATTAATTTGGTTAACAATCTAGCATATAAACAATGTTTTCATATTAACAATTTTTTTAGAACACTTTAGCTCCAAGAATGACTATGATAAATGCAGAAACACCAAAGTTTCCAAAACCAGAAAACAAAGCAAAGAAATCAATATACATAGCAGGTAAATAAAACATAATATATTTTAAACACACAACATTTTTACCGTTTTCATGTTCAGATTTAAATTATTTTCAGCAAAAAGTAATGTAAGAATAAGTGGCATATCTAAAATACCTGAAACTCCAACCCTGGCACAACCTGCTAAGCATACATTGACATTAGCCAACAAAGAAAATATTCCAAAGATACCAAGAACATTGAAAATCAATGCAACACCAAAAGTAACTTCACCAAAGATTTCACATGCAAAGAAACCCATCCCAAAAATACCTGACACACCACTGTCAAACCAGTCTTGGCAGTCAAGTTGTGATGCTAGCTTCCTACAGAAAGAAAAGGAAATACACGATATTGAAGAGAAAATTAAAATTGTATCAGAGGAAAAAACATTAGAAAGGATTGCAGAAGTATCACCACCTGCATCAACACCATTCAAAGAATATAGAAATGTTAAAGAGTATTTCAACAATTCCAGTTCTAGTGATCTGGATAATTCTGCTTTGAATGATGATAACACTATCATGTGCTTTGACAACACATTCCAACCAAAAGATTCTAGTAAAAGGGAGGAGAGTGGCATAACATCTCTCTGTGAAATGCTGAACAAAGCTTCGGTAACAAAAACAGAAAATCCCAACACAGAACTCCATGATTTACTGGAAATTGAAAAGCAAACACTGACTAATATTACAATTTTGCAAAGAATCAGGAAGCAGCAACTCAAATCACTGGAGTATGTGAGAAAATTAATAAGTGAGAAAAGAAAATGTCAAACTGTTACAGAGATTAATAATGAAAAAGATCTTCGACCGGGTAATGAAAACCAGGACCCAGATGATATAAAATCAGAAAAGATACATTCGGATGAAAACCCAATTTTTAGAATGTCGGTAATAAAATCATGTATAAAATCACCAAGTTACAAAATACCTAAGAGAAGTGGTTGTCTGAGAAAAAAGGTGTTTTATAAATCAATGCCTAATGTATCTAATGTAGTTCTGTCTCCAAATAGAGATCTAAATGATAAGGCACTAAGTGTTTACATGAATATGAAGAAACATATGAATTTCTTGTCCACTCCAGTTGTTAAGGAACGAAAAGCTGAAATTCCTGATACGCCTTCCATCACATCACATAATCTGCAAAAGCAACTAGACAAATTATATGGTGACAATTAATGTGTTTAGAATGAATTGAAAATGCTGAATGTCAACATAGCTTTAAGCTGTTCTCTAAGGGCTCTATGGCTTGCATTGTGTTGTGGTTTGCATTAATGTTTATAGATTATATTTGTATTAATTATTTTAGGGAAATTGTGCTACAGGTTGGCATATTTTGTGTTCTCTACATAATTAAATGGAACTAATCACATGACTGTGCGGTTATTTCTATTAGTTCACAACTTTTTATTAAATTAGGAATTTAGGACATTGTTAGCATAAACAAAAAATAAATTTTACTAATGGACATAATATAAATATTGTAAAAGTAAATGTAATTTTTAAAAATTAATAAAGACTAATATAAGTATTATGTTTATATAATTAAGATGTAAAACGGAACGAGACTTAAAAATCTGTAGTGGAAGAATATTCTATAATCTATTGGCGTGCTTTTTCAAAGTCTGTACCAAACCCCACTCTGTGATATCTTTGGTTATTTACGATTTGATAGTAATTATTTCGAGTCCTGTTATCAGATACATTATCATAAATCGTGAGCTCGGTGGGCAATTACTTTAATTTAAGTACTTTGCCTTTTCACTGAAGTTTGTCTGTAAAAATGGCTTTGTCAAAACCGATAATGAATTTAGTGGCATCTTATTTACAAAACTTGTATTTACACCCAATCAAAACAAAAGCCATAACAAGGTGAGTTTAATTTGCATATTGTACATTTTAATTACCAGACAAATATGCAAGATCAAAGACTATTCCAAAGTTCAAAAAACAGGTAGGTATTATACAATATGAAATATCTCTTTTTTTATTTATTTATCTTGATTGGACCGGTAGCTTACGATGCTAGATTGATCTTTGAGTGCTATCTCACATACATTTTATTCAATCATTATTAAACAACCTAACCAATTTCCCTTAAAATATGTAGGTTATTTCAATAGGTGTATATGTATATACTGCAGTCTTCAAGCTAAAATACCATTAAGTGACTAAACCTAATATTGAGATGTCTTCAAAAACATGAAAAATACTTAGAGATTTCATAATGTTATGGTTATTTTTAATCTTAAAATAAACAAGTTATTAAGTTTATTGAATATAAAAGGCACAGTCTAATAAACCTCTAAGGATAATATTTT
The DNA here is from genome assembly GCA_036417725.1 of Clanis bilineata. Classification (NCBI taxonomy): domain Eukaryota; kingdom Metazoa; phylum Arthropoda; class Insecta; order Lepidoptera; family Sphingidae; genus Clanis; species Clanis bilineata. Next base: position 3,630,670 of record CM071146.1, on the reverse strand, counting down.
CCATGTTTCTTTGGAAACAGCTCAAAATTAGGTTTATTTATTTAATGGCATTTTAGCTTACACACATACACTAATGTTCATTATACCTACATACCTATAACATAGTGTAAAAAGTTTCCTATGGCAACTCCATTTGTAATTTGTGTTTTCAGTTGTGTGGTTGGCACGGCAGGTAGTGTGGCCTCACAACTAGTTGCTAAAGAGAAGCTGAGACTGGACCCTGTGCTTGCTTTTGGACTTTATGGGTAAGTTACTATGTAGTTTTTATTATAATAAATATGAATTCATATATACTAAATGAAATAGTCATTGTGAAAAGATCTCAAACATGTTTATTGCATACTTGTGAATTTTCCATAAGTACTGTGATGGTGGACAAACGAGACATCTGCTTACCAATAAATATGTCAAGGTGATGGACAAAGGTTGCTCAGCCAGAGATCCATACTTACAAATGGTACAGCCCAGCTGATATAATATAAAAATAGTGTTGATAAAAAAAATACAGTGCAAAGTCGTTTTCACTAGCTTCCCTAAATCCATTCAAACTGCTAATTAAATATACATTTTCAGGTTAGTGTTCGGTGGTACCATACCTCATTACTTCTATGACTTAGTGGAACGGCTATTCCCCGAAGATGTTGTGGCATTTTCTTTAGCAAAGAAGTTGCTATTTGAAAGATTAGTGTTTGCGCCATTTATGCAAGCTTTCTCTTTGTACACATTAGCCAGATTTGAAGGCAAGAATCATAAGGCAGCTCTGAAACAATTGTATGCCTTATACCTGCCCGTCTTGGAGGCAAACTGGAAGTGGTTGACATTGTTCCAAGTTATCAATTTGGCGTTTATTCCACCCATGGTAAGTTTGGCATAATCATCATCAGCCGCGGTGTCCATTGCATATAGTAGGCTCCTTTCAAAGATTTAACATAATATGGCCTAAATAATGTAAGGATAGAAATGAAAAAATAATTACTTTTTTGCTGGTGGTAAAATATTCATATCTAACCGGATGGCAATCACTGTACACATGGTGCTAAAACCGGCCATAGTGACCCACACTCCTTGTGTGGTTCACGTTCCAGGATCAACCAGTATTCTTCCGGCTCTTGAGTGGCTTGCGGCATGACTTGATTGGTTGGTTGGGACAGGTATGGGGGTATCCCTGTGTCCGCATCGGTCAACCGCCTATCTTGTCGCAAGTCCCTAGATTTGCTTCTTCTCTCTCGGGATCCAGAGTGTAAAGAAGCGTAAATAGGCCGTCATCATTCTGGCACCACTGATAAACCCATTGTTTCAGTGGTCGCTAGTTTTTTTTTTTGGATTGCACACGCGTACCATCAGGTGCTATGTAGTCACTGCCGTATCTGGATAAAAGAAATTCATACTGAATGCTAATGCATGTGTCTCAAAAAAGATAGCCAGAACACCAACTCACAAAGTTTGTTGCCATTCCATTATGTAATAGGTCCCGTGCTTTTTTATCAAATTGTGAAGATATGGGCAGAAAAGTAAATAGCATATTAGAGATAGGGTAAATAATACTAGGAATTCATAATTATTGTAATTTTTTATTTCAGCTGCGTGTGCTGTTTATGAACCTCGTTGGTTTCGGCTGGGCGATGTTCCTCGCGACGAAGAGACGTCAACAGAGCCAGAGAAAAACCGAATGAAACACTAATACTACAATATAGGTGGTGGTTGATAAGAAATATGTTATTCTGTGATGTAAGGGGAGTCAAGTAATATTTGGCCTATCCGGTATGCGGTAACTGTATATATTATTTATTTATTTTAATAAGGATAATCTTAAAGGAATAATTAAAATGGCTATTTAAAAAAATATATTGAAACAATTAAATTGTAATGACTCAAGATTCGGAACCAGTTTTAAATAATGGAGTTCTGATTGATTACAGTTCTGCTGAGAGCTTAAACATTTGTCAAATAGGAATAACTATAAGGAGTTATGACTTACGCCCGAAAGGCTTTCCACTGTTTCCTAAGTCTTGTGTACTATACAGATTAACATTCCTTACAATTGGCATGGTTTATTAAAAAATAAATTGATTGGATAAAACTTTTAAGAACTTTTTTATATTTTTGTACTAAAGAATTTCGGTAAACAGTTTTATTGGAAGGTACTAGGTAATGTTTAATGAAAATATTAATATTGATATTATTTAGTTTATTTTCACAACAGCAATACTTAAGATATTTCGCCGAAACAAGGTACATTGTTATGTTCTAAAATGTATACTACATAATCAAATCGGCATTATCAATTCTTTGTTCTCAGTGCATTTACATTAAGTCTCGATTTAACATTATGTCACGTGTTAAGTTTTACAATAAACTTTTTCTACCGTTTGTATGAGTATTATTAAATACCATAATTCACATTTGTTATTATTGCTTTAGGTACTTTTTTTTTTACTTTTGGAAACGTTTACCTAAGCCCATAAATAAATCTTAATGTATATTATGCTATAAAATGTTACAATTATTTACCTAAATAACGGTACTAATTTAATAAATAATAAGTTATTGTATTTACCAGTGTTGTAAATAAATAAAATAGTACTGTAGTTGTATATTATCAGTTGTCTATAAATATATTGCACTAACGTTCTAAATGGTTCACTTACACTTCAAGACTAGAGTATTTTTGAGTACTTATGCTACTTTTTCAATAAATAAAATTAAATAGTTACAATAATATTACCAACGAAAAGAATATAACAAAAAAAGAATGTATAAATTAGAGATCATAAAATAATATAAAAAAATTATAAGACTAGAGTTTTGACTAGATAATTGGTTGACATTTTTAGCTTTAAATTAACATTCTGTGCATGTTTTTGTATACCAAAAAACACACCCGTGCTATCTTCTGAGTTATCAACTTATATTACACCATTGTCAAAGTATTTCGTCATGTAAATAATTAAATCTTCCCAAAAATAAAGTACCACCTAAAAACTTTGCATTTTTTAACCACTACATAGTACAAACGCATGCATACTTAGAGACTTCTCACACCCATTTGTCCCAATTTTTAATAGATCACAAATAAGGTATGTGAACACTACTTTCTGCCACACCTACCCTCATTTTGAATCTTATCAGTAGTTTTGATTTTCTCATATTGTCTGCAACGGTTTAAAATTAATTTACCAATTTTTACTATGATGGATCGTATGTATCGAAAATAATGTAATTAGTAACTTTGTAATGGGTGTTTGATTTGAATGTATCGACCTAGAGATTTAATAAGTTCGTCGCGCATCTTTTCGTTCAGGATGTGGGGACGATCCATCACGCAATTTCGGTTAAGATCAGTCCTCAAAATGGATTTTCTAACGAGAGGGGACGATTTTTCTCCTACCTTCCTGAATATTTTTTTGTGAAACGATATTGTTTCACGAAAGAGAATGTGTGAGATTGTTTTTACGAATCATCTACTAAATGGAACGTCGTTCCCACGTCTTCTCGTCCATTTCTAGCACTGGTCAAACGTAGTTACATTGGTTAGCAGTGGCGAAGGGTCCATAGAACTCGATTCCCACCGGCTTCACTTTCCCAGATTGTAGGCAAATAAACAAGTACTATCTAGATATCTAGAATATAAAGTAGCATTGGCTCACGGACGTAAAGAAAAAGATGGACAGAGCGCCAGGAACATTGAAAGTGAAACAGGGTTTTCGGCCCATTCGATCTATCGACACGTAATGGCGGCGACTGATCGAATGAGCCGAAAAACCTGCTTCACTTTCAATGTTGCTAGCGCTCAGTCCTTTTTTTTACGTCCATGTATTGGCCTTCCCTTTTGAACATTTCCTTCGCCACTGTTGATTAGTATTAGTTTGCATATGATTCCCGGTCTTGTCTCGGCGACCTGGACCAGCTGCGCGGCGAGGAGGCGCTGGTGTGAGTGTGGGGGCTCAGGGTCGTCGGCGTCGACGGCGTTGGCCTTCGGTAAGGGATCGGCCGCTTCCTTGCGCTGTCATTAGTCTTTGTTAGTAAGCATTTCAGGACATTAGTTATGGTAGTCGTGATGTCATGCGGAGATCATGCTGGTTGTACCATGGTCTTAATAGATGAAAAGTTATGGTGATAGTAAAACGAATTTATTAAATGATGAGTGGGATCTGATCGAAATTAAATGAGTAGATAACTTTTTTTGTTTTATATTCAACAGCATGCATTCTAATCCAATCTGAGGAACAAAATAAACAATATCTTGTCTATGAGCGTTATCGTTGAAGCATATCTTATTGTTAATGTTATGCGTGAAATGAACAATAATAACGAAACACTTACCGTAGAATATTCTCGAATATGATAAGTAGTAGCCAGAAAATGAAAAAGAAAACTGCTATTTGTGTATATTTTATACAATTTAAAATAGTGTAATGCATGAGCTAGCTTATCTACCATGCAGCAAAATAAAAACAACCAAAATTTTACAATAAATTTAATTTGGAACAAACTGAATCATTGAAACAAAACACACTGCAGGAAAATGTCGTTTATACAAATATAGCACTTCTGTCTGATGTCCTTAATGCGAATTTCCTTTACATCTTGATTTGGCACAATTCTAAAAAGATTTATCTCCTTCTGTATTTATATTTATTTGTCGAATAAGTTAGATCTATAATGGGTGCGCTACGGAAGAAAAAAATATCATTAATTCTTATACTTAAAGTGCATGGAAGCCCTGAAAACTGGGATAATATGATGTTTGACATTTACACCTAATAGGCGGAATTAAAGATAGAGAAACTTGTCATTTAGAAAATATCCCTAGCAAGGGCAATAAAGATTGTAAATGTTTGCGAAAATCATTTCTTAGAGACCGAATTCAAATGACCACAATAAAGTAATAATAAAAAGTGTCATTGACTAATTAAATGTGAATTTAATTCCCTTTGCATATTTTAATTTTTTCAAAGATATAAGCTTAATAACAGGTAAAGCACCGCCTTAATAATATAATTAAAGTAATTTAGTAGCACACCCTTGTTAGTATCAACTCAAATCTGATGTTAGACAAATTCATCAAAATATAAAGATATCGTCAAATTAAATACATATTCACAGCCAGTGTGAAGGTAAACCATAACGTTAATCTAGTATTTCCCAGTGTCAATATAAACAGAAACAATATAATGGATGTTAGCAATATATTACGTGAAAGTAAATCTTATCATGAAAATAATACAATACAAATTATAACTTATTAACTATGTCTAATTTATTTCACACTAGCACAGTCACTTCACTAATCGGAGCTACTACTCGTATCTTCGGAACCCGTGCTATACTTTCGTGATTTTTTTCTATAAAAGAAAAACAAAACAAAAATATATAAAATAAAAAAAACAATACCAATATGCCATATCAAAATTATATCCCATAAATCAAATAGGTGCATTCTCAGTTTATATGGTTTCTATAGTCATAATTATAATTGGGTACTTGATTATTTTTTAAAACTAATTATATTATGTGCTATTTACGTCATCTAAAACATAGCACATAATTATTCAAATATTCTCAAAAATAAAAAAGTTATAAGACTTTGAACTTTGGTGTAACCTTTAAACTGCGGAAAAGATAAGTATCAGTATAATCACGTTACGGCCATAACCATGTGTGCGTTGGAAAGGGATAGCCAGATATCCCCACTACACCCCCACTCTTTCTCATTGCAGAATTTAAAATATGAATTACTGACTCATTTTTCAAACAATTTCGATGTAGTTTTTACATGTTTTCTTTTTTGTTTTATTTGCCATTTCATATAAAATATGTATAAAATCAAAGATAGTCAAGTACCTAATTCTCTATGATAGAAGGGTTAAATTTGAGGTAAAAAAATCTTGATATGACATTAGAATGCAAAATAAAATTATACAAACATCTAAATAATTAAGCAAGCAGCACACGACCAATGTTAAACATAAACATCTCACACACTGTGCAACACATAAGGGACCATAACTTGGCTTTCACTTACTAGAAAAAAGTGCAGCCAAGTTAATGTCACAAATGGATCATAAAAAAACATCCTACGTTGAGCGCCAATCGAAGCAGTGCCATGGGATAAAACCGATATACATTACTAAACCCAGTTTTAACCAAAACTTTATGGTATATCTATGACATCATGGGCGTGTCTAGGATGCCAATTATGGTGGTAAAAATCAACGTTAAAAGAAGCAAGTGTGAATTATTGCCATATTTGCAATGTAGAATTCACGAATCGATAACATGAGAAACGTAAACTACTTTTTATATCACTTAAATAATAATTATTATCTGATAACGTGACCGTGCAGCAGTTGAGTAATCGATTAGGAAATTGTTTTGATGTTCATTCACAACCTGATACAAGGATATTTTAAAATGTTAGTAATTTGCCGAAAAACAAAGTATCAATTACAAATTTGAGTTGTACAAATGTGGCGTGCATGCAAGCTTACGCAATTAATTTAGCTGTTCCTGAATCTTGATCAACATCCTATACACGCCTATGATAATGGTGGGCACAACTCATCTCCAATAGATACCATATCAATCGACTGAAACCAAGTCGTAGTTAGCTAGTCATTAGACAAAATTGTCTGTTCTAGAATACAGGCAACCGATTTTGTCGAGTTCTATGTTGCATCGAGGGACATGTAATAAAGTCATTTTCAGTTATTTTAAAAATATATAAAACACATTTTCTAGCGATTTTGTACTAGACCCGACATCCGTATCAATAACCCAATGTTGGCATATATTAAAATGATAGGAATTAAAAACATAGCTTATAGTAAAAAATGTAGTAAAATTGATATTTTACTACATTTATTATAATAACTAGCTACTAGCAATAACTTAATATTTTGTCTAATAACTAGCTAACTGTGTTGATACACAGGTATTAATTGATGAGTGCCATTAAAACTTTGCATCGATGAGTATGTATTTGATATGGGCTATGTATCGGATATGACCTGTGGGTGTATATAATGTATCGGTTTTGTGGCAGCAGAGTGTGACGGCACGCGAGTGTCTATACCTGGTGATGCGGCGGCGGTCGAGGAAGCTCGGCGAGCCGGCGCGCCGCGGGATGGACGGCGAGCGCGAGCCGGAGCGCGACCGCGAGCGCGAGCGCGAACGCGAACGCGACGCCGAGCGCGACGCCGTGCGCCGGTACGAGTCGTACACGCCCGTCATCGTTCTGAACCGCCACCACCACGAGTCACGAGTCACGAGTCACAACATACCATACGAGACATCACGCATACTTCACTTGTTTATACCGTTCGCTAGTTTGTGCAAACAAATAAATCTACACCATGAAGTTACTGCTGCACCGACCAGAGGCGGTTCCAGTATTAGGAGTGGTCGTATATATGGCATAAGCATTGTCCCCCGCAATACACAAACAGATATTCTTTGATATAACATTTGTAGATTTATTTGTCTATACATACATCAATGGTACATAGTCCTTAAAATATTATTATGGATGCTTATTGCTAAAGGGTCGTTACATATTTTTTCATTGAAATATTTTTTTGACGCAGAGTCTTATAATTTACTACTCTTTCTACAAACGATTACACAACGAATTCACAAAAGGTATTATATAACATTAGACAGTATAATTTATTTATAATTTAATATAATAAAACTTCATTGTGTAACCGTTCGTAAATGGTAATGTGTGATCGTGCATGTTTACCTCGAGGAGCGAGTGGACCGAGACGAGCTCCGCGATGATCTTGATGAAGACCTGCTGCTGTACGAACTGGAACGACTTGACCGGGACCGTCTGCCACAATAAAAAACAACTTCGTAAAAATACCGACCAAAACATTTTTCAGTTATCCTCGTTTTTCATTTCTCGGCTCTACAAAATTAAGCTGGCGTAAAACCCATAATAGTGCCTAAACACGTAAAAATTGGTCGTCAACCAAATATATCAAGCCAGCATAATTTTGGAGATGGCTGAGAAATGTAAAAACGAGGGAACACTGCACTTAAACAGATGCTGCTCAGTCAGTGGTCACTAGTCGTGCTGGGGCAGAAGAGTACAACAAGTAACGTTACAAGTAACGAATACAATAAAGACAGTTGACAATCTAATAATGACAAAATCAGTGTTTATTTTTTGCTCTCACTTCGTAATGAAGCAAGGCATGAAGAAATACAGGTAAATCAAGTTTATGCTTATGATATAACACATGGTACAACAGTTACTCACCTCGATGAGGAATAGGATCGCGATCTGGAGCGAGAGGAGTGCGACCGTGAGCGCGAGCGCGAGCGGGAACGCGACGACGAGCGCGACCAGCTGCGCCGAGACGCGCTCCTCTCACGCTTCTTTTCAACACTCTCCACTCGAGGACTTTTGTCTCTCTTCGGTGTCGGCGCCTTCTCCACAACCTCCGCGACTTCCACCACCTGAGGCGATTTCTCCTTCTCTTTAACTGGACTTTCCACCTGAGGTTTATCCTCTTCCGGTTTTGATTCTACGCGGCTCACTTGCGAAGTCGACGGACCGTTCGTCTCCTCTAATCTCTTGCGTTCCATCGACGCCTTCGCCATTATCGCCAGTTTCTCTTTCAGTCTGTTCAATTCTTTATTGTCCAACTCTTCCTGTCTCGCTCTATCGTCCAGTCTCAAGAAGTCGTCTTCCGAATCGTCGTTTTCGCTCGACGAACTTCTCAAGCAAACCGCTTTAGGCTTGTAACTTTTGACCACTTCCTTTGTTTTAACCGGTAAGAGATCAGACGGCGATTTGATGTACTTGCGTTTATCTTTTTCTGGTAATTTCTCAATAATGTCGCGATATCGTTCGGGACTACGACGTGCTGGTGAGTAACTGAGACTCGAAGTACTCCGGCTTCTGTGTGACCGGGATCTTGATATTTCCTTGTGAGATTCTCTACGCTCGTGAATTCTTTCTCTCTCATATCTATCTGCTTTTGGTGACGACATCCGTCTCTCTGAAGATTTCTTACTTTTCGCGTTTGGAGATCTACTCTTCTGTTTTTCTTTTCTTACTTTTTTGCGTGGTGAAGATGATTTAGATCTATCTGGCGAAGATCTTCGGCGTGGTTTTTCTACTGGTGTTGGCGACTTTCGCCTCGACCTGCTCCTCTCCCTTCTGCGCTCTGGAGATTTTCGAATAGATTTAGATAGTTTTTCGACTTTACTTTTTTGCGGCGATGATTCCTTTTTACGATATTCTGCTGAAATACTTCGCCTTCGTTCTTCTCTACGACGAAGAGATGGGCTTCGATCTTTGTAATATTTGGCTTTATTGTTGTTGGATGGTTTCTCGTCTCTTTGTTTTTGCCGTTCTGTTTCTGAATCTGATGGTGAAGAGCGTCTCATAGACTTCGATTTATAGCTATTGTCAATATCTTTCCGTGAAGACTTATTTTTATGCGGCTTATAGGAAGGAGATCGTTCTTTGCGTTCCGTCGATGTGTCTCGTTTTTCCCTCGACGGACTTGTGTTTCTCCTCCGCTTTGGTTCGTCATAGCTATCTCTGCGCTCCCTACGTTTTGGCGGCGGTTCTTCATACTTCTCTGGACTTCTGTTACGTTTTTCGTGTCTATTATCTTTCTCTTTTTTATTATATGCTTCGTCTGGTTTCCTTTTTCTGTACTCCAGCGATTCACTCCTTCTCGGAGCTCGTCTATCATCTCGGACAGGGCTGTCTCTGCGATTCCTGCTATGTTCTCTCGGTATTTCTCTGCGCCCTTGGTAACTGTCTTCTCTCCTTCGGTAATCTGGAGAGGGACTTCTACGCCGTCTCTTCTCGGGCGGCGGAGATACGCTGGCATCTCTGTAATCTTTCTTGCTTCTCTTCTCTGGCTTTCTTTTAGATGGTTCTTCGTCTGATTCTGAAGAACGTCGATCTCTATCTTGTTGCGGGCGTTTGGAATTTCTGGGTTTCTCTGAAGGTTCGCGTGACAGTTCCCTTTTCTTGTTCTGTATTTTGGTGATGTAGGACCGCTGTCTGTATTCCGGGGAAGAATCGCGATCGACTTCGGAGACACTACGATTACTCCGTCTCCGGCTTGGCTCTTTATGCCTAGAGTCATTGTTACGAGGTTCGTCGTGTTTCTCACTCTTTTTACGTTCATCGCGCTCCCGGCCGGCCTTCCTAAACTCTACATCTTTGTCTCTAGCGTCGTTTGAAAGGTTCCGCTTTTTATCCCTTGCGGGTTTTACTGGTGAACTGCAAGGAGAAATAACACTTTTTAACTTATTTAACAAGATAACTTTATCGCATTTGTCACTATTATAAAGATTGTCACTTTAATTCGCCACAACTTCTTATAATAAGATATGAATAACAGATTGATTTTTACCTGTCACGACTGGAGGGCTCGGTGCTGGCGCGTCGTTTGCTGCTTGACTTTTTCTGTTAACATTTAATAAAGCGTCATAAAAACCAGTCCACGCGAGACGGCCATCGAACACCAGTGCCAATACAATAAGACTATAGTGGTAATGGCAACTAAAATGTCGTTCACTAAATAAAATATATCAGAAATTCTTTAGAGCCCTAAAAATTACGTATCAAACAAAATAACTCCATATATTGAGATGAAACTTATTCAATGAAAATAATAGAAATATCTATATGCATGCATTCTAAAAAGATATAATTCGAAATTAACATAGGCGTTAAATGAATATAATACATCTCTAAAACAAAGATACTGAAAGCTATGTTTTAGCGAATATCTTTTTTGTAAATTAGAATGTTATTTTATTATATCCATAACATTCTCTGGCACGAGAGACAACATGTAAACACATATACAAGAAATATATAGTTTCGAAGTCGACGGGCAAGTGGCACCGGCGCACGCGCGCAATGTTAGTAACACTTAACGACTCAATATATAAAACATATCATAAATAAATACATATATAACACAAAAATAAAATGTAACAACACTGGCAAACGTACCTTATTTAACGAACGGTGGTGGGTATTGTATACCGTTTAAACATGTAGACCATCCTTAATTAGTTTTGGATAAATGAGAGAAGAGGGAGAATGTTATGGATTAGTTGTATTTAAACAAATAAAATTAATCAGACTGGACATATAGCGATGTGTTGGAGACAAACGTGCTATTAGTATCGGTTATTATGACACATTTTAAATGTTTGTTAATATTCACGCACGGTCTTTTCGACTGTGCCTGTATGAGTGTGTGTATGTACACGTTTCTCTGGAACACATCGAGCGACATAGCGTCACAATAACATTAACCACCATCTGTTCAAGGACTACAAACACCATGCATGTAAATAACTGTGCGCACATAGAGTATAGACCCTCACAATCGCCCGCCGTGTCCTCACTTCAGTTCGATTGTCACGTGACACACGAGTCACGACACGACACGTGTGACGTGTTACGTGACACACGAGCACATGTCACATGACACGTCAACCGACAACCGGTTAGTAACATTACACATTATGTTGTTAATAAATGCATTAACAAATGATCATACCGAGTACATGAGTATTATTCACCTAACATAGTGTTCTTACTGTGTGTTATTGTTTTGTGATATACTTACAGTATACGTTATTTCTTCAGATAAAGATGGCTATCCTATGAAATGATGCACAGTTAAACAGATAATTTTTACTGTCTATTTTTTGTATTTACAGAAAACAGAAAACAAAATAAAAAAATGAAGGTAAGAGAAGGCAATAATAACATGTAATCAAAAAATCTTAAAGTCCACCCCAGATGGTACACTAGATGCGTAAAACCGACCGGAGTCGTGGATATCAGCTGTAGAGTAAGCTCGGGAACTAGTGATCATGAGAGGTGTACTACGGGGGTTCCACAACCGGCCGTCTATAGCAGAGGGAAGGAAAAAGGGGCCGTGAAAGGGATCAGTACAGAAATCAAAATAATCATTATATCAATTAATATAATTCTCAAAGCCCATATCTGTATGCAAAGAAAGGTGCCGAGGTGTCAACTTCAGCCCAATGTGTACGTAATACACGTCTTCAAACAAAAATAAAGAAAGCGTTGTACTACTGGAGCTATAAACTGTTGCAATTGTTCCATCTAACAAGTATGGAGGAGTCGCCGAGTCGGGGTGTGGAGTCGAGTGTAGCTGAAGCACGACGGGTGAGTTCGTACAGAACTACTCGCGTATGTGACGGTTACCCAAAATAACAAACCCTTAACCCGAGAAATATCGTTAGAACATCGTCGTGCGAAGATCACGCTCAACATTACAATTTCAACAAAATAAAATCTAACTTATATGTACATACATATATCTCAATCAAGTAGTGTGTTTTCAGTAGTTGTCAGAAATATAAACAAATATCTACCCCCTTTTAAATAATTATTTTTGAGACCTGTAAATTCTGACCTCACATGTAAAACAAGGACAACTTATGTATGGTATACTATTTTATAAAGTTACATTCACCATGGAATTATACAAAATTATGAAAATATCATAATTATAAAATAAATTAGACATATTTGTTAACAGGGGTAGATATAAGTTTACATTTTTGGAAAAAGGATCGTGAATATATCACGTAGAATGGAACGTAACCTTTGCACAACAACCACTCTTTATCATGTTCAAGAACTATAGAATATGGCATCAACATGTAAACAAATAATGTAAGTATGTAAATAAATGGATCAAGTACCTTCTTTTTCTTCTTCTGCCGTTCGTCCTCTGAGGAAGAGTCGCTGTCTGCTGCCTCCGAACTGCTGGAACTCTCGCTCTCAGTGGACTTGGAACGTTTCTTCTTTTTCTTGCCAGATTCGTGCCTAATGAAATATTGTTAATTCACTGCTCGTATAGTTAACTTAGTTTAAGTTATCATTTATTTTAAAATCTATAATAAAATCGGAACAAAATTACATAAGTTACGAGACGTTCTTTGGTGGGTCGGCTGACTGCAAATGACATGCATCATTATTTAAGACTATTCAGAATAATAACAGAGCCAGAGAATCACAAACTGGTACCCCAAAAACTCAAAAAGAAGCAGAGGAAGGCAACATCTCAGATGGGAAGAATGAAGTTAACACCCAGCAAAAACTGGAGGAGAGTAACGTGGGATAGACAGCAATGGAAACAGTTAGAGGAGGGTCTTTGCCAACAAGCACACCGAGGAGAGAGACATATTGTAAAGCGTTATTTTTCTTTCTTAAACTATTTTGGTAATTAAGGCTATATTATTATTCAGAATAGTAAATTCGTTATACGACTTGAATAAATACATCATCTCCCACTGTGTCAGAATTTATCATTTGTAGTAATAGCGTGTTACTAGTCCCGAGGTTAAATGTTTAAGGCTTCTACAACATATTCTTTTTTTTTATTATTTTGTATACAAATATTGTACAAATCCAATCAGAGTCAAATACCCAATTGCGTGACAAATTATATTTAAACAGCACGATAAAATAAACGGCTGAGTAAATAATAAACATGGAAGCGTTTTAGATTTTGAGCAAACATATTTTTCAATTTCAGTTAATTGGAAACTTGAAGGTCGTCCTTTTCGTCGCTCGTTTTTAGGAACGGAACCTAGTCTATGTTTAATTGATATCATACCTACGTATAAAGTCCATTATCATTTTTCTCTCACTGAAATTGTTAACAAAAGTGTGAGTGATAATGATTATCTAAAGATGTAATAATATGCAATATTTCATATGAATGTGATGTATACTTGCCTCTTGGACAGTCGTAGTGACACCTGTCTGGGTTCAAAGGTAAACTATAAAATTTACGCCAACATTTATAAATCAAATAGATGGGAAATTAATCAAATATAAAATAAACTGTTTAGAAACCTTACTTACTTATCTTTTTTATTCTTTTTCGACTTTTTCTTCTTCGTTTTCTTTACTTCTGGTGACGCACTGTAAAAAAACACATATTTTTTCAAATAGATGTGTAAGTAGGTAGTTCGGATTTTAGTTATTTTATATTTTGGATACAATTTCAATTAAAATATATATTAATTGATTTTAAACTTAAAACGGTGTGTAAGTTTTACATTACATAAGCTTTCTTGATGGCCGCAGTTAAAAATTCAGTCTCTACCGATTTAAATTTTTCCTCTCTTTGAAGATAAAGCGTATAGGAATTGTTTCCCGAAATGGGCCCGATTTTATAATACCCCAAACTTAAAAAGATCCCAAGAACAGAAAACGAACAGAGGCTAATAACCTAGTGACAAAGCAGCGGTATTCTAGGGTAGCTTAGCAAGCTTAGTATCTAGAGGAAGGCTGATAGGAGCGCGTCAGTAGACGTACGACCGTCATGAGGTTAAACCGACAATACGACGACGTGTTGAACTGTTGAGCATACGCACCTCCTTTTCTTCTTCTTCTTGGTCTGATGCGCGTTGTCATCGCGCTCGCGGCTCGGCGTGCGCACGAGCGGGTACTTCTGCGCATGCTCCCGCGCGCGCTTCTCCGGGTCCAGGCTGGTGCCCTCCACAAACCGAGGAGAGATGCCGAACGCATCGCGCAGCCGCGCGTTCTTCTCTTGCTGGGCCTCCGCGACCGCGTGCGTCTCGCGTACACTGAATAATGAGTGGACAAACGCGGCGCTTAACTTAATGAGATCAGACGAGTCGCATACCCAGAGACATAGGGTTAAATGTATATCAAATGAAACCTCTCAACTGTATAAGAAAATATATTTGTTTGATGTAATATTTAAAGAATTTCCATTTTATATTTATGTTCTGCATGCTCCATTCTACCTTCTTGGTGATTTATATTGAATAATGTAATATATCTTAAATGTTCTATTTAATGTTGACCTACCGAGGAACGTAAATATTTACCTGAACGGCACTTACGTGCGCTAGAAGTGGGGAAAGAGTAAAATATTTTAGAAACATTCGTCTTATTCATTCAGTTGTCTTTAATAGTTCGTTTGGTGAAACATTTATCGGCGATATGCTGCACGCTCAAAGCGGGTGTGAAATCATTTATATTTCAATTAATGTAGTATTGTAAACTGCAAATCCATTAAACATTTATCACTCGAGCGGCCCCATAGCGCCGACCTACATATCTAGCGTACGAGAAGAATAATCGATAAAACTTTGAGCGCACCTTATCACGGAACGCATAGATTTCCTCTCGTCATCGTTGGCGAGACAGACCTGCAAATTGTCGTTAAAATTTCGTTCCGCGGCGGAACAGTTACATCGACAGCAACACGATTGTCTGAGGCCCTCGATGATGGTCCTGAGCGCGGGCTCGAGCGAGTCGGCGACGCTAGTGGCGGGCGGGTGCGGCATCACGGCGGCTGCGGGGACCACCGACGCGGCGGCGTCTGCTGTGGGGTCGTGCGAGGAGGCGCGCGCTCTCCGCTGCGGCCCCGCCACCACCGCTTGGAACGTGCCGCGCCACAGACGCTCAAATACAACCCTATTGTTTTGTTCGCGACGCGTACCGCGACCCCGTTGCATCTTAACCTACTTAAGCTAATGGAAGACTTGGTTTCTTAACGCTAAAATCTTAATTAGTTCATGGCGGTGTGACCGCTGGAAGACATTGTGATGGGCGTGTTGGGGCGCGGGGCTACATGCCGGTGCGGCCGGCGTCGGGCCGGCGACGCTACTGGTGTAGTCTACAGAGCCGGGACCGACGCCACAAGCGCCCCTAGTACCGCCGCGCGCACCCTGCGCAAACAACGGAACTGCGCGACGCCTCCCACTGACGGCTCGTTACACGCGACCCCTTTGTGCACAAAGTGGTCAATTTTCACGAGTTGTTTTTCAGTATTTCTCTTCATATTCATTCTTCTTTTATTACAGAATTAGTTTGTAATAAAAGCAACTTTATATAAAATAAATTTAATAATTTATACAAGCTTGATTTTACATTTGGTTCGAAGGACCAAAAATATGTTTGTAGATACAAGTTTTTAGTTTTACGTATTGAACCATAGGGCTCGTGGCTCCTTTGTTAGTTTTAATATTGTAAAGCGCGTTTGTAGAGAATACTAATTTATTTATAGGTACTTTTGTTTTAGTTAAAAAACAATCAATAAAACCTAGACAACCAATAAGAATAAATTAGGAGGTAATAAAATGAAACAGTTTCACCGATAGGACGCCAGCTAGTTTATAGCGACAAATTAATTACCTAGGTAGCATTGATAAGGTGCAGTCTGGAGTTTAATTGTATAACCAATCTGCTGGTTTAATTAACTCTTGAAATAACAAATGAAGTAAAAAGATAATTTGAGTGCACTGCCACTGAAGCTTTATACCACGAGTTCAGCCAGATTTCCGTCTCATGGACCGAGGTGCAACCTACCGACTAACAAACACGATATTGAGAGACCATTGTCCAATTTGACGATGAAAATAGAAGAGACTTTTACCCAACTGTGGATGATATGAACGTGATTACGTGTGGGCTGTTCAACACCCATTAATTTAAAGCGAAAAACCGAATAAACTGCGAGTTCATTGATTATAATGTTGTTTTTAATGCAATAGGTAAAAAAATCTAGATTTCGTAAACCATTGCGCCTTACGAACTCTATAAAACTCAGCGACTTTTAAGCAACGTAGCCCAAAAAAAGCTGTTTAGTGTTAATCAATATACAGTAACACGTTATATCTTTATTCCAAGATTAAATCACCAGATGAAAGCATAATAACACTTGTAAGAGTATTTATAAACAGCGCGATGCTCCCTCTCGACTCGTTGAACTGTGATATAATAACATCCCTTGACGATTACGACTGCCTCGGTGGCGTGGTTGTATTTCGGTACGACTACCGTCCTGAGGTCTCGGGTTCGATCCCCGGGTCGGACAAAGTGATATTGGATTTTCTATATCAGCTCGGAGTCTGGAATTTGTGCCCGATATGGCGACAATCCTATCGCTCGCCACCTATCACTTCTGGGACGGAACTAAACTCGGCGAAATGTGGGTGTTCTAGTTCGCTAGTGCACCTCTGCCTACTCCTTCGGGGATACAGGCGTGAGCTTATGTTATGTGACGACGACTAACTACCTCGCGGTATCACAGCCTTCTACTATTACTTTAGCCTTTTGTCCTTAGTTCTTTCACCAGCCTTTTATCGAAACTTCGCCACTTTGGAAGATTTTTACGTGTTAAACAGTCTTCATAATAACTTAGTTCGATAGTGAAAACATGGCCGATTTCAAAGCTGTTTCAAGTTTGAGGTTCTTTTTTATAAGCAATTATTAAATCGAACTTTGACTTAGTCCAAGTCATTTTTTACAATGAAAACAGTCTGACAGACAGACTAAGCAAAGATTTTCTTGTAAAAAATGACTGACTAAGTCAAAATCCTCACTGAGTTCGTTACTTTGACTTAGATTAAGTCGAAGTTCCCTCTATAGATCTCATCCTTAAAATGCATTTTAACTAGTATAGGTTCATACATTCCATAAGGGTTTTATTATGAATACGGGCCATAGTGTTTTGCGCATTTGCGTAATTGGGTACTTGACTAATTTTTTTATTGATTTTATACGAAATTTACGTCATCTAAAACATAACACAAAAAGAAATATTGAAATACTCCCAAAAATAAAAAAGTTATAAGCCTTTGTAGTTTGGAGTAACCTATCAGTAAAATCACGTCATAGCCATAACGGCGCGTGCGTTGGAAAGGGATAACAAGATATCCCCACTACGCCCCCACTCTTGCTCATTGCAGAATTTAAAATATCAATTACTACCTCATTTTTCAACCAATTTCGATGCGGTTTTTATAGAAGGGTTTCTTTTTTTATTTTATTTGCTATTACATATAAAAAAACTGTATGAAATGAAACATAGTAAAGTACCCAATTGCGCATAAATATTTTTATATGCGCAATATTATGAAATTTGTTGATGAGCGCCTAAAAGATAATATACCCGTTACTTATAAAAATATTTAAGCGCTGCTTATCTTTAACCATAGGTTGTCCCTTTCATTTTTAAACAATGTAACGCAAGGAAAAAAGTGACAGGCTATTCTTAGCGAAAAGATAAGCGAAAATGTTCTTATAAATAAGGCCTATATGTCTGGTATAATTAGCACAATATGCAATATGTAGGAAAATCTTCACAATTAAGAATATTTATGATATTATTTTGTTTAAACGCTTCCTAGATTGATAAATCTAAGTGAGTACGTAGTTGAAATCTATTTTCGTAACGTTTGAGAATGCCTACGGCCGTGTTGGTGAAAACAGAGCAATGGATCACTCTGTTAATACGTTCTGGCACGGTAGGCGTAGGACTCGCCTCCGCTCATTAATTACATTGTATCTATCGTAGCTTTTACACGTGACGCCGCTTGTGTGGCACTCCTACTACAACGTAGAAGTTCCTAAAGATTAGCGAATCATTAAATACCATCCAAATTAGATTATGGAATCACTTCCCTGCAACATGGTTAAGGAGGTCGATGGCTGGCACATCCGTCATACTCGTGAACGGGTGCTGCTTGTGGAGACCGGCCTGCCTGGACTGTTTTGTTTCCTTGTGTCAATTCAACTTGCCGTGGCTATGGGGGTCGCTCAGTGAATCTAGTGTGTTACTTTGTCCTTTATTATTATATATCTACTAGCTGACCTGCGCAACTTCGTCTGCGTAGGAGAGAGAGGGTTGAAAGAATGAGTCGTAAGCATCTATAATCCAATAATTCTAAAGAAGGTAATGGGATGATCTACTTCGGTCCGGTTTCGTCAGTCACCCCGTCAGTCACCCAGTCAGTACCCCCGTCAGTCACCCCGTCCTTCACCCTGTCGGTTACCCCGTCAGTTACCCCGTCCATCACCCCGTCGGTCACCACGACAGTCACCCTGTCGGGCAACGCGTCGGTCACCCAGTCTGTCACCCGTCTGTCACTCGTCTGTCACCCGTCTGTCACCCATCTGTCACCCCGTTTGTCACCCCGTCAGTCACCCAGTCGGTCACCCTGACAGTCACCCTGTCGGTCAACCCGTCGGTCACCCAGTCGGTCACCCAGTCTGTCACTCGTCTGTCACCTGTCTGTCAGCCGTCTGTAACCCAGTCGGTCACCCCATCTGTCTGCCCGATTGTCACCCCGTCTGTCACCTGTGTGTCACCCGTCTGTCACCCTGTCTGTCACCCGTCTGTCACCCCATCAGTCAGCCTGTCAGTCACCCCGTCATTCCTTACGTCAGTCACCCCGTCAGTCGCCCCATCAGTCACCCCGTCAGTAACCCCATCAATCACCCCGTCAGCCACCCCTTAGGTCATAGCGTGATGTTATATAACCTATAGCCGTCCTCGATAAATGGGCTATCCAACATAAAAATAATTTTTCAATTGACAAATACTGACATTAATATTTATACGATACTAACGACACTCAATTGTTTTGCCTTCCCGGAACCTCTCCACTAATACTTGAACTTTATGGTATGGTATTAAAGTTCAAATTGACTTTTAAGTATTATTACGAATCGATTGTATGGGAGTACAGAAAAGTGTTGTTTTTATACGTTTTCAGTCAATTTTTCATTTTTTTCTCTCCGTAAGAACCATCCTCGTACTTCGATGAGTATTCTAAAAAAAGAATTAGCGAAATCGGTCCAGCCGTTCACGCGTGATGGCGTGACAACGGAAAACGGGTTTCATTTTTATATATATAGATTGTTATCATGGTTTAGCTGCATGCATGGTTTTAAAAAGAGCAACGTCAGAGTTTCTTGCCCGTTCTTTTCTGGCGAAACAGCCTTCCGAACAGGCGGTAGAGTAAAATTTTTACGGAATCTAAATAAATTTTGAACATTTCATGGATTTAATAAATTATTTGATTTGATTTGAATGGTGTACTTGTCTCATATTGTTTAACTACATATACAATTTGTCATTGTTTGGTACTAGCTATGCCCTCATTAAACTCTGCTAATCCAACCACTATCACTGTGATAATGACGAACCAACCCGACTTTAGAGATGGACTGTAGACCATAAAACACGGTCTCGATTTTAAGTTACTCATGCTTGACGTGGCAGTTTTAATTCTAACATCTTAGTGATTATATAGATTTCAATTTTAGGACCTGCCTTCCTTTTTCTACTTATACGTAGCCACCTCGCTATTTCTTGAGAATACTTCATATTAGCGAATTTTAACAGTTTTTTTTATTTTCTTCCTTAAATATATTTTTTCTTTTACTTTCTTTTTATAATTTTTTTACGGACCGGATGCTTATACAAAAGTTCAATTAAATAAATTACTGGGACACTGGCAAAATCACCGCCAGGGCAGTGGAGTCATATTTCTTAAAAGAAGAAGAAGAGAATACTTCATAATAAGGATATTTAAGCGAAGCGTGAAGAAGAATTTATGTTACTAATGTTTATCAATAGTCGCTGGTTTTGTCGACTGCACAACGCTTACCATCAGGTGTAGTGTAATGTGTACCTCAGCATTGCCTTGTAACTATTTGAATTTAGCTGTAACTTACTTGTGTAACATATGAAGAAATAAATAAATTACGAGATTGTCACTTAAGGATTTCTCTAATATGGTAAACCATTTCATTACTTTCTTTCATTGCATAATTCAATGAAATCATTACAGCTAACGTTGGATTTAGATTTTATGCGTCTAAAAAGTTTGTAATCAGCTTTAACAAAATAATTTACAGTTTATATTATAAATATTTACATGCTATTTTTTTTTCAGGAATCGTTTGATTTAAACTGCATATACAAATAATAACAACAGTTTTGAACTCCAGCGGGTCTTCGTGCACTTTATATTGTTTTAAGAATACACCAAGCCTGATTATAATGATTAAAGATAAATGACTTAAATATATCTGATCAATTCGCTAACGATATATTCTATTCTATTGTGAATATTCTTATAAATGTGAATTCTGGCCGTCACTCCCCTCGGTCATTAGTTATTCGCTCGCGTGTCCAATGACATTAAACAATACTAAAATATACCAACATATTAACGAGATTTCCGTATCCAAATTTAATTAATGTCGTGTGCCACGCTATTTAATTATGTAATTTACATTTTTTTCATGTCAGTGTAAAGGGTGCAATGCTAATTATTTCATGTCATTAAAAAGGGTCAAAAGCCCTACCATACCTCATTTGTAATCGCGTGTAGTGTGGATGTTAGTTAGAGGAAAGTCGCATATTTGTCGTCTTCGTACGCATATGCGTCGCATGTCCTATTGACATGATAAGTCGAGGTACATCATCATCATCAGCCACAGGACTGATACGTATTCATAACACTGCCTCGGTGGCATGGTTATATTTCGGTATACTACCGTCCTGAGGTCTCGGGTTCGATCCCCGGATCGGGCAAAGTGTGTGTACTTCAAAAATTATCCGATCATGACCAAATTAATATAGGACCACCCTTGAAATAAGCTCTATCGAACACGAAAAGAATCTTGAAAAACCGTCCACAATTCGCGAAGATATCGCGTAACATATATTACAAATAGAGACGAATTCAGAACCTTCTTTTTGGAAGTCGGTCGATAGTTGGATGTTTTTAAATGTTGTTTTATATTGATATACATGTTGATTTATATTAATAACACTGTTATAGGCCTTGAAATTAAACTATTTTTACGGATTATATCACGATTTCGTTTTAATTTTTATGCCCGACGTTTCGAAAGCTTTGCAGCCTTCGTGGTCACGGGTCAGTCTGACCAAAAACTAAACAAAAACCAAAAACTGACTTAAAACCAAATCGTGATATAATCCGTAATAATAGTTTAATTTTAATGAATAACATTTACGTAAACCTAAGAAATCATTACTGTTATAGGCCATTGATATCTTGAAGTGTATTCAAGATATCACATACTTAACGCCTTTCATAGCCTCTAATGGGGCGTCCATAAATTACGTAAGGTGTTTAAGGGGGGGGGAGGGGGTCGAGTCAAATCTCATTTAATCTTACGTTGGAGAGAGGGGGGGTCTCGGCAAATATCACGCAATTTTTTTTCTGATTGAAACAAAAAAAAAATACTATTTTGGTCCATTTAATCCAGATTGTTCATGCGTTTACGTAAGAAACTCACATTTTGAAAAATCTCACGTGAGATTGGGGGATGGGGGAGGGGGTTGAATAAAATCTCACGAAATCTCACCAGGGGGGGAGGCAGGGGCAGAAATTTAAAAAAAATACCTCACGTAATTTATGGACGCCCCCTAACGTACCAAGCAATTCACAAAGAAGAAATGAAAGTTCGGAACAACAAGCAAATTACCATACTCCACAATTGTCACATTTCATAACCTCGTTATTACGGCTGCGGGGAGGCCTCTGACGTCATATTGAAGTCCTGACACCCTTCCCCAGAGACATGGAGGGTGGACGTCACAGATCGATATGCCAGGACCGCACGCACTCAACTCATAATCAATGACTTGACGCAGTTTCAAAGCACGCAAACTTGCGTACAATTTTATAATATTTAATTACGAAATATTTAGCATATGAAACATTGTATGGAATTTTTAACTATTTAAGAGTTTGTCACATTGCAGCTTAATGAAAGACCGGTACAAGACTGGATAGACTACATAATCAGACACATGGTAAAGTGAATCGTACATAGATGTGTACTTCAAAGATATAATGTATGTATGTTTAGTTTATTAATGCAGACAGTTTCGAATTGATTTGGTACCTGGATAGTGGATATTATTTAGAAGACATACATAAACATAAGCTCACGCCTGTATCCCCGAAGGAGTAGGTAGATGCGCACTAGCGAACTAGAACATCCACATTTCGTCGTGCTTAGTTCCGTCTCAGATGTAATAGGCGGCGAGCCACATCGGGCACAAATTCCTGACTCCGGGTTGATATGGAAAAATCCAACATCACTTATACACATTATTTAGAAGAAGACGGTTGAAATTTTACACATGTACGTTTTGTGATGACTGATGATCCACCTGCTCGTTCACTAGTCTTTGCAATAAAAAAGTAGACTTGCACGCAGTCGGAGGCACGAGCCATTGAAATTTTTAACGACATGTAACTTATCGCTCGATTTTGTAGTTTGTACCTACGGTGAAATGTCCCTGGAAATATATTGAATACTTTTTTACGAAAACAACGTTATACAAATTGAGTCGTTTTATTATGTGTGTGTTACGAGTTACGAAGCCAACCATTGCTCACGAGCAGTCACGTTGTTCGTATTATGGCGGGTACACACCGGCGGAACGAAGGCGAAAAAATCTACGTCTGTTTCATTCACACAACAGCGAAAGTTTGTTTGTGTGAACAAATGACATAAGAAAAAATAAGAGGACCCGGCATCACTACGAAAAATACGTGTTTACTATGAAGCCGGTTCCGCCATTTTAGTTTCGCGATCTACATATGTATTTACATGAAAGTTGTCACCGTCTCATAAGAATTAAATGACATTTTTTTTTTTTTATCTATGGATTTTATTGTAAATACGGTGTTTCATTTACAATAATACTAATTTCGGAATATGAAGAAGATGCCCAACTGTTATATTAATGAGATATTTCTTTCGCAAACTCGCCATTTTGGTTTCGTTCCATACATTAAGAGTGCTTTTCTTTTTGAAGTTATACTTCTTTAGGCGCGTTATGAAAAAATGATGAGTGAAATTTTCACATCTGTGACGAAAAAAATTAACAGTATGAAGTTGTCTACAGTATGAAGTTGTCTGCTTAACCGCGTACACGTACACGCACCCATTTGACTTCGATTGCAATTTAACATTTCGCGAATTAGACATTGTGCGAATTGGACATTGTGCGAATTGGACATTTCGCGAATTGGACATTTTGAGGATTGGACATTTCGCGAATTGGACATTTCGCGAATTGGACATTTTGAGAATTGGACATTTTGAGAATTGGACATTTCGCGAATTGGACATTTTGAGAATTGGACATTTTGAGAATTGGACATTTTGAGATTTGGACATTTTGGGAATTGGACATTTTGCGAAACGGATATTTCGCGAATTGGACATTTTGAGAATTGGACATTTTGAGATTTGGATATTTTGAGATTTGGACATTTTGAGATTTGGACATTTTGGGAATTGGACATTTTGCGAAACGGACATTTCGCAAATTGGACATTTTGAGGACTCGACATTTCGCGAAACGGACATTTCGCGAATGGGACATTTGGGAATCGGACATTTCGCGAATTGGACATTTTGAGAATTGGACATTTTTAAAATTGGACATTTTGAGAATTGGACATTTCGCGAATTAGACATTGTGCGAATTGGACATTGTGCGAATTGGACATTTTGAGATTTGGACATTTTGGGAATTAGATATTTTACGAAACGGACATTTCGCGAATTGGACATTTCGCGAATTAGACATTATGAGAATTGGACATTTTGAGAATTGGACATTGTGCGAATTGGACCATGTGGGAATTGGACATTCTGCGCCTAAACGAACAAAACATGCATCTTATACCATGGGCCATTGTTCTACGAGCAGGTGACAGCTAAAATGGTTGTTTTGCGTATGTTTTTAGTTTTTTAATATAATTAACACTAAATATTATTAAACAAAGAAGTATAACTTCTCACGCGCGTACATAAGTACACGCACCCATTTTTTTTTTTTGTAGTTATGCCGTCCTCTATCTTCTTTTGTCTAAGGTGTGAACGCCACAGGTATAGATTCTTTCACCTTCGTTCGGCCGGTATGTACGCGCCATTACGCTTAGATTATTACGTGAAATATTTTCCCTTTTACCGCCGCGCCAGGTACATTACCTATCGATTTCTTACAAGTTACAAGACTTTTATAGTTCTGTTCTAATAAATAATGGAACCCGCACGAATTGTTAATCGGAATATGTTTCCGTGACCTGTTTGTTACTAGAGAATATTTGGGACAGCTTTTAATGTAATTAATAACTTCTTACAGACACAGTGAATGGTTATAAAATCTAATACTTATATGTCTCTGAAACTTGTCAACTTTTACTTTAATGAACCCTAATTAGACTAATTACGTAAAGGAGATTATGGGCCTTATTTAAAACAGCATTTTTAGCTGAGCAAATGGTTAAGAATAACCTGACACTTTTTTCCTTGCGTTACATTGTTTAAAAATGAAAGGGACAACCTATGGTATAAAGATAAGCAGTGCTTAAATATTTTTATAAGTAAGGGGCAATATGACTACCAAATATAATGAATTTTATAAAAGCATGACGGCTGGTCTCGCATTTCATCGTCTATCTTATAGATAAACATCTTATTGGCTAAAGGACTACTCTACGGACCATAAGTAACATGTACAGAGATTGTCTCAGAATTACTTTGTACGACAAAACACATTAGATTAATAACATTGTTTTATAATTGCAATGAGCAGATTTAGGGAGACATAAAAGTCAACGGTTTCACAGCTAACCATGCCCAAGATCGGGCAAAGAGAAAGCATTTAATTAAAAAAGCGGATCCTGACGCTAATCTGGGATAAGGCCAGGCATAAAAATACCTTATCGTTTGTAATAAACATCCGCTTCTAGAGAAAATAATGAAGAATTTATTTCTATATACTATACTTCTATATTCTGTGGCCGATCCAAATGCCCTTCAGCATAAAAGTGTTGATAATTAGATCAAGGCGCTCTGTGTAACATGCGGAAAACATTCGACCTATTTTAGAGTAGTTAAAAACTGAAAATATGGGGCAGGCTTCACACCCCTCAGCACCCCTGTGCTGAGTGGTCATAAACGTCCCTACGTTTCATAGAGTTCTTGTGTAAAAGGATTCTTAAGGGTTCTCGTCTTACGTTATTTGGCGCATTCTAATTTGCCACAGTATCTTAATTTACGCATCATTACTGATATCATAAAGAGGTGCATGATATCCAAACGGAAACTTATTAGTTGAGACAAAAGGGAAATCTCCGGAAATGCTGAACCGATTTGAAAAAATCTAATAGAAACCTACACTATATCTGGGTGAAATGACAACTTTTTATTACGTACCCAAGTAAAAGACTTTTATCACGAAGACGGGAGCATCAGCTAAATCTAATAAGCAGACAACTATGAAATCATGAATAGTTTTCAACATCCTTTGGTTTTACTGTATAATAATAATAATATTAGCCCTGTAATATTACTGTCCCACTGCTGGGCACAGGCCTCCTCTACTAATGAGAGGGGTTAGGCCTCAGTCTACCACGCTGGCTAGATGGCTTGGTAGATTTCAAGTACCTTCGAAATTCTTGTGGAGAAATTCTCGGGTATGCAGGTTTCCTCATGATGTTTTCCTTCACTGTTATAGCCTTGCATACATCTCTGGGTATGTTCAATTTTGGGGTTGGTCTCGAACCTCCCACACTCGTCTCGGCAGTCCGCATTATTCCCAACTGAGCCATCGTTACTGTTTACTGGATTTTTGCTAATAATGAATACTGTAAACCTAATATAATATCTAGATAACTGTATGACAGATAAAATTCGCATAACAGTTAACAATTTAAAAAAATGTAAGGTTTCCACGTAGCCATTCCGCGATGACGCAAAACTGTCGAATAGTGTTGAAAGTCGAAGACCCAAAAAGAAAAATTAAAACAACGCGCGTCCCTTAAATTTTTTGTGGTTTTATGTTATTACCTACCCATAAGACAACATAAAAACGACTCGAAAAAATATAGTTGTGGATATATGTAAAAAAAAATTTAAGACCCAGTAAACGATTGCTGGTGATAGGATATTCGTATCCGACCGGACGGCAACTACCGTACACATGGTGCTAAAACCTGCCATAGTGACCCACACTCCTTGTGTGGTTCGCGTTGCAGCCGGTTCCGGTTCTCTCGGGGGGCTTGCGACATGACTTCATGGTTGGTTGGAACGGATCTACATCCCTGTGTCTACATCAGTCACCGTTTGTCTTGTCCCAAGCCCCTCGATTTGCATCTTCTTAGGTTTCGAGTGTGAAGAAACTTAGAAAGGCCGGGATAATTCTGGCGACCACTGATAAACCCATTGTTGGTCACTTTTTTGTAGACTGCACTTCGCTTACAATCAGTGCAGTGTCGTCACTTATCTTGACTAGGATAAAAGTTGTAGAACATAATAATTACCCATTATTTTTGAAACAGCGTCTCCGATCAACCATTATTTTCCCATTAGATTACCATATTGAACCAGACAGTCTGTTAAACACTAAAACTAAATTGTAGTTATCAAAACAATTTGCTAACATAGCTAATTGATTTCGCAGCGCAATTAACAATTGTTTGGTGTTAATATCATTGTAGGTGTGTCTAAAGTTTATCTTCACGTAATCAAGATGGCGTCAATATTAATTAAAAATCCATGTTTCTCATTTGCTTGAGAATGATTGAGGATATTTTTTGGGAGATAAGGATAATGTCTTTAATTAAAGATTTCAAGCTACCGTAAAAACAATACACTCGTTCTGCGCAGTCGGATAAAATGTTACGTTTCAGGGACATTTTTGTTTCATCCGAATGACGAGAGGAGACTTCACTCCCCTGACAGTACCAAAACGATACGCATAGCCAAGAACAGTAGCAACACCATCCCCATTTTAGTCTTTGAATAACCGAGCACTGAGGAACATTGCATTGCACTTGTCACCCTGAGACCCGGACGTAAAAAAAATGATGGACGGAGCGCTAGCAACCTCGAAAGTGAAGCAGGGTTTTCGGCCCATTCGATCTATCGACACATAATGGCAGCGTCTGAGCGTGTTATGAGTGATAACTATAGGCGAGATGGTGTCCTTCTTTTATATACATCCGTGCCTGAGACATTACATGGTATGTCTCATAATGTCCAGTCTACAACTTCTTTCACACAAAACAACAGATTGCTTGAACCATGTTGATAAACGGGAGAAATAGACATTCTGGGAATACTTACTCTAGATTCTGACATGTGAGAGTCCTAACACCAGTAAGTGGGGAGATTATATCTTCATTCGTCGACTTATAAAACCATAATATCAGAAGTTGTTAGAGTTTCTAATATTTATTTTATTATTTATTTAAAATATAGGCTTCAGAGTTTGTTTATTGAATACTAAACACTATGTATGTAGAACTAAGGTATGTAAACGCTACTGTTTTCCTCAAATTTTGCGGTATAAAACCATATTTACATTATGTATAGATTTTATCTATTCTCGAAACTTTTTAGCATGCATATTAAGTCCAAGATCAAATCAAAAGCATAGGTAGTATTTTCACAGATGTTTATATAGAATAGCATTGATTTATTAAATTAGACCTTAACGGAGTACATAGACAACAGTTCTGCAACTAATAAATAAACCTGAAAATACTTTTGTTGATACATAAAATGATGATTGTAATGTACTTACGCTACCCTTCCGAACTCGTCCCTCGGCACATCCTTCTCGGTCCCGCTGGACTCTGACAGCTTCGCCCTGAACGCAGCCACGCGCGCCGCGATCTCATCCTTCGGCAACCTGCGCAACCACACCAAAGATACGCTCATTATCAACACAACCACGCGATAATGGACCGCGCGACGCGACCAAGTCAAACGCAATGAAATCTTTTAATAAAATCGTGTGTCGCCCACGTAAACGTACCAATGCATGATACGCCGGCTCGCTATAAAATAAGAATTACTTTACGAAAACAATAAAAGGCGATAAGGCGCACTTGCCGTGCTCCTAGACTACTGTACACTGAGTTTGGACAGTCGGGACTCCGTGTTATATACAGATGGGGTGGTCTCGCTCTGTGGCGTTATTGATTCGACTCCGGCGCAAGGGACGTCAACCCCAGTGGGGTGCAGATCTATCGATATAATGACCGTATATGGGGTGCACTATATTCTTTTGTTAGTGCAAATTAAACAAGGGGTAGTAAAGTGTCAAATCGATAATACGTAACTTGGCATAACATGGCAAGAGGGAGAGTTGCATTACTTGCTGTTTGTCTTTTTAAGGATGTTATTGTTATCGATCAATATACGATAATATCCTTAACGTAGCCTCTGTGCGTTTATCACAAAGTCTTCGGTTTATTGTTGTTATATCTTTTGCTGCGGTGTCGCCTCCTGGGTCTAGTGGCTGTGGACCGGGAGGTACCGAGTTCGATCCCCAAGTCGGGCAAAGCAAATTTTCTAATTTAATTTGCCCAGGACTGGATTCCTCATAGGGGGTTAATGTCAGGCAGGCGGCCGTTCGTAAAAACTAAGCAAAATCTTTTCTGCAACATGCTTGAAAAAGTGTGTTGCGCTGACCCCACATTAAGGTGGGATAAGGGCAGGTAGAAAGAAAGAAAGCTCTCTTTTGCTGTGGTTTCAGTTAACAGAAGAAAACTGCAATGGGATAGCAGCTGGTGCTACATTAACTCTCCACAAACTGGCACTGGGAAGAATTCAAGATTTGTTGGGATTGCTTTAGAGATTATTGAAGACTAGCTGTTGCCTGAGGCTCTATTAGCATGAAAAATTATTTTCCAGGCTTTAAGTAGTCTATGTATTATTCTGATGTATAATCCATGTGACAGCAAAGTTTCATCAAAATCCATCCCAATAGTTTTTGTGTGAAAGAGTAACAAACATACACACATACTCACAAACTTTCATGTTTATATTAGTAGGAGGAGTTTCTCATCATATATGTAAACACATTCAGACCCTTTATAGGTGGTAAAAAGTTATCCTTCAACAATGAGAAATAGTAAAAAATAATTACACATTGAATTCAGAATATCCTCTTATTTTCTGATTAGAGACAATAGAATGTAGCCACATAGATATAGAAAGAGATGCCAACAGAGAGTACAGAATACAAGCTGTGCTTTCATTATTTATCAAACTTATTATGGTACTAATATGATAATGGTTTATTGATTAAATATCACCATACCACAAACAAAATCCAACCACAGAAAAGTAATGTTTTTATAAATTGAGAAAGTCAATCCATACTTTTGACTGCTCTACCTGAGTATCTGGGGGGTTACCATCACCTCTTATAGCAGTATTATCTTACGTTTTTTTTTGTACGGAAATTGGTATAAATAAGATTATAATAATATTGCTATAAGAGATGATGGTAACCCCCCAGATCCATAATCTAAATGTTACTGTTTGATTAATGGCCAAATGCAAAAATTTAAATTTTAAACAAAACCAATGGAACACAAAATAGGATTTTTGGACGAAATTATCACAAATACACATCATACTATTTTATCCTAAAAATCCATGTACTATATACTAGAAGAGTAATTGACTGAAGAGTAATTTATAAAAGTTATTATTTTATACTTTCACATAACATAACATAAGCTCACGCCTGTATCCCCGAAGGGGTAGGCAGAGGCGTACTAGCGAACTAGAACACCCACATTTCGCCGAGCTTAGTTCCGTCCCAGATGTGATAGGGGGCGAGCCTATCGCCATATCGGGCACAAATTCCAGACTCCGGGCTGATATGGAAAAATCCAATATCACTTTGCCCGACCCAGGGATCGAACCCGAGACCTCAGAACCGTAGTCGTACCGAAATACCATCACGCCACGGAGGCAGTCGTTTTATAGTTTCTTACCTAAAAATTCCATAATACACTTTCTTTCTTTCTACCTGCCCTTAACCTACCTTAATGTAGGGCCGGCACAACACACTTCTTCAAGCATGTTGCAGAAAGAATTTCGCTTAGTTTCATGACCAGCTGCCTACCTGACATCCCCCACTGAGAGATCCAGTCTCAGGCTAATTAAACTAGACAATTCACTTTGCCCGACCTGGGAATCAAACTCACAACCTCCTGATCCACAGCCCATACATGTTGCCATTAGACCAAGGAGGCAACTATACACAAATACACTAAAAAGTACTATAAACACCTATAACAACAAATGATAATCATAATGATTTCTTAGGTTTATGTGAGTGTTATTCATTGAAATTAAAATATTTTTATAGATTCTATCACAATTCTGAGCCGTGACCACGAAAGCTGCAAAGCTTTCGAAACGTCGGGCATAAAAATTAAAAGCAAATTGTGATAGAATCCGTAAAAATAGTTTAATTTCAATAAATGACAATCATCTTTTTCAGCAGAAGGCAAGTAAAATTATGCATAACTAAATACATAGTTACATTGATGATTCCCCTATTATTGTGGATGTTTATGGCGGCGGTGATCACTTAACATCAGGTGACCCACTTGTTCATTTGCCCCCTCTTCTATAAAAAAAAAAACTTATAAATGTCATATTGATTAAAAGAGAAATCATAACATCATTCAACACTGGGCTGGAGCCAAATTGTTTCAAACATGTTGGACACATGCCAATTACCAATTTATAATCTGTATTGTTTGATACAATGTTACTGCACCAGTTCAATTTATAGACTTTTTAATTGTTTTACTGTTACAATATTTGATATACCCATTGCAATGCTTGTTTTATTTTTTTGCCTTCATTCCACATTAATGAGTGACGGGCAGCTTGGCTTCCTGAAGCAGAGACACTTATGGAACATATATATGTGCCACCTCCAACGGGTTAACTTATTTATAAAATTATGGAATCATCATGAAGTGGGATGAAAAAGGAAAAGCTGCACAATACATGTCATTTTTTTAAAGTGAAAATTAAATAAGCCTATAATAGGTTAAACATGAGCAATTCGGAATTAGGGTATTGTAGGAAGTTACAGTTATAACCTAAACAAAATGTACATTGTTGATTTTGCGTCACATAAGCTCAATGCCCGACCTGGGGATTGAACCTGAGACCTCATAACGATTGTTATACCGCACATGCAATACTACAACTCCACCGAGGCAGCATCATTGACATTTATTTCTCAAAAATATGTTAATACTTATAGGTAGCCTTTACATAATATAGTGGACCAAACTGTATACAGCTTATTGGACATTTGATCAAATGCTTTTTTTAAACAACTTTTATTTGACATGTAAAACAGTATAGACGCTCTTTCAACATCTACATATTACAGTGACAACATAAACATTGCACCAGAAGACGTAAATACCATTACGTCACGAAATTCACATATACATAAAGAAGTAAGTCATGCATATTGCAAACATACTGAAAGATACTCACCCCTGCTCCTCAAGACTGTCTTCAAGTTCTGCACACTTCACTTCGATCTTCCTCTTCCTCTCATGATCTAAGATCTCCCGATTAGGTTGTTTATTACACGCAGAATCTAATTTGGCTATTTCTTCTTCAGTCCGGTAGTTTACAGAATCTTTGGTTTTGCGCACTGATGCCCAGTTTCGTTGTACGTAGCCGTTAGTGCCAGAGCCTCGAGGCGTCGTTAATCCAATACCATTATACATTCTGCCGGCTGTTTACCTAAAATCGTAAATCAATCTTGTATGCAATCCTAGCAAGTGCAACCATACCTTAAAAGTTGTTGTTAATCTAGGTCATGTAAGTGTGTGAAACTTGAAATATAGAATTTATATACACTGAATATTATTTAGGTCAAACACATAAACAACTCACCATTTACAAGAACCGCATAATTAAATTTTATCCAATAACATACGACACGACCATCTTGGTTGATTTTGACTTTATTTATGGCCGATCGGTGGTTTATTATTGTCTATGGTGTTATTGTTGCGTTCAAAAATATTAATAGTTGGCATTCTCGAATTCCTAACCGATTCATAGAGTGAAGGAAAATTACTTTGGAATGTATGCCTTATGGCATGATGACAGTTTTAAAATATAACCTGTGAAATGTGAATATAATCTATAATGGCAGGTACATACCGGCCGAACGAAGGCTAAAGAATCTATGTCTATTTCATTCGCACAACAGTGAAAGTTTGTTTCTGTGAACGCAACAGGCGACGATTCGCGAATCGCGAATATTGGTTCAGTTGGTGTGTACCCGCCATAACAATATTTTGATAAGAGAATGTAGAGGTTATGTTTACTGTTTGCAAATTGCATAAAATAATTAAATATTGTTGTTTTTGATACGTATAAACTGAAATATGATTAATAAAATTTTGTATAATACGGTTCTTTGCCAAACATTTTCACCGTGCGGTAAATATCTGATTGCCGGTAATATTTATGGCCAAATAGCTGTCTTTGAGTGAGTATATTTCGTTTTAAGATTGTTTAATTTTACGCGTTTTTTTTATTAACGTTTTACTATTCTTATATTATATTCACATCACTTTTCTAGTCTCGGTAAGATTTTAAACCCTGTCGTCGAACTACTAACAGCGGATTATAATAAACCAAAATACATCCATACTTTTCAATCAGATAAACAAATCTGTAGTTTGGCGTCAACCGAGAAGTTCCTTATAGTTGGTTCAGTCAATGAAATCACAGGATGGGATTGGAAATCTGTGACTAGCGCCAAATTGAGTAAACCTTCATGGACAATCAAATTATCCTCAAAATCTGCGATAGATCAAACTGATGTGAATAGCCTATGGACATCTGAGGATGAAGAGAGACTGTACGCGGGATGTGGTGATAATAATGTGTATTCCTATAATATGGAGGATGGGAGACTAGTATCAACTTACAGCGGTCATGAAGATTTCATACATTCTGTTCACGGGAAGTAAGTGTAATTTATATTTTAGAAAATATAAACGGTGGCGTGGTGGTATTTCGGTACGACTACGGTTCTGAGGTCTCGGGTTCAATCCCCAGGTCACGCAAAGTGATATTGGATTTTTCTATATCAGCCCGGAGTATGGAATTTGTGCCCGATATGGCGATAGGCTCGCCCCCTATCACATCTGGAACTGAACTAAGCTCGGCGAAATGTGGGTGTTCTAGTTCGCTAGTGCGCCTCTGCCTACCCCTTCAGGAATACAGGCGTGAGCTTATGTTTTGTAATTTTATTTTACTGTGATATATTTTGATCCATAGTATTAAACCAACTGAATACTTAACTAGATGTTAAAAGTTATTCTTTGGCTTTATAAATATATCCCAATCATCAGTAATCTTCAAACCAATCTACTTGAGAAGCTATGGGTTTTATACCTGAATCAAGATAAATGTTTGTGTGATTGCTAAATATTTGTTTAGTGTCCAGTTTCTGGTGTGAGGAAGAAAGTCTCTCATAGTTCCTGTTACCCATAGGTAGAATTAGGGTAATTTCACAAATTACTATGATGATATTATTAATTATGAGGTCAGGGGGGTTACTACCACCTCTTATAGCAGTATTAGTATAATCTTACTACGTTTTTTGTACGGGAATTGGAACAAGCAAGATTGTAATACTATTGCTATAAGAGGTGGTGGTAACCCCCCAGGACTGTGTATAAGTAGTAACATTTATTATATTTCTCAGAAATCAACAACTCATAACAGCAGGAGAGGATGGAATGGTGTTACTGTGGGACCAGAGAACAAACAAATCGCACAATAAAATAGAACCACACAAGAATGACAAAGTCAACAGACCTGATGTAGGCAAATGGGTTGGCTCAGCTTCCATAGGAGATGACTGGATTGTATGTTACATATAAACTTTATAGAAACATGTCTTGAATGTATTTATATTAAATTGACATTCATTTTTATTACATCCAATCTTAACCACTAAAAACATATTATATGTAAGTTAAATGATGTGCAGAAGAAATGTTTCTTAAATGTCACGGGCAGCTCAGCCCCAGTGGCCCATACGCTTATGTAACATATATATGTGCTGCCTCCAATGGGTTAAGGGCGATTATTCAAAATAATAATGTAATTTTGACAATTATAATACACAATAACATACAAAAATAATGCCTATTATCTATCTATTTATTTATCTTATAAAATCAACCCTTGAATAAAAATTATCTAGCTATTATACATCATATGTTCACATAAAACATGACTCCATAAAGGCTCACATATTTCCCTATGACTGTATTTCAACTTCCCACCTTGTTTATGTTTAACATTTATTATCAGGTATGTGGAGGCGGACCTCGGCTTGCACTCTACCACCTGCGCTCCCTCGACGCCGTCACGGTGTTCGACATCACCGACCACGGCATCCATGTCGCCTTCTTCCACGATGACTGCATCTTCGCAGGAGGAGCAGCGAAGCATCTCTACCAACTCAGTTACTCTGGCGAAGTGAGGGTGGAACTCCCCGTGTCTGCCACTACAGTGTACTCGGCAGTGTTGAGGACCAGCCCCAATAATGTACTGTCTATAGCGGGCTCCAGTCCAGATATAGATCTATGTACCACTTTTAATTATAGAGACCAGGTTTTACATTTTCGTTAATAGGAATTAATGAATGTAAGTGGTTTTGTATTGTGGCTGAATGTGGACGTGAATGTAATAATAAAACATTTGCAACAATAATTTATTTTATTTTTATTAAATCTTTGAGCTCTTTGCGTGCCTAGTGCCTAAGTAAATAACTTTTTACAATTTTATGTTCAAGATGTTATTGTATCATACGGTACGCTCGTAGTTTTAGCAAAGTTTTCCCTTCGTAATTTATTTATGTGCCAGAAGAAATATATCAACAAGTCTCCCCAAGCGCAAAAAATCTTAACCCCCAAAAAATAACAAATCTAAATTCCCTCCGGACCAATTATCAGTTCAGTTTATATGTTCTATTGATAGATGGACTACCTCGGTGGAGTAGTTGTATTTGGGCACGAATACCTCGAGTTCAATTGTGATATTGTTTTTTCAATTCAGTATCAGTCCAGTCTGGAATTTGTGCTCGATATGGCAAAAGGCTGGCAGGGCCAGACTAAGGCCCAATATACTCTGCGAAATGTGGGTGTTCTAATCCACTAGTGCGCCTCTGCCTACTCCTTTGGGGCTAGAAGCGGGAGCTTATGTTATTTAAAATGGCGCGTACACAGGCGAACGAATCTTGCCTATTTCATTCCCACAACAACGAAAGTTTGTTTGTGTGAACGCAACAGGTATAGGTTCGTTCGCCTTCGTTCGGCCGGTGTGTACCCGCCATAAGACGTTCTTTTATCATAATCCATACGGCATCCTCGTAGTTTTGCCAAAGTTGTCCCTTCGTGATTTATTTATTTAACCGGTAACCACCAAGAATTTACAAAATGTAAATTGCTTCCCGGACCAATCAATTTCGCCTTCAATACAGCCTCCGTAGCGCAGCGAGCAAGTAGTCGGCTGTGAAGCGAGAGGCCTCGGATTCGATTCCCGCACATGAGACAAATGTTTGTATGGCCTACAGATATATGTGTCGTGCCTTGTTGTTGTGAGACCGAAAGTTTCTCGTAGTTCCTGATTCCCACTACACAAGACTCGATCTTAGTGTGGGGTCAGGACTATGCATGTGACTGTTGGGTGTTATTATTATTAATTTCTGTAGTTCTATTGGTATCAAATAAACCCATGTCCTGCTACGACAGCGGGTATATACCCCTGACTACCGTCCTTTTTCTTCACGTAGAACCAGTCTGCATCATCCACTTCCAGCCGACTCTTGGCGAGCACCACCACGTCACCTTGCTGCACACTCAACGTCTTTTCCAACGCATTGCCTCTGTAATCACTATTCACTACTAACAACGTCTGTCTCTTCGTATCATAATGTTCGTGTATACGATCTACGCTCGCCACGGATTTAGTCTTCAGGTATAAGCTGTCGAAGTCCCTTTCGGGGCAGATGTCAGGTTTCCTTCTGCTTTTTGGTTGGTATCGGCATTCTGAGCGGGTCCTGCCGCGAAGTTGTTCCTTTTCGTTATCGGTGAGGTTGCCGCAGGGTCGCGGGTAGATGTCGGTACTGCTCTCCCAACATGGAGTCTTTTTCTGTGGTGATGTTCTGAAATGGAATTTGTCATCATGATGAATGGAATGGTAACTTTAATGTGAGGAATATCTAAATCTCTTGGCTGTCTCCTAAAATAAATTAATCTCGTTGCAGATAAGTAAATAAATACACCCAACAGTCACACACCTAGTCCTGACCCCACACTAAGTATAACCTGTATCGTGAGTGTCAGAAACTATGAGAGACTTTCGGTCTCACAACACCCAAACTTGAAACAAATATCTTTGGGCCACACAAATATTTGTCTCAACGCGGTAATCGAACCCGCGGCCTCCCGCTTCACAACCGGCTACTCGCCCACTGCGCCACGGAGGCTGTCATGATGTGATAGGGGCGAGCATATCGCCGTATCGAGCCCACATTCCAGACTCCGGACTATCAGCCCTGCGGGTGTAGACAAGTGGCTTATGCGCTAGTCGAATAGAATAATTAATGTGTGGGAATGACACAAGAGTACGGACTTTATTAATCTAAGAAAGTACGCTATTTAAATCGTACTTTTATGTCATTCCCATACATTTACTATTCTATTCGACTAGCGCATAATCCACTTAGCTAAGCCCAATGATCACTCCGGGTCGATACTAAAAAAAGCCACACTATCACTAGCCAATATCACTGCCCGACCCAGGGATCGAACCCGAGAACTGAGGACGATAGTCGTAACGCGCACGTAATACCACGACCATCGACACCGAGGCAGTCTGATAGTCTACAGGATGTTTCATAAAGTCGATATCAATAATAACTACATTTAAAGAGAGGGTGGCTAGTAATTTAGCGGTAAAGTTTAAATTCCGTAAGTTATTGAATAATGGAAACTTGAATTTGTGACGAAATTTTATTTTTCTGGTTCATTGGGTCAGCTGCAGTACATTTTCAAACCACCTATGGGGATAATTAATTGATTTTAGCACATACAAAACTGTTCTATGCTAATTGCGACGATTTACAGGTTGCATTCCGATTTTAAAATTACCATGCTTAAAATTAAATATATGTTTTTTTAAACTGTGCCATTGCATTTTAAATCGTTCTCCCTGTATGTGGAATTGTTACTGACTGTTACCAACTTTATGAAACACCTGTATATGGGGCATTACCTATTCGGCAGTATCCCCAGCGGCAAGCACGCGCTGTACAGCACGTAACCTTCATCGCCATGCGGCGTCTGCGCGTACAACCACTGTTCGTTCTTAAACACGGCGTTGACGACGGTGCCGAGTGGCAGCATCAACTCCTGCTGCCGCTCCCCTTGCGTCTGGTACAATGTGCTGGGATACGCAACTACCACCGGGATGTTGCCGGGACGGTCGATAGTGGCCTGGAAACAAAAATACGCCAAAGTTATATGGACGAAGTTTGGATGTCGTATATGCTCCGTGGCGCAAGTGCGTAGCCAGCTGTGCTATGAGATGCCACAGGTTCGATTCCCGCATCGAGGCAATGTTATGTCCACAAATATTTGTTTTGGGTTTGGGTGTTGTTAGACCGAGTCTTTCGTAGTTTCTTTCTGATACCCACTATACTAAACTCGTATCTTATTTTGAGGTCAGGACTATGTGTATGACAACCTTACAAAATATATAATATGACTAGGTAATTGAACTATCGCTCTCTAGCTGAAGATATTCCTTTAAGTTTGTTCCTTCGAGTATTTTATAATCATTGTTGATTGCAGAATAATCGCTAACCATTTCGTTGAGATGATGAATGTGAAAAGGAGCTGTGGAAGTCGATTATACGTAATCGTCTAAACATGCATGTTCATTTTATACATCGATCATCTGAACAGGCACAATAATATGTGGTTAGGAATTTATATAAATCAAATCCTTTGCCTGTATAACATTAGTAACTACTAGCTATTGTACGTAATTTGTACGTTTTCTGGCAGCTAATTTACCTAATATTATATTCGAAATAAATTTATTATTTAAAACTAAGCTCGGCAAAGCGCTGGTTTACAATTCGACCACCCATTCGAAAAAAATTAAATGTCTGTATATATTTTATGATAATTGAATTACAACTTATTTAGATACACATCTCATTTTTTCCATGTTATTTCGTCATGTTAATAGATAAAACAAACATCAAAAGTGATTTATGCATAAAAGTAAAATATTTCAACAAGACACAACAAGTGGTCAAAGGTTAACGACAAATTATTGAAAGCCCATAATACTTTTAAATTCTCCCATGAAATATAGCATTACCGGGCGCTTGAATGTACTCGACACTATTCGAGAGTCGCGAGTACTCGCGCAATTAACACCGTAACGTTTAACCTTTACATTTACAAGATATATTGTTGTTTTAAATAAAACTCATTGATGAATGGGCCCGTCCACTCGCGCATTATCCTTTAGACATGCTTTGCCCTGACACATAACTCAAAATACAATACCCAGCCGATTATCTTGTACGTGCACGCTAAAGCCAAAAATCCCTTTTGGTAATCGATCTTTTCCGAACGCAACACAAGAAAAAAAGCATTAAATCTCCGGAAAGAATTTCCGAAATTGTAAATGACGAGCAATTTGTGTTCAGTCCAATTTTGCGCCAATTTTGCGGCCTATAGCTTCGATCAGGTTACGGGATACAGCACAAAAAGCTGAATAAACCATAATGTCATAATAACATCGCAGAAATGAATAATGATCTCCGTGTACGTACATGTGGAAGTATTCATTTCTTTTATGCGAAAGATCCGTTAAGACCGCAATAACGCACGCCAAACCATGATGAATTGTGTTTTCCGCAAATTAAATTTTGTTGCATAATCCTACGTTAATTATTTTTCAATTTAACATGTTGTTTATTTTTACAGACGCTAAATGCTTAAATTTTTTAGTAGGATCCAATGTTAAACTTACCTCACTTAAAAAGCTGTCCAAATCCTTAATGTCGTAACCGAAGGTTCCGTTTTGTTTGGTTTTCTTTCTTCTGTGCCGATGTCTGTGCTTCCTCCTCATGTATTCCTCAGTGTCGACACCAGTCTCATCCGAGTACGTATCGTGTTCATTCATGAACTCATCACAAGCACTCCTAAATCTAAGGTTATGATAATATTCATTACGCCCCACCACCCTGTCCCTCACATCTCTCGTCTTACACTTCTTAAGCCTTTCGTTTTCATTGAATCGTTGATTATGTCTCTGGCGCCTGTCGACGTCATTTACGATTGTATTGTTTATCCTGTCTTCTGTTTGTATCTTTTCCGTTGATAATTTGCTGTTGTCTAGATTCTCTTTGAGAACCCAAGTTAAAGATATTTTTGATTTATGGCGGTGGGTCAAAGGTGTCGAATGCCAAAGGCCCATATCACCGATCTCAGTATATTCTACTGCCTCTATGTCTCCTACAGTGTCTTCGGGATCATCTGCTACAGCCGTTATTTTGCAGGTTGCTAGCAAATCCAATACTTCGCACACTGGTGCTTCATGCTAAAAATTAAGGTAACTATTTATTGATCTATCCAAATATTGAATACTCAAGACTTACAAAATCTACTATACCGGCTCATCCAAGCCTTCTTGGTGTGGTTCATTATTGGCGCCATCGTCGACACTATACGGCGGCGGTAAATCTTTATACGTAATCTCTGAAAGCACAATAATCGATTTAAACTTACAATCGGTCGTAACTCAGCGGA
Source organism: Clanis bilineata (assembly GCA_036417725.1). Classification (NCBI taxonomy): domain Eukaryota; kingdom Metazoa; phylum Arthropoda; class Insecta; order Lepidoptera; family Sphingidae; genus Clanis; species Clanis bilineata. The sequence continues at coordinate 3,590,101 of CM071146.1, read as the reverse complement.
TGGGATTAATAACGAGGTTTATACCACAGTCAGCTGAGCGGATTATTGGGCATAAATAATGAACGCGGAGTTGTAACAATGGACGTGGGCGGTGGAACAATGCCCTCCCGAGGGGATGCGTGCTCCCGAACTACCCGCGCGGCTCCCGGCCCGCCGGAGCACCACCGCGAATTTCTAGTTTACAGTGCGCGTGCGCCGTGTCGCGACTCGCGCGTCCGTCGGAGTGGATCTCCGTGCGCGCCGCCCACAGTCCGCGGCTTCAGATCCAACACTGACCCTCGTGATACGCTATCGACGCCGCCCTCCTCTAAAAAATCTCGGAACAATCACGGGCCACGGCGAACCCTCCGCGCGAGAGTGGAGTGCGTCGATAATGCCGCAGGCGGCAGGAGTCAGGACACGGTTCGCAGCTGACACGGAGCGCTCGTTCACATTCCAATAGTTTTGGTTTTAGATTGCTCACCGCACAGACCGCTCACCTGTTCACGGAGGGATGCGGATTCGTACAATTAATGCTAAATGAGATCGTCTGTTTTGGTTGTGCTTAATATTTTGAAACACATCCATTTATCATTCATTTGAAATTCATAAGCTTCAAACACTTTCTATATAATAATTGTATTACTTTCTGAATATTCAAAAAATTACGTGTACCCATTGTATTTTGCAACTAGCAAGTTAGCAACAAGCTGTACTACTACCTACTGCGTCATTGTGCTTTTTATGCATAAAGATCATTCTAATCTTATAAATTACCTGTCCCGTTAATGTGATCAGTTTCTAGACGATATCTTACGTGTCCCATCTCGTTACACTTTTACTATTACGTGCAGTTATATGTACGAACCTATACATTTTACATAGTACAAGCTCTGGTACATGTATCACACAAAGTCCGAGTTCTAAAACTTTACATTCATCGTTATAATAATACTTGATGTGTTATGATTATGTTATTTTTATCTGTGTTGATCAATTAATTCATTGTGAGGAAACAAAGATATATATTATCTTTGTTTCCTGCTGTGTCATCATCGTAAGAACAATATAATTAATTGACGAAAAAGAATCAGAATTTGCACTTGACGTAACCAAAACATACTCTTTCTTTCTTTCTACCTGCTTTTATCCCACCGTAATGTGGGGTCGGCGTAACACACTTTTTCAAGCATGTTGCAGAGAGGATTTGGCTAAGTTATTACGACCGGCCGCCTGCCTGACGTCAACCCCCTATAAGGGATCCAGTCCCGGGCAAATTAAATAAGAAAATTTGCTTTTCCCGATTCCCAGGAATCGAACCCAGGACCTCCCGGTCCACAGCCCATACATGCTGCCACTAGACCAAGGAGGCGACTGTAACTGGAACATACTGTGTTACTTAATTTAATTAAAAAATCTTATGTCGTAACTGAATTTTTACCCTCTTCAAGCAAATTCGTTATTTTTCTTCGACATTTTGTATATTTCGTTATTATTTAATTAAATCTAAGAATATTTCCCAAGTCCTAATTCCATATCTACCTATAAAACTTCTAGATAATTTGGTACGCAAATATTTACATTTTACATAATAGTACAACTTATGCAACACAGAGAGTGGTAAGATCCTCTTAGAAAGAGCTTAGTTGTCTACTAGTAACATTAATAAATCTAACCTTCGAGGAGATAACGAAATATAAACACAGGTGTTGAACCAAAGCCAACAACGAAACAAAAGCGTGAGAAATGTTCAAACAGACGGGAACGTTTGTGTATTATTTGAACTCTTAGCACTTTGTAATTACTGACCAAGGCAAATGTGAAGCTTTACCTGGCATTGTGTACTGAGAGATTTTAATGAATTAAGTCACTGATAGTCGTGATAGATAAGTAGTAAGAAACTTAAGCAATCCTACTTTTACACCGTTAGATAAAACACAATGCGATGACTGATGAGGAAGCAATAATATGATCAAAATTGAAGTGGTCAAGTTTAAGAGATGCAAAATTATGCAGAAGTAATTTACAAATAGTTTATAATCGGTTTTTCAAGATGTCTGACTAGCTATTTTTATTTTGAGTAATGGATTTATTAAACACTGTCGTTGGCAAAATCATCAAACTTTGATGGAGGCCATATTTTTTAAATGAAGAAGAAGATGATTTCCAAATAGGGACATTCGGTATTCAAAATGATAAACGAGAACGTTATGACTGTAATATGCTATTATAAAAATATGCGTAAATTGTTAAAAATACAATAAGTGTCTGTAATAAAAACACAAAGGTCTGGTTTTTCAATAAACGGATAAATTTATTCTGATTGATAATTTTGTTACTTTAACAAATGTTATTCTCTAAATAAAATAAATCTGCTATTGAAAAATATCATATTTTGGCCCTAAAAATATCATATTTTGTGTCCTATGTATGGTCCTATATCGTTTCAAACTCAGCAAAATAAAAGAAGAATAAATCGACCAAAGCTTTAAATTTAATTGCATTTAAAAGTACACATCATGCTCAAATTGTTATTAGTGGTATGCCTTTAGTACCAAAATAACAACCTAATAAATACTAATAATACTTACCTATCTGGATTTAACGGATTGAGTTTGGACATAAACTACACAAACCGTATTTTGTGAGGATATAAATATAATTTTAAAGCCAACATTAAAAATTATAGCTTTTGCAGTTATTTTATCTGCTCCGTAAATAAAGAATGTTATAAAATTGTCAACGGAATAGCCGGGCTCGGACCCGTGTGTCATCAAAATGAGGCGTGGGTGGCATCTATTATACTTTATACGATAATACAATGTATGATTTACTTTTAGCTTCGTCCATTTTTGGCAATAAAACTTTATTAAACAAAATGCCATGGCAAAATAACAAATCATTGAATAGATTGTTACTCTAAGGACGAGACCTTCAAAATGAAATCGTATGGTCTATGTACTTTATCGAACCTATGGTAATTTTCTTTCTCTACTTCAAAGCAACGACAATTCGTAGAAAATATAACGAGAATCTCAAACCAAGTGCCATCAAGAAGCGCTTCTTGCCCCACGGTTATTCCATCATCGCGGCGGTTTGCGCTCGACGGTCGTTAGAAACAGATTTGAGAAATACATATTTTTGCAAATATCTCCACGATATGATAATGAGAGGAGAATTTGCATGAGGTTGAATAGTTTTCATTTTCTCGAAAACCCCCAAGGCGATTCTTCTCGGAACTCTTTTGTTATTGTGTTTAACTGTCTAGCTAAATCGTTTTACTCGTGAATAAAACTACAATTTATTGTTTGTTACTCATTTTGTCACTGTGAGTAAAAGAAAATTACGGGGGAATTGTTCAGTCATAAGGGTCATAGTATTATTGAACGTAATATGATAAAATGCACTGATAATCGCCGAGAATGCATGACGGAATGTAGAGTCAATGAAAAACATGCTAAGGACAACACAACGCCATTGCTAGAGGCATGCCATAGTTTCTTTTTAATGTAATTTACGCCTGTTGTTCTGTGCGTGCATAATTTGTTTAACCTTATGCAATTGATTTTCCTTTTGTATCCAATGTGAGTCAAAATAAGCATAATGCATAACTGTTGATGAAGTTTTATTTTTTCCATCAAGTTTTTGGAATATTTAGAGGCGTAAAGAGCGAAGACAATGCTTTTTAAGTGGGACTCACGAGCATATCGCTATGGAGGGAATGTGTCGGCACAATGGGCGGGAATGCGGTGCGCGGATCATGGCATGGCATGGCACGGAGCACGACTGCCAAAAACGTGCGCACGCACCAGTCACCACCGCCATGACCATGCACCGTCACACTGCGCTACCGGCCCATTGTAGGACGGTAATGTGTATTGAGTATTTACGTTTTACAACGGAGTACGTTGATTTGTGAAGACACTAAAGCCGTCGACTCCACTGAATTGTGTTCGTTTTTTTAAAGAGGTACAAATAGTTTTACGCATAACTGGCATAACACGCAATGTTATCCGTCAACATAAATACCTACAACTTAGATTATTCTCACCTACAAGACACAAGATTTGTAAGTTTGTGCTTTATGGTACCTACATACAAAATGGAAACCAAGAAATCTGGTGTTTTAATCATCGCCTATTGCTATTGATTCGTTACATTGTGAACTTTGTCTCTACATTTTGTTGAAGCATGGCACTAAACTTCAAAACTTATATTTTAATCAATAAACGAATTACTGTGTACTATGACCTTTGTAAACGAGTTTATGGTTTGTGGATGGTCAATAATTATTAGTAACTTGCACGATAGTGTAGGCGTTCCTAAAAAATAATCCGTGGACCATTATAATGTGTTGTCGATAATGATCTGAGTAATAATATGTTTAGTGTAAAGGCTAGTTCGGTTTATGGTTTCATGTTTGCATTTGTGAGGTCCAAGTTTTACTTATATTATTTCTGTTATCTACTGTAAATTCTTAATGTATGATTTAGCTCCTTTTTTTACAGCAGAGACTGGCAAACGAGCATATGGGTCACCTAATAAGTGATCTCCACCGCCCATAGACACCGAAGACACAACAAGAATCATGGGTGCGTTGCCAACCTAAAAGGAGGAAAATAAGGATTGGGAAAGGGAGGGGGGTAAACGGCTCCTTATAAAGTTTAATTATTTCTTTCTAGCTCTAGTTCATCTCAACCTACTTCTTCGAAGTATAGGTGGGATCTATGTTTATGTGAAAGATTTTCCGTTTTACAACACCCAGATTTAGACTCGAATCACCCAAAAATATCTCTCGATATGAAGATCGAACTTATAGGAGCTGTCAACTCATCATCGATCCCACAATAAAATTACGAGCTCGAGAAAAATTATTGAATTACTGCATCTTCATCCGCAAAAAACGTTGAATCTCTGTGTTAAATTTTTTATCAAATTCCACTGTAGCAATGTTCCGTGACTTGTCTAGTTAATCATCCGTATTCAATAAATTGGTATTTAATTATACACATTCAATTCTTGACAGAAATCCATTCAACTAGCAATGTAATTAATTAACTCGAACAAAGTTGAGATAATATATGATGCGAGAGAACGGGCACGATCTATACCTCGGTTGTGTATCCGTGAGTGAAATTTGCAAATTCCTGGCAAGGATCATTGTAGGAACTGGTAGGAGGGCAGGATGGAATTAAGGGTAAGTGTGGGCAACCGATTATTTCACCGTGAGAACGCGTTGGGCCATGGCACGGAGCGGCGGCGAACGCTGGCGGTGCGGACTGCCAGTGTAGCGTCCTCAACAAAACGCATTACGATACATTTGTGTTTTATGACAGCCTCCGTGGCGCAGCGGGCGAGCAGCCGGCTGTGAAGCTAGACGCCGCGGGTTCGATTCCCGCACTGACAAATATTTGTGCGGCGCACTGATATTAGTTTTGGGTCTGGGTGTTGTGAGACCGAAAGTCTCTCATAGTTCCTGACTCCCACGACACAAGACTCGATCTTAGTGTGGAGCCAGGACTATGTGTGTGACTGTTATTATTATTACTAATGTAGGAACTCTACTAGCTTTAGTAAAGAATTTATTTTTGCAAATGTGTGACAACCGCCTCTCCTGCACTAAAACATTACAAAAAACATGGTTTCGCTACACATTTTTATCTATGGTTCATAGTTCTATGAACAGAAGACAACGTAAATCATTTTTTTGCGTATGTGTTTTTGTGTTTTGGTTCGAGAAAAACAGGTGCAGTCTTCTGCGCCTTTAGTGGGCACGGATCTTTAAAGTAATACACACCATTTAGTACTTTAATATCTCGTTACCTAATTACTGCCTTGAAATTACCGATTATGATATAATATTTGTTTATATCACAATGAAATAGCCAGTCTTTCTTTAAACCTTCCTTTATTCCATTCAAATCTCTAATGGGGTAAATGGTCGACTATTTTCCAAGCATATTGCAGAAAGGATTCGGCTTAAAATTTATAATCGGTGCTATTTCACCTCGCACCTCTCTAAAGTGCCACCTCTCTAAATTCAAAAAAAATCAATCAATTATACTATTTTGTTGACTGTACCTCCCCTATACGCCAATAAAGCCCTACACGCAGCAATCAGCGAAAAGCAACAATTGCTGCGCGCATTATTCTGTCTTGGAGCAAGCCGCGGTACAACGTTGGCCAACTCAATGCATGCTGCATATCCAGTATCCACATTTACACGTGACGCCTCCCGACCTCCCGAGTCCCACCGCTAGGGATAGCACGAAGGTATAGATCAATAATCACAACACGCCGCACAAACAAAGTTTGTTCAGGAATATTGCTAGAGTGTGAAGCGTTCCCAAGGCACATAGACAAAAGCACATACCGACGTAAAGTGGCAGCTCGCTGTTGCGATTGGTTCGGTGAGTGAGATTTCCGGTGAAAGGTGATTTCCTCCCTTTCCCAATCCCTATTCCCCTCCTTTTCGGTTAGCAACGCACCCATGATACATTTGTGTCTTGGGTGTCTATGGGCAGCTGAGATCACTTGATGATAAGTGACCCGCCAGTGGCTTTTTAAAATAAAGCAATGGGAGAGTAAAATAATGGGATCGAAATAAGGGCGACGCTAACCAATTAGGTAAGCAACAGGGCCGTAAGCAGATTTTTTAAAAACAAAGACCGGGAAACGACCATGTAGGTGAACTGGATGATAAACGATTTCAACTGACAAATAACAGTAACCCAAAATACCAGAATCAAGTTCACTAGGATCATGTTTCTTGTCAGAATACGTACTCTGGTATTATTTAATGTCATATGTAGCGCGGGCGTCTGCGTCTGCGTCTTGTAGATTCATTCATCTGTGCGTCCTATACACCACACCATGGTATTATAATGTTGGTGGAAAGCTACATGTCACGATATTTCTTTTGTTATAGAATTCCTGTTTGCATTTTACTATCTTTAATCGACAGTTGTGCGTGTAGCATAACTAAATGTGAGACGAAATGTTATGCTCTTGTAGAAGAATATTCTTTATTAGAAAAATGACTGGCTTCATCCTAAATTCCACCATAATGGAACATTTTATGCACATTATTCCAAAGTTGTTTGATAATTTGGTTTTACCATGATTTTTTTTGTTTAGCCGAGATGAAATGATTAGTCGATTTATTTCGAATAGTTTTTAGACATTATTTAGCACCAACCCACTCGTTTCCATATCCGATGGCTATATGCTTTTCCGTTATTTAAAATTTACCTTCAAAAACATAATATAAAACTTTATCTGTAGAATCATTTACATAAACAATCAATATGCTATGCATTTGATCAGTAACAATCTTTCGCCATTAGCTTTGATTAATTGCTATAAAAATGTTTCGTTTATTTTCAAAAGGTCAGTTTGTTTTTGGCAAATCACGTGTTATATTTTATTATAATCATTTAACCGAGGAGCCAATGAAAGCGACAGCTTTTGTTCAGGTTTAATTTCCTCATTGTTGTAGAGATCAATAATAGAAAGCGAAATTGTTGAGGTCAGTGGAACGCTTTCCTAATGTCTCAAAACATAGTCGCGTGGAGTGTGACCAATGAGGTAATCACAGATAGCAGGTGTGCGATTATCTACGGTCACCCGTCGCGAGTGACGAGTGACGAGACGCAGGTACTGAACGGTGACATACCACAAAACAGATAGCTCTTTGAATTCTCCCTCATTTCGCCGATTTTGTAATATTATAAAGGCATTAGAATGGCTTGAACAATTTTACGATGGTCTAAAACTCCAAATTTATAACTTCATCATTATCCTCATCAACCACAGGATGTCCACTGCTGGACATTGAACATAGGCCTCTCCCAATGATTTCCAGAGGGACAAATTTACCTTATTATGTATTATCCTGGTATCTACGATATATCTGTCAATATCTGTTTAATCATCACTAGTGGCCTACAGTTTACACTCATCCACTCTCACGCAGCTCTCATAGAGTTCAGTCTTTTAATCATTTTTTTTTCTTTGAGGTAATACTGCAATTTGTTTCGTTTTAAAATTTATTTAACTATGAATATTTTAATACGAAGATCCCTAAATGATAAAAGAACGCAGATTAAGTTGTATTTTGAGCGGTTGGAATTCTAATATTTCTAATAAATGCAACTATCTGCAATAAATGGTAACATTCCCTCATCTAACCGATTACCAAAATAAATATATGTATCTGTCTTAGGTATCTGTATTTATTAGGAAGGCATGTAATAGCGATGTTCAATTGCGATTGTGAAATGTTCTCAATGTGAGACAGGAATTTAAAACTCAAATGTGTAAGTAATTTACAACTTAAAGTCGATTTGCTTGTTATTAAACGTTGGAGAGTTAATACTTATAATACTTATGTATGAAACCCATGTTATTATATCACAACATAAAAAAATACAATGCTTAATGTTTGCACAGAATAATCTTCTATATCGCTATTTGTTATTCCCCAACAAATTGTCTTAAATTTTTCACAAAAGTCCAAACTGAACTGAAAGAGTTGAGAATTGATTGTGTTGCCAAGGAAACCATCATCATCATCCCTCAACAACCGTGAATACCAGAGAAATCTTTATTGCTTTGCATTGCCAGCTGCCACTGCCGCCTTTAAGGCATGATACTTTTCACGATGTTGAGAAAAACCTTCTGTAAATGCTTAGGTATTTAGAACTACGTAACTACTTGGCAGGTATCGTTTGTATTGTTCTTACTGGCTATTTCGACTACAGCAGAACAACTTTCGCTTTCACTACGCTAATTAATATCTATAATTACATAAAACTAGCTGAAGCTGAACGGCTAATAAATTACCTTAGCATACTGTGATGCCGCCGCTAATTCTGCCAAAAAAAAAATCCGTGTGAGGAAACCCGCAGACATAACTTAGTACGCCTTAAATACATTTCATCATTAAAATTATTGCGTCCGAGGCGGATTGAAAAGATATTATTAAATTAGACGAAACGATAGTATCACGACGCGCAATCATCGGCCATCGAATATTTTTCGATAGGCACGCGGAATTCGTACGATCTCAGAGCCGACGTTTCGGGAACCCGGTGAAAATTAAAAAAAAGCACCTTTATGTGTAGTAATTTAAGGTCAAGAAGGAGCGTGATCTCCGCGCTGTGGATAAAAATTATTTATTTGCGTGGGGCGCGGCAATTAGGGGGGCGGGGCGCGTCTGCGGCCTCACGACCTCTCGACCTGCGCCTGCGCCGCGGCCGCGCCCGTGGACACCATCGCCCTGTCGCGCTGACGGACGCGAGTCGCGACGCCCCGGGAAAGAATTACAAAACTGCACGAGACACTCACGGCCGCTTCGCAATTTCACACACTTTCTTAATATTATATTTAATTATGGACACGAAATCTTCACACCTATAAAGCATTTTTATGCGTTTACGTAAATCTAATGGATGAACATCGAATGATGTTTTGATTTTGGAAATATTACAGTCAAGAAGACCATGTTTAACATCGGTTTAAAAGAAACTGAAATTGGTATATCTAATCTTAGGTAGACATAAGACTTACGGCCGGTTTCAGTAAACGATCTCAGTTATTTGACGGAGTCATGTTCAAACTGTGTTCATATTGGCTAATTTTTGCAATCTATCTGCAAATTCGAACTGAGATTGTTTATTAAAACCGGCCTTTAGAATGGTCATAGCGCTTTGCTCCGTAGGTACCTATTTTATATATAAGTAGATAGGCACGCTAATTAATGTTATTTTAACGACTACTGCTTTTTATGACAACAATTCATACCATGGACCTTATTACATCATGATGTAATTATCCATCACACTATATGCAAACTATTTTTTCGATCCAAAACTTTAAATATAACGTATTTCAGACGCCGCGCCATCTAGTGAAAGAATAAAACATTATCTAAACAAATAATCTACAACTATATCTTCTTGGATTCGGTGGCCTGACTGCAAAATAAATTGAAAACGTTTTTCATGAAAATCTAATAAATTGTTCACAGCTGCGGTTTCTGCCATTAATCTGGCGGTAGGGTCGATTTACCTCCCATAGATGCAGACTCCAATGTACATACATTGAAGTTTTACATGAAAGTGTTTCTCACTCATCTTTTCTTTCTACTTGCCCTTATCCGACCTTAATGTGTGGTCGACGCAATACACTTTTTCAAGCAAGTTGCAGAAAAGTTTTGGCTTATTTTTTACGACCAGCTGGCTGCCTGACGTCAACCATCCAGTCCCGGGCATATCAAATTAGAAAAATAGCTTTTCCCGACCTGGGAATCGATCCCGATGATCGATGTGTGCAGAAGTATCATCTCTGCCTTCCTTTTCAGGAATATAGGTATGATCGAAAAGCAAAATAATCAAAGTTTAAAAACTTAACGGACCGACTTCAAAACTTATCCGATCCAGACCAAATTCATATAGGACCAAACCAACCTTGAAATAAGCTCTATCAAACACAAAAGAATAGCCTTGTTTATAGCCATTTGTACCTATATTTGATTGTAACCTGTTTTGTGTTTTAAATAAATAAATAAAATAAAATAAATCTTGAAAATCGCTTCACATTTGGCGGAGATATCGCGTAACATACAAATACAGACGAATTTAGAATCTTCTCCTTTTTTGAAGTCGGTCGAAAAAGGGAAATATTGAGCAATCGATCTCTCATCTCACCGCGGAGGCCCGATTACGATGTAGGCATATATCACCGAGCCATTTTATTACATTCTCAAAAGTAGATGCAATTACCGATAATGAGTATCGGTGAAACCGGCCGACGAAATGTAGGCGGGTGTGGATGTAGCCTTACCATCAGATACATCATGTGCTTTGTGTTCGTTTTGTAGATCGGCCGGCCGCGCCGATTGGAACTAGCTGCATATGCTCTACGGGCTACACAAGCTTCAAATTAACACTGCATATGCAATTTGAATTTTAAGATATAATATCATGTTTGTATGTACAGCTTAGCAAATAATCACAAGTTTAAAAACTTATCTGACCGACTTCAAATTTACCGATCGTGACCAAATTGATATGGGACTACCCTTGAAATAAACTCTATCGAACACAAAAAGAATTTTGAAAATCAGTCCACATTTGGCGGAGATCGAGTAACAAACATAAAAAAAAAAAACAAAAAAAGACGAATTGAGGACCTCCTCCTTTTGTGGACGTCGGTCGAAAAGAGTATGGATTAATGAGGGCACTTATTTTAATATGACCATCCGATATACTACGACGTTAAATGTATTATTTTTATTTGTTGCTATGTAAATGGCTTTTTAGAGGTGATTTTCAATTGCCAGCTTAAAAATATTTGAAGAATAAAATAATAAATCAGATAAAAAATATTTTTGTTTTAGTTCCAATTTTCACCGCGTCATACTCTTTTTTGCCAAGCAGTATCTTGTTATCGCGGGGAAAAGTATTGTTACACTGCCGCCACGTCCGGGGGAGACGTGACGGTTATGTCGGAGTCGCCGGTCTTACGGCCCAGCGCCATTATGGCCGGGAGAGATGGAGCCTTTACCCACAATTTGGGGTCACCGCAACACATTTTTCAAGCATTTTGCAGAAAGGATTCGGCTTAGTTTTTACGACCGGCTAACTGTCTGACTTTAAGCTCCTTTGGAGAGTTCAATTCGAGCAAATCAATTAGAAAAATCATTTTGCCCAACCTGGGAATCGAATCCAGGACCTCCCGGTCCACATTCCATAATGTTATCACTAGACGAAGGAAGCTACATCATTAGTAATTCCGGTAAATATGATTAGGTATGGCTAGGTCCTACTTATATGCATCGTCGTTGGGTATGGCTCAGTGAAAAACAATGACATATCGTTAGAGAAAGCAGAAATTTAATTGGACCTAGATACGCAATAAGGATCCAACGGACACTTTTGAACATTAAAGTTTAAATTGTATTTGCTTAAGGCTCAATTGCACCACTATTATTAACCTAGAGTTAGTCCTAACCGCAAGCTAAATTGACAGAAAATGTATGAATGACATGTAACTTAACTTGCGGTTAGGACTAACTCTAGGTTAATAATAGTGGTGCAATTGAGCCTTATAATTATATATTTTGTGATTTTGTTCTTTTGGGACATAGTTGTAAGATTATTGCAGTCCTTTTATAGAAATAAGTTCTAATTTAGAAAATATAGACCTTATAGACTAATTTCGCATACTTAGATCATTTTCGACCAAACTGTGGGTTGGGTCCTTTTTATGTATCTACGTCCAATTACAATAAAAGGATAGAAATAGATTTGCAATTTTATCAAGTTCAAGCAGATCGAATAAGGCTGTTATATTATCAGGGTTTCGATTACAGATTGATTACAAGTTCTATGTTTAGTTTGTTTCGACATCTCTAATTGCAAACAGCGGGCTTAGACAAGTGGCCTAAGCGCTAGTCGAATAGAATAAATGTATGGGAATGACGAGTACGCTATATGAGGCGTCGACTACGCTACCCTAATCGACTAGCGCATAAGCCACTTGTCTAAGCCCGCAGCAGTGACAAATAAAAAAAAACTAAATCAACTCACTCTGTTTTAATCGATTGAATAAGCTCTTCATGGCAGTATTGTCCGTCGGTAGTCGGTACTCTGTAGGCAGGTGGTCCGTGATGCCGGGGACACGCGCTCGCCACTAATGCAGGCTGCTCCTCGCTTGGACCAGCGTGAAGCGTCACGGCTGGCTGCATCGCTACCGGCTCGGGGTGTTCAACTCTACATCTTACATATTTTGGCTAAATTGTGACCATGACTCACAGGGTTGCTGTGGGAAGGTGAGTCAACCGTCAACCTCCTTATAAGGTCCGGCTAAAGCTAATTTATGTATCCGAAAACCGTAATGAAGATTATTGCGACTTCCTTTGTTTTTGGATCTGTCAGTAACATGCATTTATACCCATCCATATATCTAAGTACTACGAATCTACGACACCTAACAGTTAAGTATAAAGATATTTATTTCTAAAGTTCGTACCAAATAGCATATATAAAACATTCCATGTAGACGGAGTCACGATCAAAAGGTAGTTGCAACGCGTTGGAAGCGCGTGCCGCTTACTAAATGCAGCCTTACTATAAAACGGTATAGTGCGTGTAATGAGTAGCCGTTTTAAAGTTTATGTAACAAGTTCGTAATGTTACAAGATAGCTCGGAGAGGCTGCAAGCTAATACACCGCCATTAGAGGACAATTACTGTTAATTACGTATGTGCGACTTGGTATAATTTGCGCGCAGTAACACTAAGCAACAAAGTAAGCGAGGAAAGTGGCAGGAACTGCGCTCGACAAAGCGCATCGGAACACGGCCGTGCGCGGGGCACTGTGGCGCGCGCTCGCGTGCGTGCGATATGCTCTGCGGCACTCATGTTCATGTACTGTGATCCGTAAGCTAGTGCCTGTAATTACAAATGTCTGCTTTCTGTGTCTTCGAGCCCAAAACTTATCCGACGGCAAAGTAAAATTAAATGATATTTGCATCATCAAAAATGTTTGTTCGGCCAAGAGTAGTACGAGTGCAATATTCGGAATATTGCAGGTTCGAAGCCAACCCGAACAGGATGCTCCTATAACTTTGTATTAATTAAGCATTATCACTTGCTTTAACGGTGAAAAAAATCCTCCTTTCGAAAAAGTCGGGTAAAATTATCGAGAGAAAACCTTTCATCCTTTTTCATTAGTAACAAGAGGTGGCCCAGCTTTGGGACAGTAATATTACAGAGCTAATATTTGCCTCACCGCGCCGATCTAGAGGTATCCAAATTCCAAGCCATCATAGAATCCCGAAAAAATATGATGCACATACGTAAACTACGGTAGAGTACCTATATACGTAGAGTTACAACTCCGGGTTTTCACTTCCAAAAACCCGGATTGTTGGCGACTGGATAATCTCTGCTACTAATTAATATGGTAGTAGACGGCAATTAATTCCTATTACCGCGTTTGTCCAAGTATAAACCATAAGTGAACTAATCCATTGCACAGTAGGTACATTCTAAACTTTTTACATATTTTTTCATTTTGAATGTCATTCAGTACTTCAAAATTGGCACCTCTCATTTCTCAATAAAGTAATCAATCATATTCACATTAGGCATCTTGGTGCATATTTAATTTTATAGGTAATATTTATTATAATTAAAAATGGCACAGGAAGCTTCAAGTGACAATATTAACCGAAGCTCAGTGGCTATCGCCTCTCGAATCAGCTTTATTGGCGAGTCTCCATCGAGGATAAGTAGAGTGGCCTTTTGCTTCATGGACAAGCGGCAAATGTATAACGTGGAAGTTGACGGAGTTGATGTGACTCCTGATGATATCGTAGACCCTGACTACGTTACTATGGAAGACACGTTCACACACGCCGCTTTCGAAAGCAAAACCCGGTTCAAAAGCGAAATAGGCCTCAGAGTCTCCAAATCAAGGTCAAAGTCGGCTATGGACACCGGCATGAAAGTGTACGCCACCACGATCTCCCTTGACGACATCCATATCGACCACACAATGAACACCGAAGAGGGATTCATTTCGGCTGACGAAGTCCTCGAATTAGCGCCTTCTGCTTTCTATTTACCAAAAAGTTATCCCATCATGTCATATCCACCTGAAATTTTTATTATTTTAAAAGAAACCGAGACGTGTTTCTTGTTTGATTTACAAAGCTTCTCATATGAAAAAGGAACACATGAATGTGATGCGGTCGAAGCACAGAACGAATTCTATCAGTACATTACCGTAGGTAAAGGCAAAAATCGAAAAATGGTTGTCGAAGAAACCCAAACTGAAGAATGTGTGACACAAACACGTCATACATTGGCGGTTAGACCTCAAAAAAAGAATGCTATAGCGTTTGCGTCGATGTGGGACATGCACGACACCTACGCTCGGCTCGCACAAGTAAAAGTCGTTGAGGAACCCGACGAGATGGTCATGTACCAATCGGCTGCACCTAATTTGTTAAGGAAAAAGAAAAAGAAAGTAGCAGATATTGCACATAACAAAGGTAAAACGTATTTAGAAATTGCGTCAACCACAGAATTTTCCGACGCAGTGTTGCTCGTGGAACGAGTTCTTGCTACTTTAGAATATTCTGATGCGCAAAAGAAGTTTCGTGGCCTTATACGAATTGATCCTCTTTCTCTAGACTTGATTTATATTTACTCTTTGAAACCGTTGTGGAAATTTGATTATGAGGACACTGCAAATCGCCCCATTACTAGCATATCCTTCAATCCCAAAAACGAAAATATCATAGCAGTAGGGCATGGCAAATTTAGCTTTGCCGAATATTTTGATGGATTAATATGTGTTTGGTGCACGAAAAACCCAATCAAACCCGAGCGTTTATATCGTTTCGCAGATCCTGTGACATCTGTAGCTTTTTTAGAAAATAATCCTAATTGGTTAGCATGTGGCTTTAATAACGGAGACGTTTTGATACTTGACATAACTTCGTATTCTATAAAAGTTATAGCACAAAGCAAACGCGAGACGAATCCTTGTTTTGAACCCATATGGGTGACCAATTGGCGAGCTATCGACAAAGAAAATGAATATGTTATGACCACGTGCCAAGACGGGAGGATCAACCGATTTACGAGCACCAAGACTCATGATTTTATATGCACGCCTATGATGAGGGTGTCCACTGTTGAGGGCAGGATGAAGGGGTTAGAGACGACCAAGACATGTGTGAAGGAGGACGTAACTGTAACGAGGTACGCCGCCGCGTTGTGTATGAAATGGCATCCGACGATCGACCACGTTTATTTAGTAGGGACCGATGAGGGTTGCATCCACAAATGTTCGACGCACTATTTGAACCAACACATCGACGTGTTCCGAGCACATGCGGGCCCTGTCTACAGCATGGAGTACTCTCCTTGTATGAAAACGTTGCTGGTGTCATGCGGAGCTGATAACGCGATCAGATTGTGGATAGAGGGTATTGATGACGTCATCATGACTTTAACTTGTCCTGCAGCTGTATACGGAATAGCTTTCTCGCCAATTAACGCCACAGTTTTGATTTCTGTAAGTGGTAATATCCTTTCTATTTGGGATCTCCGAAGAAAAACTCATATGCCGTGTGCAGAATATACATTTCCTAATAACGTTGTTTTGACATATATCAAGTTTGGTGCATCTGGAGACAATGTGTTTGTAGGGGATACCGCTGGTCGCATACACACGTTCCATCTGGAAGATACGCCGATACCACCGTTCTATCAGCGAAAAATGCTCGACGAGGCGATAAAGAAGGCTTTATGTACGAGACCGCAGTTATTAAAACAACTGGACAAGTTGGAGAAGTTTAGAGAAAGACATGGGAAGCAGTAGGTAGTTTTTTTTTAGATTATGGTAAATTTTTTAGGTATGTCTGTGATATTTTTATGATATTAGATTTAATACAGTAATGAAAAACTTATTTTATGTATTTTTTCCTAGGAAACCGTGTCACTCAGGGATAGTGTAGCTTTCTAATAGTCAAATTATTTTCAAAATCAAAAGATGCACAGTTTATCATTGCTTAAACTTTTAGTTTTATAATATTTCGTATATTATAATTAAGACCTAATAGCTGGATTCCAAAATTGGTCTTGGTCTAATAGCAGCATATATGGGCTGTGGACCGGGAGGTCCTGGGTTCGATTCCCAGGTCGGGCAAAGCGGTTTTTCTAATTTGATTTGCCGGGTACTGGACCCTCTAGAGATTGTTGAAAAAGTGTGCTGCGCCGACCCAACACGAAAGAACTAGTGTGCTTATGTTATGTAGTTATTCACTACCAACATTACCAAATCACTATCAATCGAGATGAGACATCCATATAGATAGACCCAATATTATCGTACCTAATCATCGATATAATAGTATATTATTATATCGATGTACCTAATATTCTGAATATTGTTAGGAAAAGGGCGCATCAGCACGGCCCTATGGGAATAAAGGATTGTAGGTAAATTGTCATGGCCGAAAGAACAAATACAAAATTAATGTTATACACTTTATTTCTTAATTTAATAAGTATTTAAGGTAAAAATTTAATAAAATTAACTAACATATCTTCATAAGATAAATAAATATACACTGAATGCTGTACAGAGGGTAACGTGAATGCGACATTAGTTTACATTTGGAATGACTAGCATTTGCTTGACAGTTTCTGTAGCTGATATTCTTTTTTGAGTTCCTTTAGATTTGCCTCTAATATTGCGACCTGAAAAGGTGATAAATACTTAATGCCTTTCTGGCTATCCGATTATGTATGGCGTAGGTAAGTTCATACTTATGTGACACACGTGATCAGAATATTACATAATCACAAGTTTAAACGGACCAACTTCAAAATGTATCCGATCGTGACAAAATTTACATGGGACTTTCAATAAGCTCTATCGAACACAAATAATCTTGAAAATGGGTCCACATTTGGCGGAAATATCGAGGAAGATACATAAAAAAATACAGACAAATTGAGGACCTCCTCGTTTTTGAAGTCGATCGAAAAATAGAATGTCCATCCTCAGGTTTTTGTACTTATTCGAATGCGTAAACGACGTTTATTAACTTTTTAACAATGCCGTAAAAATGGACAGTAGGATATTGTGTTTCGAATGAACATAATGTACCTTACTTATAAAAATATTTACGCGCGTTTTATCTTTAATAATAGCTTGTCCCTTTCATTTTCTACCAATGTGACGCAAAGAAAAAAAGTGACAAACTATTCTTAAAAATAGGATAAACGTTTATTTTATAGGCCAATTATATACAAATTCCTCACCTCTTCAAACTTGAGCTCCTCCCGCGCTTTTCTGATATACTCTCTAATGATATTCATTTGTTCCAGTAGAGGATTGTTATCATCGTCATCATTAGTTGTATCTCTTGTCTCCCTCCCGCTCGGACCGGCGAGTTCTCCTATTCTATCCCTTTCTCTTTCCATCCTCTGCCGCTCCATCTGTATTTGCCGTTCTGCTCTCTCGTACCGCTGGCGTCGGACTTCCTCTATTTGAGCCTCGGTTGGTAATTTCCGAAGGGATAATAGATCCTCCTAAAGAAAATAAATGGCAATAACTGTATTGAAATAAAACTATTTTTACGGATTCTATCACGATTAGGTTTTAATTTTTATTCCCGACGTTTCGAAGGCTTTGCAGTCTTCGTTGTCACGGGTCAGACCCGTTTTATTTCAATGTATAATATTCGCGTAAACTTAAGAAATCAGTATGGCAATAACTGTATTTTTGAGCTTGGTTTCGATATCTTCTTGGTATGTCATCATGAGCAATAGGATGTCCGTGGTGTCAGTATAGTATAGTGGAAATGTATAAGGGATGTGGACCAGGATGTCCTGGATTCAATTACCAACAACGTCAGATAACACTGATTCTAACGAAATTTTCCAATGTCTGGACCTGCCAAGGGGGGTTGATGTCAGGCACTCCTAGATCCCCTATGGGATAGACAAAGATGAACTATAACATTCACATTTTGCTGGGCTCATTTCAGTCCCATATATGCAAGCCTATCGCCACCTAAGCCCAAATTCCAAAATCCGGGCTGGTACTGAATAGAAAAACCAAACATCACAGACACAGACAGGGGATCGAACGCGAGACCTCAGAAGGGTAGTCGTAGAGTAATACCCCTACACCACCAAGGCAGACTATATAAACTATTTCATCATCACATCATCATCAGCCACAGATCCACTGCTGGACGTAGGCCTCTCCCAAAGAATTCCAGTTTGACCTGTTGGAGCCGCCTGCACTCAGTGGCTTCCAGACTTATACACATACATACATACACACTCACGCCTGTATCCCATAGGGGTAGGCAGAGACAATTGAACTTCACAAGCTACGATCCTGACACATCTCTTATGCCTCATCCACATTCATGCATCGTTTCATACATTTCCGCCGGTTGAGGGTACTTCGAACTTGCCCTTTACGAAGGAGATCGCTTATTTGATCCATATAGGATCGTGCCGGGCGCCCTCTTCTGGCCCTACCATTCACTTTAGCACGATAAATACCTTTCGTAAGTCGCCTTTCATCCATCCTCTACATGTCCAAACTTATAAACGGTACCTTGATATAATGTGCGGCTGCTTGCCTAATGGCGTTCTGTAGCCGAAACTGCCTGGTGGCGGGCTCTGCCGGGAAGCCGGCGATCTGTTTGCTCAGCAAGTCGATGCCCTCGGCCAGCTTGCCGATGCGCCCGCGCATCGCGTTCACATCCGACAGGTTGTACGTCGTCTCGCCATCGAAGAGACTTTGACACATCTGTAATAAAACAAGAATGAATCCTGTATCACTTTGAGGTATTGGTATTCTTATTGGTTGTGGGCACCTTTTTCCGCACTTAGTTCGTTAAAAGAATCGAACCATTGTGCGTGTCTTTAATGCCAGCTAGAGATTTAGCCAGCCTAGCTCCGACCAGAAGCGCAGGATCCTGCTGGTGTCCCCATAGGCTTCTAGGAGCAACCTTGGTATGTTGAGGATTCATTTTGAGGTAATCCTTATATTAATTAACTCCTTGGTTGGCAATGTAAATGGAATGTGGACTAGAAGGATGCTGGGTTCAAATCTCAGGTTATGTAAAATGGTTTATCTAAAGCGACTACTAAACTAAGCAATTTGGAATGGTATTTTACGAACCCTTTTGCACCAGTAGGTCATCCCTTGATTGTATTTCGACTAGCACAAAAACGCATCACTAAATGTGAAAGTGTGCAGTCTTTCATGCTACAATGGTGTTTCACAATAGTTCGACTTAGAAAATATTTAAAAACCTAATGTAAATTGCAAGTTAAGTGAATGCAGCTGTGAGCAAAAACTAGGCTCTGCCTGGCATTTTGCCAGGGTCCTCTTTCTTGCTTAAACTCTTCCACATATCTCAGTCTTGAGCATCCACAGTGAGACCATCGGTTCACATAATATTCCTCCATAGGAAGCACTAGTTTCTTATGCAAATACCTTTTCATACAAAGCCACTGCAGGTCTGGCCTGGTCCATAAGACTTCTCATCTGTTCATATGCAGTCATGAGCACAGTCTTAGCATTCCTGCTCTCCTGTACTTGCTTCCTCAACTCTATGAGATTGTAGCAATGTTCACATAAGCGGAGACCAGTCTTTTCTGTCACTTCTGCATCGGTTGGGGCTGAAGGCTGAGGAGCAGATGGGTCTACAATTGATTCTGGAAATAAATGTTAATTATTGATAGTCATTTCCTTGGACTAGTGGCAGTGCAGTGGATTGTGATATACCTAATACCAGCTTGCCACATCATCACCATTCACTAAAATACAATTTAGGCAATCCAGTTGCCAATGCATGCACTCATTTATTATTTAATTTTATGCTATCAAAGAGCAATCAGTTTTATTTAATAATAAACATTTAGTTATAAATATGAAAATATTGTCACTACATAGTATAAAATAAAGTCGCTTCTTGTCTGTCTGTCCCTAGGTATGCTCAGATCTGTAAAACTACACAACGGATTTTGATGCAGTTTTAATAGATAGAGTAGTTCAAGAGGAAGGTTTATATATGTAATACATACATTATTATATGGATAAATCTTCACCTAAAGGGATGTAATGGGGGATAAATGTCTGTCAAAACTCTCGTGGTCGTAGTCACAGGCTAAAACTAGTAGTATTGATAAACTGAAGGTCACAAGTATTATCACATGTATTTAAAAACAACTTTTTGTTTAAAATAAATATATTGTGCAATAATTATATATTGCACGAAACATATTCTCATTTCTCATCAGATCTTAACCAAGTTATATTAAAAAAAATCATTGAGGTATTATATAAATGTATGGGGGTTACAAAAATCATGAAAACTAGTCCACATTTATCAGACATCATGTAACATACAAAAAAATATGGACAAATCAATTAGTTATTTTGAAGCAGGTCAAAAAAGCTATAAATTGAGACATACATAAGCTCACACCTGTATCCCCGAAGGGGTAGGCAGAGGTGTACTAGTGAACTAGAACACCCACATTTCGACAAGCTTAGTTCCGTCCCCGATGTGATAAGGGGCGAGCCTATCGCCATATCGGGCACAAATGCCATATAAATTGAGAACCTTTTGAAAATTGGTTAAATGGGAAAACTTTTTTTTTGTTTTTTTATAGAAGAGGGGGCAAACAAGCAAGTGGGTCACCTGATGTTAAGCTATACTTACTAGCTATATCAATATCTAGGAATAGAGAGCAGTCGTGGCATAATATGGAGCCACACAGTCGACAGTGATGCTTCCTCCTTGTCAGGTTGAAGGCTTTAGCACAGTTGGGGCAGAGCTTCACCGATGACCCGTCAAGCCAAGGTACCACCTGTAAAACATTGTCTTATACTTACATAGACTTACGCCTATATCCCTGAAAGGGTAGGCAGAGGCGAACTAGACCACACACATTTTGCTAAGCTTATTTCTGTCCCAGATGTGATAGGTTTATTGTCATATTAGACACAAATTCAAGGCTCTGGGCTGATAATGAATAAAAACCAACATCACCTTGCCCAACCCGGGGATAAAACATGAGACCTCAGAGCAGTATTCATGTTTTCTTTCTACTTGCCCTTATCCCAACTTAAAATGGGGTCGGCACAACACACTTCTTCAAGCATGTTGCAGAAAGGATTCGGCTAAGTTTTTAGGACCTGCCTGACGACAACTCCCTCTGGGGGATTCAGGCTGAGGCAAATTGAATTAGAAAATTTGTTTTGCCTGACCTGGAATCGAACCCATGACCTCCACAGTCCAGAGTCCACAACTCATGTATGCTGCCACTAGACCAAGGAGGTGACTAGAGCAGTATTCATAATATTCTTATAATTATACATCGATTTCTAATTCTAGAGGTTTCGATTTCTAAAGATGTGAAATGTGCTTTCTTGAAATAACTTTATGAAGTTAATAAGTTCATATTGAAATAGACTATAAAGTCTCCTTTTACAAGATTTGAGTCCAGTTTATAAATCTCAGTTGATATGGAAGACAATGGTTACCATGAGTAATTTTGTCATCAATGGTAAGAGTTTATAAAATCTTTAATGTCCCTTATCAACAACAGACACATAACATAACATAAGCTCACGCCTATATCCCCGAAAGGGTAGGCAGAGGCGTACTAGTGAACTAGAACACCCACATTTCGCCGAGCTTAGTTCCGTCCCAGATGTGATAGGGGGTGAGCCTATCGCCATATCGGGCACAAATTCCAGACTCCGGGCTGATATGGAAAAATCCAATATCACTTTGCCCGACCCGGGGATCGAACCCGAGACCTCAGAACCGTAGTCGTACCGAAATACCACCACGCCACCGAGGCAGTCAACAATAGACTTTATATATATACCGAATTGACCATAACAATAGGGTTAACGACATCGTAGCTGGACACTGCACAAAAACACAATGCATAAAAATGACAAATAACACTTACTTCCTGTTCATGCTGTTTCCTCTGATTATTATCACTAGGCATGTTGCAAACTAATTTATCCAGTCTTATCAACAGCTTGTTAGTCTCTGTCGCGTATCTCTCAAGTCTCGCTGATCGCACAGCCCTAAAGTAATCAGAGGAACTCCGTGATACGCCTTCTAATTGTTCCTCATCACGATAGTCCGTATAACCGAACTTTAAAGCGCGATCAAACGTCTCTTTCAAGTCAGCATCTTCATTGTTAAGTATTATTTTCTTTGCTTTTCCAAAAATATCCTTTAGAGATTTCAAAACATCCTGTTCTTCCTGGTGAAGACTCTCAAAATGACTCGTGAGTTGAGATGCAGATTTCAAATCAGCCTTACAAATTGGACAGAGGAAACCCTCCAAAATCTCATCGTCGTTAGCTGTAGCCATGGTTTAATTGGTGCTTACTAATCACACATTATGAATTCTTTTTAATTAGTTATAATTTTCAAGATACATAATTATTGAAGTAAAACACCCTTTCGCTGTAAAAAATACTTGCTTGGCGTTTTATTTTTGCAAAATACTTGTCAAAACTCAAATGTCAATTTACAATTTGCATTATCATAGATAATATTTAAATATCCAAGATATATTTTTAGTAATATTTTATTTAAATATATGTTTAATTAAGCAATAAAATACATAATTAATATATGTAATCTAACTTGTTATCGGATGCAATAACTAAACTTCAAGGATCGGTTTCACTTCCAACTTTCCAAGTTCCAACGCTTCCAATATCATATTGAGAATGAGAACGGCAGACCCCTTTGCAGACCCATAAAAATAGACTAATGAATACCAATATGTGATACTAATTATTAGAAGGTACCCTTGGTATTTGGTAGTACCGTAATACTGCTAGGTATTGAGCCATTGAGACAAGATTTATCTAGGTATGTAAAAAATATCAAAAGGTACTAAGTCATATTCTTTATACTCAACAAAGATACCAGTGCCAGTAATTATACACTAGCCTGGTTGAAGCACCCGCAAATATGTTTAATAACACTGAAGGTTCTGTTAGTGCTCTTTATAATTATATCGAAAATATAATTTAACAAATTCATAGTATTAAGGTTGATTGTAAAATAAAAATAAACCACATAGGTAATAAAATAAATACTACTTTATTTGTTTGATTTCATATACTCCGTAACTTTTGCAAACAATTCTTTTAATTCCTCAAGGCAAGCTTGCGTTTCGGGCCAATCATGCTTTTCCGCAGCTCTTATAACAGCTTGGCTGGTTAAACGAGCTGAAGAAATCTGCTGTGCTGCTTGAGCCTTCTCCTTATCATCTGCTTCTTCACTAGCTTTTAAACTATATTCCGATAGAGCAATGGCGAGTTCAATCACTTTTTTGCACATATCAGGATTTTTAGGCCATTCACCATTCTAAAAACAAAATAATGTAATCCATCAGTTTCACGTTATACTAAAATTTCACCCAGGCATTAAGGGCCTTACTTAAAGCAGCATTTTTAGCTGAGCAAATGGTCAAGAATAACCTGTCACTTTTTTCTTTGCGTTACATTGTTTAAAAATGAAAGGGACTCCTATGGTATAAAGGTAAGCAGCGCTTAAATATTTTATAAGTAAGGGGCTATGTAACCACATTGGTCAACATACATAATATTTTGACTTAACCATACATTGTCTACAAATTGCTGTGCCAAGATAAACAGCATTTTAAACTTATATAGCATTGTATTTACTATTAGTTGTGTACCTGTGTAAAACCTCTGTAAGCTTTTAAAAGCCTCTGTCCTTTTAATAAATATGCTGGACTTAAATCTGAATACAACTGCCATATTTCTGGTTTGTTTTGATGAATCGATGTTATTCTCCCGAACAACTCCAAAACCCGCTTACGCAACCTAAAAAGAAATTAACATTGCATAATAGATTTAAGATTTTTTACATACTTAGGCTCCTGTTTACCCAATGGGGTAGGCAGAGGCGCATTAGTGAACTAGAGCACCCATTTTTCACCAAGCTTAGTTCCGTCGCAGATGTGATGGGGACGAACCTATCGCCATATCGGGCACAAATTCCAGACTTCGGGCTGATGTGGAAAAATCCAATATCACTTTGCCCGACCCGGGGTTTGAACTCGAGACCTCAGGCGGTAGTCGTGCCGAAATATAACCACGCCACTGAGGCGATTTTTAGTATATAATTTTTTTTATATCCTAAAAATCAATTAGTATAGCAACTTTTTTTTCACCTGGCAGCACTGTTTCCATCGGCGTCTACATTATCTTTGATAATGGCGTGAACAAGTAATGACAGCACCTCTACATCTTCAAACTTGTGCTGTATGTCGAGGAGACGATGGCAACCACGAATCACGTCATCAAAATGTCCTGTGTCCATGCTCACCATTATGACATTCTCCCAAAGCTGAAGATGTAAAAACAATTATGTAATTACAGGTGATTTGAATAATATTACTTGAGGCGGGATTCGCGAAACACCACCACGTCGGTAACATCGATATTAGAATCGATACACCAACATCGATTTTTATAATAATCATTACATAAATCAATGGTTGAGGATTTCTGTGATTAAGGCAGGTTAAGAGAAAGAGAAGACCTACATAATTACTATAATATTAATACCTAGATAATTATTTTGTTCGTCTCTTTCTTTCTACCTGCTCTTATCCCACCTTATGGCGTCGGTGCAACAAACTTTTTCTAGCATGTTGTTAATCCCATCTGAGATATGCAGTCCTGAGCAAATAGTGTTTGAAAAACACTGCGCCCGTCCTGGGAATCGATCCCAGGACCTCCCAGTTCACAGTGCATAATACACTGTCACTAGACCAGGGAGACAACTGCATATATCAACAACTTCGATTTTTCGATTTCGATTCCAATTCGAAAACTGATGATCATAGAACTTCCGTAATATTTACCTTCCAATTATCATAATTGAATCTCAAAGCCTCCATGAGTGATCTGTATGCCCTTTTCTTGTCTCCTTGTTTCACGTAGACTTTGGCCAGATTATTCCATGCTTCAAATGTGTTGGGATGCAAATATGTATACTGCCTGTATGCTTTAGCCGATATGTCCCATTTCTCTAACATTAATGCGGCATACCTAAAAAAATAATTAGCTGAAGGTTAGCTTTCGAGGCGCATCCGCGAATGTATATGTACCTTTTTATATCAAAGACTAGCATACAAGCAGGTGGGTCATCTGATGTTAAATAGACACTTATGTACTAAAATAATCACGAATGCGTTGCTAACCTTAATAGAGAAATAGGGATTGTGAAGGGGAGGGAGGAGTGGTATTTGAGCCACTGGAAATTTATGAGATAGTGGTATCAAACAAGTCGAGCCCGCCCATTCGTGCAAAAGACGTCAATTCTTAACATTATATTCCAACATTAGGCAAATTAGCATACACACATAAGCTCACGCCTGTATCCCCGAAGGGGTAGGCAGAAGTGCACTAGCAAACTAGAACACCCACATTTCGCCGAGCTTAGTTCCGTCCCATATGTGATAGGGGGCGAGCCCATCGCCATATCGGGCACAAATTCCAGACTCCGGGCTGATATGGAAAAATCCAATATCACTTTGCCCGACCCGTGAATCGAACCCGAGACCTCAGGACGGTAGTCGTACCGAAATACAACCACGCAACCGAGGCAGTCATTAGGCAAATATACACACCTTTAACCATACATGGTATTATATTATCAACTTATAAATGTCAATTTATGAATATAAATTATTGTTCTCATGTAAGTGACTAATGAGTCTTTTTTGAGAATAAAATTTCTTTGTACCGAATTTATTATTCATCATTTGAAGGAAGCCTGGTATGCAATACTTTGCATTTTGTTTTCATTCATATTCCTTAATAATTACAAACTTTACTGAAAATAACTAACAATTGGATAATTTTTCTGAATGTCTCCATAATAACACTTACCCTAGTCTCAACCATACACTTTCCTGTATGAAGTTGATTTCAACTGATTTTTCGTAATGCGGAATGCATTCTTCATATTTCTTGTGATCATACAAAAAGTTACCCCAATGCCTTTGTGCTCTGCTGCTCTTGTAGTTTGAAAACTCCCACGCTTTTTCATAACATTTTTCATCATCTGCAATAAAAAATAATGAAAAAATTAAAGTATAAGTATTAATAATTATTTTTTTATCATAGATAGAATCATAAGAATCCATAATCTAAGGGCATTTGCTATTAGTTTTTCTTTATTTTGATTGATCAAGGTTTAACTTAATTACGGTTGAGACACGAGAAGCGACAAGACCATACCTACTGATTTCTAAAGTTTACGCCAATGTTATACGTATGTATATGTCGGACGGGTCCGACCCGTGACCACGAAGACTGCAAAGCCTTCGAAACGTTGGGCATAAACATTAAAAAAATCGTGATAGAATCCGTAAAAATAGTTTTATTTCAAGACCATACCTGTCGCATCTCCAAGAAGGCAGTACAGTTTGACAGTTGGATTAAGATCAATTTGTTGTTGGATGACCTCAGCAGCCTTGTGCCTCAGTTGAAGTAATGTATAGCACACTATGACATCCTCCCATAGCTGCAGTTTCTGATACTCCTCCAAAGCTGCCTTCACGAGTCCCAAGCTAAGGTACAAGTCAGCTAGTTGTTGCCGCCAAGTCCACGCAGGCGGTAAACCAGTCGCCCATAAATATGAAAGTCTGAAAGAATAGTTAATCATGTGTTTTGTTTTATGAAAGGAAAACTTTTAAATCATATTTCTTGATATCGGTATTTTTAGTGAATATTTTATCGATATTTTTTTAAGTATGGAAATAATGTTATCATTAGCTTAGACTTTATAAAAGGTATCAAAATAACTTATCCAAATTCTGAACTAAAACTGAAAAGTTGGAGTTGATAATTATTATGTTTTTGAAAATCGGTCCACATTTGGCGGAGATATCGCGTAACATACATAAAAAAAATACAGACGAATTGAGAACCTTCTCTTTTTTGGAAGTTGGTTGATAAAGAGACACAAATCTACATGATGATGGTTGTTTAATCACCTCACCTTGTGGTTGGCGGTACTGCAGTTTTTTCATTAACAATAGTCTCACACTGCAGCATAGCTCTTTCCACTGTACGTTTGTGATTGGCCTCTAGTTTGCAGCGGATTAACAAAGCCGCCACTCGTGTTGCCCACGCGCCCTTCTTTTGTATTAGAATGGCCTCTATGTAAGGTTGTAATTCTTCAGTCGTTAAGTCATCCTTGGGCTGTGCTTTCTGAAGATATTGACTGTGGATGGTACAAGGTTTTAGATTTATTTATGTTCTTATTATTTCTAGAATTACCAATTAGCATATTGTGATTTATATGATATGTTTGTGGTTATAGAATCGCCTGCTATCACATCTGCTGTGGGTTACCACCACCTCTTATAGCAGTATTATTATAATCGTTCTTCGTTTGTTTTGTATTATGTACTCACGTAAATCACGTAATTTTCGGGAGCTCACTTGTACTTTGTAACGGATATTTTTCGACTGACGTTTTTTACATGTACCCTCACTTCGTACATCACATGCCTTTCCCCCAAGATAGTTTTTTAATTAAATAGTCGACCTTTAATCACTTAAAACGCTTGTAACACTTTTTTAGTCTATTTTATATATTACTATATATTGACTCTATTGTCTTTATATCATTTAATATAATTATATTTATTATTGCATTATGGGTATTTACTTATTTACATGAGTTTGATTGTTTTATAGTAGGGACCTATCTATTCAATATTCCCTTCAGAATCTTCATCTTCTAAACTAGATCCTGAGCTGTACAGACTTCCTTGCTTTATTTTCTTCGATGTATCAGATGATGGGGAGGCCGATAATGCCCGCTTAGTTCGTGTCGGTTCCTCGGGGTTGTCAGATATTGCGATGTCTTGTGGCCCTGATACTCCAATAATATCAGCCCATTTACTTGGTGATGGTATGTCCAAATTATCTTCATCCTCTCTATTGTTAATTGTTCCATTCGAAGAAGTTTCTTCAGGTTCCTTATGAGCATCCGTCTCAGCAACAGTTTTCCATTCCACCGCACTAAATATCTACAGACTCCTACTCTTTTTTCTATTATTCCTGGTATCCATCGGGGCCCTTTACCATAATTCCGGACATATACTGCTTGACCAATATTGAAAGGTCGTAACCTCAGCTTCTCATTTTCTTCCTCCGCAGATGGTCTCTCTTTAATTTTATAAGATAAAGGATTCAGATAGTCAAATTTAGTTCTAAAACGGCGACTATTTAACAGTTCAGCTGGTGTTTTTTCTGTTACGCTACTAGGTGTACTTCGGAGCCCATATAATATATTTGGCAACCGCACATGCCAAGGCTCTGATGTTATTTTCTTTAATTTATTCTTTACTGTTTGAACTGTGCGTTCAGCCTGTCCATTTGATGCTGGATGGTACGGAGCTATCAACACCTGTCTAATGCCACAACTCTTCAGGTATTTTTTAAACTCTTCTGATATAAAACTTCTGCCATTATCACTGACAACAGTATCAGGTAATCCTTGTTGGGCAAAAATGTCTCTCAATATTCTGATTAGTGTATTGCTGCTCAAGTCATTGACAATTTTCACTTCCGGCCATTTAGAGTATGCATCTACAAGTATAAAAAAATATTTGCCTTGAAATGGTCCAGCGTAATCCATGTGTAACCTAGACCATGGTTTCTTGGTTTGTACCCATTGGTGAGTTATAGGTGTTCCTATATTTATATTTATATGTTCCTATTTTCTGAGCATCGACTACAATTTTTTACTATTGTTTCGATTTGTTTATCCATTGAAGGCCACCAAAAATAGCTTCTTGCCAATGCTTTAGTGATAACTATACCGTCATGATTTCTATGTAATTCTTCTAAGATCTGTGTGCGCATGTTTCCAGGTATAACCACCCTATTACCCCATAATATGCAATTATTATACTCTGATAACTCTTCTCTTCGTTGCCAAAAAATTTTATACTCTTCTTCTACTTTTGTGGGCCATCCATTTCTTACCCAGTATAATACCTTACTTAGAATTTTATCTTTTCTAGTGAGTGTTATTACTTCTTTAGCAGTAAATTCCAACTCAAGTGGGGTCTCTTCTATTAAAAGCACCCCGGGACAGTCTTCTGTTACAGCTGATTCCTCTGCTGGCCACCGACTTAACGCATCTGCATTTCCTAACTTCCTACCTTCCACATACTGAATCTCATAATCATAGGAGTTAAGCAAAAGTGCCCATCTCAGCATCCTTGGCGATATTATGTTCGGAATTGGTTTGCCTGGTCCAAAAATACCCAACAAGGGTATATGATCAGTCTTTATGATCACTTTCCGTCCGCTTATGTACTGATGGAATTTTTTTAACCCAAAAACAATAGATGCAGCTTCTTTGTCTATCTGGGCATAATTGCGCTCATGAATGTTCATTGTTCTCGAGGCAAACATGATTGGTCTTATGGTTCCATCATCCATTTCATGTTCTAAAACTGCTCCAAGTCCAAACTGGGATGCATCACACGACATTATAAGCTTCCTCTTGGTGTCGTAGTGAACTAGTGTGTCATCACTAGTCAACATTGATTTCAAAGTTTTAAACGCAGTCTGATGTTCTTTATCCCATTTCCACTTCGATTTATTTTCTAATAATCTGTACAAAGGCTCCGCTATAGTCGCTTTATGTGGTAAGAATCTGTCATAAAAATTTAGGAGTCCTAGAAATGCCTGTAGTTCCTTTATATTTGTAGGTGCCCGAGTCTTTTGTATGGAATCAATTTTCTCTTGACTTGGATGAATACCAGTTTCATCCACTATATATCCCAAAAATGTTACTCTTGGTGCTGTAAACATACATTTTTCTCGGTTCACTCTAAGACCAGCTTTTTTTAGTCTCTGTAGTACTATTTCTAATCTTTGGTTATGTTGACTTATGTCTTTCCCACAAATAAGTATATCATCTAACAGGACTGCAATTCCTTTGATGCCAGCTAACAAAGAAGTCATCAACCTTTGAAATATTCCAGGGCAAGCCTTAACCCCAAAAGCCAACCGTTTCATTTTATACAGTCCTTTGGGGGTATTCAGCGTCAGTAGAGTAGCTGTTTGGTCATCAACAGCCACCTGTGTATATGCTTGTTCTAAATCTATTTTTGAGAATATCACCCCCCCTTGCAGTTCAACAAAAGCTTCATTTAGTGTAGGGAGTGGGTAGGTATCTGTGTTTGTAACTGCATTGACTGTGGAACGATAGTCCCCACACAAACGGACACTACCATTTGCTTTCAAAACTGGAACTATTGGAGTAGCCCATTCAGAGTGTGATATTGGTTCAAGTACCTCTTCTTTTACTAATCTGTCAATTTCCTTGAATACTCTTTCTCGTATTACAAATGGTATGGGTCTACTTTTTAAGAATTTTGGCTTTGATCCTTCTATTGGTGTTATATTCACTACTGGTCCCGTATATTTGCCTAGACCTTGCTCAAATACTTGCTTATATTTATTTAATACAGAGGTGGTTTGTGCTTTATCACTTGAACTTATTTTTATATAATTTAAACCCTGAATTATGATCCCTAAATCAGCAAACCAATTTCTGCCAATAAGGTTTGAACCCCTCCCTTTGGTTACAAGAATCTTCATTTTTTTGCTTTTGTTCTTATATTTAATACTTACAGTGGTCTCTCCTAATAATATGAGCTTGCCATCAGTATAAGACTTTAAACCAATATCAGTCATTTCCAATGTAGGTAGTTTTCCTTGCCATAAGTGTCTTGCTGTGTCCTCATTAATAATGGTGTATGGACAGCCGGAATCCACTTCCATCAATATTTCTATACCATTTAGTAATAGTTTTATAACAAATGGATCCACTTTATCTTCCCGAATACTATTAATACCCACTTCATATAACCCGTTACATTCTGATATGGGCTTATTCTTTATACTTGATTTAGCAAGACAAACCGCTTCTATGTGCCCTATTTTACCACAATAATGACATTTGCTCCAGCGAAATTTACATTGGCCTTTATGAGGCTTCCCACAGCGAAAACAATTTGATCTATCCCCATTAGGCGAATTTTTTTTATTAACTATCTTATTTATCTCCATAGGTTCCCCTATATCCTGTGACGGGCTACTTGTATGTAGGGAAGATTGAATAATGATGTTTGCATCAATATTTGCTGTTTCATATGATAGAGCAATATCACAAGCTTGTTCAAATGTTAATTGACATTGTTGTAACAGCTTCTTTTGTATATCTTTATCCAATATACCACACACCAACCTATCTCTTAAAGTACGATTCAGATCTACGAAATGGCAATGTATACTCAATTTCCTCAACTGAGCTATATAATTCCTCATTTTTTCACCTTCTTCTTGATTTCTAGTGTGGAATTTGTAGGATTCTACTATTTCATTAGGTTTCGGATGAAAGTGACCATTTAAAATTTCCACAATGTAGCTAAAAGTAACCTCACTTACTTTTTTTGGAGAAATTAAGGAAATTATTAAATCATACAACTCAGAACCACAAACTGCAAGTAAATTCGACTTTTTCTTTGCATCAATTTCTATTTCATTTGCTTGAAGACAGTAGGAAAATCTTTCAATGTAATTTTGCCAACACCCATGTGCTAGGTCAAACTCGTTAAACTTTATACCCATGATTAATTATATATTTATATTCACTATTGGCACTAAACTATCACTTATTACCGATTTTTCTCGTCGCCACTATTATGTACTCACGTAAATCACGTAATTTTCGGGAGCTCACTTGTACTTTGTAACGGATATTTTTCGACTGACGTTTTTTACATGTACCCTCACTTCGTACATGACATTTTGTATGGAAATTGGTACAAGTAAGATAATAATAATACTGCTATATGAGGTTGTGGTAACCCCCCTGGGACGAAAATGAGCTGGCGAAATGTGGGTGCTGTAGTTATCTAGTTCACCTCTGCCTACCCCTTTCGGAATACAGGCATGACTCTATAATGTATTTGATATATTGATGTTTGCTTCACAGCTTGCTAATAAAGGCGCATCTCCTGCATGTTCTTTATCCGAAACAAAACACGAAGACAACAACAACAATGTTGACCAACATGAAACCAAGTTTTGTGTAAAGTTAAACCAGGAAACGCGCCTTTAGGTATCATTAGAAAAATATATACATAACTAGTCCATACAAACTTACACAGTAAGTAGACACAATGTTTGCTCCAAACTCGGCAATTCAATCTGTGCTATTTTTTCTGTGTATTCTATCTTATTGAGTCTGACATCGTCTTGCAGCTCGATTTCTGGTGGTAGCTCTGCTGTGCCATGACTTTCCTCTGCCGATGGTCTCTCAACAGTGGAGTCCAATTCACTGGATAATGCCAGTTGAGGTAACAACTGTTGCTGAAATTTTGTTCTTTTGCCAAGAATACCTAGAATGTTAAATAAAATGTTACCTTTTTAATATGCAATGGTTTGGAATGGACCTTAATATTATTATTAAGATGATTGAGATGATCATCATCATCATCATTAGCCATAGGACGTCCACTGCTGGACATAGGCCTCCCCGAAAGTACAAATAATTATTAAATATCAAACTGTAATTTTATTTCAATGTCTTAGTACTTTTAATTTATAATTTTCAAAAAAGATATTTACTAGATAGATTAGTATTGTATTTCATGTTATGATAGTATGTTTGTGTGGACCAGGACCTCCTGGGTTCGATTCCCTGGTCGGGAAAAGATAATTTTCTAACTTCATTTTCCTGGGACTAGATCCCCCAGAGGGGGTTCACATCAGGCAGGCAGCCAGTCGTAAAAATGTTGCGAAATCCTTTATGCAACATGCTTGAGAGTGTGTTGCGCCAACCCCACATTAAGGTGGATTAATGGCAGGTAGAATGAAAATTTTTATTTTTCAAGTTTCAACAATAAAATTATCAATTATTAAAATTATCGGAAGAGGTGGCGCGACGACCTTGACCGCTTCGAAAAAAAATGCCCGGCAATAGCAATAAACAGAGAATGCTGGAGAAAATTAAGGGAGACCTTTGCCCAACAGTGGGACAATAAAGGTTAATAAAAAAAAAAAAAATAATAATACCTGTCAATTCAAGTTTTAATCCTGCCATATCTCGTGCCCTTACTAAGTATTCCTCTGCCTTCTGTATTCTTCCATATATTAAGTAAGCTTGTGCTATTTCCAGACAAAGCAAAATACGCAACCTAGGTTTCTCTTGCATGTTCGTCATTTCGTTGGACAACTTGGCCATCATGAGTTCTAATTCGGAGTATAGAGTGGCCGTTGTATCCTCCAATACTCTTTGATGTGTCACTTTACTACGGAATGACCACCAGAGATGTAACTGTAAGGAGTTATTGTTTATGTGATGAGGGTGATAAATATTGTTGTATTAATGCAATTGGGTACTTGACTCATTGTTTTAAATTAATTTTATATAAAACTGACGCCATATAAAATATAGCACTGAAAGAATTATTGGAATATTCTCAAAAATAAAGAAGTTATAAGCATTTCAATTTGGTGTAACCTTCAAACTGCGGAAGAGAGAAGTATCAATAAAATCACATCAGGGCCATAATGGTATGTGCATTAGAAAGGGATAGCAAGATATCCCCACTACATCCCCAGTCTTGCTCATTGCAGAATTTAAAATATGAATAACTGACTCATTTTTCAACCATTTTGATGCAGATTTTACAGAAGAGTTTCTTTTTTGTTTTATTTCCTAGTACATATAAAAATGTGTACAAAATCAAACATAGTCAAGTACCCAATTTAACAGGTCAATCTGGAAATCATTGAAGTCGCCTCCTTGGTCTAGTGGCAGCATGTATGGGCTGTGAACCGAGAGGTCCTGGGTTCGATTCCCAGGTCGGACAAAGCAAATTTTCTAATTTAATTTGTCTGGGACTGGATCCCTCATAGGGGGCTGATGTCAGGCAGACGACCGGTCGTAAAAACTAAGCCAAATCCTATGTGCAACATACTTACAAAAGTGTGTTACGCCAACCCCACATCAAGGTGGGATACTGGCAGGTAGAAAGAAAGAATCTGGAAATCATTGGGGGAGGCCTATGTCCAGCCGAGGATGTCTTGTGGCTGATGATGATGAATGCAATTTATTTAAAAATGAAAATTACTTTTTAAAAATAATATATTATGTGTTTGCTAATTTCTGTTGAATGATGTCTAGTGCCCCAATTTCCACTCCCAATCCCTATTTCCCTCCTTTGTAGTTGGCAAAGCACCCATGGTTCTTGTTGGGTGTGTATGGTCATTGGAGATCACTTACCATCAGGTAACCCACCTGTTCGTTAACCAGTCTCTGCTATAAAAAAGCAAATATACATACTGATTTCTTAAGTTTACGCGAATATTATACATTGAAATAAAACTATTCTTACGGATTCTATCACGATTATATTTGAATAATAATTAAAACATAATCGTGATAGAATCCGTAAGAATAGTTTTATTTCAAATATACATACATAGACTCACGCCTTTTTCCCATAGGGGTAGGCAGAGACAACGGATTTCCACTTGCTATGATCCTTACAAACCTCTTTCGCCTCATTCAGTCTCATTACATTCTTCATGCATGTACGACGGTTAACAAATATTTAAGCCTAAATTATAGAAGTGTAATATAATTAACACTTACCATGCTTTGGTCAACAGAATAAAGTGAGTTAAAAAGTTGTGTAGATAAATATAACAACTCTGGGTACAAAATGTTGATATACAAAGGCTCAGAATCACGTTGAAGTTTAGCTTTACAATCAATGTTATCAGGCCACTCTGTTTTTAAAAATTCTGCTAAAACTAATTTATCTGGGTGCGAATTCCAATTGTAATCACAGAAGGTCAAAAACGAAGTAATGCCTATTTGTAAAACTTCCTCCATAATACTTTTATTGTCTTGATAACTTTTCAACAATTCTGTTAAGTGTTCTGTCTCAAGTCCAGTAGATATTAATTCTTTACATAAAACTACATTTTCTATATCCCATATATTGGCCCATAACTTTTCAATGAAGTTGTTATCTGTAGAAAAATAAAAAGAAATTAAATTGTTATCAAATATATATTTTAAAATATTAGGAAAGATGATATTACTAAAGATAGAAGTTATAACTTACCACAAATATTAGACTGATCATCAAAATTGCACAATTGTAAAGCCATAATAGATGTCATTTTTAATCATATAATTAAAGAAAGTTATAAAACGTTGATTTTAATACATAGAAAACACTTGTTTTGATTTTGTATAACCTCAAAATATTGCAACAAATGCAATGTCAACATGGCTGTCATTTTTATATTTTAAAATGATGCTTGATCATAATACGTTCAAGTTAAATGAAAGAGTACGTGACATTTTAGGCACCTCCTACACGGCAGCAGGACTACAAGCAGGACAAAAAGCATAGACAATCAACCGGATACGCTTTTTATATTCTGTTGTACACAAAATGGCTGTCAATGTCATTTTAGGTTAGGACATGCAACATGACTTTTTATAAAATATAAATTAAAACAAGAAGAAAAATGAAATATATTTATAAAATGGAATCAGTGATAGTTACTATAACGGCTGTTTTGTGCACTATATTGCTTTTGAAGTTAATTAACAAATTACGGTGAGTTCAAAGTAGGTTATGATGTCCCGATTTCCCGCCTGTACATTAACTAGAATTATGGATATTTTTACAGGTTATCAGTTTCTTGGCGCGTAAATTGTTGGTTTTGCAACAATAACTTTTGGGTGAAGTATCCAGATCGCAACAGTTGGACATGCCCAAAATGCGAACAGTACAACGGTTTTACAAAGGTTAGTGTCTCGATTCGGTATCACCGCATAATACTAAACATCATGAATAAATTATTTATTAAAAAAGAAAGATAAAAAGTTACACGGGCTGATTACATAACCATTAGTATGCTATATTGGCCGAATAAAATGTTTCCTGAAATCACTTTCATTTTTTGGCAAAGTGTCAGCTAGTTTCACATATAACTGGAAATATTGATAGGCAACACTTTTCTATAGAACAGACAGTGTTGACCAATTTATATTAACTGTTTAGAGATAAGTTTTATTTATCCATATATTAATCTTCCTTTTTGGTACAATTAATATCCTAGGATGGAGACTACAACAAGCAAGTGATTACAACAAATGAAAACAATCTCAAAACGCCAAAGGTATTCCAAAAATCTCCACCTAAGAATGGCCTGTGTAAGATGTGCAACATTAATCAACAGCTGAAGGTGGCACAGTTAGCTAATTTTGTTCCAATGAATGAGAAAAACTATGATGAAGAAATAGAAGGCTACAGGTGAGTGAAATGAGATAACATGTATTGTCTTATCTCATTAACTGATTACAATAAAAACATAGTGTTATCTAAAACAAACTTTAACTGATAACAAGAAGGTTATCATCACCAGGTCCGGGCCATCTGTATTTGTATTGTAAATTACATAATTATTGTTAAGAAGTTAAATCTAATATTGTATAAAAAGAAAACACAGTTTTTAGATCCAAACTATAGTTTATTACATATTCCTGTAGATATTGTTAATAAAAAAAGAACGAATTTAAAATGATAA
Source organism: Clanis bilineata (assembly GCA_036417725.1). Taxonomy (NCBI): domain Eukaryota; kingdom Metazoa; phylum Arthropoda; class Insecta; order Lepidoptera; family Sphingidae; genus Clanis; species Clanis bilineata. The sequence continues at coordinate 3,552,833 of CM071146.1, read as the reverse complement.
ACTAAGTCACTTCTGAAACAGATTCATTATTTCACAATATGTATAAATGTGTATAAATGTTTATTCCAGGTTACAAATAGAGAAAGCATACAAACTATGCAGCCCTTGTAGAAAAGTTGTACAAATAAAACTGCACAAAGAGAAAGAAACTCTCTTGGGTTCTAAACTATTAGAGAAAAGAACCCCAGAAAAGAAGAATCACAAGAAAGATAAACATACAAAAATATTGAAGAGTTTCGTAAATAGTACCTCAATGCTTATTGCATTTATACTTTTTATATTGGTTTCTTTTGAATTTTATAAGAATATAACAAAGTATGAGAATTTAATTAGTACAATAACTAATATAAAGGATATACTGACAAGTCTTCTGGAAAGAATATGTTCAATAATAAAAATGAAGACAGTACACACATTCCCTTTGTTAGAAAATTATGACATATATAACATTATACATTTACATGCAAAATTGCCAAATATGTTACACTTTGGACAGATACAATTTGACAGTATTAATATAATGACACAGAAGGCTTTGGGAGGACTTGTAGGCTTGATACAGATTATTGGAAATGTATGGAATGTGAACAGTTTCAAATACACTGTTGCATTTGACTTGTTATGGTCAGTATTTGTAATAATGTCTATAGCTGATAACTCGGTGGCTGTAGACCCATTAATCATTAGTTGTTTTAAGGTGGGTATATTTCCAACAATGAATATTTTTTTTATAATTTCTATATTTTATAAATAAATTACTCTTGTTTAAATTTCAGATGGCAAGTGCTTTGACGATACTGTTAGTGTATAAGAGAATGAGAGTGAAAAAGGTTACAGGTTGTTTAAGATTACAAGCCACTCCTAAAAAGATGAAGAACCTTAGTAACACATCAAAGGCATTAATTGACGAAGATGATTCTATAACACTGGACACAGATGATGATGTATCACTAAGTAAATTTGGTGTACATAATTTTTCAGAGTCATCGAATGAAACCTTAAGCCCATTGAATGGTAGTATGATGAATGGAAGAATGTTTACACCCAGGACTGACAGTGTATGGACGAAACCTAAACTAAATTCCACATTTTGTGTCAATCCTGTGTTTACCAAAAGTCCAAGTTCAGTTTCTGAGACCGTATTTGCCAAACCTAATTTTAAGAAATATCAGAAACTGGCTAAAGATGATTCTGATTCAGAATTAGATGAAAGTATAAGTTCCTTGTGTATTGGTAGTCCCAATAAGTCAAAAAAGAAGACTAATCCTGTGTTCTCATTAAGAAAATTCACTGCTTCTCCAAATTTTGTAACACCCACACCTTTGACTCGCACCAAGCCCCTCATATCTCCCAGTAAATTAGGTCATAGCACCTCTTGGGTAGCGGGAGGTTACTGGGGCTCTGAAGGTGAGCGGCCATTGTTCAGTGTTAATGGTAGCCGCTCATCAAGTCAAAGCTCTGGGTTCGAATCTCAGACATCCAGCATGAACCAGCGTAACATTTTCTCTCAACCTCCTTCGCGTGAGGAATCTGTCTGTGGAGAGCCGATGGTACAAGATCGCGTCCCAAGCATGAGCAATTTAGGTATTGGCCAGCCAATGAATAATTTCTCTCGCATGACTTCACCAGTGTTCCCACAGATGCAGTTCAATGGCTATGTTCACATACCGCAGCCTCGATTACCACAATATAATGCTTCCAATAACGTCTTTGTTCAACGTACACAATACGTACATAATGACATGTTCAAAACCCCTGGTGGGTCAGGCCTTATCAAATTGCCTCAAGTCAACTCGTTTTCATCTCACTAATGCTCATGCACTAGTCAGTGAACTTAAATTTTTCTTATACATCATATTTACTATATTTTTGTCATTTTGTTCATGAAACATTTTGTATATTTCCATACACTGCCATTGTGTTATTTTGTTAAGTTATGTGACGCGCTAGTATTAAGTGGTTGTTAGTTGTAATATTTGAGACTAAACCTAGTGATAAGATTTGCTGATCTCGTGTTGGTGCCAGGTGTTGGCTGTATGAAAACATTAAGAATTATTGTATTGTTACGATTTTTATATGGACGTCACTGTCCACTTCTCGAACAAAATGTGATATTATAAAGACTATAGTAATTTTTGCATAAAGTGATGAAAATGGTTCTTGATGTTATCATGATTTTGATTTTGTCATCTTAAATCGAAAACTTTTTGTGAAACTCCTGTAATAAAATGTATGAAAGGCAACATTATTTTTTTTCGTATATACCTCTACATAAAATTAATCAAAGTTCAAACGAGATGAATGACTTACGAGTCCCTGGCTCTCCTCTCGCACCTCTGTAGATACTGGTGGGGTCGCGGCGGCACATAAGTGTCTTCGTACAATGATGATATGTAATCGGAGACATCTGTGCACGCCCATTCATATTGTTTGTAGTTCCGCAAACCCCACTCGGTCACATTTCCCTTATAAATTATAAAATATAATTGTGACTGCCTCGGTGGCGTAGTTGTATTTCGGTACGACTACCGTCATTAGGTCTCGGGTTCGACCCCGGGTTGGGCAAAGTGATATTGGATTTCTCCATAATCAGTCTGGACTCTGGAATTTGTGCCCGATATGGCGATAGGCTCGCCCCCTGTCACAACTCTGACAGAACTGAGCTCGGCGAAATTTGGGTGTTCTAGTTCGCTAGTGCGCCTCTGCCTACCCCTTCGGGGATACAGGTGTGAGCTTATGTTTATGTTTCTACAATTTATTCTACAGTTTCGTATAGGTTCCAATTCCTGAGAACAAGAAATTACACACTACACCATCATGTCTTTTATTCCGAAGGGGTAGGCAGAGGCGCTACTAGTGCACCCAATTTTTACCACACCAAGCTGATTTCCGTCCTATATGTGGTAAGTGGGCTAGCCAGGAGCCTATCGCTATATAGGGCACAATTTCTATACCGGTCTTCCACGCACTTCCAAGTTCCACGTTATATTTTAGATACTGGTTGTTATCCTTTAGTCGTTAAATGTTCTATAACTTACGAAACACTTCATAAGGTCTGGTTGAGGGTAGAACTGGTGAGCGCATCTCTTGTAGTACCGTTGGTTTGGGCCACACAAAGGTTTCGGCAGGTGGTTATAAACAAGATCATTGGTAGTTGCATAGTTGTTACATGCGTCGTGGCTATCGTGACGGATTATTGAGTAAACACTACCCTGAAATTAAGTGTATTATTACCACATTTTTTATCCTATCAGGGCTATCCTATCATACCCCTGATGGTCATCTTAATAATCCAAAACCACCACGACTAGTTACCAATAAACCATGGGTTTATCATCGGTAGTCTCCAGAATCGTGAAAACATTCTGAAAAAATAATAAATACGTACACCCAACAGTCACACACTTAGTCCTGACGCCACACTAGGGTGTCAGAGACTATGAGAGACTTTCGGTTTCACAACACCCAGACTTGAAACAAATATCTGTGGGCCACACAAACATTTGTCTCAATACGGGAATCGAACCCGCGGCCTCTCGCTTCACAGCCGGCTACTCGCCCACTGCGCCACGGAGGCTGTGAAAAAGGAAGAAGAATGAAGAGTCCAGTGACGTATAAAGTCACAAGGATGTACCAAAGTCCCACCCATCAAGCCATGTCGCAAAACAGATATATATACACTGGCTGATCCTGGAACAAGAACAAGGGGTGTCAGGATTAGTTTCTTACTTTGTATATATATATATATATATATATATATATATATATATATATATATATATATATATATATATTTTTTTTTTTTTTTCCGCGATTACACTTCACATAATATATATTACTCGCTCGTTCACAACTGTTGTCTTCTAGGTGTACGTGTAAGTAGCCCTTATACTAACTACTGTTTTATGTCTGAAGCAGAATATTGGACAACACAACCTAAGATTCTAACACAAAAACACCTGTTTTGCTGTCCACTGTCATATTATATATTTTCCATTACTTACATTAGCTAGATTTATGATTAAATGAAAATTGAACCTGTAAACTGTTTAATTTATTTATACGGAAGTCTGGTTGTCGTGACTCTGGTTTCAATTTTTCATAATCGATTTCTTCCTTTGGTGGGAAGTAGAATGTACCGCCTTTCGGGCATTCGATTCTATCTTCTACCCAGTTTCCTAAATTAAATTATCATTATCAGATATCTTGGGACATGGGGTTCCAAATTCAAGAATTTTATGTTAGACACAAGCCTACGACCCTAGGTTAATGGAAACCCGAAAACCAATTACGTAATATAAGTAGTTACCTACATGTTTCTCTTTTATAGCCATAAGAGGCACTACTAGGGCTCTCGGGCATAAAGCTATAAGATTCAAGAAGAAAAGTAAGGTATAGACACAGACTGACTGACTGCCTCCGTGCAACGGACAAGTAGCCGGCTGTGAAGCGAGAGGCCGCGGGTTCGATTCCCGCACGGAGACAAACGGCCCACAGATATTATGTATTTTGGGTCTGGGTGTTGTGGGATCGAAAAGTCTCTCGTAGTTCCTGATACACAAGACTCGTATGTTAGTGTGGGTTCCGGGCTATGTATGCGACTGTTGTGTGTATTTATATTTATCGCACCGAAGACCGAACACGCGAGTGGTGTCAACTGTAAGAAAGTCGCATAGATTTTTATCCCTATAAGTTATAGTATACAGTTATAAGCTATAACTGTATACATAATTTATTACATAGATGCATAAGCTCACGCCTCTATCCTCAAGGGGTTAGGTTGAAGCACTATTATCTCGACGAATTTGTTTTTGTCCCTAAATGTGATAATGGTGTGGATATCCTGCAGATATTCGAGCCATAGGCAATTATGATTTTTAATAATCAATCAAATTAAATTAAATGGTGTTTGACGACCTTCGTTCGCTGGACCTTGGGCTCTGAACGCAGGATTCCAAACGTTTTAAGTCTAAGCAAGTACCTAATGAATGGTAAAGTTGGAAGAGAAAGACCTCATCGAATATTCTTTGACCAAGTCAGAGATATACCTTAGAAGTTTAGAAATATCAAATTAGAAGTACGTACCCTAAACCGACGTGCATGCATGAAGAATTGGAAAGACTAAAGAGGCGTGAGGCTATGTACCTTTGCCTGTGAGTACCTACGCTGTGTACTAGATTGGAGGCGGTTTGATACCACAGATTTCATGTTTGATACCAACGATAGGCAATACTTATATGAAGTACCCAGGTCAGGACTGACTTATGTGTAAATCCATAAGTTGCATTAATTAATCTAAGGTGTAAATTACCTAAAAGTACGCCAGTATCATACATTGGTCCCGGTTTCAAAGCTTTGGCAATAGCCTCGGCGCGTGTAGGAGATTTAGCTCTTGTGCTGATCATTGTAAAAGTAAAGAAGAACAATATTGATTTTATTAGTTATTATAGGTTATTATCAAAAATACATAAAGGATCAAAATACCCAAAGTATGACAGAAATGACAGTCCCTTAGGATTATATAAAAAAGGTTTACACCAAAGAGTTGTGAAAGTAGTATCAGTAAAACCAGGTGCACACTGTGGACACTACCATTGACTAGCCAAGGTGGGGCCGGCGCCGTTGCATTTTAACTAGGCGGTTTCTTTCGAAGGGTAGGAGAGTACGTATGTGGACAGACAATGCTTTCCAATAGGTATTATATACTGGCTAGGCGTGGTGCGCCCGTGCGGCCTTCCGCAGAGGTCTCAACTCCTAACCGACTGACGTGGCGGGGTGTGTGAGGGTGACTGTGATAGGCAGCTGTGGGTGGACCTGAAAGGTGTAAACTCAAACGCTGGTCCGAGCCACAGCTGAAACCCAACGGTGAAGCACCTCTTGGGGATTGGTCGACTCCGAAACAAAAGTGGAGTGCCATCCGGATTGGTACCTATTAATGAGTGACGGGGTGCCGCCTCCAACGGGTTCAGGGTGAAATTATTGTAACAGGTGAGCTGATCACCCGTCTGTGCGATGGCATATGTCCCCAACATAACTAAATAATAATAACTAGCACAAACATAAGTAAAACCATTATTTTAAGATAAACCACCTAAGCAGGGGTTCCCAAAACATAAGCTCACGCCTGTATCCCCGAAGGGGTAGGCAGAGGCGTGCTAGAGAACTAAAACACCCACATTTCGCCGAGCTTAGTTCCGTCCCAGATGTGATAGGGGGCGAGCCTATCGCCATATCGGGCACAAATTCCAGACTCCGGGCTGATATGGAAAAATCCAATATCACTTTGCCCGACCCGGGGATCGAACCCGAGACCTCAGAACCGTAGTCTTACCGAAATACCACCACGGTGCCCAAGCTTATTGTTATCACGCCTCCATTCTACCTAAATGTATGTGCACACACCCCTCTCGATGTATCCAAACCTCAAACCTACTAGCCACACTCAACCATATTTGGAAGATTTCTGATATTTTCGTATTGTCGTTTATGGTACAGTTTCTTTTAATAGGTTTTTTACAATATAATATTCACATCACTCTGTCCCAAAACTCTAAAACAAGTATATTTGGAGCACACAAACATTTGTCTTGATGCAGAAATTGGACCTGGGGCCTCTTGTATCACAGCTGGCTACTGCACTAGACCACTGCACCACAGAGGCTTAATCATGAACTATTAATCACAAGTTTAAAAACTTAACAGACCAACTTCAAATCCGATTGTGACCAAATTTATATGGGACCACCCTTGAAATAAACTCTATCGAACACAAAAAGAATTTTGAAAATCGCTCCACATTCGGTGGAGATATCGCGTAACACACATAAAAAAAACACAGACAAATTGAGGACCTCCTCCTTTTTGGAAGTCTGACGAAAATCCAACAAAATCAAATAAGTAGTAAAACATTGTTTAAATTGATAAATGTTTATTAGTATAACATATTTATAACAGCAGTTTTCAATAACAGTCTTGGTTAATAAACAAATCAATACATACAATTTGAACAAGTGAGATTAATATTATCAGTAATGAACTTTTCAAATTAGAACACTACATATACATAAACTGCATTATTTTTTATTTACACATTCTTAATAATAAACGGTCAAAAAATAATATACACAATAACATCTAGTTTTCAAGTAGATTGTGAGGCATGATAAATATATTAAATTATTTAATGCAATTTTAAATTGCACAAAAATATTCTGCAAAATACATTTAGGCAATACCACTATCAATAAAACCTACATGTATACACAAACTAAAACTTATGCTAATAGCTATGGCTTATGGGTAATAATAGCAATAGGATTTACTTAGTTAAATACATTATTTATAATGTTGAACACACCTTTAACAATGGAACTGAAGATTATGAAGTGTATGCATTTTTTATTCCTGTTTTGTACATGTTTACGGACAAGTTACACAAAATATCCTTAGTTCAAGAGTTCAGTTGGTCTCCATTGACATGTTTATATTAGGTTTGGGCAGAGATTGCAACACAACCGACAGTTGACTCTCCAAAGGACCAGCCTGTGTTACAATGTCTTTCAAATTCTTCTCCACTTGCAATAAATCTTGATTTATGATTTCCATATTCTGTAAGACAACCATAATGAGAATATGAAGCGAAAAAGAGCACAATAACAATTGTGTAATAAACAACCTCGATCAATGATGTGTAAAGATGTTTAAAATTCTTGTCGCTGTACCGAACAAATCCGCTTACGTTGGACTCGGAATCTGATGGTGCTATGGAAGTCATTTTGTGTTAAAAGTAACTAATAATTCTTAACATTTACAAATTCCTCGATACTTCGTAAACATTAATTAAATAACAGACTCAGGTCCATACCCAACGCGAAGAGCGATTAGTTTCAGCATTAACAAAAGAGGTTATTTGAAATTTTGACAGGCACATGCGTAAAAACTTAACTTTTTTGAGATTGTCGTCTGTCTCTGTCGCTCTGCAGTTTTTGTACTCTGTGGGCTATTTTGTGGTTCGTTCAAAAACCAATAATTACTAAAATAAGGTATTAATATACTTGAAATATTACAAAAACGAAATCCATTAAAAATAGTATTTAAAGATGAATCAATGACGCTGGAACTGCCAGATGAATTTAATTTTCTTCCTACCGCACGGCTTACCTAACTTATAAGTTTGTACCACATATGTTTGTACATTGTTTACTAATTTTAGAACGAATCAAACGTCAATGTCAACCGCTGCAGAGGTGATTGCCTGCATTGGTTGGAGGAAAGCCAAATTTTTCGAAATCCTGAAATGTGAAAAAATCTGTTTAATTCGGCAGTGAATATAGTGTATAAAAAACGCAAATAGTACAGTGCAAAGTATACGAAGTGTTAACACAAGGTTTTCTTTCACGTTATACCATTTATAGTGAGATCAATGTTCACCCTTTCATTTCAACGTTGTTTTTATTGCAGAATTATTGATTATAGCAAAAAAATCTTGTTAATAGGCAGAGCAGAAATTAATAGCTCAATCAGTTAATCTGTGTTGCTGAGACAACCATATGTAACGACAGAAAAATAATTGTGCATGAAAAGTGCGCTAGCGTATGTTTTATTGATTTTGTAATTGCATTAAGCTGTATGTTTTTTAAATTTTCATTGATTCATATACTCGAAGTATCGTCAGTATCTTACAGTTTTGAAAAAAACATTTACACAACATAGTTTAAGCCAAATATATTATATAGCTTACATTATCATACCTGTTCTATAAAAAACTAGGTTTTTATTATTATATTTTTGCAAATGCGTTAATCTTTTTACAGTATGTTGATTAAATACTAGAGAAACCTTCCATCTCATTATTAGTGATTTGGTCTATTATAATTATTAAATTTAATGGTTTATCTGTGAAATGCATTGTTAAAGCATCTAAAGTAAGCAGTTGGATTATTAAAATCCCTTATACCCACCGAATAACAATGTTAAAACTAAAATTAATTACCTGAGATTCAAAGCATTTAAAATATTCACTCTAATAATTGAGCTTAGGCATAAATTCTGTTAAAAATGTTTTTTTTTGTGTAAAGTAATATATTATGGTGGTGACAACAAACAAACCCATTGTTTGTCTATGATCTTTGGTTGGTTTTTTGAACTGCACTGCGCTAACCACTAGGTGTAGTTTAAAAAGTCATGGGCGGCTCGGCCTCTGGTGGCCCATAAGCCTATGTAACATATATCGATGGTCCCTACGTATATAAAGACAAGTCAATATGTCATATTTTTTACTGCATATATATTTAGATTGTCCATAAGCTCAGAACTATATAGATATTTTTTTTTTATTATTTTGTATTCTAATAATTCTACTTTAAATACTAATCGAACAAGATAACAAGTATGATAATTCTTAAACTTATAAATAAACTTCATTTCGTTCTCCTGAAAATCTCAGTTTTTGACATGTCACTTTATACATAGGGACGTCGATATATGTGCCGCCTCCGACGGGTTAAGCCGGGTCTCCTACACAAAACATGCATTTTTTATCTATGGTCCATTGTTCTAGGAGCAGGTGACAGCTAAAATTGTTGTTTTGTGTATGTGTTTTTAGTGTTTTGTTTTGAAAAAACTAGTGCAGGAGACCCAGCTTTAGATATTATGCCGTGCCCAGATAAACAGAAAATATATGTTGTTGAAATCTCATTTAAAAATTAAAAAATATACCATTAGAATAATTGCCTTCATTTATAATATAGCCTTTTAATATCACTGGTCATATATCTGTGAATCTATGCCATATTTTTATGAATAATGTACCCTTTGCTTGCTTTAAAGATTTCATAATGACTCATCATCTGAGTGTTGTCATTTAGAATTGGACATCCCCTCTAAGATTGACTTTTATTTTTAGTCTAAAGGTTCTGATCTGGCTGGATGATGGCCAAGGCCATTCTGATTTTTAGGAAACAGTTGCTTAATAAAATACAACTTGTGAAACTTACAACTGTGTGCATAGACTAATTCAAAAATGTAATCTTGTTTATTCTATTGCCTTTAAGTTAATTCTTAATAGTTTCTTGGGAAGCAATAGTACCAGTTATCAACCCATTCATACAGGATATTTACATTACCAGTAGATTCCATTCTTTCTTCAGATGATACTGTACCTCAACTCATTTCATCTGATTTGATACCTATGACTTAATTCATTAGTGCTAAGATTTACTAACATCGTTTAATGGCGATTTGCAGCTCTATTACTAATATAGAGTTACATCTTATCTCAATTTATCCTATAGCTCACTCCTATCTTGAAATCACAATTTGGGATAGAGATTTATTGCAGAGCTGCAAGTGTCTCTAAGAAAATAAGATTTTTCATTAATATTACTAACTTTGGCATGTCATGTTGGAAAATGTAAATATTTTATCTTGCTAAGGGCCTCGTTCACCAACTCCAAGTAAAGTGTTGATTAGTTACTTTCTGACTAGCGTTAATTGACAAGTAAGAGTTCCGAGTAACTTCTGTTAATTTCACAAGCAAAATTAGAGCTCTGAGTAGCAACTTACTGGTTAAGTGAATGATATCACAAATCCTGCGTCCCATTCGTTCAATATTACGTCAAAAGTATCTTATTACGTCAAAAAAACACTCGTGACTCATCGCGGGTCCGCACCACATGACATAAAAACCTACCGGACCCTTTTTTTGCTATATAAATAGTTACACAGGTACTAAATCGTGTTTCTATAAGGTCGAGTTTGGCGTGACCCCTTCCGGACATCGGTGTTTGCTTCGCCCGAATTGCAGTTTGTTTTTGTTGAAACTACTTGATTTTTTAAATGAAAGGCTATTTTACAGTTAACACGTTCATTTAAAATGTTAAACATCGTTATTAAGGTATAACTACTATAATTTGATTTTATAGTTTATTTAACTACGATAAAATGTACAATTAACTGCCTACTTTAAGCTTTAACCGTCAAGTAAACGCGCTACTTGGCAGACGACGTGGCAAGTAGCTTACTGGCCAGTTTAATCACAAGATGCATGCTACTCGAACGTCGTGAAATTCACACGTGCAGTTACGGGTGACTTTAACTGACGATTAGCCTACTTGACACTTTACTCGAGGGTGGTGAACGAGGCCCTTAAACAAATAAAACCTTCTTACACACAATCACATACTTACTTACAATGTGTGTTACATCATGGGCTAATAAAAGATGACTTGTATGTAATGTTTTCATTATCTAAGATTCGCATTGGCCGTTGAATAGTGCGCATTAGACGCTGGCGGGTCGCGGCCGGCGCCGGACGGGCTGGCGTCGGCGTCACGACGTCGTCGCCGCCTACCAAACCCCCCCCCCCCACACCACGCGTCTCATCCCTCCACCCCCGCGAACTCCTACGACACACCAGTTACAGTTTCCCTCTCTTGACAGACTCACTTATTAATAGTTCTGTGATTGTCGTAAACAACGTGACATGTTGAATAGTACCTATTGTTCATTGGCTCATTGTTTACTAATTAAATATTGCCTTACATACAATATATTTTATAATTAAATGAATGCTAGCTTTACGTTATTTTGATAGTACCTAATTATAGCAATCTCAATTAGCTGAAACAACAAAATTATCATAGTGGATTTTATTATAGAAAAAAAAATTAAAGTGCCTCCATTTTTAACCATATGGAAAGATACGGAAAAACTAAAACTAATAAAATTCGTGAACTCGTTCACATTCACATTTAAATGTTGTATTCATATGCATAAAACTTACGGCTTTTAACTCTCTTATTGTTTTTTGTCTTCACGGACGACAGCATCCATTTTAACAATGACCACATTAAAAGATATACACCATAATCACCATATGATATTACTTAAATTTTAAAGCACACAGAAGTCAAAAATATTGTAATATTATGGTTATGAACGCTTTCTCAAAGATTAATTAATTTCTTTAAGTTTAACATGTACAAGGGATTGAAATGTTTTAGTACCTAGAGGATTATGTTATTAAAGTGGACAATGTGTAATTAAAAAGTACTGATCGTGAAGTCATGTCAGAGGAACATGACGTCAATTGTGCTGAGAGTGCGGACGATGGTAAAAAGGACGAAAGTGATAATGACAAAGTGAACATCGAACCAAATACGAATGACCCCGAACAACCAAGTGCCAATACATCCAAAGAAAACAGTGCCATAGATGAAGTAGTCAAAGAAGAGGAAGTGAAGGCAGTCAACAATGCAGGGACGATCGGTTGGACTCGGGAAGACGATGGCGAGTTCAAAGTATCGTGGTCGATTCCGGATGGTGCCGTCACGCCGGAGGATTACATCGCGCTATGTTACGCAGGTTAGTTCTATTCAAATATTTACCGTTTTAAAGGCGACTGGACTTTTTAAAGTTTAAAAGTTGCAACGCTTATCGTTTGAACTAATGTGATGTTCCTAGTAGGGCGAAATATTGCAGCAGAACTAATATCAATCTATATCATCATAACTGATTGAACTAAGGTCAGAGCATTGATATATCGAAAAAAAATGTTATTTTAACCTTTGTATGTACTCGTATATCTTTTGAAAAGAAGAGGTTTTGAAAGGAAGAGGGTTTTATATTGTACTTGAAGTTACTTTCGACCGACTTCCAAAAAGGAGAAGGTGCTCAATTCGTCTGTATTTAAAAAAAATGTATATATGTTACGCGATTTCTCTGCCGAATGTGGACCGATCTTCAAAATTATTTTTGTGTTCGATAGAGCTTATTTCAAGAGTGGTCCCATATAAATTTTGTCACGATCGGATTTGATGTCGGTCCGTAAAGTTTTTAAACTTGTGATTATTAAATGGTTTAAAAATCAGCCCAGAGATGTCGCTACAAGCAAGCTGGGTTGATCTTGAAAAATATTTAGTATCAAATTCATCCAAGCATAATACAAGAAATGATGCCCGCTCCATAGAAATTACGACCATTAAAATAATTTTGTGGAAATTATCAGTCCTGATATGTGGGCCAATCGGGATAAAATATGTTTTACGTCACATGAAAATAGTAACGAAACAAATTCTAGGTACTTTTCTTCCACGATATATCTTTTAATTTTAGCGTTATCTTCTATAGGATATATTTATTTATCCATCATTTGTTTTCACGTAATAAATATCTCATAAATTCCATTCGCCCTCGGCAAATTACAATTATTATAAGTGTTGGAATGACGGAAGGCGCGGCTCAGTTAGAAATAATTAATTATTTTTTATATACAGCTGGAAATATTTATTCCGCATCTGTACATTACATGGTACGATCTTTATATTATAATATTTGGCAACGTTGTATGTTTAGGAGTTACAAATTCTTCGCATTTGGCACTGAAAATATTATGCTGACGACGCAAAATAATTCTGTGAATATAGTTAGCAATGGGATCGATCTCATTGCGAAATGTTGTAATAATGCATACATAAAAACTGCGAAATCAGAAGACAAAGTCGTTAAATAAATATTCAAAGTCGGTCTGTCGATTATACTTATTATTTACCCAAATTTAAAGCAGATGGTCGAAGGAAATCTTGATTCAATATCTTCGATTCGTTAGTAGTCTTTCGGGATAAGATGATAAGAATACTTGTTTGAAAACCATTGAGAGTATATTATGAACTACACCAGTACTTTCTAGGGATATTTATAAGCTATCTTAGTTTAATTGCAACCTCGCGATCTAAGTACGTCGCGTCGCCTGATGAAATTTATCTGATTTAAGAAAATAAATAATACGAGAAGAAGCAGAGAGGTCGATAATCAGTAACGGGTGACGATTATTTTCGGAGTTCCGCAAATCTCTTTATCTTGCACACCGTTTACTCTCATATATTAAAAAAAACATAATTATTTATTTATTATTTGGTCATTTCTCTTATTAATAGTTTTGGAATTGCAAAAACACAAAAACGATGATATATTTCGTTTTCTCCATTTCAAAGCATTAGCCTTTGCGAAGACTAGTACGATCTAAAATGTGAAAAAATAAGGAAAGCGAAAAATCGTTTTCTAGAAGTAATAACTGTTTTAACTATCTCGTACTATAACACACTGCACAGATATGCCCAAATTAGAAATGCACCATCAGTACGCAACAGCTTACAGCATCATTATAATTAACGGTAGGAAGTGAGCTCGTGTGCCCGAACCCCTTGCTGAGATACAATCACCATGTGTGGAGACTGGAGTGTTCCCCCGAAACGAACGGAAGCCGTCTCAAACAACGCACAGTGATGCTGTTGACGCAACATTTAAGAACTAATTTTGCATTCGTCTTCTCGTGATGGTTGGAATATGTACTTGAATCGTTAATGAAACTATGTCGGTTTGAATAATGAATTCTTTATTAAAGCCGATAAATGAGACTTAATTTTCAATTATAGTACATCTATTAAAATTGAATGCCTCGGTGGCGTGGTTGTATTTCGGTGCGACTACCGTCCTGAGGTCTTGGGTGTGTCGGGCAAAGTGATAATGGATTTTTCCATATCAGCTCGGAGTCTGGAATTTGTGCCTGATATGGCGACAGGGTGTATGTGGGTGTTCTAGTTCGCTAGTACGCCTGTGCCTACCCCTTCGGGGATACAGATGTGATCTTATGTTTTGTTTATATTAAAATTATGGTATATTAAATCATTCATTATATTATATTATTTAACTTGGATATATCTTGCGCTTTATCTATTTTGTTCTCAAATTATTTGTTGTAAAGTAATTTGTTATGTTATGTAAGGTAACCATAATACTTTTCTGAATTCTGAAAAAATCAACTTTTTAGTTGGTATTCAAAATGTATTCCTAAAATAATTTGAAAGTGGGAAACAAAATTATTTATATCTCGTGCTTAAATTATCAGGATTTCTTACTAAGACTTTACTGCCATGTCTCTAGTTGTCGCAGGCATGTTAAATAGGTGTCGCAATTAAGACCGGCCAAAGAAATTGCATCCTTCCGCCAGGGATGTAATGAATCTGTCACTTGATCACTTACAAATGGCGATAAACGTAGACTCCGTGTACTTTATTAGAGTAAATACATTCAACTATATTTCTAATTCGTTGAACTTAGCGAATAATCCTATACGTAACAAAGCCGACAGACAGGCAGGTGAGATATGGTGACCTGGTAGGTGATATCCTTTACCCCAGTCCCCACCTCTATAATATGCACTAGAATAATAGTGATAACATAACAGATTTTAATACAAGACAACAACTAAAACTAATTATTACAGGAGAGAAGGAAATAGACTGCTTCGGTGGCGTGGTGGTATTTCGGTACGACTACGGTTCTGAGGTCTCGGGTTCGATCCCCGGGCCGGGCAGTGTTATTGGATTTTTCCATATCAGCCTGGAGTCTGGAATTTGTACCCGATATGGCGATAGGCTCGCCCCCTATCACATCTGGGTAGGAACTAAGCTCGTGTTGGTGTTCTAGTTCGCTAGTGCGCCTCTGCCTACCCCTTCGGGGATACAGGCGTGAGCTTATGTTATGTTATGTAGAAGGAAATAATGTTGATTTGGGTGTGTTTAAGCTTATAGAATTCTCTCTCACTTTCCGAAATGCTTTTAAACAGTAGTCGAGTAAGACTTAAATTATGTGGATCGTAAACAAAAGACAACTCGGTACTACCGTTTTAATTTCGCGTAAATTCGTTTAAAATATGTATAATTCTGATAGTATTATGTCATACGAGATGTTTATCTTGCCACTGTTTTAATGTTTTGAATGGTTGTTGTACCTATTTTTGACATCAATGATTCGGGATTATAAATTTTCGTTTTAATTATTTTCATTAAAGTTTCAGATAAACCAATGAACCAATGACCTATCGCGTTTTATGTAGTATCGCCAAGGAAGCTCAATTCGCCATCGTCCGCCATTATTTGTGACGGTAACCAGTTCAATTCTATCGGAACCTACCGTCCGTCACGCTGAAAACAATGACGTCTACAGCCCGAATGGGTCGGCTCGACCGGTTTGAAACCAGTGTCTCGTAGAAAACCGACGTAAAGTTCGGCAGCTCGCTGTCACATTTCGTTCGATGAGTGAGATTTCCGGTGGCCCTTTTCATTCCCTCCCTTTCCCAATTCCTTTTCCGTCCCCTTCCATTCCTTCCTTTTAGCCTGGCAACGCACCCATGATTCTTTTGTGTCCTAGGTGTCTATGGGCGGTGGAGATCACTTACCATCAGGTGACAAATATACAATAGGCGCTGTTAATTTCGGAGCACCTACTCTGAATACTGTGAGATCATCGTATTATACAGAATACAAATAACAGTTTGGAGTCGAACAGTATCGTTGCTTGGGAGGACGTGCGGCGAGTCAGGGCGCGTGCTTCGCAAGTCTGGGCACGCGCTGAGCACCTTACACGAGCCTACAGGCATCAAGGCCTTTCTCCACCGGTGCTTGTCATTTTCTTGCTTACGACGCCATTATTGCTGTAAACCCGTCGGTGCAACGGGACACCGAGAGATAGCAAACGGTCTCATAACGGATATCGTGATGACAGTATCAGATATTCTAATACGCGTAAGATTTATGTTGCCTTTGGGATGAATCTTGTTTATGAACATATATTACGAATTTAAACTCTGTCCCAGATATTTCGATATACCATACCATAATGGTACATAAAAACTGTCGTGGTCGTTCTAAATAATAAGGCTTTTAATTTTGCTTAACTAGCAAATAACAATGGGTTGGCGAAATAAACCCACTCGACCAGTTTCATTGCAAAGCATCACGTTAATGTTGTATGCAATGAGCTTCTTCATATTTTCTCTTTCGTTGCGTTATGGATATTGATAATTCGAAACGAACAGGAAGGTAATTTGGATCTTATTCATCTAACAATGACTAAGATTAATATCTGTAAAAAAGCAACTCACGTGTCGAAATTTGAAGTGAGCAATGTGGAGGATACGTTTGTCGACGCATATTTTGCAGGCCGCAGGTCACCATACCGGCTCGGTGACCGCATGAATGAGCTTATGGGCAGGGCCCCGCGCCCCGCCACTCGATTTGTGAATGAAGCCCCCACACCGGCGCGTGCCGCGTTGATCGTCGTTCAGTCGCGCCGTCGACCAACGCGCCAACACGCGAGCGCATGTTCCTTTTTCAAATTTTGACGTTTCGAAATTTGAATTCGCCGTTTTGTTGTGTTGTTCCATTGACTGTTAACTTATTGTGTGTTTAATAAATCGCCTGCCGTGTCGTGCGATGTTTTCGCAGTGAGACCGCAGGTCAGTGTACCACTAGAACACCAGCCTTCGGGAAAGCCGCGAACGGTAGAAACCGTTCCGTATTCAATACGGTGAGTAATTAGAATAGTTTTTTCTCATTCATAAAGATAATTTGCTAAACTGACACGTAGGCTAGAAACGTGGTGAACGAAAAAATACGCAGTGGGCCGTGCTGTAGGTGGGTGCCCACGTAGTTTCAATGTAGTAGGTGTAGTACGCCACCATGTCTTCTTTTATATATCTAGCACAATTTGCCTAATCAATGTATTAGAATGTAAAATCATTTGGTACAACGCGACGTTCGCGTTGCTCAACCATCGTTGCTGCCGGGTGTATCACTTCCTCTATTATCTTTATACTAACTGTGATAATGTTATGTTATGTTCCTCAATTATGGACTATAGATTACGTTCTATTTGGCTCAATAACATTTATTCAGACATTATCATTTCCCTAAATGTAGCGTGTTCAATGAAGCAGTATAAAAGAGTGTTGCAACGATTAATGACGTAATTGCAGTCTGCAGTTTACCCGCATTTATAAAGATCAACTAAAAATAGCCAAGGACAAATCGGTTGTTAACTGGACAGATGTGTTACATTTTTTGTTTATAAAATTGTTGTTTACAAAAACGTCCAGGTTTTAGGCGCCGCGGCACAATGGCGGATGGCCTGCATAACAGAATCTACCTGGCCGAAGATGTTCGCAATTTTTTTGTTCGATTGATCGTTTATGTCGCGTTGTAATTGATGAGCCCCTATTGTTTGCGCTGCGATATCGATCGGTCCCAGTACTACACCGTTGCTCCTTTTATTTCTTTTAAAGGTGTCAATTAAACACTCCAAATCGGGTTTGCTTGAAATATTGTTAACCTTGACAAAATTAAGGTTCCCATTCATTTTAAAAGAAGAAAAAGAAATGCGTTTGTGTACCTATGCGTGGAACAGTTTTGCGAGTTCCAGATAACCTATACAAAACTTTTCTAGGTTTTGAAAGATGCTTATACTTAGAACTACTTGACACAAGAAAGCTGCACTATAAAATATATTTTTTAATTCTTCTGGGGGAATTGTAGTAAAGCCACCATGCTATGGCTACTTTGGGTGTCTCTATCAGGATAGCACTAACTACATAATGCAATGCAAGAAGTACTTTCCTGGCTACTCGTACTTAGTTCGTACTCGTTGCAACCTTCCTTCATCCTTTATTCCCTTTCCTAAAGTACATTAATGCACGAACGAATTCTCTTGTGTTCACTGACAGTGACTACTACCTTATGACTTACTTTCGGTGTTTTCTGAAGTAGTCACAATTGCAATTACTGGCTCACTTACTTGACCTTTGCCCCCTATATTCTGAAGTAGTGCCATTATTGTAATTGCCAGATAACTCACCATTTTCCCCTGATTGCTGAAGTAGTGCAATAAGAGCAAGCGCCGGCTATCCGTCGGCGCAGCTTCTCTCCTAATAAAACAGCCATCGATCATGAGAGCCCACCGGCGTATATCAAATTGACACGCCTCGATCCGACACTCCACCTCATTCCATTATGATGATATTATTACTAAACATAATCAGTTGATTGCTTGCGGTGATAGCTATATGCTCGAACAAGAAATGGTTATTGAGGAAGCCACTGATGCACTGACGTTATGGGGATATTTCTTGTGTTTAATAAGTTCATAATTCGAGTTCATTTTCATTATTATCGAATATTTCCAATTAAATAGTATGATAAAGGAAATCCTAATGAAATACCACCCAAAAACCCAGCGACTACCGATAAACAATTTGTTAGTCGGTCGTTACCAAAATGCCCTGTAGGATTGCGTAAATGTCTTAGAAGATTTACCGCCGAATGTTCATACACTTAAGGTAGCCTTATGTCGTTTAAGGCCGCCTTATCTTTCAAAATGGTATGGCGAAAATCAATGTTAAAAGCCGTTAAAGTTGAGTAGCGTTTGACCATCCAGGAGATAGACCTCGTGAGCTAACAAACTATTCCGCGGCTTAATGGTACAGTAAAAGAAGAATTAGCGATATAGCTGGTTCGAGCCGAGATGAAAGAGAGTAACGAGAAAGGGAAGAGCACGAAGAACGAATGTTTTGATGATACATCAATACTTTCTATTACCCCTCTAAAATAAGTAACTGTGGACTGTTCCGAAATAACAACCAAAAACAGTAAGTTGATTGCTCCAAAAGATTTATCATGTCCATATTATGAGTATATTTCAAGTGTAGTTGCAATTGAGGAAGTCGATCGACAAGAATTTAAAGTTATCTAGTAAAATTATCGAGCGTTGTTGTTTCACAAACGGAAATTGCAGCGTATGTGGTAATACTTATAACTTGTGAAATGTTCAGTTTTATTTATCTACTTATAAATATCTGTTTAGTTCCTGTGATATTCTTGAGTTGGTTGTTTCGTGCTGTGTGCGACGTTTCATACCTTAGCAAATCTATTGATGGATTTTTCGTTGTATATTGTTTTTTATTTTTTATTCATTGTTCAGATTTAGAGTTAATTTGTTCAATGCAATCATTGCTATAATCATTAATCATATGAAATTCTAAACATTAACTATAAATACATTAGTAAGAACATTAAAGGTGTTATTTTTGAAGCTATTTTGAATATCAAACGAAATTAATCAGCGTGTAGACAAGGAAATATAAAAATACAACCTCAAGTAATACCAACTTTTTGTTTTACGATAATATCAATGTTTATATTCAAAATAAAACATTAACCTTCAATGTTTTTGTTTAATACTTGAGTGTGACCTCCGGAAATAATTTATAATTTAATTTGCGTCAGTCGTTAAAGTACTTTTTAACTTATTTCCTCTGTCTCCTGTTATTTGGCTTCCGAATGAAAATTACAAGAAATCTATTAAACATTTAAAAAAATCTTCAATCAAAATAATTCATCTTCCGTTGCTTCGTGCCTTGTTTTTCTAATTAACCGCTGGAAGGTTTTTTAATGTAGAAAATGTTATCTAGCAATTTGTTGTTTCTTTCTCAGTTAAGGTTTTCCGAGTCATATAAGTACTACGCGTTTCAAATAAGAATAGGATCGACTTTCTGTCATGTTGTGACGTCTTGGCTGTCAATTCGAATCAGTTGGGTAGGGTCAGCAAAACAAGATTTTTTTTAAATATAATTTATTTACGAATCATGAACGAATCGTTTTTCATTAGAATTGAGCTCTTCGCTTTCGCTTATATCTGCATCACTGACTGAGATGGCGTCAAAGAGAACAACACAACAACACTTGGCGTCTGGCGTCAAGTAAAGATACTTTCTGGTGAATTAATGCCAACAATGAAAATAAGTATTTTTTTAAATAATTATGACTAAATTTAGACGTTTTTTGACTTTGAGTTACTGAGACAGAAAAACAAAAAAATATTGAAACGCAAATAAAATTTCGTTGCAGACCTTACTTTTCAAGTGACATTTGACAGATAGATTGTCAATTTGACAGATTGACGTTCCTACTCTTATTTGAACCGCGTAGTATTGGGTCTATTTTTAACCTCAAAAATAATTGTCCCATAAGTCCATCTTCCGATAGTTCGTGACTAGTCAGTTCATAAAAATGTACGATCAATGAATGATATTAAGAGTTTTCCTTAAGAGTTCACCATTATTCTCATAATCTTTATTTCTCAGTAGTGTCGTCAAAAGTTTTATTATGTCTATGTGGTGCATACTAACGTAATTCATCAGAGAATCGTGCTGGCCCCACTCAGCCGGCCCGGCGGAAATTAAATCGACACGCCCACGGCGCACCATCCTCCCTGCCTGTTTATACCCTTACTTTTAACTGGACTTTGTTTTATTATTATAGAATATGGGATATAGCCACCTGGCTAGATGGTGGTCTCTTTTGCTCGATTTCGTGGTTTGTCATATTAGTTGTAGCACTTCCAGCGTAGGTACTAGGAAGGTTGATAATCATGCCGAAATGGTTTGGAAAATTAGAGAACAGTTTCATTATAATATGCTCTATTAATCGTGCACTAGGGCTTGGGTGTTCTTGGTAATATATTTTTTGTTAAAATAATACTAAATTGTGGATTACAATCACCCTGAGGCAAAGTTCACCGAGTGAACTGATTATCATGGCATTTCATTTGTATTCACATTCAGTACCTATATTTGGATAACCTTGAGGCTTAATTAACCTATTTTAGTGAAAATATGTATATTATAACTTATTACATATGCAAACAACCATAATTAATTAATGCGATTAAGGTTCTTTTTACTTGTTTTACCATTTCTAAAAATACAATTTCAATTTGCATTCAACTTCCTGTATAAAATATTTCATCCTAAACGTCCATTAAGGCGCTTATTACATCCTGCATGCGTTTCTCACCATTGTGCTTGATCAACATTGTACTGAATAAAAAATAAGTATATTTAATTCAAAACACGAAAAACTTAGTCGACATTCGACGGCCGCGAATTGTTTCTTCGCGTTTGTGTTGTATTAATCTATTTGACGACGCCGTTGTCGATACGTTACATACATTCATCTTTGGAAATACGCTATTGAAATATTAGTCGATTATCATTGTGAGTGATTCTCACGCGGTTTTGTGGAGTCTTCAACAAGCATTGCTCAAGTAATGTTCACGACATTCGAAAGAAACTGTGGGACAGTTTCTCACGCGGCAGCCTTACCGAGAAACGTCCCCGCTGTTTCGTTCAACTCTTAGTTAATGATTCGACTTTTAATGAGTTTTCTTTTGGTGTACACGTTCACATTGTTGAACCCCCCGGCAAGCGGAAAATTTCTTAGATGCAATGTTATTAATTGGATTCAATTGAAGCTTAGTATTGGAAAGTTGCAAAGGAGGTAGTATTATGCCATATTCCGCAGTATCCACAGACTCGTTAAAGCAAATTACTCCTCGACACGTCGTAAAGACATTAACTTCACACTCGGAGAGCCGAGCATTGTTGGCGAGTGAAAAACACAGAGAGGAAGCTGTAAATTATGTTCGAAGTTTATACGATCGGCTGGTAATGGGCCGCGGTGTGCTCGCGAGCATGAGTGTACCGCAGCACTGCGCGCCCCTGCTCCCATAAGCTTCCACTGTAAGGAATATTATGTTGAAATTATGATTTTTAATATTTTTTACCATATTTACTACCTCTATAATATATTTATTATTAGCAAAAAATTGTTTTGCTTCAAAATGCTTTGCAAAATAATGTCCTATTACTAAATCTCCTGTAATCATTTGAAACCCAAATACATGGTTGCATTTTAAATAACGAAAGATACTGCTGTGAAGAAAAATAATAGCAGTTTTAAAACGGAGAATATTTGGAATTAATATATTCAGCTAAACCCTTTTTATGGCAACAGCAGTAAACCTCAACGGTTGCCGTTTTAAACCGAACGGAAGCCCTTAGAATGGTAACAAAAGATCAGTTGACTTTTAAGCGTTTATTAATATTTGTCCCTTCCGGAACAGCCCTTGCGAGAGGGTGGAAGCCGCTCAGGCAAAAACGGAAGTAGCATACGTCCGCCATACCTTGGTTCCGTAATTGGCGGCACGGGCTGCATTTCCGGTCTTGTTAAAGGAGATCCAATAATAGTATATTTCAGTGCTCTTTCGATTGAGGATAGAATGTGGCATAAAGTAAAACAGCTACTATTAAACTCGGTAACTTTATTTCTGTTGTTGCACGACCTTTTATGATCTGATATTATCTTATATGTTTTATTCAGTTATACACTCGAAGTCTAGACATTTTGCTCTTGGCCGAAAACATAACACTTTCATGTTTCAACTACAACAGTATTACATACTATAATGTTTATAACTTTACACACACTTGACCTATATTGGTCGGCAAGAATGTTTGGTTAGCGACACGTGGAGTGTGTCATTGAAATAGACTACTGTGATTGGACATTTCAGTTACGAAAATATTAAGTGTTCCCATTAAGAAATGTTATCCGTTTTGTGCTTCGTTGCGACACGCGCGGTGAATACAATTGGTCTGATGTCCTTTGCTTACGTGTTTAATTATGGCCGGCAAGTTTTATTGTCCCAGGCCATAGCTGTGTTAAGGCCTGAAGATACACCAAGGACAATCGACGTGTAATCCGGTCAATGGAGTCACGTTCTCTTTGTACCTATGTTGTATATAGGACGTGACATATTAGCATCGTCCAGACGCGCACCCTCAGATTTCGCGCCGTTTTCTCGAACATGGTTTTTGTCTAGTTCCCATAAAAAGATTAGTGAAGGGTGAAGGTGCTAATGCGTGTGTATACGCATATCCGGTCCGACGGGGTCCGTTAATTGGTCTGCGTAAAAGGGATATCGTGTAGCGGTCCCCACGCCCCTTGCCCCCGCTTCCTGTGCGCGACATCAGGCGACAGATGACAGGTCGAGATCGTGAAACACTGGAGAAATCCGCCTTAAAAGGTTGCCTGTCCAATTAAGCATCGCCTCCTGCCGGGTTTTGTCTCCTTTCAATCTACAGTCACGATTCCTTATAAGTTTCGACTTCATAACGGTATTGTTGGTGATGTCCATCTCAACGTGGTCTGTACGCATTCGATGAAATTCTCCGAATTATAATGTTAGCATATCGGTTGCATTTGGTTTATTTCTCGCCCCACCCATGATATGATTTGCATTAACAACATCTAGCTTGTTCCGAGAATGTTTTTGTTGTAGCTCGCGTGGTGCACACGTCGTTGGTCTTGTTTTTTCATTGTTCCCTCTGCTAATGAACAGGTTCGCCTCAATTATCTTACAATGATTATCGTTTTTATTCTGGTTCTCAGGGGATTGATTGCTACATAGTATTAATGCAAAACAGGTTAATTAATTTAAGTTTCGCAATCCACGTACAAAAATGTCTATGTGTAACCAAATGTGACTGCCTGTTGTTGAATAGTTGTAAATGGCATTTGAATGGGACCTGTTCCAGGGAGTGTCGATTGTAAATAGTTTAACTATATATTGTTGATACCCAAAAATGTATTTTGTTGCATTGTCTTATTTTCATTAACTTAATTTGATGTCGGTCGTTTGAGCCCATGATAACAGAACAGTGTTCAACACAATTCATACTGAATATTATCAGTTGTTGTTCAATATTTATATTGAAAAGTAACATCTAGTTTGAATAGGATACAAGCTATAAATGTATAAAATATTTTATTAGATTACCTGATACCTTCGCATTTCATATTCCCATACGCTCGAAGCTTGCGACCTGTCATCTTCCCATGACGAGTTTCTGGACTGTGACCGTCTTCACATGATTCACGTCCATGCCCATCGTACCGTGCAGCTCTAACTACCCGTTGCGATCTTGAATGAAATTACAGCCTTTCATAAACACAACACTCCAAGCCAAGTATACGTCACATCCTAACATTGTAGTCTGATGCAATTTTCCTCAAGGAAGAACTGAAATGATTCGCAGAACGGTTTGGCTGGGCCAAAATCTATGTCTAAGGTTATCAAAGGTGCCGTCCCGAGAACTAAACAATCGAAGACATTCCTAGAAGCCATCAATGGGTGCGCTGGTGCAGTGAATGGAATCGCACTCCTCTGCCGAAACAATAGGTGCTAACTTGCACATTTAGCAGACGGCTACCGAGAGGATGTGAACTGATTGCAGAACAGTTCATTGTGCACCGTGTAATTGCTGGGATTCACACGCTTTTTCAATATTAGTAGCCGTTTGAAGCAATCAGAGTTTCTAAATCACAAGTAACAAAATTAGCAATGTTATATCCGATAATCCAGTTTATTTTGGTAATTATTTATTTTGTTTTCAATGTGACATGTACTGTATGAAGTAAAATTGCAGTTTCACTGTAGGTACTACTGTCACATAAAAACCTTTTTGGTTCAAAGAAATTGAAATACTAATTATGTTTAGCAAAGTCGCAATGATGAAGAAAGTCACTGAGTGCAAACGGCTTCAAGCTGGCGGATTTGGAAATCTTTGGAGCAAGCCTATTTATCAGCAGTGGACGCCCTATGGCTAATGATGATGAATGGTATCAAACAGTGGTGACATGGAGAGCTTATAACGTTTGTTGGGTAATTGGTTTGTATTGCTTACACAGTTTCACATATTACCTTTGCTTATACGTAGTGGAAGCGATTCGGCGATGCGTCCGCGCTTTTGTTTATACAATGTTGTGTGTAAACAGTAAACACACGCCGGCGGGGCGCGTCAGTGGCGGCGGAGGCGACGGTGGCGGCTCCGTCTACTGACGCCAGCCGCTTTGTTTTTGTTACTAGACCGCGTTGTTATCATTCACCGCTAACGCCGACTGTCTACGGAACTTGGCCGGACAATGTCGCAAACAGTTATGAATGCGGTCAGGTCTCTGCTTAATGTACGTACTTGGCTTTTACACGTTTTGAATCTTGACGATCATAAAATTATTAATCCGCAGTTTACATCTAGGTAAATTGTTACGGTTCTGTACCTTTATTGGTCATCTCATTGCTATGGTCTTAGTTCATAATTTCACTATAAATATGTTTTTTTTTGTACGTTCAGTCGCCACTTTCTGGATTGTTATCTTTCTTATAATCCATCTTAGTATTTTGTTTTGTTTTAAAAGGTAAAAACGTACAAAATAAGAGATATATTTAACTAATCTTTCACAATATACTTAATGCAATCAATTTCTACGAGGAAGATCATTCGGGATTTTAGAGGCTATAAAGTATTTGATGTGGGGTTTTTCCCTAAGATCGCACGTGGAACGACGGCGTGGTAAACAGACTGATGGTTTATTTATTGGTATCGGTGAGTGGTGGACGGTTCCGGCCGGTGGTCGCGCAGGAAACCCGCAGGATATATCAGAATTAGAATCGCGAGCCGGCGCGGCGAACGCCGTTGCGCGCCCACTTGCGCTATGTCGACCGCACTTCCCATATCCGCTTATCAAAGCCCCAATATAAATCTTGAAACGTTTATCTTGATTCCCTGATTTATAAGCGCGATACGCGTGTAGAGATACCAGATACAACTCATTAGCTTCAGTTCCATTCTGAAGAGTAATTGTTTCATTTATGGTTACATACACGCCCTTATAAGTGTCAGATTTTGGTTCTTATATATTCACCACGAACGTTTTAAAAACACTTTCGCTGGTTTTGTTACCTGATGTGCCAGTGTGCTGCGATACCAGGTCTGTTAAAATCTTTGTGGCGTTTTATTTTCGACGTTTCTCGTTGTCCAGCGAACGGAAGTCATTATGCGCTTTCCGCTGCGCGATGTACTGCTGCCCTGTAAAAATGTATTCATTAAATCAGCGATTACGCGTCCACTCGATGGGTTTTTCTCTCATTGTTTGGCGTCGATTTCACGTCTCGGCCCAACTTGATTCGTGCGCTTTCAACATTTTAAATAGCTTCTGTGATTGTGGACAATGCGGCTGGTTTCGCTTTTTGATCGTCGAGTTGTATGTGCTTGTTTTGGTTCGGCTTTGCGTACACGGGTGCGACGGCTCGAGACTGAGGGCGGTCTGTCTTGCAACACTCGTGGGGGCTTGCGACAAATATTGACACGTCAAATGTTTGCCGAGCACAAAAAGCACGTTCCTCTCGCGACTACTACGTGCGTCACAGGCGGTGCGGCTTGAGCGCGGCACAGATAATACCCGCGCCTGTAAAACCATGAGATAACACCATGTTTGCACAAAACAAACCATGCTTACTTATTATATGTCTTAAGTATTGCTGGCACGGATCACTAGTCCTCGGATGTATGCGTCCTCACGTTCTATTTGCATAGCTCTATGGTTATGCGTTTTGTTGTCAGCTCAAGCACTCAATCCCTGCCATAGACCGGAGATTTTCATGTCCAGTTGGAAATGCCACGCTCGTGCCTAACTTGTGTGGACGATTCATTATTTATTGAAAAGTATTTGTCTGCGTATTGTTGGTCGAAACCTATGTGTCGTCGTTTTACAAAATCAACGTAGATACGTGTTTGAGTTCATTTGCCAACACATTTGCTGTCCGTAAACAATCGGACGCCAAGGCCGACGATGTTTACGCGCCTTCTAGCACTACGGCGCGAGCGCAACAAAACAGTCTAAAAGGAAATATTAACCGCATAATGTGACAGCGCATTATTTATTGTTCCGCTTATTACATAATTCACGAGCCAGATGTGTGAAGAGTGAAGACGTGAAGTGTAAAGACGGACGTTTTAGATATGGACGGATGATTGTAAGAGGATCACCAGATTATAAGAGTTGTAAAGCACCGCCCTGTTGGATTGCACACGGTACGGTGCCATGGATTAGTACCGAAAAAGTATCATGTGTCACGGTGGAAGACCTCTGCGTTAACCGTTCTAAAATCTTGCAAAGCTATAACAATGTGTGTTTACGATGGCATCGGATAAAGTAGCCATGTTGTCGCCTCTATAATCTGATAAGGCTTGTGACGTTTCAATAAGCCGCGATTTACTGGCATGTTGCGAATCGCCAGCGGAAACGAACGCCAGTAATGAGCTTCGGATGTCGCTCACCTATTGTGCCGAGCTAATAGATATCGACTTCCTTAGTTCGGCAAGCGGTGGCAACACCGGTCTATAATGAGGCATTGTTCGCGTGTCCACATCTTATTCTGTTTTCATTGCGTTGATTGGCTCTGTGAACCGATTGCTGAATCCTTTATTAGTGCAGTGTCCAATGAGTGACACCCGTTGGGTGGATCTGATATAGACGCATTTACAAATCCCAGTCGACGTTCCATCACGGATCTTGGAAGCAATTAAACCGATACAATGATAATAGCTGCGGAATTCGCTATTGATGGCATTAAGAACCGGAGAGCGACCTCGAATGGCAGGATTGTTAGTTAGCAGTTAACTCACCGTAATAAATTATCGATCACGAATTGACCCGGGTGCCTTCACACTTCATTAAAATATAATATTTGTTTTGAGGATTTGATTAAACAAAAATATTCAGTTTACTTTGCTACTTTCTGTTCATACTGTTATGGAGTTTGTGGTTTGGTTACATAGTAAAAGTTAACTTCTCTAGAGCTATACCATGGCTCTCCATACACATTACTTTATTATCAATCCAATCTTATCTTACTTTCTGCTGTGTCTGTGGTTGGAGAAATTCGTTTGTTTGTTTACAGGCATTATGTTGGCAACAGCTTTTTCTACCAAATGAACCATTGTCTTTAAAGAGTGAGGTCGTGAAGTCAAGTGAACAAACTGTATTTGTATTAACGAATTGTATGTATTTAACCATAAAAAATGAATAGTATTCGGTTTGTCAAAATTGAAATCTCCCGCTTTCGTATTTCTTCAACTTGTTTTATAAGTCTACGAGACATGCTCAGCATTCTCAGTTGTGCGGGTATTTATTATAAAATATGTAAATATTAAACGTTGTCTGTGACGTTATCAAGTAGTGTTCATGTTTTTATCGACGCGGCCCCATTGTTAAATAGAACGCAGTGAATATAAAAGCACATTAGCAGATGTTATAAGTGGCTCCATCATTAGTAGCAGACGTAATCCCCCGGCGGCACGCGCGACCACGCACCACTTAAGTGGGTTAGCATGCTCCTCCTGGAATGTCCAAGGCCGAAACAATCAGTTACCTGCTCTACGTAATACGTAAAAAACGTTCCAAATGACTTGCTAATCAAGACACGGTAAAAAAGATCCTTTCGTAAAAGTAAGCTAAGTATTCCCCTTAGAATTTACAAGTAAAACCGACGCAACTCGGTAAAAGATCGTCTCCGAAACCGGTTGTTGATGAAATTAAATTCGAAATAGTTGCCGCTGATGAATGGAATTACAAATCAAGTTCCAATATTAGCGTCCTTGATATAGTTAGACTCGTTTGACTTCCTGCTACGAGTCGTTTTGTAAACGCAGAGCACGTCACTCATTGAGACCCAATCAAAGGATCGTGAATGAGATGTTTACCGCGTATCGCTAGTGTCCATACATGATGCGCATGTGTGAGTGAGGCCGAGACTTGAATCGTTTCCTGTTATATCAACTTTATTATAAGTATCTTCGTTATCGATTAAAGGTTTTATACACAATAAAATTATGAACCAATCTTTTTGATTTTCCTGTTGGTGTTTTGGAATCATGCTAATAGGTTTCATTAGAATAAAGGTTTTGTTTTTTGTATTAAGTTGTGTTGGACATTGAACTTCAAGAGGTTCCTTTTTGTAATAAGTTATATGTAGAGGCGTTGGGCACGAGATAGAAGGCTCGGTGGGAGCAGGGTCGCGCGGCGGACCTGCCAAGGACAGCGAGTTCGTTAGGGCCATTCATGGATGTCTGCGCGCCTCCTCCCCACGGTGCGGAATATTTCCACCGCCGCGCCGCGCCGTGTGCTACGCTGCCCGATTGATCAGTTTATTTTAATCGAACCTAAGGCAAAAAGACACAACGCACAATCGTAGTTCACCGGATGCACTAACGAGTGTAAAATTTTTTAAACTTCACCGGGTCGCGTTAGTTTGTTTTTGTTAGTTGCGTTTCCGCTATGTCTATCCATAACTGAACTTTATACGGGTACCGGCATAGTCTTTTACTGCTTGTTACCTGTTGTTGCTAGAACCTACGAGATATTAAAATACCTTTATACGAGTATCAAACGGCGCGGCGTCTACTTGTAATAAAATGTGTCCACCGTTGCTAGACGACGTTTGTTTCCTGCTTTCTATTCATCGTTTGAATAGACCTTAATAAACAGGAGATGAAGTTTTTCATCTGAATAGGAACGCGTCGACTGTGTAGGCAGTAAAGTCTTGTGCGTAATAAGCATAACACATTTTAAAGAGAACCGTGAATGTCGCAGTGATGATGGACGTATTTCACATTTATTTTTGTCACTTTTGTAAAACTTTTACGGGGTTTTACGACTGGTGCATTCCGAGATGTGTTTTCGAAATGAAATATTAATGTACTTACCGGCAACCTTCGCCGGTGCGCCACCGACATTGGCCAATTGCCGAAACGGTCTAAGGATAACGTGTCCACTCATACCAAATTGGTCTTTAAGTGGGTGGTAATATGTAACGAAATTAATCACGTTGCGCCGTATCAATACAACAGCGTATTTGGGACGTGCATTGTGGGCAATTCGTCATGATTTGCGTATGTAAATCAATGAAGTTTGGTTGTGCGAGCGTAACGGTATTTTCGTCGGTCCACGGCAGGAAAGCGGATGCTATAAACACACTTTCAGCGGTGTACTCATCCAGCCATACGTACGTCGCTTTTGGCTTTTACACGCTCATGCCTTAGGAAGCGGTCGATCTGCACTCTGCACATAGAAGTACAGGAACATATTAAACGCAGTTTAATATTCGTGCTGGGCCATATCCTTGTAGGATTAACGCTGCATCTCGCATCCTCGCATACGCCATAAAATTGTTGAACCCTAACCAAACATTCCTGACGTCGCCTAGAGGAATTTTAGAAGAAAAACGTAATAAACTCTTATAATAAATTCAGCGGGTGCCACTTTTATATCCGATTCAACACGGGCAATAAATTTTGTCTAGACGTTTTAATTATTTATAGCCTCTCTTCCTGATGACAAGGTTTCCTTGAGTTGATTTATGATTTTGACAGGTTCATGATGTTTCTAACATAACTAAAATGTTTTTGAATTACACAAAAACGAATCCTGTTCGCCTTGGGCGGTCACCGCTCACATGTTATTAACTGGGAGCTACCACGAGAGAGAAGCAAATGATTCTGTTCATTGACGTGCAAAGCCATTCAGATTAGGGTAGACAAAAAAGTGTAAAATACATTTCTTATTACTTGCATAACCACGACCATCACTATTACTAGTGTGATCGATCCTCTTATCGATTTAAAGTAAAATACGCGGGCGGATAATCTGATTTTGATAGTCATTAGCAAATTGACAGCGTAGACTTCTTAGTCTTTGTTTGTATGGTCTGCACGCCACTGTTTCTGTTCAATGCCCATATTTTTATTTCAACAGAGCTTCGGTTTCATTCTTTTTGTTTTTTCGACATAATATCGCAGCCGGCGAGGAAATTCGCATGTCACTGGAATAATATCCGATGTCGAGCCGTACTCGATTCACCGACATGCGACAGGTTCCGCCATCTGTCATGTTTTTGAAATTTAAATTACACCGAAAAGTGACATCTCGTATCGAAGCTCTTGTTCGCCTCTTTGTGATTGGAGGCCGATATTGTACAACAAAAATAGCAACATAAAGATAATGCCAATGACAGTGATGCATACATACATTTGAATTTGACCATAAGCAACTCCAACGACAAGTGATGCTTTTAATATTCACGATAAATATTGCATATTTACATACATACACACTCACGCCTGCATCCCACAGGGGCAGGCAAAGACTATTGATCGCCATAAACTAAGATCCTGACACACCTCTTTTGCCTCTTCCACACTTATGTATATTTTCACCCATTTCCGCCGGTGAGGGAGTACCCTCAGTGAGGAGTACCTCACTAGCCCTTTTCGGAAAAGATTCACTTATTTGACCCATGTATGTCCTCCTCGGGCGCCCTCTTCCGATCCTTCCATTCACTTTCGCACGATATATATCTTTCGTAAGTCGCCTTTCATCCATCCTCTCCACATGCCCAAACCACCTCAAAATCCCTTTATCAATTCTAGTCACCACATCATCCTTCTGCTTACAACGATCCCATATCATGCTATTCCTCACATGATCAGCAAGGGTGACTCCACACATACTGCGTATTTATTGAAAAAAATA
This sequence comes from Clanis bilineata, assembly GCA_036417725.1. NCBI lineage: Eukaryota > Metazoa > Arthropoda > Insecta > Lepidoptera > Sphingidae > Clanis > Clanis bilineata. The sequence goes on along the minus strand of CM071146.1, from coordinate 3,520,731 downwards.
AGACCTCTATAAAGCAGGAGGAAGCAGGAGCAAGAGGTCTAAATAACATTATCAAATATCGTACAAATAAAATGTTTTTATGTATTTGGTGTTGACGTAAACTCTCGCTTTTACGGCGTTTAAGCGTTGCAAGTAAAAGTTTAAAGGGAAATGTGTCTGATATTTGTTATGTGCCTTCGACAAACGCAGCGCTCTAGCGGCGCGGTTGTATGGTGAAAGTACTATGATGCGAGGGCGGTGCCACATTTTCTATCGCTTATCATAACTGTGACACATTTTTATACATTCACTTCCTATAGTATTTTAATGCTTGACCACACCCCCGTTGTGGATTGCAATCAAATGTATTATAATGTCGTACGTATTATCTGGTATTACTTTTTATAAGATGTTAATAAACTCGTTTTCCCGGATAAATAAATAATCATTGTCAGTGTTCGATCGGATGCATTTAACGATTATATAATTGGACGCAATTAAGGATTCACTTTTTGTAAAGATGTAAGAACATACACAGAAGAGTTGTGTATAATTACTGCCTATTTCAGGTTTTTATACTAGTTATTGATAGTGTTAGCCCTGGTTTCCAACATTACATAAAGATATTGTCACTAAAGTGTCGCAACTAGTAAATGTTAGTTACATAAAACTGTGCTTTGTTAACAACGAACTTTTGCAACACCGATTTGTAGGATTTGTGATAATAACGAAAGAAGTTTGTTTAAAAGATATGTCTGAAGCTAATACACACTCAGAACTCAGTTTAGTTGTATGTTAGTTGTTCGTTTCTCTGCTCACACGTTATATTTTTAATTTTACAAACAGATTAGACTCCATTTCAATTTTACTTTATTTTATTTTATTTTTAATGTCATAATTTGTAATTTATTGTATTTTATCGCATCAAATACGTGATTTCGACATGCTTAATTTATAATATAATAAAAAATAAAAAATATAAATATTGAAGGCTGTTCTATTACAAGGATGTTTGCAACTGTAATTATTGTTATACTAGGCATGCATAATATTATGATAATTAATTTGTAGCTATACCTATGGATGTATTAGTATACACAGTGTTGTTGCAACTAAATAAATAAATAAATAAATAAATAAAAAAGATTGGCAGACGAGCAGAAAGGTCACCTCTTGGTCTTTTTCTACATGCCATTATCTCACCTTAATGTGGGGTTCACGCAACATGCATTTTCAAGCATGTTGCAGAGAGGATTTGGCGTAGTTTTTACGACCGGCCGCCTGCCTGATGTCAACTCCCTATGAGGGTTCCAGTCCCGGGCAAATTAAATTAAAAAATTTGCTTTGCCCGAACTGGGAATCGAACCCAGGACCTCCCGGTTCACAGCCCATACATGCTGCCACTAGACCATGGAGACGACCAGCCTATATCTATAATACTCGTAATTTACAAAAAGAATATCTAAAATATCCATCGATCACAAAAATGTTATCAGAAAAAAATCTGTCAATCGCACCAAGAGAGCTTTTTATACGCACAATTGTTAAAGAGCTTATGTCCCCCGTACTGCGGCGGTGCTTGGAATTTTTTAATCTAACACGAGAATGATGGATCGTGTCATGATGGATGATACGAGAGTCGAGACTAGACGGCCGGCGACCGCCCTTCTGTTGGCACTTCCTCTCAATATAGCGTTAATTTAACGAGCTTCCATTTCTATTGCATCAAATACGTCACCAATGTGTAATTGTAATGCTCATTTTGTTCCTGGTTTGCGCAATGTGCCGCGAGTGACTTCCCGTCTGTTGCAAGATGTTATATAAGTGTAGAGTGTAAACATTGTTAGGGAACGTACCCATATTACGTGACCCGTTCAGGGGAAAGGGGTCTTCAAAATACCACGCTTGGTCACAGGGCCGGGGGAGGGGGTCTTAGTTTACGTCACGTAGTCAATATCTTCTAGGGAAATCTTGTGCTTTTTCGAGCTATATGCAATTATGGCGCGCAGCGGATAGCACTTTTTAAAGTCACACGTGGCGACACATAATAATATTTTATTTCTTCGACAACAATGATTTAAAACCATATTTATAAACTAGAGTGGAGGGGGGAGGTGTTGGCATATTCTACGGTTGGTCACCGAGGAGGGGGGGGGGGTTAAAATTGTAAAAAAAAAAATGGGTCACGTAATATGGGTACGTTCCCTTAACAGTGCGTTAGTGTAAATAGGACATTATTCGTGTAACTAGAGCCTCGCTCGAGGAGTGGTGTTGCCGCCCTCGGACTATGTGTGCCCACGCCCGCCTGCGTATGTTCGCTATGGACACGACACCCTACGCATTCACTGCTTTTGTAAAAGTGCCTCTATATTCAACTACGGTGTTGCTTAAACAGTTGCTAAAGACCTAGTGTTGCCTCACGTGTCTTATTTGGAGCTGAAAAGAATTGCGGTCAGTGTGTGGTCTGTATAATGAGCTTTAAGGACAGAACATCCTTGGTATAGTGACAGCGTGTGTGGTCTGTGGATCTAAAGGTCAGGACCTTCAATCCAAAGGATCCAACCCAGGGGTTGGATTCCTTGGTCGCGTGTTTTTCTGTCATGATATACCCGGGACTGGATCCCCAGAGGAGAGGAGTATTTTCGTCAACAAATTGGATGTATTTTAAGTACATAATAGTCTTCTGACTATTATGTACTTAAAATACCAATTAAAAATGCCAATGCTTAAAATGCCAATCGCGTCTGCGAGATTAGCAGACGCAATCAACTTGCAAATAGGCTCATAATTGAAGCTGTCAATGCACGTATGGGCCTCGTTTGAGTTGCGAGTGAAAATGTTCTAAACTAGTTACGCGCGGCCGCAAGGCGACACCCACAGTGAGATTTATCAATCATCAAGGATCTACTGAATGGGATCAATAAGTATGGTGAATGTGGTGGGCGCAGGCGGTCGCGGCACGGGCGTCCGCGTCGGTCGTCGAACTGCGCGGGCGCGATGTGGTGCGCTCTAATTCAATTTAACGACAATCCACACACTGTACACGGCGACAATCTCCGCTGTCACCGTCGTCACTCGCCCGGCATCGCCCTCGGGTTACCCAACCGTCATTATGTTACCGTTGTATAATGTTCCAACATAAGCCCTTGGATTATTACCAGATTTTAATTTCATAACTCGCATTGAGCGGTTCCGTATTGTGCGTCGGACATCATTATGATTTAACGCTTGACGCTAAATGTCCAGCTTTAAGAAGCATAGCGCTCTGTTGAATAAGTAGTGATTGTGTCAAAGGTTTCATATTTCAACGGATTTATATTACTTTGGGCGTACGTTTTATGTTAATGGAACATCGGAACACATTTAACTACGCACAAACCGCGTCGTATACGTCTACAAATAGAAATATTTATATACGTTGTTTTATAAATACAATTATTATCCTCGGCATGTCCCAGTGTTGGTAAATACAGCGAAGAAATATCTACATTCCGCTCAAAGTGCATCACAACTATTGTGCTAACATCACATTTAACTGAGACCGGATCTGCAAGGATGGGCCGTGTCACCTTGAATGCCGGATGCCAGCATTCTGTCGGAGGAGCTATCGGCCGTCAATCGTGTGAGCGTCTCGCCATATATTATAGTCGTCTGTCTGTTTGTCTCAGCGGCTGTGAGGGCCGTTTTTATTTTACGACTATTGACGTCCGCTCCGTCCTCCACCATCAAGGTCGACTTTTCTTATAACCAACATACGGGGCACTGATCGGAATTATAACCATGCGTATTTATGACTTGACGGCAGTCGGCACGTCGCTAGCCGTCGATCAAGTCACAAGGAAATGGAGGGGAATCTTTGGAATTTAAACACATAACATAAGCTCACGCCTGTATCCCCGAAGAGGAAGGCAGAGGCGCACTAGCCAACTAGTACACCCATATTTCGCAGAGCTTAGTTCCGTCTCAGATGTGATAGGGGGCGAGCCTATCGCCATATAGGGGACAAATTCCAGAGTCCGGGCTGATATGGAAGAATCCAATATCACTGCCCGACCCGGGGATCCAACCCGAGACCTCAGGACGGTAGTCATACCGAAATACAACCACGCCACTGAGGCAGTCTTCAGTCCGTCTCTTTGGAATTTGTAATTGGATTAAAAGATGGTATTGATGTGCTTATCAAGCTGCACCACCATGAAGAATCTTTGATGTTAATCAACGATGAGTGGTAGAAAAGCTAGAAACTTCGTAATTTGTAGTAAGCAGTAAAAAGTGGCCTGAATATACCGTTGTTATTATTGTTCAAGTATGTTTTCACTGCATGTGAAAACAAATATCCCGTCCGGATGGGATCATACAGTGCGAGGCGGTCCCGAGAATTCCGAGGGAAGAGCTTGCCTCGTTTCTGAAGTCCACAACGGAAACGGATTGGACGTGGGCGACGCCTACGGTGTGCGCGCTGACCGCTCTCAACCCGCACAAGTGACAAATTTAATATCATTATCTATTTCTGAGGCATCAGGCACATCATCTCGGCTCTCGCAGCATTGTTTCCGCCCGTCCAGGTACATTCTCGACTCGTGCGGAGTGGCGAGTGGCGACGCTTCCAAGGTCGAATGCATTACCGATCAATTACACGGCAAGTGTTTTATTCTTGTTTACTCTGGCTGCGTGTTTATACATTGTAATGTTTAACACGTGTGTGCTAAGTCAATCTATTATTGAAGACTAATGTGACAACGCCCGTGAATATTGAGTGGGCTGTGGGCATATTTCTTTAGCATTCACGCATTGTGTTCATTTTTTTTACTCGGTGTAGGTATGTGTGCCTCAATTTGTAACACTATGAGTTGTTTCCGCATCCGCCATTGTACGTTGTCTACTGCAATTTAATCATCTCTTGAAGTGACAAGATGTATTAGTACAGTTTTACGATGAATATTGTGTACGTCACTGGCAGTGTCGGCTCTTCACTTTGCGCTGTAAGGTCGAAAATTGTTTAGTGAATCGAATTCAGTCGTTCCCTTTGATGTAGAAAGGGAATATCGACAAAGACGGATGTCCGGTGCCGGTCAGGATTTGTTTCACACGAATGTTGCGTTATGGCTCCACGTCTTAATAAGAAATGAAAAATGTATTTTTATTAGCCATCATAATCTATTTATAAATTGCTGTTTATAATTTTTTTTTTGTTATTTTCCTTTTGCCGTCAATATGGGCTGTCAGAGATTTTGCGCTGTTTGAAGATTAAATCCAATGATGTGTGGGGGACGGCGTGCACCAACCGTGTTTACCTTAAAAATTAACTGTCTTTTATCACATGAGCATTGGAAACCGGGGCTTCTAAAATCCTTCCGGTGCTTTTGATATAGCGGATAAACGCGGCGTCCGCACTTGTCAAAGGGCTTGTGTGTTTGTCCGCTCGTGCTTGGGTAAACATAATATTATGTTGCCCGGCGCGGTTGTGTAATTTTAGCTTTTTGTACTTTTATTGCATTTGTAGAGGGATCCGATTTAACCTTTACGTATATAGGTACGTAGGCCTATGTTCAGCAGTGGACGTCCTGGCTGATGATGGTCATGATGATGATGATACACGTCAACGAAATTAATAGTTTTCATGCGAATCTGCCGAATTTGTTTTTGTTTACAGTGTGATGGAAGGGTTTATTTAGAGATCAGTCTAATTGCTCAGGCACAGAATACTCAAGGATAAATACTGCAGTCGTACCTACCTATAGTTTTCTAACAACATATTATCGTGTTCGAGAGTAGAAAGTACATGTTATCGTTGATACGTGTTTTGATGTAAATCATTGTAAGAGATTTGAAACATGCAGGAACACAAGTACGAGCGGTTCAAGTCACAGGTCTAATGTTTCACATAAACACAGGTACGCCCACTAGGCCGCACGAGGATAGTATCGGTACCGTTACTGTCGTTTGGTATTTGGCGAGCGGTTCGAAGCATTTTGCATACAATGCCCATGTTGGTAAGCGCTTGCGCAACCGCGCGGTCATCGGGCCGGATGCGACGACGCCGGCGCGGCTGTGCCGTGCCGAATTGTGTGCCTAGATGTCTGGTCTAGATATGCATTGTGATTGCCCCGCGAATGCCACCTAGGTCGTTAGCTCGTGCATTTAAATTACAAATAACCAATAGGCAATCCGTAGTGGCTGGTGGTGCGATCAATCAAGTGGAATGAAAATTAATGGTATATGAAGTCTGTATGGGACGGTAACCTTGATGGACACAAGCGCAAGGTCACCAGGAGCACCACGAGTACATGCACCGCACGTTGTCCGAACGATGCCGGTGCTCAACATCCGGTCACAGCGCTATGTAAATCAGCGCCACACTTGGACACATGATTGTACAAATGTCCTTGAGTTTGTTTGAATCACTTTTTATTCTCTGTGCACGCGTTATAGTTGCTCATCTAGTTGTCACATCTATTTAATTTGGATCTGAGTAATTCTTATAGTTCAGCTGATGAATTAATTCCGAATATACTTTGTAGCTGCTTAAAATGTTTTTACTGGACCAGGCTCATTGAAAATACGAAGCTTTTTCAAAGAAAAATTGCTTTTAATTAGGATAATATCTTTTGGTTTTCCCCTCAAAACCTGTAGGCGACACATTGTGCAACACATGTTCTTACTTAGTTTCCTTGCTAAGAGTTTCGTTGTATTGAGGTCTAGTCTTCTAGTTTGGAAAAAATAAAATCAGAAATTACTGGACATCATAAGATGTAGCTACTTGTGTTCCAGGTATACGAACGTAGTGTAGTTGCATCGAGTTCTTTATAATATAAAGCTCTTGGTGTTGTTGGTACTTTGATGGTCAGACTTTCCACCAATCGAACTCTCGAGGGGCTTGCGGCATGACTTGATAGTAGGTTGAGACGGGTATGGGGGTATCCCTGTATCTGCATCGGTCATCCGCCTGTCTTGTCGCAAGCCCCTCGATTTGCTTCTTCCCTCTTCGGATTCGGATTGTGAAGAAGCATAGATAGGCCGGCATGATTCTGACAACCACTGATAAACACAGTGTTTGTCAGTGTTGGTTAGTTTTTTTGGACTGCACTACGCTTACCATCAGGTGCAGTGTAGTCACTTTGCCGTGCCCGGATAAAAGAAAATTTGCTTCATTTCGAAAAATAAAACCAAGTGCCATTCTTTATCGAATTTAATTAGTCAATACTCGTTTTAATAAACACTGAAACTTTCCGAACACATTCCAATTGAGGTAACCATTCAGAAATAAATTGAGCCAAGTGGCAAGCAATGAGCTGAAGTTTATGCGACCTTCGATCTTTACCCGCTTTGCAAGCGCATTGGAGTCGCACTCGCTCGAGAATACGAGAGCATTGTGCGGCCGCCGGCCTGCGGACGACGCAAAGGATCCGCGACGCTTATCTGCCAAGATCGATTGTCCGTTCCGGCATAACGCCAGCATTGAACACCACTATCTAGAGTTCATCGTCCCATATACATGTATTGTGCAATAAATGCAATATTGTAATGTTACATTCGTAGTCTGTCGTCACGTTGGCAGTAAGGACGTTGCGCTCAAAATAGTTGCTGAAATCGTAGGAACGGCATTGATAGTAATTAAGTCGGATTTCATCAACGAATGATGGAACGGTTTGTGTGGTGAATTGAAATTATGATGTTGATGTAATACTAGCTGTATAGAAGACAGTTAAAACAATTTGGTTGAAGATGTATTAAGCATATAACAGTGGAGAACAGGATAAATTCCAAGATGTAAATGCTTTACATTACCCAAATTACAATACATGTACATATACATACATAATATCACGCCTGTATCCTATAGGGGTAGGCAGAGACTATGGATTTCCACTTCGCCCGATTCTGACACACTACTTTTGCTTCATCTACTTTCATCAATCTCTTCATACATTCGCGTCGGTTAAGGGTACTTTTTATCTTACATATACATGTAAACAGTTGCAAAGTAATGAAATGTAAAAGCATTGACCATTTTTTTTCATCTGATGCTTTTAGACATCCCACACGAGACATCGCGTTAAATATTTTTGCAATTACAAGTATCATCAAAACATCCGAAAATAAAAAATGTAAAGGAATTAGAAAGTTAATTCTCTTGCCATTCATCTGTGTCACTAATATTATATCACAAGTCTATTTACACAAGAGGTCTAACACTCTACGCATCATCATACATTTATGTCACAAATATTTTTAAACACTTCGAATAACTCGCGTTCAATTTACTGTGTGAATGAAGTTAATTAGAAACTCAAACAGTGAATACTGAATAGAGAAAGTGTGCATTATATGGTATTATTTTTATTTAATTTTGTAAGATTATCTCAGTCGCGCGCCGATCGGTGTGAGAAGCGCACGCGTATAGAGTGATAACCAGTGCGTCTCATTACATTGTTATTTAGCAGCGCGCGCGGCGCGGCGCAGCGCACGCGAGTGCGTCGTATCGAATAAATACTTATGGCAAACGAGGCGGAGATGGACGAGCGAGAATTTATATTATCGCCGGATAATATCTTATCCGACAGTTCTTTATCGAGATTGAAACGACTGAGAAGTGACGATTTCGAAGAGGACGAATTTATTCCAGTTACTCGCAAACCAAAGCGGCGTTATAGAAATGGAAATAATATGGAATCAGTCGAATCTGATAAACAATGGGGATCGTTACCGACACATACCCGGGACATGTACGAAGTAATTGTAACCTCAACAGAGTCATTGCCTAAGCAAATGGCATTAGCAAAAATGTTAAAAAATTTAAACATCAGAGATATAATAAAAATTAAGTACAAGGGTAATCATAAAGTAGTTTTTTCTTTTGAAAATAAAATGAGGGCAGAGGGACTATTGAGATGTGAAGAATTAAAAAAAAAAGGTTATAAATTTCAAGGATCGGACGAAATGAATTTTAGATACGGAATAGTAAAGAAAGTGGACCTTGAGTTAGAAGAAGAAGAATTAAAAAACATATTTGAATGTGACTATTCTGAAATTGTATCAATCTTACGTTTAAAACGACAAACAAGTGAAGGTAAATGGGTCGAAAGCGAAACTGTTCGCATATGTTTTAAAGGTATCACTATACCTCCGTATGTTGAAGCATATGGTTGCAGGTTTATGGTGGAACCGTACATTTTTCCCGTTTCCCAATGTTCGGGGTGCTGGAGGTTTGGACACAGAGTAAAATTTTGCCCTACTAAGAAAATTTTTTGCCCAAAGTGTGGTTTGAATCATTCTAACTGCGAGACAAAAGATTTCAAGTGTATCAACTGTAAAGGTCCTCATATGTCAATAGAAAAATCGAAATGCCCTGCATTTCATAGAGAAAAAGGTATCCGATCTATAATGAGCGATGAAAACTGTTCATACAAAAAAGCCTTCGATATATATCAAGAAGCTGAAAAATCTAAACTTCAATCAAAGGATAATGTCATTGTGATAGACCTGGAATCGATGGAGGTGACAGAAAATGTTGTAGAACAGATACAATCGGGACAGTATAGGGATGCTTTGTTGTCTACAACAGCTATAAACGGGAACGAGGATGGCAATGTCTATACCGAAGAATTTTCAAAAAAAGAAGGACAACTAAAGAAAAAGAAACAAAAGAAGATAAGTAACGAGAATATTGAAATTCAAAGCGAGATAGAAGCAGAGAGCAGCAGAGACCTACAAGATAAAATTATAAATAATAAGGGGGATAAACCAAAGAAGACAGGATTTAGTTTTATGAGAATATATAATAAATTAAAGGAGATAATTGGTTCAGAGAGATCACTGGAAGATAAAATAAATAACCTTTTATGTGTCGTTTTTGAAGAGTGTTACACTTATATAACCGAGGTTTTCAAAGTAGAGGATTGTGTTGGTAAAATCCTATCCATAATTAAAAATGGATAACAGTTGTTCAGTACAACGTTTTATTAACATAGTCCAGTGGAACGCTCGAAGCATCAAACCGAAGCAGTCAGAATTCGAATGTTTTTTAATTGAACATAAAGTGCACATAGCTATTATTACAGAAACTTGGTTAAATAGCGATATTAATATTAATATAAGTAACTATAATTGGTATAGAAAAGATCGATGTGACTCATACGGCGGAGTGGGTATACTCGCTCACAAGTCTATTAAAGTTGAGGTCTGTCCGTTTAATTTGACTAACACTGGTATTGAAGCCATAGCAATTAGCACGTTAAATTGTAACTTTATTTCAAAAATCGTATGCATTTACTGCCCATCATCGATTTGTACAACCCAATCTGATTGGGATGAATTATTTTCACACTTTAGTACTAAAACATTAATAGCCGGCGATTTTAATGGGCACCATAAGAATTGGTCTTATAAAAATGATAATAGAGGATTCAAAATTATGGATTCTTCTTTAGAGCATGGCTTTATTTACATGAATGATGGTAGTGTAACGCGAACCGAATACGTTGATAATTTCTTACAAAAATCATCTCCAGACATTACATTTGCGTCTTCGGATATAATTATTAATTTTGATTGGACTGTCCTTAACGAAAATTTAGGCAGTGACCACTTTATTATAAAAATTTGTACTAACTATCAAGATATAAATCATTACATTAAAAGACGAAATTACAAAAAGGCGGACTGGAGTTTATATTCGGAATTGATAGACCATGCAATAAAACGTAGTTCCTGTAATAATCATTTAGATATACAAAATAGATACAATGAGTTTGTAGGGATAATTAACCGATCAGCTGATAACAGTATCCCGAATTTTAAAATATGTACTGATCCACAGCGCAAATTTATACCTAAACCGTACTGGAACGCTGCCTTATCAAAAATTGTAGCTCAACGGCGATTAGCACTTAGTACTTTTCGTCGTAATCCAACGCCTGATAATCTCACGATATTAGAAAACAAGAATAAAATTGTTAAAACAGAATTATCTCTGGCAAAATCAAAGTATTGGAGGGAGTTCTGCAATTCTGCTAATGAATCCACCTCTTTATCGGATATGTGGCGTCGAATGCGGTGGTTAAAGGGATATCGCAAAAATAAGTTTCAAGCGCCCGCTGAAAAGAAACTAGAGTTGTTACGTAGTCTTGCTCCTGATGACGTTAGAATTAAAAAACCGTCGTTTGTATCGCGAAATAGTATATTAGAACAAGAATTTAGTTTGCATGAATTTGAAATTTGCCTAAAAAAGAAAGATTCGGCTCCCGGAAATGATAATATCACATATTCAATGATTTTTAATTTACCTTTAGTCGGAAAACAATTTTTAATTAATTTATATAATGATATATTTTATTCTGGATATGTACCAAAACAATGGAGAGATATTAAAATTGTACCTATCCCTAAAGCAGTTCAATCTGACTCGACAGAGATCAAGTTAAGACCTATATCTTTGATATCGTGCATCTGTAAAATTTTCCATGTAATGTTGGCGAAAAGATTAGAATGGTTTATAGAAAAAAACAATATATTATCACCATTTACAACCGGTTTCAGAAAAGCTCAATCTTGTATAGACTCAGTAGCTCGATTAGTATCTTCTATTCAAATCGGATTTACGCATAACATACCTACTCTTGCATGCTACCTTGATCTTGAAAATGCATATAACAACGTACTTATAGATAAGGTTGTATTGACCTTGGACAGTCTAAACGTTGGAGCCATCTTATGTAACTATTTATGGGAATTTTTGAGTGAGAGACATTTGAAAATAATAGACGATTTGGGAGATAGCTCATCCATAGCCAGATGGTCCTCGAAAGGGCTCGCCCAAGGAGATCCAATCTCGCCTTTATTGTTTAATATTGTTACTTTTCAAATATGTCAGAATATTCCATCAGAAATCTCACAGTACGCAGACGATATTGTTATTTTTACAAGCAACAAGAACATTGAAAATAGCGTTTACATAATTCAAAATTCTTTAGACATAATTGTAAAGACTTTAGCTAAAATTGGTCTACATATCTCTACCAATAAAACAAAATTTTGCTTATACACTAGAGGACATAAACGTCATCAGATAGAATTAAACGTAAACAATATACCGCTATCCCGTGAAGCCAATATTAAATACTTAGGTATTTGGTTAGATCGGTCACTTCGATGGGGTAAACATGTTAATGAAGTATCAGAAAAGTCACTCAAGTTTTTAAATATCCTCAAAGTCCTAGCAGGATCTGGCTGGGGAGTCCACCCCAAGCACTTGCGGAGATTATATATCAACGTTATTAGAAGTCGTATAGATTTTGGGAGTTTTTTATATGACAATAGCGCAAAATCGCATACTTACAAAATAGATAAAGTCCAAAATCAAGCCCTTAGAATAATAGGTGGGTTCATCAAAACAACACCCATACATGTGATGGAGAGCGAGGTCTGCGTACCTCCTCTATTTCTAAGAAGACAATATTTGTCACTTAAATTCTGTCTTAAAGCTAAATCATGGACAAATGGTATAACCCTTAATTGCTTGAAATCGCTCAGTGCTCTTTTTGCTAGTAGATATTGGTCAAATAAAAAAAAACCGTTATTAATGGAGACATATAATATTATAAAAGATGAAAAAATATCGTCGTCAAACCCTCTTGAAATGTTTCGGCTTGACATGTGGCCCTCAAATATTAATGTTAAAAATATGGTTAAATGCAGTTTAGAATGTGTACAAACGGCAAAAAGAGATTATGATAAAACATTATTAAAAGTTGAAATACTAAGTGAACTAGATGTAAAATATAGAACATGGTTTAAAATATTCACAGATGGTTCAAAAAGCTCTGGCGTTTCTGGCGCCGCTTTATATGACTCCGCTTCTGGGTACGGGGAACGGTTTAAGAATTTATCTAATGTATCCATAATGTCGATGGAACTATTCGCTATCTCAGAAGCTTTAACATATATAAAATACCACATCAACTCGCACTTAAAAATTGTAATATACAGTGATAGTAAAAGTGCATTACAACATATAGTTAGCTGTTCTCAAGGGAATCGTGGTACTGCGATAGCCTATAGCATTCTCCGAAAACTGGAAGAATTTTCTGTAAACAATATCCAAATAGTACTACAATGGATCCCATCACATATAGGATTGTATGGCAACGAGGTGGCAGACCAATTAGCTAGATTAGCTGTGTCAGACAACTCAGAAAATATATACATTTTACCTTCATACACGGAACTTTTACCAAAATATAACAAAATGTATTATGATCACTGGAGAGAGTATTTTGATGAAAGATCGAGAACAAAGGGGATCTGGTACAAAATTATCCAAAGTCAACCACCTCGTCTGCCGTGGTTCATGGGAGACATATGTAGAAAACATGTTGTTATTGCACACAGACTTCGTTCCGGACATATGCCACTGAAGAAATTTGCATTCTGTATGGGAAAAGTACCGTCACCGAATTGTGAAACGTGTAATAAACCGGAAGATGTATACCATGTCTTAATGGAATGTGTCCGGAACCAAACTGAGCGGCAAAACATTCTAAGGAAGTTGGATGCTAATATTGAAGACATTGGAATGTTTCAGTCTATATTATGCAACCCGAATTCAAAGGAAGCCCTAATGGTGTATAAATTAGTCGATACAGATAATTAGTGTTTATGATAATTTTACTTATAAATATGTGGGGGGTGCGGGTGCGCATCGAGGTGGACAGGCGTCCACGGGTGCGCATGTGCACTGACCACTATTTCTTTATTTAGAGGTGTATATTTTAAGTTGGTTGTTTATATGTCAGAGAATATTTCTTTTGTTTACAGTATAGGGCTGTCATAAACTGTGTTTAAAAGCCTTTTAAATAAATGAAAAAAAAAAAAAAAAAAAAAAAAGATTATCTCGGCTCGAAGAACTTGATAATGGTGCATACATTTATGGCAGTAAGGCTCTCTCGATAAGGCGACGAGACGGTATCGGGTGTGGGCAACTTGTATCAATTGTAATTTGTAAGACGATGCTGCAGCCTGCATGCGGCCATGCGATCGGCTGTCACAGGCTTGACGGCTTTTGCTGCAATAAGATAAGCTGATTATTTGTAACTATTTAATACTCTAAGGGCGACTTGCACTACTATTACTAACCTACAGTTAGTCTTAACCTCAAGTTAAATTGGACCGTGTTACGCAGAAATGATCCAACCCACAGAAAAATTTAAAAAAAAGTTATTGATGCCAACATGTTCTAAACCATTAATAGACCATATTGGCGTCAACATTTTTGGTATTTTTGTGGGTTGGATCATTTCTGCGTAACACGGTCCAATTGAAAAAGAAATATATGAATGACATTTCATTCATTACATGTAGTTTACTACATGTAATTACAGATAATATATGACGACATGAAATTAATTACATGTAATGAATTATACGTTATTCATTTATTCCTTTTTCAATTTAGCTTGAGGTTAGGACTAACTGTAGGTTAGTAATAATGGTGCAAGTCGCAATTATATTACCTTCCATGTATTTTATGTAATTAAACGTTTCGATTATAGTTAATACCCTGACTGATCAATATCGCACATAATCGAAGAGTATTTTAAATATTATAACATTATTATAATCACATGATTTGAATCTGCTTGTAAGCGATTTGGATCTGAATGTAACGGAAAACTTAATTTTGTTATTTTCTATAATATATGAGTCGATAAATGAAGTAATAAAGAAGTGGATTGTTCTTAAATTTTGTTTTGACGTAGATTTATACTGTTATATCTAATTTGCTGCTCTCAGCGGATACTCAACTATTCTGGACATATTGCTCATAGGAATCCTGACTGTCTGGAAAAGTTGCTGATAGTTGGCCAGGTGGAAAGGAAAAGACCACTGGGTCGTTTACCTACCCGTTGGACAGTCCTAATAAAGACGCTCACTGGTATGCCAATATCGAAAGCTATTAAGACCGCCGACGACAGAACCTCGTGGAAGAGTATAGTGCATCGAGTGACACAACTTCAAGCTAGACACGACCTTCAGCAATGAAGATACCGACTAAGAAGAATCTTATTTGACGTGTACAGTGTAACATCTTCGAAGTCCCGTATCAACTTTTTTATGAGCACTTTGTAAATGATGTCACACTGATTACACGATTATAACATTTAACGTTTATTCTAACAGTAAAAATGTGTATTTAGAATATTCTCAAGTATTTTCTCGTTATGCTTCGTAGATAAGGAAATGTAGTTAACTTTAGTATCTCTGAATGTTATTTAAATGATAATGTTGTATGCCTTCAACGGTTTGTGAATGATGTCTCTCGTTTGCCAACGCTTTCTAGATTGGAAAGGACGTTTGCATATAAACTGCTTTATTCCTGACGTCAGGTTTTATAGACTCCCAACATAACTCTTGCAAAGTGCTGATATTTCGGTGACTATAAAATCGACGCGAGTATTTCACTTGTAAACATTGTAATGATACTAGCTATGAAGTATGTATTTAATTGACTGACTAGTATTAATTCAATTTCAATTAATTGATTGATTGACAGCCTCCGTGACGCAGCGGGCGAGTAGCCGGCTGTGAAGCGAGAGGCCACGCGTTCGATTCCCGCATTGAGACAAATGGTTGTGTGGCCCACAGATATTTGTTTCAAGTCTGGGTGTTGTGAAACCGAAAGTCTCTCATAGTCTCTGACATCCACGATACAGGTTATACCTAGTGTGGGGTCAGGACTAGGTGTGTGAACTGTTGGGTGTATTTTTTTTATTTAGCGATGTGTATATTAATAGTTTTAATAAATGCAACCTATTTAATAAAAAGACTGCCTCCGTGGCGTGGTGGTATTTCGGTACGACTACGGTGCTGAGGTCTCGGGTTCGATCCCCGGGTCGGGCAAAGTGATATTGGATTTTTCCATATCAGCCCGGAGTCTGGAATTTGTGGCCGATATGGCGATAGGCTCGCCCCCTATCACATCTGGGACGGAACTAAGCTCGGCGAAATGTGGGTGTTCTAGTTCGCTAGTACGCCTCTGCCTACCCCTTCGGGGATACAGGCGTGAGCTTATGTTTATGTTTATGTTTATTTAATAAAAATCAAATAGACAAATAACTCTTCAAATAATGATGCATTTGAAGAACATTCAGTTACTTGTTAAATTCAGATATTAATCAAACTTAACAATTTGTTTCTGCAGCCTATTATAACTGCAAAAATCTTTACATTTCGTATATATGGAACATATGGCAACACTGATTCACAAGAACGCAGTTGCAAACCCGGTCCGGGCGAGGAAACACTTCGCGTGGGAACGATGCAGACTGCAGCTCGTTAGTGGAGCCGGCCAGCCCTGGTCCGCTGCCAGAAAGATACCAACATCCGCCAACCGTGGGAACACTGCAAGCCTATCGATATATTATATCGAGACGAATCCAAATTGAGGAGTTTATACGAGCGATTTTAACTGCCCTAATTCAAATGCAATTATTGTAATTGTAGGTCAAAAAGCCACACTGCAGTCACACGTAAGGGAAACTACTGTCTAGTAGGTATGCTGTATGACACGGGAATTTATAGTAGGATTGCTAATTAAACGGAGTAATCTGACATTTCCAATGTTGCCACTTTTTCATGAAATTTAAATAGTGCTGTGGTAAAAAGATCAAGATTATTTAAATATTTCAATTCAGTGAATCATTTCATTCTTTTATTTTCTAAAGTCCAAGTTAAAGTCGTAATTCCTACCTAATATGTTATTAGTACTGCATGTATAGTCAATTATAGTCATAGTAAATTACTGAATGCTAAGTTATGGCATGTCTACTGCAATTATAGTCATGGTTCATTATAAACAAAACTTACAAAAGCTATGAATATCCTGAACGCAATTTTCCTCAAATAATAAAAGTAATATTTGTAATTTTCACTGTTATCATTTCGCGTATCTGTTGTGATTATTTACGCAAAATTATTGACACTGTCTTTTACTCTATGGGTTAAGCTGAAATTTCTAAAAATTCGCAAAAAAATTAAATTTTGCTAGCTAGTTCTGAGTTATTGTATCTTTGAATGATAAAATTTAACTAGATCAATCACTGTGTTTTAAAAGTAAGCAACATTATTTCGGGAAGTGACATTTCGATCTGTCAGTTTACTCCGTTTAATTGGCAATCGGACTATAGTGTCGTTCTTATTTATGGTCGCTGTTTAAATCGAAATATTTGACAGTTTTGACTATTGTGTATTAAAAGTAATGATTTACGTTCCCAACGCCCGAATGGTCAAACGCTCTTCAACTTTAGCAGCTTCTTGCATTGATTATCGACATACAATTTTGACAGATAAGGTGGCCTTAAACGACATAAGGCGACCTTAAGTGTATGAACATTCGGCAGTAATCCTCGTAAAATAGCAGGTTTACGCCCGAATGGTCAAACGCTGCTCAACTTTAACGGCTTCTTATATTGATTTTCGCCATACAATTTTGATAGATAAGGCGGCATTAAACGACTTAAGGTGACCTTAAGTGTATGAACATTCGGCCGATAAGCGTTTAAGTAAATAAGATGTCATTTCACGAATAAATATCCCTTATTATTTTATATGCAATCCCCAGACACGAGGAAATTTACCGTAGCAAATATCGCTGGTATATAAATGAGGCTTTATCCATATGCTCTGCGACAATACTGCTCACTAAAATTTCACCGATTGCTGCAATCACGTTTCCTTGTAGAGTCCACATTTCACATAGAAAGCTACACAACTGTTCGAACAATAAGTTTGCGACATTCACCGCGACTAGATGTTTGCAACCCACTTTTGGTAATACATTTTTCCCG
Source organism: Clanis bilineata (assembly GCA_036417725.1). Classification (NCBI taxonomy): domain Eukaryota; kingdom Metazoa; phylum Arthropoda; class Insecta; order Lepidoptera; family Sphingidae; genus Clanis; species Clanis bilineata. Next base: position 3,502,909 of record CM071146.1, on the reverse strand, counting down.
TTACTAGTCGTAGGGTTTAGTTTTTTGTCGTCGTTCGTATGTTATGAAATTTCCATAATTATGTATGACCGCATACAACATTAAGCGCCAAAACAAAAATTTTACAGGAGAGGCGAAAATGTGCGCCGCAAATGTATGAAGCCAGTACTGGTCAATTTAATTAAAAGTTACAGAATTTATTTATTTAATATTTTGTATTTTATACCATTATAAAGATCTGGTTTTTGCGGATCTATTGAGGTAAAAAACAGCATTGAGTTACTATTGTATCTCTCTGAGGTACAGAATTACAGATATTTTCCATTGACATTTACCCATATAGATTTTATGATAGAGGAGGATATTTCAATCAGATTCATCATTCACCTATTAACCTTTAATCAAGTTACTGATTTAATTGAAGGCTAGAGGCTCACACGTATCTTGTATGCATACAACATAACGCAATAATTTAAGTAATTAAACATTAAATTGTGCATAATATGCTCGATCCTGTGCTTGTCGAGTCTTGATGTTTCGACTTATCCGCATGATTGTCGCGTCGTAGCCCGTACTTAACAAAGGCTTTCTTAGTGCATTCTGTAGGCTGTTGTCGCAGATGACCTCTGCCACTTTCGCACGAAACACAGTGACAATTGAAAGGAAATGAATTGCAGAAAGATAAATCCGTTCCCTGCGTACACAACGCATAAAGCAGCGGAACTTGCGTGGGAATGCAACGCTCTAGTTACTGCTGGTTCGACCCGTTACATGAGACGACGGGCAAAACTTGATGCTAATACCTAACGTCTTGTGTTTGCTCCACCGAGGCAGGCAGAGAACAAAGTGAAGCCAACGGTTCTGTGGCTGCCACCGTTATACCAGACGAACTGAATATCCAAAAAATATCTTAATAATGGTAATGCGTTAGAATTCATATTATCAAAGAGCAATCTGTAAGATGATTACTTTTAATATCATAATCAATGAAATACCTACTACACCTGATGCCCTAGATGGTTAGTACAATGTCATCTAAACGAATAAAGAATCTATACCTCTATAATCTATACAGATCAGTCATTTCACAATCTCTTACAATATCTAATATGGAGCATACTGGAGATTCTACTAACAAATTAATTCTATCACGTTTCGACTTAATTAAGTAACAAATCACTAATGACAGATATAAAATACAGGTAATCACAGTTACACTGTTGCGGCCTTCTGCGGATATCTTCATAAGTAGCGTCATGACATTGGCAGTTAGATCAAGATTTGTCCAAGAATGTGGGCGTACGAGACCAACGGACGAGATGTTGTTTGACGTCATTCCAGTTTTAACGGCTCACCTGACTGGAGCTTCCCTTTCAATGAAAAAATATGTAATCGCACGTCAGATGTTTTTGTCGCCGCATGCGGCATGACGGAGGATGTTATTGATTTAATTAGATTCAGAGGTGAACATGAGGTACTGTGTTAGTGTTTTTTATACAACGTGATTCCTGGGTATGGTGTTTGTGATATAAAACGTTTTGTCTGATAAAATCGATAACGCTCCTACACTTGACCCTCAGGACTTTCTTGTTCGAACTGCATTTAGTCCCTTCGTCATCATCATCATCATCATCATCAGCCATAGGACGTCCACTGCTGAACATAGGCCTCCCCCAAAGATTTCCAGATCGACCTGTTGGAAGCGGCCTGCATCCAGCGACTTCCTGCGACCTTTATCAGGTCGTCGGTCCAGCGCGACTTATTGATTTGGAAATGTTAATATATTATAATACATATAGATTCATTGTTGATAGTTTTACAAATTACAATGAATGCGTTATCAGCCACCACGAAAACAAATTCAATAATCTTAGTTCTTACAGATAATAATTTATCTGCATGAGTGCTGAAATTGTTCTCGTGAAATCATTCTTTGATGATTGTTTTGAGCGCATTATAGTGTTACAAAAGCCTTTGTTGCTTCGTTCTCACTATAAAATAATGGTTTAGAACAGTGCTAATTACGAGCGCAATCATGAATTCCAAATCCGGGATTTCTGTTTTTGCGCGTCCATTGTTTGCAAATATGAGAATAGATTTCGAAGTTACATTCCGAAATTGCGGATTGTGTCGTGAGAGCGGGAAATAAGTTACAATTATTCTGGTTTTTGTTCGTTCTTTTGTTGAGGGATTAGTAATTTATGATGAGTCTCATTTATCATTTCGTCAAATGTTGATTCTAGTATGGTCACTTCGAGTTATTTTCGAGGTTGATTTTCGTGCAGTTTCGAGACGAGAAGCACTCTGGCTACTGTCGGAACCGCCCCTAATTGATAGATCTATTTACATTAACTATACTATTATTGCAATCAAGTAATAAATGCCTATAAAACTAAAAGTGTCATAAAAATTACGTGCTCATAAAATAATAAGGCGAAATCCTATCAACTGCCGACCTTTGCCATCTATGAATGGATGGCGGACGGCGCGGCGGTGATATCAAACGAAATCAGAGTTAATTTAATTAACCAATTTTATGGATACCCTTGATATTATGAATTCTAATATCGTGATCAGCCTCGCAAATAAATTCTCAGACTACAACCACTTAGGTGGTGAAGTTTTAAAAATAAAATAAAAATATTAAGACTTCTGACACTTCACTCACTATGCTGTACAAGTTGATGATAAATAAGTGTACAAATAGGTTTCCATACAGTACTTGAAGAGTCTATGCCATCACCTCCATATAGTTAACAATACGCATTAGTTTGTTATTGCGTGTTCAATTGTTTTTCGCTAGTGAAATACTCGCACAGGATGTGCGTGTAAGCATTTAGTTCATTGAAAGGCTGTCGATGTACGGAGCCGATGTGCCGAAGTGCTGGCACAATTCGGCAGTAAACTTTCGACTAACTGTACGACGTTACCACCATACAATGAATATTCAAACGAAAAAACTAATATACTGTATATAACATTCGCCATGAAGTCATCGATATGAACGAAATGGCATCCATTTACTCTACGTCTGTATGTGGTATCGATGCAGTGCCTGTGATTTCAGATTCTATTTTTGCACATTTTATTGCAATCTCGCAATGAATGTAAAACGTGTATTCTTGTTATTTTCTCATGATTTATAACGTTTGTGTAGTGTCGGATCACGTTGGCCGACTACCTGATTAGGATATTTGTATTCGTTTTGCACACGTGGAGGTCGTTCGTCCCGGTTCTTGTCTGATGTAGTTATTCTTTTGCATGCCGCATTTTGTATCCCGATTCCGCATGCGTTCTGTATTAACACTAGAAAGCGCACTATGAATATTTTATCGCTCGGAATTACCGTGGTTTGATCCACGTTCTTCCGCCCGCAGTTTCTCAATGCCACGTGATCAGTGATCGTGTGTCCGGGCCCTGGTCCATATACTTCTATAGGTGATGCCGTAACGGGTGCATTTCTATTGCGCGGCAGTCCCAAGTTGGCTTTCGAAATTTATGATATCCGGAACCGACGCGTGTAGCAGGCGAGGCGATAACCGGTAGATGTGGATCAGCAAGGATGTCGCTGACAATGTTCCCATTAATTCCGCGGAATCGTGCGAGATTTACGACGGCGGCATAACGGTGGGCGCGACGAGCATGACGAGCGCACGCACCTTCGTGCGCGACCATAGACACCACTGTCGGTATTCCGATACTATCACATTATGGCATTGCATTTTGCCAATATCGATATTTTGACATATATGTGGGATTGAAGGAATTCAAAGAATTGATACAATTAATAATTTATTTTCTTAAGGAAAAATCTTTTACAAATCTGACATCTTATATCGTTCTTTTTCCAATCTTAACTCATCTTCTTATTTTATTTTATAATCCATCGCCGAACATTTCGATGAAAGGAGTTTCTAATATTAAATTCTATTTAATGAATTATCCACACGGCCGTCCTGCTCATTCATCTGCCCCAGATGAATCTAAATCTTCCAGCATCACCCAAGGTTTCATCAAATCTGCTGAAGTCGTTGTGTGTATGGGTCCTTCACCATGTCCCACCTTCTTGACAGTGTATCTATCATTCCGCTTCTTCTGTGTAACCTCATATGGTCCTAAGAATTTTGGAAACAGCTTTGAACCTTGTGAAAATTGCGTCTTCTTTATTGCAACTAAGTCACCAACATCATAGGAAACTACTTCCTTTCTATTCTTATTATAACTTTTCATATTTTCTTCCTGTATTTTCTTAATTGATTCCTTTGCGCTTTCTCTGAGTTCTTGTCTTTTTTCATTAAAAATCTGAATATTTTCTTCTTCTATCAATCGATACAATTCATCATCTTTATCTCTTGGATTCGAAAATCTATCTTTCTTTCTTTTCTTGCGTATTCTTATCTTGTCTTTTAAATTATCTATGTAATAATCTCTTTTTATCAATTCCTCAGTCTTTGTAATTCCAAAATATCCTCTTTCATGTTTTTTCTTAATAATGTCATACTGCATTTTCTTTGGTACTACAATCAATTTATTGCCATTTTTGGCTTTGTAAATAATATCTCCTTGTAAAATATAATCTTGATAAGACTCTTTTTCCAAAATTTTCTTTAAAGCTTTTATATGATCATCATCTTCTTGAACCTTTTTTATACGAGTTGTAGTTTCAGTGATTATTAGACAAATCGGATTTCGACTTAGCGCGTCTGCGTGTTTCATACTTGATTCTGGCCTGTGCTCAATCTCATAATCGTATTCTTCCAGAAGTAAAGCCCAGCGAGCAACTAATGGCGGTAAGTCTTTCTTTTTCAATGTCATAGTTAATGCTGAACAGTCGGTCACGATCTTGAAGTGAATCCCCTGCAGATACACTCTAAATTTCTTAATTGCTTCTACAATAGCAAGAACGTCTAAGTAATAGCTATGGTAATTTCTTTGAGTAGGAGTAGTCTTTTTACTCATATAGTGAACTAGATGAAATTTGTCATCTTTAGGACTCCTTTGCAACAGCACAGCTCCATATCCATCTGCACTTGCATCAGTATGAAGTTCTGTTGGTAGATCAGGGCTGTAAATGCGCAGAACTGGAGAGTTACATAATATTTGCTTCAGTTCTTCAAAAGCTCTTTCACTCTTCTCGTCAAAATTAAATGCAACATCCTTCTTTAATAGATCAGTTAGCGGTTTTGCAATCAGTGAGTAATTTTTAATATACTTCCTAAAATAACCAGTAAGTCCAAGAAATGACTGAATGGTCTTAACGTCTTTAGGTTTCTTAAATTTTGCTACAGCATTTATTTTGTCTTCAGAGGGTCTTACTTCATTATCTCGAATTAAATAACCAAGATATTCTATTTCTTCTTTAAAAAAGTGACATTTCTTCCAATTAAATTCTAAACCGAATTCTTCTGCTCTCTTTAGTACCTTTTTTAACTTCAATAGTCCTTCTTCTTCAGTTTTAGATGGTATATTCAAGTCATCTAGATACGCTGTTATAGTACCATCAGTGATTAGATCACTAAATACATCATTTATAAATCGCTGAAATACAGATGGCGCAGTACACAGTCCAAACGGCATTTTTAGAAATTCATATTGTCCTTGAGGTATTACGAAAGCTGTGTACTTCTGGCTGTCTTTGTGAACTTTCACGTGCAAGAAACCATTACGCAAATCAAGAGAGGTAAATATCGTTGCATCTTTCAACTTGTCTATCTGATCTTCTATTAAAGGTAGTGGAAATCTCTCTCTAATAACTTTCTTATTTAGTCGTCTATAATCTAGGCACATACGGCGTGTACCATCTTTTTTGTGAGCCAAGACAACAGGACCTGCAAAATCAGATTTACTAGGTTTGATGATTCCTTTAGCTAACCATTCTTCGATTTGTTTGTTAACTATACCCATTTCTAACGGTGACAAACGTCGTGGGCTTTGATAAACAGGATCTTCAACAGTAAGTATAATTCTTAATTCTACATTACTATCTTTCTTCTTCTCACTAGGTTTATACTCATTGCACAAATTTCGAATTTCTTCTGTATACTTTGTTGGTCCTATGTCATAATTTTGATCAACATTATCATCTTTAACTGAAAGAGTAAGGTGCATAATTCTTTCCAAGTTGACACCACGAGGAGTAAAATTAACTTCAAAATCTTTAAGTATAGGTTTACCAATAATCACGTTCTCGGGTATTTCAGTATCTTTGACTACATGAAACGTAATATCTGTAAAGTAGCTGTCAATCTCAACATTAACTAAGAATGTTCCTTCTGTGTAAACCTTATTCTCAGCTATACCAGTTAGGCATGTCATTGATTCCGTATTAAAATTCTCTATTCCATCTTTAATTTTTTCAAATTCTGTCTTTGTCATTATATTCACATCACTTCCGGTATCTATTAGAGCTATTATATCATTTCCGTTAATTCTAATCTTCTTATATGGACTTTTAACTTCTTCATTTGTTTTCTTATTATCATCTTCAATATTAAGAGTCTTCTTAGATTTATTATTAGGACAATCCGTCGACTTATGGCCAAATTCATTGCACTTGAAACATTTGATTCCCTTTGAACATGTAGGCGTTTGATGGTCCAAGTCACCACAATTGTAGCATCGCTTGACACTAGTCTTTTTGAATGAGTGACTGGTGGAGGAGTTCGAGGGACTTACGACTTTGGCAGGTATCTTCTTTTTGAAGTCACTGTAAGTGTCTAACTTCTTACGAAACTCTTTTATATCTGATGCTCCATACAGAATAACCTTGTTTGTTTCGTTGTCTCTGATTCCATCAATGACGTATTCAATTAGAGCAGAATCCTCAACTTTGCCATGGAGTGCCAATTCTTTCATAGCTAAGAAATACTGTTGGAATGTTTCGTCGTTCTTCATCTTTCGCGAAGCCAACTTCTTGTGAATGATTGCACTATTAATTTTAGGTCCAAACTCTTCTTTAAGGGCCTTCTTTAAACTTGAGTAATCTTTTACCCTGCCCAATGACCTTAAAAATAGTTTAGCTGTACCGTTTAAAAGTCTCTTCGCATAAATCAGCTTTTCTACAGCAGTCCAACGCATTATATGAGCTGTATCTTCAAATTCATCAATAAAAGATTCAATTGGGTATGTGTCATCACCAGTAAATGACGTCATTGACTTCTCTAAGTCGGAGAATGAAATTTGTACATCGACCTCTTGTTCTTCATCTTCATTTTCATGCGGAGCTTGAGTGGTATCTTTTTTCGGCGGCATCGTGGTTAAATTAGTGTTAAGTCTGCTTCTTGGAGATCTTCTTTTAGTCGTCGTGCAGAAAGATAGTCGTTTGGAAGTCATAAAAATATTCTTCAATTTATTCCAAATATTGAAATAAAGTCGTCTTAAAAATCCGAGAATCCCGCATTTCTTCATAAGCTGGTAATACTTGATTCGTAAAATTGTAGTTCAGTCTTACATCAGAAAATCCTTAAAATAGCACCAATTTCTTCGATTCTATCCCGGACGAGCCCCCAAAAGTTGTGGGATTGAAGGAATTCAAAGAATTGATACAATTAATAATTTATTTTCTTAAGGAAAAATCTTTTACAAATCTGACATCTTATATCGTTCTTTTTCCAATCTTAACTCATCTTCTTATTTTATTTTATAATCCATCGCCGAACATTTCGATGAAAGGAGTTTCTAATATTAAATTCTATTTAATGAATTATCCACATATATACCTAAGACTAAGTGTATGTTAACATGCAGGAGACATGGATTTTCCATATCAGCCCGGAGTCTGGAATTTGTGCCCGTTATGGCAATAGGCTCGCCGCCTATCACATCTGGGACGAAACTAAGCTCTGCGAAATGTGGGTGTTCTAGTTCGCTAGTGCGCTTCTGCCTACCCCTTCGGGGATACAGACGTGAGCTTAGGTTATGTTATGTATATAAAATCACACATAGTCAAGTACCCAATAGTCGACTTTGTCAGCGGTCGAATCGAACCATCCATCTGTGAAACCATTAACAAATTAATTTCGCGTTACATCAGCATGTTTCTAGATTAATCTAATGAAATTACATCACTAAGAGTTAATTAAGTGCGCAGTTTGATCCCGACTTGTATTATACAAGCGCGTGGGTGTCTAACGATTGTAAAAGTTGTAGTGGATATTTATGACTGTTGTTGTTTATCTATTAGTATACGACGAAAAATAAGTTTACTTCAAACGACATTTTAACGTTATTTTTCATTTGAATTTACCATTTTATGAGGGATTTGGAAACTTCACGGTTATAATCATTGAATTGATAGCTCTATCAACTACTTTGACTATTTCAACATATAAATTATGTATTATTAAAACTGATGAGATTTAGCATTTTTAGAGGAATTTGTGCCCGATATGGCGATAGGCTCGCCCCCTATTACATCTGGGACGGAACTAAGCTCGGCGAAATGTGGGTGTTCTAGTTCGCTAGTACGCCTCTGCCTACCCCTTCGGGGATACAGGCGTGAGTTTATGTTATATTATGTAAGATAGAGCAAATCCAAACCTACTAAGGAGGGTTTGCTCAAGATCGGAGTGAGCAGGCGCGTCTAAGTAGGAAAGCAATTTCTTTCAAAAACCTGGATTGCACCAGACAAAGAAAATATTTAACTAAATTAATTATTGGTAAAAGATTGTAATACTCTGATTGGTCAATTTCTGTTTCAATAAAGGTAACAGCAAGTTTAGTCATCAGTTACCGTGAAGCCAATTACATTATTAAAGGTGTGTTAAGTATTGACAATGCCTCGTTGAACTTTCCAGTTAGTCCACGTGGTAGGTAGTTGTTGGCTAGTAAAACACAGTGGGAGTTTATTGACTCGTGCCGCGACCGCGACCGGTCGACACTCGGACATGGCATGCCGCATGCGGCAGGTTGGCGGATGTAGGTGTACGCAAATATTAGCACTTGCCTAATTCACCTACCGAGACACAAGTTTACTTTATTACCTAATCGGTAGGTTAATTTTATATTTTAGTCTCGTTGTCACCTACACTCGGCTTCGAGATCGGAATCCCGTTGCTTAATTGCACCGTAGGCGTTGTTGTGTGACGTTGGAATGGCACTCCAATGGTTTTATTGAATGGAGCTCGGCGCAGGCGCGGGCGCGACAACACTGCGACAGTGCGACCCATCCTCGATCGGAGATTAGTCGCGACTTGCGAGCTTTCATAACAATCTGATCGTTTGGGTTCAACGACGTCGTTCAGTATTGATATGGCGGGCTGTCACTATTATTTATGATTATGACGCGTGAAATGAGAGGCATGCGTTTGGCGGCGGTCGGCGACGGCGCGGCTCGGCGCGGCGCCCGCGACCGATGCGCAAGCGCATACATGAATGAATCCCCCACCACGACCACCACTTCTCGATCAATGGCCCGCACGTGGCGATCGATACTACATTAGTACTGAGATCATTTCTTCTTCTATTATTGGTCGCACTGAGGATTTCTATAAATACAATGCAGTCGATAGAGCCCGCTTATCGAATTGATATCGTGTTTCCATTTTCATTTCGTCTAGCACTTGAGGTTTATCGCAGTATAGTTGATGAATCATACATTGTAATTGCGTCAATGGTAGATTATATCTGTCACTGATGAGACATACAACAATAGGAAGCATCAATCGTGAGTTTATCTACGAGGCGGCCCGATCGCCGTTAATTGACAGCTAAATGCCCTATTAGAGTTGTCCGTTGATATTGAGTGGCCGATCGTCACGAATGCTCTGATAATGGTCGGGTTACGCCCGCGCCGCCCACACGCCCGTCTGTCGGTCCATATATTTTTTACATTATTTATATTCTTTACGCTAACGATAATAAAATACTCGAGCGAGTGTAACAAAGTATAGAAACGTCAATTTCTTGGATCGTAATGGGTTGAGTTATTGAGACAGCTTGCGGGCCGGCCTATAGGCTTCGCCTTGCCGCGCCGTCCGTAGATGGTGATAACGCACCTCAGCACCGCCCTATGTGGAAACTGGCGCATGTGGCCAACGCCGTAGAGGCACGGCTCACTCGCTCTACTATATTATTGAATGGCCCTTATGAGGAGACAACCATATCAAATCTCCAGATAATATCACGCCATGTATGGATTCGCTGAGGTAATGCGAGGTTGGCTTACTGACAGCATGATGATGATCCGTCATTCAGTCATTATTGCGCAGTCGTTTTATATTAACTAGCGTTACTCCATTACGGTGGAGTTCTCGGGTAAGATGATGAGTACTCAACGTTAGAAAAGGGCCTAGAGTTATCACTTATTAACTGTCAGAAAAATTCATTGAATCGTTCTAGACTCTTATTTTATACTAAACTTAAGTTAAATATTGACAGCCTCCGTGGCGCAGCGCCCGAGTGGCCGGCTGTGAAGCGTGAGTTCGCGGGTTCGATTCCCGCACCGAGACAAATGTCTGTGTGGCCCACAGATATTTGTTTCGGGTCTGGGTGTTGTGGGACCGTGCGTCTCTCGTAGTTCCTGATACCCACGACACAAGACTCGATCTTAGTGTGAAGTCAGGACTATGTGTGTGGCTGTTGGGTGTATTTAAAAAAAATACATATTAAAACTTCAACGCCTGGATAAGTACGCTTGCATTATTCTGTAAACCGTTCTACTTTCGTTAATGGAGTAGGCATTTTTGCATTGCCCGTGGCAGCGGACAGGATATAAGTCACGCGATGTGAATCATTGCCGGCTCTACCACTACAAAAGCATGCGCCGGAGCCTATCGCGTTGCGTACGCGCATTCTACTATTACGATCGCATTTCAATGATTCACGCCGGATTTACATATAGTTGAAAAACAACGAAGGCCGGCAGCCGAGGTGGCCGCTTCCAAGAACTTTTGCGATCAATTAAGGGAAACATGTGAACGAGTTTGCGCATGCCAATTAACGTACAATTTCGTTATTGAACAATTACTCCTAATCTTTGAGGTTGAATTCGTGGGCAGTTGAAGGTTTTAAACAGAGTTGAGATAAGATCAGGCAAATTGGCTTACCGGTTAGATGTACACATATAGTTTTGTTAATAGTTGTAGAACGTTCATGCTCTATTCTCTCTCGCTTGTTATGCAATGACATTAATTTGTCGTTTCCGTTAGTCCAACATAAAATGTTAACGGATAAAGAATCATTGCATTTATTTTATCCATTATTTAAAGTGTAAAGATTTGATGCTTAATAAATAAAATTAAGATTTTACCTGGTCAATGACCTCTACCTACATACCCGAGGTAAGGGTAAACGAATGATATTGACATCCTTGAATGTCGATGAGGTGAATTGCCAAATGTCAACCTTTACTTGTTACCTGTACTTGTGAGCCGAAGGCATCTCGATATCCTTCATTATTGGCGCCAATTTGTGCCCACCCTTGAGATTCTTAAGTGGTTCTCTACTCATAAAATTAACCGGTCCTTAATGGAACCTTGAATGAATGGAAAGGAATTTTAAAATACTTCGGCCATTTTTATGACTGCGAACATATTAGCTGCCGAATGGGTTTTTATTGTTCGGGATGTGAAGGGTAAAATAAAAATAATCTGATTTTAAACCCCGTTTCTCGTCCGTCGTCAATAATACTATGAGCCGTTAATATGTTGAAAGCCAATCGTGTGAAAGTGGGAAACGAAGCTCGGTCACATGTCAGCGGCGTTCTTAACGAGGTCTTGAAACTGTCGAATCGTCACGTTCCTAATGGGGATCTGTCGTCGAGCTGAGACCTTTTGACACTCGTTTCCTGACTCCCCAACTTATCTGGACGGATACAGCTAAGTGTCTGTTGTTGGGATCGGGTAATACTATTTGTCATTAGCTAACTTTATTACTCATTGGCGTGTTCCTTGTTTACTTAAGGATGTGAGGTGTCTGAGACAAGCGGCAGAAGGGGTCCACTTAAAAAGATATCATGCTCTGGATAAAAAACTGACTTAAAACAGTTGGGCGTAGGCGTGAAATAACACATGAATGGAATAGGGGTCAAGGAATGACCGTAGTTTAGTTTAACTACTGGCTTCCGCTAAACGAACGGTTAGGACGTTCTTTGGGTGACACATAACGCGTTTACTCTTAACTCTTTTATTACTGTATCCCCTCTCTCGTAACGGGTCACTTTATACCTCGTGTTAATTATAGATATCATTGAGCCAATGTGGATTTCCTTTTCCTTGTTTTTATTTTTAATACTTTTTATACAAACTCCTTATAGTCTGCTTGTTTTGCAAATAAGAGAAAAATGACACATTTAAGTAGTTTCCTTGCATATTATTATTTTTGTAAATGATTGCCGAGTTCCTGCTGATTTGTCTCGGTAGTACATTATAAAGCATACTTAATTTGCGGTCACGCCTTACATAAAAATTTAAATAATTATTTCAACTGTTAATTATACCTCTATATAGTGATACATGTATAGGCTCGCATTAAAACTTAACGCATTAAAACAATTATGCATGAGTTGTCACATTTACACAGTTTTTTGTTGTAGTTGTAAAACATCTGCACCACGTGTTTCCTCCGCAATTCCGATGTAACATGTTTTTTTATAAGTGGTGATTCCCGAAAAAACGAGCGGAACTAGATCTTTGCCGATACATTTTTAATTCCATCGTCATTCTTCTTTTGATTATTAAGAACCGTCATTGGTATTCAGGTCGTACGCATTGTTTGTATTTGCTTTCGAAATAATAGTGAATTTTAATAGAACAAAAAACCAAAACTGTAAAGCTTCCACATTTCCAGATCGTAGTACATATCTACGTTTCCATTCCTAGTTCAGTAAAATTTCTAACGGTCGGTTTCAATAAACAATCTCAGTTTAGAGTGCAGATAGATCGCGATTATGAACCAATCAAATCAAGTCATTTGACGGAGTCATGTTCAAACTGTGTTCTTATTGGCTAATTCTTATAATCTATCTGCATATTCGAACTGAGTTTGTTTATTGGAACCGGGCGTAAATTATTAATATTATCACACATTATTCTTAGAATTAATTCTTTACACTATGACTCGTAACCACATATTGCAATTTCTGATTCCTTAGACTTTCCTTGTTAAAGTATCGTGTTATTCCTGTGATTTGTGCGTCATTCTGACAATCTAATTTGTTACGAAGAATGATAAATTCTAGTGAAAGTGATGGGGGCAACTCGTAATGCTTCGTTTATAACGGGATGGAAGGAGTGTGTGGGGAATGAATTGATTGCACGAATGTGTAGGGTTTCAATAAATTGAATGGGATGACAATGATGGTTAGTAAAGTATTATTGATCATAGTGTTTGATGTTTTTATTGTAAGGGTTGTAATTAAAATGTTTGGTTAGTGATATTAATGGTATCTAATATGCCGTGAAGTAATCTAGCTCTAATAGTCCTACAGGTTTTTCAAACAGTTGATATCAATTATGACTACACTTTGAGGGGGGTAGCCAGCAATTTAGCCGTGAAGTTGAAACTTTTGTAAGGTTCGTATCCGTTCTAAAAAACGTTGCAATATCCAATGTAGTACACACGAATCGGTATTTAAAACGTTTTGGTGTAGGAAATTAGACACACGGCGTGACATTATCGCAAATCCCGCGGAAGCTGACGGCTGATCTCGCCCGTGTCTGTTGTATCTCGTGCCGTATCCTGCGGACGGAAGCGTGCGGATGTTGCGTCATCGGCGGAAATAGACGCCCTCTGTGTCACCGCGTCTGTCTGCACGTCACGCGACACTCGGGCTGAACCGTCATCGGCATATGTGGTGTCGTGACTGATGTTAGGGGGAAGGGGTGTGATATATGTTGCAAAACATCGAAAATCATTGTAAGGAATCGTATGAGGAGCACAACACTTTAAAAAACGAAGATGTTCATCACTATAAATGAACTTTTTCCGAGCGTATATGTAGATTTTATCGTTGAAATGAGGCGGGACAGCTTTGAGTCGTGACTATTGAATAAAATTACCGAGTGCTTATCCCTGTACTCCAATTATTTCCACCGGAAACGACGTTAAGATAATACAACGATTTAATCTGGATTTGTTTATTTATTCGGGACGAGCCCTTGCCTCTTTCCTGTAAATGCACTCGCGTTTACCTAATAGGTGGTGTTGAAACAAAGTTTGGACGTTTGGTGTAAACATTCCCATTATGGCTCGATATACGCGTATTTCGCCGGTGGAAAGATGTTAACCATTCGATCATATATTATTCCAATCAAAATATGGTAATTTCGGAGCGGAACCGGCCGGGTTTGCTTGCGGAATCAATTTGCTCCCGTGTTATTTATGATCGTGTTTCTCCAATTAACTGGCAATTCGGTGGCTTCGATTATTTCGCATAAAACGTGCGGGCGACTCCCGCATCCGGTGATTACGCCGGGCGCATAATTTGTGATGCGTCTGCGCAGAGCAGAACCGGGCCAAGCGCAGCAAGCGTCCTACGCTTGATTTTTGTTAGTTAAAAAACGAGGGCCCTCAGCGCCGAGCGGTCGCACCGCGTTGCATTTACTTCGCTGTTGTTTGTTTTTGACGTCGTGTCTGCTGTTTTGCACCTGCGCCAGTTTTGCATTGCATATTGGTGCCGTTCCCCTTGCGCCACTGCGGCGGTCGTGTCGCCTCCGGTCCGTCTAAATGAGATTTTGCAACTCATTTTTGTTTTTATTTACCTTTCAAAGAAGTTTGATGATTTCCTTTGTACGTGTATATTTTAATGCCCGCATGTAAATTACCCTCATTCGACATGCGGATAAACTTTTGTGTATTAAAACACGTTCATAACGCGGTTTAAAGTATCCATTAAGATTATACTTAAATTGTGAATTTAATGCGTTTGTGCTCGAGGAAAAATTAAATTTTATCGAGGGATTACCGTCATTACAGTATCTTTATGGAGGCTTCTGAGAAATGAATGTCACAAAATGTAGTGTTATAATTTACATATGCGGGTTCCCTGATGATTCATTGAATGATTCATGTAACGATCGCACCGTGTTGGTTGTTGCAGAGTCGGCGGGTGGTGCCGGCGTGGTAGCGCGCGTGCCGGCCACCGGATGCACCAGCGGACACATAATGTGGCTTCTTGATGAGCCCAATCAACCTTATGAAGGTAACGTTTTATATCATTAGCATTATGTACTTTCTATTTTGATGTTGTTACTAAACATTTCGGTACAAATTATTTATTGCCCGAATAATAGATATATAGGGCCTTACTTATAACAACAGTTTAGCTGAGCAAATGGCTAAGAATAGCCTGTCACTTTTTTTCTTGTGTCACATTGAAAATAAAAGGGGCAAGCTATTCTTTATCATAGTCTTTATAAGTAAGACCCATAATAGCTTATAAGAAGCTAGCTTTCTTAGTTTCTCTTCCATGGTTGAAGGTAATTTAGATTTCCGCCATATTCACTTCTTTCTTTCCACTAGCCCTAATTCTATCTGAATTTGAGGTTGGCGCAAAACACTGTTTTTGAGAAACATGAGAAATAATTCGGCTTAGTTTTTTGACCGGCTACGTGTTTGACGTCCACCCCCGCATCGGGAAACCACCATATTCACCAATAAACTAAAATGCTTGTTTTTATATTTTCAGACTGTGAACAGCTCCTCTGCTTTCGCTACTTCAATGGCGAGGGCGAGGAGTGCGCGGCGGAGTCGTCGACGCTCCCGCCGCGGTTCAAGGTTGACCTCAAGAAGCTTCCATTACGACTCAAAGAGGGCATGTCCAGGAAACGCAGCGGAGACCACGTGTCCCCCTTCTCATACAACAACGAGAGTTTCGAGATGAACTCTGAATGTCCGCCAAGAGTCGAGTTCGTACCGGGTACCAGCCACGATATCAAACATCTCAGCGACAACGTCAACAAATGCTCAATTAGTACATTAGAAGCAAACGGGAACAATCTCATGCAAACAATATGTGATAGTAAATCTCTATCTAGTAGTTTAAGCGATGAATCTCATGTAAATAGTGAATCTCACAGTGTTTTAGAGTGCAAGCCGACGTCGTCGGGCGTGAAGAAGAAGTGTCCCCCGCCTGTGGATACTGGCGGTGGGCACACGTTAAACGGAGTCAAGAAGAAGTCCAAAGCGAACATTGGTTTTGAATCGCCGACGTCGCCAGGGACTGAGTATTATAAGATATGGTCACCGAAGAATCCGTGTAAGATTATGAAGTTTGTGTATGATGTGGAGAGTGCCAACGTGCCAAATGAGGCGCAGAAGTCGCCCGTGCCGCCGCTGCCGCCGAGACAGTCGCACAAACCACTGGAAAGGATGCACGCGCTTTCTCCTCCACAGGTGCACAGGCACAGAAAACCAAAAAGACTAATGAAACCAGAAGACACTTTCACGTTCGAGTTGATCGACACTGATGAACAATTCTTCACTGACAATAACATCGTCAATTCCGCAGGGACACAAGCAGAGTTGAATGATTTCAAACCCGGTGAATTTTATTCAGGCAATCAGGCAGCTATGTCGTCGACTACCAGTTTTTGGCGAGGTGGCCAAAATGTTGCTCCATTGGCGACACCTGAAACCGATGGCAGCTTATGTGAATCGGCAATTTCTTCCATTAAATTACCTAGGTTAACAGATGACATGAAGTCGAAGCCAATATTAGAAGCGCCTGAGGAAGCGCCCAGTGTTACTAGAAGTAAAGTACTATTTATTAAAGATATAGGTCCTGATAATTATATTACTACTACTTTTGCAAGGAAAGACAAGCCTAGTCCGCCTACAGATGTTGTAGACGGTATCAACCTGACGCCAAATCACGCAATATCTGAGGAGAAGGCGCAACATACTTTCCTCAATGATATCAGTAACCATTCTGAGTTTGAAGATGATAACAGAAATCAAATAGAGGAAAAAGAAATAGTTATGAAAAGGCATAAACCTTTAACAAGGCAAAGTTCTGGTCGTGCCAATACTCCTACTATGATGACGGCGTTTCTAAACTCGTCACACATCGATACACCAACAAAAGAGATCGATAACAACGTTCCAAATGGGGCAAGTTCCTGCAACTCCTCACATTCTACATCGCCAGTAGATGAGTCAAACAAAATATTTCCTAATGTTGGCACTTTGCTAATGAATAGAAAATACTCAACTGATAATTCAACGCCAAAACATTCTAGCTTACCTAGGCATCTACTGAAGAATTTGGGAACTGATGGAACGCCAAAACATTCGCCACACAAAGTAGTAAACTCGAAGAACAATGGTGAAAGTCCGTTGAGACCGCATCCTAGAGTTTTGACTCGAGTAGCAGCCTTAGCTGGTAACGCGGTGCCACAATGTCCTCCAACGCCCACGCACCACGCACGAAGACCAAGGCCGTTACCCCCTCCAGATTTACATCCGCCCCCTATCCAGAATGCCGAAAGTAGACTGCACGAAAACTTCGAAATGGTGGAATTCACCAATGAACTGAGAACTTCGGAGATTAGGTCGCCAAATTTAGAATTTGTAAATAGTAATCATTTCACGATAGTGCATGCTGGTCCGCCTGATGACGTTATTTTGAGGCGGCCTCGGATTGAGGATAGCGATGATAATGATAACGCTGTTGCCTCGCCGACGCCCTTGAGACATATGGCGGGTATAAGGCTGCCTTCTATACCAGAGAGAGCTTCGAGGCAGATGGCGTTGACGGGAGACTTTCCAGCCAATATGATTGGAGGGATCATAGAGTGTGAAGAGCCTTTACCTGCTGGTTAGTAATTTCATTTATCACATTGACAAGAATTTCGATGCCTTATTTTTTTCTCACAATCACCGACTACTCCTTGGTGTTTTAGCTGATTCTAGTTAGATATTTACTCCCACAATCAGGTGATCCATGTCATCTTTAATTCCCATTTTGGTATCAGTCTCTTCTCAGTGTCATCTTCAGGTGTATCAGTCAAACGGTGTGGTTGTCCAGGATGGGAGGCGCGCATGGACAGCCACGGGCGCGTGTTCTACATCGACCACGTGAACAGGACCACAACGTGGCAGCGGCCCGCCGCCAACGGCACCACGCCTCGCTCTCCCGCGCCTGAAGTGCAGAGGAGGCAGCTAGATAGACGGTAACACATATTTTTCAATCGACTTCGAAAAGGGGAGGTTCTCATTTCGTCGGAATTTTTATGTCTGTTATCCGATATCCAGTAAATGTGGACCGAATTACAATTTTTTTTTGTGCTCGATAGAGCTCACTACAGAGGTGGTCATTTCAATTTGGTCAAGATGTGATGAGGTTTTTAAACTTTTTAAATTACCAAACTGACCACACGATAGTGGATAAAGGTAGAGGATCAACTAGGCTGACAAAATTTGGGGAAGCCAATGTTCAGCATTGGCCGGATAGCAGGATCAGAGTTTGTTCCTAGTGTGGGAGTTGGAACGAAAGTATTTTGTAGTGCCTCAATATACCTGATACTTCCAGTGGATGATTGACTACTCAATTTCCCCCTAAATCGACTTATTGAAAATATGTACATGGCATTGAATACCTATAGAAAATCGAACTCTAGTTTACTAGTATAAGAAAATCTAATATAATAAAACAGGGAAGCGTCAGAAAGTATTACAATATCTGAACTCCTGGAAAACCGGATCGGTAATTGAATTGCCTAACTTTTTTAATGTTTTACTCGACAGATACCAATCGATCCGGCGTACGATGACGCGCACGCAGCTGTCGGAGGAGGAGGGCGGGTGCGGCGCGTGCGGCTCCCCCCCTCCGTCGTCGCCGCTGCCCGCGCCCCCCTCGCTGCCCGCGCCCCCCGCGCCCCCCGCGCCGCTCCCTGGCTCGTCGCGGCACGCGGAGCCGCACGCGCCGCACCCCGCCGCGGAGTTCCTCGCGAGGCCTGACTTCTACTCCATACTGCATATGAACCAGGTACATTACTTCCGGCTCAAAATAATATTTGGTTATACTTTCTTCTTCTACCTGCCCTTATCACACTTCACTGTGCCGGTGCATCACACTATTAACAGTTGCAGAAAAAAATCGGCTTTAATTTTTGCGACCAACTGCCTGCCTGACTTCAATCCCCTTTGGAGGATCCAGTCCCGGGAAAATTGTATTAGAAAAACAACTATGCGCGACCTGGAATTTGAACCCAGTACCTTTGTCCACAGCCCATATAATAATATGTTGCCACTAGAATAAGACGGCGATAATTAAATATTTGATCATACCTACCAATTCAAAATATTGATTTTGTATAGGCATATGCTGATAGCAAATACTTTTACTGACGAAATTGTTTTCTGATTCTAGGAGGCGTCAGCCCTCTACAACTGTAACTCAACCCTCAAGCACATGATATCGAAGATCCGTCGAGACACGTCATCTTTCGAACGGTACCAGCACAATCGAGATCTCGTCGCCCTTGTCAACATGTTCAGCGAGACGGACAGGGAGCTGCCTCTCGGGTGGGACACCAAGCTTGACCGAAACGGGAAGGTGGGTACACGAAATTGCCTAATAAAAAGTCGAGAATTTTATACATTGACCGACTAAAGAGCGTCCATAGCAGATAAAGACAATGTATTTTTTGCTAACTTGGAACAGGTATTCGATTAAATCGAAATGTCAGCAATCAACATAAACTATAACTAGCAGTATAATTATTACAGTAATAACAATATCACTATGATGTGGCAAAGTCGATATTCGGAATCACTAACTATTCGATATTTGATTTTGTGATTGTCCTATAAAATGGTTGTTGGTCTCGCGACTAGTGCTGCGTGTAGTCGATAGTCGTTGACGGTAGAGCGATATTTGTGCAGCGGTTCTTCGTGGACCACGTGATGCGGCGCACCACATTCATCGACCCGCGCGTCCCCCGCGCACCCCAGGCCGGACCCTTCTCACCTCTACTGCCGCAAAGAAGACGACCGGCGATACACCAGGTTTACTACTACTGTCTTGTGTCGAGTCCCTTCACCGCATTGCAGCTTCAGCTCACTGTATCTGTAAAGAGATTAAAGAAATTGTTCACTTCGGTATTGCTGTCTAGGAAAGAAATATCAATAGTTGTTTGATACTTAATGATGTTATGCTAAAGTGGCGAAATATCGATATCGATAAAATGTCAACGGTAAAAGTGAACTGTTCCTTCATGGAGGGTGTTACTGAATGTACTGTAAGTTAAAGTTACAATTATGATATTGTTTTCAAAGTACCTAAACTGAAATATTGTGGATTGTAATCACAGCATCGATAATTAAAAATATATATACGAATTAATTTATTCACTTTATCGTATGGTATAATAATTTATCGATGTTAGAATATACTTATACAATATTATGTTAATTATTTATGTTAATAATATTTAAAAATGGATTGTTTTATATATTTCACGTAAAAGTATTTCTATTATTAAAATCTAGATGGAAAAAAGGTATCTACGATATGTTTTTTCAATAAAACAAGAATAAATATAATTTTTTTGAAATACAAAAACAGTAAACGTTTTAGCTTACAGTACTACTGGTCAATTAACACTTAATTTTGTTGTACACTTTAGCATGCTTTTGTTGCATGTCGTTACGGTGGGTGTGAATCGATATTACTATCGTTTGTCACGTGGTTACATCATTGGCATGGTTTATTTATTTGTTGTCGTTTGTGTCGTCTGTGTTTGCTTTACATTTTTGTAGTCGATTTCGATTATTTGCTTCACTGCATTAGTTTGTCTTAGTTGTCACTTTTGTAGATATATTGGTTATCTTATAGTTTATATTTTGTCTTTTTCTATGTTTATTTACTGTACATATGTTTTTATCGACATTATGATGGTTAAAAGTATTTTGGAGTGCTTTACAAAAATAATGTTCGCAGGCGCCGACACCGCCGCCCCGGCCACCGCTAACAGCTTCCGATGCGCAGGCGCACAGCACACACCAAGAAATACCCATTGCATATAATGATAAGGTACGTGTGCGTTTTGTGTCAGTAGTAGGTCTATTTAAAAAATAATTTAAAATTGTATGTAGTAAGAGAAAATATTTGAATTCATTAATCGAAACATAAAGTATGTACAATATTCAATGTTATCATTAATTTTGTTACTATCGACTGATGGTTAGATTCGTTTTTTTTTGTGATATTTCTTGCCATTTTAATTTTATATAAAGCTAGATGAGGACATTGAGAAACTATTAACGATAGTTGTTTGTCGTGCAGGTGGTAGCGTTCCTCCGGCAGCCGAATATAATGTCGATACTACGCGAGCGGTGCGGCGGGTGCAGCGGGTCGGTGCGCGACAAGGTGAACGCCGTGCGAGTCGACGGGGCCGCCGCGCTCGCACGCTACCAGAACGATCTGCAGCTCACGTGTCTGCTCAGGTGAATACATAATGTCGATACCGCCATACGCGTCAGTAACAACGGACGACGTCAATCGACGTACTCCCGACTTGCATCTCAAGAACCTAGTTAGATAGTTTCTATATTCACTGGTATAGTGCTTCATCATTACTACCTCGATAAACCATTAAAAATAACAAATTACTTATCGATAATAGACACAGTTCATCTGTTTAACAAGTTACAAAATAATCAGTCGCTTATTTATCTACAACGGACACTTTATGAGCGAATATGTTTTACATAAACTAATGGAAGGTCTGTACATGTTATCGATAAATTAGACATAGTGCTTTTACGAATAATTACAATTACCTGGTCATCTGGTCTTATTCCATTTCATGGGTGAGTTCTAGTAAGAAGACTAGTTGTACCGCTATGTTATCGACATTTTTATCGATATAATACATACTAAATTCTTCCTACGATCATACAATGCCCGTGTCTGGTTATATATTAAAATTTTATTCTTATAATTTGCAGCTACTTGTATGGCAATATTATAAATATACTCACCATTACATCTTCGATACCTAGTGTATCGTTCTTTTGCAATTTTAAAAGTAAAATAATTGTAAGTAACAAAAGGCAGTAAAGACTGATGACAACTATACTTAACGGACTCCGATTAAAAAAAAATATTTTTTCGACAGCGATCGATTTTAAAATTATCAACACCATCGATTTCATTATCGGTAATGTAATGAATTTTATCGAATTTGTATTTTTGGCGTCGGTATTTATGACTCATTCTTTAAAAAACAATTTGTCTGTAAAAATTGCGTATAACTATATATGTAGTTGTTTATTACAAATGTAAAAATGTTTGTCGATTATAGATGGTTTGTAGCAAAATGACGATAAATTGAAAGGCGTAAATGCCGTATGCGTAAAAACCCACAGGAATGCTTGATTCCCTCTAAATATTATACTTGTATAATTCTTTCTACCTGCCCATATCCCACATCAATTTGGAGACGGCGCAACAAACTTCTTCAAGAATGTTGCAGAAAATGATTAGTTTATGCGAACGCTTGCTATAAGTACGTGAATAAAATATTTACATAGGTACTTAATTTCACGCATCCCCAAAGGGGTAGCCAGAGGCGGGGTATAGAACTAGAACACCCATATTTCCCGTTCCAGATGTAATAGGGAGCAGTCCTATCACCACATTGGGCACAAATTACTCCGAGCTGATACTTTCTTTCTGCCTGCCCTTATCCCATCTTAATGTAGGGTCTGCGCAACACACTTTACAAGCATGTTGCAGAAACGAATTGGCTTAGTTTTTACGACTGTCTGCCTGCCTGACGTCAACCCCCCTGGAGGATCCAGTTCCGGGCAAATTAAATTAGCAAATACTGAATAGAAAACTCCAATTTCACTTGAAACGACAATCAAAACATGGATCGAACCAAAAACCACAGGAGGGTAGAGGCAGGGAGATAAAAAGATTTAAAATCTATTATTGTTTGTAGAATAGATTTAACTTGTGTACAAATCGATATAATTTTCCGCATTATCTACCAGTTGACTAACCAGGTCGATTGTTGATAAAGCAATTACATTTAAAATACGCTAACAATGCACACTACTTCTATTGTTTCATTTTGTTACCCATCTCACGCTATCTGTTATAATAGCATTGGTTCACTCAAATTACTGTATAAACACCTTAATTATTTCTTAGCGATACGACGTCAAACTAAATAAATGACCTCTAATGATGTTTTATTTACACTATAGAATTTAAATATTTTATTTCGGAATATGTATGTAGTGGAATAGTTCTCAAAAATGTCAACAGATGGCGTTAGCGACCACAATCGAAATAAATACGTATTTTGATGTAGTTGTTTGTCTATGCTAATATTATAAAGCTGAAGAGTTTGTTTGTTTGTTTGATTGAACGCGCTAATCTCAGGAACTACTGGTTCGATTTGAAAAAATATTTTTGTGTTGGATAGCCCAATTATCGAGGGTGGCTATAGGCTATATAACATCACGCTATGACCAATAGGAGCGGAGCAGAAATGAAAAATGTTTTAAAGCGGGGAAGTTGATATCTCAGAAACTACTGGTTCGATGAGAAAAATTCTGTTAGTGTTGGCCGACGGGATGAATGATGAGGTGACTATGAGATAACAGACGGGTGACTGACAGGCTGACTGACGGGGTGACAGACGGGTGACAGACGAGGTGACAGACGGGTGACAGACGGGGTGACAGACGGGGTGACAGACGGGGTGACAGACGGGGTGACAGACGGGGTGACCGACGGGGTGACCAACGGGGTGACTGACGCGGTAACCGACGAAGTGACCGACAGGGTGACAATTTTTCAAGCAATTTGCAGAAAGTATTTGGCTTAGTTTTTACGACCGGCTGCCTGCCTGACATCAACTCCCTCTGGGGGATCCAGTCCTGAGAAAATTAAATTAGAAAATTATATTTTCTCGACCTGGGAATCGAACACAGGACCTCCCGGTTCGCAGCCCATCTATGCTGCCACTAGACCAAAGAGGCGACAATAATAACGTACATATGTACAGGTCTACAGTAATAACTTGTAATCAGCGTAACTGATAAACACTATAAATTATACAGCAATTTCGTTCCACACTGTACAGTTTATTGACATGATGTTGACGCGTGTTCTGTTTCACAAATTGTCACCTCTATTTTGGGGAAGTGACCGAGGGATAACTAGTTATTTGCTACAATACATGTTACTAGTACGATACAGCACTATCCATTTGTATAGAAAATTCTATATTTCTGTCCTGCTTTTATTCCAATTTACTTATTCCTTATGAAATGTGCGGTCGGCGCAACGCAATGTTGCGGAAAGAAGTTTGTTTTTATGACCGCAATTTCTGACGTCATCCCTCTTCAACCCGTCTCCGGAAAAATTTATTAGAAAACCCACACAAAGTGTTGCTCGACCAGAGATTTGAACCTAGGGTATACCAGTCCACATGCTGTTACTATTAGATCAAACAGACGTTTATTACCATTTGTTTTCGCATATAAATTATCTCTGCCAGGGATTCATCTATTCCGGCACGCAAAGTCATAGTGACCCAACTCAACTTGCATAACATAACATAACCTCACGCCTGTATTACCGAAGGGGTAGGCAGAGGTGCACTAGCGGATTAGAACACCCACATTTCGCCGAGATTAGTTTCGTCCCAAATGTGATAGGGGGCGAGCCTATCGCCATATCGGGCACAAATTCCAGACTCCGAGCTGATACGGAAAAACTCCAATATCACTTTGTCCGACCCGGGAATCGAACCTGAGACCTCAGAAATGTAGTTGTACCGAAATACAACCACGCCACCGAGGCAGTCATGTGACTGTAAGTTGTAACTCAACTTTCATGTGACTGTGATATACGTCCCTCGATGGTCCCCGAAATTATGCTGCTCTTTATTGTCAACTATCGTGTCCACCAGCCACGATACGAAAAATTTATATAAATAATATCAACATATATTTTAGTAAAAAATAAGTAATTATTTTTTTTAGCATAGAAGCTGAAGGAGAATATGTTATGGAAATTATAGTTCCGCAAACAGTCACGCGCGGCGTTACGGTAGCATCACTGCTTACGTTAAAGTAATTAACATTTGAACATTTTTATCTTTCTCTGTACAACTTATTGAAAGGAAAGCTACGTAGATAAATTTACTTTTTCCATTAGAGATAACCCGTGTATAAGGCAGTTTTTACGAAAATTTCCGATGGCTATAAATTTTCACACTTAATGGTTTTCACCCGTATGCAATTTTGTTTATTAGTGTTACGTAACATAAATTATGGTTGAAATATCCGTCTAACGTCTACACGGCTGTTGGCATGTGCTGTCAACCGTTTAGTAGAATTTAGTTTCGATTGTAGTTGTAACTTGTAAAATAATTTGAATGGTAGAGCCTCGCTGTTACGTCTACAGCACGAATGGGCCGGCTCGACCGGTTTGATACCACTGTCTCATAGAAAACCGACGTAAAGTGACAGACCGCTATCGCCTTTCATTCAGTGAGTGAGATTTCCAGTGGCCAAAATCCACCTTCCCATCTCATTCCCATTTACCTCCTTTTAGGTTGGCAACGCACCCATGATTTTCTTGTCTTGAGTGTCTATGGGCGATGGAGATCACTTACCATCAGGTGACCCATCTGCACGTTTGCCAGTCTGCTATAAAAAAAAAGTAAAGCATTTATTTTATACAGAAGCTTTTTGCATACAACATTTTTACGAAATTCTTTTATGATTGATACTTTAATGTATGTACATTGATTGGTATTACAAAATACAAATTACAAACAGTCGAGTTTCTATTGTCTGATTGTGGTATGTGCCCCTAGTACGAGTTTATTTTAACAGTTCTCGATTCTCGAATTCGACGATAGTTTGCGTTTAGTCCATACATTTGACTAGCACCGCCACTTTGCGGAAACTACAATTAACTAAAAAATGTATGGAGAAACTGTAAACTATCGTCGATTTCGAGAATCGAGAAAAACTCGTACTAAGCGAACTGATGCAATGAATGAGTGAAAAACTTTTGAAGTTAAGTTTACTGAGTAAAGTTGTAGGAGCGAGTTATGTTCAGTTTTTAAATAAAATTCTACATTGCTTATGCAGAATGTTCATACACTTAAGGTCGACTTATGTCGTTTAAGGCCGCCTATCTGTCAAAATTGTATGGAGAAAATCAATGTAAGAAGCCATTTAGTTCAGTAGCGTTTGACCATTCGGGCGTTAGTTAGTAAAAAGTGATTAAATTATTGCATTATGAAATGCACACAATTACTGCCTCGGTGGCGTGGTTGTATTTCGGTATGACTACCGCCCTGAGGTCTCGGGTTCGATTCCCGGGTCGGGCAAAGTGATATTGAATTTTTCCATATCAGCTCGGAGTCTGGAATTTGTGCCCGATATGGCGGTAGGCTCGCCCCCTATCACATCTGGGACGGAACTAAGCTCGGCGAAGTGTGGGTGTTCTTGTTCACTAGTGCACCTCTGCCTACCCCTTCGGGGATACAGGCGTGACCTTATGTTATTATGAAATGCAGTTAGCTTCGTATATAATATTAACATAATATTCTAAACCATTGCTAAGATTTTCAACCGTGCCGATATGCTACCAACCGTTATCATTGTGGGTGTGCAAGTGTCATTGAACCTATGATTTTTGGATGCTATTATGTAGGCGTGGCAACAGTAGGCGTGTATATTGTCGTATTTTATAACAATTTTATTTAACTTAATTGGGTACTTCACAATTATTTATTTTATACAGATGTTTATATGTAAGCAAATAAAACAAAAAAGAAACCCTTCTGTAAAAACTGTATCGAAATTGGTTGAACAATGAGGCAGTAATCCATATTTTGGAGTTTGAGGGTTATAGCAAACTTCAAAGGCTTACTTTTTATTTAAGAATATTGCAATATATCTTTCTGTTCCATATTTTAGATGACGTAAATTCCATATACATTTAATTTAAAAAAAAATGTCATGTACCCAATTCAAATTCCTCTATCTTTCATTTACGGAGGTCCATCGGACTCTCGGCATCACTCCGGTTGAGGCAGGTCATGCATTACAAGCACGTACACACGTAGACGCACTTTTTGCAAACACAACCACGCCAACACATTAATCATAGCGTATAAATTGTTAGCTTCCTAGCCCTGAACCAGTTCCTCTTCAATTCCTAGATATTTTTAAACACATTTTTGTTCTTATCACGAGTGAGTAAGGTTTATAATTATTGTTATAGATTATATCATACGAAGACCTTTCATGGTTGCGTAGTTTTTCGAGAATACAAATAATTGCGGATCCTCTATCTCGTTTTACCTTAATGACCGCTACTGATTGTTCTCGAAGTTCTCCAGCTATTCAGTTACCTCTCAATAACATGTTTACTTATGTAATTATCGGTTTGTCATACTTATGCTATTTTATAATAACGTTATAGTTATGCATATTTTATGACAGAACATTATTAATTGTACCTATGTAATTAGTTTCTAGTTTTACGCGGAATATATCAACATAAATTCTCTACCTGTTTTTTATTGAATATATCATTGCATGTTTTTATATGAGCACAAGGAAAATGATGTAAATGTCTTGAAGTGTATATTTTCGACCTACTTCCAAAATGGTCTTCAATTCGTTTGTATTTTTTGCATTGCCTGCATTTTACGCTATATCTCCGCCAATTGTGGACCGATTTTAGAAATAATTTTTGTGTTTGATAGAGCTTGTTTCTAGGGTGGTCCCATATAAATTTGGTCACGATCGGATCAAGTTGAAAGTCGGTCAGTTAAGTTTTTAAACTTGTGATTATTATTTGTGTAGAAATCATTTTTCAACGAGACATAGTGTGTATTTTCAATTTTAATATTTTTTATCTACGAGTATTTTTCCACACGACAACGAAGTGAGTTCAAAGTGAGATCAAATAGTACAGATTTAAGAGCATAACAACAGTTTTTTCTTTCGTACTATTTGGAGGCGTATTTACTCGTGCGCGCGTAAAAGTAACAAACTGCATTATTTGCAAGTAAGATGCGCACTGGACCGTCACCGGATAGATAGATCTTAATCTAGAGTTTATTGTATGACTACGCGGTAGTTGCAAGGTTTATTTTGAGCAGACTTAAGGTATGTTTTCGTACTCCAAGACAGGTCGTGAACAGAGGCTAGTACTATTTATGGTTGCGACACTGTATCTATATTTGAATATGTATATGTAGTTCCATTGAGATATATAGAAACTAGTGTCGCTTCCTCGATGGCGTAGTGGTATTGCGTGCACGGTACGACTACCGTCCTGAGATCTTAGGTTCGAACCCCGAGTCGGGTAAAGTTATATTGGGTGACTCCAGTATCGCCAGATGTCCAGATGGGGTCGCCTCCTATCACAACTGAGATGGAAATGAGGTGTTGAGTTCTCTAGTTCACCTCTGCCTACTCCTTCGGGGATATACGCGTCAGTCTATGTATAGTGTCGCTGTGGTCTCGTATGGTTTAAGCGATAATGTCGCAGTCTGCTGTCGCCGAGTTTGGGTTCATTTTATTTGCTACTATGAAGCGACGTGGGTAGTAAACGCATTCCTTATGCCCATTTTTGATGATACGCGGTCAA
Organism: Clanis bilineata; assembly: GCA_036417725.1. Lineage (NCBI taxonomy): Eukaryota > Metazoa > Arthropoda > Insecta > Lepidoptera > Sphingidae > Clanis > Clanis bilineata. The sequence continues at coordinate 3,474,348 of CM071146.1, read as the reverse complement.
AGCTTTCATCTCTATGTACGAATGTGTCACAGCAATAAAGATTGTGTTAGATACATGCTAAGTATGCTGTGCTCTAGAGTATTGTAGAGAAATAATCAAATAGAGAATTGAGGTACATATTTAAAACTAGATTCGGTGCGTTTGCTGTTCTAAATTAAAGCGTTGTTTCTTTTTTCCTAATTTCTGGGTGGTGTCGACTACAAAAATAATCGCCAAAATTCATCGTAGTAAAACCCCTTTACATTTCTTGGGGACATTGCATAACATACATAAAAAATACTGATTCATGGAGCATATCTTTTTGTAATTTCGGATATCTTTTTGATGAATTTGAGAAAAGATGGGTTACGTTTGATGTGTAGGATAGGTTGTATGTAGGTACTACGTGCAATCCTCTTTCTCTTTCTATAATCATTCATATAATATTTGTAATTTTTTCGAGCCCTAAGAGTTAATAGAATATACAGGGTGTTTCATAAAGTTTGTATCAATAATAACTACATGTAAAGAGGAAAGGCTAGCAATTTAGCAGTAAACTTTAAAATTTCGTAAGACTCATAGTTTTTCAATAATGGAAACTCGAATTTGTGACGCATTTTTTGGCTCAGTTGGGTCAGTTGCAGTATATATCCACTTATGGAGTTATTAATCTTTTTAGCATACACAAAGCCATTCTTATGCTAATTGCGATGATTAACAGGTCGCATTCCGATTTTAAAACCCCGTGTCTAATAATTGATTTAAAAATTTTTGTTCCATTTTTAATTTTTTCTTTATCATTGCGCTTTAAATCGTTCTCCCTGTATGTAGTATTGTTATTGCTACCATGTTTATGAAACACCCGGTATAGCCAGGATAATAAAATCCAGGCCGTTAACCTGGCTCCAGTAAAAGGTTTCCCCGGTAGCTTTCCGCTAAGGATTTCTGCACATATAAGGCTTAAGGAGTTTTTCACAATACCCGCTAATTAGCCTATGCCGTGACTCAGAGCTTCTGTATGCAACACCACTACTGAATACTGATTTAATTTAATAACGATTCTTTGTTAGGGAAGGAAAATGTATATAAATTGATTCCTATATGGGAATGGAATCGTTTTCTACGTTGAATTACTCAGTGGAAAATGTAGTAAAATTAGTTTTTATTGCGTGAATAAGGGATGTATTAGATTATGCAGTGAATTTAATTGAGATAAATTTTGTACGTAACTGAAACTGACATAGGACAGTGTAAAGTGTAAAGGTTTTCATCATAACATTAAGTAAGTTCTAAAATGATTTTCTTTATAAAAAAATTATTGTACAGGGATTCCACTATTCCGCGTTGTGGAGAGTGAGTGGTTTCTACGATATAAATTTCACGGTTATTTTATTTAGGTGATTATGATTGTGAGGTGAGTTATGATTTTCCGCGAATCTTTCTTTCTTTCTACCTGCCCTTACTCCACCTGAATGTGGGGTCAGAGCAACACACTTTTTTAAACATGTAGCATAAAGGATTTGACTTAGTTTTTACGACCGGCTGCCTGCCTGACGTCAACCCCACTGGAGGTTCCAGTCCCGGGAAATTTAAACTAGAAAAGTCACTTTTCTCGACCTGGGAATCGAACCCACGACCTCCCGGTCCGCAGCACATATACGCTGCCACTAGACCAAGAAGGCGACTACGGTTTCGGGAATGTTATACATTAAATAAAACTAGGTTTTACTGACTCTATCGCGATTTATTTTAAAATCCAATGTAGATAAAATCCGTAAAACTAGTTTTTAATCAAATGAGTTATTTTACTTGCAATATACTCCGATGCAATGAATCATGCACCATTAATGATTCATTGATCAATATCTACAACAACGCCATCATAGCTATCTGTTTCTAGAAAATTAAATATAAACACCATAAACGCATCACAGAGGTTACTTGTGAAGTGTTCCAATGAAACGGGACAAATCATAACAAATCATTAACATAAGAGATACGGAGAAGTTTAATGGGAAGGCTGTACATCATGTGTTTAGAGCTCTATTTTTTTACTTAAGCTAAGTAAGTGCGATAATAAAATATACACCTGTTAATATTTAATCATAACATAACATAAGCTCACGCCTGTATCCCCGAAGGGGTAGGCAGAGGCGCACTAGCGAACTAGAACACCCACATTTCGCCGAGCCTAGTTCCGTCCCAGATGTGATAGGGGGCGAGCCTATAGCCATATCGAGCACAAATTCAAGACTCCGGGCTGATATGGAAAAATCCAATATCACTTTGCCCGACCCGGGGATCGAACCTGAGACCTCAGAACCGTAGTCGTACCGAAATACCACCACGCCACCGAGGCAGTAATATTTAATCATAATTTTAAAACATACAAATCTCATTAAAATCGATGCAGTAGTTTTGGGCGATGTTCAAATTAATAGAGACTGACTTACAGTTATTAATCAAATAGAGAAATGTTCCTACATTTAGCAGTGGACATCCTGTGGCTGACGGTGATGATGATGACGATGTAAAAGAGAATAGAAAATTTAGAACATCTTCGTTTTCGGTAAAACATTACATTCCTTCCGGGTAGTCGGGTAAGAACGGAGCACACTGTTCCCAAATTCAGATAGCAAATGTTTGGACAATCGCGAATATATTTGCAAACATAAATTTCCGAATTGTTGCAAATGTAAATTACATTTCCTATACGGTTCGTGTAACATAAACATTGTTATTTTGTGTGCAAATTGATATTTTTAAGAATAATTTCGCTACTACCGAATTTAATTGCGCAAAAAGTAGAGATAATTATCATAAAGATAAATTATACTAACCTTTTGAAAGCGAATTGCAAAATATGTCTTTAGAGAGTGACCTTTTATGGCATTATGTCCTTAAAAAATGTCAAATATTTTTGCGCCACCACCGGGTTTACTTTCTCCTAACCTCTATAGGTCTTCGGTAAATGAAGAGCATATGGCATTTTGTTGTTTATCCATTCATATTACAGTTTACGGATTACTCTTCAGCATTTTACTATGATCCATTGATTCAGTCGTTTCCTCATTGTTAATTATTCGCACTAGTACATAAAGGCTTTGGTTCTGTTATCGGGACAGTGAATTACGTATGTAAGTAGTAAGTCTGGGGTATAGTTATTTATTAACTATACATAACTATACACCAGAAACACGTAATTCACTATGTATATTATGTATAGTTATTTATTAGACTGCCTCGGTGGCGTGGTGGTATTTCGGTACGACTACGGTTCTGAGGTCTCGGGTTCAATCCCCGGGCGGGCAAAGTGATATTGGATTTTTCCATATCAGCCCGGAGTCTGGAATTTGTGCCCGATATGGCGATAGGCTCGCCCCCTATCACATCTGGGACGGAACTAGGCTCGGCGAATGTGGGTGTTCTAGTTCGCTAGTGCGCCTCTGCCTACCCCTTCGGGGATATAGGCGTGAGCTTATGTTATGTTATGTTATGTTATTTATTAACTTCACTTAGCCGTTTGTATACCACGATTTTAATAAACCGTGTTTATAATATTCTAAGAAAGTTTATTAAAAAAATCTAAAACTAAATTCAATGTATCCCCCGTGTGTGTATTAAAATAAAAATAAACATATCAATAAGCCATCTGTTTTGACGCAACATAAACTCGAGTCTCAAAAGAATTCTTCGGACGAGTCGAGTGACTACAAAGTTAACATTCCTGGAAATATTTCTCATTAAAATCTATAATTAATTCAAAGTCGCGTGACGGACGCGCTTCGTTTGAAATGATCATGCAAATCTGAATTGTTTGAATAACTAGGTATGGTGTTTGAAAACACCGCGACGATGAGGATTTAGTGCCTACTAGGATTTACGAGTTTCAATTTTCACTAGTTCTATGCGGCTTCGATTTTTTAAAATTATTTTACATTCCAACCATTTCCAAGAAGTTTTGAATTTGAATCCATCTTTAGATTATTTCATCAGCACTATCAGAAATCCATATCATCTTCATTACAAAAGGTCGTGATAAATTCAGGTATATTCTCATAATTCCTATGGTTAAATAGTTTCATACATCATATAGACTGAATTTTTTTGTACAGTAGTAACTAAAGTCCACTTAAACCCATTAAGTCTCAAACCAAACGTGAAAATTTATTGAACAAATATCCTCCGCCGTTATTATCTCTACACATAAGACGCACTGTTTGCGATGAATAGCAATGGCCATTTTAACAGGCCTTGCGTGTACTATTCGAGCGATACTCAATAACTATTCGACTCGTGCGAGGATAAACAAACTGTATCTATTGTTATTGATATTGTTCGACCAATTATCGAACTAATGCGGAGACACAACGTTGCTTGAGGGCCACATGACGACGATGCTGATCATTCAATAGGTAATATAATTTGATAAGTATCGTTCAGACGACCTGATAAAGGTCGCAGGAAGTCGCTGGATGCAGGCCGCTACCATGAATACAATAGAGTATACCGCATATAGCGTACTCTTATGTCATTCTCATACATTTATTCTGTTCGACTATTCTATTCGACTAGCGCATAAACCACTTGTCTAAACCCGCTGGAAATCTTTGGGAGGCCTATGTTCAGTAGTGGACGTCCTGTGGTTGACGATGATGAAGTAGCGTTCATTATATTCACTCCTAGCTGAAGGGTTACATTGTTTCGACACACTTTTGTTTCGACGAGCTTGTTACCGTATTTTATGTGATACAGTCATGTATTTCACATACAGCATTTTGATAATGGATGGCGGTTCTATTGCTTCGCGTAATGTCTTAAGAATGCGCGGTTTACTATTCACCTGCCCAATTATGTTTGTTATTGTCATTTGCGACTATATTTTGACCTCTCATTGAATTTGTTTCTTGATCAATATTTAGTTCTCATTCGAACGCGCAAACAACAATGGTTTGTAACCAAATATTTGTAGTTATGGCTTTAAGTGTAGCTGGTGACTATTTGTTTGATTCTTTATTTTTCTCGTGATACAACACATGCATGACCTACTGGGTTAAGTCACCACTAATTTAAGCCATGATCACAATTCAATTTCATCCAAACGATATTTTACTTCACTTCTGATTCATTATACCATCAAAAATTTCGGCTCCAATGACATACATTAATACCTTTTTTGAAACGTACAACTTTGAAACTCTAAACCGCTAAAGTATTTTGGCTGGAGCTATTAGGAAAATAACAACATCACGTATTATTAATCAGATTTGAATAGTAATATAGTTAATCCTGATGCATAATAATAGTTCTTTTGAAACGTTAAGTCTTATAATGCCTAGTCATATACGTCTTACAAATGTTTCTACTGTAGTTTTGAAAATGTATCATAGCCTCATGCGTTACATTGTCTGATTACTGATATCATTAAAAAGTATTACCTCTATAGACAGCTATATTGCTTATCAGCTTTTAAATTTAATCCACCCGTATCACTACAAAAGTGGTAATTTTCCACAAAGCTTCCTTGTTTTGTTAAAAGCTACAATTATGATTGCAAACGATTGCGGACGTAATTTTTTCCACTACTACTGGAACTGCCTGCAAGTTCTTTTGAACAATACTCTACCTGCGAACTAATTTATACTCCTTTAATGATCGCGTTTCGGTCTCTGACTTCGTTGATTTGATATTGATTTATCTTTTTGTTGATTTTATCTTTGATTTAGATTCCATATTTTATTTGACCTTTCGAACGGAAAAAGCATTTGAATTTTTCATACTTGATTTAAAAAATTGAAGTGGAGAGCCGGTAGTGAAGAGCGTTGATAGAGTTAAGTGTTTGATCGGCGAAATATGATATTTGATTCATGTCTAGGTGTTGTGAAATTGAAATTCTCTCATAGTACCTTATAATATGATACATCACAACCTGCGGAGCGGGGGTTCACTGCGTGTATTTTTTTTTATAGGAGAGACTGGCAAACGGGCAGATGGGTCACCCGATGGTAAGTGATTTCAACCGCCCACTGACACCCAAGACACAAAAAGAATCATGTGTGCGTTGTCAACCTAAAAGGAGGGAATGGAAGGGGAGGGAAGGGGATTGGGAAAGGGAGTGGGGAAATGGGCCACCGGAAATCTCACTCACCGAACGAAACGCGACAACAAGCTGCCACTTTGCGTCGGTTTTCTGTGAGATAGTGGTATTAAACCGGTCGAGCCGGCCTATTCGTGCTGTTACTCGTTCGTTGTTGGTTACGTTACTGTCTACAACGTGGCTCTACCATTCACTAGTGTATGTGAAAAAGTCTGCGACAGTTGGCTGTCTCTATATTTTATTTCCTTCTGCTTTTACGATGTAAACGCAACTCCTCGAAAGTCGGTCGGGAGTGTTTCAAAAGCCCTCGTAAAGTAAGTGCTCTGTGTCCTAACTCCTAACTATAGAAATGGAATGGTTCGCGTGCCAACAGTACTATAACTCCATTATCTGTGTCGTGAGTTGCAGAACGAGGCTGTGTGTTATCTGGTTGTTTGTTTCGGAAGATATTAGCTTAGGGTGGATTTACATTTATATCGCCTCAAAAATCCTCACATCCATTTTCAATTGATGTATGTTGTTTTCTTGAGACGAATTTTCGTCTCTTGCTTTTTGCATATCACTTTCGCGACAATACATTTGAAAATGTAAATTCGCCTTTAGTCTACTGTCGAAGTTAGCAGAGTCCAATTATCGTCGGCTAATGACTTGCCTATCTCCTTCGGAACTTTATCGCGAAACGCACTCAAAATGTTACAAAAACAAACTAAACCTGGTACCTACTTCGTTTTTGTCCGAAATTGATGTGTTAGAAAGTTGTTTTAGCGTTACGTACTCTCACTCATGTTACTTGTAGAGTTTTAAAGTAATCTGTTTCAAATGTGGGTTCCCACAAAATATTACATGTATTTTACGAGATTATTTATTTATCATCGAATATCGAAGTAATATTTGTAATATGCCCAAAAACTGAAAGCTTTTCTGTTGCTATTCTTTTTGTCAACTAAAATAAATGGTAACAAAATAGGTCTGTAAGAAATTGCATTATAATTAACCAAAATTTCATAACGAAGCTTTGAATTATACGTCTATTTAATAAATTCTATTACATCCTTCCGAATTGTATCACGAACATAAAAGCCGCTAATGCAATCACTGTCATTTATTATGGAAATCGATTAGTATGAGTCAATAATTTCATGTTCATGTCGTTTAACATAGTTATTAGTTTAATAACACATGATGCATCCGCGCTTGCACTAACAGCTATGTTAAAAGCTGAGGTCATTGTATTAGAAATACTAGTTATTAGATGAAATCATTCATGTGCATTTTGTATTTTGTAGATTTTTCCGATATTTTTACGATATCAACTTGTTTAAAAATATTAAGAGTATATGTTTATTATAGTTCCGTTTACTTTTCTACTAAGTTGTATAGCTGTACATATTATATAACTATGGTAAGCACCCGAAGATAATTATTAACAAAAGGTTTTGTTCCTATTGATGGTATTCAAACCTGATAAAGGTCGCTGGATGCAGGGCGCATCCAACAGTTCGATCTGGAAATCTTTGGGGGAGGCCTATGTTCAACAATGGACATCCTATGGCTGATGATGATGATGATGATTGTTTTTATCGGGATTCACACATAACTCACACATTAGTGGGTTTCACTTACATATGTACTTAGAAAGGGGGTTAAAATAACTTTAATGTTTACTAAAACCAGCATGAGTATTAAAATATATTCTAGTTCAAATCTTTGAGGTCATCAATTATTTCTTATAATTCTAGATGGCGTAATTTAGTCCACCTCAAGGCAGCAGTTTAGTCTCAAGTGACCAATGCAATTTGCATGTGTTCATAAACGATAGGGGTTAATACAAACATGTTTGCATTTGCCACAGTTAGAGAGATATTGTACTAGATTTATTTAATAGTTCAAACATAAATATCTCCTATCTAGATTATATTAGTAGTAACATTTTCGTTTGTTACAGTTGCAATTTGAACTGGAATGTCTATAAGACAAAAGGCGTGTATAAACATTTCGTTAATATCGTTCTCTAAGGCGACACATTTAATAGTTTCGATTTTAGGATAATAATATTTCTATGTATTATTTTGAAACAATCTTTAAAACTAACTGATAATTGGGAATATTGTTCTCTCGTCTCTATACTTATCAAAATTAGATACTTATAACAAGATAAGTAATGCTTTAAGTATGTTTGTTATGATTTTCAATTGAAACGATATTTTCAAATACTTCGGATTTTGGACGTATTATTATCGTTTCCTGCTTATTATCAACAATATTGTGTGGGAACGATCAGCTATTTAAATAATAGACCCACAACACGAACTTTCAACCCAAATTATTTTGAAGAGATGAGTTTTTTTCATTCCCCGTGATCATAGGGTTCGTATATTTGACTTTTTGATGTATGTGGCTATAACAATACTACATAACAGACTAAATAATAATAACAATACTGATTGCAAAATATTTCACGGCCATTTGCACTTTACATCTTTAAGGAAGGAGATTACAAATTCTAATTAACTAATCCGAATATGGTAATGCGTTTTTTCGTCGTAATTCAAGAGCTCATTAAGATATCACACAACAGGATGCCAACAATGATTTCTGTTTTGCTAATACTTTGTTATGGTCATTAAAACAATGAAACAAGTTTGTATGAAAACATTAGGTTTGTAGGTTATAATGTATCCTGCTTTCGCGGTGATAATGCGATCCAGAGAACTAGATTTTCCTGCCAACGCCCGACGAGTTAACGGAACTTTGTAAAAAAGGTCGGACTAGTGAAATGCACTGTTCGTTTACGCTCCTTTTTAATACGGAGTACGAACGTTGTAATTGTCCGGAATATTCATAATACAAAATTGTATATCGCATAATGATTTAATTAGACATGGTTGCCAATTATTATTTAATACACCCTTTGGTTTAGTGGCAACGTATTAAGGGCGACTTGCAGCGCTATTACTAATCTAGAGTTACCTTTAAATTAGTAGTTATCTTTAAATCAAGGTTTGGGATAAATAGAGATAAATCGCGGATCTGCAATTTGTTTGTAATCTTAGGTTGTACAATCACAATTTTATGTCAATATTTAAAAACGTTTATCACTTGAGGTGGCGAAAACTTGCACGATGTAATGTGGTGCGCACACCTAAGCTTAGAGTTAGCCTATATGTAATCTTTAATAAACTGTTTTCGAGTATTATATCTGAAGCATCCATCTATTCATTTTATTTTATTTATTGTAAATTTTCGTAAAATATATTAACCAGCCTAGGATTAACATCAGACAGAACAATCGTTTTGCAACTACATACCAATTGAATTCAATTTATGTTGTTGATAAAAACAACGCGTTTAGTGGTGTCAAGGCGATAATACTAATTGCGCAATCATAAGTATTACATCTGAACTAATCACTTTATACATTGTAAGTACGTTGCGTGCGAATCCTAGGGTTAGTGCAGTAACAATACAACATGCGGACGGAATTGTAAACTGTGCCTAATGAATTATTGAAAACTTCGTTGTGGCACGTTCTTCTCGATTTATTAGTACGTCTGTCATTAATTGCGTCTTCTTTTAAGTTGTCGTTTCAAGTTGCAATAAAAAAAAAACATCTTAAATGAATTGGAAATTGGTAATACGAATGGCATAAGCCACTAAACTGCCTTACCCTGGCATTTAAATAAATGGTGATTGGGGATTTTTATCCTTGATTGTCCATAAATGTCCTTATTCGCTCTTAAGCATTCAGTTTTAAGTTTTGCTCCCTTTAACCTAAATCCGTCTCTACTCATTAGGTACACGCATTGAACAATTTAAACTATTATAATTGGTTTGCAATGAATATGTCGCAAAACACAAGTACGCCTCGACACAAGCCTAAAGCCTCTGATCGACGAGCAAGACCGCGTTTTATAATTCCCTAGTAAGCTTACCCAACCCAACCAATAACTCCACATCTATGGCTAAGGTATATAGTTTTAAATACCAACGAGCTTGGTTTCTCAAGCACAATAGTTTGATACAATTTGTACGTGTATTCGACTGTATAGCGACCACCGTAGACTTGGGTGATAAAGCCGCCACAGTATCTCGTAAACTCTCTTTAAGGTGTCTGGCTCCAAAGAAAGAAGAAAGAAATAAACTTTATTTAGCCAATGTCTCAGGCAACATTGAGTGGGAGAGAACAAAAAGAATAAGACAGAATATGTAGCACTAACATACAACAGCCTACAACATTGCAATCGAACGGAATTAAGTGTTAAAGAATACTAGTGTTTATTGTTTATTATTTGGCAAGCTAGTGATCAGACTAATTACCGCGAGTAAAACTGCCTAGAACAAAAGCGCGGTATTGTTCGTACGTCAGTCCAATAATTATGTCCGATGAAGCGCATAATTGTTGTTGTGTGTAAACATCGATTTTGCATTCATTATCATAAATGACTAATCAGAACTGTCTGAGCGTACTTAGTTTCGAACACATATAATATATATATATATATATATATATGGTTTCGAATTTGTTTATGAATCGATGACTTGGAATGTATTTTTTTTTCGGAATTTTCCAAACAATTACTTCAGCTGCCCTGGCAGGAATATTTATGACAATCGATATCGTATCAATATCGCTGCGCAATGTTCACATTTGGTTAAAATTTAATGTCACAAAGACGCATCAAGCTCGATTCGAATTCGATTGTCAAAATTTTTCCTGCTCGGGCCGCAGTTCAGTTAAAAAAATATTACAATGGTTTAGTGTCAATAATCTACTACTAAATAGTCAAAAAACTAAATGCATTCGCTTCTTGACACCTAATGTGAAAAAGACTGACGCAAATATTTTTATGAATGGCGTTCAGCTGAGCCTTGTGGAGACAACCAAGTTTTTAGGTATTACATTAGACCCCAAACTTCAATGGGGACCCCATTTATCTACGCTAGCCAAAAAATTAAGTACCGCATCCTACGCAGTGAGCAAGATACGTCAATTAACGGACGTCAATACGGCTAGATTAGTTTATTTTGCGTACTTTCATAGTTTGATGTGTTATGGAATTTTGTTGTGGGGTGGTGCTGCTGACATTAACACTATTTTTGTACTCCAAAAGCGAGCCATAAGATCTATATACTCGCTTAGTTCCAGGTGTTCTTTGAAAGAAAAGTTTAAAGAAATAAATATAATGACAGTAGCATCTCAATTCATATTTGCTAATTTAATGTATGTCAAGAAGAATATAGATATATTTCCCAAAGTTTCTGATATACATAATTTGAATACCAGAAATAAAAATAATTTGGCTCAACACAAAACCAGGCTCCATAAAATCGGCAATTCTTTTAAAGGTCTTTGTACACGTCTTTATAATAAAGTTCCCACTCATATCAAACAGCTAGAATTGAATGATTTCAAAATTACAATTAAACGTAAGTTGTGTAATAAAGCCTACTACAAGCTTTCTGAACATCTAGATGATAAAGAGGCTTGGGAGTAGGTTGAAACTATTTTAGGAGTATAACCAGTTGCTGTTTCAGGGAGCCTTATTAGTTTATTCATATGTTTTATTTATAGTGATGCTGTGTGGCTTTCGTGGCGGCGGTGTTGTATTGTGGCGTACTTTATTTGCCCATTGCATCAGTCTAGGTAGTCATGCTCACTTAAGGTCTATGCTTGTGGCGGCGTCGTGTGCCGGGTCGATCACTTCCCTGCAACATGGTTGAGGAGGTCGATGGCTGGCACATGCGTCATACTCGTGAACGGGTGCTGCTTGTGGAGACTGGTCTGCCTGGACTGTTTTGTTTCCCTTGTGTCAATTCAACTTGCCGTGGCTACGGGGGTCGCTCAGTGTATCTTGTATGTTACTTTGTCCTATATTATTAGATGTCCTATACTATTGTTATCATGGTTTAGCTGCTCTAATTCAAGCTATTTCTGTATCTCGTGCTGTACTTTATTAGTAGCTGACTGTAAATTGGTGTTAAAAAGAGCAACGTCAGAGTTTCTTGCCCGTTCTTCTCTGGCGAAACAGCCTTCCGAACAGGCGGTAGAGTTAAAATTTGACGGAATCTAAATAATGTTTGAACATTTCATGGATTCAATAAATGATTTTGATTTGATTTGATTTGATTTGTCACAAAAATGTTCCCTTGATTTGTTGTCCCGAAATAAAAAGGAACCTTTGTCATAAAGAAATATTTATTATAAGCTTTCTTATAGTGAAATAGTTTTTGAAGTCGCTGTATAGTTCAAAAGATATCCCCACATCCAATCTTGCGAACTTTACGTCCTTCAAGATCAGTTTAGATTAATTGATTCAACCGCACAAATGTGAACTATTGTATTATGTATACATGTTTATATAGGTATAAGAGCGACAAGTATGAACGATGCATTTTCTCTGTTCTTTTCAAATTATTTGATAGATATTATTGGAAAGAAAATATTAAAAAAATCAGTAGATAAACACCAATCTTTCAACTTGAATACACACAATACAGTTATAATTTCACAAAAATATATTCTATCAATGACATCAACGTGTTTATTTTTAATGGTCCTAAAATAGACCACATCGATTTACGGATAATCAGTGGTAATTAACTTCAAAATACTCCACAATGAACAAACAAGTACTATTAACGGCGATTTTCCATGAAGGTCCATTGCGCACGATATCTGTGATTGATGATCTATCTACACGATATAGCCTGACGATAAGTTTTTGACATTATTGACCAGGGTACCTCGTAAAAAGAGTTTCAAACACTATTAGGCGCGATAGCGGTCGCTTTAGATTCACTTTAGTCAGCCAATTTGTTTCTTTTACTTAATATGAACCTTCTAAACTTTATGGACTTTACTTATAAAAACAGTTTAACTGAGCAAATGGTAAAGAATAGCCTCTCCCTTTTATTTTCAAACGATGTGACACAAGGAAAAAAGTGACAGCCTTTTCTTAGCCATTTGCTCAGCTAAATTGTTTTTATAAGTTAGGCCCAAGGTGAATTAAAAATCTGTATAATTGAGGAAAATTAAACATAACATAACATAAGCTCACGCCTGTATCCCCGAAGGGGTAGGCAGAGGCGCACTAGCGAACTAGAACACCCACATTTCGCCGAGCTTAGTTCCGTCCCAGATGTGATAGGGGGCGAGCCTATCGCCATATCGGGCACAAATTCCAGACTCCGGGCTGATATGGAAAAATTCAATATCACTTTACCCGACCCGGGGATCGAACCCGAGACCTCAGAACCGTAGTCGTACCGAAATACCACCACGCCACCGAGGCAGTCTACCGAAATACCACCACGCCACCGAGGCAGTCTATTTTGAATGGATATTTTTTTGGTTAATAGTCCGATTGTGCTTAAACGTGTCGATTATAATTACAGCTTTATTTTCTAATTAAATGCGCTATAGAATTATGTGCTTATACAATATATTTCACTTCATCTGATATCTCGTACCATAGCAGTAGAAATTGTTCACTAACCTTACTCATATCTTCGAAATGTAAATTGAATGATAAACAAAAACTTGATAGAATTAATCACCATCAACGATGAGGGTTGTCAATTGAGTGGCTGAAGGGAGTTGGGACGCACGCTATGCGGGTATTTGCATACAATCGGCAAAGTGATTTAATTCGCCCCGTAACCTACTTGATAGACAATCGTTCGAATTGATTGGATGTAATTTAATTGTTGGATGGATTGTGATCAGCGACGATTCATTTAGATGGATGGAACGAATGTCAGTTTTCGTCGACTTCAAAAAAGGAGGAGGTCCTCAATTCGTCTGTTTTTTATGTATGTTACGCCATATCTCCGCCGAATGTGGACCGATTTTCAAAATAATTTTTGTGTTCGATAGAGCTTATTTATGTATGTTCCCCGATATTTTCGCCAACTGTGGACTGTTTTTTAAGATTATTTTTGTGTTCGACAGAGCTTATTCCAAGGGTGGTCCCATATAAGTTTTATTACGATATGTTTTGAAGTCGGTCCGTTAAGTTTTTAATGTGCCTAGAAGGGTAGTCTGTAAGAATTCATTAAGGTGATAAGCTATTCATTGAAATAAAATTATTTTTACGGATTTTATCACGATTTGGTTTTAATTTTTATTCCCGACGTTTCGAAGGCTTTGCAGTTTTCGTGGTCACGGGTTATAAGCTATGTTACCGCTTTCATTATCAACGTTATTGTCTGACGTATGCCTTTCAGATATGTACGTGTTGCATGCTCTAAACTCGTAAAGCATGCGTCTTAGGAAAACTCATTGTGTAGCAGAATGAAAATGTTGTTACAAAACTTTTAATTATTTTACTAAATAAATAAAATATTAGCAATAACTATATTTGTTTTGTGTATAAATACTGGCGTAACATTATACTTCGTCATAAAAGATATGAAAACAATGTATGCTATGTTCGTTCCGCAGGTAAGTTTTCTCACATTAATTTTCAGCGCAAATCTACCCAAAATATAGTAAATTCAGAAGCTAGTTTTATTGTGATCATATGCTCATGATTATTTAAATAACGAGGCTACGTCTTGTCCCGTCTGACACACAAGTGTTTCTAATAATAATTACAAGTATAAACATAACGGACTGAGTTCATAATTTATCCAATCGCGACCAAATTTACGTGGGACCTTGGAATAAGCTCTAGCGAACACAAAAATAATCTTAAAATGCGGTCCACATTTGGCAGAGATGTCGTGTAACATACATAAAATAATACAGACGAATTGAAGACCTTGTCCTTTTTTGAAGTTGGCTAAAAAGAGAAGCCCGACATCCAATTTCAGAAAGACACACCTTTCTTAAATTTCTTGTCACGGACATCAGGACACTCAATCATCTTTGTAATTGCAGATTTCATTCACTTGTCTGCTCTACGAAACACCACACACATACATATGTAGGTCATGTCTGTACACCGAAGCCACATTTCGCTGAGCAACCAAATGTTATAGGAAATTCCCCTATCGCCGTAGCAGGCAAATTCCAGGCTCCATGCTAATATTGTTTTTTTTGTAGTGACAACTTCTTATGGGAGGGTAAACCGTTTCGTAACGCAACGCGTTACGGCGCCACTCTGTCTGGCTTCTTATCATATTAATATACATAAAGTTTAAGTAATAACCTAAGCTTTTCTCAAGTTAAACAATTTCAATATTAAATACTGCAACTTAGATTAGTTTAAGTTATCGCTTCTGTCCAGCGTCCCGAGAGGCACACGTTTTTTTTTCTATAAAACCCAATAATATTGAGTAGCAAAAAAACAATATTACAGCACACGTTGAATACAACACCTGAAAAGTTTTATTTAAGCCTCGAGTTTGGGTTAAACACGTGCCCTGCGACAACACGGGTTTCGGAACGTTTTAATTCAATTAATTGTTAATACGTAATTAGCATTTTGAAAGCCAAATGTTTATGATTCCATTGTTGTTTCAAGGTAGTTAGTGCTTATTTGCATTTTGAAAATCTTAGGTAAATTAAATTTGAATTATCATCTCCGGTTTTTTGTGGAGTTGATGTTATTTTATTATTTACTGTCGTTAGTGTAGACGTACGTTTTTAAGAATTCGCATTTTAAATCTCTTTCTTCTTTGCAATATAAAAATAAGTACTCCTACTTGTTTTTCAAATAGCAGTTTCTTGTAACCTGGTGCCATGTGGATTACGGCTCTTATCTATGACAGTACTTTTATTTAACCCAGTTGACTAATGCTAGGGATTTGGATTGGGGATTATTCCCTTTATCGACAAATTAAAATATCTTAAGTCCTTTGAGTCGTATTTATATACTTTATTGATTTCGAAACAAAATTCATACACATTATACAGGACACTGGAATCACTGACCTAAATACTGACGATTTTTTAAAAGTATAACCGCAACTGTTACAATTCTTAATTGGAACAAAGAATAACCTTCACCTCCAAACAGCCAAAGCACAAAGCGAAATCAAAAGAAAATAAAAAATAAAGCTATATTTGCGCATCTTTGGAGCATCATCAAAGTAAACAAACACCAAGTAACAATGAACGTAAATATAGCCCTCGTTAAAATGGCGTGGTATCGCGTTGCGTTGGGCGGCCGCGGCGCGACGCTATTTCCACGTCTCGCAAGTCGCACACGACGCCTATTTTCTTCCCGTCCATGCAGTGCGTACGCGATACAAAACAAACAGTATCCATCGTATTTTAATCACTCGAAGGAGGTTTGCCAAATGTGACGTCTATAAATGTCCTCTTTGTTGTTTCAGGTAAGAGTTTCTGCGACAGCGTGATAAATGAATGGCTAGATTTTGGATTAAAATTAATTTAGCATAAATTTCCTTTCTACGTTCGGCTATCTTCAGCAAGCTTTCAAGTAAGTAAATTAGTATAATAGAGAAGAACCAATTCAATATAAAGTATGTACTTGATATTACTGTTTTGCCACACGTATATTGCTACTGAATGAAAATGGGAAACCCTTTGGTGCCCACGCAATAACGTGTTAAAGAAAATATATATAGCTTTCAATTTAGTTAATTCACGAAACATTCGTTCTGAATGAAATCTACTAATGCCACATTTATAAGTCGACGTAATACTTAATACTAACGAACGACGTAATACTTTTACGAAATGAGATATTTTTGTGAATCTTTTAATGTAAAGCCCAGTTGGAATAATTTTGGCACTCTGAACTGTTTTGTACTTTGGGGTACAAAATACAAAACAGTTTCACTTCGGTTCATACTAACATAATTATTTTTGACGATGATCTACTATCTAGTTATCCCACATGTGCATGGTTCAATATGTTAACAGTTAAAGGATAATCAAAACATTTTGAAACAAGTTCCCGTGCTGGATGGAAGTGGGAACGCAATTTTACATCAAAATACTAAATATTACCATATAATATACTTTACTTATGTTTTAAGATTATTAAAGTTTTAATAATAGTTAAAAGCAACGCATTTATTTATCCAAGTTGCGTTTGTAAAAAGGTCTCTGCGTCTTTTGGAATGGTAATAATTCCATCGCGTGTCTCCCTTAATTATGTCAACAAGGTATGAAAAGATTAAAACGGGATTTTTTCTATACTCAGGCAAGGCCTGTGAACATAATAATTGTTCCATTATTTCATGTTCTGCTTCTATCACATAATTAATTTGATTTTAGCTGACAATTAGAAACCTCTGTGTATGATATTATGATTGACATGGATAGTTAGATATCTGCATAGAATTATTATTCCTCTGAGGAGCTTGACGTCGACTGATGGGAAGACATATTGGGCCAACCCCAAATAATAGACAACGGCAGACAGACGATGACTAAGATGGCTCTTAGACAAAAGTGTCAAAAAAATTCTATACGCCATCTACTAGTTAAATCTGGACATATTCACCTGTCTTTTTTTTATAGCAGAGACTGGCAAACGAACAGATGGGTCACCTGATAGTAAGTGATCTCAATCGCCCATAGACACCTAAGACACAATAAGAATCATGGACGCGTTGCCAACCTAAAAAGAGGAAATGGAAGGGGAGGAAAAAGGGATTGGGAAAGAGGGGGGGGGGGAGGTCCACCGGAAATCTCACTCACCGAACGAAACGCGACAGCAAGCTGCCACTTTACGTCGGTTTTCTGTGAGACAGTGGTATTCAATCGATCGAGCCGGCCCAATCGTGCTGTAGACGTTACTGTCTACAACGTGGCTCTACCACTCAAAAAAAATGTCTCATACGAACAAACATACTAAGAGCGACTTGCAACACTATGACTAATAATAATAATTAATAATCTAGACTTCTAGAGTTACATCTTATCTCGATTTATCGAACAGCTCACTCTTATCTTTAAATCAAGATTTGACCCAATGGCCATTTGCAGCTCGGCGATAAATCCCTTTTTATCCCAAATCTTGATTTAAAGATAGGAGTGAGCTATAAGATAAATCGCAATAAGGTTATAACTCTCGACTAGTAATAAAATACTCCCTAAGAATCTAAGGCTGAGATCTATAGAGCGAACTTCGACTAAGTCTAAGTCAAAGTAACGAACTCAGTGAGGATTTTGACTTATTCCGAGTCATTTTTTACAATTAAATCTTTGCTTGATATGTTTGTGAGTCTGTTTTTCTTGTAAAAATGACTCGGACTAAGTCAAAGTTCGATTTAATAATTTCCAAACCTCACTGAGTTCGTTACTTTGACTTAGACTTAGTCAAAGTTCGCTCTATAGATCTCAGCCTATAACTCCTCGAACGTGATTAGTAACAAGCAGCAACTAGCAACAAACACTGGACATCAACAGATAACAGATCTCGACGTGTCCTTGCGCCGCGCCGTCGTCTGAGATTAAGATAACGGGCACACGACCCTAATGTGCACCAAAGCCTATGATTATGTGGGAAACGGAATTGTACAGTGTTTGTGATGCCTTGAAGCTGTCAAAGGCAAAATATAGTCTTATGAGCTAACCTAGCTAGAAGGCACCGCTGTTATGAAGAAGGGCTATGTTGAAATCGGGGTTGTTAACTCCGATTACCCCGGAATAGTTATCATTTTGAGTGTTTTACGTTTCTTTACCGCCCTGTCTTCATATTTTAACCCAAATTATATAATTTATTGCTCTAATAAAGCTGTTTCTGACCATGCATGAATTCAAATTGGCAGTGTATATGGGCTGTGAACTGGATAATCCTGGGATCGATACCTAAGTCGGGATGGGTGTTTTTTAACGATATTTTCCCGGAGCTGGATCCCCCAGATGGGGGTTGACGTCAGGTAGGCAGCTGGTCGAAAAATTAAGCCAAATACTTTCTGTAACATTCTTGAAAAAGTGTGTTGCGCCGACCTTACATGACACGACGGGATGAAGGCAGGTAGAAAGAAAGAAAGCATTTATTCTAATTCCGCGTCGATTAGTGTTGTTATTTCCAAATTGTTTGGTGCCATACAACGTACCTGACATTTGATATTTGTTTATAATTTGCAGCTTAAAAATAATCTTAAAATTATCCTATTTTCTTTTGCAGTTACGTAAAAAGCACAAGCTATGTATATTACTGAATATAAATTTCATTGCGCATTAAATAACCAGGTATTCTAAAAATGGAGGATCTGGGTCACTTGTCAGTATTTTTAATGGGACCTTTACCCTTTTATTACAATATAAATATAACAAATAGGTTTAGAAAAGAGCATGGTTAAATATAAGTCTCACGTACGTTAACGCTAACCTTTAGAAGGTCATGTTCTATTCAAATGTCATGAAAGTAGATATTATAATTTTTTATTTTGCATTCTCTTGATACTTGGAGCTACTTTATTTTTTATTTCTTTATTCTTATCTTTCTTTCTACTTGCCCTTATCCCACATTAATGTGCGGTCAGCGCAACACACTTTTTCAAGCATGTTGCAAAGAGGATTTGGCTTAGTTTTACGACCGACCGCCTGCCTGACTTCAACCCCCTATGAGGGATCCAGTCCCGGGCAAATTAAATTAGAAAATTTGCTTTGCCCGACCTGGGAATCGAAGCCAGGACCTCCCGATCCACAGCCCATACATGCTGCCACTAGACTAAGGAGGCGACAATTTTTACACAATTTACGACAATTTATTCTTATTTCTATATCCTTCTTTAATGCGGATCATACGTTGGTTTGGAAGCAATAGGTGATTATCAGCAATCATTATATTTTCTATGCGAAATTTTGGGGTTTCAACAAAAAGATTAAACATTACTTACTACTGAACTACTGTACTGTTGAATGTCGTTGGGTTTCAATTTAATTAGTGATATTATATCTTAAAAATATTTTTATATTGTTTTTGTTTAGTGGTTATTCTCTTATAATATTACTGTAATGGTTGCCTCGAAGAGACCACTTTTAGCGATAAGGCCGCCACTTCTGGTGCAGTTATTACTTGTTTACTATCCAGCAGCCTGAGCAGGAAAATTTCTGACAACCGTAAATGTATTCGAACTCGATGCGCGTCTATGAAATTTGTATGAAATATTAACCAAACGTCATCAGTGCGCAGCGAACTCGAATACATTTACATTTACATTAGTTTTTCGTGCTCGGTCTACAGTAAGTGAATCATTTGAGAGACAAAGTTCAATAGATTTTTTATCTTATACTTGACATACTTATAGTATTTGACTGATTTTAAATGTTGAAATATTTTCGACAACGTTTGCTATATAATCTTCTGTTCATTGTGTCACTCCTTCAAACCTTCAATAACATATAATTACAGTAGAAAAAATTAAATCCAAAACCAACTGCTCATTCCCACGTTGCAAATATTTTTCGTAGTAATCTGGAGCTTTTCGTATGCGCATGCGCAGGTGCGTCGCGACAATCACAATGGCCACCAGTGCGTGCGTTGCAACGTTCTACAATTGTACGGGAATCGCGCATTGTTGGTCGCGATTCTTACCACCCCATCCCGCTAACGGGATACCGTGTTGTTCACAGGGATTCTCATTTTGTGTGTATTTTTTGTTATATCGCGTTTCATGTGTTGGATGTGTTTTTCAATACGAGATAATAATAGAGTACTTCAATCGCTAGAACTCTATTTAAAATATTAATCAGTACAGAGACACACGTGTATTCAGGAACAAAATAATGTTAAAGCTCTTTGCGATGCGTAGATATCAGCATACACAATTTTGATCCTAAGCAAAACGAACCAATTTTAATTTAAATAAACCATTACTAGCACGTAACGCATAGTAAAGTCCTCTGGCCTCGGACAATTTCTTTTAATTTAATTTATTTTTCTACCTACCCTTATCCCACTTTAATGTGAGGTCAGCACAACACACCTTTACAAGCATGTTGCAGGAAGGAGTAGGCTTAGTTTTTACGATCGGCCGCCTGCCTGACAACCCGCTATGAAGGATCCAGTCCCGGCAAATTAAATTAGAAAAATTTGCTTTGCCCGACCTGGGACGATTCCCAGGTTCGATAACCCAGGACAGGATCCACAGCCCATAGATGCTGTCACTAGACCAAGGAGGCGATAAACAAATTTTGAATTTCCTTTAAATTTATACGTTGCAATAATGTAACTGTTTTAGTTTATTGTGTTTCTGAAAGCTAAGCCGTAGTTGGATGAGTCAAAATTCGTATCCACAAAGTATGGAAGATTTTGATGGTCCAGTGTGCATATCGTAATCGACAGAATTCCAGGTTAAATTACACATCCATTTATTTAAAAAGTTTGGCTCATGGTTGCTTTTAGACCCGGTGTTGATACAATATATTTTTGTGCGCGCCACAACAATATTTATCGGTGTTTCCTCTTTAAAAACGATGCGTTTGTAAACATTTACTTTAATGTTATTTTCGTACGTATACCGTCACAGTTCATTCGAAAATAATCAAATGCTATTTAGGTCAATCTATCGATGAATAATTGATTTGCTCTCAGTAGGAAATATTAGGTTTTCGTACGTTTCCGTGACGCGCGAATCAAAATGTAATGCGGAAAACGTCGAACGCTCTCAATACAGTTTCCATAAATACGTTTTATGGATCATAATAATGCACAACTCACACCTGTGATAAACTCCATAGGAATTTGGAACAACTGAATTTGTTGCTACATCGTCACCATCAAGCATGGTTATTATTTCGTGAGTCCTAATGAGTCCGACACGACTCAGGAACGTTCTGGAAGACACCATATTTTTTACTGATTTCTTAAGTATTTTTGTATAATTTAAAAATGAAGGTAGATATTGTAACACTAACTTTTTTGGACAAATGACACCTCAGTCTGACCCGTGACCACGAAGACTGCAAAGCCTTCGAAACGTCGGGCATAATTTTTTATTGAATCCGTAAAAATAGTTTTATACCAACCTTATTTTTTCTTTCCAATGCTGGGTGTTATGTCCAAATTCACTTAACATCAATAGTGACATGCTGTGGTATAAGCCTCCTCTTGTATAAACATACCTACTTCGAATTTACATCTCCTTTTTACCTGACCTAATCACACCTTAATGTGGGGTCGGTGAAACAAAATTTTCAAGTATATTGCAGAAATGATTTAGCTTAGTTTTTACCTACTGCGAATTTATTCATTAACCTAAATTCTCCTGTATCCAATTACCAAGATAATTTTAACCCGTTTAATATAACATCTGTTATAATTTCACGCATATCTTTTTTCGAACCCCGAATGCAGGTTAGCAGCCTGCTAATCGGTGCGCCCTTTGATCGACAACAATCGACTTAGAAGTTTTTTTTTTTGGTCATAACGGTACATCCGAGTGCGGGATTGCGCAGGTAGAAGAACAGGGCTCGGTGTGTCCTCTACGATCTATACTTTTTTGGGATTATTTAATATGTACATTTTACGTGGAACGTCTTAGAATCTGCATAATAGAGGTACATGACATATTGCCTTATAAATAATTTGTGTGAAATGATATGTTGTTTGTGTTTTGATTACTATAATAGTAATAATATCAGCCCTGTAATATTACTGTTCCACTGCTGGGTACGAGCCTCCTCTGTAATGAGAGGGGGGTTAATTATTATATATAAAATAAATAAAAAATCTTTATTGGTCACGTAGGTATGTAAAAAAGCACTTATGAGAGGTCAACAAAAGCAAATTTTGAATTAAGATTAATATAATATACATTATCACACTATACATTTGAAGACAGGCAGGCAATGGACATAATAACGATGGGATGGCTAAGATAGGGTGATATGGGGAGATAGGAATAGAGTGTAAGGGTTGTGGGATGTGGAAAAAGGAATGGCATATGGAAGGAATGGTGGCAGGGGATTGACTGGAAATACTGGAAGCAGTTGTGATTCGAGCCTAGCTAACCTACCAGGTAACCTAACTTTAACTTTTACGTAATAATAACTTAAATACAATTACCGCCGAATGTTCATACACTTAAGGCCGCCTTATCTGTCAAAATTGTATGGCGAAAATCAATTTAAGAAGCCGTTAAAGTTGAAGAGCGTTTGACCATTCGGGCGTTAGGCTTTGATAATATAACTAACAGGTCGATCAGGAAATTTTTGGCGGAGGCCTATGTTCAGCAGTGGGCGTCCTATGGCTGATGATGATGATGAATATAACTAATTTTACTCATCAATGTTGACTTAGCTTTTTCGAAGTCTCGGCATCAGACTTTAATACGACTTTGTCTAATCTCAAAACAACATCTCATTACGTGATAAATCATACAAATAAACGATAATTAGCTAATTATGTATTGTTTTTATGAACATGTTTTGAGAAACAGGAAAAACTGATGATGGCAATTTAACTTCAGAAATGCGCTTAAGTGGTTTGTTGGTAAATTTTATTTCTTTACCATTTCGTCTCAGAAAGTCCACGTAGCAAACCCGATAGCCCATAAAGTGCTGGCTTGACGTCATAGAAAGACATGGGGAGTCTATAAGAAGGCTATAAACCGGGTAACGCGTAACAAATAAATAAAACGTTTAACTAAAATTACCCATACTTTTTTTTTATTGCCCTACAGCTGGCAGCCCGACCGAGTCGGCTTACTCAGCTACACCGGTCTGATGGGTGAACGCAGGTGCGTT
Source organism: Clanis bilineata (assembly GCA_036417725.1). NCBI lineage: Eukaryota > Metazoa > Arthropoda > Insecta > Lepidoptera > Sphingidae > Clanis > Clanis bilineata. The sequence continues at coordinate 3,450,655 of CM071146.1, read as the reverse complement.
GCGAACCCATAAAGTTAGGTGACCATGCTGAGGGCAACCCACTAACGGGTTACGAACCTCGGCTCAAGACGGTCACTGAGAGGGAGATGTTGATGACATCATCGATTAGGGAATCCAATATATACCACAATACAGACGCGTGACATAAAACAAAAGAGTCACAACTCTCGCGACAAAAGCCTTTTTACCCCAACTCCCAACACCTAATTGCAGTATAATTAGACGACAATAACACTACACAATACATTAGCTGAATGAATGGCGCCGTCCTTGAAAACGTCCCTCATGGTGAAAGTAAAAGTTTATTGCTAGGCGGCGCGCTCCATTGTCCACTGAAAACTGTTAGGCGTTGATTATACTTCACTTACAATAATGAACAAACTGTCCTGTTATGTTTTTGGAACGTCACTAATTATCTGTTATGTTAGCATTAGGAAATGGGGTAATTAACCCCTTTTGGATTTTGAATAGACTTACGACAGACGTAAAAAAGTTAAATAATAAGTTTTACCGTCATACTGCCGGACTCATGTCTGTAAGTGATGTTATATGTGTTCAGCATCAATATAATATACCCTAGATGCACAGTTCTTTGCAAATATCCTCCTAAAAAGATGTCTCAGGAATAAAACAAAGAAAAAGATCGTAAGTTCTAATTAAATCAACACAAATATAACCCTATGCATGTGTTATAAAGTAGCTTTTTAAACGAAATGATCAAGCGTTCTTAAATTTGAATTTGAAATTTTGAATTCTATCGGCGTCCGACTGCAGGCAAAAGAAGTGCTTGAGCACTTCTTTGCTGTCCCATTTTCCGACCGTCAACTGTTTATCTAGGTAAATAATATATCGATGGTGTTCAGCCATAAAATTAAGCATCCTGTCACGTAATACCAGCTATTTTAATCGTTTCAGTCATACCGTTACGCTGAGAACTCATAACATTAAAACCTTTATTGTGATCCTATTTTTTAAATGTTTGAGCTACAATGCAGATAGTTTTGTCAACAGCATGAGCAATTTTACCCGGGGTCCTATCAATGTCTGACACAGTCAAGCTTCAGTGACGAATGTTGCATTTTGTACTGCGAAGGATATGTACGGGAAGGCTAAAAACGTTTCGTAAAATGTAAAAAAAGCTTTTTATATAACATGTAGTGACATGCGACTTTTTTGTCGTAACATGACGCTTCAAAAAGTGACGTAAACTTTAGTTCGTCGTGTGACATGATCCTGTTAAAACATGGTGCGCACTGCCTAGGGCGTTGAAATTGTCTCGATTTCCCTTTCCTGTATCATTACGTACATGTACTGTTATTCTTAAGAAGTCTTCGACAGAGGGGTTTCAATGGCGTCAATTAAGCTAATCATTTCCACTTCCATTTATGCATGCTAAGTGATTGACTTGGCGTCTAGTCTTTAGAGACTAGATACTTACATACATACATAAGCTCACGCCTGTATCCCCGAAGGGGTAGGCAAAGGCGCCCTAGTGTACTAGAACATCCACATTTCGCCGAGCTGAGTTCCGTCCCAGATGTGATAGGGGGCGAGCCTATCGCCATATCGGGCACAAATTCCAGACTCCGGGCTGATATGAAAAAATCCAATATCACTTTTCCCGACCTGGGGATCGAATCCAGACTTCAGGACGGTAGTCGTACCGAAATACAACCACGCCACCGAGGCAGTCTAGACTAGAAACTTATTCAGTAAATAATAAAATCTAAAGACCCTGTCCGACTAACTTGGAAATCTTACACAGTTGTTGTCCGAACTGTGTTTTGATCCATGAAGTCACTGTTTCTCAAATGAAGTAAGCTACCGGGCCAATAAAGCTAAAATGGTTCCCGTATAAGTCTTTCTGAGACGAAAGTGGTTCTAAGGGTTTTTTTTATAGCAGAGATTGGCAAACGAGCAGATGAGTCACCTGATGGTTAGTGGTCTCCACCGCCCATAGACACCCAAGACACAAAAATAATCATGGGTGCGTTGCCAACCTAAAAGAAGGGAATGGAAGGGGAGGAAAAAGGGATTGGGAAAGGGAGTGGAGAAATGGGCCACCGGAAATCTCACTCACGCTCGCACTTTACGTCGGTTTTCTGTGAGACAGTGGTATCTAACCGGTCGAGCCGGCCCATTCGTGCTATAGATGTTACTGTCTACAGCGTGGCTCTACCACTCAAAAAATGTAACGGTTAATGTAGTAATTAGTAGAAAAAATGTTTTAAGGAGTTCCAAAGGTAACACTGCGTTTGTTCGTTCATACATTTATCCTCTTCAAGAAATATACATAGAATTAGACTACAAAGAATATTCATAGTCATTAATATTGACTAAGATCGAACGACAACCGCGGAAGGTATCCAAAGATGACAAAATTAATTCTATAAATATTTTGTTTGTAGCTTCGAAGAAACGTAATAATAAACACGCTTCTGTGTGGTTATTTCTAAATATGTCGGGATTGTCTCATAATAACTTGAAAGGACTCAATTTCCTGTCTCCGTCACGTAACAAACCTAAATGCACGCTTGTGAGTTGTGACACTAAATACCCGGTAAAGATGCGACGTTATTACTGTCCAGTTATTTGAAGATAGCCAATACTAATTCCACCTTATTCACGTTAGTTGTCTTATTTCGGAGAAAGTTCTTATTAACAGTCCGGTGAAGAAGGAGAAAGGAAAGTTAGTCTATGATTTCAGAACTCTAGACTTATTCGAATTGGTGGAACATTTTTCTGGTCTGTTGATTGGAACTGAAGTTTTGACAGAGTATTCTACAAGGTGGACCGACGACCTGATAAAGGTCGCAGGAAGTCCCTGGATGCAGGCCGCTTGCAACAGGTCTATCTGGAAATCTTTGGGGGAGGCCTCAGCAGTGGATGATGATGATGATGAGTCAACAACTAAAACTTTGTGTTTATGCTCTATGACTTAATTGAAGAAATATGTTTTGGCGTTTCTTAAAAATTAATACCTTGCGGCAAGAAAATATATTAACAAGGATCGTAGGCGCAAAAGAGAAAGCTAATTTGTTATATGTGTGGTATATCCATATAATGGAGTTGAAAGCATGCTCACACAAGCGTCTCGTGTGCACCCGGTTTTGTTTAGATCTCCCGTTGACCCATTTTATATTGTCTATACAAAAGTGATACATAGTCCGTCCCGCACGACCGGCATGGCGCGCGTTTTGATGTGGCTTATTAATAGACTATCTGCATGTTGATGCAATTTCATAACTGTTTTCTGTGTCATTTTGTGTGATACTCTCATAGAATCGTAAATAAATTTACTCGGAAAGTACTATATGAATAGGGCACAAAATATCACGAAAAGCAAATGTGTTAGCTATAAATGTACATATCCATAATATTTAGTGAAGTAAAGACAGACGAAGCATCATGCAGCAATCTATCACACATTTCACATCATTAGTATCTGATATCTACGATACAGGTTATACCTAGTGTGAGGTCAGGACTAGGTGTGTGACTGTTGGGTGTATTTATTTATTATTATTTTTGTTTCACTAATTTATGTCTCCTTACAGAGAAGGATAGATAGAGCACGGGCCAAAGCCAAGTGTGTTAAGAAAACTAAAAAAAGACAAGGAAATTGAGAATCGTCAGAATTCAAAAATGTTCGCGTTAGCTATTTGTAAATATTCGTCAAGCCTTTTTTGTACAAATACCATTACATACAACACAACATTACCAGTGAATCACAATTAGAAGCAAGTCGGTGCATGTTGCACCTCAGCTCAGATATGGTCAGATGACACCGTCAGACAGCGTGACGTGGTCACCGTGATTCATACTTGCATCACGCCATCCAACCTCTATTGTCTGGTGCGCTAACATTTAATTACACGATGTAAACTGTTGAATTGTTTACATCCGCTGATTCTAGATAATTCGTCGGAATAATATATTGAATGTAGTTAATTATTCCGCACCATTATGTTTCATTGAAGGGCGTGTGGAATGTAGATCGGTTGTCTGTTGATATCTAGGTTGGTTCAGTTTATCATGTGCGTGATGCATTACTTCAACTTGAGTTTGATTTATATGACTAACGCCCCAATGGTCAAACGCTACTCAACTTTAACGGCTTTTTACATTGATTTTCGCCATACAATTTTGACAGATGAGGCGGCCTTAATAGTCTGAACATTTGGCGGTAAAATTGCTTAGTTGAATAAACGTTCTTATAACAAATCCACAGATTTGATATTTTTTTAATTCGGCACTATAAGGTGGTGAATACAATGTAGAGTTAGACTTTCGAACCTCGAAAGACATTATTATGCTCTGAATGAATACCAACGTTACCCATGTCGATCTGGGTCTTTGGTTTCATACGAAAACTAAAACTAAAGCAAATGATAGAACTATTAGGGGCTTTGAACTCGGAAATTTTTAGATATACGCTGGATATGAGGGTTAAACTAGTGTTAAATTCACTTTTTAGAACTATGATTTCGATAGAGATCGTTTTAATGTCGACCGTCATACGCCTTTACGTGCAATACACGGGATCATTTACAGAGATTTGTAATGTAATAAGAAGTTAACAATTTTATAATAATACAGTCCACTTTATTATGTTTTTGCCTAAACATGTTTTCACGTTATATGTCTAATGTAATTTTTTTTATCCTTAACTATTTAAGTCATTACCTTATTATGTTACTGCATTGCTATATTATTACGTAGTATTAAACAATTCCTAAGTTTCCACACGTATGGTTAACTGTGATTATTTTCTAATTTACTAAAAATACTTATGTTAACCATCTAGTCCTTATGACTAATATGTAACCTCATATTTTTCCGTTCGGTTTTCGTTTGCCACTATTCTTACAAGCCAAAGTTATTCAACAGTATACAGACGAGACAAAAGTTATGACCTAGTGGTCATAAGTCGCTCAGTTAATAATATTGAGAAATTAAACTTATCTTACGTGATTCTTAACCATTCACAGAACATTCTAAAGTGTAAATTGTAACAATCGCCCTTGCATTTTAAATAAATGGTGCAAGTTGGTACTAAAGATTGAGAATTTTTTTAGTATGGAAACTTGCTTGATATCCCCTTTATAGTTTGTAATATTAAATCTCTTTGTTACAAGGACAGGTATTATTTTATAGCAACCTGATGGTGAGTGATCTCTATCGTTCAATATACAATTATGGGTATGTTGCAAATCTTAAAGGAGTATAGATATTGGGAAAGGGTGGGGGAATTGGTGCCATCGAAAATCTCACTCAATTTGCGTCCGTTTTCTTTTTTGTGAGAGATCAAATCGGAGAGAGAGATCAAACCGGTCGAGCACATTCGTCCTTTAGACATAACTGTCCACTGAGCTGCTCTACCACTCATTACTCTTATGAAAAATATATGACCCCTGTTACTGCTGGTTAATTCTAATAATCATGTTAGTTCCTGACTATCTCGGTGACGTGGTTGTATTTCGGTACGACTACCGTCCTGAGGTCTCGGGTTCGATCCCCGGGTCGGGCAAAATGATATGGGATTTTTCCATATCAGCCCGGAGTCTGGAATTTGTGCCCAATATGGCGATAGGCTCGCCCCCTATCATGTCTAGGACGGAACTAAGCTCGGCGAAATGTGGGTGTACTAGTTGGCTAGTGCGCCTCTGCCTACCCCTTCGAGGATACAGGCGTAAGCTTATGATGATGATGATGGTGATGATGATGATGATTATGATGATCATGATGTTAGTTCCTATATTTATTTAGTTACGCTAATGTTGCAGTATTATTGCGTGTCAGACGCATGTCGCTTCGAATCCTTTGTGATGTATATTAGTCCGCAAACTAATTTATACATGCCTCGGTGGCGTGGTAGTCCGTGGAAATGCGGAAGCGGTATGACTATGGTCCTGAGGTCTCGGGTTCGATCCCCGGGTCGGGCTAAGTGCTATTAGATTTTTCAGTATCAGCCCGGTGTCTGGAATTTGTGCCTGGTATAGCGATAGGCTCGCCCCCTATCACGTCTGGGACGGCACTAAGCTCGGTGAAATGTCAATGTACTAGTTGGCTAGTACGCCTCTGCCTATCCTTTCGGATATATAATGCGTGAGCCATTGGTGAAGGATAAAAAATGTCATAAGGGAAGGCAGTGCTACTTTCTTTCCTAGATAGTGCCTAGATAAAACGAATTTATTAGCCTACAATCTGAAAAAGGGAAACTGGTAGGAATCGGGTTGTATAGACCCTTCGCCACTGGCGTGAGCTTATGTTATGTGTAAGTTATACATTGCGTTACGAGAAATTAACGCGAACTCGGATAGCGACAACCATAAACACTGTAGACAACCGTTGCTATTTTAATGTGGCGAATGGAAGAGTCGCGCTTAAAAATCTGATTGTTCATCATAAAAATCATGAATTACCATGAAAAACAGAAGTATAGCTTGTGGAATTCTCTACGTAGATTTGTATTATAGATGTGGTTCTAAATTCTGAATTTTAAAAGATTGATAATCATCTCCTTGGTCTAATGACATCGTATATGGGCTGTGAACCAGGAGGTCCTGGGTTCGAATCACAGGTCGGGGGAATTATTTTCTGACACGATTTATCCTGGGCTGGATCCTCCAAAGTTTCAGACGTCGAATCAGTCAGTGTCGTCAGACGTCTTTTCTGCAACATGTTTAAAACAGTATGTTGCACCGATCCCATTGAGACGGAAAGGCAAAGAGATAAGACGACTGAATAAACTTATAGAGATACAGTAGTCGTCAGTCATACTAAAGTGGACAATAGCCTAAAATGTATACGTACGTGCTACGTCAAACAAAATGCGTTGTAACTTGAAGTACACTATGACGCTTCCCAAGGGCTATCCCGAGCCCAATCGTAGGAAGTTTCTACGTCAATCATTTCGCACTGTTTCACAATATTAGTAACAATGTGACAGTCTCCGTGGCGCAGCGGGCGAGTAGCCGGCTGTGAAGCAAGAGGCCGCGGGTTCGATTCCCGCATTGAGATAAATGTTTGTGTGGCCCACAGGTATTTATTTCAAGTCTGGGTGTTGTGAGACCGAAAGCCTCTCATAGTCTCATAGTCACGATACAGGTTACACATATTGTGGGTTCAGGACTAGGTGTGTGACTTTTGGGTGTATTTATTTATTTATTATTAAATGTTTATTTACTCATCTTGGCAATTCCCTCCGGTAATGTAGGCATAAACTACAACAATAGATTATTACAAATGAGTGGATTTTTTGTATGACGTACGCTTATTGGAATTTTTCTCATTTTACTTTTCCCTATAATAACTGTATATATAAAAGGAGAAACTGACTGACGTATCAGCGTACAGCCGAAACTATTGGAACTAGGAACATGAAATTTAACACACGGCTTCCTTTTAATGAAATGAAAATGAAATGAAAATGACATTTATTGCGTTTTCGCTGTTACACAATTAGGTACTTAGGTCTATTAAAATACACAGAGAGAAAAAAAAGAAAAACACACTATCATGCGTATGTGCACACACCTACACGTGTACACGTGTGCATATACACATACACACATTAAATACATATATTTACATTCCCCTCCCAACTTTTATGATGTAGGCGAGCACTATGAAAGCATTTTTGGAAATTCATTTCCTAGGGGGGTGAAAATGAAAATACAACGGGACAGAAAGCTACCTAGGGTAAGCTACATTATTAGCAAGTAACATATGCTACATTTTATCCCGGAAAAATGTACTGGGGGTTACCACCACCTCTTATAGCAGTATTATTATTATCTTACTTCGTTTTTTTTGTAAGGGAATCGGTACAAGTAAGATTATGATAATATTGTTATAAGAGGTGGTGGTAACTGCCTCGGTGGCGTAGTTGTATTTCGGTATGACTATGGTCCTGAGGTCTCGGGTTCGATCCCCGGGTCGGGCAAAGTGATATTGGATTTTTCCATATCAGCCCGGAGTTTGGAATTTGTGCCCGATATGGCGAAAGGCTCGCCCCCTATCACATCTGGGACGGAACTAAGAACTAAGCTCGGCGAAATGTGGGTGTTCTAGTTCGTAGTACACCTAGTGCAGTGCACCTCTGCCTATCCCTTCGGGGATACCGGCGTGAGCTTATGTTATGTGTGGTGGTAACCCCCCTGTTCCCGGAAAGTGAGCAACAATTAGCGTTATATACAATACTCCTCCCATGTCAATATGATTGCGTTGATGGCTAAGAACACAGAGAACTAAGAACCTATGTTCTTCTTTTTTGTATTTAATCCGATGCGTAATTAATATATCGTCATAACTCCAAATGTAACTAACGAAAAGAGGAAAAATAGTTTTGATGTTAATACCCCAAAGACGTTCAACAGTATAAACGGGATAACAGCACAAAACTTGTGATCCAAAAGTTATGACCTAGTGGTCATAAGTTGCTTAGTTTGTTTAAAATATAAGCGCGCCAGTTCGGCCTGCGTAATAATATTGAGAGAATAAACTTGTATTACGTGATTCTTAACCATTCACAGAACTTTCTAGGGTGTAAATTGTAATAATCGCCCTCGCATTGTAATAAGTTGTTGATGGCGATACTGAAGTTTTTAATTTTAATTTTTTTTTAGTAAATAAATAAAAATAAAAATAAAAAACTTTTTATTGCTTCAAAAATAATACACAACTATCAGATACATGTACGCTTATAAATAACAATTATCTAAATGTGGGTAACACTCCACAACGTGCAGAACTATTTATCAAGTTCGACCACTTAAACTACAGACTTAAAATTTTGTTAAACTTGCATCGAAATTTAAATACTGAGTTAACTTAACAAAATTAATAGCGTTATGATCGTAGATAGTGAGTATTTTGACTATTTTATTGTATCTAAAACATCTAACACAGCAAAAGGCTACGGCTCAGCATGTGCTGTTCGACCATGTGATGCCGATCAGCGCTGGTTTTCAGCCGCGCCTGACTCCCTATGATGTCATGTGGGAGGATGTATGGAAACTTGCTTGATGACCCCTCTATAGTCAGTTATATTAAATCTCTTTGTAATACCCAGTCATCATGAGACAATCGAATGGTTGGTCAGCACAGGTTTGGGATGATGGCATGAAATGGCGAGTGGTAAAATACATATTATTAATCATTGCCTTTTTAGGTTCGAGTAACTAAACCTGCTTAAAAATAACTTTAATGATTGTTTACTGACAGTTCCTCTAATATTAAGTGTTATTTTTGCGTTTAAGTCCTTAAATTGGCGAGGCTTTATCTTTTAAGGATGAACGTACGCGCAACTTCAAAATCACCGCAACGCAGACACCAATTTTTTAGAAATCATTTTATGATAAATATGTACCAATATTTTATAAGCAGCGATAGTTCAGTTGGGATGTTGGGATTGGGATAGTTCAAATGGTACGGACTGCGAGTGTCGAAGCTTCGAGACGAACCCCACAAAGAGCACACACATCTATGTTATTTTTTGTGAATTATCGCTTGCTTTAATGGTGAAGGAAAACATCGTGAGGAAACCTGCATACTTGACAAAATTCTTCATAAGAATTTCGAAGGTATGTGAAGTCTACCAACCCGCATAAGGCCAGCATTGTAGTCTAAGGCCTAACCCCTCTCATTGGTAGAGGAGGCTCGTGCCCAGCAGAAGGACAGTAATATTACAAGTCTAATATTATTATTTTATACATCGTGAAATACGAAATACTGCGTTCAATCAACCATTCCAGAAACTAGATTTAAAATGTCCCATATCCCATGACGTATCAACAATTACTCTTTTTTGTACACAAAAACGTTTCAACATCACGTTTACAACAATCGCTACACCCGAAGATTTCAATCACACTTCCGATCGCCTGCGATCCGTGTCGTAACTCGCAACACGCTAAATATAAAGCTGTTTAGCAAGAAACAGGTCGTGACATACGGGTGTGGGGTGCCGCACTCAATGGGATGAGCGTACAGTATACACCATGGGTCCAGATTTGGGTCGCGATTACCACTCTCGCCACGTGTGGCAATACCCCATAGATATATCACGTACGGGTAAAGATGATACAATGTGTACTTTAACCATCAATATATTCTATTTGATATATTAGATGCACAGTTGGTGGTTGGAAAATGGGACAGCAAAGGAGTGCTTAAGCACTCCTTTTGCCCACAGTCGGGCGCCGATAGAATTCTAAACTTCAAAATTCAAATTTAAGAATTGTTGTTCATTTCGTTTAAAAATCTTCTTTATAACAAGTGCATAGGATTATATTATTTGTGTTGATTTAATAAGAACTTGTAATCTTTTTCTTTGTTTTATTCCTGATACCACTTTTTAGGAGGATTATTGCAAAGAACTGTGCATCTAATGTATATTATATTGATGACTTTAACATATAATTAACCATATATTACGCTTACGCCTGTATCCACGAAGGGATAGGCAGATGCGAAATAGCGAATTGGAACACCTGATTTCGCAGAGCTCATTTCCGTCCCAGATGTGATAGGGGGAGTGTCTATCGCCATATCGAGTACAAATTCCAGACTCTGAGCTGATACTGAGTAGAAAAACCCAATATCACTACCCGTTCCAGAAATCGAACCCAAGTCTTCAGGACGATAGTCGTATCACGCACCCATTACCACCAAGCCGTCGAGGTAGTCGGGCAATATAATTTAACATAAGTAGCTTTTAATGAAAATAATTGTTGTGTTTGTCATGATTTGTTATTATCGATGAATTCTCTGTAGTGTGGTAGCGTTAATTAATGTGTACTAACAATTTACTCATTTTCCCTATTTGCTTCAGTTTAAAGATAATTATGTTATGTTTATATTAACTTGTATTTTTGAATAAATTACTTCGCTTCTATCCTTCCCTAGCTCCATTATAACAGTTTTTAAACAGGTCATTATACCCAATGACTAATAATTCAAACGTGCACGTAAACGTTAAAAAACATATTAAATTAAGTCTCTGTAACTTCCTGCTCTAGTGTCGGATGGGGTGATTAGCGTAGTTTTTGCCGTCTCATTATTGTTTTTCCTCACCTGGTAGCATTGTGAGTTGTCTGGTTAAGTGCAGCCCTACAGATAGCGTGTTGGGCACCTGTTTGTTCGCCTGCGTCCCGCTCACACACAGATTTACTTAATTATAGCCTGTGGCGCTACTAGAGATGCAGCACGGCGTAATTATATCGATACTTTTGTCGATATTCACTGAACCAATGTGAAGTCTGTTGGAAACTCTGGCAAACAGTTTCGTGTATTGTCGAAGGATATTTTTATATTTGCGTCTTAAAAAAAAAATTATTATATCTTTTCTGTCTACGTTAATAATGCGGATTGATCAATCACAAATTCTATACATTTTTCAAAGAATTTATCAATTAGGTACATAATCTAAAGTATAAAAATCTCGGTGTCTACCTATTGGCCCATATTACTATATATACCTAATTTAAACTACATTCTAAGGATTTAAACCCCAAGGAATGATTTTGGTTAAGTTTATGTAATTATGTGAAAGTTAAGGAACAAAATACCAACCACATGTTCCATAACCTTTTCACGAATACATTTTCAGCTCCCAAAATCATAAATTATAACTATCGATACCTCACCGCATCCCTATTCCCTACTCATATCTAATACTTGAGGAACTGGATGATTGCTTGTTACAACTTACAAGTCTAATAGGTCCCTCGTTGGCGCTAATAACGACACTTTTCTAGCGTATTTTTCTCGCACGTCCCTATAAATATACGTTGTCTGTTCGCGAACTTCTGTGCTGTTACAAAAGTGACAGTATGATGCAGGGGAATCATTTCACACTTACTTTCATGAGCTTAGAATATCCGTTTGTCTGTAGCCAAGAAAATTAGTAAGGGCTGTCACATGTCTAGAAAGCTAGAATTCATACAGTTGGGATAATTGTGACAAGAAAACATACATGCAGCTTTTGCTACGACGGAGTACGCAAAGGCGCACGTAGTGTATCCTACTTATCGTTAAGCTTTTCTCCGACCCATGATGTGATAGGGATAGAGCCTATTTTCATAACGCGAAATAGTCTCCGGACCGATACTGAACAGAAAATATATTTGAACTTAACCAAATCATGACAAGAATACCTAGTATTAGCACATATATCTTATATTTAATTTTCATTAAACTGTGCAATTTGTAACGCGCTCAATAGTAAATAACATAACATAACATAAGCTCACGCATGTATCCCCGAAGGGGTAGGCAGAGGCGCACTAGCCAACTAGTACACCCACATTTCTTCGAGCTTAATTCCGTCCCAGATGTGATAGGGGCCGAGCCTATCGCCATATCGGGCACAAATTCCAGACTCCAGGCTGATATGAAGAAATCCAATATCACTTTGCCTGACCCGGGCATCGAACCCGAGACCTCATGACAGTAGTCGTACCGAAATACAACCACGCCACCGAGGCAGTCAGCTCAATAATATTTTGTTACAATTAGTTTCACGTATGCAATTAATATTGATACCTATGATTCAATTACTATTATAAATATAAGGAAATGTGCTAAAAAGTTAATCAGTCTTGGAATGCAGTTCCGTATAAGCTAGGAATTTGTAGGAATTGGCATATACATAAAATTATTTAAGTCATTTTTTAAGCCTTGTTAACTTTTTATAGAGAGACCGTGGGCCATGACAGTGCGCCTACCACTATCCTCTTACACTAAACACATTAAAATATTTAAAAAGTGTATGCACATATAGCAAGATGAGCAAAAACGAATGGATCTCTAGCAATGTCAATGTCCTCATTATTATTAGTTAAATAAATAGTGATACAGTTTATATTCGTCACGAAAATGACATAATATTGAAAACTGACTGTACTACATATACTGTACGTTCCTACATTGTAACGTTTAGTTTATTGCGAATTATTGACATTGTTGCCATTATATTGTCCTTAAATTGTTGCCTTAAATACACCTAATGTGACTCAAGAGTGTGAGGTCATTGTTGATCAGAAATGTACCCAATCTTTGAGCATGCGTAGGACGACGGTTTTCGCTTATTTTAATCATAATGGGACAGTGTCATTGAATAACTGTGCAGAGATCTGCAGAATGCACTCGGACAGCTCGCGACTGACACGCGTTCGACTGATCACGCAACGCAACCCCTGCGGCGGACCTATGTCAGCGTTCATCGCCAACAATTGCACTTACCGTGTATGTAATTGTCGCGTGTCGACCGCCACGGCTCTTCCGCGTAAAGATTTTCCTCTGAATGGAACTTCAAAGCGCGCGAGAGTACAAGCGGCGATCGTGAATGATGCATCACGCGAGCTTACAAAGTTTAACCCCCGTCCGACGCCGCGCGCCGTAGCCTAGCGCGTTATTGCGCCCGTAGCCCCTCTACGAGGTTCTTCAGCGCGCGCCGAGTCAGTGTGGTTCGCGCCACGGCACCGCACGCACGCTTCACACACCGGTCCATGTATGCGATGATCATCGAAGCTCTCGTGACGGTGCATCCGATTTGATATTCAAATTGGACAATCGAAATAAGTTGTCAGGCGTGTACCGATTGTATTGTAATGAGGCGGCACCCGGCCGGACGTCGGCTGGCGGGGGCGGGCCCACTCCCACTCTAAACTGGACGTCTTCAGTTGGATGCACGAGGATTATGGAGTTTGTCCTGTGGTCTGTGCGACAACCAACCTTACCAGTGAAGTGACAGTCAGTGATGTATAAAGTCTTGTTTATTGGACACCGGCAAAATTAATTCTTACGAGGAGTTAGGGGCGCGTGCGACGCCGGCCAGGGGGTCGCGTCGCCGCCAGTTCATCAAGGGCTGGAAGAAGACCATGGGGGTCATCTCCAAGACCTTCGGCGTTGTCTTCAGTCTGTAAGTTATATCAGTAATCCCCTAAGGTTAAAATTCAATTATTTTTTTATGTATGCGATTCAACCCCCACAGAGAGTTTACGTAAAAAACGAAGCCAAATATTTTCTGCAAAATGCTTAGAAAAATGTGTTGCGCCGGCCCCACATTGAGGTGAGATAAGGGCAGATAGAAGGAAAAGAAAAAGTATGCGTTGCAACCATCAATATAATATGCCCTAGATGCACAGTTCTTTGCAAATATCCTGCTAAAAAGTGGTCTCAGGAATAAAACAAAGAAAAAGATCACAAGTTCTAATTAAATCAACACAAATATAACCCTATGCACGTGTAATAAAGTAGCTTTTTAAACGAAATGAGCAAGCGTTCTTAAATTTGAATTCTGAAATTTAGAATTATATTGGCGTCAGACTGTATGCAAAACGAGTGCTTAAGCACTTCTTTGCTGTCCCATTTTCCGAGCGTCAACTGTGCATGTTGGTAAATAATATATCGATGGTTGCAACGCATATTCATAATAATTTACTAAGCAACGTTTAATTAAAATAATATCGAGTTACGGTAATATAAATCAAAACTGTTTCAGTGTAACGATAACATAATTTTAAAGACATACGTACATAACTCTAAATGTTACATTTCTACATCCCTGCTTCCGTCGTCCAACCTTGGTAAAAATACATTACAATAAAATGATAATTTATATTTAGTCCATTTCGTAATTGACAATAAATCTAGACAATCATTCAGTATCGCAATGATATAAACAAATTAACGCCAATAAAAACCTATTGTACTGACAAATTAGGAATCGAAGTTATAGATCTCTTACAATGATCGTTGAGTTACATTATATTTTGTAATACAAATGTATTGAGGGAACGTACCCATATTACGTGACCAATTTTTTTACAATTTTTATACCCCTCTCCCCTCGGTGACCATCCGTAGTATATGCCAAGACCAAGCCAAGTATTCAGGTAGTTATTTATAAATATGAATTTAAAAAAAATATATCGAAAAAAATTAAAAACAAAATACCTCTATTATGATGTATTGCCGCCTGTGACTTTAAAAAATGCTAATCGCTGCCGCTATATTTGGATATAGCTTGAAAAAGCACGAGATTTTCCTAGAGGATATTGACTAAGACTAAATCCTAAGACCCGCCCCTGTGACCAAGCGTGGTATTTTCCCCCCTCCCCCCTGAACGGGTCACGTAATATGGGTATGTTCCCTAAAATAACAACTATCAACTGTATACAAACAAACATTGATGACTCATTGGTGTGAGTGAGGCATTGCGGTAAATTAATTAATTAATATTGTCATTCCCCTATGTAAAAACTGTGTAATTGGTAATAACGTATTATTTTAATAAAACTTAACGTGCAAATACGTTTTGCATATTGTTATTCACCGAATTTAATTCTAAAGTTTGAAGTCTAAACGAAGGACGCAGAGGTCTCAACGCTCGAGTTCATTACATAAGCTCACGCCTGTATCCCCGAAGGGGTAAGCAGCGGCGCACTAGCGAACTGGAACATCCACATTTCGCAGAGCTTAGTTCCGTCCCAGATGTGATAGGGGGCGAGTCTATTGCCATATCGGGCACAAATTCGGGTCGCGTCGGGCAAAGTGATATTGAATTTTTCAGTATCAGCCTGCAGTCTGGAATTTGTGCCCGATATGGCAATAGACTCGCCCCGTATCACATCTGGGACGTAAATTAGAGCGGCGAAATGTGGGTGATCTAGTTCTATAGTTCGCTTCTGTCTACCCCGT
Source organism: Clanis bilineata (assembly GCA_036417725.1). Taxonomy (NCBI): domain Eukaryota; kingdom Metazoa; phylum Arthropoda; class Insecta; order Lepidoptera; family Sphingidae; genus Clanis; species Clanis bilineata. The sequence goes on along the minus strand of CM071146.1, from coordinate 3,434,947 downwards.
CGGGGATACGGGCGTACGTCTATGTAATTATTTTCAGCCCGGTCCAGTTTACTTTGCGATGCCAGTAAGAAAGAAATAAAGATGCGTTAGTTGGACGTTAACTTTTACTATCACTCGTGTCTCACGCATCCACTCCACTAGGCATGTGGGTTATGCAAAAATTACGGCACATTCATTTATCATTCGGTTATCTCCTTTGTTAATTGTAACCGCGTATTCTCACAGTTTCGGATTTATAACACTGTGACTGAACTTTCGCTTTTCATCATGCTGAACTGTTTAGGAATGTTTGTGGAAGATACCTTAATATTTCTTTATTTTATGATATTTTTCTTTTGGTAGGAATTTAAACGTGAGTTCTAAGGGATTTTAATTTTTCCCTTAAATTGTGATTTAATAGCTCTAGTAACACCAGAGAGAGGATTTAATTCACTATGTATTCACTATGGGTCTTACTTCAAAAAACAGTTTAGCTGAGCAAATGGTTAAGAATCATCATCATCATCATCAGCCATAGGACGTCCACTGCTGAACATAGGCTCCCCCAAAGATTTCCAGATCGACCTGTTGGAAGCGGCCTGCATCCTGCGACCTTTATCAGGTCGTCGGTCCACCTTGTAGGTTGACGTCCTATGGTTAAGAATAGTCTGTCCCTTTTATTTTCAAATAATGTGACATAAGGAAAAAAGTGACAATATTCTTTTTCGTTTGCTCAGCTAAGCTGTTTTTATATGTAAAGTCCTATATCTTATTCTTGGTGATAAGTTTATAATTTACGAACTGTAGAGCACTAGATGCCACTCTGGGGGTATATGCGTGCCTTCAACCGTGGTATAAGCTCACCACACCTTTGTCAGTATGGAAATTAATGTAAAAAATTTAAACACACGCAAATTTTCTTTCTGCCTGGCGTTATCTCGCCCTTCTGCCAGGGTCCGCTTTCCTACTTAAACGCTTCCACTTCGCCCGGTCTTAAACATTTTCTATAGTGAGACCATTGCTCTCATATGTTCCTCTAGAATGTCTTCCTTCAAACACACGCAATCTGCTAATTTAGTTTTGTAATCACTAACAATTTAAGTACACAAAATAACATGTGGATACTGTATACTTAATGTCTTGTTATTGTATTGTTGTAATTTTTGTAACTGCCTCGGTGGCGTGGTTGTATTTCGGTATGACTACTGTCCTGAGGTCTCGGGTTCGATCCCCGGGTCGGGCAAAGTGATATTGGATTTTTCCATATCAGCCCGGAGTCTGGAATTTGTGCCCGATATGGCGATAGGCTCGCCCCCTATCACATCTTGGACGGAAATAAGCTCGGCGAAATGTGGGTGAACTAGTTGGCTAATGCGCCTCTAATGTTATGTAATTTTTGTTAGTGACTCGCCGAGCCTCTTACGGCTAGACTCATCCATATGTACATAAAGGGTGTATGAAGTTTGTTTACAATTAATCTAATTGTATTGTACTATAATCAGACACTGGAATAACTATTGTTTTAGACAACATGTTAATCCCTATTAGGGTTGTCACTAACGGCATTTATATTAATGAAAATACAATCTGTGTTTATATTAATCAAGAAATTCCCATACGAAATCAAATTCAAAACAAGAATGGAACATCTTATCGAACTCAAATACACGAATCGGTTATTAAAAAGAATTCGAAAATTAATTTCAGCTTTTGAACTAAAACACTACTCAAACAACACATTTTAGATAACATGTTAATCACTATTAGGGTTGTTACTAACGGTATTTATTTTAATGAAAATTAAAAGGAAATCTGTGTTTATATTAATCGAGACATATCCATACGAAATCAAATTCAAAACAAGAATAGAACATCTTATCGAACTCAAATACACGAATCGGTTATTAAAAAGAATTCGAAAATTAATTTCAGCTTTCGAACTCGAACACTAGGTACTCAAATAACAAACATCAAACATTGTACATAATTAGTGCTGTGGCTCACGATCTCCATAACATTCGTAAATAACAGCGCGGCCGTGTTATTTGGCGCGGGGTGGTCAGTGGTCACTGGCCAATTATTGTGACGTCACCGTATTGGCCAACACCGCCAACCGACCGCTCCACTACCGGCCTGTGTCTAAAATTAATAGACTAAAGTTCCGTTCTTGATTTATCATTACCTCCTTTGCATAGATAGATATGACTTACTTTGGTGCAACGCCTGTGTTCGTGATAGTTTTGTTCAGTACTCTTTATTTCTTAATTATGGTTGTTTTTATTATTAAGAAGGTTAAGGTAGTAAAACTGATATTCCACTGTGATTTATTTTAATATTAAATAGCCCAAATTACAAAGATCAGATCAGATCCATCAGTGGGGTTTGACGTCAGGCAGGCGGCAGATCGCAAAAATTAAGCCAAATCATTTCTGCAATATACTTGAAAAAGTGCGTCGACCCCACATTAAGGTGGGATTAGGGCAGATAGAAAGTCCAAATTACAGTTTCTTTTCGCAATATTTCATTGTTTCAAAGCTTGAATTGACTGGAAAATCTGGCATGTCCTATTTACATTTTTTCCAAAGATAAAGCTACATCGTAGTCCATCATATTTAATATAACGGTATACTAACTCTATTACTTTGTATAAAACATACTGCATAGAGAGCGTACTATTTAAAATTACGATAAATCTAATCTGAGTCATCATCTCTCGTCTCTAATGAAATTCAAACTATTGCGTGGACATTTATCTCAGTCGACCCCACATATGAACTCCCAAGCGCCCGTTCTAAGCACATCAACTCATTTGATTTAATTTATCTGCAGTTTTTATAGAGCACCAGCTCGGACGCACTTTATCATATTCTCAAAACTCATAATATCCGTCATCCAATTGTGTTATCTGATCGTATACTCCTCTTAGATATTATTTATGACAGCTCTCAACGACCTATTTCGCATGAAAGTTGAGTTGCATTTTGATAGAGATCGTCCATTTTAGACGGTTTCCGATTTATGTGTGCTTCTCGTGTTTTTAATTTGACTCCAGTATTTTAAGTAGAAAGGTAGTCGCCTCCTTGGTCTAGTGGCAGCATATGTGGGCTGTGGACCAGCAGGTCCTGATTTCGATTCCCAGGTCGGGAAAAGCGAATTTTCTAATTTAATTTGCCCGGGACTGGATCAGGGGGTTGACGTCAGGCGAGCAGCCGGTCGTAAAAACTAAGTGAAATCCGTTCTGCAACATGATTGATGAAGTGTGTTGCGCCGACCTCACATTAATGTGGAAAAAGGGCAGGTAGAAAGAAAGAAAGATTTTAAGTATAAAAGGTAAAGTAGACATGAGCGCTCCAAGTTTTAACTGTATTTTTAGTTTCCACCGTAATTGAACCATAATATGGCTTGAAAAATTATGACAAATGACAATATTCAACCATTATTAAAATCTAATCAATAGTAATTCATATGCAAAACGATATGCTCTAGGGTAGCCACAAATTAATTAAATATAATGCGTAATAAATAACACGCAATGAAATAACAATATAATATTTCCAAAGGGAATAAGACCTGGGTGCAAGCGAATGAAAAGTAATCGCTTTTTTGTTTCTTAACTCTTTTGTAAACATTTTATTACTTTTTTGTAACAGTACCAGTAGAGGTAGTCAAACATTGTCTCCAAAAGAAAGTAGTTTTGTGATCCCTGATCCGACAGACTCTGTAGACCGTATAATGAAATTTCTTTGTGTAAGGGTTTTGGGCAAAGGCGGTGAACGTCAAAAGTGGATCCTGATTGTTGTACTCGAAGAAAGATGTAGGAATAACTGTTACTACAATTATTTTGTCTTCCGTTCTTTAACAATGACAACGGAGAAAGTGGTCATACGATCTAGATTGTTCCAAAATATTCACGTAGAATGGGAATGATATTCAAAATATACATGGCAATTCATAAATTAACTATACTGTTAGTTTGTCTGTTCATAAATCTGCAAACCGATGTTCAAAAAATATTTCTACATTTATTCCTGTAATTGATAGCTCACATAATTTTGTAATGTGGTCGTTGCCATTTCCTTTACAATGTATAAAAAGTTGTAATTTCGATAAAACCATTCTTACTGCTAAATTTAATGTAACAGTAAAGTTATAAGCTTTATCCGCTAATAATTTGGCAATAATCTAATCATTTGTATAACTGTATCGTGTATTTTTAGGATAAAGTTGTAATTTACGGTATTAGGTCTCCTTCAGAGTATGTACGGATATTGATTATTGATCTAGATACTCTATTAGATTAATTGATAAAAAATTTGTGTCTCTTAAAATATAGCTGAAATTTGTACAAGACCAATTTTAGAAAAATGAATTAATTATAAACAATCATTGAAAATAATAATTATAGTAATAACTTAACACAATTATCTGCAAATAAATTAAAGTCAAATAGCTTCGTAGATAACAATCACCATTCCCGAACAAACAATCGTTAACAATCGATAACGCTCCTGAAAAGCAAACAACTCATAAACTAATGACTTTCAAACGGTTCAGATAATGACACACACAAAACAAACGCGGCGAATGTATCAGTTATCTACGTCTATTGGTTTTAAATTAACAATAGGACACGACTTAAGTTTTACGACTGTCGTAAATAGTGGGCATTTTACGCGCAAGTACAAAGTTCCGTGCTCCTATATCGTTTGTTCGGGCGGTCCAATCAAATCGTCGTAAAGCGTAATGGTTTCGGTCGTAATCTGCTCGCTATGGGAACAATCATTCCACGAGATAGAACCGATGAACAATACTCGACAACCAAATCGGTTTGCGCGAGTGCCAACCCTAGTGCGTCGGAATAGTGCTGTGCCCGCGCGCTGTAACTCTTTGTATCGATGGAATTTGGACGAGTTAGCACCGGTCGTCACGTTTAGACAAACACCGTGATATGGATTATACCGTGTGTGGAGAATTGTATTCCATGCTCGTTGTTTTTGTAGCGTTATATTGTTCCACTCATCAATCATGCTGTGTATCAATTTTAAATTATATGGAATAGGGAAACGGATATTAAATGCACGTCCAGTCATTATCTATGGTTATGTCATCGTGGGGCGGCCGCGGTGCTGGCTTTGTTTTTTATACCATACGTGTTTTTGCTGTGAGAATTATACGGATTATGCAGAATGCGCTAAATTAATGACCGAGTCGCTATGCCGAGTTTTTCAGCGTATCATAGTCTTATCTTGATTACATTATATAACAAACTAAATTAAGTAATTGTCTTACCGCAGGCAGCTTCATTAAATGATGTCCTTCTGATTAAAACGAACAATCATGCAATCACACGAAAACCCATTATTTCTTTTATTATACTAAAGGCCATCTTTAAATAAGACTATTTAATTATAACTATTAAAACAATACGAAACATTTTCTATTTCCACCATTTATAATTGTTATTTAATACACATTTATCTACATAACTCCAAACAATAGAGTAAACAGAATAGGGGCAGTGGGCTGGAATGGCATTGTGGGAAGCGAGTTCTACTGGTAAGTCCGGCTTGCGACCACAGCGACCAAGGACTGGACGCTTCACGCTTGGACGAGTATACCTCACACATGTGAGGTAGTACATTCAGTCACAGGGACAATGTCACGCAAAAAAAGTGACATAAGCATCTCGGGACGCTCGACAGAAGTGATAAGTTAAACTAATCTAAGTTGAACTATTTAATATTGAAATTGTTTAACTTGAGAAATGCTTAGGTTATGAATTAAACTTTATGTATATTAATATAATAAGCTAGACAGAGTGGCGCCGTAACGCGTTACGTTACGAAGCGGTTTACCCTCCCATAAGAAGTTATCACTTCAAAACTTAGCAATTTACCAATGACAGCCTCCGTAACGGAACGAGCGACTAGCCGGTTGTGAAACGAAACAAAGAAATAATAAAGAGTTTACGTCTGTATCCCCAGAAGGATGGGCAGAAATCAAATGAATGCACCTACACTTTATCCCCAAGCAAAGTTAACATAACATAAGCTCACGCCTGTATCTTCGAAGGGGTAGGCAAAGGCGCACTAGCCAACTAGTACACCCACATTTCGCCGAACCAAATTCTGTCCCAGATGTGATCCCCTATCACGTATCGAGCGTATCGCCATATCGGTCACAAATTCCAGACTCCGGGCTGATATGGAAAAACCCAATATCACTTTGCCCGACCCGAGGATCGAACCCGAGACCTCAGGACGGTAGTCGTACCGAAATACAACCACGCCACCGAGGCAGTCTAAGCAGAGTTAACAAAGTTAATAGAAGAAGAAATATTACTGAACTTCAAATTGATTACATCAAAGTTTACGCGAATGTTGCACATTGAAAAAAAAACTAGTTTTCACGAATTATATATCGCGACTTGTTTTTGAGATCCGTTGATTTTTAAGCTTGTAAAGCATCGGTATATTATTTACCTAGATACACAGTTGACGCTCTGAAAATGGGACAGCAAAGGAGTGCTTAAGCACTCTTTTTGCATACAGTCCGACGCCGATGGAATTCTAAATTTCAAAATTCAAATTTAAGAAAGCTTGCTCATTTCGTTTAAAAAACTACTTTATTACATGTGCTTAGAATTATATTTGTGTTGATTTAATTAGAACTTGTGATCTTTTTCTTAGTTTTATTCCTGAGACCACTTTTTAGGAGAATGTTTGCAAAGAACTGTGCATCTAGGGTATATTATATTGATGTTGTAAAGCTTTAGAATACAATCCGCAAACTTCAAAACAAATAGCTAATGGCAAGGTTAGTTACGTACTACATTGCATCGAATGACTCATTTATTCCTGTCGTTTTTTTACATTCACACAAAATAAAATACATATTATAAACACATGAGTAACAAAGGGCCAACTGCGTGTCAGATGGCTGGCAGGAGCCCTGCGCCAATCGGTCATTGTCCTGGCGCTTCCTGCCTTCCTGCCGCCAACAATTACTCATTACGTGGATAACATTATTTAGATTTGCTCGCTTTGCGACTATCGCCTCGGCAAATGTTAGCTCTGATTAGTGATTAGTTTGTCAATATTTTGTATCTAATTGTAAGGCCAAAATAGTGCTAACTGCTAGCGCGTTATAGGTGGTAACTTTATTAAATCAAATCAAATCAAAATAAATAAATAAATACATACAACAGTCACACACATAGTCCTGACCCCACACTAGGTGTAACCTGTATCGTGGGTATCAGAATCTACGAGAGACTGTCGGTCTCACAACACCCAGACCCGAAACAAATATCTGTGGGCCACACAGACATTTGTTTCGGTGCGGGAATCGAGCCCGCTACTCGCCCGCTGCACCACGGAGGCTGTCAATATTTATTGAATCCATGAAATGTTACTACATCATTTAGATTCCGTCAAAGTTCCTCTACCGCCAGTTCGGAAGGCCGTTTCGCCAGAGAGGAACGAGTAAGAAACTCTACCGTTGCTCTTTTAAATGCCAGTTGACAATAATTGCTTATAATAATTAATTATTACATAAACAAGTGCTTCCATGTAGCTTATTTAACAATAACTTATATAGTTTAATATACTCATAACCCTCATTACACAATAACTGATAAATCTACATTTTTCTCAACCTTCCCAAATTTAATTCACAATTACAAATATCCAATTTAATTGTATTCATTAAAATGGAACGTGTGATATTTACAAAAACAAAATGCGCAATTGCATAATGAATGTGGGGGTCATGTCCCCCATCGTCACACCATTTCAACCCATTGTTCCACTTCCGGACCGATACGTGTGTCGACCGTACGGCGTACATTAATTAGGGGACATTGGACCAAGCGCTTTATTAAGCGTAACTGCTTTCGGTTTATGGCCCCCAAGAGGTTTTATGGTGGAAATAAATGTCCCTTAATTCGTTGTACTGTCGCTTAGGATATAAAGGTGCGGTTAAATAGGTCGTTCCAGCAATTAAGGAACCAAATTATATGAGCTTAAAGCGCCCAAGTTAATATATGTTGTGTAATATAGCTTTGTGTTAATTAAAGACACTCCTACTCCTTATATTTTTTTATAACTAGCTATTCTGTTGGTCAAATGACGACCACCATAGATTAACTTTTTGTCGGTAAATTGCAATATATTATCTTACTCCTGAATTCTATTCTATTATATATGTAATATGATATAATAGAATTCAGGAGAATATCCCCGTGTAAAGGAAGGGTGAAATGAAACTTTACCAGGTATGATGATAGAAATGAGATTATGTGAAAAAAATAATAAAAAAATATATTACATACTATCATGAACATTATCAGAGCAAAAATCACATTTCGACTCGACTTATTACATTGATAAACTTATAATTCAGTTCTTAATTTATTAATGCCTAGTAAAATATCATGCAATTTGTCAAAAAACTGTTAATATTCATTGTGCTATTACCATAATACTGGTCAACGTGGACGGTTAGGTAATGTATGGGTACACATTAGCTATTAAGACCAGTGCTCACTGACCATCGCACCATATCATGTTATACATACACACAATGATACGTGCGTGGTGATTGATAAACCTATTTTTTTCTTTTAACTTGCCCTTTTCCCTCTACAATGTGAATCGGTAATATTTTTCAACCAAGTTTGCAGAAAATATTCGACTTGGTTTATACATATTATAATGTCAAATCCCTATGGAAGATCCATATACCAATCGTATTCGAAAACCCTTTTAACCTGGGATTTGAAATCATAATCTCATACGCAGCCAACTAGACCATGATATACATAAGAATATACTCATAGCTAACACAGAAAAATGTGATCGCAATTTTGTTTTTGTGTTTTTGGACCAGTTGAGTTTAAAATCCCTATCTGGGTTGTCGCGTAGCTTAGCTCGAAGGGTGGATTCGGCGCTAAAACTAAAAGTGTCCGCCATTTTGTTTTTCTTCACTTAAGGGCCACTTGCTTCTCCGCAATAAATGTCTTTTTTATATCAAAGACTGGCAAACGAGCAGATGGGTCACCTAATGGTAAGTGAGTGAAAGAATCATTGTTGCCTTGCCAACCTAAAAGGAGGGAATGGAAGGGGATCTATAGAGCGAACTTCAACTAAGGCTAAGTCAAAGTAACGAACCCAGGAAGGATTTTGACTTATTCCCAGTCATTTTTTACAAGAAATCTTTGCTTAGTCTGTCTGTCGCTCTGTTTTTCTTGTAATAAATGACTCTGACTAAGTCAAAGTTCGATTTAAGAATTCCAAATCCTCACCGAGTTCGTTACTTTGACTTAGACTTAGTCCAAGTGCACTCTATAGATCTTAGACTTAGGACGACTTGCAGCGCTATTACTAATTTAGAGTTACACCTTATTGGATTCTTATATTAAATCGCCGCTAGTATCTATATAAAATGCATTTAAACGGTCCGCGTGTCCGTTTGTTTCGAGGGGGCGGAAGTCCTTCGCGGCGTCCTAATTGCGTGACGTGACGGCCGCGGCCGGAGCCAGGGCATTTTACATGCACTCACTAATAATATTGTTTTTCAAACGGACGATAATTTTTAAAGACCTTGCAATGTAGATTTGTTGTTTTGTGCTCTATTTATATATTGAATGCTATTTGACAGTGCATTTTAATTGGACAGTTTTGAAATAAAACTATTCTTACGGATTCTATCACGATTAGGTTTTAATTATTATTCCCGACGTTTCGAAGGCTTTGCAGTCTTCGTTAATCGTGATAGAATCCGTAAGAATAGTTTTATTTCAATGTATAATATTCGCGTAAACTTAAGAAATCAGTATGGACAGTTTTGATTTAAAAACCCAAATGGTAGAAATGTGTTCATAAAAGTTTATAGTTGGCCTTTTCTGTTTACCCGGCGTTTAAATTCTTTGGTTTACCCATTATAAATTATAATCGAATTAATTTTCATTTTTTAATTCGGTGAGAAATGATTTTAAAGATTACCGTCTATAGTCGGTACTACGTCTCTACTTTATTAATTTTCACTCTTTATTCGAAACATACCAATTTTTTTGGCATAGTAATCCATCGATATATTAATTACCTATTTGCACAGTTGACGCTCGGAAAATGGGACAGCAAAGGAGTGCTTAAGCACTTGTTTTGCATACAATCCGACGCCGATGGAATTCAAAATATTAAAATTCAAATTTAAGAACGCTTGCTCATTTCGTTTAAAAAAACGTATTACACGTGCATAGGGTTATATTTGTGTTGATTTAATTAGAACTTGTGATCTTTTTCTTTGCTTTATTCCTGAGACCACTTTTTAGGAGGATATTTGCAAAGAACTGTGCATCTAGGGTATATTATATTGATGTAGTAATCGCTCAAAAATTAGCGCCTCCATATATTATTATCCTAATACACGAAAAATAGGTTTAATAAACTGTGTTATTATAAACACTGCGTTCAAAATCCCATCGTTCAACGTCTTAATTTAACGCAATTTTAATTTTTATTGTACAGAAACCCATTATTATATCACACCTCACCTTCAATTCAATTTTGTAAATTCCCCGAAACGCGCCGCAAAAAAATGATTGCAAAGATTCATTAATGGGGTAAAAACGCCCAAACAACTTATACAATATACCTCTACATATATATATATATATATATATATATATACTGTATCCCCAAAGAGGTAGAGGCAGACTAGCAAATTAGCGAACACCCTCATTTCGCCGAGCTCATTTCCGTCCCTGGTGTGATAGGGGGCGAGCCTATCTGAGTAAAAAATCCCAAATCTGCCCGATCAAACCCGAGATCTCAGGACTAGTCGAACCGCGCATGCAATACCACCACGCCACCGAGGCATAGATGATTGAGCAGCTATTACTGTAGTGTTTAAAAACAAAGTTGGCCCCACCTTAACAACTTAGATCTTGGATATGTTAAAAAAATTGTTAAACCCTTATAGACGTGCGTAGTCACTTATTTAGAGGTATATACTAAGTGGAAGCGAAAACTACTGCCCATGAGTGGTAAGTCTTAATAATACTTCACGAATTATTGAGTTACTCTGATATTTTGTTAATTGAATATTTGATATTATACAACCATAACACACGAACTAACGCAAACCTTGAACAAACGTTAGGAAAATGTCGGTTAACCGCAATTGCGAAAATTAACCGCCAGTCATAAAGCATTAGTTAGTTAGTTATTCCGGAAGGGGAAATGTGGACCGTCACGCGTATACCTAGATTTACATGTCTGTATAGATTTGATGCGGGGCTTTGAATGGTGGCGGTATCTATATTTTGCAAGCGACTTCAAAAAAGAATATAATATTCAGTATTATACATACATACATAAGCTCACGCCTGTATCCCCGAAGGGGTAGGCAGAGGCGCACTAGCGAACTAGAACACCCACATTTCGCCGAGCTTAGTTTCGTCCCAGATGTGATAGGGGACGAGCCTATCGCTATATCCGGCACAAATTCCAGACTCCGGGCTGATATGGAAAAATCCAATATCACTTTGCCCGACCCGGGTATCGAACCCGAGACCTCAGAACCGTAGTCGTACCGAAATACCACCACGCCATCACACAGTATTATATTACCAAAAAAAGGAAATTTCGCCTCCTTGGTCTAGTGACAGCATATATGAGCTGTGGACTGGGAGGTCGTGGATTCGATTCCCAGGTCGGGTAAAGCGAATTTTCTAATTTAATTTGCCCGAGACTGGATCCCCTAGAGATGGTTGACGTCAGGCAGTCAGCCGGTCGTAAAACTTAGCCAAATCCTTTCTGCAACATTGGGATAAGGGCAGGTAGAAAGAAAGATAATTTTCACTATTAGTTTTGGTAAACAGGATTTGTTCTACAAAAAAGGTTTTTACAAAATGTGTTAAAGTAATAGAGTGAAGTCATTGATTAGTAATAACTAATAATCTCATAAAGGTTAAACTCACTTAAACGCACTGCACTGACTCACAGATGAGGTAATAGTGGTGCTTTAATAATATGCTCTCTAAAAGTATGGACAAAGGCATCGGGCCAGGGGGCCTAGTTTGTAAAACGAAATCCGCAGTTGCGGACTTCATTTCGGACGTTTTGCTCATCAATATAATATACCATAGATACACAGTTCTTTGCAAATATCCTCCTAAAAAGTGGTCTCAGGAATAAAACGAAGAAAAAGATCACAAGTTCTAATTAAATCAACACAAATATAACCCTATGCACGTGTAATAAAGTAGCTTTTTAAACGAAATGAGCAAGCGCTCTTAAATTTGAATTTTAAAATTTAGAATTCCATCGGCGTCGGACTGTATTCAAAACCAGTGCTTAAGCACTTCTTTGCTGTCCCATTTTCCGAGCGTCAACTGTGCATCTAGGTAATTAATATATCGATGGTTTTGCTATTCTATGTGGTTCACGTGTCCGACCGATATCGGTGCTATAAGGTTCGTTTCGGAGAATGCTATGCTGTAAACCGTTTGACAGCCCACTCTTCGGTGCTTGACATTTATTTGACCCACGATATCAAATAAAGTATCGGTCCGATATCGTTCATCCGATAACGTTTTAAAGAATAGACACCCAGGTAACACAAAAAGTGGGGGAAATTTAGCTCAACCCACAAATGTATGGAGGGGACTTGTGGAGGGCGATGTCGGAAGACAGTGTTACGTTAATTTTAGGGAACTACCATATAGTTCAATGAAACTACTACTATTGCAGAGAAACTCAATTATATTTAGACAACTTTTTTTTTTTTAATCTTAGAACTTAATTTATACACACTATGAATACTAATAGACTTATCTAAGTAATAAAATCCTCAAGGCTGGGTTCTTTATCTGAAGGTGCAAATTTATACCGATAACTTGAGATTAGGAAACCTCCTCGCTAGCTCACTCCCCTCAGGCGTCGAAGCGTTGCCGACTCGGAACGGAGAGCGACTGGCCAAACGCAGGACTGCAGTTGAGTGGCGGCTCGTTGAAGTTTCGTAGTCCGTGTAGCTGGATCGTGACCGATGCAGATAAGTCGTACGGCACTCAGGACGTAGAAATTTTATACCGGTGCATAAAACCCTGGAAATCACGGTTGCAGACGTTTTACAAACTGTCCAGTTTTAAACCTTGACTGCGACATAAGTCTAAACGGCCTGATTTCGGTATAGCGGAGCAAAGCAAAGCGCGAGGAAGGGCAACATTAACTAAGTAGTAATCAATGATGAGGCAGTCAAGGTCAAAGTCAGCGGCAGCAGAAATGACTAACATTAAAGTATTAGGCACCAAGTAAGCATGGCAAAAGTAAATGGATCACACTCTGTATCTAGTTGTCAATTAATAGTTTGGCAAGCACACACATACAACTAAAAGCACCCAATAGCAAAATAGCAAAATATCGACAATAACGTTTACAAATATAACATTATTAATATCATATGCGTATTGATATTAATAATGTGTTAAACTTTATCATTATGAGTTAAACACTCAGCCAAAGTTTAAATCACGAAACATCAAGTATACTAGGCACTCAATAGTACGTTACTTCTGTACAAGTAAGGAACTACGGCGTACAATATATATATATGCACAACTTACCCATTTATGGGGTTCACGACACTATACAAATATAAACGATAGAATGTGTAGTACGTTAGTAAACGCTTGCGGCGGTCCTCGAGTCTCAGTAGCCGCGCGGTGACGAATGCTGCCGGCCGTTATGTAGCCGGGCTTGATTTAAAATTCAACGTCGTGTCGCCGGTTAGCCAACCGGTTTCGCCGCGTGAACAGATAATCTAATTAAACAGTGTTGCACGACTAATTAATTGTACTACGCTAGACTAGGCTTAGATTTTAATTATAAATGTTATAATCAATATAATTCTGTATTATTTAGAAATCGTTTTGTTAAGATTAATTAAATAAATAAATGCACGTTAACGTGACAGTACCCCCCTTCTTAGGAAAGGATTTTTCCTGAGTAAAATCCGAAACTTCGCACAGAGTGTACTCGATCAAATAATTTATTAACTGCATAAGGAAATAAAATTAACTTACTAAAAAGATACTTTTAATTTTAAATCTTTAATATGCCAGGCCCCGATATTATGACCTGACATATCTTCTAAAACGTACACGAGAGGAGAACGTTTAGCTATGACACGGCATTTTTCATATTTGGGTGCTAGCTTTTTAGCAAAATAAGCACCTCTGTCGCTTTGGAAAAAACATCTTTTCCAAACTACGTCACCTACATGGAACTCAGCTTCCCTTCTACGGAGGTTGTATCGTTGGGACGCTTTTTTGTGACTCTGATATAAAGCGGCTTGAACTTTATCGAATATATCCGCAAGGTGTCCTAAATTCTCTGCATAAACGTCTCGTGGCAAGAAATTTAAATCGGTAATGTTATCGCAATCAATGTAATGTGAGCCACAGGTTACCAATTCGCGACCATGCACTAAAAAGGAAGGTGTGTATCGAGTGACTTCATTCACGGAATTATTAATTGCGAATTGTATCTTTGGTAAATGTACATCCCATGCCCTGTGGTCATTATTTATTAATGTAGAGATTGCAGCTATGATAGTTTTATTATATCTTTCTACTGTGTTGACCTGCGGGGTATATTTGGGTAGGAAGTTAATATTGGGAATTCTGTATTTAGCTAGTAGGGTATCTAAATTATGGCTGATAAATTGAGACCCGTTATCCATTAAAATAGTTTGGGGAATACCGTGTACCATAAACACATTGTTCTCAAGTATATTACAGATGCTAGTAGAAGTAGCTTGGCGTAATGGAAATAATAAGCAATACTTGGAGAAACAGCAAGTTACGACAAATATGTAGCTATTCTGCTTTCTGCTAGTTGGCAACGGTCCGATAAGGTCTATGGAAAGAGTCTGAAATGGACGTGTACAATCTTTAGGCCGACCCATCTTTCCCAAGGTACCATGTGTAGGTTGTTTATATGCAAGACAAACCTGACAGTCTGACACATACTTAACTACGTCACTATACATACCAGGCCAGTAGTATTTTAAAAGTAACCGTTGATATGTTTTGAAAATACCAAAATGTGCAGATGTAGGCGTGCAATGATTTGAGTAAATAATATCTTTGCGATATTCCTTGCATATAACTTCCTTCCAACTAAACTCAGATATCAATGGGTTATTACTTTTCATGTAACGATACAAGGTGTTATTTTCTACACGGTAATTAGGGAATCGAGAAGGAGAACTTAGGCAACCGTTAAAAATGTTTAAATACCAGTCATCTGTAGTGTTAGTTGGAGAGGAAGATGTCGTAATTATACTAGGTTGTGTGTTTACAGCTGGAGGACTGGAATCAATTACGTAGGCAGGAAGAGCAGAAATTTCGGGTACAGGACATCTAGATAAAGCATCTGGGACAATGTTGTCCTTACCACGGCGATGCCTAATTTCAAAATTAAAGGATGATAAACGAACACCCCATCTAGCGAGACGCCCCGATGGATTAGAAAGGGAAACAAACCACTTCAGAGCGGAATGATCAGTATAAACGTTAAATATTTTGCCATTTTCTAGATAACAGCGCCAATGTTCAAGTGCAGTTAAGACAGCAAGTGTCTCTCTTTCTGTAACGCTATAGTTACGTTCAGGCCCAGAAAGGGTCCTGCTCATATAAGCGACAGGGTGCTCAATACCATCGATGGTCTGTGATAGCATGGCGCCTACACCAAAATCACTCGCGTCTGTATGAACATCAAAAGATATGTCATAGTTGGGGCAGGCTAAGATGGGAGCCGTTACTAACATGGACTTGAGCCTTGTGAACGCCTCCTCTGCCTCAGTAGTCCAAGCGAAGGGTGGAGAATTCTTTTTGGTAGAAGTAAGCCTGTTAAGAGGACCGGCTATGGTGCTGAAGTTAGGGATAAAGCGTCTATACCAAGACGCTGTGCCGAGAAAACGTTTGACTTCTTTTTTTGTGGTAGGGGTAGGGAAATTTAATATCGCTTGAACCTTTTCTGGGTCGGTACGAAGACCCTGTTCGTCTACAACGTATCCCAAATAGCGTAGCCTATTCCGAAAAAACTGACATTTGTTTAGGTTAACAGTTAAATTAGCGGTGCAAAGTTTTTTGAGTACACGATTCAACAGATCGACATGTTCCTCAAAGGTTTTACTCACTATAATGATATCATCTAAGTAACAAAATACTTTCAGTTCAAACTCAGGACCAAAAAGAAGATCAACTAATCGTTGCTGCGTGGCTGGGGCGTTAGATAGCCCGAAAGCTGTTACTTTAAACATTAACGAGCCACGGCCCGGCACATAAAATGCAGTCTTTTCACGGTCACTTTCATTGATAGGAATTTGCCAAAACGCTTTAGATAAGTCCAGACTTGAGAGAAAACGGCACTCTTTCAGATTGTCCAAAATTTCAGACACGTATGGTAAACTATACGCATCTTTTTTGGTAATAGAATTTAATTTCCTACTATCGAGGCAAAAACGTGGTTTTCCGTCCTTTTTGCCAACCACTAACACTGGAGACGACCAAGGGCTTTCGCAAGGTTCTATTACGTCGAGAGACAACATTTCATCAACTTGTTCTGTGATAATACGTTGTTTCTCCGGAGACATTCGGTAATACCTTTGCTTTATGGGGGTAGCTTCTCCTGTATCAATTTTATGAGTTATTAAATGTGTTCTACCAAGTCCTTTGTGTTCATATGAGATATCTTTAAATTCTTCTACTACCTTATCGGCTACTGATTTTTGTTTCTCGTCGAGATTGTCGTAGGACTGAATGTATGTAGAAGATGATATTTCCACAATCTTAGGAACATCATTAGTTAAAAAAATTACTTCTGAAAGATTATTAGGAAAAATGTTGAATGTTTTCAAGAAGTCCACTCCCAAAATTAAGGTGATATCAATCTCGGGAATTATATGGGCTTTTATAACAGCACATGTATTATTGAATACGATAGGAAGTAACATGACACCTGTAGAGTTTATTTTCTGTCCACCAGCAGCTGTGACTGAAATTATCTCATCATCGTTAACCGTGAATCCATGTCCAAGTAATATTTGGTGAGAGTTATTACCTAGAATAGTCACTACTGAGCCAGAATCTAGTAAACCGAACAGTGTTAAGGAATCACAGCCACTGATAACTGTTTTGATATAAGGGCGGGGGTCATTAACTGGTTTAGTTTGCAGGATTGTAGCTACATTATAAGTTTTTGAAAATGTTCTAACAAAATTAAGCCAGTCATCCCATTCCGACTGATTAAAATATGTTTGATGACTACAATCCTTGTTACCTAGTTTTTTGGAGTTTTATGATTAGGGTAGTTAGGTGGTTTTACACAGTTAGGGCATGTAGGGTAAGAAACATCTTTTTTCCCGCACTTAAAACAAATCAAGAACTTTGGTTCCTTACAATATTTTAAAGAATGGTCATTTGTGCGACATCGAGGACAATATTTACGTCTAATATCATGAGCTATAGCGTCAACGGCTGCGTCCGTAACATCATCAATTGGGTAAGTATAGTTATTTGATTTGATTGGATTGTGGTTGTTTCTTTCTTGTGTAATTTTGTAATTAGTATTAATATTAGGTTTATATGTTGTATTGTTATTAAATGTTTTATAGTGGGAAGTACTTGGTTTATAATTATAGGCAAATTCTGGTGCAAGAGTATCAGCTGTAACCTTTGGTGGCTCACGAAACTGCGAAAGTCTGGAATGGAAATTTTCAAAGTTTCTACACTGATTTCTTAGCGTATCAATTGTTTTAATTTCTGGGCAGTTGGCTAGGGTACCAGCGTAGCATGGTTTAATGTTATGCAATAGTATCTCTAGCTTGTCATCTTCAGAGATCGTACGAGATAAACGAGAAAACATTCCGTGCATAATGGATAAGTAGATAGTAATATTTTCACTCTCCCCTTGTGTTCGTGCACGAATTTCTGACATTAGGCGATAGTCGTAGTCGAATGGGCCGAAATCTTGTTTTAATAATGTCACTACGTCGTTCCAAGAGTCTACAGTGTCCCTAATACTGCGGTACCAGTGGAGAGCGTTTTCGGTAAATATCTCAGTAGCAAATGATAATACCTTATCGGCAGATATATTACGGGCCAGAATAAATTCGTCCACTTTTTGTATAAAAGCTCTTACGCACGATTTTCCGTCGTACTTTAATTTATGCAGGTCCGTGCTAATACCACGGTCACAGGTAACTTTAATAGTAGATGTGTTTAAATCTTTAATATTTTCGTCCCCTAAGTCTGCTGGGGCTGATGTGGAAACTTTTTTTGGAGTTAGTTTCGTGAGATCTCTAATTTGGAATTTATAATCGGTGTCCAACTCTTCAAAAAGCTCTTTTTCCTCTGCAGTGACGGGAGAAATTCTACATAATCGATGATACATATGGTTCAGTAAATTCTCTGTTCGAAGTAATAGATTTTTATCGAAATTTGATCGCAGGTTGGATAAGAAATTCCTACTTTTACTAAGAGTCTCTTTGGCTCCTCTTAAATCTTCAAGAGTCTCCAAGTGTGACTCCAGTATATCTTCTGAACTAAAACCACGGCAGAGTTTAGTAATTTGCTTCCGCAACTCTGCAACGCTTTCTCGAGGAGTGTCACCCCGCAATCCTACTTCGTACTCGAGTTCCGATTTTTGTAATGACAAGAATTTAATTTGGTGTGTCATTTTTCACAATAATAATATAAATATTACTTGGATAAGTTGTGCAACTATATGAGCCCAAAATATAAGCAGTGAAATAAACTAAAGTATATAACTAAGAATCACTTATCAATAGTTCTTTCTGTTACATAAAAACTATAACATAAAAAACACGTAACTACAACGATTCAGGTGATATACCTCTATAGAAAAGAGAAAAAAAATTTGCGTGATTAAACAAAGCCGTAATCAAAACTATAAATAGTAAGTAAAATAAATATACACCATGTTCTTATCTATGACAAATAAGAAGAAAAAAAAAACTGTAATGGGCATAGGTAGGTTAATCGCATCAAAAAATTACCAAAAATACCATGACTATACCATCACCAAGATAAACTAAGTAGTAATAATATCAACTACCAATATAATTTGACCTTCAGAACCACGATATTGGGCGCCACTGTTACGTTAATTTTAGGGAACTACCATATAGTTCAATGAAACTACTACTATTGCAGAGAAACTCAATTATATTTAGACAACTTTTTTTTTTTTAATCTTAGAACTTAATTTATACACACTATGAATACTAATAGACTTATCTAAGTAATAAAATCCTCAAGGCTGGGTTCTTTATCTGAAGGTGCAAATTTATACCGATAACTTGAGATTAGGAAACCTCCTCGCTAGCTCACTCCCCTCAGGCGTCGAAGCGTTGCCGACTCGGAACGGAGAGCGACTGGCCAAACGCAGGACTGCAGTTGAGTGGCGGCTCGTTGAAGTTTCGTAGTCCGTGTAGCTGGATCGTGACCGATGCAGATAAGTCGTACGGCACTCAGGACGTAGAAATTTTATACCGGTGCATAAAACCCTGGAAATCACGGTTGCAGACGTTTTACAAACTGTCCAGTTTTAAACCTTGACTGCGACATAAGTCTAAACGGCCCGATTTCGGTATAGCGGAGCAAAGCAAAGCGCGAGGAAGGGCAACATTAACTAAGTAGTAATCAATGATGAGGCAGTCAAGGTCAAAGTCAGCGGCAGCAGAAATGACTAACATTAAAGTATTAGGCACCAAGTAAGCATGGCAAAAGTAAATGGATCACACTCTGTATCTAGTTGTCAATTAATAGTTTGGCAAGCACACACATACAACTAAAAGCACCCAATAGCAAAATAGCAAAATATCGACAATAACGTTTACAAATATAACATTATTAATATCATATGCGTATTGATATTAATAATGTGTTAAACTTTATCATTATGAGTTAAACACTCAGCCAAAGTTTAAATCACGAAACATCAAGTATACTAGGCACTCAATAGTACGTTACTTCTGTACAAGTAAGGAACTACGGCGTACAATATATATATATGCACAACTTACCCATTTATGGGGTTCACGACACTATACAAATATAAACGATAGAATGTGTAGTACGTTAGTAAACGCTTGCGGCGGTCCTCGAGTCTCAGTAGCCGCGCGGTGACGAATGCTGCCGGCCGTTATGTAGCCGGGCTTGATTTAAAATTCAACGTCGTGTCGCCGGTTAGCCAACCGGTTTCGCCGCGTGAACAGATAATCTAATTAAACAGTGTTGCACGACTAATTAATTGTACTACGCTAGACTAGGCTTAGATTTTAATTATAAATGTTATAATCAATATAATTCTGTATTATTTAGAAATCGTTTTGTTAAGATTAATTAAATAAATAAATGCACGTTAACGTGACAACAGTTGACATACAAAAACTTATATGTATAACATAACATAACATAAGCTCACGCCTGTATCCCCGAAGAGGTAGGCAGAGGCGCACTAGCGAACCAGTACACCCACGTTTCACCGAGCTTAGTTCCGTCCCAGATGTGATAGGGGGCGAGCCTATCGCCATATCGGGCAATAATTTCAGACTCAGGGCTGATATGGAAAAATCCAATATCACTTTTCCCGACCCGGCGATCGAACCCGAGACCTCAGAACCGTAATCGTACCGAAATACCAATACGCCACCGAGGCAGTCAAAAAAACTTATATAATTTATTTGTATTTTTGTTTCATTATCGTCCAAAACTAAATCTAAATTCTTTCCACACAAATTATAGCGGATATACGGACATTAGGGTACGTTCTATATGAATATGACATTATCGTGCGACTATGGCAACCGTCCTTACTGTTTACTCATATTAGGCATTATTTAGAGGTACAATTTGTAATCAAAACGCGTACTTAGGAAGTTTGTATTCAGTATATACATACAAATTATGTTTTGTTATTGTCTACCATATATGCTGAGATTTATATCTATAGGAAATATAAGAAGGTGATTTGCAGGTGACATAAAGTACCTACTGGGTTTATGTTACCGAAAATGAGAACAGTACGCAGTTTATTTTTATTAATATCGTAACACAGGATCATCCGGTCAATTTTTATTTATCTTTTTCATAAAAAAATACTATGTTGTTTATTACGTTATTGTATTCACTTATTTTCTGGTTCGCTAGTGTGCCTCTGCCCACCTTTGGAGATACAGGCGTGAGCTTATGTATTTTTTTTACCTTTATTGTCCCACTGCTGGGCAAAGGTATTTGAGTGGTGGAGCCACGCTGTAGATAATTACAATTAGTCTGACCCGTGACCACGAAGACTGCAAAGCCTTCGAAACGTCGGGAATAAAAATTAAAAACCAAATCGTGATAGAATCCGTAAAAATAGTTTTATTTCAATGTATAACATTCGCGTAAACTTAAGAAATCAGTACAATACAGTTTAGGTAATAGACATTACAATTATTTTATACTTAACAAAGCGTGATTAAGTTATAATTTGTCAGTGCATGAAACCTTCAGCGCAGCCTTAGCTCGCGCTGAATGTAATTCATTTGATAATTTCGAACATTCATAGGAAGTAATTTACTAGTGTAGATTGAGCACGTATCGGCGTCTAATTCCGCAGAGGTCGCGCCAATGTCGTCCTTTACAAACAAATCATTCGAATTAATATTTGGGCTCCATTGTGGACGGACAATTGTATACGTGTTAATATTGGGGCTATGTTCTCGGAAGTAAGTTGATACTTTTTGTTCTAAGCACCTGCTATAAACCGTTTTTAGGTTAACGCGCGTCCTTACGTTTGAATGGGCATTTGAAAATTTTATGGCGTTTGTAAAGTTACTTTGTATTTATACATAACTTAACATAATGTTTCCGTACTATTATACAAATCATCATCATCATCATCATCAGCCATAGGACGTCCACTGCTGAACATAGGCCTCTTCCAAAAAAATTCAGATATATACAAATACATATAACCTAACCTATTTTGTAACATTACTTTACATTATTTTGTTAAAATATGACCAAAAAACAATTTCGAGATTGGAACAATCTAAAGTACAAAACAGTCCCTTCCGACAGAATTATGAACCCAAATGTTACCTGCTTTCGTTTTCTCGAACAGACTTGTCTACTATATTATGGTCGCCGCGAGCGGTACAGTGTGCGCGTGCGCCGCGACCCGTCATTATCTTCTGGGAGCCCTAATTATTGCCTGCTACGGTGCGGTGTCTAACGCACACAAATCTTACCTTCTAATTCTACACACAAAAAATGATCGATTGTGCTTTATTGAATATTTGTTGCTGCTTATTTAATTGTTAGTTTTGTTCCATAACTTCAGTTGATTACAATGCGTCTGCACTTTGCTCCATATATGTAGTATTTAACCCAAACACACTATTACAAGAAAGGTCAAGACAGTTCACCAATGTAACCGAAAGTATGGAATTAACTTTTTTTAAATCAACACAAGATTAGGCATAAAAACATCCCAACTCGAAGTGATTCTTTTATTTTGTTTCGATTGATAAACAAAAACGGGGTTCATTTTAAGCGTCCAGTAACCGGGGTTATAACGACAGCTGCATCTGGATGAATTATAGCCGAATTTATCTCTGGCTCCCCGGATTGAGTGAAAGTGGCCTCCCGCGCATCCGACGCTCGGTTATAGAGCATTTAAAATATAGGCTAGTCAAATTGTCTCGAACAACCTATGGCCGTCGCGTCGGGTAGGCGGCCGTTAATTAAATAACTACCAGAGATACGCATCTGGTGCAGCGTCATCCCAGTCACCCTGACGTCGAATTAAAACGTCAACTCCCGCGTCGCGTCGCGTCGCGTCGGCGTTATCTCACAGGCTATCGACGTACGGGAACAATGGACTGGCCGAGCTCGCACACCTGTCCGACAGGCGACAGTACAGTTGGATGCAGGAGTGAGGCGGGACCAAGGTTGCCAGATGCAATCTGACTGTCAATTCAACTTTGGTTCAACAGATTTACATAACATACATAAAAAAAAATACAGAAGAATTAAGGACCGTCTCCTTTTAGGAAGTGGGTCGAAAACTAAAGGACATATGAGTTACGACCCGCTATGTCAAAATTTATGAGTCGACTTTTTTTTACATTTCAATTACTTGTTAGATGGTCCTGAACTTATTTAGACTTGACTCAAAAAATCTTTCTCCTACATGCTTACATCAAGTCTAGTCCGCCGATCACACACTGGTGTGGCATATAGGTCAAGTGAAAGAAGAAGTCATTAGTTAGATTCCTAACGCCCGATTCCAATAAACAATCTCAGTTCGAATGTGCAGATAGATTACAAAAATTAGCCAATAAGAACACAGTTTGAATATGGCTACGTCAAATGACTTGATTTTATTGGTTCATAATCGCGATCTATCTGCACTCTAAACTGAGATCGTTTATTGAAACCGGCCGCTAGACATCAACATCATCATCAGCCATAGAACGTCCACTGCTGAACATAGGCCTCTCCCAAAGATTTTCAGTACATCAGATTTTTCAAAAATCTGGAGTTGGCAACACAGTATGTCGTTCGATGTAACCGTAGCGCGTGCGCCGCCACCCCGCGTCCTCCCGACCGATCCCCTCGGGCTGCGTGCCCCAACACTCATTAACATCGGGATTGGTCGCGTTCCGATGATGTATGTCGAGGATGTGCCGGATGCTTACATAATGACCGCGACGAGCGCCTTTGTAGCGTTGACTTCGGAAACTTGGACAAACGCATTGCGTGCTCAGTTTTTTGTCTTACGGAGCCAGTGGAATCGACTGTACACCTGTTGGTGAGGGGTTATCGATGTCTATGATTATCATCGATACTTACCAGACCAGTCCCCTAGACAAAAACCCTTTTCTGATCGCATTAAGGTTTGCGGAACGTTTATTTTTTGTATGGAGTTCAGACTGGCGTCCGAAAAGTGACTTACCAATCTTGGCAGATACAAAAAAAACATTAGCGTTAATGCCTAGCGTTATTAACGTCACGGTTAGTTTTTGACTAACAACTTACCAAAGGAAAGGAATAGAGATTCGGGAAGGTAGGGGTATTAAGAATTAAGGTTACCGCATCGTACGTCGTAAGAAACCCAAGTGGCCACTTCACGTCGGGTTTATGTGAGGTGCCTATTGGTAATTAATAATATATATACATATTTAATAACAAAAATGATTTATAAATGCGAATAAATCCGGCTCGAAGGACCATAACATGGAGTATAAATAATATAATATTAGCCCTGTAATATAACTGTCGAACTGCTGGACACAGGCCTTCTATACTAATAAGAGAGGTTAAGCCTTAATCGACCACGCTGGCGTAACGCGGGTTGGTAAACTTCAGATCTTGCGGATTTGAAATTCTTGCGAAGAAAGTTTCAGATATGCAGGTTTCCTCAGGATTTTTTCTTGCACTGTTATAGCAAGCGATAATTCACAATGAAAACACTTTTATCAAAGAAACGTCGAGGCCGTTTTTCACTATGACTATTCACTATATGAACGTGTAACGCGTCACGTTAACATATTACATATTTCGTAGAGAAATAAAGAAAGAACCATTTATGCTATTATCTTTAAATCTATTTTTCAGTAACTTAATTAATGACACGCACAGATAATTTGCTAACCTGTACATGTTTCCTCAATTAACATAGTCAAAATGACGGACGGTTGGACAATCAATCCGCGGGGCCATCAACACGTCCCGCATTAGACACGCGTCTTACATAATGTCCCTGCCCATTATAACACGCCATAGAATAATATAATAAATAATAACACGAAGGTTTTTCTCTAAAAGGTTGCTATACAGCATACAGCCTTATAGTACGGTCGGTGCATACGTGATTCCGAAATGATTTCGGCGAACGTAACTCGTGTTTTGTTTTGTCTGGCGCGTTGTTATGTAATAGAAATACCGCATGTTGTTTGTCATC
Source organism: Clanis bilineata (assembly GCA_036417725.1). Lineage (NCBI taxonomy): Eukaryota > Metazoa > Arthropoda > Insecta > Lepidoptera > Sphingidae > Clanis > Clanis bilineata. The sequence goes on along the minus strand of CM071146.1, from coordinate 3,409,925 downwards.
GGGTTACTACGGCTGGTAGGTCTGTATTAAGTTTGGCAGCTAGGTTACGAACCTACCTAGAATTTGTCGGAAAGCTTTGATTTTTCGATTATTTTTTTATGCGGGCACGGCAAAGTGACTACACTGCACCTGATGGTAAGCGTAGTGCAGTCCAAAAAAAAACTAACGACCACTGACAAAAAATGTGTTTATCAATAGCCGCCAGAATCATGCCAGCCTATTTATACTTCTTCACACTCCGAATCCGAAGAAGGAAGAAACAAATCGAGGGACTTGCGACAAGACAGACGGATGACCGATGCAGATACAGGGATACCCCCATACCTGTCTCAACCATCCATCTAGTTATGTCGTAAGACCCTCGAGAGATTTTATAACTAATAAAATCAAAATAAAATAAATAATTTGCTTTACAATTTCTTGGACTTTAGAGCTTAAAACGTAACATGGAAAACGTCAATAGCATAAGTTTTACAATTTATCCAGGCCAATGAAATATTTTGATTTTATTTAAATGAATAAATAATAATAAATACACCCAGCAGTCACACACCTAGTCTTGACCCTACACTAGGTATAAACCTGTATCGTGGATGTCAGAGACTATGAGAAACTTTCGGTCTCACAACACCCAGACTTGAAACAAATATCTGTGGGCCACACAAATATTTGTCTCAATGCGGGAATCGAACCCGCGGCCTTTCGCTTCACAGCCGGCTACTCGCCCACTGCGCCACGGAGGCGACTAAAAATTTAATGTATAAATATTTGTTAAATGTATTGTATTTTATAAGTACGCAGGAATACACAATTAACGTGATTAAAAAAAAATTGTCTTATTTATTGATTTACAAAAAAACTCATTTGGCTCGTGTCACAATTTATAAAAGTCAGCGTGTACGCACCGAGTCTAAATGAAACTATTACACTAATTACAGAATGTATATCCAGCGGGGAAGCGGGCGCGGGCGGCGTTGCGGTTCCAAATATCCCGCTCTCCTAAATCGATTACGGGTATTACTAGCCTAGAGGTCCGACTGTTATAAGGTTGTCAAATTTTAACACTTAGGGCCTCGTTCACCAACTCCAAGTAAAGTGTTGATTAGTTACTTTCTGACTAGCGTTAATTGACAAGTAAGAGTTCCGAGTAACTTCTGTTAATTTCACAAGCAAAATTAGAGCTCTGAGTAGCAACTTACTGGTTAAGTGAATGATATCACAAATCCTGCGTCCCATTCGTTCAATATTACGTCAAAAGTATCTTATTTTGGCAAAAAAACACTCGTGACTCATCCCGGGTCCGCACCACATGACACGAAAACCTACTGGATCCTTTTTTTTGCTATATAAATAGTTACACAGGTACTAAATCGTGTGTCCATAAGGTCGAGTTTTGCATGACCCCGTCCGGACATCGGTGTTCGCTTCGCCCGAATTGCAGTTTGTTTTTGTTGAAACTACTTGATTTTTTAAATGAAAGGCTATTTTACAGTTAACACGTTCATTTCAAACGTTAAACATCGTTATTAAGGTATGACTACTATAATTAGATTTTATAGTTTATTTAACTACGATAAAATGTACAATTAACTGCCTACTTTAAACTTTAACCGTCAAGTAAACGCGCTACTTGGCAGACGACGTGGCAAGTAGCTTACTGACCAGTTTAATCATAAGATGCATGCTACTCGAACGTCGTGAAATTCACACGTGCAGTTACGGGTGACTTTAACTGACGATTAGCGTACTTGACACTTTACTCGAGGGTGGTGAACGAGGCCCTTAGTATTTTAAAGTCTGACTCACTGCTCGCCACTATATTTAGAGAAATTGCAACGGTGGAAGCAGATAGTCTCAAATTATTCTCAATTTCTTTTAATTCATAGAAATATCATACATAGAACCGCAGTACACGGCCACGGCGTGAAGGCGTTCCGGGTGAGCCGTTTTAGGTACTCAACGCCGCACGGCGTGTCAGTGTCCTAGGTCAAGTCTTAGTATGAAGAGCTCCCACAAATTTAATTATATTATGACGAACTGCGCTATCAAAGGATGTCACAATACAATTAACAAGAACCAAGGAAATATAAAGATAACATTTCACAAGTAATTAATTGCTGACATGTTTTAATATTAAGTAAAACATTCATCAAAACTAAAAATAAAATTGTAAAAGTGACAGACGCCATTTACGTTATGAATCATTATGAATGTTGCCAATAATGCCAACCAATTTAACCATTTTTTAAATTCTATTAGGAATAATGAAAGGAGAGGGAAATGCTTCCATACAATCTTGGGCCTAGATTGTAAATGGATAAAAGTAGTGTCAATTAATAGATAGTATATTATGAGATCATTACTAAAAATTTGGCGATTTTTTGTAATCTGAGAACAGAGTTAAGAGCCTCACTTTGACTTAAATAAAAGTGAGGTTATGGAATAAACTATACGCAAACAACTGATGTTTATAAGTACAAATCTTACCTATTGATATGTTTTAATGTAGATAACATAAACTCACGCCTATATCCCCGAAGGGGTAGGCAGAGGCAAACTCGAAAATCCATACTCGATAACTAAATGTTGGTCACAAAGACGATTATTCTCAGGAACATAATATTGACTGCCTCGGTGGCGTGGTGGTATTTCGGTACGACTACGGTTCTGAGGTCTCGGGTTCGATCCCCGGGTCGGGCAAAGTGATATTGGATTTTTCCATATCAGCCCGGAGTCTGGAATTTGTGCCCGATATGGCGATAGGCTCGCCCCCTACCACATCTGGGACTGAACTAAGCTCGGCGAAATGTGGGTGTTTTAGTTCGCTCGTGCACCTCTGCCTACCCCTTCGAGGATACAGGCGTGAGCTTATGTATGTATGTATGTATGTATGAACATAATATTTATACTGGCTGAACATTGTTCTAGTAGAAAATGATTAAAACGATGGAAATCACCCAAAACGCACACGCATAAAACAATACAAAAACGAAGCAAATGAAAACGATTATTAAAATGCCAATTCATAGTTTTTTCTTCCACAGGGAACCAGCTAAGGTCTGAATGCATGCCGCCAAGCTATTCATTTACTATTTTATTTTTTATAACTGTTTATTATGTTAGTTCTTCTTATCTTATTTTATCTTATTAGCCCATATCATCCCACTGCTGGGCAAATATTAATTCTAATCTTTTTAATGATTTTTAAATTATATATATGGTTTTCTTAGGTTTACGTGAATGTTATTTATTGAAGTTAGAGTCTAACCCGTGACCACCAAGGCTGCAAAGCTTTCAAAACGTCTAGCATAAAAATTAAAACCAAATCGTAATAGAATCCGTAAAAATAGTTTAATTTCAAATATATATTTATATTTTTTTAACTCATTCATCTTAATCGATTAAGTAATCGATTCTATTTAGTGTCCTATTACATTATATATACTTATTTTTCAGATATCTCATTTTCTAGATTGTGAATTGGGCAGATTTTTTTATATTTTGAAATAGAAAAATTGACAATATTTTAGGCCATATCTCAACTCATTACATTTTGGCCCAAAGATTCCCATCTCATTATTAAAATAGAATTAATTACTTTATCGATAAAGATGAATGAGTTAAAAAAAAATATATATAATACTAGACCAGGATGATTAATTCAAGTAAAAGTAATTGAAAACATAAGAATTAAATAATAAACAGTTCTGAAAAATAAAACAGTAACTGAATAGCTTGGCGGCATGCATTTTAATTTATTTAAATAATCGTTTTCATTTGCTTCGTTTTCGTATTGTTTCGAGTGTGTGCGATTTGGGTGCTTTCCACCTTTTTAATAATTTTCTACTAGAACAATGTTGCTCAGTCTATATAAATATTATGTTCCTGAGAATAATCGTCTTTGTGATCAACATTTAGTTATCGAATGTGGGTGGTCGAGTTTGTCTCTGCCATCCCTTCGGGGATATAGGCGTGAGCGTATGTTATCTACATTAAAACATATCAATAGGTAAGATTTGTACTTATAAACATCAGTTGTTTGCGTATAGTTTGTTCCATAACCTCACTTTTATTTAAGTCAAAGTGAGGCTCATGATTGTGTTCTCAGATTACAAAAGGTCGCCAAATTTTCAGTAATGATCTCATAATATACTATCTATTAATTGACACTACTTTCATCCTTTTACAATCTAGGCCCAAGATTGTATGTAGTGTAGAAGCGTTTCCGTCTCCTTTTTATTTCAAACACGTTATACACAAATATGTTCAGACGAACTTAATACCAGCGGCATTCGCTACCAGTCAACCTTTGGGTGGTGCAGAGAAAAGACAAGGCGGGTGTATATGAAGAAAATAAAAATGAAGGTAGTGTTAAATATGTTACATATACTCATAATATTAAATATCATTGCGATATATAGCTATAAAAGAATATAACATATACATAAATAAATTTATAATCGTAATATTATACTTACACAAGCATACACATACAAAGCGAACGCGAACATTACAAACAACTCTATCGAACAATTGATAAAAAAGTTATGTTTATACAGATAAATTAGAACCTTTTTATTTTAAAGTCGGTTCAAAACTATACAAATGTTTTTTTAAGTTTAGAATAAAACAAGTGTAATCATCATTAGAACACTTTCAATTTCCCTATTTTGTTGGTAAAATGTCTTTTACTTGCAACACTATTCACGCGAGTATGTGTGTGTCGACGCAAGTAGTTACGCGCCGACGATGCACACATTGAATCGTTATCGGCTTCAATTTCCGAAGGAATTTTGTATGGGACTATATCGAGGGTTGGGTGCTAAAACCCAATAAGTGCCAAAAAGTAAAAAAACGTTTTATTTATTCATTCTAATGCATTTTTCACGCTCTGTCCAATGGTGTAATCAAATAAGCGGAATTCACAGTATTATGTAATTTACTTGATGCAAAAGACTTAAAAATATTTTTTAATTATGACATGTCCGAGAATTTTCGTAGCATAGATGTCTGTAAAATGACCATAAATACGCCTAAAACTAGAGTTAAAAGGCGGTCTAACCCGCCTTCAGTTAATGTTCAATTTCCAGCTGAAATAGAGCGCTTATATTCTAGTCAATTACCAGTCAGCCTTGCTAAAAAGAAAGACCTCATAAATATGTGCGAAAAACTTATCATACCCGAGGAAACTACATGCATGGATACGTGGTATGAAGACTTACACCAAACTACCAGTCTTAGACAGTAATAAAGACTGATTTACCCTTTTTTGTGTTACTTTAAAGGATACACTTATTAGTAAAGTAGAATAATTTTTTTATTTCTTTTGAAGTAAAACCCAATAAGTCGGTACCCTTTGTACCTTATATATTTTTTATAATAAATGAGACTACCCCCGGACATTTAATAATATTTTATAACACTAACTGAATGTATACACTTTTACCACTACATATTTAATTATAACAATATTCTATGAATAACAGTTAGTTTGGTCCTTGAAACTAAAATATTGAATATCTCAAAATTAAAAATTTCATACTTATTGGGTTTTAACACTCAACCCTCGATATCTCTATACGTTATTACTCTAAGTTTTAATTATAGTACATTTTATTGGTAGGCTTAGAGTAATAACATTTCTATGTTGGTAGGTACAATACCCAGTTAAATGTGCTTAAAAAATAAGGTCATTATTGTTTCCTACTTGTACGAAACGTGATTTATTTAATAAACATATGTATATCATGTGAAATTGGCAACCCTAACGTCCATTCGTATTTTTGTCTCTGTCTAATACTCCGGCCTTGCCTCTACATCTTTTTGGATATAATCTATCACGGTTCATTGCACCTGGTGGGCATTTTGGCCGTGATTATATTTACCAAAAACGGCCGCGTTGGCCCTACGATATACGCGACGGACTATTTCTGTGTTGAGTGTTGACTACAGTTACCAACATGGAAAATAATTGTTACCGTTATAAAGAGTTTTGATACTCTGAGATACACGTGTCAGATATAGCATGAGTGTGAACGCGTCTCTTGCTTTATCAGATATGTTTAAATGTAAGAAATCTTCGAGATGTTCATGTTAAAAATATTTTGTATTGAATACTTAATTGTTCTTTAACGAGACATCCCTATTCTTAAAGCCTAACTTATGACAATATTTAAGCGCTTCTTATCTTTAAAAAGCGATAAGAAGTTAGTTGCGATAGCTCAGTTGGGAATGGTACGGACTGCCGAGACAACTGTCGGAGGTTCGAGACCAACCCCAAAATGGAGCATACATCTCTGACTTTTCTATGTTAAGTGTATTTTCATTGTGAAATATCGCTTGCTATAACGGTGAAGGAAAACATCGTAAGGAAACATGCATAACCGAGAATTTCTTCACAGGAATTTCGAAGGTATGTGAAGTCTACCAACCCGCATTAGGCCAGCGTGGTAGACTAAGGCCTAACCCCTCTCATTAATAGAGGAGGCCCTTGCCCAGCAGTGGGGCAGTAATATTACAGGGCTAATATTATTATATCTTATCTTTAAGAATAGCTTGTCCCTTTCATTTTCAAACAATGTAACATGTTTTATAAGTAAGACCCATAATGTATAATAAAGAACAGTCTACAAATTGTGATATGGTAATAAAAGCCACTTAAAACCAAAAGGAAGTATACACTAAAATAGTTAAATGATGATAGGCATATCCTACGAACAATTAACAAGAGGTCCCATTATTGAGCCAGTTTCACACTCTCTGAACATGTGTCCATCACACGCTTATTATACTCTAATAGTTCACGGTCTGATAAATACACGAGACTCACACTTTCAAATATTATGCTTATTTTACACGGAACAAGGTCAGCGAAGATTCTGTAGGAAGTTTGTGCTAAACAAGGTTTTACGGGCCTTCTAAGTTCTGTGTAGGAGATCCAGTTTAAACTTTGTGAAGCCGTTTTCTGCACTGTTCTTTGGTCATACGCCCACTGTGATCAAAGGTTTTGAAATTAGTGTAGAAAACATTTAATCTTATACTTCTTCTATCATACATAACTAGGTACATTGAAGTGTGTTTCGTCAAATTCTTATCAGTATCAAATGATGATCAAACGCAATAAAGCGTTTTATTTTTATTTTATACGGTTTTATTTTAAGAACGAAAGCTTTAGAAATTTCTAAGTTTTCAAAACAAATTTTAAGAATTGTGGTCCCATATATATTTATATGTTAATATGTGATAAATGATATTATAATTTTTGACATATCACTACCGACTTATCTCTGAATGAATACACATTACACACTTGTTATTATTAGATATTAACGTAAACAAAGTCTGTTAACTGCACCAAATAATTCACTTGTAGGGCGCACATTAATTTTAATATGTGCTAACTAGTTTCATAAACGACTCGCACAATTAACCCCGTTTAGATCATTCATAATATTCTGACGTGATCGCGTCATTTAAACCAATCTGCAACTGATCATTAATGCGTTAATAATGCTAACTGCGTAATTAATGCTAATTATGGAAAGAAGAAACAGTGGTTTTTGTTTATGCATTTCATGATAAGCCTAGGAAAACGGGTCGAATTACATTTCTCTACACTTAAGGGAGCTATAGTACATCTGACTTGTCGTCGCATGACCCTCGATTTGCTTCTTCCCTCTTCGGAGTGTGAAGAAGCATAAATGAGCCGGCATGATGCTGATGGCATTTGGGAGAGGCCTATGTCCAGCAGTGGACGTCCTATGGCTGATGATGATGATGCTGATCACCAATAACCCCAATGTTAGTTCGACTGCACTACGTTTACCATCGGTGTATGTAGAGTAGATAAAAAATAATAAATTTTTCTGGGCAGAAGCGATCACTATATCAGGTCGTTTACCGTACTACAAAAAAATGTACTCGACTGCCTCGGTGGCGTAGTGGTATTTCGGTACGACTACGGTTCTGAGGTCTCGGGTTCGATCCCCGGGTCGGGCAAAGTGATATTGGATTTTTCCATATCAGCCCGGAGTCTGGAATTTGAGCCCGATATGGCGATAGGCTCGCCCCCTATCACATCTGGGACGGAACTAAGCAAGGCGAAATGTGGGTGTCCTAGTTCGCTAGTGCGCCTCTGCCTACCTCTTCGGGGATACAGGCGTGAGCTTATGTATGTATGTGTTTGAAAAAAAATGTGGACGGATTTTCAAGATTCATTTTGTACTGCTTCATAAGTTTACGCGAATGTTATACATTGAAATAAACTATTTTGCGGATTCTATCATGATTATATTTTGTGTTCAATAGAGCTTGTTTCAAGGGTGGTATACATTTAGTCACGATCGGATAAGTATTGAAGTCGGCCCGTAAGTTTTTCAACTTGCGATTATAAATCTTTAGCAATGACTTTTATAGGTATAAATAACTATAAACAAATAAATCTATATTTGAACAAACTCTATTTTTATCGACAGACATAAACAATGTTCATAGTACAATAGTCCGTAAATGTATATCATATTTTATGCTATCGGCCACGATAACGTTTTACCCTCTATTTGCTATATTGATCAACAAATGTTATTGCACCATAATTATATGCTAACATAACCTACATACATTATTAGTAATGCAATTGTTTTATAGTGATTCATTTTAACAGTTCGGACGATGAAAGTGGATGTGCTGTTGTGTTAGGTTGTGTTACAAATGCAGAATGGCGGATTTACGTTATTAAACAAAGTGATTTCATAAACACATTGATGACTTATTGCCCTTTGAGATGGTTATTTCGGTAAAATCGGTGCCGTTTTATGGTTGTATGCGATCAGTGTAGTGCTTATTTTGTCGTCCATCTGTTTCGTTTTATAAACACCCAACAATATGTTTCATCGAAATTTCATTGTGCTCTGCAATATTTAGGTTTCTTGAATTGCTTTTATTAGTTAAACGTAACTTCCTTCGATTTTAAAGTAGTAGACGAAGGGACTTCTACAATCGCCAAGGGTCATATTGTCTTTATACTCTTTATTCAAAGACATTTAACAAGTTAGTAGTAGTTAGTAAATATTAAATCTTTTTGTTTTTATCTAACGGACGAAATAGAGTATACATGAAACTCAGATTTAGAGCAACTTGCAGCGCTAATACTAATCTAGAGTTACACCTAATCCCGATTTATCCTACAACTCACTCCTATCTTTAAATCAAGATGTGGGATAAATAGAGATTTAAGCTAAGCGGAGCTGCAAGTAAGCTTAAGAGGCTAAGTTTATGAGTCACTAACCAAGTGTGTTTCTTCTACAGCCTGTTCGAGCAGGAGATTATGAGCTATGTGCCGGCGGGTGGGTGTGGTCCAACGAACGGAGCGAACGCGACGGTGGCGGCGGCAGCGGGAGCGACAGCGGGCGCGTCTCCCGCGGCCTCGCCCGCCGCCGCACGCAGCACCAGGGCGCCCGCGCCGCAGCGACGAGACTTCGAGGCGAAGCTGCGCGCCTTCTACAGAAAACTAGAGAGCAAAGGATACGGACAGGGACCTGGAAAACTCAAGTTAGTATTACGACAAAACTAAAGGAATTTATTGAAAATTAAACTAATTATTCTATAAAATTAAATCAAATACCGCGTTTTAATTCAGTGTAATTATATCCGTTGCTAAGAACATTTTTGAGTGCTTTTGTCATTTAATAGATTGGTTTGATCCAAAAATAATATTTTCAGATTACATATTCGACGCGAGCATCTCTTAGAAGATGCATTCCGACGTATCATGTCATGTGGCAAGAAGGAATTGCAGAAGGGCAAGCTGTGTGTATTATGGGACGGTGAAGAAGGTCTGGATTACGGTGGACCGAGTCGAGAGTTCTTCTTCCTTCTATCGAGGGAATTATTCAACCCTTACTATGGACTATTCGAGTACTCAGCGAACGATACCTACACCGTGCACGTCTCACCAATGTCGGCATTTGTCGACAACCATCATGAATGGTACGTATTGCTTTATATTTTTAATAATTTAATATTAATGCACGAAATATATACATAATTTCGATATGATAAAATTTAGTTTTTAAATGATGAGTAAAAAAAACATATAATAGGCCATTTTTCATCCTGTCGACATAATACATGTAGATGTCAACCGGGTAATTTGTTGTAATTATCTCAGTAGCCTTCTGTTACACTTCCTGGATACAGATACGATAGGTCATTATTATGTAATTACGTCGATCAATAGTAACAACTAACACGAAACACTATTATCCACAGTTATTATTGCCCTTCATTATCTTAGAACACGCGTAATTATTATTGTTATGGTAACTATGCTCTGAATATGTTATCATGTTAATAAGTCATCCGTGGAATCATTTATTCTATAGAAATAAAATATTAGGGGTCGTTCAAGTATTACGTAAGCAGATTTTTTACAGTTATTAACCCCATCCTCCCCCTCGTCAGCAAAAGTAAGCAAAGCTCTTAGCTCACCCCCATCCCATGCTTACGTAAACATTGGTACATGCATTTTTTAATGAGTTCTGGGGGTTTAGACAAGTGGCTTATGCGCTAGTCGAAAAAAAATGTCGAATAGAATAAATGTATGAGAATGACATAAGAGTACGCCGCCTTATGTCATGTCTTATGTCATTCCCATATATTTATTCTATTCGACTAACGCATAAGGCACTTGTCTAAACCCGCTGGTTTCTGTATTAAAAGAAAATGCGCCAAAGTAAAAAATACTGCTAACGTAATCACCATCCAGACACTCCCATCCCCCATGTCATAAAAAGTCCCCCCGAACCCCCGCCCCCCACCGCCTCAAGTGGTTACGTAATACTTGAATGACTACTATACTTGAAAAAAGTACTGAGCGTGCACTTGGGCAAACAGCGTGCTAATGCATGCTCTCGTAAAAATTGTTATTTATACGTCTAAAGTTGCTATTTAAGTATAATTATCAATAATAACTGTTAAAAAATAGTCACGGAATATGTGTTCAAAGTTTCGTTAAGATAGTGTTTGTTTTTATTGGTGTAACAAAGAAATTTAACAATATCACAATTGAAAAATTAACGTCTTTGGTGTTCAAAACTAATAATGACACAAACGCGTAAGCGACGCTGATTTCACGGCGCTTACGATCTTTCTTCCGCAAAGGTTTAATGACCGTGTCGATAATAAGTGCAAATTAGCAGCGGCGAAATATTTGTCACCTGTGACCTACCCCCTAAGGAATTTGCCGGCTATCGCAACGGATGAATTTCGGAATCCCCAGATATCCCGGAAAACTTTTAAGCTGGAAAGAGCGGAATATGAATTCACACATAATGACCCGCAAAGCGACAGCAAAGGATACAGAAAATAAATTAAAACTGGCACTTCTAGAATTAAAGAAATATCAAGAGGATAACAGTCAACTATTAAGGGAACGCTGTGACTGTGAAGATGAAATAAAAAACGTGAATGACAAGGTTTCTGAATTAAAAAAACAACTGATAGAACTTGATATAGAGAATATGGACCTCAGGGAACAGCGTGATAGACTCCAAAATGAAGTTTTATCATTCAGCGACTGCAATGAAATATATACGAGGTCTCTGAGTCGCAATAATGAATTGGAAGTGAACCTGAATGAAGCATATTTAAAAATTATCTCTTTAGAAAATACAATCCAGGCACTCAACAGTACTGCGACTCAGAACCTATATTGTGAGATTATAAGGGACAAAAAGAAAATGTGTAAACATGCTAAATGTTTTAATAAGTTTAAGGTAAAGCTCACTAAAAAACGTTCCAAGCTAAATAAATTAATTAAAAAACTAGAAACTAAATTTAAAAGATCAAATAAAATAAAAAACTTGTTATTTGTGAACCGTAAATTGACTAAGGATTGTGAGGTATTACAGGCAGATTTATACACTTGTCAAGAACAAATAATTACTAGCAGACTACAATATGAACAACACACACAGGAGCTCATGACACAAATTAATAATCTCGAATCTCATTTAGCCAAAATTAATTTTGAATATGAAAAAGAAACACGTGAATACATTTTAAAATATGACGAGGTTGCTAGAACTGGTAAAGAAAATATGGTTCGACTTCTTTCACTGACCAATAATCTTTGCCATGGATGCACTGAATTACACAATTCCAAGGATACTGATTTAACTACCAACACCAACACTAGAAATGATAAAAAATCTGAGTTTTGTCTCACACTTCCCGAACAGGAGTTAACTCAATCTCACTCAATTAGTATAAAAAACATCAAAGGAAATGTTGTAATGTTTTCAGATAAACTTGGAATAGGTTTTAGTAGCTTAATTAAATGCGAGTTACAACAAGAATTCATTAATATATGTTCACCAGGAGCCAAGTTTAACAATTTAATTAATAAGTTACACACCAGTAAATTAGATGAGCAGTCAACAGTAATCTTTTTGTTTGGGGACAGCTTATCGGTAGAAAAAAGAGACATACTTAATTTAATTAAGGTAATGGTAGATTTGAACGAAAAAATTGGCTGTAAATTTATTATTTGTGCGCTGCCCTATGCATGTACATTAAATGACATACAAAACAGACATATACATAACCTAAATCTTTTAATGTACAATAGCACATGTTACATTGACCAAATATTGTTTTTTGACACTAATAAGTTTATAAGTAATTTTAATTTAACTGACGATACAATGTATTTACCTTTTTATAACAAGCGACAATTAGCTAAATTATTAGCATATAATTTATATAATGACCTAAGTACCAATAAGGTATCAAAAAATATTATTACAGTTATTAATGACAATAAATATAATAATAATATAGATTGCAATATTAGGACATCAATTAATTTAAACGATTAGATAAGACAAGGGACAAGTCAATATGTAATTTGAATATAGTACATCAAAACATACAAGGCTTATCCGGCAAATTATTAGAAATTGAACTTTTTTTAGAAAAACGCAATGTTCAAGTTCTATGTGTCACTGAGCATTGGTTAAAAAATCACGAATTGATCTTTAATAATGAAACCTATTCAATCATAAGTAAATTTGTAAGAAAGAAATCTATACATGGCGGCTCTTTGATATTGGTTCATAATAATATCAAATGTAAAGAATGTAGGGACATAACAGATCTTTCAATTGAGCGTACTGTAGAACTGTCTTGCGTGGAATTTGAGCAATACGTAGTAGTTTGTGTTTACCGACCACCTCAGAGCGAGTTTGACATATTCGAAAATACAATGGAAGATGTACTGAAACGTTTGACTCACGGTAAAAAAAATGTTGTCATATGTGGAGATTTTAATGTAAATTTATTTGAGCAGTCATCTATTTGCACTAGATTTATCTGTCTGTTTAAATCTTATAACTTGAAGTATTTATTCTCTGAGCCCACCAGAATCACGTCACATTCTGCTACATGTTTGGATAATATATTTTGTAACTGTGAATACATTGAGAAGGCAATATTAAGTGAATTAACATCAGATCATTGCGGACAAATAGTTGTATTTCCCATATACGCGAAAACTGAATTGAAGAAGATCACATGTAGGCCAATAACTGCTCATCGCGTAGAACAATTTGTTCATAATGTATCTGCTAAAGTCACTAGTATCGACTCTCATCAGAATGATCCAGACAAATTATATAAAGCCTTATTTAATCTAATCACGTCTGAATATAATAGTATATTTAAGACTAAAACATTTAATAAACCTTTAAAGACTAGGTTTTGTGATTGGGCAACACCCGGGATATATAAAAGTAGAACAAAATTATATGAGTTGTATGGTTTGAAAAAAAATAATTTTAATTCAAAATTTATTGAATATGTTAAAAATTACTCCAAAACGTTTAAAAAGGCTTGTGCAATTGCTAAGTCTTTATTTATTAGTGATAAAATTAAACAGTCAAATAATAAAGTTAAATCCACTTGGAATATTATTAACGCGGAAATAGGACGTACCAAGCTGTATGATGATAATTACGTAGTAAATTTTAATGAAACAATTGTCAGTAACAACTCAGATTTGGCTAAGTCATTTAATTCTTTTTTTGTAAATATACCCGTAAGGACAACGTTCGCCTTAGATTCATGTCCGAAAAAATCTGAATCTTTTGTGAAAAGAAATGTGATGGAGTGTGATGCTGTTTTTAGCTTTAAAAATATAGACGCCGATGACATAATAAAAACATTTAAGTCCTTAAATTCTAAAAAGACAGCTGACTTATGGGGTATATCTGTAAAATTAATTAATAATATTATTTTTAATATAGCACCACATCTAGCTGCAATATTTAATAACTCCGTTAATGTCGGTAATTTTCCAAATTTAATGAAATATGGCAAAGTGGTACCATTATTTAAAAGTGGCTCAAAAAGTGATCCAAGTAACTTTAGGCCTATTTCTATTTTACCTAGTATTAGCAAAATTTTTGAAAAAATTATGTTGCAGCAACTTGAATCACATTTTACTTTAAACAAGTTGCTACATTGTGAGCAGTATGGCTTTTCAAAGGGTCGCTCCACGATAGATGCAGGTGCAGCACTTTTAAAACATATCTATGGTGCCTGGGAAAATGCACAAGATGCCATTGGTGTATTTTGCGATCTTTCCAAAGCTTTCGATTGCGTAGAGCATGATACACTGCTGCGAAAACTCAGGCACTATGGTATTAGAGACGATGCCCTAAATTTGCTTGCTTTCTACCTTAGCGACAGAATTCAATTCGTAGATGTTAAAGGTGTACGGTCTTCTGGATTACCGGTCACTATGGGCGTGCCACAAGGTTCGATTCTCGGTCCTTTTCTTTTTTTGGTTTATATAAACGATTTACCGTTCCATGTACAGGACTTCTGCGATATTGTACTATTTGCCGATGATACATCACTTATTTTTAAAGTGAATCGTACTGTAAGGAATCTTGACGAAGTAAGTAGTTCACTTGCAAAAGTCCTGGATTGGTTTACAGCTAACAACTTGGTTTTAAACTCTAAAAAAACAAAATGCATAAAATTTAGCATGCCAAATGTTAAGAATCTCTGCACTAATGTCACGTTGAATAATGAAACCATTAATTTTGTTGATTCCACTGTATTTCTAGGAATAACATTAGATAGTAAATTACAATGGAGTGCCCAAATATCTTGTCTTGCAGGAAAACTTAGCTCAGCTGCTTTCGCTGTCAGCAAAATTAGACAACTAACCGACATCGAAACGGCTAGATTAGTATATTTTAGCTACTTTCATAGCGTGATGTCCTATGGTATACTACTGTGGGGAAATGCGGCTGAATTAAAAACTTTATTTGTAATACAAAAACGCGCAGTTCGTGCCATCTATAATTTAGGTGCTCGAGTTTCCCTAAGACAACGATTTAAAGAAATCGGTATCATGACAGTTCCTTCTCAATATCTATTCGCAAACATAATGTATGTAAAACAAAATATCCAAATATATAATAAGATCAGTGACATGCATTCAATAAACACTAGAAGTAAACACAAACTAGTTGGTGCATATTATCGTTTGCATAAAGTTCACAACTCATTTGTAGGTCTCGCAGTGCGTCTTTATAATACTATTCCAGTTGATGTTATGAATTTACCTCTAAATAAATTTAAGTTAACTGTTAAAAAATATCTTGTTAGTAAGGGGTATTATTCTATAAGTGAATTTATAAACGACAAATGGATTTAATTAGTAATAGTATAATAATTATAACATGACGTTCATAAGTGTTACCTAGTGACCTATATGATTAAATTAAATAAATAAAAATAAAAAAATAAATGGCCAATTAAAGTCAGCTAATGGGCTTGATGGGAACACTTCTCATAATAAAAGTACTTATAACATTTTATATTGAATTTTATAACAATCCAATCGATGTGATAGGGGACGAGCCTATCACCATATCGGGCACAAATTCCAAATTCCGGGGTGATACTGAAAAATCCAATATCACTTTGCCCGACCCGGGGATCGAACCAGCAAGCAAAATCAGCCGTACCGCGCACGCAAAACCGCTACGCCACTGAGGCAGTTAGCCTCAATGTTACCTATTCCTCGCATAAAATTAAAAATGTATGTCAGGGCCCCAAAAGTGACAGGAACTACTAACCGTTAAAGTTAGTAATACATTGTAATTCATAAATACGACATTTTATTTTCACAATATGTCAGGATATATTATTTTAATGAATTAATAGTCATCCGCTTATGTCTTGCGCCGCACTTTGAAATGGAAAAGTATTATCAAGCGTTTCAAATTATAATGTGTATATTTCCCTTTGTATATTCGAGGGTATAATTATTTATTACATAAGCTCACGCCTGTATCCCCGTAGGGGTAGGCAGAGGCGCACTAGCGAACTAGTACACCCACATTTCGCCGAGCTTGGTTCCGTCCCAGATGTGATAGGGGCGAGCCTATCGCCATATCGGGCACAATTTCCAGACTCCGGGCTGATATGGAAAAATCCAATATCACTTTGCCCGACCCGGGGATCGAACCGAGACCTCAGGACGGTAGTCATACCGAAATACAACCACGCCATCGAGGCAGTTATTGATTGAGTATTTTTTTGTATGTAAATTTTTTACTAACTCCAATTCTGTATGGAGTGTAAACCTAATTGCTCATTACAGGACACGACGCAAACTGTCGTGAGAACTTCCTTTAGATATTAAATTGTATTTTAATGTCACATACATTACCACTTCCACGAATCAGTTGAAATCGTATTGTTTTTTAAGTCGTTTATAGTCATTGTTTCACGTAATTTTTGTTTTCCTTGTTTTAAGATTTACATTATTCAAATCACAAACATTTATAGAGCAAATATCAAACTTCCATTCTTTGCGACCGACTTCCAAAAAGGAGGAGGTCCTCAATTCGCCTGTATTTTTTTTATATATGTTACGCGATATCTCCGCCAAATGTGGACCGATTTTCAAAATTCTTTTTGTATTCGATAGAGCTTATTTCAAAGGTGGTCTCATATAAACGATCGGATTTGAAGTCGGTCGGTTAAGTTTTTAAACTTGTGATTATTTTAAAATGATTTGTTCGGAATATTATAAATCCCAGTTATGTTAAGTAATTTATATTCTCTTTTTATAGTATTTAGGCGTGAGGATATTTTGTTTCTTTAAAAATCATATCAAACCAATTTTTCGTGTAAATAACGTCGAATAATAAATTGTTCTAAAATAATTCAATTGTCCATAATATTCTAATAACATCGTTTAAAAACTTAACGGGCCGACTTCAAAACCTATGCGATCGTGACCAAATATAATATGGGACCATCCTTAAAATATGCTTTATCGAACTCGAAAGGAATCTTGAAAATCCATCCACAGTTGGCGAAGATATCGTGTAACATCCAAAAAAAATATACAGCCGCCTTGAGGATCTTCTCCTTTTTAGAACTCGGTTGAAAATTTTGAAGTTTATGTTTATTTCCAGTCACGGAGATTCGAAAGCTTTTCTGCCTACATCTTCACGGGGCGGACTAAATATTAGATAAAATCCGTATAAATTAGTTTTATTTCTGTTTAATATTCTCGTAAACATTAAGAACCATTATATAAATAATATATTATTAATAAAAATTATATAAAAAATATACCAACAATCCAATTTGGCATTATGATACAACCTACGTGATGTTGCCATATGTAACAAGAAAATAAACTTCCATACTAGTGTTAATTGCAACACTAACGTCCAAACAAGGACACTTGTTTACCAAGTGTTAAAAACCTCTATTTCCTATTTTTTTACTCAGATTTATTTAAATGTAGAAAAAAAAATACTCCGTTTTTTGCCATCACCATCATTCAAGATGTTAAAATGGTGTAAAGCGTTTGACAGGATGTTGAAAAAGCACCGTATATTTGTCGTCTTACTAATTAAATTACTGTGTACACCCTAATCGTACCTGCATTCACAAAAATATTATTTTCGTGTCAAATAGCACATAACCATAGTTTATGTGTCACATAAGCTCACGCCTGTATCCCCGAAGGGGTAGGCAGAGGCGCACTACCGAACTAGAAGACCCACATTTCGCCGAGCTTAGTTGCGTCCCAGATGTGATAGGGGGCGAGCCTATCGCCATATCGGGCACAAATTCCAGACTCCGGGCTGATATGGAAAAATCCAATATCACTTTGCCCGACCCGGGGATCGAACCCGAGACCTCAGAACCGTAGTCGTACCGAAATACCACCACGCTACCGAGGCAGTCTATGTTCAGTTCAGTTTATGTGTCCATAGACACTAATCTACTTCCGAAAGTAATTTTATAGCACCGATAAATAAGATAGAAACATGGAGTTTAAATACATATTAGTTAGTTCCTACAAATTGAAAACTTTTATCTATGGTAATGATCTAATATTTCTACGCAAACAATTGATTTATATCAATATCAATAATTCCATTACAATAAAATATGGCCGAGTCTTTTACTGGAAGGGTTTCATTAAACAAGCCGTTTGACGAAGGAAATTACATCTGCCAAGGACTGAATCTTCAAAGATAACAGTTAGCTGCCATGTCATGTCCATAACTTTAATCTAAAAAGCGCCGTACACTTCAAACCAATAATTGTCATCAATCAAGATTTTTAATTGATACTCATCGATATATTATTTACCTAGATGCACAGTCGACGCTCGGAAAATGGGACAGCAAAGAAGTGCTTAAGCACTCGCTTTGCCTACAGTCGGACGTCGATAGAATGCTAAATTTCAAAATTCAAAAACGCTTGCTCATTTCGTTTAAAAACCTACTTTATAGCACGTGCTTAGGGATATATTTGTGTTGATTTAATTACAACTTGTGATCGTTTTCTTTGTTTTATTTCTGAGACCACTTTTTAGGAGGATATTTGCATAGAACTGTGCATCTAGGATATAATATATTGATGTTGATACTGAATAATACAAAAACCTTCAATTTCTAAACAATGTTACATATTGTCAATATTAGGTTAGAATATTACTCATAACAAATGACGTTCGATGGTATCAGCTATGGCATGTTGTCATTGATTTAGTCTGAATATAGAATGTTATTGTGTCCCAAACAATGCATTACATACAATATAACGGCACACCATTACATCAAATATTGTAATGTATCGACTCTTTTGTATATTAATTATTTTGCTGCTCCAAAGGACATAACCTTTTTGAAAGGTTCAGTTAACAAGAAAACTTTTATTTCATATTGCCTAATGGTATATTATTTGTTCCTAACAGTCTATTTGGTTACTGTCAACGCCCTATTTAAATTCAATACCTGCCCTTATCCCACCTTAATGTGGGGTCGGCGCAACACACTTTTTCAAGCATGTTGCAGAGGGGATTCGGCACAGTTTTTACGACCGGCCACCTGCCTGACGTCAACCCCTATGAGGGATCCAGTCCCGGGCAAATTAAATTAGAAAATTTGCTTTGACCGAAATGGGAATCGAACCCAGGACCTCCCGGTCCACAGCCCATACATTCTGCCACTAGACCAAGGAGGCGATATAAATTGATACAATACTAAACTAATATTAGATACCCGTTTCGTTTAAAGGCAGAGCATAAACCTCTTTTCACATGTCTCCCGGCGTGCCGCAAATAGCTGAAAGCAACTTTAGATCATAATATTGCTATAACACCGCCGGTGTCTATGAAAGTTTCATTTCATGTTGGTTTCATAATGAAACCTTAACACTGTGGTCGTATCGTCCGGTTCCAATAAACAATCTCAGTTCGAACGTGCAGATAGATTACAAAAAATAGCCAATCAGAACACAGTTTGAACATGACTCATATCAAATGACTTGATTTCATTGGTTCATAATCGCTATCTATCTGCACTCTAAACTGAGATCGTTCATTGAAACCGGCTGTTAACAATATAGTAAGTGCAAACAGACCGTTCTAAATGAATTCTGCAGTAAAACATACCACTTTTTTACAAAACTTGAATTAAATATTGAAATTAAACTATTTTTACGGATTCTATTACGATTTGGTTTTAATTTTTATGCCCGACGTTTCGAAAGCTTTGCAGCCTTCGTGGTCACGGGTCAGACTGAATAGTTTAGTTTCAATGAATAACATTCACGTAAACCTAAGAAATCATCTTGAATTAAATAATTAAAATGTTGTAGTAAGGTTATTTGTTTGTTACGTTTTTGGTACATGAAACACAGTATGTTCCGCGTGGTGATTTTACCTGAAACATTTTAGAACCGGGACGTGTACAAAGACACTAACAATTCAAGTGTCAAATTACAACAAACACGTTGTTTAACGTTACAAAAAAACACACGTATGTATATTCCCAGCTGTGCTCGGATTTTTTGTACGAGTCTCTCAGTAACATAAGTCGAAAATGTAACCTGAGATCGAGTTACAATTTTTTAAGTGATGTGTAACGACCAACGCTCCATCGGAACTGTTGGTTAAAATAATATTACGTAACGGGCTTGGTTTTATGTTTATGAGTTTATAACTCTACATTATTGCCTCGGTGGCGTGGTGGTATTTCGGTACGGCTACGGTTCTGAAGTCTCGGGTTCGATCCCCGGGTCGGGCAAAGTGATATTGGATTTTTCCATATCAGCCCGGAGTCTGGAATTCGTGCCCGATATGGCGTTAGGCTCGACCCCTATCACATCTGGGACGGAACTAAGCTCAGTGAAATGTGGGTGTGTAGTTGGCTAGCGCGCCTTTGCCTACCCCTTCGGGGATACAGGCGTGAGGTTGAGTGGTAGAGTCACGCTGTAGACAGTAACGTCTACAGCACGAATGTTCCGGCTCGACCGGTTTGATACCACTGTCTCACAGAAAACCGACGTAAAGTGGCAGCTTGCTGTCGCGTTTCGTTCGGTGAGTGAGATTTCCGGTCGCCCATTTCCCCTCTTCCTTTCCTAATCTCTTTTTGCCTCCCCTTCCATTTCTTCTTTTTAGGTTGGCAACGCACCCATGATTCCTTTTGTGTCTTGGGTGTCTATGGGCGGTGGAGATCAATTACCATCAGGTGACCCATCTGCTCGTGTGCCAGACTTTGCCAATAAAAAAAAAAAAAAAAAAAAAAAACAATATCACATTGCCCGACCCTGGGATCGAACCCGAGACCTCAGGACAGTAGTCGTACCGAAATACAACCACGCCACCGAGGCAGTATTGTAATATTAACATTTTTGGACAACTGACACCTTAGTCCGACCCGTGACCACGTAGCCTGCAAAGCTTTCGAAACGTCGGTCATAAAAATTAAAACCAAATCGTGATAGAATTCGTAAAGATAGTTTTATTTCAAAGATGAAGAGTGTGGTTGTGGTTGTTCAGGTTCCGTTTCTCTGGCCGCGTGCTGGGCCTGGCGCTGGTGCACGGGTACCTGCTGGAGGCGTGGTTCACGCGCGCGCTGTACCGCGCGCTGCTGCGGCTGCCGCCCGCGCTCGAGGACGTCGACGCGCTCGACGCACAGTTCGCGGCCTCGCTGCGGTGGTTGCAGGTACAGATACTACACAATACACGCATACCGACTTTCTTTCTTTCTACCTTTTTTTGTCGCGGGGAAAAGTTATTTACCACTACCGCGCCCCGGGGGGGGGGGGGGGACGCGGCAGGTATGTCGGGTTCGCTGGTCTTACGACCCAGCAACGTGATGCCCGGGAGAGATGGTCGACATCCGGGCGACGCTGGACCGCGTGACCCGCGTCCCTAACAAATTCCCTACATCGGCAATACCGGCTAAAAACCCCGCAGTGGCCTACTTCGTCGCTTGAGTGGGGCGGCTCCGGGGTATCCAGAGATAAACTCGGCTCCCACTCTATCATGAACCGTGATTACTTTATTACTATAATCTTTCTTTCTACCTGCTCTTTTCCTACCTTAATGTGGGGTCGGACACACTTTTTTAAGCATGTTACAGAAAGGATTTGGCAAAGGTTTTACGATCGACACTGTAAATATAAAAAAAAATTGCATACTCACGAAAGCGGATTGTTAGTGTAGGTCCTATAGAAAAGGTGATTATTAAATGATATAATTGAGGTACGGTTATATTGATTGTTCCAGTCGGCCCGGTGCGTGTCGTCGCTCGAGCTCACGTTCGCGGTGTCGGAGCGGCTCGCGGACGGGCGCGTGCTCGAGCGGGAACTCAAGCCGGGCGGGAGGGAGCTCGCCGTCACCGAGCGGAACAAGAAGGAGTACCTCGAGCGCGTCGTGCGCTGGCGGGTCGAGAGGGGCGTCGCCGAGCAGACCGAGTGGCTCGTTAGAGGGTTTCATGAGGTCAGAACCTTTTTTGGCTTTTTTTTTAATGTGATGTATTATTCCGATTTCTAGATTTTCAATAATCATGTTGAAGAACTTAAAAAACCGACATCAAAAATCGCCAAATTATACCCATAAAATTTTGAGATTTTTGATGTCGATTGCCGACCGCTCTTGAAGTAAACTCTATCAAACAGAATTTTGAAAATAGGACCCCTGTTACCGAAGATATCAGTAAAAAAGTGGCAATGTGAAAAATGAAGGAAATTTTTGACCGACTTCCAAAAAGGTGAAGGTCCTCAATTCATCTGTATTTGTATTTTTATGACTGTTAAGCGATATCTCCGCCAAATGTGGACCGGATTTCAAAATGCATTTTGTGTTCGATAGAGCATATTTCAAGGGTGGTCCCATATAAATTTGGTTCGGATCAGATTTGAAGTCGGTTCGTTAAGTTTTTTAAACTTGGGATTATTTAATTCGATTATGTATGTTTTTTAGCAATGTGATCCAATAGAGCTCAAATCTTGTGTTAGTATGCCAATTTTATATCGCTTGACTAAATAATAACTTTAATGAAGTTTTCTAGGCTACATTGAAAGAAAAAAAAAATGTGGAATAGCCACAACTCATTCATTTTTCAGATTGCGGCCTTTGTATCTGATTTCTATACGACTCATATCTCCGAAGATGTATTGACGGGGGTAGGGGGACCGACATCAAAAAGAGAAGACGCTTAATTCGTCAGTATTTCTTTCATGTGTCACCAGGACCTCGACTATGAGTTTTTTGTCATTTTCGCTAGCGACTATATACGACTCAATTAGGCGTGAGCTAATGTATGTATGTGTGTACGTCAGGTGGTGGACCCCCGGCTGGTGGGCGCGTTCGACGCGCGCGAGCTGGAGCTGGTGATCGCGGGCGCGCCCGACCTCGACGTGGCGGACTGGCGCGCCAACACCGAGTACCGCGGCGGGTACCACGACGCGCATCCCGTCATCATATGGTTCTGGCAGGCTATAGACAGGTACGTACACTACACTGCACTACACTACAATACACTACACTATACTGCACCGCTAAATCGTACCACTGGCACACTCAGTGACATGCATCGACATTCCGATTAAGGTAGGCAAAAAATTACATAATTCGACTACACTATACTATACTACACACTACACCACACCGCTAAACCATACCAAACCCTGGCACACTCAGTGACGTGTATAGACATTTCGATCAGTAGGCTTAGCCATAGCTACATATAGCGTACTCTTATGTCATCCCCATACATTTACTATTCTACTTGACTAGCGCATAAGCCACTCGACTATGCCCATTGGGTAGACAAAAATCTTACACAAGTGGGTACTAGGCTATGTTTGATTTTATACACATCATCATCATCATCATCATCATCATCATCATCATCATCATCAGCCATAGGACGTCCACTGCTGAACATAGGCCTCCCCCAAAGATTTCCAGAACGACCTTCATTCATTCATTCGACCTTGTCTTTATACACATATTTATATGTAATAGCAAATAAAACAAAAAAGAAACCCTTCTGTGAAAACTACATCGAAATTGGTTGAAAAATGAGGCAGTAATTCATATTTTAAATTTTGAAGTAAGGGCATATTGGAGATATCTTGCTATCTCCTTCCAACGCACGTA
This sequence comes from Clanis bilineata, assembly GCA_036417725.1. Lineage (NCBI taxonomy): Eukaryota > Metazoa > Arthropoda > Insecta > Lepidoptera > Sphingidae > Clanis > Clanis bilineata. The sequence continues at coordinate 3,385,924 of CM071146.1, read as the reverse complement.
CCGTTATGGCGATGAGGTGATTATACTGATACTTCTCTTTCCCGCAGTTTGACGGTTACACCAAACTTCAAAGACTTTTTTATAACTTTTTTATTTTTGAGAATATTTCAATATTTCTTTCTGTTATATATTTTAGACGACGTAAATTTCATATTAAATTAACATAAATAAATTTGTCAAGAAGTACCTACCCAATTATTTTCTTCAACTCTTACATAACCATTACAGTGATTATCGTCTATGTGTCGATTTAAAACATAATTCGACGATTGCTAGTTTGAAAATCTGTACTTGGTACAAACATAGTAGTGTAAACATAATTTTATTTTTTATTTATGGAAATAGCAAATTCTTAGGGTAAACAATGTCTCTTTGTTTATATGGACTGCACGTCACTGAGCACACTTACCACCCGACCCAATAAGCGAACTTAAGTCATGTGTGGAGATAAATCACGAAAATTAACCAATCAAACCAAACTTTATTCACGTTCGAACTTTATTCTTATTGGCTCATTTTCAATCTGCATACTCGAACTGAGATCGTATAATAAATCGTATAATGCGATATACGATTCGATTTCGACTACGATTCGGTTTTATTTATTAACATTAAATTCCACCGAAATCGAGTTAAAAATTAAACCGAATCGTTATCAATCGAATTGAGTGTCAAAAGTTATCCTAAGTAAAAATCATTGCAGCGATGTACGATTATCAAAATATTGATATGGACTGTCTAATGCCTCGGTTGCGTAGTCTAAGGTTGTATGATGTCTCGGGTTCGATCCCCGGCGAAGGTTGTGATATTGGATTTTACTACTCAATGTCAACCCCAAGTCTAGATTTCTATAACATAATCCCAATATAGCTATAGGCTCGCCCTCTTCCACATCTCAAATGTAAATGAGCTCGACGAAAGGAGTGTTCATAGTTCGCTATTTTGCATGTGCTTACCCCTTCCGTAGATAATATAGGCATGAAGCTACATATGTATGTATTTAAGTTAGTAAATCATCATCACGCTGAGATTTGCATTTGAACCGTCTAATAAAAATGTAGGAGTTCCAGTCTTGTACACAATCCAGTATTATGTATCTCCATGTATCACCCAACAACGCCATCTGTCGTACATTCAACTAAACTAAAGCTATAATTAAATTACCAATCCTTTCACCGGTCGTCAACAAGAACGATTATTTATACATATTTACTCAATATTGTAGTTGGATTTGTAGGGTATTCATAGGTGGTTATGATCACTTTATCAGGTGACCTAGTTGCTCATTTATCCAGATACCACAAACTTGTTATTTTTTATTATCAGTAATTATGTCTGTGAGTTGTATTTATTGATTATATTCAAGTAGCTCGCCAACAGGAATGATTAATTATTATGTTTTGTTGTTAAAGGTTTACAAACGAGCAGCGTCTCCGCCTGGTTCAGTTCGTGACGGGCACGTCGTCGATCCCGTACGAGGGTTTCTCGGCGCTGCGCGGCTCGACCGGTCCGCGCCGCTTCTGCATCGAGCGGTGGGGCCGCGTGGAGTCCCTGCCGCGCGCCCACACCTGCTTCAACAGGCTCGACCTGCCGCCGTACCCCACGCCGCAGCTGCTGCACGAGAAACTGCTCCTGGCCGTCGAGGAAACCAACACCTTCGGTATCGAGTGAACCACACCCCGGCTCGATGTTGGACTACACTCTTAGAGTAATAATATAGGTCGCGCTAGACTTCATCGCATGGTACTCGGTACTCGTGTCACCGACCGACACTGAAAATAGAGATCCGATAAGGATTATCGGCGGGGTCGGTGAACTTACCGTCGCATTGAAACGCATTAGCAGCTGTAAATAATCGTGACTAAAACACTTTCGTTGTCAATGTAAATAATAGTCAATTGATAAGGCAGAAGGACAAAGATAGCGTAGAGAGTGAAACATGATGTAGATGTGCCTAGATATTTATTGTTGTAACTAAATAGCCACTTATGACTTATCCTACGAGGTTTGTACTTTATTAACGCTTTTAATGTAAGTGAATGTATACTGTGGCTGTGAACGGGACTCAAGTCCTGTGTTTAGATATTACGCTTTACGTCACTAATTTATAATTATATCGTAAATATAACTTGTCGACGACCCTTGTTATGGATGTTTAATTTATTCGTACAGTAGCAAATAGTGGAATGTGACTTATGAAAAATAAGTATTTGAACAAAGTATTATAAATTTTGCTCATAAATTCAAATTCTGCAGATATAGGTATATTGTTCAAGAGCCCTAGTCAGCTGTGTATATTACAGTATAACGAGAAATACCGGTGGTAGCTGAATTTTAAACCAGTCTCTTAGCTTTCTCGCATGTATGTAATGTACAGGGAGCATTGCACTATAACCCATAGCTAACTTGATAACAATTGATACAAAATGTGTACTTGTGATGTGCAAATGATAATGTTCCTTTATTTATTAGTATTAGATTTTCTGTATGAACCTGTATCACTATGTATTATTTCCAATATGAACATTCAAGTTATTTTATGTGCAGTTCTTAGAACCACCAAATTTGTATTTCAAATGTAAATAAAGTAAATAAATAACTTATTTATTGTGCTTAAGTATCCATTACATTACAACATAGTGTATGTCTCATGTTTATTTTTGTAAGTAATAGCTATATTGTGTTGAATATTTAACTATTTGTGTATTTGTTTATTCTCTGTAAATTTTAAGGAAATTGTTTTTGTGTGAAATATGGTGAAATGTGTCAATATACAACATTACTTACAAACATTTGTTTGATTTTACCCTATATCAGTAATATGAGTAGCGGCCATCTAACCACAAACCAAGCACATATTGTGAAATCACACCCACTCACAATATCATTTTATTGCCAATGTTCTAGTAACTTCACGTCACAAAAAACAGAATGAAATACTATAGTTATACCCACAACCCTTGTTGAGGCAATCAAGGGGGAGGACAAGTAGGAATAGAAAGGAAATAATGCACTGAATATATGAGAATATTGAAGAAAAATATCAAGAATAATGAAGAAAAATATCACACATACAAAATGTTTATTTTTCAAGAAATTCGTGTAACAACAAAAATCAACCTTGTATTTTTAAAACCTTATCTTTTAAACATATACTATTTACAGTTCCCGAAGTCTGCATTTGTCAACACAAACTCATCTTGTTATAAAATGCAACAAGGGTTATTTTTTTCACAAAATACTATACTAAGTTGTGACGGAGTTATTCAATTATAGCATGTCACAGTCTGCAGTTAAAAATCTTAATTCTCAAGTTAAATGAAAGCTGTGATTACAATATGATAAAAGCTACTGTAACTAGATGCATTATTTGTTTAGCAGTGTATTCAAAATTAAAACTTAAAAATATCCTCCCCCTCCACTGCGACCGGGCGGTGCTTGAGCGCGATCAGTCAACCCCCCATCATAAACCCAAACTAAGTCAAATCGGTTCACCGATCCAATCGTCAACGTCTACATTGACCAACACAACATAATCATAATACACGCTCATGTAAATATTTTGTATATTTACTTCAAAAATAACGGTACAATATTTAATTTGTAACTCTATAATCGTAGTTTCGAAAGGGAGAAGAGCGGAGGCTCACTGCGAGTCTAGCTGAGAGAGGGGAAGTCCTTGCTGTCGTCCACCTTGGGCGGCACGGTGGTCTGACGCACCACCGGGCGCTCCTCGGGCTGCGGCTCCTCGCGGGGCGGAGCGCCCCGGCCGCGACCGCGACCGCGTCCACGCCCACGCCCGCCCGGCCCGCCGCGCCGCGCCTGGTCGTTGAACGTGAACTCTATGCCGAGCACGCGCTTCTGGCGGCCCACGCGCTGCGGGAACTCCGACAGATCGTACTCCTCGTCGCTGTCCTCGTCCTCGCCGCGCTCGCCCTCCTTCTTGCGCTCGAGCATCACCAGGTTCTTCCACTGGCTGAGGTCCTCACCCTCGCCGGCCTTGCGCAAGTTGTACTGCGGTTGCGTGCGCTGGGCGTTGCGCAGCGCCTTGTACTCGTCGAGCGTGAGCTCGCGCGGCTCGTCCTCGGCGGGGGCGGCGCGCTCGGGTTCCGGTTGTTGTCCGTCACCGGCGCCCGCCTCCGGCGCCTTCTCCTCGGTCGCTTCGCCTTCGGAGCCGGTCTTGTTGAACTCGTCGATCTCGTCCTTGAGCGTGCCCCAGTTGTGCGGTCCGGCGCCTTCGCGCTTGTCGACCGGCTTCACGCCGGTCTTGTCGGAGCCGGATCTCCTGTCGAACTCGCGCTTGCCTCGGTTGTCGTAGGGCGGCCGCGGCCCGCGCGGTCCCTCGCGAGGCTCGCGCGGCGGCCTCGGTCCCCGGCGCTCGGCGCCGTCGGGATTGTCGCTGAAGTTGCGTCGCTCGAAGTTGGGACGACGATCACCGAACTCACGCCTCGGAGGCCGCGGCACCCCCTCCTTGTTTTCGACGGTGCCGTTCTGCGGCCGGTCCTCGCGACGGCGCGGCGGTGGACGTTCCGCATTGCGTTCGTTCGGCCGTGCGGCGGGGCCCTTGCTCTTTAATTGATCGCCGCTCTTGATGTCCTGAGACTTCACATTTTGAGTCTCCTTGATTCCCTTCCGGGCGGGAGCAGTGCCGCCTTTGGCGGGTTTCACCTCAGGTTTGCCTTTGTTCTCTTTTTCGGCATCTTTGGTCTTCTTTTTGAGCTCTTTCGCCTGCTCACGCGCTTTTAACGCATCAAGAGGATCGGACTCATCGTCCAAGAAAAGAGCATATCTGTTCACGACTCCCACACCGTAGGAATTCTCCATTGTGATCCTCTTGATGATTTAATCACACTAGAACTGGATGTTATTGGATTATTTTCACACACTTTAGTAAGGCGACATTTTGTCTTATTTTATTGATTTCATTTAATATGGCGGACAAAGCGAACACACTACTACGCCATATGACGAAAGGAATAGAGAAAAGAATTAAGATGGCGGAACATTTTTTTTTTAAATTAGTCTATGGCAGAGCCACTCGAAAAATAACTTGCTGACATTCTCGATATACTAAAATATTACTATGATCAAATAAATGTTTGTTGGTTTCCCTTTTATTATTATTAATTATTTATCTTTTCGGCATGTATTATAGAAACAACCAAAGTAAAAATACATATAAGTCAATGGTAAAAACGTTAGTTTATAGAAAAACAGGCAATTCGAAAATATGTTTTGATGAAATATCCTAATTATTTCTTGATTTTTTTATGGTAGATAATATTGTAATTTATTAATAAATGTTTTTAGTCCCAAAAGCAGAAATGTTTAGGTATTCGTAGGTATTGCTATTTATGTCATTTGGCAATGCTTTACGTAAGCAGTCAAGTTGACAGTATTGTACCTACACCAAGAGCATGAGAATTCCAAACCTACACAAAGTATAAGGGCTGAATTATTTTCAGCTTAACTACAATAAATATAATAACGGTTGACTTGGCTAGTGGTTATTATGAAGTTTGAGTTAAGCTGATTTTGACAGAAAAAACTTGTTTTTTTTATGCTTTTATGGAATCCTAACAGTAATCACGTTATCCATTGTTAATCATTTGATTTGTTTGTATCCAAACAATTCCGATGATTTTGACATTTTACCACACAGTTGAAATCCAACCGTTTTTACCTGCTCTAGCCACAGCTCTGCAAAGATCATATAATAAACGCCGATGACATGTATCATATCATCTTTCACCCGTTTCTACGAGTTCCCACATTTGGCCACTTGTAGTACATTATTGCATAGAGAAAAATCAGCGCTCATACCATAAAGTAGGTATGGCGTTAACGAAACCTGGGTCTATTTATTTTGGAAATGTATTTATGACTTCCAAAATTACTTATTTTGGGCGTAAGTTGTGGAAAGAGAATTTGTTATTATTAAATTACATTATCTATCTCAAAACCAATAAATAATTAGGGTGTATTTAACCAAAAAAATATTTCTGAATTATTTGTTAGGTACTTAAGATTAAATTGACATGACAATTAAGTCAGTTGTCATTTTATTGTTGCCATCATTGACATATAGTTGCCATCGTTGTCATTTAGACAATGCTTTTACCGCCCTTATGACCCACAACCAGTGGAGTTCACTTCTTAACTTGTGAGACTTTACATTGGGAAAACATATAGACAAAGATCTCGTTACTGCCATGCCTACTTTATACTATAAACCTAAGCTATAAACGCTATATTTTTTTGTAAGTAATTTTCTGCAAATATCGTAGTAATCTTGACAAATTGACAATTCTGTGGATTTATCTAGACTAAATACAAAGAAGTGAGTTAAACATATCATTTATATATCCTCAGCAGCGTCCATAATAACCGTTTAGAGTTTTGTACTATAGCAGAAAAACGGTTGGTTCTTTAATTATGTAGCAAAACTCAGAAGTAATATTGTTTTTCGGTTTGAAATAACTACATTGTAGCCAGTACAATTACTGCGACAACGTCCAATGTCTCAAGAATCAGGATTATAAGCGCAATGCAGTGCCACGCAGTGCTTTGTTATTTATAGTGCTGGTAGAGTTGAGTTCTTGGGTATTAATAACTCCTATCGCATAACATCAACTAACTCAAGCTATGCTTTGACTCGAACAAAGCTCGGACTTAGGTACGTAAAATAATTCCCCCGGGAGGGGGGGGGGGATTATTAATTTCTGAATTATGGATTGCGTTCCAGATGTATAATTTCGGCTATAAGAGTTATAATTGACTTTAAGGATCATTGATACATACAAGCCATCATCCAACCAAACTCGAACAAAACCCGGAAGAATGTTTTTATTATTGAACTAAACCAATTCGAGTAAGTCTGTACATTTTAATAAATAAACATTTCCGGGAACGTCATCTATATATTATTATAAATTTACTGATAGTAAAAAAACGTTTGTTTTAAAACATTGAAACAGACTGCTGTAACTTATAAAAAGTAAATAAACTCAAAATTATTTTTTCTTAACATTTACATAGCGATGAACTTGATTTACTGCCTACGGGTCCCAAACATGTTTCCATTAACAAACCACACACCAAATAAGGGTCACAGTCACCAGCAGGTCTTCTGTCTTCCATGAAACCTTTACCCTTTTGTTTAACCTGTCGTTGAAGGCGAATAGAGGTTTTTCTACTAGCAATACCCCAAGAGAACTTTTCGAAAGGTGCAGTTTCAAATTTTCCTGATAAGCGCATTCTATTTGTTGCTTCATCATTACCATATTTTTTCATATGTTTCATATGATTTGTTTCTAGCTTTTTCATACACTCCTCAATAAATTTCAAACCACCGTCCGACCGCATCCTTTTGGTACTAAAATTATGATGCATACCTATACCAGGATGTAAGCGACCCATAGGTTTAGGATGATACGTAATATCGACACCATAGTCTTCTCCTACGCGCGACATAATGTAGCGTGACATCCATAAATCATCAGGTCCTTTCATACCAACCGAAGTTCCTACTTGCCACTCCCAACTAGCATGCATAACCTCAGCATTAGTACCTTCAAAATCAATACCAGCATATAAACATGCTTTTACATGTGATTCAACGATATCTCTTCCTACTACGTTCTTTGCACCCACACCGCAGTATGAAAACTGATATTTAAAATGTGGGAAGCCACCACCTTTTGGCCAACCTAGTCCCCAACCATCCATATCTAACATAGTGAACTCCTGTTCTAGCCCAAACCATGGCTCTTCTTCTGCGTGATGAATACACAAATCACTACAGTACTTCCTGTTGTTCGTTGGAGCAGGTTGCCCATCGCCCAGATATACTTCACACAGAACTAACACATGTGGATCACAGCGGAACGGGTCTCGGTATATGTAAATAGGTTTCAATTGAGTGTCAGAGTTTTCAGTTACAGCTTGTCCGGTAGAACTGCCATCAAATGACCAAGTTGGTGCTTGCTCACCAGAATATGGTACACAATTGAGGATTCTATCTTTACTTCGCATGTTTATGCCGGACCCATCAATCCAAACGTAAGTTGCTAATACTTTGTTGCATGGTATAGGAAGTCTCATATATCTGTCCATTACTTTTTTACCCAAAATATGATTTATAGAATGTTTCAGCAAGTTCCGTTTCTGTATAACAATCTCAGGACGACTCTGAAGCAGTAAATGTGCGATTTTGAATAGGGATTCCATTATTTTTTTGTATTATATTACTAAGGATTTTTTAGATTTTTTTAAAACAATAAATTAAGATGACATTTATTATCAGTTTACATTTTTGACGAATTATTGAATTAAATCGTAATACTGTTCAATACTTTTTTGTTGCTTAGAATTCTTTAAAAAAAATACACAACTTCCATCCACAGTAAAGAGTTAAGTGACCATTTTTTTAGATTATGAATTCCGACTCTGAATTAAACAAGGCATTCCGGATGACAATTTCGGCAGTCGGCTTTAACTAGCTCTAAGGATTATTGATAAATACAATCTTGCATACATAGCATTATGTAAAAGAATATATATTCATGAAATAATGTTAAATGCATAATAAACTATACAACGACAAGATTAAAGACGAAAATTAATTTAAAATTTAAAGTATATACCTGGCACCAAAAATATTTTGAAAATTATTTTAACAGAATAATACGATATTCTGAGAATATCATATTCATTCACATGTCTCTGCTAATAGAGCGCACACTCTGTAAGGGTCACAATCTCCAGCTGGACGTCGATCTTCTAGAAACCCTTTCCCTTCAGTAACAACGCTTCGTTGAATTCGTACAGCGGCACCACGGTCTGCTACTCCCCAACTACAAGAATCGTATGATGCCGTTTCGAATTTCCCAGTTAACCTTTTTTTATTTTCTTCACCGTTACCGAGGCCATAGTTTTTTATAAGCTTATCATGTTGATCACATAGAATTTTGCATGCCTTTTCTATTTCTTTTAATCCTCCATCACAACGCATCTTTTTTACACTAAAATTATGATGGCATCCAATTCCTGGCTGATTTTTACCTACTGGTTTTGGGTGATAACTAATAATAACCCCGAAAGCTTCTGCTATTCTTCCAAGAAGGAACCGACCTAACCACAAATCATCTGCTGCTTTTATGCCCATGGTAGTACCGATTTGGAACTCCCACGAACCTTTCATAACTTCAGCATTAGAACCTTCGTAATCCATTCCAGCATAAACACAAGCCCTAGCGTGGCATTCTACGATTTCCCTTCCGGAAACATGTTCACCCATACCACAATAAGAGTATTTTGATTTCTGTACTGGATATCCTCGTACTTTGGGCCAACCAAGTGGCCATAGATCTGTGTCAAACATGGTGAATTCCTGTTCTATTCCAAACCACGGTTCCTGATCAGATATTTTACTCAATACTTTAGCACAATGAGCTCTGTAATTCGTTGATGTGGGTGTTCCATCACCATAAAAAGTCTCACAAAGTACAATTATATGCGGGCTCTTACGAAAAGGATCTCGATATATTGCAGAAGGTAGCAATAAAGTATCAGAATCATTAGTTTTAGCTTGTCCTGTTGAACTTCCATCAAATGACCATCTGGGAACCTTGTTCAAATCACAAGGCTCTTTATTTAAAATGCGATCTTTAGAACGCATGTGTATGCCACTTCCGTCTATCCACACATAAGTCGCTAGTATTTTATTATCTGGTAATGGCAAATTAATATAGTGGTTAAAATAAGAATTAATCGGGGTTTTAACTCTTGTCATACCTGTTGTAAAACTGTCGATGCTTAGATTCCTGACGAGTTTATTAATAACTTGACGACTGAATTTTCCTAATACAACCATTATGAGAGATTTATTCAGTTATTTTAATAATTATTTCAGTTTAATTTGCGGTTTAATTAGTCATTATTTTATATTAATCTAGTAGGCATTGACGATTGACAAAGGTAGATTTATAATTTATATATAGTAGAAGATATTTGTCGCCTCTTTGGTTTAGTGGTAGCGCGTATGGGCTTTGAACCGGGAAGTCCTGGGTTTGATTCTCAGGGCGAGTGGAATGTATTTCTAACTTAATCAGAGGAGGCTTCACTTGACGTTTGGCTGGTAGTCGGTCGTAGTACTAATCTAAGTCCTTTCTGCGACATGTATGAGTTGCAAAAATTGTGTTACGACTTACGCCGACCCGACGATAAGGTAGGATAAAGGTAGGTAGAAGAAACAATAGGAAAACCATAAGTAAAACTAGGTATTATATCAAAATATGTAAGTTCTTACATTATCATCAGCGATAGGACGTCCATTAACAGACAAACTAAACAGAGGCAAATATCCCATATATTTCCTAACCGATTGGAAGCGGCCTGGATTCAGCGAGGCATATCCTGATGAATAGGTACCTATGCCTATGGAACAAAATTATATCTTCGATTCCTAAATAATAATTTGCATTGCAATTTCAGCCTATGGAGATAGTTAAAAAAAAATATGGGTTTTTAAATGTTAGTTTCTCGGAAGCAGCTAATGTCTGGGACTATGCTTTTTTACTGCATGCATCCCTGCCGCCATAGACATTCTAGACTTCAGATTCGTAAATGTCAATATCTGTCAATTGTGAAAACAAAATAATGTTTTCGAAAGTGGTATTTTTAATTAAAATTAGATAGCAAATAAAATAAGGTTTTAAAGAATAACAGAATCAGGTCCTTGAGAAATAGAACTCGCAATTCTACATTTTTTTTGTAGCTGCTGTGTTACTACTTACTGCACTTATTTTGAAACCCGAGAATATGGAAACGTAAATAAAGTTTTTATTCTACTTTGATACAATAGTCAAGCTTTGTGAAATAGTAAATTATATTATAAACGATTTGGTTGAGATGTCGAGAATGATCTTTTAATATAATAACTAATTTTTATATTCTATTATTATTTGTGTTCTATACATATTTTTTATGGGAACTATAAGTCTTTGAGGTTATATTGATTCACATGATGTGTTGTGTTTACTAGCCATGTGGATGAAATGAAACACATGATATTATTTATAAGTTGAAGGCATGACTGACATGTGCTATTTATTATTTTAAGTTCTAACCTCACTTTAATATAAGGTTATTTTAAACTTATTCAACTCTTATCTGTGTATAATAAAAACCAACAATATTTTTACGTAATAACTAATGTGTAACATATATATTTTTTTAAGAGGATTTACCAGACATGGAAGTTTAACATATTATTATGAAGTAATTACATAAGCCCACGTCTGTATCCCCAAATGGGTAGGCAGAGGTGCAGTAACGAACTAGTACACCCACATTTCGCCGAGCTTCGTCCTAGACGTGATAGGGGGCGAGCCTATCGCCATATTGGGCACAAATTCCAAACTCCAGACTGACATGGAAAAATCCAATACATATAACTTTGCCCGACCCAGGGATCGAACCTGGGACCTCAGGACGGTAGTCGTACTGAAATACAATCACGCCGCTGAGGCAGTAAAATATACATATTGCATACAATTTTTTTTTTATAAATTGAATATTGTATACTGTAACTCTTTATACATATTTAACATCATATGGCAGGTACACACCGGCTGAAAGAAGGCAAACTAAGCAAGCTAAGCGGTCATTGGACATCTGTACTGCCTGATAGATGCTACCTTTTTTATGGCATCTGACCTTCTAAAGGTGCTCTTGCCTTGGGCTGTTTCCCTTCAACTCGTCCCAGTATTATAAGTTTCTCCAAACAATACCTAGGAGATCGCATAATGTGTCCGAAGAAAATAAGGGCTTGTTCCTGGCAAATGGCCTACATTTCACAGGAATGCCAGTTCATTTACTACTATAAAGTTTATTTTATCTCATTTACAACACACCTTTTGATTTTAGCATAAAGGTGAATGCTGCATTCTTGTGCAACTTTGAAGTGATGCAATTACTCCAAAAGCTAAAGGACAACACACACAAGAAACATAAGCGTGAGGCTTCTCTAGCTACAGTTACATATGAGGTAATATTGGTAATGGTAAAACTCAATATAAACTTTTTTCAGCAAAGTTATTTCACTCACTGTATTAGGAGTTATCACCCTGTTATATTTAATTCGAACAAATGATAGCAAATTGTTGTGGCTCCACTTGCTTTTGTGAGTGGTAGAGCCACACTGTAAACAGTAACCTCTACAGCACGAATGGGCCGGCTCGATCGGTTTGATACCACTGTCTCACAGAAAACCGACGTAAAGTGGCAGCTTGCTGTCGCGTTTCGTTTGGTGAGTGAAACTTCCTCCTTTCCTCCCTTCCTTTCCCAATCCCTTTTCCCTCCCCTTCCATTCCATCTTAGGTTGGCAACGCACCTATGATTCTTTTTGTGTCTTGGGTGTCTGTGGATGGTGGAGATCACTTACCATCAGGTGACCCTTCTGTTCGTTTGCCAGTCTCTGCTATAGAAATAGAACTTTCAGACCAAATGTCATTCAGAGATCGTGCGAAAGCTGATATTTTACGCAACTTAGGGCCTTTCTTTTAAAAACATTTTCGCTTATCTTTTCGCTAAGAATAGCCTGTCACTTATTTCTTTGTGTTACATTGTTTAAAAATTAAAGGGACAACCTATTGTTATAGATAAGTAGTGCTTAAATATTTTTATAAGTAAGCGGCCATATGTGTTAACAACCTGATAAAGGTAGTAAGTTGGTGCATGGAGGCCGCTTTCAACAGATCTCAGTGTTAATGCCTGGTGGAGGCATATGTTTTGAGTGGTAGAGCTACGCTGTAGACAGTAACGCCTACAGCACGAATGGGCCGGCTCGACCGGTTTGATACCACTGTCTCACAGGAAACCGACGTAAAGTGGCAGCTTGCTGTCGCGTTTCGTTCGGTGAGTGAGATTTCCGGTTTCCCATTTCCCCCTTCCTTTCTCAATCCCTTTTTCCCTCCTCTTCCATTTCTCCATTTAGGTTGGCAACGCACCCATGATTCATTTTGTGTTTTGGGTGTCTATGGGCGATGGAAATCACTTACCATGAGATGACCCATCTGTTCGTTTGCCAGTCTCTGCTATAAAAAAAAAAAAAAAGTTCCCCTTTATAATACTGAAATTATTTTCAAACGATTTCAATGATTCCAGAGATTAATGGTACAAACTTTCAACTGTAAGTGCCTGCCTCCGTGGCGTGGTGGTATTTCGGTACGACTACGGTTCTGAGGTCTCGGGTTCGATCCCCGGGTCAGGCAAAGTTGGAATATTGGAATTTTCCATATCAGCTCGGAGTCTGGAATTTGTGCCCGATATGGCGATAGGCTCGCCCCCTATCACATCTGAGACGGAACTAAGTTCGGCGAATTGTGGGTTCGCTTGGTTAGTTGTTGCTGTTCACTAGGTAGTAGGTTCGCTAGTTCGCTAATGCGCCTCTGCCTACCCCTTTGGGGATACAGGCGTGAGCTTATGTTATGTTATGTGTTTCAACTGTATAATATTTAGTATAGATTATGTTATCTGTCATAACATTAAGATATCCATTTTCAGACTGTGCATTATTTACAAGATACCGATTGTAAGAATCAAAGTGCAAAATCCATTCAAAAGTTTTTAGAAGCCATGACTCAATACAAACTGACCAAAGTGGAGAAGTTGATGATGGTGAACACCCCACCGAGAACTGAACTGGAAATACAATTGGTGAGAATTATTTGAACATGGGTTTTTTCTCACACATTAATTATTAAACAGGGTCACACTTAAGGGGTACCGTGTAAGAAATACTAAAGGGATTTATTTTCTTTGAATGAAACTCCTTAAATTATTGTTGGTGGAATAAAAAAAAGTGGTAGCTAAATATACCTGGTAAGCAGTTATTGGGATTTTGGGATGATTATTAAATCCTGTGTAATGAGCTCGTAGCTGATTATGAAATAAGAGTGCTGGGTTGCCACCTTAATGTGGAGTCGGCGAAACACACTTTTTAAAGAATGTTGCAGAAAGGATTTGGCTTAGTTTTTACGACCGGCTGCCTGCCTGACGTTAACCGCCTCTGAGAGTACTGGACAAATTAAATTAGAAAATTAGCTTTGCCCTACCTGGGAATCGAACCCAAGACCTCTCGATCCATAGTCCATATATGCTGCCACTACACCAAGGAGGCGATGAAATTCCACAATTCTTTAAACAATGCAAAGCCATTAATCAGGACATGGAGCAGCAAATTCACAAATTCAGAAATCCAATATTTATTTTTCATTCTATGCATAAGGTTTCAAAGGTTTGCTATATTCATCAAATCAAATGTTTAATGCAGAAATCTTGGTTTTGTAGTCAATTGTTCCTTCACAGTTTCTGATGCCTATAACATAAGATCGTATTTTAAAAAGCGATCTCGACTAGATGTGTGACTGTGTTTAATTACTAAAAGTGTAAATATTTTTCTGACCTGCAGATTGTCCAAGAAAGTGAAGAAAGATTGTCGGAAGAACAAGTCCAGGAGATAATTGGTTTAGTGAACAAGTTTCTACCCGCGTCACATGACAACACATGATGTATGACCATATTGCCCATGTGATAAATTGATGTGGACAACATTGTTCATGTCGTAGGATAACAATCATGCGTTTGTCAGGTGCGGATCCAAGGTCTTGCCCTACCTTTTATATCAGTTCATAAAGATAATGTCCCACTGCTGGGTGGAGTCTTCTACCAAGTCTTGTACAGCGGAAAATGAATTAATCAGCTGAATAACAAGGTGATGGCACTGGCGTAGCGTGGGGGGGGCCGGGGGGGCCCTGGGCCCCGGGCGGCACATGAAGGGGGGCGGCAAATTAAGAGAGGCGGCACATGAAGAGGGGCGGCATACGGCGCGGCGCGACAAGCGCCGCAATTCTTTTCAGCATAAAAAGAAAATAAATAAATACGCCCAACAGTCACACATAGCCCTGAACCCACACTAGGTATTACCCACTGGCGTAGCGTCAGGTCCATAGCACCGGGTGGCACATGAGAAGGGGCGGCAATCGTTGCATTTTTGTATAGGTACTTATGAAACTAAAAAAAATCAAAACGTATGCGCAAATGCACCATGTGTCTCGAGTGCGACGAATTCACGCGAAACAATACGACGCGACGGGGCGGCGCGAGCCCTGGGGGGCATTGGCGTCGGGGCGGCGCGGGCTCGGGCGGCACAGGCGCTGGGGCGGCGCGGTCGCTGGGGCGGCGCGGTCGCTGGGGCGGCGTGGGCTCTGGACGGCGCGGGCGTAGGGGCGGCGCGGGTGCTGGGGCCATGCGGTCTCAGGGGCGGGCGGACTCTGGACGGCGCGGGCGTTGGGGCGGCGCGGGTGCTGGTGCGGTGCGGGCGATGGGGCGGCGCGGTTTTTGGGGTGCACGGCCTCTGGGACCGCGCGGTCGCCGGGGCGGCGTGGGCGCTGGGTGTCGGGAACGCTAGGGCGGCGCTGGGTGGCGCGGGCGCTGGGGTGGCGCGGGCGCAGGAACTGGAACGGTGTGGGAGATGGGGCGGCTTGGGCTCTGGGCGGTGCGGACAACGCGGGCGTTGGGGCGGCACGGGCATTAGGGTGGCGCTGGTGCCGGGTGGCGCGGGCGCGGGCGCTGGGATGGTGCGAGCGATGGAGCGGCGTGGGCGCTGGGTAGCGTGGGCGCTGGGGCGGCACAAGCGCTGGGACGGCGCGGGTACTGGGGCGGCGTGGACTCTGGACGGCGCGGGCGTTGGGGCGGCGTGGTCTCTGGACGGCGCGGGCGTTGGGGCGGCGCGGGTGCTGGGGTGGTGCGGCGCGGACGTTGGGGTGCACGGCTCCTGGGACCGCGCGGTACTTGGGGCGGCGTGGTCACTGGGGCGGCGGAGGTGCTGGGTGGCGCGAGCGCAGAAACTCTAGCCGTGTGGGAGATGGGGCGGCGCGGTCGCTGGGATGGTGCGGGCGCGGGCCCTGGGGCGCTGGGGCGGCGTGGACTCTGGACGGCGCGGGCGGTGCGGTCGCTGGGGCGGCGTGGACTGTGAACGGCGTGGGCGTGGGTTTTGGACGGTGCGGGCGTTGGGGTGGCGCGGGCGCGGGAACTGGCGGGGTGTGGGAGATGGGGCGGTGCGGGCTCTGGGCGGTGCGGACGCTGTGGATGCGTGTGCTCTGGACGACGCGGGCGTTGGGGCGGCACGGGCATTAGGGCGGCGCTGGTGCTGGGTGGCGCGGGCGCGGGCGCTGGGATGGTGCGAGCGATGGGGCGGCGCGGTCACTGGAACGCGCGGGCGCTGGGCCGGCGCGGGCGCTGCGTAGCGTGGGCGCTGGGGCGGCACTAGCGCTCGGACGGTGCGGGTGCTGAGTGGCGCGGACGCTGGGGCGGCGTGGACTCTGGACGGCGCGGGCGTTGGGGCGGCGCGGGTGCTGAGTGGCGCGGACGCTGGGGCTGCGCGAGCACTGGGGCGGCGCGGTCGCTGAGGCGCACGACTGCTGGGCCTGCGCGGTCATTGGGGCGCGCGGGCGCTGAGCGGCGCGGGCGGTGTGACGGGTGGAATACAGCGCCTCGGCGCCCGGCGACCACTAGATACTTTGACGACCGAACTTTAGGACATTATCTGGGACATGTACTTCCAATTCGAGTCTTTAGTTGGCACTGCTTTTGGTGACACCAAATATTTCCCGATGACAGTGTCAATTCCCACACTGCGATAGATTTTTTAATGAGTTTTGCTTCAGGTGTGGATGAAGTGGAACCGCAAGGCCCTTGTAGTTCTTGATACCCATGATATAGGTTCAATTCCACCTAGTGTTGGGTCAGGATTACGTGTGCGATTGTTGGGTGTATATTTTATTATGTTCAGTACTCTTTATTTTAGAAGCTTTTTTAAATTATTAAATATATATTAAAAAAATAAAACATATTTATAAATATAAACTAGCTGACCCGCGCAACTTCGTCTGCGTAGGAGAAAGAGGCTTGAAAGAATGAGTTGTAGGCACCTATAATCCAATAATTCTAAGGAGGTAATGAGATGATCTACTTTGGTCCGTTTTCGTCAGTCACCCCGTCAGTCACCCAGTCAGTACCCTCGTCAGTTACCCCGTCCATCACCCCGTCAGTTACCCCGTCAGTCACCCCGTCCATCACCCCGTCGGTCACCCCGACAGTCACCCTGTCGGTCAACCCGTCGGTCACCCCATCTATCTGCTCGATTGTCACCCCGTCTATCACCCGTCTGTCACCCAGTCTGTCACCCCGTCTGTCACCCTGTAGGTCACCCATCTGTCACCCAGTCTGTCACCTGTCTGTCACCCGTCTGTCACCCAGTCGGTCACCCCATCTGTCTGCCCGATTGTCACCCCGTCTGTGAAATCTCTAATATCTGGAAAATCTTTTTTCACGCACCGGCGCCATCTACTTAAAATATTGGTTTGTAGTACATGCTATGTATCAGAGATGGCGCTGTATGTGAAAAAAGATTTACCCGCTTTTCTGTTGAAATTTTTCCTGAATTTTCTTTGCTATAAACCTCACGGAGCTCGAGACCTTTCCAACGAATGCAAAACCGTGGAAATCAGTTCGTGCGTTCTGGAGTTATAGCGTCAGGAAGGAAAACACGACTTATTTTTATATAGTAGATGTATTCCCCTCCGATGGCGAAGCTCGGGGCCCAAACCATCGGCGGTTAAGACCCCCGAGTGAGCAAACCGAATTCATATGTACAACTACCATGAATTTTTCACATTTCCAGAACCAACCGTTTAGGTGGTAGGAGGTGCGGACACGAATTCTTCGATCGAAAAATGGTTTTAGCAAACCCATAATGTTTTTAAACGATCTATCCAACGATACCTCACACCACGTGATAATCGTAAAATAAAATCATCCCAACTTTAGGTGTACCATACAAATTTTTTTTCAAGATTTTATAATACCATTTTGTTGGCGTGATTGATATGTATACACATACCAAGTTACAGCTTTTTAGTATTGATAGACTTTGAGCTAAACTGCGGACAGACAGACAGACGCACATGACAAAACTATAAGCGTTCCATTTTTTCCATTTGGCTTTGGAACCCTAAAAATTAAAAACCGGCTTCAAAATTCTTCAGATATCGACCAAAGGACAGTGTTCAAACCCGCCTATGAATACTCCCCCAAAAGACGTTAACAATTATTAGTAATTAATTGAGTAGTTTAGAGATCACTTATTACAATCTCATGGATAGTTCATAATCTCGAAATCATAAAAAAAAGTTACTTTTATTTTTACTCTGATAATTCGGCTTCCATTTTAAATTATATTTCACCAGTGTTGCCAAAGTTGCAATTTTGCCCATATATTTGCGGATTTAACTATAGGTACCTACTAACTTTGCAGACGTGGTAGTTCGGGTTTATAGGAGATACTCATAACATCTATTATTAATAATATTTTTGTAATTATAAAAAAGTGAATTCTAGTATACCCGAAAATTTTAAGTAGTTTGGTCCGAATCAGTAGTTTAATCCAATATAGTTTTTACATACTATGCTATATATTTTCCTAAAACCAAAGTTAAATTCTTGCAAGTTGGGTGCTCAATTACTACCATTGTATTAACTCATTATATGAGACAAATTATAATTTAACAAGCAGCAACGCCTATTTTTCTTCTTCTGCGGATTTACTGTCTGTGAACTTTACTTTATTTCAGTGTAATATTGTATTTGTTATCATCACACAAAACATTTTTTTTTTTAATTGTTGGTGATTTGGGCTAAAAAAGTATGAAAGCTGCGCGATGTCCAAATATATAGGATTAACCACGGTTTACCTAAGCTCTATTAATAATAATATTAGCCCTGTAATATTACTGTCGCACTGCTGGGCACGGGCCTCCTCTACTAATGAGAGGGGTTAGGCCTTAGTCTACCACGCTGGCCTAATGCGGGTTGGTAGACTTCACATACCTTCGAAATTCTTGTGGAAAATTCTCAAGTATGCAGGTTTCCTCACGATGTTTTCCTTCACCATTATAGCAAGCGATATTTCACAATGCAAACACACTTAACATAGAAAAGTCATAGGTGTGTGCTCTTTTTGAGGTTGGTCTCGAACTTCCGATAATCATCTCGGCAGTCCGTACCATTCCCAACTGCTCTATTGAAGACAAAAATAATTTTAGAAATCGGTCCATATTTGCCGGAAATGTCGGGTAATATACTCGTACAAAATTAGTCCGATGACTTGAGAATCTCTTTTTTTTAAGTCGGTTGAAAAGGGCGGCAAATTTCGGGGCGGCGAAAACCCACGCTACGCCGCTGGGTGATGGGATTTTGACGGGAAGTCTGACAGGGTGGGCGTCGCTTGGTAAAATTATTTCATATTATTCTCTAGAGCTGTGTTTGTTGTCTTTAAGTAGTGTGGTTTTATGCATCAAACTTCAGGGAAGATGGACAGTATAATGTGGAAACTTTTTAACCGGTGATCTTTGATGAGTTTTGCTTGGTGCGTTGGCTGGCTTTGTTCGGTCGATTCGCTGAGTGAAGGTCATGTGAGGGGCACCGCACTAGAAGGAATTACCGTCATAATCCCACAGGACCTTAAGATCATCCACATCTGGGTCTCATGGTCATTGTGAAAACATAATTGCTCTATTTACCTTGACATTATTTTTAAAAGAAAAAGAAGAACAAGGTGATACACACTGGGATATTTGTAAGATGTACTTCTTTATTTAATTTAGAGACAAAGAAGACAATAACCCTGTGGGCTGTGACCCCCAACGTGGCTCCTGGATTCGCGCCTGTTTGTTAATATTTTTGCAATTTATCCATATTAAGCCAGATGTTATGTTTTGTACAATACAAATAAATGATGTTTGAAAAAAATATAATTTCAAAAGTTGTAATTTAAGAACACGCCGCGCCGGGCTTACGCCCTGGGCCCCCAGTCTGGTTGAACCTCTAAATATAACCTAGTGCCTATCTATGGCTGAATAAAGTTTATTTCTTTCTTTTTTCTTCTTTCTTTCTATATGTTCCATTGTCGCTTCGTAACTCTAGTGGCAGTTTATATGAGCTGTGGATCGGCAGGTCTTGAATTCGATTTCCAGGTCGAACGTGGTATTTTGCTAACACTATTCGCCCAGCACTGGATCTCCCAGATGGGGGGTTGACGTCAGACAGGCAGCTGGTCGTAAAAATTAAGCCAACTTTCTGCAACATGCTTGAAAAAGATCGTTGCGCCGACCCCACATTAAGGTGTTAAGGTGGGACAAGGACAGGTAGGAAGAAAATGCTTATCTGTACAATTTTATTATGGACGCGCTTTGTGATCCTCGTGCGATTGAAGGCGATTTTAGATAGATTTATCTAGGTTTTTTTTTATACCACTTAAAGTGGGGTCGGAATAACATACTTTTTAAACAAGTTGCAGAAAGGATTCGGGTTGGTAAAATTTCTAGAGTACGATAGATTTTATGCATGGATTTTTTAAAATTTTAATCAACAAAGTTGGATTACGTACTTTATTGATTAAAATATGAAAAAAAAGCATAAAATCTATCGTAGTTGTATAATTGCGTACTTGACTATGTTTGATTATTCATAATTATGTAATAGCAAATAAAACAACAAGAAACCCTTCTGTATCTACATCGAAATTAATTAAAATATGAGGTAATAATATTTGAAATTCTGGAGTGGGGGCATAGTGAGGATATTCCCCCACTCCCTATCCCTTTCTAACGTACGTGCCATTATTGCGTGACGTGATTATACTGATACTTCTTTTCCCGCATTTTGAAGGTTACGCCAAACTTCAAAGGCTTATAACAACGTAGTTCTCTATATAGTTTGTGCTTATAACCAAACAATTTAAACGCTTATAACTTTTTTATTTTTGAGAAATTTTTAATATTTCTTTCTGTTCTATATTTTAGACGACTCAAATTTCATATAAAATCAAATAAAAACAATTAGTAAAGTACCCACTTGGTCCTTTGAACAAGTAGCCATGATTATTTATAGCTAACGAGTTACGCGTCGTGTGAGGTACAAAGTCCAACTCCGTAGCACTAAAGATAACATCTAATTCTCATGATAACACACCTAAATGTAATCTTCGAACCAATATTATTTTTATTTACATTTAAAATATATTTTTGTCTTGGTAACCTTTTATTTTGAATTGTTCGCCAACGTCACTTCACTGCTTTGCAACCACAGACAACACAATGTTTCCGTAAAGTGAGGTTGTGTTTTGTTACGTACGTATTTTATTTGGAATTAGACCGTAATGTTGTTGCATATGCTTCAATTTGTTTTGTAATTCATAAATCTAAAGCGAAAGAGTGCATTAAGTGTTGTATTTATACGATAGTCGGTAAGTAATTTTTGTTTTGATTTATTAACCGTGTTTACTAATTATAATCAGTTGTATGGTTAGTCGCCTCCTTGGCCTAGTGGCTGCATATGTGGGCTGCCTACCGGGAGGTCCTGGGTGCGATTCCCAGGTCGGGCAAAGCGAATTTACTAATTTAATTGGCCCGGGACTGGATTCCTCATAGGGGGTTGATGTAAGGCAGGCAGCCGGTCGTAAAAACTAAGCCAAATCATTTCTGCAACATGCTTGATTAAGTGTGTTGCGCCGTACCCATATTAAGGTGGGATTAGGATAGGTACAAAGAAAGAAAGAATCAGTTACATGGTTGCATTATTAGTTTAGTAGCAGTTGATACCGTCCTTAGAAACCGCGGGGCCTTGCCCTTGGGTTTAAATCTCAACGCAGTTATTGTGGTTTTACATGAGGTACATGGACTTTGAACCTGAAATGATAGCTTTGATAGTTTTGGAGTAGGTACCTAATTTTTCTGTGGCAGGAACTCATCACAAAAAAAATACTTTGCTGTCGTTTTAATATCACTGATGGTGCGGACTATGTGAATGGGAGAGTTATGACCTCCATTCAGAGGTCTCGGGTTCGATCCCCGGGTTACGTAAAACGAACCTAGAAATCGGATTGTGATAGATCTTTTTTATTGGACTAGGTATCTTCCAACTTAGGGAACAGTGCAAGTTTCATCAAAATCGGTTCAGTAGTTTTGAAGATATGGATTTAAATGTACGAAAATGTTGAAGTCGGTTTTAAGTTTTGTTAAACTTTAATTATTTTTCTTAAAATACAGATAACGTGATTTAGCTTTCTTCAATGTATGGCCACAAGCATTTTTACACAATAAGTCTAATTCTGTTGTAAATTGATGTAAATTGACAGCTTCCGTGGCGCAGCGAGTGAGCAGCCGGCTGTGAAACGTGAGGTCGCGGGTTCGATTTCCGCACCGAGACAAATGTCTGTGTGGCCCACAGATATTTGTCAGGTCTAGGTGTTATGAGATCGAAAGTTTCTCGTAGTTTCTGATACCCACTATACAGGTTCCACCTAGTGGGGTCAGAACTATGTGTGACTGTTGGGTGTATTTATAAAAAAAAATCGACACATTTTTCAGCAGCACCATGTCACGTCTAGTCCTCTACCGTGCGCTGACCAGCCCCCCAGCGAGGTCCGTCATGATGCTGGCTGATATACTGCGGCTAGACATGGAAATTAAGGATGTCAACCTGTACCGATCTGAACATTTGACACCTGAGTTTAAAAGGGTAATATTTACGGCAGACAGTGCCGGATCTAGGGGGGGCGAGAGGGTGCACGTGCCCCGGGCGGCAGGATTTGGGAGGCGGCAAAATCTGGCAAAAAGGCTAGATCCGGTACCGACGGCCGGTCCCAAAAAAACGATCCCGGTTTGAATTTGTAGATAGATTCCAAAAAATCGCGAATAAGAACAAAGTTTGGACGTGACGCCGTAAAATGATTTGATTGATTCATTTCCTGCCTCGGTGGCGTGGTTGTATTTCGGTATGACTACTGTCCTGAGGTTTTGGGTTCGATCCCCGGGTCGGGCAGTGATATTGGATTTTTCCATATCAGCTCGGAGCCTAGAATTTGTGCCCGATATGGCGATAGGCTCGCCCCCTGACACATCTGGGACGGAACTAAGCTCGACGAAATGTGGGTGTTCTAATTTGCTAGTGCGCCTCTGCCTACCCCTTCGGGGATACAGGCGTTAGCTTATGGTTCATTTTCGTCATGTATTTTTTTATAGCAGAAACTGATAAACGAGCAGGTGGGTCACCTTTTGGTACCTAAGTGATCTCCGCCGCCCATAGAAACTCAAGACATTAAGAGGCATTTCACATTTTATGCGAATCTTCCAAGATTTTGAGCGCCTAATTTACCATGATAAGAACGGGTTGAATGCCATTAAATACATTCAAAATATAGATCGATTCTTTTTGTTGACGTATTGTACAAAACATTTACTAATACTACTTTGATTTTTTAGTAGCGATTAATCTCCCGTACCTTGTTTCTTGAAAATAACGAAACAGGTCATCTTCAGGCTCCTAATTCTCTTAATAAAAGTCATTAAATGGACTTGAGAAAAATCCTAGATATCAGGCATATAAAACTGTTGACGTTTGGTAATCAGAATATCGATAATTAATCACACTAATTGTAAAAAAAAATAAAGACTGTGACGATTTTTACGATTTATATTCGAAGTTTATCGCGAGTTTTTGCAGGGAAGAA
This sequence comes from Clanis bilineata, assembly GCA_036417725.1. Taxonomy (NCBI): domain Eukaryota; kingdom Metazoa; phylum Arthropoda; class Insecta; order Lepidoptera; family Sphingidae; genus Clanis; species Clanis bilineata. The sequence continues at coordinate 3,362,292 of CM071146.1, read as the reverse complement.
AAGCAAATTACAAGAAACGATTTGTACCAAAATAAACTTTGTTTCATAAACAACCTAATTTTGTAGGTCAAATGGAAATATTTTTATTAATAACTTTTTTATTACAAAAAATACATCGCACAAAATTGCAATGAATTTGCGTTCGGAAATCAGTCGCGCGCCAGCGCTCGTCGAAGCAGGACCTGTGTCGATTATTTTCGTGCTGCTCCCGAACACTATAGAATTCGTAATTACAAAATATACCACAACTGACAAGTTTTGATCCATGAGAGTTTATTTTTTTTATTACGTTATATAATTTTAATTATTGTACCTCATTGTACTGTAATTGCATTTTATTAACCGACTTCAAAAAAAGGAGGAGGTTAACAATTCGTCGGAGTCTTTTTTATGTATGTTCCCCGATTATTCGAAGACGCCTAGGCCAATTTGTGAAATTAGTTTTTTGTTGAAAAGGGTATACTTCCCAGGTGGTCCCATTGGCACCAAATCAGGATCTGATGATGGGATCCTAGAAAAATCGAGGGTAACCATCAAATTTTATAGGGACCCATAGTGTGTTTTATATATTTTCTAAAACTATATTGGTATTTGCGTCTGGTACTCATCATCTCATGTTGCTGAGCTGATGATGTAAAATATAACTCCTTAACTATTAAGAGTTGTTGGATAATTCTTTCAATATTACACTAAAAATAGATAAATAATAATTAAAGTTTAACAAAAACTGAAACGCGATTTAAGAATTGAAGACATTTTAAGTGTTCGTATTTGAAGTCGGTTTTCAGTTTTTGTTATAATCATCAGCGAAGTAATATAAATGCGAAACTTAGTGTAAGTGTATGTGTGTGTGTATGTTTGGTACTCTTTCACGCAAAAACGACCAAATAGATTTTGATGATATTTAGTATGGGGTTTGCTGACATCCTGGATTAACACAAAGTCTCCTTATTTTTTAAATCAACCCCTAATGTGATAAAACCCCGCGTAATAGATTTTGGTAAAATAAGGATACCTTCGACCCTAGGGACTCAATAGAGTTTATTTCAACCCCTAAAGGCATTAAATATGGGATGAAAGTATGTATAGGAATTCAGATACCGCTGATCAAACTGTTTTTGATGCAAGTTGGTATGAGGATACCTTTAGCCCTAAGATCAGACATAGGTTGTGAAATTTTTTACCCCGAAAAGGGATAAAAAAAGGTTTGAAATTTTTATTTTTTTGTTTTTGATCCTTAGTGCGACATATTCTGTCATATTTTTTTTTTGTTGTCTCCCACACACAACGACGGATCTGGTGTCATAACTAAAAAGGTGGTCGCCATTTTGTTTTTTTTTGTTTTTGACCCGATTTACTTCAAAATCGTTATTAGGGCCACCGAGCAAGTCCCAAGGGCGGATACGGGGTCAAAACTAAAAAAGTGGTCGTATTATTGCGTTGTATTATTTGGCAGCTAGTAATCTATATAAATAAAATATATAATACTAGCTTTTACCCGCGGCTCCACTCGCGTATTTTTTAGGACTAAAGGGATTCTCTCTCAATAAATAAATACACCCAACAGTCACACACATAGTCCTTACCCCACACTAAGATCGAGTCTTGTGTCGTTTGTATTAGAAACTACGAGAGACTTTTGGTCTCACAACACCCAGACCCGAAATATATATATGTGGGCCACACAGAGATTTGTCTCGGTGGGGGAATCGAACCCGAGACCTCACGTTTCACAGCCGGCTACTCGCCCGCTGTGCCACATGCGCATGTAGAATATTCAAATTAAAATGATAGATCAGATCGACAAATAATAAACTTTTCCCTTCAATCTTACAATTTTAAGCATGTGGAGCTGCAAGTAAAAACTAATTGACTTATATTAACTATTTTTAGCGCCCTCATGATGAAGTATTATTAGAATAGTTAGTTTTGTTGTTTCAAAAATAGTATTAATTTTTAGTTCAATCAATGGGACGCCTGCAAATAGCTTCATCTATTTCGACAACACGAAGATGTAATAATAATAATGGTGATATAAATGCGGTATATAGTTTAAGAAAGTTGGTATCAAGAACAATTAAAAGCGTAATAGTAAAGTTAAAACATAAAAATTGAACCTAATTTTGTCAATGCCTTTATGCATCAATATAATATACCATAGATTCACAGTTCTTTGCAAATATCCTCCTAAAAAGTGGTCTCAGGAACAAAAGAAAGAAAAAGATCACAAGTTCAAACTCAATCAACACAAATATAACTATGCGTGTGTTATAAAGTAGCTTTTTAATTGACATGAGCAAGCGTTCTTAAATTTGAAATTTGAAATTTAGAATTCTATCGGCGTCCGACTGCAGGCAAAAGAAGTTCTTAAGCACTCCTTTGCTGTCCCATTTTCCGAGCGTCGTATATCGATGCCTTTACGGGATAATTTATATAAATTTTAAATTTGATATTACACTATGTTGTAATAAGACTGGCTTGTTTTAGTATACATCTACATATTATATATAATAGTTTACAATACATATATTATTATGATAAATAATAAAATTAAAATTCGGATGACTCGAGTTTAGTGAGATGCAAAAGTATCAAAATGTTTTAGTCGCGCCATGATCTCTTATCTTCATTTTTTTCTATTCGTACGCGGCTCGGGTGTTTTTTTACCTATTCTGGAGCAGTCGAATTTTGTGAAATGGCTCTTAAAAGAATTATGTATGAGTGCGTTGCCAATCTATAAGAAGGCAAATATGGATTGGGAAAGGGATGGAGGGAATCGGGCCACGGCCACCGGAAATCTCACCAACTTAACGAAGCGCGATAGCAAGCTGCCACATTACGTCGGTTTTTTGTGAAAGTGGTATCAAATCCGAGGCCTCCTTCCGATCAGCGCTGGGCCCCCTATGGTCGGGGTTCCGTGGCATTTTGTCGAAATGTCACCCCGTAGTTACGCCACTGGTTACTACAATACAAATATGCAAATATTTGTTTCGAGTCTGTGTATTGGGAACATAAGTCACTCGTAGTTCCCGATACTCGATACACGATATTGTAAGCCCTTTTAGACCGACTTCCAAAAAGGAGAAGGTCCTCAATTCGTCTGTATTTTTTTATGAAATCTTACGCAATATCTCCACCAAATGTGGACGGATTTTAAAAAACTTTTTGTATTCGATATAGCTTATTTCAAGGGTGGTTCCCTTAAATTTAGTCACGATTGGACTTGAAGTTGGTCTGTTAAGTTTTTAAACTTGTGATTATTAATTCCTTGAAGTGTTTTGTTTCAGATAAATCCGATGCAAACAGTGCCTGTACTGCAAGATGGAGACTATATTTTGTGTGAAAGGTAAGGAGCAAGTTTTACTCTTCGTCATTGTTACTTAATCGATTGAAAAGTTACACATACAGTGCGATTCAAATAAGAATAGGAACGTCAATAACCTCTATCTGTCAAATGTCGCTTGAAAAGTAAGGTTTGCAACGAAACCTTATAATAAATTTAGACGTATTTTCACTTTGAGTAACTGAGAGAGTAAAACAAAAAAATATTGAAACGCAAATAAGGTTTCTTTGCAAACCTTACTTTTTAAGTGACATTTGACAGATAGAGGTCATTGACGTTCCTATTCTTATTTAAAAAAAATTCTAGATGTCTGACTAGCTATTTTTTTTAGTAATGGATTTATTAAACACTGTCGTGGTCTCGACTGCCTCGGTGGCGTGGTTGTATTTCGGTACGACTACCGTCCTGAGGTCTCGGGTTCGATCCCCGGGTCGGGCAAAGTGATGATTGGGTTTTTCCATATCAGCCCGGAGTCTGGAATTTGTGCCCGATTGGCGATAGGCTCGCCCCCTATCACATCTGGGACGGAATGAAGCTCGGCGAAACGTGGGTGTACTAGTTCGCTAGTGCGCCTCTGCCTACCCCTTCGGGGATACAGGCGTGAGCTTATGTTATGTGTTAAACACTGTCGTTGGCAAAATCATCAACCTTTGATGGAGGGCATATTTTTTTAAAAAAGAAGAAGAAAAGCTAAGTACGCCACTATCTTGTCTGTCTCCAGTCATGCAATCTTGAAGTACATGCTGGAGAAGTACGGCGGTGATGACCGTGAGCGTCTGTACCCGAGCGACGTGCGCATGCGCGGCGTCGTCGACCAGTGCATGTTCTTCAACGCTGGCATGTTCTTCATTTCAATCAGAAATGTCGCTGTGTGTATGATTGTTATTTAGTCCTATATTAGTAATAGCTAATAAGTAAAACCTGTGTATAGGTAATTCGCCTGTCCTGTTGCAGGCCTCTCGATTTGCTTCTTACCTCTCCGGAGTGTGAAGAGGCATCTATGCAAGCCACCGATTAGACCACCGATTTAAAATAATGGTTTATCAAAAAACAACCCTATCCAAATAGGAGTTAATACTCCTTGATAACGAAAATAGTTATAATTAGGTAAATTTCTATACATTTGACTAGTAGCACCACTGCGGCATCTATAGTGAACTAAAAATGTATGTAAAAATGGAGATTAAACGGAAACTATCATAGCAGTTGCGGCATATTCCTAAAATGACACACTTCAAACTGGCATCTGGAAATTAGGAAATCTAAAATAAACTTAACGGGCCGACTCCAAACTTATCTAACCGTAAGCGTGACCAAATATATGGGACAACCCTTGGAATAAGCTCTATCGAACACAAAAATAATCATGAAAATCGGTCCACATTTGGCGGAGATATCGCGTAAGGGGGCGTCCATAAATTACGTGAGGTGTTTAAGGGGGGGAGGGGGTCGAGTCAAATCTCATCTAATCTTACGTTGGAGAGAGGGGGGTCTCGGCAAATATCACGCAATTTTTTTTCTGATTGAAACAAAAAAATATACTATTTTGGTCCATTTAATCCAGATTGTACATGCGTTTACGTAAGAAACTCACATTTTGAAAAATCTCACGTGAGATTGGGGGATGGGGGAGGGGGTTGAATAAAATCTCACGACATCTCACCAGGGGGGGAGGGAGGGGCAGAAAATTTAAAAAAACACCTCACGTAATTTATGGACGCCCCCTAACATGCATAAAAAAAATACAGACGAAATGAAGAGCTCCTCCTTTTTTGGAGCCGTTCCTACTTTTTTGCAGTCGGTGCTCCTCCTTTTTTGAAGTCGGATCTCCTTTTTCGGAAATCGGACCTCCTTTTTTGAAGTCGGTTGATAAAACATGTTTCAGTCAGCAACGTTCGCGGGTAAGTTAGGTGGCCCAACGCAGGCTCACCAGGCTGAAGTGGACAGATGTTACTCAGTGATCGAGCAGTACCTCGCCAGTCGCAAGTACATCGCAGCGGAGCGCCTGACCCTGGCCGACCTGTCCGCAGGCTCCACGGCGACTGCCGTACAGGCTATACATAAAACTGACCCTAATAAGTGAGTTTTTTTAATAATAATAATCATCAATATAATATACCCTAGATGCACAGTTCTTTACAAATATCCTCCTAAAAAGAGGTCTCAGAATTAAAACAAAGAAAAAAATCGCAAGTTCTAATTAAATCAACACATATATAACCCTATGGACGTGTTATAAAGTAGCTTTTTAAACGAAATGAGCAAGCGTTCTTAAATTTGAATTTTGAAATTAGAATTCTCTCGATGTCCGACTGTATGCAAAAGGAGTGCTTAAGCACTCCTTTGCTGTCCCATTTTCCGAGCGTCAACTGTGCATCTAGGTATATAATATATCGATGATAATCTTTATTTGTCTTTGACAGCCTCCGTTGCGCAGTGGACGAGTAGCCGGCTGAGAAGCGAGAGGCCGAGGGTTCGATTCCCGCATTGATACAAATGTTTGTGTGGCCCACAGATATTTGTTTCAAGTCTGGGTGTTGTGAGACCGAAAGTCTCTCATAGTCTTTGACACCCACGATACAGGTTATATCTAGTGTGGGGTCAGGACTAGGTGTGTGACTGTTGGGTGTATTTATTTATTTATATTTATTATTTATTTATTTAGAACAAAGACATTCAACAGTACAGACGGGACAACAGCGTGAAACTTGTCATCCAAAAGTTGTGACCAAGTGGTCATAAGTCACTCAGTAGTATTTGAAAAATAGGCGCGCAAGGTCGTGCCAGTGTAATAATGTTTAGACAAAAAAAATATCTGATGTGATTCACATAATAAATATAATATTCTGTGACTTTAAAAATAACTGGGGCTTAAATTAAAAAAAAAAATGTAGGGGAACCTATGCTTTATGTCGGCAGCATAGACATAATGTTGCATAAGTACAAAATGGTTGTTTTTCAGGTTTCCACTTTGTTACGATTGGATAAAACGATTGGAACAAGAGCCGTTCTTCGAGCGGATCAACGCTCCATCAGTCGAAGGATTTACAAAAATGCTCAACAAATTGTGGGATAGGAATAAAAATAAAAAATAATGGAATAAATATTTTTCTTAATATCCAGCTTCAACTATTACCGCATGCAATGGTTAAAAGCATATTTCATGTTTTCATTTCATTTTTTATTTATTCAGAAATACCCTAACATCAAGGTATAAGGTACTTAGTAGTTAGTACTTACTGCGTAGAAACAGAAAAAATATAATATATTAGAACTTACGTGACGACTGCCTCGGTGGCGTCGAGGTATTGCGAGCGCGGAACGACTATCGTCCTGAGGTCTCGGGTTCAATCCCCGGCGAGGGCAAAGTGATATTGGATTTTTCAGTAGGTATCGGCCCGGAGTCTGGAATTTGTGCCCGATATGCCATTTTTTTTAGTTTATGTAAATTCGGTTATTTAAAACAATCCACTGTGATCATTGTCAACATCATCGACATTAGCTTTGTAATCTCAAAATGATTGATTGTCAGGTTTCCGCATTGCTACGATTTGATAAAACGTTTAGATCAAGAGCCGTGCTTCGAGAGGATCAACCGTCCTTTAATCGAAAACTACTTACTTACTTACTAAATTGCTTAAAAATAGTGGGAAAGACATAAAAAGGAACATTTTCATCAAAAGGCTGTTGTGTTTTTAAAATCCAAATCCACACATCTTTATTATTTCACCCATTACTACTACAGAAACGCGACCATGATCGTTCTGTTATAAGCGTTCATGAACTTAAAGCTTAAGATCGCTCATCATCACGTGATCGATTTGACCATTTATATCAATTTTGTCGCTCTAATAAAAATATGACCAAGGAATTCGTGATTTTATTACTTCCATGACTACGTAGATCTCTTTCCCGCAGTTTGACGGTTACACCAAACTTCAAAGGCTTCTAACTTTTTTATTTTTGAGAATATTTCAATATTTCTTTCTGTTTTATATTTTAGACGACGTAAATTTCATAAAAAATTAATTGAAAAAAACTAGTCAAGAACCCAATTACTACGGGCCCTGCAATGTACTCTTTAGCCCCTTTTGAGCAAAGATGTTTTTAAACTCGAATGTAAGGTCAACCGCTGTGCCTGCTCCTAATACCCATAGCAAGCTTGGTACTTGCAAGTTACATCATACATACAGTGGCTCAATCTAATATTCCGAATAATGCCGATAGCCTCCGATGACTCCCGAAGCATAAATAATCTTATAGTGAATAGATTATGGATTCATTCTATCATTTCTCGGCAAGCTGTGTGTGAATTCGGACATAACACAAGATATATTTTTTTATTGACGATAAAGAAAGTTATTTTAAATATAGTTTATCAGGGTGAATACGTTACGTAGTTTAAAGTTATAAGGTAAGCATTAACTGTAATGTTATTCTGTGCTACAAAATGGTAAGTTCATATTTCTAATTCGTACAGCATTAGAAATATGAACAAAAAAGGAAGCAATTATTTTAAGATATAATAATAGTTCGGAAGATAATGATTACTATATTAAATCGAGTATATATGAGATTTAAGACATATTTGTCTATAAATTCTGTTCCGTTTTGACTTTAGATATTTTGCATATTTTTTTGTTTTATTCACTTAGCCCATTTTATAATCATAGTGACGATACGGAACTTAGGTACTTTGACCTTTTTATTGCAAATTAAAAACTTATTCCATCTCTTGAAGAATAATACCTACTATGATATTTTATACATGAGTAGTTAGGTACCTACTAATTCATAATAATTCAACCCATTCCCTTACACTCTATTCCTATCTCCCCTTATCACCCTATCTTAGCCTTCCCATCGTTATTATGTCCATACTTGCCCGCCTGTCGTCAAATTCAAATATATAACGTAAATTATATTAATATTAATCTAAAAATTGACTTGTGTTGACTTGTCATAAGTGCTTTTTTACATGCCTACGTGATCAATAAAGATTTTTATTTTTTTAATTATACACATCAAGATAATAATCTAAGATATCGACACACTCGCATGCATAGCTCGCATGGTATCTGTAATTTTTTAATGGGTACTTAATGCATTATTATAAATATTATGCACCAACTGAGCACTATTGTGACAACAAACAGGCAAACATGCTTAAATAAGATTTATCATACGACGAGTTTTCTGCAGCGGTCGGTGACCCGCGGCGCGCGGCGCGAGGTGGCTTCCTTGAGACGTGTACCTAGCTTAATCATGAGTTTTTTTACATTTCTCGCTAGAATCTCTGCTAGAAAATAGACTGTGAACGGATCTTGAGTTCGAATCTCAGGTCGAGAAATCGATTTTTGTAGGTAACTCTATTTACCCCGGACTGGAACCCACAGACAGGGTTGACGTCGAGCACGCAGCTGGTTGTAAAAACTAAACCGAATTCTTTGTGCAATTTCAACATGCTTTAAAAAGCTTCGTATGCGCCGCTACCTAATTATACCACTGCGATCAATCTACAAATATACAAGAGGTATCCTACTATAACGTAACTAGAACCCATATAAGTTATAACCCAATATAACAGACCGAATTCAAATCCGATCGTTACCAAATTTATATGGGACCACGCTTGAAAGAAGCTCTATCAAACACAAAATTTTGGAGGTCGGTCCACATTCGGCGGTGATATCGCGTAACATACATAAAAAAAATACAGACGAATTGAGGGCCTTCTCTTTTTTGCAAGTCGGTCGAAAAAGTGAAATAATTACTATTAAGCATTTACTTAGTAACAATGATATTTCATTGATTAGTTATAGTCTGCCTGCCTCGGTGGCGTGGTTGTATTTCGGTACGACTACCGTCCTGAGGTCTCGGATTCGATCCCGAGATGGGGCAAAGTGTTATTGGATTTTCCATATCGCTATGGCGATAGGCTCGCCGCCTATCACATCTGGGACGGAACTAAGCTCGGCGAAGTGTGGGTGTTCTAGTTCGCTCGTTCCTCAGCCTACCCCTTCGGGGATACAGGCGCGAGCTTATGTATTATTGTCTAATTATGTAAGTAATCACAGCTAATGACTAATTAATTTGTAAATGTAAATGAGATATATTTTTTGCACGATTATCTATGGGTATATTGAATATTCTCATACGGACAATGCAATATAAACAAAGCACCTACCTGTAATCCAAACGGTGGTGTCTATTATTTATTATTCAAGGACAATACCTACAAGTGGCAAGGATTCCATACTAACTGCACGCTTCAACTAACATGCCAGCTGCCTAAGCCAGCTGCTTTGAGTTTTGGCGGGAATTCTGACGGTGCGGGTGGTCGCTTGTTTGAATAATTTCATATTTTAGTCTATAGTTGTGTTTGTGGTTTAAATGTGATGTGTATCTAAGCAATAAACATCAACCAAGAGGGGCAGTATGTGGAAAATTTGAAATAAGTGATTTTGGATGTTTTTTGTCGGGTGGATGGGTGGACCATGTTCGATTCCTCCGCTGCGAGAAAATCGTCTAAAAAACATCAAACTGGAAGGAATTGACGCCAACACTCCAGCAGGGCCTTGAAATCGAACACATCCAACTTCATTGCACTTGCGAAAACTTAGATGTAGGAAAACAATTTCCCTAACTTGACATTGGCATAATGTATTTCAATTGCCACAAAAAAAAAACCGCTGCAATAGTATTAAAGATATCTAACATACAGACAGCCTCCGTGGCGCAGCGGGCGAGTAGCCGGCTGTGAAGCGAGAGGTCGCGGGTTAGATTCCCGCATTGAGATACATGTTTGTGTGGCCCACAGATATTTGTTTCAAGTCTGGGTGTTGTCAGACCGAAAGTCTCTCATAGTCTCTGATACTCACGATACAGGGAAAAAAAACTAACATGCCGAATAATGCCAATATCCTCCGAAGACTGCCGAAGCAGAAATAATCATAAAGTGAATTTATCGATTGAAATAAAACTAAATCCGTAACTAGTTTTATTTCAATGAATATTAGCGTAAACTTAAGAAATCATTAAAAATCGAATTCTCGGCTTCCGGCATCTTCTTCTTTCTTCTTCATTCTTCCGGCTCGACCGGTTAGACACCACTAACGGCCGGTTTCAATAAACAATCTCAGTTCGAATGTGCAGATAGATTACAAAAATTAGCCAATAAGAATACAGTTTGAACATGACTCCGTCAAATGACGTGATTTGATTGGTTTATAATCGCGATCTATCTGTACTCTAAACTAAGATCGTTTATTGAAACCGGCCGTGTCTCACAGAAAACCGACGTAAAGGATAGATACTTACATATACCATATGAGGCGATTTCTACCGGAATATCTATGGGCAATACTGCTTAATTTTTCTCCATTTCTTAAAGTTCGTTCAACCCTAAAAGTAAACGAATTGTGCGCCACTTATGCATGTCTTGCGCAAGCGCATATTAAATGTGTGTAAATGTGTGCTATTAAGAGCTCATTTCCATCCCAGATGTGATAGGATAGGGGGCGAACCTCTCGCCATATCGGGCACAAATTCCAAACTCAGGGCAGATACTGAATAAAATGACTCGATATCAAGACAACAGGGGGCTAACTCTTGACACTCTATTTGAATTTGACTTCGATTTAATTTTATTTTGTGACTTAAAATTCCACCGAAATGTTAAATGTCTATGACCGAAATAGAGTTAAAATTAATAGAGTGGATTAATGTCACGTTAAAGATTACGAAATGATAAGTTCTCAAATCCAATGCAACATTAGCGCACTTTTTAACTCGATTTTGGTGGAATTATAAGGCTGAGATCTATAGAGCGAACTTCGACTAAGTCTAAGTCAAAGTAAGGAACTCAGTGAGTATTTTGATTTAGTCCGAGTAATTTTTTACAAGAAAATCTTTCCGAAGTCTGTCTGTCAGTTTGTTTTTCTTGTAAAAAATTACTCGGACTAAGTCAAGGTTCAATTTATTTTATTTATTTTATTTTAAACACTTTATACATAGACAAGTAACCATACTGGTTCTGGTTGACTTCTCAAACGCCTTTAATACCGTCAGTCACGACATTCTCCTATCTATTCTTTCCCGTCTTATGGTCTCATCAGGGGCGTTGGATTGGTTCTCATCTTATCTTCAAGGTCGTCAGCAGGCGGTGCGGCTTGATGATAATTCATCAAGTTGGCGCGATATCGTCACTGGCGTTCCTCAAGGCGGTATTCTCTCTCCTTTGTTGTTTTCTATATTCATTAATCTCCTAACAAAAAACCTTCAATGTGCGTATCATCTGTATGCCGATGACCTCCAGTTGTATTCTCAGGTTGGTGTCGATTGTGTATCTGCGGGCGTCGCTAGTGTAAATAGGGACCTGGCATATTTAAAGAGCTGGTCCGACAGTTTTGGTTTGACAGTTAACCCTAATAAATGTCAAGCTATTATTGTGGGCAGTTCCAGAATTATAAACCGCTTGGACATGGCAACCATTCCTCCGGTTGAATTTGATGGTACCGCTATCCCTTTTTCCGCTTGTGTTAAAGACCTGGGTTTACACATAGACGCCACCCTGAGCTGGCAACCCCAGGTAGCGTCTGTCTGCCAGAGGGTCACCGGTACTCTTCGCGCCCTTTATCGCCTGAAGAACTTCCTGCCATCAAGGACAAAAATCATGCTTGTGCAAGCCTTAATCTTCCCAATTATCGACTATGGTGATGTGTGCTATTTTGACCTGAATGCAGACCTGCTCAATAAACTCGACCGCCTTCTTAATAACTGCATTCGATTCATCTACAATCTTCGCAAGTATGATCATGTGTCATCTTATCGCATGCAACTGAAATGGTTACCCATTCGTCAGCGCCGCTCTTTACGCGCGCTGACCACTCTCCACTCGTTTCTTACTTCTTCTTCTCCACCTTCTTACTTATCTTCCCACTTTCAATACCTTAGTAGTAACCAAGTAAGAAATCTCCGTTCTGCAAGTAATCTTTTTCTCAAGTGTCCCTCTCATACTTCAGACTTTATCCATTCTTCTTTTGCCATCCAATCGATCCTTCTCTGGAACTCTCTCCCACTCGAAATTAGGTCGTGTACTAATCGCCTGGCTTTTAAAAACAGAGTTCGTCAACTGCTTCGTGGCGGAGATGCAGAGTAATTTCACTAGTTATGTTTGTATGTTTTCGTACTGTTATGTGTATATTATAACATAATGATTTATGTGTGTAATATTTATTATCTATCATAAGTATGTATATATATATTTATATATATGTATTATATGTGTATATATGTATGTATGCTTGTATGTATAAATATGTATTGTTTTATATTTATAATGTCTTTCACCTCTCCTCTCCTATATCAATTTATACACCTGCCTTGTATATTCTCTGCACCACCCAAAGGTTGACTGGTAGAGAATGCCTCAGGCATTAAGTCCGCCTGTACATATCATATTATGTATAAAGTGTTTTAAATAAAAAAAAAACATGTACAGGCGGACTTAATGCCAGAGGCATTCTCTACCAGTCAACCTTTGGGTGGTGCAGAGAAAAGACAAGGCAGGTGTATATGAGGAATAGTAAAAAAAATAAAATAATAAGGGTAAGGTTTAATAAAATGTTAATAAAAATAAATATCAAGTTCATATATAAATAAATATATAAATAATCAAAATACATATGAATACGTACATACATAATAATATATACAAGCATACACATACAAAGCGATCTTAGAATTTATAGATCTTAGATTATAAAAAAGGCAGAATGAGTAAAGTTTGAGGTATGGGAAGGACAATTAAGGAGGAGATTGCTTGCAGAGCGAAGGTTTCTATCATGGTTACTGCCAAGATATTGAAAGTGAGAAGATAGATAAGAAGGTGGAGAAGGAGAAGTAAGAAACGAATAAAGTGTAGTAAGTGCGCGCAGATAACGACGTTGACGTATGGGTAACCATTTTAGTTGGAGGCGATGAGATGTCACATGGTCATACTTACGGAGATTAAATATGAATCGAAGTTGTTAAGAAGGCGGTCAAGTTTATTGAGCAGGTCTGCATTCAGGTCGAAATAGCATACATCACCATAGTCGATTATAGGGAAAATTAAGGTTTGCACAAGCAATGTCTTGGTGCTGCAAGGTAGGAAGTTTTTCAGGCGATAAAGAGCGCGAAGAGTACCGGTGACTCTCTGGCACACAGAGGTTACCTGGGCCTAATTCCAAATCCTAAATGAATTCGTTACTTTGACTTAGACTTAGTCGGAGTTCGCGCTATAGATCTCAGCCTAAGTCACTAATGAAATATGTTATAAGTCAAATTCAAATCAAGAGTTCGGGGGCAGGACCGCACCACCGAGGCAGGTAGGCAAGCAATTTTTTTACAACTTTCAATTTTTTTTCAGTGAGAATGCCCCGTTTCGTTTTATACAAGTTGGACGCGAGCCCGCCAGCATGTGCGGTGCGCATACTCGGCGACATGCTCGGTCTTCAGTTCGAATACAAGGATCCTGACATTTTCAACCTCGAGCACAAGTCCGCCGAATACATGAAGGTGATATGTCTAAAGCAACTTTAAAATTTTGAAACAACTTTTTTTATAGCAGCATTTTTTGTATTGGCAAATGAGCAGATGGGTCACCTGATGGTAAGTGATCTCCACCGCCCATAAAAAGAATCATGGGTGCGTTGCCAACCTAAAAGGGGGGATTGGGAGGGGAGGGAAAAGGGATTGGGAAAGGGAGGGGGTAAATGGGCCACCGGAAATCCCACCGACCTCACCGAACGAAACGCGACAGCAAGCTGCCACTTTACGTCGGTTTTATGTGAGACAGTGGTATCTAACCTGTCGAGCCGGCCCATTCGTGCTGTAGACGTCCGTCTACAGCGTAGTGTTTATGAAGTTGGTTTTCGGCCAACTTCCCAAAAAGGAGGAGGTCCTCAATTCGTCGGTATTTTTTTTTATGTAATATATAATTTCAATATCTCCGCCAAATGTGGACCGATTTTCAAAATTCTTTTTGTGTTCGATAGAGCTTATTTCAAGGGTGGTCCTATATAAATTTCGTCACGATCGGTAAATTGGAAGACGGTCAGTTAAGTTTTTAAACTTGTGATTATTCTTAAACTTCTTATATCGCCTCGATGAATTTTAAGACTATGTAAACTCATTTAAAATTTTTAATTGACTATAATAAGCATTTTAAGTGCTTCGTTGTTATTATTTATTGTTAACTATAATTAAGCAATTACTACCTACCTCTATAAATTGTTGGCGACCGGTACAAATAAACTTTGTAAAATTTTCTAATACGATTATCCCGGGACAAGATTTCCCAAAATAGATGACAGGTAGGTAGCCGCTCGCAAAAATCAAGCCAAATCCTTTCTGTGACACGTTTGGAAAAGTAAGGTAGGTAGGATAAGGGTAGGTGGAAAGAAGAAAGAAACTTATCTTGTTTTAAACAAACATTGATATTGGCTGAATAAAGTTTATTTCTTTCTTTCTATCTACTATATAAAAATAAGTCGGGTTTTCCTTCCTGACGCTATAACTCCAGAACGCACGAACCGATTTCCACGGTTTTGCATTCGTTGGAAAGGTCTCGGGCTCCGTGAGGTTTATAGTAAAGAAAATTCAGGAAAAAATTCAACAGAAAAGCGGGAAAATCTTTTTTCACATACAGCGCCATCTCTGATACATAGCATGTACTACAAACCAATATTTTAAGTAGATGGCGCCGGTGCGTGAAAAAAGATTTTCCAGATATTAGAGATTTCACAGACGGGGTGACAATCGAGCAGACAGATGGGGTGACCGACTGGGTGACAGACGGGTGACAGACAGGTGACAGACTGGGTGACAGATGGGTGACAGATGGGTGACATACAGGGTGACAGACGGGTGACACACGGGTGACAGACTGGGTGACAGACGGGTGACAAACGGGGTGACAATCGAGCAGATAGATGGGGTGACCGACGGGTTGACCGACAGGGTGACTGTCGGGGTGACCGACGGGGTGATGGACGGGGTGACTGACGGGGTAACTGACGGGGTAATGGACGGGGTAACTGACGAGGGTACTGACTGGGTGACTGACGGGGTGACTGACGAAAACGGACCAAAGTAGATCATCTCATTACCTCCTTTAGAATTATTGGATTATAGGTGCCTACAACTCATTCTTTCAACCCTCTCTCTCCTACGTAGACGAAGTTGCGCGGGTCAGCTAATCTCTATTAAACATTTTTTCATCATCAGACAGATCATGAGTCGTGACCCCGGCCAGATAAATATAAAATAGTATAACAAAATAACAATGTAGTCATAACACGACTAATCGTTATGCAATCGTTTTAATGATAAAGCTATTATATTGGCATATATTGACGTAGATAGATATACAATAATAACCGTAGATAGATATACAATAATAACCGTAGATAATCTATAAAGATATGTAAGTGTTTCTTTAAATTTCATATTATTTATCATAAGTAATATAAAATAATAAAATATAAAACCCTTGGTTGGTACACCTGATAAGCGCAGTGCAGTCCAAAAAATCATCCGCCCTGTGGTTGGGGGCGTTTGGAGAATTCCACCACGGTATCCCCTGCCCGTCGTAAAAGGCGACTTATAGGGGCCATCAGGGGTCGCGGGCGCGCAGCGGGGGGCTGTTGTAGCGCCCATTTTAGTACGTTTGTACGTGCGACCCCGGGATGGACGGCGGCACGGGTGGTTGGCCTCGTGCTGTCGTTGACGCCGAGGGCGTCCTACGGCGGTGGGGGCTTATGAGCCTCCCCACAATTGGAGACGGGCCGCAAGGCGGCATCGCGCAGGGGCAGTTCCGGCCGAAGCCTGGGCGCCTCTCGCCTAGGGAACCCCGGTACTGTTCCTAAAGCGCCGAAGAGGGCCACCGCGGGGTTTTTAGTCGGTATTGCCGGTGTAGGGTGTACATAGTGTTAGGGACTCGGCTCAGTGTCGCCCGGATGTTTTTCATCTCTCCCGGGCATATGGCGCTGGGTCGTAAGGCCGGCGACTCCGACATAACCGTCGCGTCTCCCCCCCTAGGCGTGGCGGTAGTGGTAAAACACTTTTCCCCGCGATAACAAAAAAAAAAAAAAAAAAGTCCAAAAAATCATAAGTTTAAAAACTCGACGGACTGGTTTCAAACTTATACTGGATCACCCTTGGGATAAAATCTATCAAACACAAAAATAATCATGAAAATCGGTCCACATTTGGCGTAGATATCGCGAACATACATAAAAATACAGACCAATTGAGGACCTTTTCCTTTTTTTGAAGTTGGTCGAAACCAGCAGCTATCCACAAACAATAAGTTTATCGGTGGTTACTGTACTGAAGCCCGAGCACGAAAAACGAATGTAAATGTAAATGAATTCGAGCTCGCTGCGCACTGATGATGTTTGGTTAATATTTCATACAAATTTCATAGACGCGCATCGAGTTCGAATACATTTACGGTTGTCAGAAATTTTCCTGCTCAGGCCGCTGTTTACCAGTTATTCCGGAATCCGGTCAGTTTATGCTTCTTCTCACTCTAAAGAGGGAAGCAAATCGAGGGGGTTGCTATAAGTGATGCGGACTAGAATATTCAAGAATCAAGTACGACCGTGGACCGACGACTTGATAAAGGTCGCAGGAAGTCGCCAGATACAGGCCACTTCCAACAGGTCCATCTGGAAATCTTTGGGGGAGGCCTATCCAGCAATGGACGTCCTATGTGATGATGATGATGGAACATTATTACGCTGGCACGACCTCGCGCTTATCGTTCAAATACAACTGAGTGACTTATGACCACAAGGTCACAACTTTTGAATCCCAAGGTTCGCGCTTTTGTCTCGTCTATGTACTGTTGAATATGTTTGACTTTAGCGGACGCTCCTCGTTATTAGTTGGCGATGAATCGTTTTTCCTCCGAAAATCAAAAAAGAAATGAAATAAACATCTGTGCGTCATTGCTTGATGAAATAAAAGTTATATTTAATTATAAGTGTTTATTTTTCAGTTAAATCCCTTGGGTACGATACCTTTTCTGCAAGAAGATGATTTCAATTTAACTGACAGGTAAGTAAAATTCATGCGAACAATCATTTGTTTCTCGAAACAGAACACTACTTTTGGGTACTTGACTATTTTTTAAAAAGTATACAGGGCTATTGATTAGTTTATGCTAAACATACATCGATATAAAAGTATATTATTATATCGATGTAAACATGTAAAAAAATATTTCGTAATTTATTTTCCTATGGTTAGTTAAAAAAAAAACAAAAATCATTATGTAATTTCATTTGCCGCCTAAACGCTATCTAACAGATAATTGCTAATTAAACGGAGTAAACTGACAGATCGAAATGTCATTTCCAAAATAATGTTGCTTACTTTCAAAACATAGTGATTGATCTAGTTCAATTTTTACCATTCAAAGAAACAATAACTCAGCACCAGCTTGCAAAATTAGAATTTTATTGCGTATTTTTAGAAATTTTAGCTTAACCCGTTGACTAAATGTCTGTGTAAATAATTTTCCGTAAATAATCACAACAGATACGCGAAATTATAATGATGAAAATTAAAAATATAATTTTTATTATTTGAGAAAAATTACGTTCCGCACATTCATAACTTTTGTAAATTTTCTTAATAATGAACCAAGACTATAATTGCAGTAGAATTGCCATAACTTAGCATACAGTAATTTACTATGACTATAATTCAATAGACATGCAGTACTAATCACACATTAGGCAGAAATTACGACTTTGAGTCGGACTTTAGAAAATGAAAGAATGAAATGGTTCACTGAATTGAAATGTTGATCTTTTTACCGCAGCACTATTTAAATTTCATAAAAAAGTGGCAACATTCGAAATGACAGTTTACTCCGTTTAATTAGCAATCCTACTATAGTTAACTGTAAACACGGGTGACGTCATTGTACCTTACCATAGATACAAAATCGCTCATAAAAAAACATTGAGGATATAACATTTATGATTTCAACCTCAAAAATCACATCCGCGTTGAAATTAGGTTGAGCTTTAAACGAAAATACGAAAAAAATATACCAAATAACCTGGCAGTATGACTGTGGATCTTAGGTCTTAGGACCTCGTGAAACAAAACTTATGCGGCATTTCACGTCAAGCGGGCAAACGAAAAAAAAGTGAGGTTCTGAAATTCGTTCATATTTTGCTTATTTATACTTCTAGAGGATATGAACGTGTACACAAAATATTTTTTTTATAAAAGGTTTAATTGTCAAATTATGGCCATCTAAAATATTGACCTCACCGGTGTTAGGGTTCCTTTGGGAGGGATTTTGCGTATTGAAGTAATTTATAATAAAATAACAAATGTAGTGTTTTGGGTAGTAAATTTAATGGACTTTTTGATTTTTTCAACCGATTCGAAATTTAAATTTTTTATCTTGTGTTAAACCGGAAATAAAGATTTCAAAACGAAATTTTAACCGTTTGGACCACAACATTCTTAATATTTCTTATTCGAAAATAAAGCTTAACATACACAGATTCTACAATAAAAATTGTAAATGGGGTGCTACATTCGTTTAGAAATTATATCAATTCGAGTACGTACATGTCGTACTGATCGAGGTACCTGACACTTGCAATAGTCGGCTATTTTTTGTAAAAAAGAATACACACAGTAAAATTCCCTTGAAGTCACCTTTTTATACATAATTATAATATTTAAAGTTAATTTTATATTAATAACAGACTGATCCTGAAGGAGGGTAATGTTTTTCGAGTATAGGTTTGTATTTATGTATGTCAATTTATTTCGCACGCTCTACAGCCCAAACGGCTTGACGGATTTTAACATATGAAATATCATTTCATTCGTCTAAATAGTGGGAGTAATATAGGATGTAATATTAGTTGTTGCGCCTGCGCATTAAAATGGGAAAAGAGAATAAAAAGGTTTTTTTATTAATATATCGTTATTGTAAACTCGCAACACTTTTTGACAGATAGCAACACTATCGAAATTTTATTATATTTTATTTTACTCCCACTACTGAGACGAATGAAATGACATCTCATGTGTTAAAATCCGTCAAGTCGTTTGGGCTATAGAGCGTGCGAAAGAAATTGAAATACATAAATACAAACCTATACTCGAAAAATATTATCCTCCTTCAGGATCAGTCTGTTATTAATATAAAATTAACTGTAAATATTATAATCATGCATAAAAAGGTGACTTCAAAAGAATTTGACTGTGTGTATTCTTTTTTACGCAAAATAGCCGATTATTGCAAAGTCAGGTACCTCGATCAGTACGACATGTACGTACTCGAATTGATATAATTTCTAAACGAATGTAGCACCCCATTTACAATTTTTATGGTAGAATCTGTGTATGTTTAGCTTTATTTTCGAATAAAAAATATTAAGAATGTTGTGGTCCATTCAATTTCGTATTGAAATCTTTATTTCCGGTTTAACACATGATAAAAAATAAAAAAATTCGAATCGGTTGAAAAAATCAAAAAGTCCATTAAATTTACTACCCAAAACACTACATTTGTTATTTTATTATAAATTACTTCAATACGCAAAATACCTCCCAAAGAAACCCTTACACCTGTGAGGTCAATATTTTAGATGGCCATAATTTGACAATTAAACCTTTTATAAAAAAAATATTTTGTGTACACGTTCATACCCTCTAGAAGTATAAATAAACAAAATATGAACGAATTTCAGAACCTCACTTTTTTTTCGTTGCCCGCTTGACGTGAAATGCCCCTTATTCTAAAAGGAAAATGAGTAATATGACATCATACAACGTGATTGGTGTTTACAGTCACGTGACTCACAGATAAAAAATTAAGGACAAATTGCAGCACTAATACTAATCAAGATTTAAACCTAAACTCGATTTATCCTACAGCTCACTCCTATCTTTAAATCAAGATTTGGGATAAATAGAGGTTTATCGCGGAGCTGCAAGAGGCCTGCAAGTATTTAAATTACTAAAATAGAATTATCCTAGGAGTATTTTTATTAAATTTCTATTACGCACGTTATTTCGATGATAAATCGATGTTCCTACTATTGGTTACTATTTCCTAACATTGGTTACTATAGTCAAGTACCTAATTTGTTTTACAATTGTGATTCCTGCTTGGTGCATTCTTGTGTATAATGACGTCATCGTATACCAACAGTAACGCGATAATGAAGTACTTGTTGGAGAAGTATGGCTCGGCTGAGCTCCGCGAACAGCTGTATCCGAGCGACTTGCGCACGCGCGCCATCATCGACCAGTGCATGTTCTTCAACACCGGCGTCTTCTTCATCAGGCTCAAAGTTGTTTTTGTAAGTTTTTTCTTTCTTACTACTGACCGTATCCCACTTTAATGTGAGGTGGTCGGAACATACTTTTTCAAGCAACTTGCAGATAGAATTTGGCTTCGTTTTTACGACCAGCTACCTGCCCGACGTCAACCCCCTTCTGGGGGATCTGTAGGGGATGTGTTCACCTCGTTGAACCCTACACATTTGCGATCAGCCCAACAACTAACCACTTAAGCAGGATTAAATAGAATAGAAGAAGAAAGATACGAAACAGTCCCAGGGAAATAGTGTTAGAAACGTCGAGCCCGGCCTGGGAATCGAACCCAGGACGCGACTTTTTGCAAGTTTTTGTATAAAAAAGTGTTTTTAAACACTAACGGACAACTACAACAACAAAAATCACTTCGACGGTAGAAAGGAAAGATTTTGGGGAAGTGATCAAATACCGCCTATATGTAGGTGTTTCGACATGGGCCTCTCTTAACCTGTCGGAGGCGGCTCTTATATATGTTACATAAGCGTATGGGCCATCGGAGGCCGAGCCGCCTGTGACTATCTACCTAGGAAATGTAGTGGAAATGTAGTTGTATGTGTAATGTATGTACAATGCAATACACTTACTTATTGTTGCATTTTCGACCGTCTTAAAAAAAGGAGAAGGTCCTCAATTCGTCTATGTTTTTTATGTATGTTAATATCTCTGCCAAATGTGGACCGATTTCCAAGATTATTTTTGTGTTCGATAGAGCTTATTCCAAGGGTGGTCTCATATATTTGGTCATGATCAGATAAGTTTTGAGTCGGGCCATTGTGTTTGCGTTAAATGATTATTTTATTTCATATTATGAATCTTAGTTGCGACCTTCGACCTTCTTTACATGCTTTATTAGTCGCTTACATGGATTCTAGGTCTAGTGGTAAATGGGTTGTGATCCGGGAGATCCTAAGTTCCATTGCCAGCAGGTCGATTCTCTAAGGTTTCATTTGTGAAAACAACGTTGCGTCATCGTTGCGGCAACGATGTTTTCATTTTTGTATTCAGCAAGGTACAAAGCGCATGCATTAGCGCTATGCGGCTATGCGTGATGATGGTGCTTATGCGAACTAGCTCTCTCGAGCGTGGCGTTTGACATAAATGTATGGAAAATGGTATTCTTTAAGACCCAACAACGTTGAACGCTCCGTTGATCTCAACGATGTGCGTTGCGGGAGCTCGTCGTCGATCGCAACGTTGTGGCGTTTCTTAGAGAATCGACCTGCAGGTCGGGTAAAGCTGTTTAGAGTTTAGACACACAGTTTACCCCGGACTGGATCCCCCATTTGGTGGATGTAAGACAGTCGATCATAAAAACTAATGCCGAATCTTTTATCCAGCTCTGCCTCGGTGGCGTAGTTGTATTTCAGTCCGACTACCGTCCTGAGGTCTCTTGGATTTTTCCATATCAGCCCGGAGTCTGGAATTTGTGTCCGATATGGCGATAGGCTCGCCCCCTATCACATCTGGGACGGAACAAAGCTCAGCGAAATGTGGGTATTCTAGTTCGCTAGGGCGCCTTTGCCTACCCCTTCAGGGATACAGGCGCGAGCTTATGTTATGTTTTTATCCAGCTTCCGACGATATTCGAAGGCATGAAGGAAGTGTCGCCGCGGCACATACAAGACATCGAGGCGGCTTTCGCTGTAGTGGAGGCATACCTTGGAGACAAGAAGTATATTGCTTGCGATCACCTTACGTTGGCGGACATTGCTGTTGGCTGTACTGCCGCTACCATACAGAGTATCCACAAACTGGATGAGAAGAGGTAAAACCATCGAATACAGAAACTTAATGCAAATACTTAATGTCGCGATGTAATTTGAGGCTGCTTTATCTGTCAAAGTTGTGTAGCGCATAACTATGCTAGCAGTCGTTAAAGTTCATCAGCGTTCAGTATTCGGAGATTAGACGGCCAGTCCCAATAAATTATTTCAACCCCAGTCTTCTTCTTCTTCTTTCGTGTCAATGGCTCCAATAACAACGAATCGAGTCAGATCCTTCCTGACCAGAATCCCGCCACTCCTAGAGCTGCGTTCAACCCCAGTGTGAACCAATCAAATGAAGTTATTTTATAGTGTCATTTTTATGGCACATATGGGTGGGTCATTTGTTGGTAAGTGATCTCCACTGCCCATAGACTGATGATGTCAAAAGAATCGCGGATGTGTTACCACCCTTAAAGGACAATAAGGATTGAGAATGGGAGGTAGGAAATAGGTCACTAGATCTCACTTACACTTTGTTCTGGTTAACTTTTTCAGATACCCTCGCACTGCGAAGTGGCTTCAGCTATTGAACGAAGAGCCTGCATTCAAGAAGTACATCGAGCCTGCGACTAAAATCCTAATCGATGTCATGATATCTATGCAAGAAAAAAATAAGAACTTGTAAATAAACAGCATGATGTACATACGTTGTCTATTTTATTTTGTAACTTGTTGTAGCCTGCTGCTTCGCGTTCGTCCGTTAATTATAAAGGAAAAAATCAATTAATGTAATTCCCACCGATTATAATAATAATGCTGTTTCTAAAATCTAAATTGCGTTGAAATAAAACTATTTTTACGAATTCTATCACGATTAGGTTTTAATTTTTATTCCCGACGTTTCGAAGGCAGTCTTCGTTGTCACGGGTCAGACCTAAAACCTAATCGTGATAGAATTCGTAAAAATAGTTTTATTTCAATGTATAATATTCACGTAAACTTAAGAAATCAGTATCTAAATTACGCACAGAACGGTAAAATATTGTATTTACAGTTATCAAAGGTTCATATTATACTGCTAGTGCCATCTTTTGGCAAGTTATAGGAAGCAATATGATAATTTTGAAAAACAAGTATTACACACTAGATGGCGCTACGATGCATTTTCAAAATATTGTAAATAAAAAGCTTATAGAAATTTTTAAAATAACTTTCATTTTGTTTTGTAATAATTAGTATGTATTAATGATGCATATAATTACAACAAATTAATTGTAATATGTGCATATTTTAAAGTGACATCTATGAATCACAGGACACAACTTTTAAGTTAATTTAAAAATGTGCTATAGCGCCATCTAGGAGCAATCACCTATACTTTTTAACTTAGATGCCGAATGACCTTGCTGTGCAACTTTCGAACTTAGATCGTTGGAACAACGACATTCGCTGGAATCGGAATTTGAATGGCACGGTATCGCATGGTTGGCTGGCGAGGAGCCGTCAGTCGCTACAAACGGCAGAAACGTGTACGGCGAAGTGCGGTCGACTCGTCGATGCGCTGCTGTTCCGCCGCGCTTGTCAATTTTCAGTTTTTTCGAAACGCGTGTGTAAATAAACAAATTATTACTTTTCATTGCGATTTATGATGAAGTGATACAAATGTTTGTTCTATAATCGTGCCTTTACAAAGTGGAGCGTTTCGTATGTATCCGTAACCGCTTCTCGCAATGACAAGGGAGAGCATTCAGTTACCTTTTGAGAAACCGGAGGCATTAAAATGTTTCATGTGGCCTAATTGATGCCTCGTTTTTTGTATAAATAAGTGTATACGTTGATTGTAAGTACTACTGTGAATTGTTTAGTGACGCTTTTGAAGTTTAACCGTCGTTTCGACTCGGTCGTCAGTCGTCTACACGTTGAAAATGAGTGTGTTGAGTGGTTTGAGCAAAGCTGACTTCAAGACGGCCAGTGATGGGCTGCTGGAGCTGCCGGAGGAACGGCTGCGGAGTATCATGCGCACGGAGCCTATTTCCTCCGTCTACCACGTAGAACAGACACCCTTTGCAAGGTTAGTAGCGCCTCGCGTCACTATCACATGTTCTCCGTCGAAGGTGGAATGACCTTTTTTTTACAATAATCGTACACTATACAGCCACTTGTGAACGTACCTAGTTACTTTTTTGGTGTGGCAGTTTATGCAGTTTCCAAGTCTGCAAAGTTTTTAAAAAGTTAGGTCTACGTTATGGCGCGATAAGGCGTAATAAATGTAATAGTAATTGTCTTGATTAAGACAATCAAATATATTTTATCACATTAATATGGTAATGATATTGTGTTACAGTTACGTCCAACACAATAGCTATGTAACTAAATTTATTGGTGCTCAAGATAACATAATGGCTAGGTGCCCATAATATCAGTACACTTATAAAATGGCGTGGTAATTATGTTTATCATTTTATTAAAGATAAAAGTGACTGATGATAGTGGAAATATTTGATAAATGGAGATAAGACTTATTTTTATATAAGCATGATACTAAAACTCAGCTGTGATACCATTTTTCTGACAGAAAACATTTTTATCTGTGCCTTGCAAAAACAACTTTGACAAACTAAATGTAGGTGTAAATAATGTAAAACTACACTGAAAAAATTTATCACACCCAAAGCACTATAAAATACATCTAACACTAGTCTCTAGTTCTACATATACTTTTACATTGTGTTAAGCATTCTAGTAAATCTATTAATAAAAGGCTATAAAAATGCATTTAAACAGTTTACAAAACAAAAGCCATTTCTACAAGTATTTTACTAGTCTTGGGCCATAAATTCCCAAAAAATACTTTATTCAACAACAATTAAGTATTAAAACAAGATATTTGTATGTAAAAACTACCTTTAAATATAGATTATCATGTCTGAGTATTGTTCTGTAATACGAACCAAAGACATAATACTGAGTAAATAGTATAGTATATTTTACAGACCTATATTATATGCATTATGCATCATCATCATAATATTAGTTATGTCCATTTGAGAAACTTCCATTAAAGTTTAAATTTTCTATTCTTTGTTAAGACACTTGACTGCCTCGGTGGCGTGGTGGTATTTAGGTACGACTATGGTCTGAGGTCTCAGGTTCTATCGACAGGTCAGGCAAAGTGATATTGGATTTTTCCATATCAGCCTAGAGTCTGGAATTTGTGCCCAATATTGCGATAAGCTTGCCCCCTATCACATCTGGGATGGAACTAAGCTCGGCGAAATGTGGGTGTTCTAGTTCGCTAGTGCGCCTCTGCCTACCCCTTCGGGGATACATGTGTGAGTTTATGTATGTTGTTAACACATCGGCTAAGACATTGTGAAAGACATGTACACTCTAATGTATAATACATGATACTATTGAGTCATCTGACATTTTCAATAATTTGTAATCAGTTTGAATTAATTGTCATTATTTAGGCCAATATTGTGTTTCGTTATCAGACAAATCAAGTTTTGGATTTGTTTTGTACCAAAGGTATTATTAAATTTGAAGGGCTGATTTTTCAACAGACATCTTTTATCTGGGGAATAATTAACTTGAATTGTATGTAATTGTGACATTTTGACAGATAATATATGAAACATCTGTTAAAGCAACAAAATTATCCTACTATTAAAACTCGTTTGAGTGGTTAAATAGTGACTGGCCACCGGTGGCCAAGATGTTTATGTAACATATACATGTGTTGCCTCCAACGGGTTAATGCTCTCAATTTGTTGATGTATACCTTTTTGTCACACTTGATGTTGGCAGAATGGTACCAAAGAACAATACCACCACATCTTATAATATTACTTTTTTTTTTGTACAGAAACTGGTACAAGTAAGATTGTAATATTACAGCTATACGACGTGGTAACCCCCCAGAGCTATATACCCAAAAATAAAAGTTAACTAGTTATTGTAAAATCAGGACTAAAGTAAGTACCTATTCTTGTAAATTATTGAGGTACAACTTTATTTACTGTTAGTGAATGACAATATGCAGATTTTAATTAATCATAATATTTTGTTTGAAATATTTCTTTCGGGTCTGGGTGTTGTGAGGCCGAAAGTCTCACGTATTTCCTGATATCCACGATAAGTCTCTTATTTTAGTGTGGGACTATGTGTGTGACTTTTGGGTATTATTTATTTACCTATATAAATAGCAGTGTCAGAATAGACAATGTGTTTTTGTCCATATCTACTGCACGCCACTGATTGTGTACAGTTGTATTGTGCAGCTATAAAAGCTATAAGAAGGTCACTGACTGCAGCAGTTGTCGCGCTATCGGTCGTTACAAGCTAATCGCACTTTTTGTTTGGCAGTTGCCATTTTCCCCCTTCGCCTCTTGCCTCTCGCCCCCTCGCCTCTCGGCACACAGTCTACGGAACTGGTTTTGTACAGCCAAGACCAGTTTGCGAAACGAATTGCCAACTAACGATTTTGTGACCATATTTTTTTAAGTTACTCCCACTTTTGTTTGTACTTTGTACCGTGATTAATAATGTTAATGAATGCTTTAGAAGCATTCACGAAATAAAGTTATGGTTGTTTTCATATACCTAGTAAGAATACTAAAAAGGTTTGTTATTGACCAGAATGAATGCAAATTAATGCATTTTGCATAAAACAGTATGTTAATGTTTGGACGATATGAATTGAGAATTTTTTTCGTTAGCAAATAATCGTTCAATTTGTTTGTTATTCATGGCCGAATAGCACGCTAATGACACTGGGTTTAGAAAGCTAAATATTAAATAATCCTTCATATAACAAGCGCTCATCAGTATCCCCTGAAAGTGGTGCAACAAGAGCATCATTAAAATTGCCTTTGCCTGACCCGGGATTGAACCGAGACCTCAGGACGGTAGTCGTACCGAAATACAACTACGCCACCGAGGCAGTTATTTTAACATTCCATATCACAATATCAGAATATGTTAGGATATTAAATCACCTAGATTAAGGCTTTAATAACTTTAGGTAGTAATAGAAGCTCTATCCAACAGACGAAAGGTCTGATAAAAAAGAATAAACGAACTATACAAATGCCTCGGTGGCGTGGTTGTATTTCGGTACGACTACCGTCCTGAGGTCTCGGGTTCGATCCCCGGGTCGGGCAAAGTGATATTGGATCTTTCCATATCAGCTTGGAGTCTGGAATTTGTGCCCGATATGGCGATAGGCTCGCCCCCTATCACGTCTGGGACAGAACTAAGCTCGGCGAAATGTGGGTGTACTTGTTCGCTAGTGCACCTCTGCCTACCTCTTCGGGGATACAGGCGTGAGCTTATGTTATAATGCCTCTTTTTGCTTGCTGCAGAATATGGGACGTCACCACTTCAATCCATACATTAACCGCTAATATCGGTTCGGAAAAAGTCATTTAAATAATTCTGTTTCTATTTTCCGTATGGATGAATAATGAATTCTGTGTATTCAGGATTTCAGCATTTACCTGTTAATTAACCATTCTTTTGTTTAAGTCGTAGAATATATTATGATGTACGTAATTAAAAGGGTTTTACCTAAATACATACGTATTATAATTAGCATCGTTAGATAATATGGCATGCGTCGATTTAGGGCATTGTATCGGCCATAATGACTTAGGCGTCAGTCGTCCCCGTTTAGTATTTACGTGTTTACTTGTTTCCTGGTAGTTTTCCATTGTATTATATAACGTGAGCTTTATAAACTATAATGCTGTATTGTATGATAGTTATAGACTTACCCCTTTATTCATAATAACTTAGTAGAGCGTAATAAGACCGCAATAGTACACTTCATAAAAATCGTATTCATAATCGTTCAATAGCGTTAAAACATTCCAACGTTCGATAGTGAAAACATGGCCGATTCCGATCAGCTGTTTCAAGTTTGATGTTCTGTTTTAATGATATTAATTTTGTTATAGTCTAGGACCCCATCTAAGATTGATACATATTTTTTATTAATTGTTTGGGAACAATTAATAAAAAATATATAGCCAAGACTTTCTATCTGTTTCGAAGCTAGCCAGAGATAAAAATAATATTTTTTTCTGTAACCAGCGACATTGTATTCGATAAGCATTATTATATTATATTAGTTATTATATTATTATATATTAGTTCTCTTTTTGCTAAACTAGGCAAAAGTAGGGTTATGCTTTCGATAAGACCAAGATTTCATTATGAATAAGGGGGTAATTAGGTAAATTAGTAATTATGAAAATACGCATACAATTACGTAATCTACTCCTTTATTAAGTTACACTATTAATTGCTTTGTGTTAAAATAGAATTATCATATTAATACAGCATACACACATTCATGCCTTCATTTCATAAAAATTATGAACCATTGCCTGATTAATGGCGACTTGCAGCATTTGGATAATATCTCGATTGGATTTAAATACTAATTAAAGTACATTTAAGCCCAGATTTGATACAAACAAATACAGTTTTCATAATTGATCTACATTTTATAATACAATTTTATGATCTCGCCATGTATCTGGATCTCCCTCTGCTTCGGGCGCGGCGCGGTCTACAGATATTTGATTTGATTTGATTTGATAATGTAAAGTGGGACATTACACGTCCAATAACACATAATGTATCGAATTGAGGATGTCCAGGAGATATTTATTGTCATTAATAGCTAGTTAGTAATAAAACGTTACAGTAAAACTTATGAGAACAACATGTATCTTGAACTCAACGAACGCTTGTTTATAAACTAAGTAATTAACAAATTAAACTGTAAGACTATTATGTGTTACAAAAGATTTCGGCTGTTATAAAATGAAAATAACGTTTAAAAACCCGTTCGCGAGTAAAAGGCCCGAGTGGATCCTAAACCGGATGTGCAACTTCTTTCTAATGTGTTTTCCTACGAATCATCACATAAAAGTAACGTTAGATAATTTCGGCGATTAGACCGGTCGCGGTTTATCGTGTGTTTTCTGATATTACAAAAGCTAAGTATCGGAAATTGCCTGGGGTCAGTTAGTTGCGGCTAGTTTAAGTGAAATTCAACATTTCAACGATGCAATGGTTCGCGTTCGCCGGCTGGCGTTTGAGTAAATGAAAGGAATCGTTTAGCGGTCGCCAGCGGTTATTCGCAATTTCTCCGCGCGTCGTCGCCCGGGGCGCCTCGTTTCCCGGGAGTCGGTCGCGGCGCACCGCTCAGCGCGGCTCCACTCGCAGAGATAGCAGTTTTTGCTCGTCCGGCGACGCCGGCGCTGCGCTGGCGAGATGTAATCTTGGACTTTCTACAGCTGAGCGGTCGCCGAAGCGGTTTCACTTTCATGCGGCGGCGGAATGCGGCCGGACCTCCGACCCGCGCGCCCTGTCACCGGCGCCTTACCTCCGCCCTGCGGCCTGCCGTCATCGCCCTTGCGACATGCGCGACATGTTTATTGGAATCGAGGGCCGACTCATCGACCCAACAATGGGGCATCGACAGTCGAGTCCGTCGCTCGGCAGCGGGTTTATTTAGATTGGGAACTGACATGAC
This sequence comes from Clanis bilineata, assembly GCA_036417725.1. NCBI lineage: Eukaryota > Metazoa > Arthropoda > Insecta > Lepidoptera > Sphingidae > Clanis > Clanis bilineata. The sequence goes on along the minus strand of CM071146.1, from coordinate 3,332,288 downwards.
AGCGGCCCGAATAGCGTGGTGGATGCCGGCGCAGCAGTGTTGGCGGGCAGGTTATCCGCGCTAATATCTTATTCGTGTCATTAGTGCGAAATGCCAGCCGCTTGGCACCCGCGGCGCCGGCCCCAGCGTTCCCTCGCGGCCGATGCACCGTTGGGCCGCACCGGCTAAATTCGGGACAGTTGCATCACGCATCACTTTCGGTTTCGTTTGTCACGCGACTATTTTAGATCGAGTGTCGATTATTAGAACGCCGTTTTTAGCGGTGGCTGCCCATTGCCTGAGCGGGCCGCGTTGGGCCGGTGACTAATCCCCGAAGCGCTCAGGAAGTCGCTTTAATTATTTTACTAAGAGCGTAGCCGTTTCTCGCACGAATGTGACAGGCGCGGTTGATAAAGGTAAAAGGATGTCATGAGCTGTTGTGTTGAACTTTGGATGGCGAGTTAGCGCTGCTGTAAAGTTTACTGAACGAAACCTCATCCTCATGCACTTGTGCGAACGAGGTCATGGGGTCCTTCACCACGGCAACGTCAACTACCTATTATAAAAAAAATTGCGCTGGTGACCCGATTATTGTGTTCGCCTTCCTGCCTTCAGTATTTATGCTTCGAGTGTTAAGACCAAGGTTATGTTTACCTGAATATAGAGGTGTAAAAATGATGGTTATCAATTACCACCGAATTATTGTGGAATACTTCACCTGCGCCGGGAGCGGCTCGTGCGGGCGGCCCATTGCGCAAGCTGGGTGACAGCACAAGGCACGTGGGCGGCCGTCGCCCCGATCGAGAACAATCGACTGTTCATTCAAATCAGGCTGAGGAATGCGCGCTTTTGATATCGTTACAAAACCGTGTGTAACGGTGGCGGGTGGGCCAATGTCAACACGGCTCCCGTGCTGATTCTAGATTGTGCGTATGGTAATGAGCGTGGCTACTGCCTACCGCCAGCATACAATCTTTATCTTTATTTAAACAGTCACACACATAATCCTGACCTCACATTAGGAGTAACCTGTATCGTGGGTATCAGAATCTACGAAAGACTTTCGGTATCACAACACCCAGACCCGAAACAAATATTTATGGGCCACACAGACATTTGTCTCGGTGCGGGAATCGAAACCGCGACCTCACGTTTCACAGCCGGCTACTCGCCCGCTGCGCCACGGAGGCTGTCACCACGTCACAATAATCACCACGCATTCGTGTAGGTGACTAGATTTTCCGACGCTCGCCTCGCCCTATGGCTGTACGGCTCGCTCGCGCTGCACAGCGAAAGTCTCGCCGACCTTCTGCATCTAGATATGGGCGGCAATGCCTATCTAGGATCTCTAGACACCTGATACCGCGGCCGACTCCGCAGTCGGCACGCAGACATACATTATACACTCAGTCGACATCTCGAATGAATCTACCGATGACTAATTATAGTTTGATTCTCGGCTCATTACTCAATATGCGCAGCTCCGTTGACAACTAATTCGTATTTATTACCTGAGTGCGAAAGGTGAAGGCGACATCAGGCATGTACGGACGATGCGTTGTACGTAAATACTTCTCGGAATCAGTCGGATTGATCGCATGCCTGCCGAGATTATTCCCGAGATGTGATCGGGGAGCGACGCGACGCTCCGCCGTTGTCCTGTCTATCGTTGACAATATTTTTAGTCCTAACTATCTCGGAGTGCTCGTGCGATTGCATCTCTTATCAGCCGTGTGTCACCCGCTAATTTTAGAATACGATCAGATGGAATGTCGAGTAGTCGGTGCTTTCGTACCGCCACGTCGTCGATCTGTCCTATCTCAGGCTGCGAGCGAGGAATGCGAATGATTATCTGCTTGTGTGTAAAAATTCCCGGTCGCGCAGAAAATATGATGTTGCCGATGTTTACATTACACATAGATGGCCCACTGAGCCGATTAGCGCGCCTCCGCCCTCCCGCCTGAATCAGACGTTCGCGTGAATCACAAACCCGCGAGAGTAACAATGATGTAACGATACACGGGCTTTCCCAAGCTCACAAATTCGGACGACCTTAAAACCAGATTGCAATGTTTGCATATTGAAGTGAGCGATTTGTGTCAGCGAATGTAGAATTTCGAATGCGTTCGTCGTATTCGTATGAATAAGTGGCCGCGGCCGGTGCGGCGCCGACTCGATAATACCTCTACAGGTCGCTATCGGTATTGATAAAGGCGCTAAATAATCTCGAAACTTGGTTAATGTATCGGCGATTTCTCTTTTCGTGACTCGCACATATTGCGACGAGTGCGCTTATCGGCGTTTGTTATCTTGCGTTGCGAATTTGCGTCGGTGCAGCGCGTCGGCTAGAGGCGCGAGAGGCCCGAGAGGCGTGGAGGGTGGTGCGCTCGGCCGCGGCCGGACTAATATTGACGCGAGCCGAGTACAATGTTTGCACGGTTGATGGATGCGGACCGCGCCGCCGAGATTCTGTGCGCGCTCCCTCCCATAACCTTGGTGCGAGTTCAGTGACTCGGCCACGGCACGCATCTCGCCCGTCTTTAATTGTACGCTTCCGGAGTATTTCCATCCGGGACCCGCGGTGGCGCGCAGGCGCGGAGGTGCGGAGGCGCGGTGGAACGGTGGCGGGCGTCACGTTCCTTTGCATCCTTTTCGGTATCATAAATAAACATGACTCGTAAGTCGAACGAAAATAGTGTAAGTGCGTTGTAATGTTGTAGCGTGTAAAATTTAATCACGTCGTTGTCTAATTTTCAGCTAATACGCCCGTCTCGGTTGATGGATCCGCCGAGCGGCCGGTATTGGCCGTAAAGGGCGCTGTTATTCCTACATTCCGTGAGGATTTATGGCGCGTCGACCGGCGCTGCGTAAATATAATTAGAGAGGCTATTTATCAGCTCGGCGGAAGGGCGCTCCGTATCGCGGCAGTAAATCTCACGAGCCTCTGACGTCTCAATCCGGCGAAGAATTGGAATGTCATAGTAATCGCGAAGTTGGCCCGGGCGGGCATAGGCCGCGCCATACGTTACAATCATCCAGGATTGCCGCGCTCGCGCCGCGTATTGCTGTTTAGGATTAGATGACTACGGCGGCTGTGTGTTCCACATACCACCGTAAGAGCATCCCATGCTCGTTTGTGTGCTACGTGCGAAGTACAAGGCTGCGCGTGCGCACACCGCCCTCGGTAATTGGACCCGTCCACACTGCACTCGCTTACTTCTGCTACCAACGCATAACGTGGTCGACAAATATGCAACGGTAAGATATTTATCGGATATCAGCCATGCGCTATTTAAATCTTACTCTCTTTATGGTTAGCATAAGAGATCTGAACGATACTGTTATTGTTAACTAAGGGAGAAAACCTTTGTTCATAAGTTAAGATCAGTCAAGTTTACATTATTGATAATATAGATGGCATGATCTAAGCATCTAAAGATTCAAGGATATAAGTTCATTGTACACATTGAAATCACGAACAGACCATAGTCATGCGGAATGGGAGTGTTGAGCGGTGTGACTAATGAATGCACGCGAGTTCCCTCGCGACCGTCGGGCGGGGTGGTCAGGCGCGGGATTAGCATAAACCGTGCAATTCAGCAACGCCCCCCCGACGTGCCCTAAGAACAGCGCAGACTGCATCGGAATGTCGCCTGAAGAGGAAAATCGGATGAGGAAATTGAGTGGTAGAGCCACGCTGTAAAGAGTAACGTCTAGTAGTACGAATGGGCCGGCTCGACCGGTTTGATACCACTGTCTCACAGAAAACCTACGTAAAGTGGCAGTTTGCTGTCGCCCGTGCCCGCACATTTCCGGTGGCCCATTTTCCTTCCTCCCTTTCCATTCTCTCCTTTTAGGTTGGCAACGCACCCATGATTCTTTTTGTATCTTGGGTGTCTATGGGCGGTGGAGATCACTTACCATCAGGTGACCCACCTTATCGTTTGCTAGTTTCTGCCATAGAAAAATAATGTCAAGTCGACACATTCGGCCAAGTGTGACTCTACTACGTAGGTCTTCTTCTACGTCGGTTTCTCAATTTTGAATATCGCGACCACATACAATCCATCGCCAACCTGAACGGCATTGGGAAATTGAACTGCTCGATGGATGCTAACTCCAGCAACCTTTTTTATGGCATCTGACAGTCTCAATGAAATACAAACAGCACCCTCTAGGTGCTCAACTCGTCGTAGTATTGAGTTTCCCCAAATTATGGCTAGGAGATTGTATAATGTGTCCGAACCAACCCGCATTAGGCCAGCATGGTATACTAAGGCCTAACCCCTCTCATTAGTGGAGGAGGCCCGTGCCCAGCAGTGGGACAGAAATATTACAGGGGTAATATTATATACTTACGAGGAACTTACAATAATCACAAGTTTAACAACTTAACTGACCGACTCTCAATTAACCGATCGTGACCAAATTTATATGGGACCACCCTTGAAATAAGCTCTATCGAACACAAAAAATAATTTTGAAAATCGGTCCACATTTGGCGGAGATATCGAGTAACATACATTTAAAAAAACCGACGAATTGAGGTCCTCCTCCTTTTGTGGAAGTCGGCCGAAAAAAAATTGGATGTTAGCATAACAGGATTATTCCCTTAATTTTAGCCGAATAAACATAACCGAAACTATCACGCGGCGCACATTTCGCTCGCAAATATTATGATTGTGTGAGATAACACCAGATTGTATAATTTGGGCCGCGCTCGGAGCGAATTGCGACTTCCTTCTGAACATTGTGCCGTGTTTCCTCTGACACAGATATGTCATTGTTGACATTTGAATGCATACTGTTTGGAAAGTTTTCTGCAATATTTTTTTCATTATCAAGAATTTTATATTGTAAAGGCCTTTGTTCGTGATGAAAATATCTGGTTGAATGGTTCTAATGTAAATCTGGAAAATTTATCTGTGTTATACAAATGCTTACGTGACATGGCATTGAATTATTAAAAAAAACTTGTTCAAGCGCTTATTCATGCAATAGCCATAGCGACATAGGCTAAGATCTATAGAGCGAACTCCGACGAAGTTTAAGTCAAAGAAACAAACTCATGACTTTTGTTGCACGTCGTTTATCAATATTTTTGCTTTTTTTATTTCTCAAGATGTCTGACTAGCTATTTTTTTGAGTAATGGATTTATTAAACACTGTCGTTGGCAAAATCATCAAACGTTGATGGAGGCCATATTTTTTAAATAAAGAAGAAGAACAAACTCAGTGAAGATTTTGACTTAATACGAGTATTTTTTTTACAAGAAAAGCTTTACTAGTCAGTCTATTTTTCTTGTAAAAAATGACTTAGGCTAAGTCAAGTTCGATTTAACAATTCCAAATCCACACTGAGTTTGTTACTTAGACTTAGTCGAAGTTCTCTCTATAGTTCCCACCCATAATGTTATAGCGTGTTATTCGTTCTAAAATGATCTAAATATGTATACAAAATAGCTACTTATAAACGTTTATGAACGAAATGGAAGAATTTCATCAGTAAAATGAAATCTTAATGTATCATTATTTACGAGTGACCTCTGTGGAGTCTTATTGCGGAGTCCATAAATATAAATTTCCTTTGTCGTGTGATATGCGAAGAACATGAATATGTAATGGGACACACACCACAACCGTGACCTCTGATTTGGCCTTACCCTGTGGCCATTGTGATTTCTAGCTGTTATAAAGCTTAAGTTAAAGATAGGTTTGGTTTGTTTCGATTAAAACATTAATCATGGATGAGAAATTCCTTAGTTTCGGATAATACTCGATACAATTTGATTTTTTTGGTGTTTTACATATGTACATAAGCTCACGTCTGTATCTCTAAAAGGGTAGGCAGAGGCGCACTAGCGAACTAGAACACCCACATTTCGCCGAGATTAGTTCAGTCCCGTATGTGATAGGGGGCGAGCCTTTCGCATATCGGGCACAAATTCCAGATTCCGGGCTGATTTGGAAAAATCCAATATCACTTTGCCCGACCCGGGCTCGAACCCGAAACCTCACCACGGAAGTCGTACTGAAATACAACCACGCCACCGAAGCAGCCAAGTTGGTCTTTTATTGGCTTAAAAAGGCAGATGAGTAGGCGTCCTGTCTAATGGTAAGTGGTTATGGTTACCATCGCTGTCAGGAGGTCGTATTTGGCTCTCCGGAAGTTCTGATTACGGGGTAGGGAGATAGTGGAAAAAACTATTCAACTGAACAGCTAATGTGCCTCGAGTCGATTGTTATACCTTTTAGGGCGACTTGCGGGACTTAGATAAATCTCGATTTACCCTAAATCTCAATTTAAATATAGGAATGAGCTGTAGGATAAATCGAGTTTAGATGTAACTAGATTAGTAATAGCGCTGCAAGTGATTCTTGCGTAAGATTATAAATAAAGCATGAATTATTGTTCGTATCTCAACTATGACATAATAATAACCCTTTTGTCTCGGGATACATGTAAGGTCACCTTTTTGCGCGCATCTATAAATCTATACACCTCAAACATCATTTATTCTAGACGACAGCTTCGAAAAAACACAATCGCCATGTTGCCGCGGTGACGCCATCGACAGCCGATCTAACGTTTATCCTCGCTGCCAGTGACTCACGTTGCCAGGAGGGTGATTTTAATATTTCCATATTTACATAAACTCACGCCTGTATCTCAAAGGGGGTAAGCAGAGGCGGGCCAGAGATCTAGAACACCCACATTTCGCCCAGGTTATTTTGGCTTCAGATGTGATAGGGGACGAGCCTATCGCCATATCGCTGATACAGAATAGAAAAACCCAATATGACGCTACCCGGGGATCGATTCCCAGACCTCAGAACGGTAGTCGTACCGCGCACGCAATACAACTACACCGCCAAGGCAGTATTTCCATTTAATTAACATTTCCCACATGACTAATACGTCGGACCTTTTTTTCCATTTCTTTGTCCCGGAGACGGCTAGGCGACCGCGTGCCGGCAACAGCGGGACATTGGCGATGATTCATTAACACTACGGTTCAACGTCCCATCAACTGGAAACCTCATGGGACGTTGTTAAGTCTAAAAAGTCTATTAGTGATGGCGGTCCAATGGTGAATTGCAACCCCGCTCGACGTCACTCATGGTAGGCTTTTTGTCACCCAAGCCAACTTGTCGCCTTCCTCGTCGGCCGCTTTGATTAACGACCGTAACTCGATCCCGTGTGTTTTCGGTGTCACCTACCGTTCGGCCCACGTGAATAGATTAATTCCACGCCGCGTACGCCCACGTCCGAGTCTCGCGTGGACTCTAAATAACAGATTAACCATGTCGGCTCCGTGTAAATCACTTTCATACAAAAAACTTAATCGACTCCCATTATGAGATCCATTATTCGCGAGCTAATTTTCGTATATGGCAGCAAATTGTGATATTAATGTACGGTCCGGAATTGTTTCGTTTGGTATTGATGTAATGGTAAACGAGCGGAAATTGCGTTTAATGCACCTATGGTTCGGTGACCTATGATTGAGGCAAACGGCGAAACGCCTCGGTGACGAGCTGTCATTTGAGAAATCAACATCGTTAGGGTTCTTCGGCTTATGGCTTTGTGCAACTGTGGCCATAGTTGAGATTCCGCGTGGACAAATTTGCGGGTCAACATCCAGTCAATGTGCAAGATCAAACAACCGGTGTAGTGCGGAGTACGGATACAAGCTCACCAAATGTGCGCCTTTAGTGTTCTCGCACAATGATCACGCATCCCGCTCGCACGCATTGCCAATGCGTACATTGCGTCCTCCTCACGCGTCAGTTTGTTCGATTTTGGGCGATGACAAAGCGTCACTTTCTACGGTGCGCACGCGCAGCAGCAAATGAAGTGTGTCGCGTACGCAGACAGCTGCGCGATAGACTCTGCTCTAATGTACACCGGAAACCATCAATTTAGATAGTGCGCCGGATTGCCGCAGCTTCTGCTCGTAGGACGCGACCGTTGCGCGGAGGAAGCTGTGATTTATCACCTTCATTGTTTTGTGGCCGAGATCTCTCGCCGCACCATCCTCATTTCATTAAACACCATCTCGTTATTCACTTGAACGTTGCGACACGATCTGATGCAAACAGCGTAATAACATGCTATTTCCGATAAGCTACATTTAGGATTACGGTGACGACTGATGGCTTCATTTCATTCACTGATCCTGTCTCAATCCGCATGTACCCTAATAGTATTCGCATAACATCTGTCAAGTTGTTCCCCCAACGAAATCCATTTCGTGACCAACCCTCGCGATTTGTCTCTATTAGGAGCGTTGGAGCGGTTCGAAGTTATTGCAGCTGGTTTATTGCCCGCACTAAACTTGATTACTGCCGTGTGTTTTCGAATGTCGACTAATCTATAGTATACCGGAGCAGTTCCCACGCTCACATGTTTACTCGGAATCAAATACTGCTTCTTCGTGACGGAGCGAGTATTCAAATTCGCGTTGCGCCGAACACGGCAGTGGCCAATTTGATGTGCCATTGAGTATTGAGCTAGTACCGGTAAACATCGGCCGTGAGAAAACCGGGGTTTGTTCAAGTCGGAATCGGAATCCCGAGTAAGATTGGTTTAAAGTGGTCGATCGTAAAACCGCAAGAGATTGCTGCAAATAAAAACGTATTACAACACAGACATGAGAACAGTACGAGGAAGATTGTTTTACAGCGGCGCGGTATCGATCGAGCTGCGAGGCTGTATCAGCAATCAGCATTCAGATCCGTGGAACAGTGTCGTTGTCGACCACTTTCTCGCGTCCGAGCGAGCGGAGCACCGCGCTTGTATTGTTTATGAAAAGCGGGTCATAAGAAAGCGATAGAGGGGCGAGTACCGCCGGTCACTCGCTGATATCTCCCGCCGTGAGGTCACGGCCGCCACGCTAAAATATACCGAACACAAACGTACCGCGGGCATCCCTTAATGGAGCCGTTTTTATCGGCCCGATGTTATTGTAACAACGGCTTTTTGTGCCGATCCGTGAACGGCCGATAAATTGTGGGCGATTTCTCTTTTTGCTCATTTTTCTGTCGCTAATTGGTTCTGTGTTTATTGTTGTGGAATTTTTATGTTGACCACTTTCAAAATGAGAAGCTGTGGGCAGTCGGCTCTGTTGGTTGTTCGCGTGAATATTCATTCGGTGGGATCGTGTTTTGCGTGTGTCGGTAGAGCGTCGCAAGTTGCAACTCGCAGCCCGCAGCGCCGTGTGGCGAATCAGGAATGCGCTCGTGGATCATGCACACCGGATTGTCGCTGTCGCGTCGTGTCGCAGTGTCGGCCGGTGTCGCACGATCGCATTACATGTCGGACGTCGTCGGGTGCTGTCGGCTCTCGCAGACAATACTCGGACTTTATTGCTTATTCCCATGCAATTCAATTAGCTTTATTCCATCACCTTCACAAGAATATACATCATGGTGATTTAATAACCGACTCGCACTCGCGTAGTTAAGTTGCGTGCGCAATACGACAACCTGAGTTCTTGGGTTTGATTCCCGGGTTGGGCTAGGTGGTATTGGATTTTTCTATTCATTATGGGCCCGCATTGTAGAATCTGTACCCGATATGGACATGGGCTCGCCATCACATCTGAGACGGAAATTACCTCGGCGAAATATGGTTGTTCTAATTCTCTGGTTCGCCTCTGCCTACCTTTCTTTCTACCTGCCATTCTTTCTTTCTTTCTGCATGGCGTTATTTCGGCCTTCTGCTAGGGTCCGCCTTTCTACTTAAACGCTTCCACTTCGCCCGGTCTTGAGCATCCTCCCTAGTGAGGCTATTGGCATTATTATTATTTCTACCTGCCATTATCCCAACTTAATATGGGGTCGGCGAAGCACACTTTTTCAAGCATGTTGCAGAAATGATTTGGAATAGTATTTACGACCGGTTGCTTGCCTGACGTCAACCCCCAATGATATGCATGATTCTTTGTATGTATATCTAATAATAACAGGACAAAGTGTGCATGTAAATCGTTCAACAACTAGCGCGTTATGGGATGTCGCCTGTTGTGAGACTCCAGCCCCCAGGCGATGGATAGCGGTGCTTGGGCTGGCTGCTCATATATCAGATTGACCTGTGGTGCCTGTGCAGTATGGACGAGAAATTTAATGATAATTTATAACTGACCTCTTTACGTTAAATGTAAGGGGTATATTCATTATTCATAGCTAAATCGTTTATGAAAATATATCGAGCTACAAGCAAAAAAGAGAAAATAGAAAGAAATGATTCGTTTTCATAATTATGTGAATTTTGTTATGTAAATTGGAACGAATTACACATAACATAAGCTCACGCCTGTATCCCCGAAGGGGCAGGCAGAGGCGCACTAGCGAACTAGAACACCCACATTTCGCCGAGCTTAGAGGATGGAACGAATTAGCCATTGAATAATACATTTGATTAATTGCAAATTTTTAATAGCCGTATATTTTTTATCAGGAGAATAATTTTGCGTTTTAACAGTTAACCTACGAAATATTTGTCAGAACAAAATTGACGCTCTCATAAAAAAATCTGACTATTTCAAAACCGCCCTAAAGTTAACTAACACAATGTACGTTTTTGATAGGTTCCTATATGCTTTGTCTTTCCCACACACACATAGAAAAGAATCCTAGTCATTATACATCACAAATAAAACACACACCATTCTAGAGTGGCAAAAAAATATTGAAACACACACCACAACAACTGAAAAAGGACAAAAGTTAATGGCAACGTTTTTAACTGCAATTAGAGCGAGATAATGTTTTTTACCCGCGCCCGATGGTAAACTCTGTGCCATATTTATAACACTTGCGTTTAATTAATTCGTGTTAACATTTCTCGGCTAATTGCGAGTAGGGTTGCCAGCTGCTGGACGTCCCGATAACACTGGAATTTACTATGCATTTTGTACGCTAGTTGGTCCGAAATAGGTCGGCGTTTTTCGTCTTTATCTCAATTATTTGTATCTTTATGACTTTATTGTGCAATTGAAGGCTCAAACTCCGGATTTTGGGAATATGATCTGCCAACCCTAATTTTAACTATTAACACAGTTTGTTTGTTCTTAGGTTAAATTGAACAAAATCGTAGAGATTTTAAGTTTCTCCATAATTTTGTTGCTTGCTCTAAGTCTTTTGTGGTTTTGTTCAATTTATATGAGATTGTAAACCCCATGGGTCACCACTTAAACACTTTTGTCTCTTTCACTCTTTCTCTCAACTAAATAGAAAGTTGTCTTTTTCAGAAAATAAATCTACTTGATACTAATTTTATCAATGTACAATTTTGGCTTATGATTCCTTTCATGGGATAACCCATTATAAATCCATTAGAATAGCAATAAAACGAAATATACCGCATTTAATATATCTTAAAAAGTTATATACACTTATTCATGAACAATAATAATTTATGCCTCATTATAAATTACAATAAAGTGTAACAGCACACCATAAACGATAAATTAATACGCCATAGAGATCACGTTTCCTTTGTGACAATGATTAAATAAGTAATATAGCTAATTAAACGGCTATAAAGCGTGCTAAAATATGTTAGTATGGTTTAATAGAGACCATGTTTTAACCGACGTGGGCTGAGATATCGCCCACACGTCTATCGAAGTGTGAAAACATTAGACTTTTTGTTGTGTATAAAAAGTACACAAAACAACATCATACATTCGACGTCGTCAACACACTTTTAAGGGTGTTGCAGGATGGATCCAATTCCGCGCAATTAGTATTGAAAAACTACTTAGGCTACGGACACGAACTCAGCGGGAGCGGAGCGACGCGGCAACGTATTGCTAGACCGGTCGTCGCGCCGCTCACCGCACCGCTCACCGCGCCGCATCGCTGCCTTCGAGGCCAGTTACATTTAAATCTACGCATTGAAACGCGCCGCCGCCTCCACTGCTTTGCTCCCGCTGAGTTCGTGTCCGCAGCCTTACGACTTGCGATTTGAATCTAGAGCCCACAACACAGTCCACAATCTACATACGCTGCCAGCAGACCAAGAAGGCAACATATTATTCATTATAATATACATACATGTAAATATACATTACATGTCACGCCTGTGTCGCAGACGGGGTGAGAGCACTAATGAAATAGTACACCCACATATCGCCGAGCTCATTTCCGTCCCAGATGTGATCGGGCACAAATTCCAGACTCCGGGCTAATATAGAAAATTCAATATCACTTTGTCCGACCACAGCAGGACTTTTGTAAACCAATACAATTTTGTCGGCGCTATCAAATCGAGTCCTTGTCTCCACATTTGCGTAATCAAATCAGCTCTGTTCATTAGGATTAGTGGCAAATTCAGGTCTTCGTTGGAGGTTGAATCTCATTATACCGTCGGGAATGGAGCCAAGTTCGATGCTTTGCGGAGGCATTTAGTACCGTTCCCCGTCACCGCGACGAATAGAAATGCGACTGTAATCTTACGTAAACTGCATGACCAACACCTAGAATAAATAATGTGTTTATTAAGCAAATAAAATATTCTAAACGGGTCTTGGTTATTATCCCAGATTAAGCTCTTAGATTCTCTGGAGAGAAATCTGGAGATTAGAAATGTTTATGAGGGATGGTAGTTTCTTTTTCATGGTATCAGCTCTAGTTAGGCGACTAGTAATCCTATGTATTTCAAAGGAATTACTTCCACTGTTCACATTGTCATCTGCCTAGAGACATATGAACGAGCGGTGTAGCTGATCTTGGGAGACACTGTAACTGTGGGCTGTGATTGTCTGTATAATATTATTATTATTATCTGTATCACAAATCAAATTCTTACATGTCAATGATATATTTAAAAAATAAAAATTACGTTTCGCGACTATCCCTAAAAATAAATGCCAAATCAACGGATATTTTTTTAAAGTATAAGATTCTCTTAATCATTTAAAATTTATCTGATAATTTTAAAAACTTTAAATATATTTTTAGTGTTACCGGAATTTTGAAAACAACTAAAAAGCGCAATAAACGCACCTAATCTGGGTTTTTTTTCTGCTTATCCAGCTTACATTTACGGTGTTAACAAAATTATATGGAAGTATTATTACTTCAATCCTTTTACATTAGACTAAGGTCTCTCCATAAAAAGATCAAGTATTACATTGTTGCTGAATAAAATCAGAGCGGACAAGAAAAAATGCATAAACAAACAACAAACAAGTTATTTATTCACGACCCTGAGGAGTTATTTTAGCAATTCGACATTTATTCCGTTCTCGTTGCACACACGGAACACGACTTCCATATACGAAGACAGGAAAGGTTTATTGTATATTTGCATACGAGTGCAGGTTGATAATCTCATTTGTGACCACACGCAGGCAAAAATCTACACTCAGGTTTAGATACATTGTAGACAAACACACACACACACACACGGTTTAGGATACATACATAAACTCACACCTGTCTACTGTGTAGGACGTTGGAGCATCAAGTGCTTCGGTTCAAGTACACCTCTTTCGTGATCCACAATTAGTCAAATGAGGAATTTTCGTAACCGACGAGCGTGTATGAAAAGGCTCGTCGGTTACGAAGAACTCTTTATTTGGCCTTTTTTTAACCCGTTGGAGGCGGCACATATATAATTATGTTACATAAGCATCTCGGCCCCCGGTGGCTGAGCCGTCCGTCACTATTTAAGAGATCGACGAGTTTAAAATAAAGGACTCCAAAATGGACTTTTTTTTTTTATAGCAGAGACTGGCAAACGAACAGATGAGTCACCTGATGGTAAGTGATCTCCACCGCCCATAGACATCCAAGACACAATAAGAATCATGGGTGCGTTGCCAACCTAAAAAGAGGACATGGAAGGGGAGGGAATAGGGATTGGGAAAGAGGGAGGGGGGAATGGGCCACCGGAAATCTGACCACCGGGAATCATGGACTTTGCATGAATTAAAATCAATATTAAAACACAATGATAATTGCTTAATAATAACCAGGCGTCAATAATATTATTGTTCGTTGATAAATATTGATTACCATATGTGTAACAAGATGTTTGTTTTTATGACGAATATAACAAATGACATACATACATAAACTCACGCCTGTTTCCCGTTGGGGTAGGCAGAGACTAAGGAGCGCCAATTACTTCGGTTCAAACACACCTCTTTCGCTTCTTCTACAGTCATCAGTCTTTTCATGCACGCTCGTCGGTTACGAGAACTCCTTATTTGGCCCTTTTTCAGGAAATCGCCAATTTGGTCCTTAAAGGTACGTCTAGGACGTCCACGGCCGACACTACCATTCACTTCCGCTACATAAATTTCTTTTGTCACTCTGCTTTCATCCATCCTTTCAATGTGGCCAAACCACTGAAGCATTCCTTTCTCAATCCTCGTCACTACATCTTCCTTCAATCCAACTTTCTCTCTTATGCTGTTATTCCTCACTCTATCATTCAACTTCAGCCCACACATGCTTCTTAACGATCGCATCTCCACCGCATTTATCTTACTTGCATGCTTCCTCTGCCACACCCAAGATTCACTTCCATACATTAGTGTTGGCGCCAGAACTCCTCGATGGATGGCTAACCGTGCGTCATTTGTTATATTTTTGTTAGCCATTATTGAATATAAGGCGCCATTAACACTGTTACCCATCCTTACTCGTCTTTCAATATCTTCTTCACACTTTCCGTCCCGAGTGAATATACACCCTAAATACACAAATTCATTCACTTGTTCCACTTTTTCCTCTCCTATCAATATGTTGCACTCGGTTCTTGATTCATCCCTTTCCAGAACCATTACTTTCGTCTTTTTTACATTTACTTTCATACCTTTCCTTTCAAATGCCTCATTCATAGTAGAGACCATTTGTTGTAACTCGCACGGCGACGATGCAAGCAGTACTTGATCGTCGGCGTACAAGAGACACTTAAACAGTGACTCTCCCATTCTTAATCCGCAATTAGACTCTTTCAAATTGGTCAAACAACTATCCATGAATAGGTTGAAGAGCCACGAAGATGCTACACAACCCTGTCTGACACCGCGTTCGATGTCAAACCAGTCCGTGCATGCCCCATTAACTCTAACGCAGGCACTCGAGCCCTTATATAAGGACTTGAGTGCCCGAATCAGATCCCTCTCCACCCCATACATGGATAAGGTTGCCCACAGTTCATCCCTCACCACTCGATCATAAGCCTTTTCCAGATCGATGAAGGCGCAGAAAACCTTCTGATGCTTCGCCAAGGTTTTCTCAGCTATGCATCTTAAGGAAAAGACTTGATCTGTGCATCCCATTCCCTTTCTGAAACCCGCTTGCACATCCCAAATTTTCGTCTCGCTTACATGAATCACTCTTTCAATCAATATCTTAGCATATATTTTACCTACTACGCTAAGGAGGCTGATACCTCGATAGTTTTTGCACTCCTGCTGCGATCCTTTCCTCTTAAACAGGGGCACAATGACGGCCTTGCACCAATCACTCGGTACACAACCGGTTCGCCAGCATTTATCAAAGAGAAGGCACAGCAGGTGCACAATGAGGTCTCCTCCTCCCTTTAGCATTTCAGCCGAAATCCTATCATACCCTGCAGCCTTTCCCACTCTCGTATTCTTTATAGCCTTTTGTATCTCATCCATCCATTCATCTATACTAATTCCATCTTCACATTTTATCTCTTCATTCATATCTTCATGCGTATCATTACCTGTCACTTCTTCACACTCAAATATGCTTTTAAAATAATCCTTCCATTCATTCAATTCTTCACTTTGTTCTCTCAGTATCCTACCATTCTTATCTCTTATAATGCTGACTTGAGACTCTCCTACTTTACCTCGAGCCTTTCGGACCGATATATAACAAATGATATCGTAATAATCCATTTTTAAAACGCACTTTCGTTTCATTTCTAAAGGTCTATTTTTCTTCGCAGTTACATAATTGTTTCCTCACACAGTTTATTCTAACATGTGCCTGTAGGGAATATTGTTGATACCATTCTCAGCGAGGTTGGGAAGTAATTTGGTATTTTTTGCCTATAACCAAATAATATGTGGGCGACTGAATCAGCTCTCCTGCGTGGAAGTTAATTATAAACCGACAAATAGTGTTTAATTATGTGTGCTAGTAGTTTTTGCGAACGGATTTTGTTGTGAGGTATGCGATGTTATTGAACTGGTTATTGTGTGTAGGAGAATAGTATTAGGGAGCTTGTAAATATTTGTTTAATAGTGCAGAATTACAATTGGATTTTTCATCTGCAGCAATGAGCTTGAATGAACCATTAAAAACTCTACATTGAACATTGTGAGTTTTGTAATTTGCGATAAATTGGTTTTAATTACCTCTAGAGTTAAATTGTCCGAAAATTTGATCTAGTTAATGGAAATCAATCACATCGCATAGCCCTTTTCCGTGTTCATCATTACCAGTCATAAGACATGAACATAAGCCTCCTTTTCCTTTCTTTAAACAAAACAATTTAGGTATGTTCTAAATCTATGTTATCTATACAACGAAGGTATATTTTTAACACGTTTTCGCAACAATGAGTTGAAATATTGATTTGCTCTGGTTTTGAACGTAGTGGTGAAATCTGGCGGGTCTTTGTGTAAAAAACAATGGAATGTGTAATCTCGTGTACTCTTCTAATGTTCAGATAAGATAATGGAAAGGAGCAGTTGATAGTAATACACGTTGTATTGTACGTGCTTCTTGTTATGTCGAGCGTAGGATTTCACGCTTAAGTTATTTAGGAGTTATTGTTGATTTTTCTTTTACATCAATGGTAGTACTAAAGATTTTGTTTTGGTGAATGTTATTCGAGTTATTAGGCACTTATAAAATGTTAATTATTTCGCATTTGTTATGATGTAATGTCAGATTATTTCTATATTGATGAAATAAATGCACAGTAACATATTGTAATATCCGTCATGTTCATTTTTGTCGTTTACTTGGGCAACAATATGAACCTGAATTATTAACGTTAATTATAATTTGGCTCTATTATAACTATATACCATTATCTTTGGCGGAGGCCTATGTCCAGCAGTGGACGTCCTGTGACTAATGATGACGATTATAACCATAATAATATTTTAATTAAGAAACGAAAAAGATTATATTTAGTATATATCAGTCGCCTATTAGTCAAAAGGTTCTTATTTATTTGCAGTTAGTTAACTTTCATCAAGTCCAGTATTTTAACGCATTATTCGATACCTACCTGCAATACAGCGACTTTCAAATCTTTACCAATATTTTAAATTATTTCCAAACGCGACCTTCATGGTTTCTCTTCGTACCATCGCCGTGATGTCTTGTTTAAAATATTTCACGCAAATAATGAAATAGCCTATACAAAAGATTTAAGATGGTCTTGTTAAATTTTACCGAATTATTGACGGTTTTTTTCTTGGCGTTTTGAAACCTACACTGTTGTCATTACGTTCCACTTTTGTAAATCATGATGATTAGTACTAGCTTCTGCACGGAGCTTTGCCCTCGTGATGTTTTCTACCATATTGTTTTATAACCGTCGTCGTCGTCGTTTACGCGAATGTTATACATATAGAAATAAAGTCTTCATGGTTACGAGTTGGACTCAACTAGTTCAATCCGTAACCACGAAGACTGCAAAGCCAAATAAAACGTCAACGTCCGGAATAAAAATTAAAACCAAATTGTGATAGAATCCGTAAAAATAGTTTTATTTCAATAAATATGTTATCTGGCTATTAGAAAATTTGCCTTTAAATAGAAAAGAGTGGTAGGAAGTCCTAGAAATTGTAGGGAATATTGCATTTATGTGTGAATTTACATGAAATACGTTACTGTCTGCGATTGTGTTGATCGTTGTGCAAACTGGAATAGGAGGAAAGTTGTTCATTGGCTGTTATAAATCTTCATTAATGTTTCCGTCTATGCGTATTGCATTACTTACTCGTGTTGTACATAGAATAAAAATCGTTTTTTAATTAGGTACTTTTACGACATTCGCGATGAAAGTAAAAAAACATGTAGCCGGTTTTAATCATGCATCAGGTCATATTCTTGTTCAATTTAGAAATTCTCACTAAAATTCTTTAAAAAAAATGAGTTATATTTCGAATCAAGAATGCCGAATTGAAAGTATATTAAATTATTAAAATACATCTAAATGTATGCTTCTCCGGATCACATAGGCATTGCTTTGCTGTCGACTTACGGTGGTCATATTTACGTGTAATAGGTATCCGTATCAAACTATCTATCCGTTCTACAACAGTTTTATAATCAATTATTTGACCAGTGTTTTTAATCGATTCCCCAGCTATACATATACCAATTGCGACCGTTTTATATTAATAAAGTTTAATTAATTAAACATAAACAAACATTACAAAGCCTCCTACAAGTTGAAACCCGGAAGCTGCCGTTGTTTATTGTTTTCATTTGTCGTTTCGCTCTGTCGTTAAATCGGTTGATTATAACTCGTCGATTATGGCTCGTTTAATGCGTCTTGTGAGATCTTGTGTAAGTATTTGGGAATATTATTTACATAACATAACATAAGCTCACGCCTGTATCCCCGAAGGGGTAGGCAGAGGCGCACTAGCGAACTACAACACCCACATTTCGCCGAGCTTAGTCCCGTCCCAGATGTGATAGGTGGCGAGCCTATCGCCATATCGGGCACAAATTCCAGACTCCGGGCTGATATGGAAAAATTCAATATCACTTTGCCCGACCCGGAGATCGAACCCGAGACCTCAAAACCGTAGTCGTACCGAAATACCACCACGCCAACGAGGCAGTATTGTATTATTTACAATATAAATAAATAAATGTTGATTTTGCATAACTTTTGCAACTTTTTGAGTAGGTGTATTCTTTAATAGATCAAAAGGGACAATGTTCATTGTTCCCAACCACCACTCGTAAATCACTAGAAAATAGCCCAAATTGAAAACAATAATAACTACACAAAGAGATTTAATATAATATATAATATAATATAATATAATAATAATAAACTATAGAGGGCTATCAAGCAAGTTTCTATAAAAAAAAAAATTGATCTCAAACTTCAGTACCGCCATCAACAACTTATTAAAATGCGAGGACGATTCACGTAAGATAAGTTTATTTTCCCAATATTATTTCGCTGGCCGACCTGGCGCGCGTATACATATTTCAAACAAACTGAGTGAATTATGACCACTAGGTCATAACTTTTGGATCACAAGTTTTGTGCTGTTATCCCGTCTATATACTTTTTTAGCAGAGACTGGCACACGAGCAGATGGGTCACCTGATGGTAAGTGATCTCCACCGCCCATAGACACCCAAGACACAAAAGGAATCATGGGTGCGTTGCCAACCTAAAAGGAGGAAATGGAAGGGGAGGGAAAAAGGGATTGGGAAAGGAAGGGGGGGAAATGGGCCACTGGAAATCTCACTGAAGGAAACGCGACAGCAAGCTGCCACTTTACGTCGGTTTTCTGTGAGACAGTGGTATCTAACCGGTCAAGCCGGCCCATTCGTGCTGTAGATGTAACTGTCTACAGCGTGACTCAAGTCAACTATGTTTTTGTAACTACAGCTTCAATTAAACAGCCCGCTCAGCTCAGTTTAAAACATCACTAACATACATTGTAACACGAAAGCACGACAAGAATTCATACACTCAATTCTATATTTAACAAACAAACATTGAAACGGCTCGCTATTTATACACACACTTCCTTACTCGGTATCGAACGCGTTACACGTCATATTTCAATACGATAAGATTAAGTGGATTACCCACCGGGCACTTGTGTGCGTCCGCATTGGTTCCGATGGCGCCACACTCCGCCATGTGTTCTTAATTACACAATTGGACTGATTGGGCTATTTGGAGTAAACATTGGATTGATCGATGGTTTTTGGGTATGTTGGAAGCGATCGGCAGTAGTGTGCAATCCATGTAGACAAGAGATACTGTCTATATGTTTGCTATTTACATAATTAAAGAATCGAAGAAATATAACATACATACATACATAAGCTCACGCCTGTATCCCCGAAGGGGTAGGCAGAGGCGCACTAGGGAACTAGAACACCCACATTTCGCCGAGCTTAGTTCCGTCCCAGATGTGATAGGGTGCGAGCCTATCGCCATATCGGGCACAAATTCCAGAATCCGGGCTGATATGGAAAAATCCAATATCACTATGCCCGACCCGGGGACCGAACCCGAGACCTCAGAACCGTAGTCGTACCGAAATACCACCACGCCACCGAGGCAGTCGAAGAAATATGAACAAAAACAAATTTTCAAAATAGCTTCTGGCTTATACTTAAATCGTCACGAGGATGATGATGATAGTGGTTATGTAAAAGTTAAAGAAAATAATTTTGCACGATTTTTGTCTACCTTCATCGGAATGCTTGTGCACGTCGATGGCGATCAGAGTTGCCGTATGTAATCAACAAATATCACTAGAACAACTAACATTTAAAAATGATAAACCATTTTGTAATATGGTTTGGTTGACGACAGGCTGGCAGGAGGTAGTAAAAAGTATTCTTTCTGCAACATAAAAATGTGTGTTTAAAAACTATGTTACGCTGACCCCACAACTGAGTGGGCTAAATAATATTGAGAAGTCTCGATCGTTTCGTGTAATCGATACAATATTCGATCGAGGCAAACTCATCAAATAGTTTCCATGATTGAAAACAACTTCACCAGGTTCTACAAACGAATCAAACAAGCGAAAGTGTTAAGCTGACATTATTAGACCAATAAATTATTTTCCTTGAAAACATTTTTATCGTATCTGGTCGCGCCTTTCATTTTCTGCGTGCGATATAACCGGCCGCGCCTGTTGACGTCTCAATAAAATGATACATCGATCGAAAATATAGACGCATCGAATGAAAGCTGATTAATATTCATAACGTATAATAGTACATTTGTGTTGCGAAATTAATTAATCTAATAGTATGTGGGACGTGTGGAAGCGGTTGCATTGCTCGCCGCCATAGATCGAGAAATGTAAAGAGGTCACCTACACAAAAATATAAAAACACAGTCCTATTGTGCTGGTAGGGACAAAATCGATGCGAGTATTTATTGTCTAATAAAAAAAAAACTAAGGAATCTGTTAAAAGTTTAAGGTAACTTTAACTATGTATTTAGGGCCACTTGCAGCTCCGCGATAAATCTCTATTTATCTCAAATCTTGATTCAAAGATAAGAGTGAGCTGTAGCATTTAATATATATCCTTAAAGTTATTGCGCCGACCCATATTAGAGAGGAGTCAGGGCAGGAAAGAAAACGTTTTGTAGCTTGATAAGTCTGTGCCTGCAATGGACCGCAGCAACGCGCTGCCATTTATCATAATATTGTCTAGCGGGCCCGTTTTATCTCGTTCCTGGGTAGGCAGGTGGGTGTCTACCGCGACGTTATTAATTGATCCTGTACTCTTGCTCAATTGTTTTGTCCTTTTGCCTCCATTCTGATGTTCCGCTGCGGAATGTCTCGATATGTCATTTGATTCTGGTATTGTATTGAGGAAGCAAGAACTGATTGAGGTACGTTCAGGTTGTGATTGAAGCGAATAATTTTATAAGTTAGTCTTGTTATGGAATAATGTATTGGATAAAATGTTATACATCATTTAGGTGTTGTCAAATTTTAATCTACCGCGCCAGTTCGGAAAGTTGGTTCGCCAGAGAAGATCGCCCTAGAAAATTTGATCTGGCTCTTAAAAAAAACAATTTAATATAATATTTAGAATTTAATACTAATCAAGTGTTAGTCCTAAACTCTATTGAACCTACATGTCATTCGGATATTGAAAAGGGTCGCCTCCTTGGTCTAGTGGCAGCATATACATATGTGCTGTGAACCGGGAGCTTCTGTGTTCGATTTCGGGCAAAGCAAATTTACTGATTTAATTTCCCGGGACTGGATCCCGTAGAGGGGGTTGATGTCACGCAAGCCAGACGAAAAAACTAAGCCAAATATTTTCTGCAACATGCTTGTAAAAGTATGTTGCGCCGACCCCATATTAAAGGCCGGTTGAAAGAAACAAAGAAAGTCATACAAATTTGAGATAAATCAGGATTATTTAAGAGCTGCAACTCGACCTCATAGTTTAAATTGAGTCTTTCAATCTTATTATAATACGTCATTATTTCGTCATTCAGTTGTGAATCTCCAATTACTGTTTATGGCAGTCATGGCGCCTACCATCAACCTATGACGATTATGACGCCTACCATCGGGCGAGCGACCTGCTCGTCCTCGTCGTCGATCCTCATTATGTACTATGAAAAAAAATATAGTATCTATTACTCATTATGATGTGTTTTTTTTGTTGTTGCTAATGAACCCGGCTATGTCGACAGGTTTGGACGTATTAGAAAATATTGTGGTACTACTGGTGGTGAGTCAAGCGTTGTGGAGGAGTCCATTAACGGAACGGAAATAGACACATAATAATTAACCATTGATCTTTCTTTCTGCCTGGCGTTATCCCGGCCTAATGCCAGGGTCCGTCTTCCTACTTAAACGCTTCCACTTCGCCTGGTCTTGAGCATTCTCCACAATAAGACCATTGGCTCTCATATCATCCTCCAACACGTCCAGCCAGCGCTTCTTGGGCCGTCCACGAGGACGCACACCTGGTACGATCTGGTCCAGACATTTGCGACCGACGTACTCCTGTGGTTTTCTCAAGACGTGACCATACCATCGCAAGCGGCATTCTTGCAGTTTATCCGCCACGTCGGATGGTCGGTAGTCGGACACTTAGACTACCGCGGATTTACACGTTAGTATTCGATCGAGTCGTGTCGTGTAACGTTGCACATCCACCGAAGCATCTTCATCTCCGCGACGTGGATTTCCTGAACGTGTCGCTTCCAGGCCACGTCTTGCACCAATACAAAAGTACTGGCCGAATGATGATCTTGTATATGAGACCTTTAAGTCTCATCGGCATCTTACGGTCGCAAGTGACGCCCGTGACCTCTCGCCACTTTAAAGTCCAAGCGGCAATAATTATCCATAATAACAAAAAAAAATACTAAAATAAACAAAGAAAAACATTTGTAAAAGTTAATTCAGTGTTTAAACGAAAAATCAGTAGCAAAAAAACACCGACAACAACGATTTAGTTGTGTTTAAACGAAAAAAATAATATGCTACAAAAAAGATCTGCTTTTTCAAGTGAGTATAACGTTTAAGTTTGTTATCCATTTTAAGCTGTTAGTCCCGTCTTATTAGTGTGGATTATGTTCGTCTTTTTAATTTTTACTTCAGACAGAACCAAAGGTTTGAACAATATACGAATGTTTCTAACGAGATCTAAAAGTATCCAACCAAGTTCTCATACGACGAACATGACATTTACAAACCTCTGAACTCTTGGAAGACAATCCACGACAGGACGTTGACTGCTAACCGCTTATCGGCGTTCGGATCTCGGTGCCAAAACGTACCGGATTGTACCGCCTTAATTTCATAGCAAAATGTTTATTTATACAGTTACCCGGCACACATTTACCGCCTGTTAGATGATTTGATGGCGCAAACTAGCCGGTGTTTCGACCTATCGACCTTTTCGAAGTACTGATACATCGGCCGTCGTGTATCGATCCCTAGTTAGGTGATTCGTGCATTGTATCGGGTGTCAGCGTTTATTGGCGATAGTTAGGGATGCCCGTTAGACTGGAGGTCATCGACAGGTGCCGATTTGCACTTGGCGATCGTTTTCCCATTTTGGTTGTGCATTGTTAAGAAATGAGCGGCTTATTATGGAAAGTTCTCATCGTTAAGCCGGGTGTCGATATGCGACGTTAAGTGCTCGTCCCTAGTCCGACAACTATCGCAAAAACAATTACAGACAGCATTCCTTGGACACCTATACGCTTATTGGACCATATTAAACAATAATACAAAATATTGTGTCCCTAATGGGAAGGACAAGTTAATAATATAGTGGTAGCAAAATATTGTGGCATTATCGTATGTCTTATATATTGCAATTAACAACCTTCGTACCGTTTACATTTTCATTGTTTCAATTTGATTTCGATACTAAACATGACATAACAACGCCACTTAACTATAAAAAATCTTAATTTATATTAAACGATGGAAAGAAAGGACTATTTCTTCACGAGTACTCATCGCACATTTAACATTCGCAGAATTGTCAGCATTGAGTATCGACACTACCTGCCATAAATAAAAAAAATAAGACTTGCTTATTCTTCTACCTGCCCTTAGCCCAGCTTAATGTGGGGTCGGCACAACACACTTTTTCAAGCATGTTGCAAATAGGATTTGGCTTAGTTTTTACGACCGGCCGCCTGCCTGACATCAACCACCTATGAGGGATCCAGTCCCAGGCAAATTAAATTAGAAAATTTGTTTTGCCCGACCTGAGAATCGAACCCAGGACCTCCCGGTCCACAGCCCATACATGCTGCCACTAGACCAAGGAAGCGACTATTGATTATTGAAGATTGATAATTAATGCGTATTGAAATAAAACTATTCTTACGGATTCTATCACGATTAGGTTTTAATTATTATTCCCAAATATTAATTAATTATTATTATTAATTAATGCGTATGTATAATCTGCAAAAAAAACTAATTATAATTCAATTCAATGAGACCAGATTCCAATTATGAAATAGATGAACATAATTACACTGTGGTAGTTGTAACAATTATCAGTAAAAAACATCCAGCATATGAAGTCATCTGTATTGATGATGTCATGTTGCAAGATACTACAATATTTCAATTGATTTACCTGTAGTTTATACTTATTTAGTATAATAAGTCATGTAAAAACTAAAATGTGGTTGGGTTTTTTTATGAACTATGGAGATTTAAGTATTAAAGCATTTAACAATAATTAATTTAAAGTGTATTTTCATTGTAAAATATTGATTGCTATAACGGTGAAGGAAAACATCGTGAGGAAACCTGCATACCCGAGAATTTCTTTACAAGAATTTCGAAGGTATGTGGAGTCTACCAACCCGCATTAGGTCAGCGTGGTAGACTAAGGCCTAACCCCTCTCATTAGTAGAGGAGCCCTTTGCCCAGCAGTGCGACAGTGATAATACAGGGCTAATAATATTATATTATTATTATTTATTTAAAGTTTAGAGCATCAGTAATATTTTAGGATGAAATATTGAATTAGGCATTTATTCACACTTTTTGTAGTGTGATGAAGTATTTATGCATGTCGGCATGATACTGGTAACCACAAAAAAAGTATTGGTTTCTGGTGGTCACTTGGTTTTTGGACTACACTGACCATCCACCATGAGTTTGTTGCACGTATTTACGCGAGCGAGGACGTAAAATATTTGTATGGAAAACGTCAATTCCCCGCGTAACCGCTGGAGGCGTTCGGGTTTTATCATACAAATATTCTACGGAGTCGCTAGCGAGTAATGTCAAAAAACTCATGGTTGGCCTACAGGTGTTGTGTCTTGCCGTGATCGGATTAAAATCCTATTATGGGAACTATCCAAGGACGAACACGTCGACATACTTCTCAGAACAATGAAGTATTTCCTACATAATTAGCCCACGCCAGTCGTAAATAAAGCCGGGATTTTTCGCGTTAAAAAACAATTCCCTTGTACACCTTAAAAGACGTAATTGTCACGTATAAAATTATTCACTGATGAAATTACAGCTTTCGTCGCGGAAGATGCCATCTTGGTGGATAAACCATTGTTTAATGGTGTTAAACGATGGTATATATAAATTGATTGTTAATGGACGTCATATTGATGGTAATGATGATGAACAAGAATGTTGCAGTCGCGAATCATAGCTATATTGCACTTGTGTATGATAAATTGAGTTGATAAATAACAAACGCCAATATGTCCACCATGGACCAAAAAAATATGTTTTTATACTAACGTGTAGTAAATATATTTATGTAGTCGTGGATCAGCATTGTCAAAATAAGCTAATTTAACCTTAATGTCAATAACAGAATGTAGTTTGCATCTGTAAAAAAATATTTTGGTATATCTTCATTTCACTTATCAAGGACATATTGACGTTTGATATTTATCAACATAACATAACATAAGCTCACGCCTGTGTCCCCGAAGGGGTAGGCAGAGGCACACTAGCGGACTAGAACACCCACATTTCGCCGAGCTAGTTCCGTCCCAGATGTGATAGGGGGCGAGCCTATCGCCATATCGGGCACAAATTCCAGACTCCGGGCTGATATGGAATAATTCAATATCACTTTGCCCGACCCGGGGATCGAACCCAAGACCTCAGGACGGTAGTCGTACCGAAATACAGCCACGCCACCGAGGCAGTCATATTTATCAAATCAATTGGTAATGACAATGTTTTTCAGAAAACAGGATTCAGAATCTTTTTTGCAGGTTATGTGTTCATTTACTAGTATCAAATAATAATCAAACTTGATATACTATACTGCTTTCCTTTTTTAGGAAACAATGTATATTATGAAATATTTTATATAATAAACTATAAATGCCGTTTCCCTTAAACACATTCGTTTAAGGAAGCTGGGCGAAATTTACCTGTGAAAATAATTGCATTTTTTCATAGTGACAGCAGAACATTTTTCTTTATTAAATATCCATGTCAATAAACAATTTACACTTATCCTTTTTAAACGTATCATTAAGAAATCATGAAAATTCGATCGTTTATAAATAAACCATATTAATATGGGCAAAATGAATTGGTTCGCGTTTTCGTGCTGCATACATTAAGCTGACGTGATTTACATATAATAATGGAAGCTCTTTCATATTTTCGTTAATGTTTCCTTATCGAAATTGTGTTTTTGCATTAATGAAGTCGTATTAAAGTGATGTAGTGAACACAAGGACTATCGACGTGATAGCACTTTTATTAATTTCAGTTTATAAATTAATTATGGAAGTTTGACTGCCTCGGTGGCGTGGCGGTATTTCGGTACGACTACGGTGCTGAGGTCTCGGGTTCGATCCCCGGGTCGGGCAAAGTGATATTGGATTTTTCCATATCAGCCCGGAGTCTGGAATTTGTGCCCGATATGGCGATAGGCTCGCCCCCTATCACATCTGGGACGGAACTAAGCTCGGCGAAATGTGGGTGTTCTAGTTCGCTAGTGCGCCTCTGCCTACCCCTTCGGGGATACAGGCGTGAGCTTATGGAAGTTGTTAACCAAAAGATTTAAAAAGTCAAATTTAAAACATTCACGAAAATTAATCAAAGAATTATTGGATTTAAAGTTTATGATTAATACAAAATGATTTAAATAGTATTTGAGGAGTATTTATTGCTAATCTCTGTTGTTAGACCGAAAGTCTCTCATAGTTTCTGTTGCCCACGATACAGGGTTATACCTTGTGTGGGGTCAGGACGGTTGGGTGTATTTTTTTTTTAATTTTATTTCAATGATTTAATAAATCGAAAATGTCTAGAAATCAAAAGATCTCAAATGACAGTCACTTGTCATCAGCTGCGATTAAACACTGGCATACCAAAATTAAAACTGTTTCCAGTGTTCTTCTACAATTTAACAGTTTAACGGTAGATAAAACGCTTTTACGATTACTTAGGGTGACTTGCAGCTAGGCGATAAACGACGTTTAATCGTAAAATAAACTCCATTTTGGCATCATTTCAGTTCAACGTCTTGTACGTCGTGGTTTTACCCTTCATCTCGATTTAAATAAACGTTTAACTTAAATGGGCATGGCCGCCGGTTTAAAGTCGCTAATCTTGATTTTATTGACAAACAACCAAAGAATTTAAACACAAAAAACATAGCCTTTTCACATTATTTCTTGTTGTTTAATGAAAATCTATGATAAAAATGGCTTTGTTTTTTACACTGAACATGATTTGGTATCGAACAAGGATGATGAATTCGTAAAATATATAAAAACTCAAGTTTTTTTACGAAGAGTATATAATTATCAATAACCCATACATACACCTTACAAACTAACATTGTATGTACATAATCTCTTGAAAAACCACATAATTACAACACTTCACTATTATGCACGATATTTGTGTGCGCACGTGTGGAACTAGTCCTTGGAAGCGGTGGTATACCACCCACGCCCGACCCGGCACGGCAGTCGGCAAGTTTTCCTCGATGTCTCGTCGCACCTCGGTGCAGGATAGGTTTCGGCACACGCATCACAAACGCCTTGTAACTGGCGCAACTCCACACTTAGTTCATCACCATCAACGAGTACCTTGTTTTCTTGTGCACACTCGCACTCCGCAATGTTCTTCTTTTACAAAGTACATTAGTTATTCTATTTTCTAGGAGAGCGTTGTTTTCGAGATGACAAATTTCACTTAAGTTAACGAATTTCAAAGTTATTTCTTGATAAAATTTTATTATACCTCTATTATAGAAATTACCATTGTTGACAATAGACTTATATAGTTCGCGAACGAACCAGTGCGGAGGACAGCTCCCACAGAAGAAATGAACGAACTAGTTCCCAGATCTCTCGTTCTTTAGTTCGTTTGATAAGTTAGATAGAATCTAAGTCTTGAGTATCGTCCAAAGTAAGACCATTGGTTCTCATATCATTCTCTAAAAAGTCCAGCCAGCGCTTTTGAGGTCGTCTGGATTTCCTTAAAATAACGCTGACAGACCACGTATCGTACATATACACAGAAGTACTGGCCAAATGATGGTCTTGTTTTCGTAACGTAGTCAATAACCACTAGGGAAATATCGTACTTTTTTAAGCTATATTCAAATACGGTGCGCAGCACTTTTTAGTCTCACAGATGGGAACCCATCATAATATTTTCTTTTACTTTCTTCGATAAAAAATATTTGAAAACATTTATAAAATACTACGTTTACGCAACTCATGTACTTGATCTTTAGCACATTTCCTTTCAGTCGGCCATTTTCAAGCGGCCCCTAGACGCTGTTTGTCTTAGACATCAGCGTACATGAACACCCACGGTGGTTGCTGAACCTCCATAGTGAACGGGAAGGGTTTGGTGACGCCAAAAGCAGTCCGAATCAAAGACTTTGATCGGAAGAACATGTCTTCGATAACGTCAACATAAGCTTCTGGCACCCCTTTGAACCTTAGGGCCCACCAGATTACCCGTCGGGACACAAAGTTAAAAGCCTTCTGCAGATCCAGGAAAGCGATATGCAGAAGCTTTTTTTTTCAACATGCATGCCTCGCAAAACGATCTAATAGCAAACATTTGGTCCCTGGTCTGTCCCCCATACCCTGCAAGGCAAGAACCCAGGTTTCGCCAGCACCTAGTCCGTTACTCAGAAAAGTGTACCACATGCAGATAAGATTGGCTTAAACCTAAAGGTGTTGGTGGCCTACTGTGTAAGTAGGCCACCGTCATCGTTGGGTTCGTTTGGTAAGGGTTGTCCCTTAGACGCCGTCACTATTCCCCAAGTATGTACAAGTAAAAATAAAAACAGCAGCATATTATGAAAGAATAAAAAATAATTAATCCGGGAACATACATAAAAAAAGATTCCAACGAATTGTTAACCTCCTCTTTTTTAAGTCGGTTAATTCACCTCCTCCTTTTTTGAAGTCGATTAATTAATAACCTCCTCCTTTTTTAAAGTCGGTTAAAATTCGTGCAAATAATATTTTTTTAGCCTTTCTTTGGTTCGAGACGTGAACTAAAAGAACGAACTAGTTCGTTGAGGAGCCGCGAACTAAAGTGACCATTCCTTATCGCGAAATATTATACGTATGTCTAGTTGACAAGTCGTAATCCAGACAACTGACACTAATTATTTTTTTTCAATTATGCCTTTCATCAATTAGGCCAAGGAAGCAACCATATACAGCCTCGTCGTATGTGTGTTTATATTACATGTATTCAAACTGAATTAAAACTAAATATTTGCCAACTATTGACACAAGAGAATCTATTGAAATATCATATAAAATAAAATACAATTCTTTATACGCGAAATTGTGATGATAGATGTTGCGAGACGGCACTATAGATAATAATATGAAATTTACGGAACGTAAATAATGAGTGATTGTTGGGATTTATTTTATTTTAATTTGCAAAAAATATTTTTTTATGCGAAATTGTGATTGTGGTTATATATTTTTTGTGAAACGGAACTTATGAATTTGGAGTAGTGAAGAGTGTAGGCATCTTGCCCGCGTTGCAAAATTTCCCGATTTATCGGGATATTTACTGATTTTGGTCATTGCTCACGATGTCCCGATGTAGCAGTCCTATCTGCCGAATTTTTGGATTTTCAACTAATGTAAAATAATATTCTTATAAAAAATGGAACATAATATTATTAATACGGCAAAACTAAAAGAAACCTGTAATACAATACAATACGGCCTATACGACAATACTACATACAATAAAATACGGCCATTCAACTTCGCGGTATATTAAAGCAAATTGTACTAAAATACCTTATAATAGAGTTTATTATTGTCTGGTGAGTATACAAGGGAAAATAAATAAATAACACCCAACTGTCACATACATAGTCCTAACCCCACACTAAGATCGAGTTTGGTGTCGTGGGTATCAGGAACTACGAGATACTTTCGGTCTCACAACACCCAGACCCGGAACAAATATCTGTGAGTCATACAAATAATTGTCTCGGTGCGGGGATCGAACCCGCGGCCTCTCGCTTCATAGCCGGCTGCTCGCCCTCTGCGCTACGGAGGCTGTCAAATGTCTCTGAAGATAACTTCGTTCGGGTTGTTTCCCAAATTGGATAACTTATACTTGCTTTAGTCGTTCATTATAGTCCATTCATAGAATTGCATGCACATGTCATAGAAATATAACACATAGAACGACAGTACACGGCCGCGGCGTGAAGGCTTTCCAAGTGAGACATTATTGTCTCACTACGTTGCACGGCGGCAGTATCCAAGGTTAAAACTTAGTTACGAAGAGCTCGCACAAAAATAACGGATTAAACTTTCCACTAAGTCAATGGTAGGTCTTCTGCACACAAAATGATGTATAGAAAACAACAATCAATGTTGTTACAATTTTAATAAATATGAGAAAATGTTCACGAAAATAGGTAGTAAGAGGTGGTAAGAAGACGAAAATGATTAATCAATGTACAATATATCAAACTATAAATGATTATATGTAACTTACTGATTATAATTAAATAAATTAACGCATTATTAACATAAACTACTTGTGTTTCATTCCGTATAAAAATCTCCCGATTTTCAGATGCCAAATCTAACGAGTTTTAATTTTACACTTTTGCAACACTGCATCTTACTCTATTCGCCGTTTTATTAATACACGATTCAGTCCTAAACGTCATTTAAATCAAATGTCCCATTAGTTGTCTTGCACATACACATTTCTGGTTCGATTTAAGAAATCCGAGTGTAGATTATTAATCCGCGATTTCATTACTTCTACTCATTCTTTACGTTCCATTAGATTCATATCTAAAGTTCCGTATCAAAACATCTATCATAAAAATTTTGCATAAAACGAATTCTAGTTTGTTTTATATGATTTTTCAATAGATTCTCTTAAGTGAATAGTCGTCAAATGTTCACATGTAATACGAACACACATACTATGAGGCTAGTTATTTATTTTTATTAAGGAGTAACTAGGAGTAACTTTGCACTTTGTTAGCTCAAGCGGAATTTATCATCTCGTAAACAACTGCAGGGTTAACACCACCTCTTATAGCAGTATTATTATAATCGTTCTTCGTTTGTTTTGTATGGGAATCGGTACAAGTAAGATTATAATAAGACTGCTATAAGAGGTGGTGGTAACCCCCTATCTCCTAAAAATAGGAGAACATCGCGGAGTAGGCACATGACATGGTAGGCATAGGACATGGTAGAAAACATAATATAAGCTCACGCCTGTATCCCCGAAGGGGTAAGCAGAGGCGCACTAGCGAACTAGAACACCCACATTTCGCCGAGCTTAGTTCCGTTCCAGATGTGATAGACGACCACACAGCCGATAAGGCTATCCGATAAGCGAGAGGCCGCGGATTCGATCCCCGCACCGAGACAAATGTTTGTATGACCTACAGATATTTGTTTCGAGTCTGGGTGTTGTGAGACCGAAAGTATCTCGTAGTTCCTGATACCCACGACACAAGTGTGGGGTCAGGACTATGTTTGTGACTGTTGAGTGTTATTATTATTATTATTTACATAAAACAACAAGAAATAATATGAAAATGTTATGTTGTTTGACATTCAATAATCGTGATTAGCCATTTAAACCGGCGGCCCCGATGATTTAACTTTGTCGTTTATTTTAATCCAGATAAGGGGTAAATCGACGACGTGCAAGACGTTTAACTGAAATGATTCCAAAATGGGGTTTATTACAAGATTCATCGTGGTTTACTGCGGAGCTGCGAGTGAATTCGGGACAACTAATATGACATTTGATTTTAATCAAGTTTAGGACAAAGTCGGGGACTAATAAAATGGCGATTATAGTGAAATCCCTGCAAGTCGCCCTTAATACATGTACATAGTCCTAGATTACAAATGTAAGATATTAGTCTGAAATGTTGCACATCAACAAAAAATATATCATCATCCACAGGATGACCACTGCTGAACATAGGCCTCCCCCAAAAATTTCCAGACCGACCTGTTCGAAGCTGCCTGCATAAATTATATACCATGCTATTTTAGTACTCATTAAAGTACGTGTTATCCCCAAATGTATTCATATTTATAAAAGTTCATTTCACGGGTAATTTAAGTATAACCCGTCTGGACAGCCAATTTAATATTTTATTCCAGTAATAAAAGACTAAAAACTATGAATTACGCGCAACCAAGTAATACATGCACAAAAAGTCAAGTTGATATGTGTTATTAAAAGTACATGTGCAACAAGCATTAAGAATACAATTACGAATTAAGAAGACATCAAGCGGTATGAAATGTGTGCGATGTGGGGCGAGATTCATAAATTACTATCTTATTAGCGTGTAATAAGATATGTGCTTTTTTTTACCGTCCGTGGTCATTATGGTACGTCACACATGTTGACGTCCTCGGCGGGGACGTTTGGACGACGGTGAAATATTTGAGACATTTAATATTAATTTGTACCGAGGAATTAAATGCCGGTTGGGATGGCTGATATATTTTGAGTTTAGAGCTAAGATACAAACGATCTTAACACAGTATTGACACAGAAGTCAGAACGGAGTCTACACTTAAATTATTAAGTAATAAGTATCATCTCGACAAAACAAATTACTGGACGCACATTTTTTTTTTTCATGTATACATATCGGGCACAAATAGGCTCGCCCCCTATTACATCTGGGACAGAACTAAGCTCGGCGAATGCGGGTATTTTAGTTCGCTAGGGCGCCTCTGCCTACCCCTTCGGGGATACAGGCGTGAGCTTATGATATATATGTACATATAAATATCATAGTTAATGGTGTTTCCTGTTATATTGTCCATTCTAGTTATGAAAAGTGAAACTTGTCAAAAGAATAGGACCGTACTCGAGCGCCATGTTATCTAACGATGTTCGGCCGAGTAAACGATTATAATGTTTTCCTAGGCCAGGTTTGTGTACTCTGCCGCCCACAGTGGCGGGTCAGTACCCACGCCCCATCGTGCCAGAGTGTGAATCGTTTGTGTGGTAAGTTGACAGTTCCCACGAGCTGTGATGGTGAAATGTGAAATGTAATGATCACCCGTTATTTGTGGTTGCGGTAAACTCGTACTATCATTGACAAACGTACAATACTCTGCTCTTATGATAATTTCGTTTGATGCTGTTTTGTTTTTCTTAATGACTGCCTCGGTGGCGTAGTTGTACTACTATATGACTGCTATCCTGAGGTCTCGGCTTCGATCCCTGGGTTGGGAAATTGATATTGAATAACATCAGTATCACCCTGGAGTCTGGAATTTGTGCCCGATATGACGATAGGCTCGCCCCCTATCACATCTGGGACGTAAATTAGCGCGGCGAAATGTGGGAGATCCAGTTCTCTAGATCGCTTCTGCCTACCCCTTCGGGGATACAGCGTGAGTCTATGTATGTTTTCTTAATGCATGACATTGAAATCATCAAGAGTATGCTAATTTAATATAACATGTGACACTTGGCATATTATGTGGTTAGGTTATAACAGTTTTCTGCAATATTTATAATGCATATCATTAATATTTACATTTATTCGTACCCGTATTTATTTGAATGTTTTATAAATTTGATTTATCTATAACTCTTTACGGTTATTCGTGTAATAACATTATTATAATTAACTGAATATTTTGATCATCAACGGGTTTGCCGAGAACGTTTGTATTTTATAAGTAGTTTTATAAGTCAAAGTATCCACGCCCCACTATCTGGCTCATTTTATTCATAGAAAACTAAGTGATGATGATGATTTAGCCCTGTAATATTATTGTCCCACTGCTGGGCACGGGCCTCCTCTACTAATGAGAGGGATTAGGCCTTAGTCTACCACGCTGGCCTAATGCGGGTTGGTAGACTTCACATACATTCGAAATCTCTGTGAAGAAATTCTCGGGTATGCAGGTTTCCTCACGATGTTTTCCTTCATCGTTATAGCAAGCGATATTTCACAAAGAAAACTAACCGCCGAATGTTCATACACTTAAGGTCGCCTTATGTCGTTTAAGGCCGCCTTACCTGTCAAAATTGTATGGCAAAAATCAATGTAAGAAGCCATTAAAGTTGAGCAGCGTTTGACCATTCCAGCGTAAGTGACACAAATTAAATGTCGAGTAATATATTTAAAATGTTTTTTTTAACAGTTACAATACCGTTACAAGTTACAACGTTATCAATGTACCGGCGGGCTAATAGCGCACGTTGTTATAAAGTTGACATAATGTCGTTGTTTCGACATGACACATTAGCCGAGTGGCTCTCCGTTACTTTGCATGACAACTAATTAAGATAACTGTTTTATTTAACGTACGACGACAGTGTTGAGTGACGTCTGTGGCGCCAATTCCGCTTGGACTACATTTTTCGTGGGTTATTTTGTAAATATTGGTTAGATTTGCTAGTTTTTTTAACACTGACAATAATGATAAGAACCTTAAAACTATAATATCTTACAATAGACGGTCTTAAGTACTAGTCTCTTTTAGTTCGATCTCTACCAGACAACCTAGATGTTAAACGTAACCGTATGGGCAATACCGTAATAACTAAAAAAATAATTATTGTTTAGGTTGTTATCATACAACACGTTATAAATCAAAATCAGCGAGCCTTTAACTTTTCCAGTTACAACAATAATGTCAACGTAACCGGTTGCTCATCAGTCATTAAATACATAAAACACGTCTTTAAACCCTGATTAACAATAATTATAACACATGCGGAGTGGTAATGAAGGAAGTGCGATTGTGGACCGATTAATAGATCGCACGTGCGCGCTGCGACTGAATTCGGCATGCTACCGTTAAATCGCCACCGTGTCCGCCAATCCTTGCTCGATTTATAAGCGCCATAATCCGGTCCAGCCGGCAGCGGATCCAGCACCGATTTGTGGGGAAAATTTATTATAATCTTCAAATCGATAGGCTTTACCGGCTTAAGCGAGACTTTGAATGATCACTTTTAGAATGGTGTATTTTATTGGATTGCAGAAACTTGTAAAGTTATTTGTAAAGGCCCTGTTTCAAGCAAGATTGAACCAGAAAGTTAGAACAGATTGTTTTGCAAAAATTTTAGTTCATGAGAAACTTGAACAAAAGCACTTTCAAATATTTTAAACATAATTAAATGAGTTAATGTGAAAACTAAAATTTCGATTCAATGTTGTGGCCTTGTTTCTCCAACTTCCTCACGCGATTTGCACATTTCATAATTAAGTTTATGGTATAAACAAATCGTAAGTTCATCCTTTTTCGAACTTCTTAAAAATGCGTCTGATAACACATGGGGCGTGGGAATGCTGTTACTTGCGGATGAGAGGTCCAAACACAATAAAGAATTATTCTTTACTTACTTAAAACAGCACAAATGTATTGATTTTCTGAGATACTTGCATACCTGAGAAAATTCTACACAAGATTTTGTAGGTATGTAAAGTCTACCCACCCGGACTAGGCCAGCGTGTTAGACTAAGGCCTAACCCCTCTCAATAGTAGAGGAGGCCCATGCCCAGCAGTAGGACAGTAATATTAGGCCGCAAGGCGGCACCGCGCAGGGCGGTTCCGGCCGAAGCCTGGGCGCTTTTCGTCTAGCGAAACCCGGAGCCGTCCCTAAAGCGCCGAAGAGGGCCACCGCGGGGTTTTTAGTCGGTATTGCCGGTGTAGGGTTTATATACTGTTAGGGACTCGGCCCAGTGTCGCCCGGATGTTTCCATCTCTCCCGGGCATTATGGCGCTGGGCCGTAAGACCGGCGACTCCGACATAACCGTTACATCTCCCCCCAGGCGTAACGGCAGTGATAAAACACTTTTCCCCGCGATAACAAAAAAAAGAGGTCCTGCTTGATGGTTAGTAATTACCGTCGCCATTTGCCGTGGACATTAGGAATTCCAGAGGCCGAGGCGGGAGGCCATACTCTGCCTACAACGGAAATGGATAGGATTGCGATGCAGAGGGATTATTTGGCCCTTCTGTACTCGAATATTATATTCCTACTCACGGATTCCAAAAGTAGATAGTAGCTTGAGTGGTAGTGCCACGCTGTAGACAGTAATATCTACAGCACAAATGGGCCGGTTCGACCGGTTTAATACCACTGTCTCAGAAATCCGACGTAAAGTGGCAGCTCGTTGTTGCGTTTCGTTCGGTGAGTGAGATTTCCGGTGGCCCAATTCCTCCCTCCTTTTCCCACTCTCCATTCCCCTCTCCTTTCGGTTGGCAACGTATAATAGATTTGTGTCTTGGTGTATGTAGGCGTTGGAGATCACTTACCATAAGGTGACCCACCTGCTCGCTAGCCAATGACTGCTATAAATAATCACAAGTTTAAAAACTTAGCGGACCGACTTCAAATCCGATCGTGACCAAATAAATGGGACCACCCTTGAAATAAGCTTTATCGAACACAAAAATATTTTTTTGTGCTGACTGCCTCCGTGGCATGGTGGTATTTCGGTACGACTACGGTTCTGAGGTCTCGGGTTCGATCCCCGGGTCGGGCAAAGTGATATTGGATTTTTCCATATCAGCCCGGAGTCTGGAATTTGTGCCCGATATGGCGATAGGCTCGCCCCCTATGACATCTGGGACGAAACTAAGCTCGGCGAAATGTGGGTGTTCTAGTTCGCTAGTGCACCTCTGCCTACCCCTTCGGGGATAAAGGCGTGAGCTTATGTTATGTGTTATGTTATGTAAAAATAATTTTAAAAATCGGTCCACATTTGGCAGAGATATCGCGTAACATACATACATTAAAAAAAAAACAGACGAATTGAGGACACTCCTTCTTTTTGAAAGTTGGTCGAAAAAGGTGGTTATTCTGGCATAGGGCACTATGATTCTAGGCCAGGAAGTTACGGTGGTCTGTCCCCCATCACCCTGAATGCGCACACTTACGGTAAACATGTTGCTCCATAAAGCATGGGACGTATCAGGTACACGTCACGTCGGCCCTCTTTGGACGGTTGCTCTCCCATATGTGAGATGGGTTTAAATCCACGCAAGTTGGCTGCACGTTGCATGCATGCTGATTTGAAACGTCTCCTTACGGACATAACTGTTTGGTTAATGAATGACGTTGCGATTTGAACGTGTTTTTGTGCGGGATGTGGACGCGTGTGATTTAGAGATAATATTGATTCTCGGCCTCGGTGACGTAGTTGACGGTACGACTATCGGTATCGGGTTCGATCCCCGGGTCGGGCAAAGTGATATTGGATTTTTCCATATCAACCCGGAGTCTGGAATTTGTGCCCGATATGGCGAGGCTCGTCTCCTATCACATCTGGAACGGAACTAAGCTCGGCGAAATTAGGCTGTTCTTGTTCGCTAGTGCACCTCTGCCTACCCCTTCGGGGATACAGACGTGAGCTTATGTTATCTTATGTGTAATATTGATTCTTGGTACTGAAAAACTTAAACTATTCCTAAGATTGGATGACCGCGTTTGTGACTGTTTCCTCGTATTGCCAATTTCTGTATGTGTGACGACTGTATTTCTTTCTACCTGCCCTTATCCCACCTTAATTTGGGGTTGGCGCAACACACTTTTTCAAGCATGTGGTAGAAAGGATTTGGCTTAGTTTTTACCACAAGTCGCCTGCCTGACCTCAACCCTGTCTGAGGGATTTAAGGAAGATAGTGTGAAGACTATGTAGGTATTAATATATTAAAGAAATCAGGGTGTCATATGAAATCATTCTGAAATAAAACTATATTTACGAATTCTATCACGATTAGGTTTTAATTTATTTATTTTATTAAAAATTAAAACCTAATCGTGATAGAATTCGTAAAAATAGTTTTATTTAAATGTATAATATTCGCGTAAACTTAAGAAATCAGTATGAAATCTTTCTGGTTGCCATTGTGTTCCAACTGCATGGTATTTTTACCATAGTTGATTATAAAAGTTGGCGATATAAAACAAAATTATTATTCTTGTAGTGATTTGATAGGTTTTGTATTGTGCAAGAAATGTCACTATTGCTATAAACCCATGGTTACATATATTCCCGCGCGTCTGTCAACAGTGAACATGCCACATCAATGTTTTGCGTATTATGTTCACGTGAAAATGTGCTTAATGTCGCCTGTTAACCTTTCCGTGGACTGACAGATGTGTCGGTCAACTGATCATATAGTCTGGCAAAATTATCTGTGCGAGGGGCGAACGCGTCTTTAGCAAGATTATGGTGGATGGATGATGATTCTACCGGATGGAAATTTTGGATGTAAGGTCATTTTCTCAAGGCTTTACCATTAGGAATAATTTAATTAAATATAACATTAAAATCGGGTCCATTTTGGTCCTGGTTTTGGTTCTTAGTATTTCTTGGTTGTGGGCTTTTTAACTTAACCCTGAAAATGGCAGGTCATTGACATGAAATATTTGGGCTAGCGCCTATTATTATGTATGATATAATCAATAAAATAATTATTATCTTATTAAAACGGGAGTCCATGGTTTTTATTCCATTACAAGACATTTAATGTTACTGTGATCCAGACATTTGTTTCGTGTCATGGAGTTGTGGGATCGCAAGTTCCACATATTCCTTACATCCACGAAAGAACTTTAAATTTGTGCAGTCAGGATCATGTATGAGACTGTTGGGTTCATGACTTTATTAATTTCCCATGGATTTTAAAACAGGTATCAGAATTTCGCCGTACGTGCTAAAAAGCTTGCCGAGCTATATTTACGGAAGCGTATGTCGCATGTCATTTGTCAGTTTTTCACTTATCACAGCTATCGCACAGCATCTGCGGCCGAATGCATCCGTGTACAGAAGACTTTGTTTCGTGTTATACGATATGACCTTCGCAACAGATATGATGTTTCGCATCCGTATGTTTTTTTGGTGGATTTACATGAAGATTTTGTCTTTGTTTTATTGAAAGTGGCCTGGATTGGATTTAAGGTGCATAATTGAGTGTTTTGTTGTTCTGTAACGTCTGGCTTTTATTTAACTAGGCATCAGTCTCAATCTCATGTCAATTGAACATTGAGTTTCCAGAAGCGTGGTCAGTACTGTTGATTACAAAACCGGAATTATTTTGACAGTAATGGACTAATCGAAGCTCCGCTAATTGGATGTTGATTTGACCATCTTTTCGGAACGAGACTGCGAAAGTTATAATTCCTTTATAAGTCCTAGCGATAATAAATATACATACAACTGTGTGCCCAGTACGAGTTAAAGTTTTAAGCGTACAGACAACATGGTATTTTTCCATATAAATCGTAGGCATACTGCCTCTGTGGCTGTATTTCGGTAAGACTACCGTCCTGAGGTCTTGGGTTCGAGCCCCGGGTCGGGCAAAGTGATATTAGATTTTTCCATATCAGCCCGTAGTCTGGAATTTGTGCCTGATATGGCGATAGACTCGCCCCCTATCACGTCTGGGACGGACTAAGCTCGGCGAAATATGGGTGTTCTAGTTCGCTAGTGCCCCTCTGTCTACACCTTCGGAGATACAGGCGTGAGCTTATAAAAAAAATGCGGTTAATGTTGACGCTATAAAATTTGTTTAAAAGTACCACTAAGCACACTGTAGGCCTTTTGGCATTTCACACCTTGAATTTAAAAGGAAATTGAAACAAGGCACGTATATTTCCGTACTCAGATAACTTCGTAGTCAAAGACCTTTAAGGTCGCTTTCAAATCCAGAGTCACAAGGAAAGTCGTAACTTACAGGCGAAGGCGATTCCGTCATGTCGAAAACGCACGGTATCGAGTAACGCGTGACGTTTATATACGTCTGTACACTTTATTATGTGTTTATACTTGTGATACACACTCGTAATGCACCCCAGGCTTCCGTTATGTTGGTAATTTATGTTTAATCAAGATTGATTTTTATGTGTTTGCCGCGTTCGTAAATAATACACAATAAGTCGAACTCGCGTCTCTTGAGCGGATGCGTTATCTGAGTAGAGTAACGTCTTCCTGTGATACGTTTGCGCCCGATTTCTTGAAGGCTGATCTATGGCAAAATTAACTCAACATCATCATCATCATCATCAGCCATAGGACGTCCACTGCTGAACATAGTTGTCCCCCAAAGATTTCCAGATCGACCTGTTGGAAGCGGCCTGCATCCAGCGACTTCCTGCGACCTTTATCAGGTCGTCGTTCCACAAACATATCAAACTTTATTTTAAGTCAAAATTGATTTAGGAGCACGACCCAATGTTTAATCTAAAATTATTTAGAATCCTGAAGTTATTTGTCAGCGGTGTCAAAACTATAGAAGATTAGTTTAAGATGAATAACTTTATCGATTCAAGTATAGTCGACTCAAGGATGACTTATCCCGTGTAATGTCCCTTCCCAGCAATTGATTAAGATCCTTAATACAAACTTTCTAATCCCACAGTGAGTAAGCGTCTATCCCAATTGTCCGTGACGTCAATAAGCCATATCGTCACACAAATCCTGAGTGACGTGTGCAGTAAGTGTACTGCGTACGAACGCACACGCGCCGGCGCCGCACTGCGCCACGCCGTCGACCCACGACCTAATTTTCACACTAATGTTACCAGATCTCATGGTTTTCTACTAAATCTACCATTTTATCTCGAGGGATTACGAAATTACTTGATGGTTGGTTCACTGCATCGGTCATCCGAATGTCGTCTCGCAAGACCCTCTATTTGCTCTTCTCTCTTCGGAGAGCAAGGAAGCATAAATAGGCTGGCCTGGTGATTAGCCCTAAGTTATTATAGGTAGTATTATTGGATACAATGTCCAGAAAATATTAACATTTTGGAGGCGGCATAATACACATTACATTAGCCGCCCGCAACTATTTTAAAAAAGCAATATATTCATAGCTCTAAGAAACGTATTCCATTCTATTTTATGAATTGGCTGGTAAATTTTTTTATTGTTTGCGCATTTTCTAATTTTGTAAAACTGACAAATATATTAACAAGACATCAAATAAAACTAAATATTCACATTTGTAATTTATGACAATAAGATTAAGGAGTGTAAGTAACAGTGGCGACTGGTGAATTTCTTCGAAAGGGAAGCGAATGCTGCAGTTCCTTCAAATTAATGCCTTTCTTTCAAGCTGATTATTTGGCAAAGGTAAGCCAGTAGGAATGATGTTGTTTAGATGTTTCGCCACTGATAAGTAAGGATGAGTCTTGATAAAAGTTGTATTGATATTTTGGAGTTATAGCTGGCAACTCTAATCCAAACGCCGCGCTGGGCCGCGCCCGTCGACGAGGCGTCACACTCACGGTCCATACAGCATTACTGCCTCTTTACATTTATAATCCTTGGCGAGATTTACTGCGTCTTAAGTGATTGTTTTATCGATATGGTGTGGTTTTGGTCGATCAGTTTTAATATGTACTGAAGTATCTTTGCAGTATGCAGTAGTCACGTGGCAGCACACTTAGGATGAGAGTCCTGGGGTCAGATTCTAAGTTGGGCAATCACAATTTGGAAACACATGTATGCCCGGAGTCGGAATCCGTGCCCGGTATAAGGATAGGCTGAAGGGTCGTCCCCTATCACACGAGGGGACAAAAGTAAGCTATCCAGATTGGGATGCTTTAATTTATAGTTTATATTACAGATATGAGTCAATCAAACAAATAAAACCTTATACTACCACGGACGTAAAATAAGATGGACGGAGCGCTAGGAACATTGAAAGTGAAGCAGTGTTTTCGGCCCATTCGATCTATCGACACGTAATGGCGTGTGTGTAGGGCACTTTTATACAGACGCGTTTGTGTGCGTGGCTTCTCTGTGGCGTCCGCTTAACTATAGGCGAGGCGGTGTCCTCCTTTTTCTTCACGTCCGTCCGTCACGTGACTACTACTTACAAATAATGACTACACCTTCGCTGTCAGAAGGCATTAAAGCAGAGTGCAAAATTGACTCGTGCCTCTGTAATTATCTCGTCAAACTGATATCTGTCGAGGCGTGTGATTCGGCACTAGTTGTGGCAACTGGCAAGGGCGTCGGAGTCACGTATGGTCAATAGCCACAGCTTACGGCACTCACAGCTCGGTGACGCGCCAGCACGCGCCGACCACTCCCGAACACGATCGGCTATTGTGAAATCGTAATAGCGTGCCAAGGATCAAGGTTCTTTATTGACACGACGCCAAACAATATTTGATTAAGTGGATCGGTTGCGAAATCAATTTTGTTATGCCAATGTCGGTTATGAGTATTGTTTCGACAATGAGATCTCTGAAATGTTACTCCACATATTTCGCATTGCAAAATCCACAAACGAGCAAATGAGTCTTTGGATAGTAGTTGATATTTTGGGAATTTGGACCCACGATTGATAGAGCCACGCTGTAGACGGTAACGTCTTTTTTTTTTTTTTTTTTTATAGCAGAGATTGGCAAACGAACAGATGGGTCACCTGATGGTAAGTGATCT
Organism: Clanis bilineata; assembly: GCA_036417725.1. Taxonomy (NCBI): domain Eukaryota; kingdom Metazoa; phylum Arthropoda; class Insecta; order Lepidoptera; family Sphingidae; genus Clanis; species Clanis bilineata. Next base: position 3,289,186 of record CM071146.1, on the reverse strand, counting down.
CCACCACCCATAGACACACATGACACAAAAATAATCATGGCTGCGTTGCCAACCTAAAAGGAGGGAATGAAAGGGGAGGGAAAAGGAATTGGGAAAGGGAGGGGGGAAATGAGCCACCGGAAATCTCACTCACCGAACGAAACGCGACAGCAAGCCGCCACTTTACGTCGGTTTTCTGTGAGACAGTGGTATCTAACCGGTCGAGCCGGCCCATTCGTGCTGTAGACGTTACTGTCTACAGCGTGGCTCTACCACTCAAACCTAATCCTATGTCTACCCCTTATGAAAATAAGGGTCTCTTACTGCCCCCTTTTAAGCATGCAGTGCCCACAAGGGGGCGTTATCGCCCACTTTAGAAAATACTGCTGTAGACTGTTACGTCTAGAGCACGAAAGAAAAAACCTATACAGTGGCAGCTCGCTGTCGCATTTCATTCGTTGAGTGAGATTTTGGTGGCCCAGTTACCTCACCCCCCCGGCAATCACTATTTCCCTCCTTTTAGATTGGGACCGAACGAAACGTGACAACGAGCTGACACTTTACGACGGTTTTCTGTGAGACAATGGGAATCAAACCGGTCGAGTAGTGCTGTAGACGTAACTGTACCGCGTGCCTACCACTCAAAATCCAACTACATTGTTATCGTGATCTACCATAAAATAATTTCCACTCCGCCCTTGCAATCGATGTGTTTACGACCCATTTCTGAATCGGCAATTGTTCGCAACGAGTGATTTAAAAGATTACGCGAACACAACGGCTCGTCGTGAATTAAACTCGTATCGATTCTCGCATAATAGCCCCGTTCGTGTGTTGTCTTATTCATGAGCTCGTATAAATATGGACAGTTTTAGACCGAAATGAGCGACGACTATATTTTTCGTCCGATTACCACAAAAGGAGGAGGTCCTCAATCCGTCTGTATTTTTTTTATGTATGTTACTCGATATCTCCGCCAAATATGGACTGATTTACAAAATTCTTTTTGGGTTCGATAGATAGAATTTGGGTGGTCCAAATCCCGGTGGTCAAATTTGGTCGCGATTAGTAAATTGGAAGTCGGTCAGATAAATTTTTAAACTTGTGATTATCTTCTGTAAAGTCTTTAAGACTTTAAGTTGCCTCCTTGGTCTAATGGAAGTGTATTTGGGCTGTGAACCGGGAGGTGCTGGGTTCGATTCCCAGGTTGGGTAGGGTGTTTTTCTAACACCATTTTCCCGGGACTGAATCCCCCAGATGGGGATTAGCGTCAGGCAGGCATCCGGTCGTAAAAACCAAGCCAAATAGTTTCTATAACATGGTTGAAAAAGTGTGTTGCGCCGACCCCACATTAAGGTGAGATAAGGGCAAGTAGAAAGAAAGAAAAGAGTCTTTAATTTAAGCATTTCGTTTTTAATAAAAAGACCAATCATATTCCTCCGTAGCTCTTTGTGTTACTTTGATTGATGCACTTACCTTGCAAATACTGAATGTGGTGCATTTTCTATGCTCAGTGCAGTCGACATCACCTTTTTATAGAAATAAACACACATGCAACACGGTACGTATTCTTCGGCGTGTTCAATCAATCATTCGCACTCGATTCGAACGCAACGGCTGTCGGCAATTATGATGAATACTCCTGCACACGATCCAATTCGTTCGCATTAAAATCGTTACGAAACAGTATTGACTAGATTCAACGCAACCGTGAACTTCGGGTGGCGAATCGTCGAACAATAAAACATAATTAATCGATTACCATGACACGGTACTATCGATTTGCGGATAGCGCTCCTCGCGAGTCCTTGAACGGTATTAACCTTAATTGGGTACTCGACTATGTTTGATTTTGTACACATTTTTATATGTACTAGCAAATAAAACAATAAAGAAACTCTTCTGTAAAATCTGCATCGAAATTGGTTGAAAAATGAGTCAGTAATTCATATTTTAAAATCTACAGTGAGCAAGAGTGGGGATGTAGTGGGGATATCTTGCTATCCCTTTCTAATGCACGTACCGTTATGGCCCTGACGTGATTTTACTGATACTTCTCTTTACTGCAGTTTGAAGGTTACACAAAATTTAAAATTCTTATAACGTTTTTATTTTTGAGAATATTTCAATAATTCAGTTCTATATTTTAGATGGCGTAAATTTCATATAAAATTAATTTTTAAAAAATAGTCAGGTACCAAATTGTGCAACATCGATATTGAGCCGCGTCTGTACGGAATCGATTCGGCCCACTTGGCTCCCGTCTGTGTCAATCTATCGAATGCGTTACGAAACTGCGGCCCTGCGCCGACGATGATGAATCGTCATTATTACTAGTATTGTAGAGCGGTACACAATGACTATCGGATTGATTGTAATGATGCGAATCGATCATGCACTCGAATCAATTTGCTCTTTGATGGTAGAAACAGGAAGTATGGTAATTGATGTACCCCATTCTTACATTCATCATTTTATGAGTGGTAGAGCTACGCTGTAGACAATTACGTCTACAGCTCAAATGGGCCGGCTCGACCGGTCTGATACCACTGTCTCACTAAAAACCGACGTAAAGTGGCAGTTTCGTTCTGTGAGTGAGATATCCGGTGGCCCATTTCCCTGTCTCCCTTTCCAAATCCCTTTACCCTCCCTTTCCATTCTCTCCTTTTAGGTTAACAACGCACCCATGATACTTGTGTCTTGGGTGTCTATGAGCGGTGGAGATCACTTACCATCAGGTGACCCATCAGCTCGTTTGCCAGTCTCTGCTATAAAATATACTGAAACCTATTTGTATGATAAAATAGTTCTTACAATGCGAATTGGTATTCAGTTGTACGCTTATATGTCCTCAATTCTTGTGTCTAGACAAGAAACTAATAACAAACGCAAACATCAAAATGCCTACAATCTTTCGTTACTGTAGAAAGTTGATGTATTTGGTTTGTCAATTCGAATCCTTAAGATTTCTTCATCCATTAGGAAATTCAGAAAGTGGTGTTTGTTTGAGCTTTGACACAAGTTACCATCTCGCAATTAGTGTTTGCTTTAAGATAACAATTTCGTAATGTTGATACAACTGAACAATGAAAATTATATAATAAAACGAATTTATTGTTATAATTGAGAACTTAATAAGAATAAACATAAGCCCACGCCTGTATCCCCGAAGGGGTAGGCAGAAGCGCTCTAGCCAACTACTACAAACACACATTTCGCCGAGCTTAGTTTTGTCCCAGATGTGATAGGGGGCGAGCCTATCGCCATATCGGGCACAAATTCAAGACTCCGGGCTGATATAGAAAAATCCAATATCACTTTGCCCGCCCCGGGGATCGAACCAGAGACCTCAGGACAGTATTCGTACCGATATACAACCACATCACCGAGGCAGTCTTAATAAGAATAAACATCAATAAATCTCGTAAATTCAGCCACAGTGCGGTTTGACAAGAACAATTTTATTATTTTCTGGGATATGAGAGATTCCACCGAGTTATCGGAAACTAGTTCACAATATGTTAGACATGCAGATAGCGTAGTACATGAATCCTTCTATCACATGAGTGCGGAATGGCCTATTTCACACTTTATCACGATAAGTGAACAACAAAACAAATTGTACACTTGACTGCGGTGTAAAACGGCCTAGAAATCTGAGTATAACAAGATAGTTAAATGGGCATGAACATTTTTTTTCCTCCCGACCCTATCCACTTTAAGTATGTTGCACTAAAGATTCTAGTTGGCATTAGTTTTGACAAGCTGCTTTCTAAAGCCGAGTCTCCTGCATATGTTTTTCTCAAAACAAAACACCACAAAACAAAATTTTTTGTTGTGTTGCTCATGACAATGGACCATAGACAAAAATATGTACCGTAATCATGTTTTGTGTAGGGTTTTAGTGCAAGAGAAGCATAAAAGTCAACCCTCTTTGGGAGATAATAATTACCATCATGAAAAATTCTACTGATTGCAGTATATTCTAAACCAGAACACAAAAGCTTACACACTGTCGCTTGGCAGGATACTAGTTTACAAACACTTTGTCATTATAGATTATAGTAGGATGTCCTCAAATCCATTTGGCTCAAGTACACAGCAACGTTGATAATATTCGAAGTCCTTATATCTCTCACGAGTGGCCCACTTCGCAGAATGTGGCTCGCCGTTCGGTCATTGTTTAATTTGTGTTTATTAGCCGTGATTGGTCCGCGGGTCAAATGCAATTGTGCCGATACTAGAGCTATTTGCCTATATTATTATGTACACTTGTAACTCACGAGGATCTAGTTTAGACCTACTTCGGCGTATAATAGATTATTTATTGGTGTATAGATGTTCAATGGCTGTTTTGGAATAGTAGTACGAAATCATGTACGGAATATCCGTTTAATTTATGGGGAAAATATTATGTTTGTGTTGTGGAAATTACATATTCATTGCCCAGTGGGGTTGGGATTAAAATCCTGTAGGCAGCCGCTCGTAAAATTAACCCAAATCCTTTCTAAACATAGTGTTCTGCCGAATTTAGGTGAGATGATGGTGTGGAAATGTCATTTTGTGGTTTCACTACACAAAATTCGAATTCAAGCACATTTTGAGACCATTGCCCTTTCCTTGTGTAAAACACATTTACGATGTTAAACATTTCTAACAATGTGACGCAAGGAAAAAAGTCACTCATTGCCGTCTTGTCCTGTCTTCCTTGCGTCACATTGTTAGAAAATGAAAGGGACAAGCTGTTCTTAAAGATAAAAGCGCGTAAATAATTTTTATAAGTTATGGGCATAGTCTATCGCATATATGCAAATTTTCACAAACTTTCCGATGATGTAAACACTGGCAAGTTCAATGGAAACGCGATGAGTCGTCCACCCATCGCCATCTTCCTTTAGAGATGCGCCACACGTAGAGAACATCGTATCGATTTATCGCCCGACGCACCGAGTCGAGTGTTCGGGTATTTTCCCCACGGAATATTTATTAAATAACCGATGGTACGGTTTGAATGCGATATCCATTCGGCATTGTCGATGGTTGAGATAGATAGCCGCGATGTGAGCCGCATTAGTTAATCTCTCGCTGATTTGCTACCGTTAGCGCATTCACGTTGTGTCATTTGCCGTCTAGCGAGCAGAATATTGCGCCTTGATAAATGTTAATTGGTTCGTGCTTTTTTTTACAATTTCTTTTGCTTATATAAATTTAGCAACTAATTAAATGTTTTGTTTGTTGTTACAGGTAAGGATCGTGTTCGCTGGATGATGAGAAAATTCGTGTAAGTTTGTTTGCCATTTGGTATCAATTCAATGACATCAGATTTTATGTAGGTCGTGATGCCTCATGTGATGGTAAATATTTGCATAACCAAATGTTATCGAAAGATTACGTCATATTACCTAGAATTTAATAACCTATCGCAGTTTTTTTTTATCATTCGTTGAACGGCGATAAATATTTTTGTATTCTTTCACCATAAACATGCCACTTATCTATGTGAATCTAATTAAACTGTGGTCAGGTTAAATGTTAATTATTCGTTTGCTCTGCTCGCGGGCTGTGCCTTCGCTTAAATCAATTGATACGTCGGATTAGCCCTCGCCGGGGCAATTAGTGAATTACTCGCGGCTTGATAAATTAGCTATGTAATCATATGATGTTAATTTAGGTTCGGAGTTAACGAGGTTTAACTAGTTTTCCAATAGTATACTTCATTAACCTAGTAGAGATTTTAATTAAGAAATGAAATAAACCCGAATGATTGAGGTTATGTGATGAACGGATAGATAGTGATATATAACATTCTCTTATTGAGTAGATAAATAAGATGATATGCCTCTATTTTTTGTCTTGTATGAGAACAGCACAGAATCTCTATGGTTGGTGTAATGTGACTTATGATGATATTATATGGGATTGCAACTATTCTGTTTTGGTTAAGGTATTAGCTGTACTGAATATTGATAGTATAAGTACCAATTTATGTACAGCGGACCGTGAATATGATCTATTGCTTTTTTTAAATAAAACATCCTTTAGGACTTTAGTATTAAAAGGCTCGCACATATTTATGTATTCCGCTACATCTAAAAAAGTTATGTAATGTGCAACTTATTTATTTATTTATGCACATGATACACAATATACAACACGTGATCAGAGACTCTCAAACTAGGCAAGTCTGTATCTTTAGAGCCTAGACTTGATTGTCTTTCGTTGGTGTACTGTGTTAAAAAAAAGAGGGAGAGAGAAAATTAATGTTCTAATTATTGATCACGCGATAGTATCATAATAATTACACTATCGAGGCCTTCAATTGTATGCAGACCTTATCAATCACTTTTACGTACGCGCCGATAAAAAACATCGACCTTAAATAATGCAGAGGTTTTCACGTATGATGTCAAATATTTATCATATTATATTATCGCTTTATCGCAGTGTCAATTTAGTGTTTTAGTGTGAAAACGGTGTCGGAAGTGACCTTGCTGGAACCTTCGATGTGTTTTAACGTACTAACAAAATGGATTGTAGTGTCAAAATCGAATGTGGGGTTTCAATGACTAGATAAGTAACTCGCTGGCCGAGATTCGCTGGCACGCACCCACCACTGTAACTCCTGTAAGCCAGGATCAACAATGACACGCATTTATCGACACCGAGCAATGAAACTGGGCTATACTATGAGATTGCTAACCTGCAAAATTGTCTTTAGCCCCTGATATTAGATGTCACTCTGCTGACGAACAACAGTAATATTACTGAGAATTTAGAATTACACTGTGCTCGTCTCTTGTGAGATTAGAATATTCCTCACAATACCCAGTTTTAAATATCCTTCAATACGTGACATAATAGTGCTAAGGCAGTACTGTAGCTCGATGGAAATAACAAACTAATGATGCCTACGAAGAGTTACTCAGGTATTTGAGAGAACTAGCAGTAAGCGAATATGAGATACATATATTAATGGGATCATTCCATCATTGTAGATTTGGAAATGTTTCGAGTTGTCTGGATTATAACCATTATTACTAATTCATTGATCGCATCTCAGAGTGTAAGACTGAGAAACAATGGTACTGTATGTAGTTTATATACATGTAATATTAGTAATACAAATTATTAACATTACTAATGCTCGATTATGGCAGTAAATTAGTTAATAATCTCATAATCGATTGTCGAGATTAGTAATCATGATTCTTTTCGATTATGTCGATCATTCGTGATCGTCAACCTATAGAGTGAATCACTACTTATAAGGGATACCATGTATTTGCTGTAGATATTTTGCACTGGACACGGATATCTGGAATTAACCGGAGTTAATTCGGATTAAGTGACAATACAGTCGATACATTTCGTATCGCTGTGCTACTTATCCTTACATAAGGCCAGTGTCCGTTTATCTGGAAAACCCTCTATGCGGCACTTAATTTTAGGTCACCGTAGTTACGTACATTCCGAAAAGCCGGTCCCCAGCCAAGGTCGAATAATTTCTCGTAATTACATAAATTCGTCGCTGATTACTTGATTATATAACTGTCAATAACGGCAAATAACCATGACTAAACTAATTATTTATTAATAAGTTATTGATTGGTGTGTCTCGATACTGCAATACCAAAGGGAATGTTAATTAGCTTATTAACCTTGATTCAATCGGACGAATCGAATAATAATAATAAACAATCGAATACAGTTTATTCGATTCGGATTCTGGATACATTCGATTCTTGCGGCAGAATAATTTTAAACATAACATAAGCTCACGTCTGTCTCCCCGAAGGGGTAGGCAGAGGCGCACTAGCCAACTAATACACCCACATTTCGCCGAGCTTAATTCCGTCCAAGATGTGATAGGTGGAGAGCCTATCGCCATATCGGGCACAAATTCCAGACTCCGGGCTGATATGGAAAAATCCAATATCACTTTGCTCGACCCGGGCATCGAACCCGAGACCTCAAGACGGTAGTCCTACCGAAACACAACCACGCCACCGAGGCACCGAGGCAACATAATTTTAGGAGTATATTTATACCCCTGTAGTTAAATAATAATATTAGCCCTGTAAATATTACTGTCCCACTGCTGGGCACTGGTGTGCTCTACTAATGAGAGGTTTAAAGCTTTAGACTACCACGCTGGTTGGTAGTTAAATAATTGATACATTATTTATACGTACTTTATAACCTATATTTGATTTGCTGTTCAAACAAGGCAGCATATGTAATCTGTGTGCTTATAGCCTATAGTTTGGTGGATGTTTGCACAGCGGTCCCTATTATTATTCATCGAAATTAGGTTAGGTTTACACAGATAATAGGTATCGTCCCTTATCACCACGGACGTAGGTTTGTTGACATCGTGTTTACGCACTAGATTTGTATTATAACCCTAATTAATGTATAATGTACTGTCCTGACGCGTTACATTGCCCTTAAGCATGTATATTTTTATTTCTAATCGCGCCGAGGGGGTTGACGTCAGGCAGGCAGTCTGTCGTTAAAACTAAGCCAAATCCTTTTTGCAACATGCTTAAAATAGTGTGTAGCACCGACCCCACTTATAGGTGGGATCAGGGCAGGTAGAAAGAAATGAAACGAAATTAAGCAATGGAAAGGCGAACCTTAACTTGGAATATTGTAATTTATTTTGTAGAAGAGTAATGATACATCTTATTATAAATTACTTGTACATTTTTTGGATTGAACCAAAATTGCCCGCTGTGACCAACAGTTATTGAACATTAATACCGGCTTTCCTCTTGTGTTTAATATGCTTTAAAATATTTTTTACTCGCGTTCATAACTTTGTAATCCGTGAACACGAGCCGCAATGGAATTTTAAGCCTCGCCTAACGTGTCAGCTTGTTGGTGCAAAATGCCCTTAATCCGGTCAGTACACAACATCGGTACCCACACACTACTTGATTGCTTATTTAAAACAATACAGTAGTCAGTGCTCATAAAATTTAGTGAAGGTAGGCGGACGATGCCGAGTGGCTTGGCGCTGTCGGCCTTGGATATCGATACTATTAACTTTGGCGTGTAGTTATCGATATTGAACAATTATCGATACGCTACATAAATTGGATCGATAATACCAGACGTTTTTTTAAAGCTTACGTCGAAGGTAACAAGACGAGTTGTCGTTATTATTCTCAACTAATCCATTGTTGAGCGTAAAGCTCTCTACCTACATGATGAGGTCTAATGGTGATATGACTATCACTGGAAATAGTTACTTGCCCAAGAACAGAGATATTCAATAATTATGTCAAACTTCCTAATTCACTATTCTGTCTTTACTTCAAACGAGTTTATTGAAAGTATCGTAAGAGTATTAATGTTGCATATGAAGTTTGAAACTATCGACACCCTTTCACTAAATAAGTATCGATATTCGATAGTTCCTCAGTATCGGTAAATCGAAGTTAGGACCCTAGGCCCCAGCGGCGCGGCGCGGTGGCGTGGCACGCGGTGCGCCGGCGCCGAGTCCGGGCGCTCCACCTGCCCACTTGCGACTAGATTTATGGGATCGGCAGCTGCATACTTGACATAGAACAACTCGAAAGTTGCCTTTACACGTGTGCACGACATTCATTACGGTTTCCCTTAGATTGTATTTTTAGATTGATTTGACGAGTTCTGGAGATATAGATTTCAGTCAGGGTCGGTATTTGAGATATATTCAAGGTCACTAAAGGTTTTGACGAACTAGGCTGTTGTGAGGCAAAGCAATTGTCCATTGTTTAAAAGATATAACTTTTTTATATTCAGAAGTAATAAGGCTTTAATGACACTTAGTCTGTGTGGTGCGGTAACAGACACTTGGGATTTAGGTTTTAAATTTGATGATGGTATTTGTTGAGACAAATGCGTATAAGCTACGTCCATGACTGCTACCAGGTCATACCATCTATGTATTAATTCATCATCATCAATGTCATCCCGTCTTAATCCACTGCTGGGACTAGTATTATCTTCATCTGCGTCTCTTACAACGATTTTATTGATATTTAATTAAATTCATTTAATTAGCGTTCCGTTTCACGGTTTTTCAAAGTATTTCCTCGACAGTTTATAGGAATTCCATTGTCCCATGCAGTTGGTTTCCTCTTATATATATTTATACCACGGGGGAAACCACTATAAGTATACCTCCCAACTCGTAAAGAGGGATAGCTATGCCAGTTTGCTGGCTTTCCCAGCCAGTCAGTAGCTTTAGTGTGCTATGCTAGAGCCCTAAACAACCCCTAATTTTGACTGTCGAGATGACTAACTGCAATGATCTTAGGCGTATATGATACAGTCCTAGGGAATCCTGCGTAGTTCTTGTTGGCTACCGGTTCTGCAATCTTATCATCTAATAATACAATTATATCTTCCTTTCCTGAGGAAAGTTTCTTCCCTATCACATGAAGCGACGGAAGTATGCTCGGCCAAATGTGGTTTACTATAGGTGATGTTTATAATAATATTAGGAAAGTAAATGGACATTTAGTTATAATCACAAGTTTAAAAACTTAATTGACCGACTTCCAACTTACCGATCGTGACCAAATTTATATGGGACCACCATTGAAATAAGCTCTATCGAACACAAAAAGAATTTTGAAAATCGGTCCACATTTGGCGGAAATATCGAGTAACATACATAAAAAAATACAGAAGAATTGAGGACCTCCTCCTTTTGTGGAATTCGATCGAAAATATATGAAACGAAAATACATTTTAAATGAACGAAAACGATCATTGTTTTCGAGAAGTAATAACTGACAAAACTTTTACTAAGGATATCGATTGTTGTGGCTGTTTTCTGCATTTAGTACAGCGCGCGTGTATTCATATGGGACACAAGACCGCGGGTTCGAATTCCGGAAAAAAAGTTTGCGTGATCCAAAAATACTTGCTCTGGAATTTGTGGTATGTGAAGTCTGCGCAGTTCGACTGATCTTTTTTAACTTTTGTTTATTTCTATAACGTGGTTGATTGATTGGTCGTCTTTGGATATCACTTGTAGATTCGTAAAGTGCTTGTGGCAGAAGGGGGAATAAACGATTATGTTGGCCATCTGATGGTGATTAATTATAGCCTTACCCAAGGAATCATAATTGCGTTACAGACCTTACAGGAAAAAGAAAGGTGATTGATGCGAAATGCGAAAGGTGTCTTTAACGGTAACTGTGGTACTCTTCCCAGCTTCGAAGTCCAGGATCTTGGACGATCGATTATAAACTTAAGGAATTTAACAGTTTTCAAACGCCTTTGATTTTGCTTCACATTAATCACAACTTAAGCAAACAAATGAATCTGTATTATAATACACCCAACAGTCACACACCTAGTCCTGACCCCACACTATACCCTGTATCGTGGGTGTCAGAGACTATGAAAAACTTTCGGTCTCACAACACCCAGACTTGAAACAAATATCTGTGGCCCGCACAAACATTTGTCTCAATGCGGGAATCGAACCCGCGGCCTCTCGCGTCATAGCGGGCTACTCGCCCGCTGCGCCCCGTACGAATATAATGTATTGTTGTCATGTTCTAATAAATAAATATATTCAGTACTACAGTTCAAGTTACGACGCAGTTTTACAACACATTCTCGAAGAATCCATAACGTTATTCAACAAGTCGAAACAATGCCTATAACGTTTCATCAAAATCCGGCTATTATAACATGATTGAGCAACAGTCAACACACATCAAAACATCAAAACTTTCGCATCAATTATGTTAGCGTCGATTAACATTTATTAACTCTGTCCGCCAGTGCTGAGTTGCCAGATCTGTTCCTAAAAATCTACTGATCTTTTGATTTTTTAAACAAATCTATTGTTGTTTGGGTCACGTAGACCTAACATACTAAAAACGGTTAGAAACCCGCTAAGAATTACAGAATATGTAAAAGATGTGGGATAATTGAAATAACTCTCTTTAATTTATTTTAATAGATTCACAAACAATTGTTACACTGAATTGTACACAAAAATATATCTACACACTCTTTTTGTAGCTAGAATTTCACAATTTATAGTCAGCTTATTTTATATTTTCTTTTCATTTCGTTATTGCTTTCCATTAATGCTATTTTCAGAATAAATTCGAATGTTTATTTAATGTATGAAGCCGCACGATTCACTTTGAAAATGTATTTCTAATGTATTAAATATAGGTAATTCTCCGATTAGATCTGGCAACCCCGCCTCAGTGTATACTTTCGATTTGTTTTGATTACATCGCTTTAACGACTCGCCCGCTCGGGTCATAGTGTCAGCTTATGAAAGAGACCGATTTCTTTATCGAAAGTGGCTGATCTTGAACCTGGTACGTCATCTGACTGTCGACTGTCGATACTTGTACGTCGTGATGTTCGACTTTCGACACGACTGGATATTTTGCTACGAAGAAAGGTGAATGTCATGTACTACAATGTACTTAATCGAAGTAACGTTATGTTACTGGTATATAGGTGCATGGCTGTATGACCGAAGGGGGAGGCAGAAGCGAACTAAAACACCCACATTTCGCCGAGTTCACTTCCGACTCAGATATGATAAGGGGCGAGACTATTCCCATCATCATCATCATCATCATCATCAGCCACAGGACGTCCACTGTTGGACATAGGCCTCTCCCAAAGATTTCCAGGTCGAGCTGTAGGAAGCGGCCTGCAGCCAGCGACTTCCTGCGACCTTTAATTTTACTGGTCCCATATTGAGTATAACTTCTAGACTCCGAGAATGGAATCCATGGAATCATTCATTCATTCATTCCTGAAGTCTAGAATTTGTATTTTATACATCACGAAACGAAATCTGGAAATCTTTGGGGGAGGCCTATGTTCAGCAGTGGACGTCCTTTGGCTGATGATGATGACGATGACATCACGAAACGCAATAGCATGCTGAACTATACGTTGATTTTCTGTAATAAAATGGTAATAACCAGGTCGAACCAGCCAAGTCATGCTGTGGCCAACATTTTCTATAGTTGTTCTATCACTAACATACAATAGTTGACGAGGATTAACAGGTAATACTAGCTTGTTCACATTTCAAATCCGTTTTACAAATAAAACCAAATATAATTATAACCAAAATTAACAATTAAGAAGGAAGGGGAAACTCATGCCTTTGTACGCCTCATTTAGAAGTTTTTGGAATTCAATCATTAACAGAAATAGCATCCACTAACACTGAATTTTTAAAAAATTGCGAGTCACAGTCAAGTTTCAAGGAGGACGCCAAGAATTTCGGGACATGGTCTTGTAAACATCCAAGAACCTCCACTAACGGTTTAATTCCATAAACAATAGTAGACAAGTTGTCTACGGTCTTGTGATCTTTTACCCTCACAACTAATTAGCCAGTTATAAACACGTGACTCGGGGCCCTGATCTTCCTGATAGCGGTGCACTATGCGAAGGTCCTCAGATATGAAGATCATTGCCCGTTTCATTATGTTTATTGGACATGTGCTGTTTGTTGATATGCATAGGTCATGTAATTTCTTTGTAAACGCCGCTGGTTGTTATCCATATAACTTGTAATATCTTCGTAGGTAAAGTAACTTTAGTACCGTCTTCTTCCACCTCCCGTTGTCCTACTCTAGTGTGACGCAACACCTTTTTCGACCGACTTCCAAAAGGAGAAGCTCCTCAATTCGTCGGTTTTTTTATGTAACGCGATATCTCTGCCACATGTGGACCGATTTTCAAAATTCTTTTTGTGTTCAGTAGAGCTTATTTCAAAAGAGTGGTCATATAAATTTGGTCGCGATCGGATTTGAAGTCGGTCCGTTAAGTTTTTAAACTTGTGATCATAGCTTTTCTGCAAGGCCGAATCTTTTTACGAATGCCATATATAGCGTACTCTTATGTCATTCCCATACATTTACTATTCTATTCGACTAGCGCATAAACCACTTGGCTAAGCCCGCAGGCTTGCTTAACCTCACCCATTCGGTGTCACAATACCAGATAAAATTTATGGTTTCTCGTTTCAAACCGTCAATGGTCTGTTCGTACATACGCCATACATAATGATACGTATCATCATCAGCTCACCCTCGTCCACTGCTGGAAATAGGCCTCTCCCAATGCACACCATTGAGCTCGGTCTTTAGCTCTTTGCAGCCAGTTTTTGATACGTGTCGGATCTTAATAATAGACGTTGCTCGAGTTACACATTACTCTGTTTACATTCCTAAACGTTACGCGGTATTGTTTCGTGTGACGCTACCGGTAACTATTTGTCGGTACTTAACATAAGCTCACGCTTGTATCCCCGAAGGGGTAGGCAGAGGCGCACTAGCGAACTAGATCACCCACATTTCGTCAAGCTTAGTTCCGTCCCAGATGTGATAGGGGGCGAGCCTATCGCCATATCGGGCACAAATTCCAGACTCCGGGCTGATATGGAAAAATCCAATATCACTGCCCGACCCGGGGATCGAACCCGAGACCTCAGAAACGTAGTCGTACCGAAATAGGCGTGGTGGTTGTCGGTACTTGCTCCTGAATATATGAATAAGCTACTATAGTCAATAGGCTTTGGAATGTCAGGTGTTTTCAATGAAGCTTGGCATGATTCTTTTTTGTCTTGTGTGTCTACGGACGGTGGAGATCACTTAGTGGAGGTGACCCATTTGTTCGTTTGCCAGTCTCTGCTATATAAAGAGAGGTCTTGAGTTGGATGCCCAGGTTGGGTGGGGAATTTTTATTCTAACAGTATTTCCCCCAGAAGGGGGTTGACGTTAGTCAGGCAGCCCATCGTAAAAACTAAGCCAAATCCTTTATGCAATATGCTTGGAAAAGTGGGTTGGGATAAAAGCAGGTGGAAAGAAACAACATAAGACTACGAGTACATAACAAAAAAAACTGTACACATTAAAAAAATTGGACAGCACAATAACAATGATTCCTCATTCAGCTATTATGCTACAATTCAGCACAAACATGCTGCAGCATCTACTGTTTATTACAACCAGGACTATTTATTCCTCCAAGCAATAAGCACGTAGGCCATTACCCGACCAAAGCGCTTAGTCTTCATCACCCTATTAATACAAGCATAATGATGTCTATGCAAAATGACAGTGTTACACGTTGCACAACCATTAGATCTATGGGAAACAAGCTGACATGCATGGTGTACCGCACCGTCGGTGTACTTAGAAAAACTGAAACCAATCTCCTTTCGCATATGATTCGTGGAAACAACACGTTTGGGTCAGCGAAAATGCCAAGTCGATACTGCTTGTGCGAACTATTGTTCTTGAGTTTGTTTTTGAGAACTCAAAGGGCTTTGTTCGTTCCTAGAAAGGATTTATTGGCTTCTCAGTTTCACTAATAAGGTGGTAAAGAAGTACAATTGGGTGCTGCCAAATGTTTTGTGTAATTCCAAGAATTATTGGGTTTGTACTTAAAGAATAAAATTCCTTTCCATTCCTAGGGGCGATTACCGTAGTACTATAGCCCATAAATGATCATGCCACTGACATTATCAAAAGTTTTTTGCTGATAAGGGATCAGGGGGGTTACCAACACCTCTTATAGCAGTATTATTATAATCTTACTTGTACCGATTCCCATACAAAACAAACGAAGAACGATTATAATAATACTGCTATAAGAAGTGGTGGCAACCCTGCAGCAGTGGACATCATGTAGGCTACAGCTGATCATAATGATGAAACAACAATATATTATACCCTAGATGCACAGTTCTTTGCAAATATCCTCCTAAAAAGTGGTCTCAGAAATAAAACAAAGAAAACGATCACAAGTTGTTATTAAATCAACACAAATATGTATAACCCTAAGCACGTGTTATAAAGTAGGTTTTTAAACGAAATGAGCAAGCGATCTTTAAATTGAATTTTGAAATTTAGATTTCTATCGACGTCCGGCTGTAAAACGAGTGCTTAAGCACTTCTTTGCTGTCCCATTTTCCGAGCGTCAACCGTGCATCTAAGTAAATAATATATCGATGTGATGAAATGATAATCTCTGACAAATAGTACAGCATTTTATGGATTCAATATTTGATTTGGGCTTTATGTATCTCGTAAAATTATAATGTATTCTTATGACAAATATTGAAATACCAATTTGATATCATACTAAATGTTAGATTTTATTTGAATTTGAACAAAAATACCTGTTAAAATTGTAAAGCTCAATATAATATGCAAGTAAGCATTAGAGTTTAATAGCGTTTCTGTATTTAGTCTTAATATTAATTGCATACTATGTTTATAATCTTGTTATGCAGCCACGTCCCGTTATGTTCTCAAACGGGTATTGCGTAAAATGGAAAGTGTTCCATACGACACCGTGGTTTTATGACGCGGTTGTCACCTAATTACACCTCTTTAACGCTGTAATTATTGTGTTGCAGATATGAGTTGCAATTAACATGGTAGGGGGCGTTGATAGACATTATTGCATGGTTAGGAAATAGTGTGTTTAATGTTGATTCATCATCATCATCAGCCATAGGACGTCCATAGCTGAACATAGGGCTCCCCCAAAGATTTCCAGATCGACCTGTGGAATGTTGATTTCGCCCCCTATCAAATCTGGGACGGAATAGGCTGCGCGAATGTGGGCGTTTTAGTTCGTTAGTTTGCCTTTGCTTACATCTTCGGGGATACAGGCGTGAGCTTATGTATGCATGTACCTATGTACATATAAAAATGTGAATCAATAAATAAATAACAGCGAACAGTCACACACATAGTCCTGACCCCACACTAAGAATGAGTATTGTGTCGTGGGAATCAGGAACTACGAGAGACTTTCGGTCTCACAACACCTAGACCCGAAACAAATATCTGTGGGTCGCACAAATATTTGTCTCGGTGCGGGGATTGAACTCGCAGCCTCTCGCTTCACAACCAGTCTCGACAAAAATATTATTGCAACAACCCTACACACAGTGATCGTTATTAATACATTTCATATTAAAGTGATGGATTGATTTGCTTAATTTGCACAAGTATGCACATAATATAAATTATAATGTAACCGCTCGGGTATGTGTCAAAGCATCGGCCATTGCGCATTAAACGGCGGGAATTCCAGTTTTTATGTATCGTAGTGTGGTTAAATAAATTTTATTGACCGTTTTGTAGAACTGGATGGGTTAAAAACTTTATGCCAGTAATTGATGGTGGTAGGTGTTGTAAATTATACATACCTAGACGATATAACCCGTTGTTAAAATTTGCAAGTAATTTTGCGGTTAAATGAGCAATAATAAGCTTAACAAAAACTTAAAACTGACGCCAAAAGTGAACACTAAAAGTAAAAAATGACAACAATTCCTTTGTCTTTGGAGTCGGTGCCTTTTCATTTGATCAGCATTGGCCCCAGCACCGACTGCAGAGACAGTAAGGAATTGGTGTTATACATACTTACATACACTTATAAAATTTGGCACGTTTGTTTAGAAGCCCATATATACTAACATATCCGAAAATTATGCAATGCATATCACATACATACGGGTTGAATTCATAACCTCCTTTTTTTGAAGTCGGTTAAAAGGCGGGAATTGACGCTAAAGTTAACATATGTAGGCAATCGGTAATATACAAGGTTAGGTTAATGTATGTTCTGAGCTATGCGACTGAGACAATAGACGACAGGCTGCAGGCATTGACACGTCCGCTTTGTAAAGAATTGTATAGAGAATCTCGCAAAGCGTCCTCGCCCTAGGTCGTATACCCCGAAACGTGCCTTTATATTTAATTTTTCATACTTCAATATACTTAGAAATGTTCCATTCACCAACATTTGAAACAGACACCGTCCGTGGCACGAGAGGCCACCGGTTTGATTCCCGCCCCGAAACAAATGTTTGTGTGTCCCACAGATACTTGTTTCGGGTCTGGGTGTTGTGAGAGCGAATGTCTCTCGTAGTTTCTGAAACCCACGATACAGGTTATACCTAGTGTGGAGTCAGGACTATATGTGTGACTGTTGGTTATTATTTATTATTTATATATATATATATATCATTCATTAAGTCATCGAGCACGTTACACGTATCGTGACGGTGAATAGTTTTATCTTTTAATAAAAAGATTAATCTCTCGAGGGGCTTGCGGCATGACTTGATGGTTGGTTGAGACGGGTATGGGGGGTATCCCTGTATCTGCGTCGGTCGCCCGTCTGTCTTGTCGCAAGCCTCTCGATTTGCTTCTTCGTTCTTCGGATTCGGAGTGTGAAGAAGCATAAATAGGCCGGCATGATTCTGACGACCACTGATAAACAGTGTTTGTCAGTGGTCGCTAGTTTTTTTGGACTGCACTACGCTTACCATCAGGTGCAGTGTAGTCACTTTGCCGTGCCCGGATAAAAAAAAAAAAAAATAATAATAATAATATATATATATATATATATATATATATATATATATATATATATATATATATATATATATAATTTATTTAAGTCAGTTCATTACAGCGCCAGCGCGTAACCTCTACATTAGACGCCGCTTAATACCTCATAATGACGCCCGTCGAATTTGTGGCCTGACCCTAATTACCAGCTGTTAAAAGATAAAACTATCCACCGTCACGATACGTGTAACGTGCTCGATGACTTAATGACTTAATCATGTAAAACACTGTGCACACAAACACTCGGTAATGACGGTTTTATTACGGCAAAAACATGTATTAGGCAATCCAGGTTAACTGTCCAGTGAATGCGCCTGTTGGTCTCATTCAGAATGAAGACATGCCCACTGCCGATGAGATGACGAAGTACTGTCACGCAAATCCCTCATAGTTGTAAAATGTAAACATTTATTAGCTTCGATAAATTAAAAACTCTGCCTGCCTCGGTGGCGTAGCGGTATTTCGGTACGACTACGGTTCTGAGGTCTCGGTTTCGATCCCCGGGTCGGGCAAAGTGATATCGGATTCTTACATATCAGCCCGGAGTCTGGAATTTGTGCCCGATATGGCGATAGGCTCGCCCCCTATCTCATCTGGGACGGAACTAAGCTCGGCGAAACGTGGGTGTACTAGTTCGCTGGTGCGCCTCTGCCTACCCCTTCGGGGATACAGGCGTGAGCTTATGATAAATTAAAAATAAGACTAGAATTAAACTTAATCGTCTAAGTCGCCTCCTTGGTCTTGTGGCAGCTATATGGGCTGTGGACCAGGAGGTCGTGGGTTCGATTCCCAGGTCGGGCAAAGCGAATTTTCTAATTTAATTTGCTTATACTGGATCCCTCAGCGGTGTTTGACGTCAGGTAGGCAGCCGGTCATAAAAACTAAGCCAAATTCTGTCTGCAACATGCTTGAAAGAGTGTGTTGCGCCGACCTCACATTAAGGTAGGATAAGGGCAGGAATTAAACTTAAGAGTTCAAAATATCTATTCTGTCTGAATTCTCCTTAGATACAATAAGATGGAAGACACACTAGTCTAGGTTAACTCTTGTTACAAACCTGCACTATAAAGCAGGAACAACGATATAACGCTATCACGATAATGATCAATCACGTTCATGTCTTGTTTGTATCCTAGTTTGTAAACAGGCTGTCGCTCTACAAGTGAGACATTTTGCGTTTTACTTTCATATTTATTTTTAATATTATTATTTGCAGCCTTGAGATTTGAAAAGGTCAGTTCAAAAACAAAATCACATTTGTTGTGACTTACGACATTTTATTTTACGAACCGTACTCTATTCGAGGCTCAAGCACGATTAACTAACATCGAAGTATTCGAATCGAATTCGCAGTGAGCTCATGACAGCTATAATAAATTCGAAAACGTATTAATTGTTGCTCAATAACGAAGTAATAAACTTTTGTATTGCCTTTATTTGGTTTGATTGATGACTGACTACCGGTTTATAATCAAATACATCCTTAATACATATCGATTTAAAAACCATAATCGCTTGCGTAATTCCGCAAACTTGCAACAAGATTTATAGTGGCCATTAGTTTATTTCAATTGGCCGTACAGCGCCATAACCACCGGTGGTTGGTCAAATTGAGTGCGTTTACAAAGCACATAAATGTCCACACGGCATTATCCTAAGCACAGATTCAATCTTAATCTTCACAATGGACCTTAATTGCTTCCTGGATGGGGAACAAAAGTGCGATGTTTGTGTCTTGATGTGGCGCGCATAACGTTCCCGGGTAGGGTTGTCAACTCTTAAAATCGGAAAGTCGGATTTCCAGTTTAGCCTGTTAAGAAATAAATAAAAGATAACGGGATGAGTAGTTATTGTATAAGAGTTGGATGTGGCATACTTCGAATTTCGAAGTCAAATTGGACACCCATTTAATTAAACTAGGCTAGCGTCTAAAATATATAAATATTTTGGGCTTTATCTTTTTTTAACTCCCTACGAAGGTGCTCGTCTACCTTCGTCAGCCCATCCGATGGTCAGTGGTTACGATCGCCCATGGACATTGGCAATGCCGAAGCCAAGCCGCCACTTACTGTGTAAATACTTTTTATGCCTCGTTTGAAGAAGAACAGGGCAAAGCGCTGCGGGAACACCGAGAAGTTGATTTTAGAGTTTGCAAGTGCGTGGGAAAAATGAACTCTGGAAAACCACTGTACTGAAAGAAGGTTGGCTGCCTTATCTGCCCGCTTGACAACCCTATACCCGGCCCGTGACGTGAAAATGCAGTTTCATTGATTTACGATATTGTTCAGCGTCCGTTGCGTCTTAATTACATTACCTTGCAACAAAGGCACGTTAATTGCAGCAATGGTTGTTATACAACGGCTTACACTGTTATCTGTCAGTCTATTTTGTCGGCGGTCAATCCGGCTGACCGTTATGGCTGTCCGCCGGATGGTAGCGACAACAAATTACTATCAGAGCTCGTTTTGCACATTTGCCCGCCTGCGTCCGTCAGATTTATCCGCACCAGTGTAAAGCTTGCTGTTCAATGCGCAACAGGTTTTGTTTATGGCTTTGTTGGATCTCGTTTTTGTTACATATAGTTTTAATATGTAAAATTACACGGTGTTTTTTTATAAGTTTGTATTTTATTGTGTCTGATCATGAATGATGGTATTATGATTGTTAGCAGTTCAGTCAACATAAATGATCTTTTAACCTTAACAAAAAGTGTAAAATCGTTCAAATTGACGATAACGAATGGAAGAATTTCTTTGACTTTCTCAAAGCCCAGACATGTACAAACAGTTCTAAGTTCCGAGTAGCGTCGTGTGGCGTTAATGAGCCGAGTGTCGACCAATGCTGTCGATTCACACAAGTGTCGCGACTCGCGAGACGTGACTTGTGAGACGACGCATTCCATGTACAGCCGAGTTGCCAGATCTGCTGATTTTCTTAGAATCTAGTCAGTACTAATGTTTGAATCAAATGTATGTACAGGCTATTGTTGTAATGTGACTTGCTATTGTTTATTATGTCATTTTGGACCGATTTCCCAAAAAGGAGGAGGTCCTCAATTCGTCGTTTTTTTATGTATGTTACGTGATATCTCCGCCAAATATGAACCGATTTTCAAAATTATTTTTGTGTTCGATAGAGCTTATTTCAAGGGTGGTCCCATATGAATTTGGTCACGATCGGATTTGAAGTCGGTCTGTTAAGTTTTTAAACTTGTGATTATTGTTTCTGTTATTGAGTTGGTTAGAACTTAGATCTAATTTGGCCTCAGATTAGAGACCACGTAACAATATGCAACAGCTGGAATTATTTTTAAAAGTTTTTCGATTACCAGAGCAATATTTATGAAATTGATTTTCAAATGACATGTGGCAACTCTGTCGTACTGTGAATGGGCCCATTTACACGCGCCGGTTTATGAACCCGCTAACGACTGCACGTAATACGACTCGAGGTGTGAACAATCCGTGGAAGTCTGCTTATTATTAGTACATGGAAGTGTTCCGCACCTAATCCCTAATGGTAATGAAACCCAATGCGCTATTGCTTCGGTTAAGTTAAGAATCAAGTGAAAGTAATCGGATAATTATTTGTTACGAATCGATGTTTGTGTTGCACTTTCTATGCTTTTTAAGGGTCGCTGGCAGATTGGCTGTGGTATTGGAGTGTAAAAGAAATGTAATTATAGTCCGATTGCTAATTAAACGGAGTAAACTGACAGATCGAAATATCACTTTCCAAAATAATGTTGCTTACTTCCAAAACATAGTGTTTGATCTAGTTCAATTTTTATCATTCAAAGATACAATAACTCAGCATTAGCTTGCAAAATTAGGATTTTATTGCCTATTTTTAGAAATTTTGGTTTAACCCTTCGACTAAATGTCTGCGTAAATAATTTTTCGTAAATAATCACAACAGGTACGCGAAATGATAACAACGAAAATTAAAAATATTTCTTTTATTATTTGAGAAAAATTACGTTCGGCACATTCATAGTTTTTGTAAGTTTTGTTTATAATGAACCATGACTAAAATTCCAGTAGACATGCCATAATTTAGCATGCAGTAATTTACTATAACTATAATTCAATAGACATGCAGTACTAATCACACATTAGGAAGGAATTACGACTTTGAGTTGGATTTTAGAAAATGAAAGAATGAAATGGTTCACTGAATTGAAATGTTTAAAGAATCTTGATCTTTTCACCGCAGTACTATTTAAATTTCATGAAAAAGTGGCAACATCGGAAATGTCAGTTTACTCCGTTTAATTAGCAATCCTTCTATAGATGGTATTTTTTATGTTATTCCAATCTGACTGACTGAATCTGGATCTGCCCCCTACTCTTGACACTCCATTCGAATTTAACTTCGATTGGGTTTCATTTATTGACATCAATATAATATACCCTAGATGCACAGTTCTTTGCAAATATCCTCATATAATGTGGGCTCAGGAATAAAACAAAGGAAAAAAACAGAAGTTCTAATTTAATCAACACAAATAGAACCATATGCCTGTGTCATAAAGTAGCTTTTTAAACGGAATGATCAAGCGTTCTTAAATTTGAATTTTGAAGTCTAGAATTCTATCGGCGTCCGACTTTATGCAAAAGGAGTGCTTAAGCACTACTTTCCCATCCCATTTTCCGACCATCAAGTGTGCATCTAGATAAATAATATGTTGATGTTTATTGACTTACCGAAACAGAGTTAAAATGTGGGCTAATGTTGCATTAGATTCGAGAACATGTCATTTGGTAATTTTTAACGTGACATTAAGTGAACATTCACTCTATTTCGATGGAATTTTGAGTCAGTTAAGTCCGTTCGTCCGTCCTTTTAACTATAGGCGAGATGGTGTCCTTCTTTTTTTATATCCCTACAAAGTAGCAACATTGTATTTCATAATTCACTTTTCCCAACACATTTGTAACAAATACCTGGCGAAGGTAGATGTGGAGGCTGGAGGCGTGCACAAATCGGTCGCGACTCGAGGAACAACTAACAATGGTCGCTAGGCGCCGACGGAGCTCGGACCTGATACCACGCTCATATACAGGCTGTATGCGAAATATGTTTTGGAAAGGATACTGAATTACACACATAACATAACATAAGCTCACGCCTGTATCCTCGAAGGGTTAGGCAGAGGCACACTGGCGAACTAGAACACCCACATTTCGCCGAGCTTAGTTTCGTCCCAGATGTAATAGGGGGCGAGCCTTTCGCCATATCGGGCACAAATTCCAGATTCCGGGCTGATATGAAAAAATCCAATATCACTTTGCCTGACCTGGGGATCAAACCCGAGACCCCAGGACGGTGGTCGTACCGAAATACAACCACGCCACCGAAACAGTCACTGAATTAATAAATTTTTAAATTGTTTTAAATTTTTTAAATTAATTTAATTTTTTATTTTTTTTTATATTTTTTATTGGCCTACGATTGGTAGATAGTCTCCTTGATGGTAAGTGGTAACAGTCGAGCTACCGTGAAAATACTTTATTAAGCATCGTTTGAAGAAGGATATTTGTATTTATTTTTATTTTATTTTTACCGCTAAGGGAACCCCGAGGACAAAAGTGTGTTACAGAGTTTGCCTACCTTTATTACCAACGCATTGCTCTCTTTCTGTTTGATTAATTCATTGGCAGATAAACAAAATTTTTCATTCTCAGTGACTCACCGTATATGGACTGCGAACCGAGGGGATCCTGAATTCGATTCCCAGGTCGGACGTTTT
This sequence comes from Clanis bilineata, assembly GCA_036417725.1. NCBI lineage: Eukaryota > Metazoa > Arthropoda > Insecta > Lepidoptera > Sphingidae > Clanis > Clanis bilineata. Next base: position 3,265,024 of record CM071146.1, on the reverse strand, counting down.
TTTAATACGATTTGCCTAGGACGGGATTCCAAACGAGGTTCAGGTAGGCAACTGCTCGTAAAAATTAAACCAAATCCTTTTTGCGACATTACAGATTTACGTCAGGCAGACAACTGCTCGTAAAAATTAAGCCAAATTCTTTCTGCGAAATGCTTGAAAAAGTGTATTGCGCTCACCCCACGTTGAGCTGGGATAAGGGCAGGTAGAGAAAGATAGTTAAAGTAGAGCAGCCTGTAGAGCGAGGTCGGTGCGCGGGCGCCGCTGAGCGCTCTAATAATAGTAGCATTCCTGTCGTTCCCTCAGGAAGGGCTCGCCTCACTACACCGGCACCGAGACGGGCGCACCTGCCCGCGCCGCACTTTCCTTTTCCATTACCCGCAGTTCGCATCGGGATTCTACTATGTAGCTTTTGTGGAATTTCTTTAAATACCACAGTGGGAAATAAAGTTTCAGATAGGGGAAATAATCTCCAAAAGGTAAGCTTTACCGATACTTTATAAACCCTGGCTACTTAGGGAACGTACACATATTACGTGACACGTTCAGGGGGGGAAGGGTTTTTGGTTTTCGTCACGTAGTCAATATCTTCTAGGGAAATCTCGTGCTTTTTCGAGCTATATTCAAATATCGCGCGCAGCGTTTTGCACTTTTAAAGTCACAGGTGGCAAGATCATAATATTTTGTTTTTTAACTTTTCTTCGCCATAAAGTGATTTTAAACCATGTTTATAAATTATTACGTGACAACTAGAGGGGGACGGGGGGGGGGGGTCTTGGCATATCGGGCTTATCGCCTTACCGGGCAAAGATTCCAATCAAGAACACAAATTGCAATTGCTTGATCTGACATTGGAACCTAACAATTCACAGCTCTCACCCTGAGTAGTTGTAGTTCGTTGAGGCTTGTTGTACACCAAATAATCACAAGTAAAAAAAAATACTGCCTCGGTGGCGTGGTGGTATTTCGGTACGACTACGGTTCTGAGGTCTCGGGTTCGATCGCCGGGTCGGGCAGTGATATTGGATTTTTCCATATCAGCCCGGAGTCTGGAATTTGTGCCCGATATGGCGATAGGCTCGCTCCCTATCACATCTGGGCCGGACCTAAGCTCGGCGAAAAGTGGGTGTTCTAGTTCGCTAGTGCGCCTCTGCCTACCCTTTCGGGGATACAGGCGTGAGGTTATGTTTGTTATGTTATGTTAAAATGAAACAAAATTTATCAGATCTTAGCCAACATGGGGGGAGCAACCTTTGGAGTAAGGACACAATAAGAATGGGTCTAAAAATTACCTCCTTTTGAAGTCGATATAATACATAAAATACATTTTTTTGACCCCACCAAGTCTTACGATTTTCTCACGCGGTAAAAGTCTCGCCCTTCACTTACGTGCCGCGGTTCCGCTCCGTTACTGCCACCACGGTTCCTGAGCGCCCTAATAGGATCCCCTCCCCTGTGGAAGCAATGCCCTTGTCTTCAACGTATGCACGGCAGCTGGCTCACGAAGGTTGTGCTCACTGGCATAGAAAATACGGTTCCAGACAAGTACACATATAAGGTTTAATATGTCCAGACTTGGTGTGTAAATGATGAGGAGGTGGCAAGGAATGTGGAGAAACCGACTCTAGTTGAAATCTTCATTAGAAACTATACAGCAATTACAATCATGTCCAGTGTAACGATTGTTGTGCCAGAAAAATGAGGTCTTTATCTCAATTTGTGATAGCGATTTCCATTAATTATTTCCATTTTCCATAAGGTCGGGCATTGGAGAAATGATTTGATGGGAACTGGATTCCCCAGAATGTGTTGACGTTAGGCAAACGGGGGGTTGTAAAAACTAAGTTGAATCCTTGAAACACGCTTAAAATGTGTGTTGCATCAACCCCACATTAGACAGAGATACTGGTAGTTGGCAGAAAACTTCTGAAGTCAGGTTCACAAATTAAATTCATACATACTGATTCCATTATTATAAATAAATAAATAAATGACACCCAACAGTCACATACATATATAGTCCTGACCCCACACTAAGATCGAATCTTGTGTCGTGGGTATCAGGAACTACGAGAGACTTTCGGTCTCACAACACCCAGACCCGAAACAAATATCTGTAGTCCATACAAACATTTGTCTCGATGCGGGAATCGAACCCGTGGCCTCTCGCTTCACAGCCGTCCACTCGCCCGCTACGCTACGGAGGCTGTCAAAATTATACAATCGGATGATCGTCTCATATTATCAAAACATTGTTCTCAGTTCTCACAATGCATCAAACAATTCATTGATTATTCCGATTCATGTTCCCATATATAACACGAATGCGTGAAAAACTTACGTATCATACAAAACATCATGGGAAACAGTTTTTGTTCGCATATTTCCCTCGTGGTATTAAGTTATAACTATAAAAAGCCTCGCGTGTTGGTTTTCTGCGTGTTGCGTCATGCAAAACAATTTTATTCTGACTTGAATTACGTTGATGCATTTTTCTCTATGTTTCAATTACATAAGTATACATCAGTGAGGATTGTATTATACAGTCCTCACTGATGTAATTAAAAACTGTATGGGTTTTGAGATTCTTGTATCTTTGTTATGTAATATTAATTATAGCTATAGTTTGTGCATTTGAAGATGTGCGGACTTCGAGCCAAATCGCGTAGAGTACATACGTCTATGATTTTACTTATTTGTTTTTACGTTTTTAAATACAACTATTTTCTGTTCTTATAGATTATTTTTTGTTCCACTGCCTAAAAGGGGACACAAAAGCTTACTTCAAAAGGTTTTAAACTTTCTAGCAGATTTTGTATAAGTAAACCAGAAAGATTTTTGCACCGTAGAATTCTATTATAGCAGCAATAGCTCAGTTGAAAATAGTACGGACTGCCGGGATGAGTGTCGGAGGTTCGAGACCAACCCCAAAAATCGAGCATACACCTCTGACTTTACTATGTTAAGTGTGTTTTCTTTGTGAATCCTCGCTTGCTATAACGGTGAAGGAAAACATCGTGAGGAAACCTGCATACCTGATTTACCCGAAGAATTTGGAAGGTATGTGTAGTCTACCAACCCGCATTAGGCCAGCGTGGTGGACTAAGGCCTAACACCTCTCAATAGTAGAGGAGGCCCGTGCCCAGCAGTGGGACAGTAATATTACAGGGCTAATATTATTATTATACAATTCTATTAAAATTCACAATCCAACGAAAATACTCCGTAAAAATCTGTAGCAAAAGTTTCGCAATATTAAAATCCCGATTCGCATTGTTACTCCACGTAGGCAGCGGCTATCTGCGGGCATCAGGCGGGCATTAATTACCCGCGTTGAATATTCAAGCTGGGCGGCACGCGTGCCGGAAGGCTCGCTTCCGCCCCGAGGCCTCCCGCGCTGCGCTTTTCCAACGGGACCCATTCAAGGACATCGGGAGCGGTGGTTTTTGCTGAGTAATGAGATGGAGTTTCAGAGAATTTTAATCTAGTTTTTTTCCGAGCACGACGTAATGGTAACACCATTCATTCTACATCTACATCTGCGACCCGAGCCGGAAAATTTCTGACAATCGTAATTGTATTCGAGCTCGTTGCGCACTGATGACATTTGGTTAATATTTCATACAAATTTCATAGACTGACTGCCTCAGTAGCGTGGTGGTATTTCGGTACGACTACCGTCCTGAGGTCTCGGGTTCGATCCGCGGATGGGGCAAAGTGATATTGGATTTATCAGCCCGAAGTCTGGAACTTCTGCCCCATATGGCGATAGAAAGGCTCGCCCCCTATCACATTTGGGGCAGAACTAAGCTCGGCGAAATGTGGGTGTTCTAGTTCGCTAGTGCACCTCTGCCTACCCCTTAGAGGATACAGGCGTGAGCTTATGTTATGTATGTATGTTTGTTTGTATGAAATTTTAACCAAACGTCATCAGTGCGCAGCGAGCTCGATACGAATTCGATTGTAATATTCCTGCTCGGGCCGCTGAAGTATTATTTCAAAGAAGCAAAATACAATTTTTATTATCATCATCATCAGCCACAGGACGTCCACTGCTGGACATAGGCCTCCCCTAATGATTTCCAGACCGAGATGTTGGACGCGGCCTGTATCCAGCGACTGCATACCTTTATCAGGTCAGGTTTTGAATCTTCATCATCATCAGCCATAGGACGTCCACTGCTGAACATAGGCCTACCCCAAAGATTTCCAGATCGACCTGTTGGCAGCGGCCTGCATCTAGCGGCTTCCTGCGACCTTTATCAGGTCGTCGGTCCACCTTGCTGGTACGTGGTCTCCACTCGAAAACTTTTCTGCCCCATCGGCTCAGTTCTACGGGATATGTGCCCTGTCCACCGAGACATACAGGTTTTGTATAATATTATACAAATCAGCTGAGAACTTCATTCCATATTTTATGTAAAGTTACATCATAACTACTCCTCGTACAAACTGATGACCATGGTCCGCACGACATGCACTAGTGGCTAAGATGATGGCACAATCGATGTGTAAATAACTTCATCGCGTTCAAGATTATAGGTAGTGTGGAGGAGCCTGTTCAGGGTTACCACACATGTTACATAATAAAATTGAAAAAAAAAAATTATAAAAAGAATAATTTTATGTATACTTTTCTTTTTACCTGCCCTTATTCCATCTTAATGTGCGGTCGGCGCAGCACACTTTTTAGGCATGTGGCAGAAAGGATTTAGCTTAGTTTTTACGACCGGCTGCCTGCCTGACGTCAGTCCCCTCTGTGGGATCCAATTCCGGACAAATAAAATTAGAAACTGCCTCGGTGGCGTGGTGGTGTTTCGATACGACTACGGTTCTGAGGTCTCGGGTTCGATCCCCGGGTCGGGCAAAGTGATATTGGATTTTCCATATCAGCTCGGAGTCTGGAATTTCTGCCCGATATGGCGATAGGCTCGCCCCCTATCACATCTGGGACGGAACTAAGCTCGGCGAAATGTGGGTGTTCTAGTTCGCTAGTGCGCTTCTGCCTACCCCTTCTGGGATACAGGCGTGAGCTTATGTTATGTAAAATTAGAAAATTCGCTTTGCCGTACCTGGGAATCGAACCCAGGACCTCCCGTTCCACATATAATATTTAACAATAATTATACATGTTATAAGAATTAATGTAATAAGACTTGGGCCCGCTTCTAGTACTAGAATTTAACACACGTCTGATCAAAACAAATATGCAACAACATTGTTGAAGAGATAATGGATGACATAAAATGAAGTAGAAGTTTTCGATAGACTTCAAAAGGTCATCAAATCGTATGTATTTTTTTATGTTTTTTTTAGGTAGGTATACCACGTGATATCTCCGTCAAATGAGGACTGATTTTCAAGAATCTTTTTTGTGTTCGAAAGAGCTTAGTCTAAGGGTTGTCCCATATTTGATCATCATCATCATCATCAGCCATAGGACGTCCACTGCTGAACATAGGCCTCCCCCATAGATTTCCAGATCGACCTGTTGGAAGCGGCCTGCATCCAGCGACTTCCTGCGACCTTTATCAGGTCGTCGGTCCACCTTGATCACTATCGGATTAATTTTGAAGTCGGTGGGTTATGTTTTTATACTTGTGATTTTTTTATTCATATTTAAACGTTTGAGCGAGTGGCAACCCTGCGTATCAGCTATCAGGTGTTGAGAGCGGCATCGCCAGTAAGATGGAAGATAACACGCGATCGCGTCCAAAAGGCGTTGTTTGTACGGCGTTGTGCGCATGCGGCATACACGTAACTTTACAATAAATATTATGTGATGTCTTAGCGACGACGCATTTATTAAAGTTGAATATATACGCTACGCTGCGCTTGCCGGTACGTGGTCTGCACTCAAGAACTTTTCTGCCCCATCGGCTATCAGTTCTACGAGCTATGTGCCCTGCCCACTGCCATTTCAACTTGCTAATCCTCTGGGCTATGTCGGCTATGTAGGACGTCCAGCTACAAGGTGGACCGACGACCTGATAAAGGTTGCAGGAGGTCGCTGGATGCAGGCCGCTTCCAGCAGGTCGATCTGGAAATCTTTGGGGGAGGCCTATGTTCAGCAGTGGACGTCCTATGGCTGATGATGATGATGATGATGATATACACTAACCGACTGTAAAGCGAGGTCGCGGGTTCGATAATTTGTGTTACTAACAAATTATTGTTTCGGATCTGGATGTTGTCAGGCCGATAGTCTTTTGTATATCTAGTTCCCACCCACGACACAAAACTCGTATCTTACGGTCTAAGACTGTTGAGTATTACGTTTTAGGAACATACATAAACTAACGTCTATAGGGGTAGGCAGAGGTGAACTAGCGAATCAGAAAAACCTTTCGCGCGAGCTCATTTCCGTCCCAAACATGATAAGGAGCCGGCCTATCATACACGTTTTATGAAATGTACGAGTAATTAAATGTCATAGAATATGGATGTAGGAATAATTCTTTGTCGTTAAAAAAACAAAATGCAGAAGTAAATTCCACGCAAAATTAAAGGGTGAACAACACTACAATGACATCGCACAATGTTACAATCAACACTGAATGTATGCAACATTATTCATAATTAAATTTAAACGACATTAAAATGGACCGGAAATGAACTTGAACGTACAACTGTTTCATGACAGCCAAAATATGTCGAGCGGGGCTCCGCGTCTGCCGCGTTGCGACGAGAACGAAACCGATATATGTATTGTATTGAAAATCATCGAAATATCGGCTTTTTTCGGCTGCAAATACGCTTGTAACCTTCAGGTGCCGTGCCCGGAAAAATCAGTTTGTTTTCAAAATTATACGATATTTTTATCCAATTGTTTCATGGCGTTTTTGTATTTTAGATAGGTTTTAACTGTTCTAGGATCAAATAAGTTAGGGCTAATAATAATAAAAATTGGAGATGACTTTAAATGGTTAGTAGGTTGTGGGAAATATCAGTGGAGTTGTCAGAAAAGAAATAGGTCTGGTAACTCATCGGCAGCAGCACGACGCGGCACGGTACAGCGGAACGCGGTTCAACGTCCACCGCGTGCATTACGCGAGCGTTCAACTTAAACCGTTGTGACAGGGGTATTACGGTAATCACCTTAATTTGTAAACACAAAAAATGTCCGTCCACACATCGTGTTCAACGAGCGAAAATTAAATAACAGAGACGCAACGCGGCGCGGCGCTCCCAAGTCACACCCGTTAATTCGTCGTGTGCAGATTGCGCACCAATTAACGCATGAGCCGCCCGTCCGTGAGAACATTATCAATTTTCCGTCGAAATTTATAATTGCTCATGGTTCGCACACATCACAGCTATTTCGGAACCCGTTTGCTGTTGAGCGTTTGATGTGCGGTATCTTAGCGAAAAAATCGTCCGGGTTCACGCGGGGCGAGCGAGGGCGCGCTCCTAACGGATGCCTTTGCATATCATTTGCATGAATCTCCCCGTGACGCGGGCCATCGGAATGTGTCGGGAGACCGCACCACGCCGGTCGTTGACTGATTGCCCAAACAGAGCCTCGTCGCGATCTATACCGCGAGAACAAACGTGTGACTCATGACGGTACCTTCGCGGAAGGTCGCAGGTTAACACATCGGGCAAACACGCCGAGCCGCGCTGTGTAAATCGACAATTCAACAAGGAAACAGCCGGTGAGCTGTCGACAAGCTAGCTTTAATTAAACATTCCCATAAAAGGGTGACCTTCAGCGAGACACCTCGAAATATTAATTCGCAAATATGCATCATTATACATAATATATTAGCAGTACAGTCATACGAAGCTCATTATATTAAGATTTCGTTTTGTTTGTTCAATCGGTGTCCATGCAACACAGCTATTCGCGTTTCTACATTTCGTTTCGCAGCCGCCGTATACGAATTCGGAGCGAAATGTGAAATTTCCCGTTTTCACCTCAGAATTGGGTCATGAGCGATTCCACTTATCGAAATATTTTCCGTTTGAGATGCTGTCACGCTACGGCCGTCGGATGCCAGTCGAAAGTGTCGTTCGGTTCTATGTAATTGGGTGTTCGGCTTCGTCCGAAAATGGTTCGCGCGTGACTATCGACGCGGCACGGGACGTTTGTGATAAACACTCATTACAGACTGCAGGTGTGATGGGTGATGGTGACGTGTGAAGATAAGAGGTAAAGGCTGCAGTTATTGCCGGTGCTGTCGATGCGTATTAGTCACCTCCTTTTATGGCAGTGCGGTGCAAAATGATCGGTAGGATATTATGCATTTTCTAATTGAATTGGTGTTCCAATCACATAAAATTATTTACATTAGTGAATCTGAAATATTGAGAAGTATAGCGCTTTTATTTCCCTGAACATAATCGTGTAGATTTTGAACGACTTAGCTAAATATGTATATTCCAACCACATAATTATTTAAATAAATAAAATAAAATAGCCTTTTATTTCTTGCCTAAAGTTCACATTAAAAATAGTGGAAAAAAAAATGATTTTGTTTTATGCATTTGATTGCAAGAACCTATCTTAATAGAAGGTGATGGCCTCCTCCAGAGATGACCATCGCTCTCTATCTTTTGTTTTATGCATCCAATTTATATTTTATTTTTGCATAATTCCTTATTGAGGCAATAATAATTAGTACAGCTATGTGTTACGCTACGACACGGTATCGGGGCAGTAGCGAAGGATAGCTAGTATGCACGTAAACCAACAACAATAACAATACATTCTGCGCAGTAAATAAACATTTACAAGCCGCTCTACCCAAGTTGAGACTGCAATGTCAAGTGGACACAGCGTCATTGTCAGTATTCGGCGCCTCCGATTATGCGTTCACAATGATGCTTCGCGAATTTGGCAGTGACCCACTTGGGAGTACCGATCACGCGGTGGGCGGCTCGCGGTCCACCGTCATCACTACATACACGACCAACACGATCACACTTGCCAATTAGAACAGTGACTCGATCATTCGATGTTTGTACTCGTTTCATTCGATTTTGCAATTTCAATTACGCACGAGATTTGTAATCGAACTCTCGGTACGATTATTCCCATTCGCTCGATCGGGGCACGTTGGCGCGTACTATTACTTTGAAATTGTGTTTGACAAATTATTGTTAAATACAATGTGATTTGTGTAAATATATCGATTAAACTTCAAGTTATCGATACAAAGTGGTTTGTAATATACCTGTGAAATATAGTATATATACAGGGTGTTTCATAAAGTTGGTATCCATAATAACTTCACTTAAAGGGACGATGGCTACAAATCTAGCGGTAAAGTTTAAAATTTCGTAAGGCTCATAGTTTTAGAATAATGGAAACTTGAATTTGTGATGAAAAACTTTTTGCTGGCTCACTGGGTCAGCTGCAGTACATTTATAAACTACCTATGAGGTAATGAATTATTTTTAGCACATACAAAGCCATTATTTTGCTATTTGCGACGATTTACAGGTCACATTCCGATTTTAAAATTCCCATGGTTAATATTGATTAAAAAAATTAAATTAAATTTTTATTTTTTTTCCTTTACCATTGCACTTTAAATCGATCTCCATGTATGTGGAATTGTTATAGGTACCAACTTTATGAAACACCCGGTATATATATTTTTTTTTTGCTATAGCAGAGACTGGCAAACGGGTAGATGGGTCACCTGATAGTAGGTGATCACCACCGCCCATAGACACCCAAGACACAAAAAGAATCATGGGTGCGTTGCCAACCAAAACGGACGGAATGGAAGGGGAGGGAAAAGGGAAGGGGGGAATTGGGCCACCAGAAATCTCACTCACCGAACGAAACGCGACAGCGAGCTGACACTTTACGTCGATTTTCTGCGAGATAGTGTTATCGAGCCGGCCTATTCGTGTTGTAGACGTAACTGTTTACAGCGTGGCTCTACCACTCAATAACATAACATAAGCTCACGCCTGTATCCCCGAAGGGGTAGGTAGAGGTCCACTAGCGAACTAGAACACCCACATTTCGCCGAGCTTAGTTCAGTCCCAGATATGATAGGGGGCGAGCCTATTGGCATATCGGGCACAAATTCCAGACTCCGTCGATTTTCTGCGAGATAGTGGTATCGAGCCGGCCCATTCGTGTTGTAGACGTAGTTGTCTACAGCGTGGCTCTACCACTCAATAATTAAAAAAAAAAACTCCATATATATCGAAAGCCGAAAGTGTAAACAGAGCAAATGCATGTTTATAAGTGTTGCACTGTGCGTAATGTGAGCTTGCGTAATCGATTCGGTTCGATAATCGATGTTTCATTGTTTGAGAGGGGTCGAGCTCGAGCGTCGTGTGAGATGAATACCATTACGCCAGGTGTTTGTCTCCGTGCTCTTTGTTCGCATATTACCAAAGCGGTCGTCATCTGAACAACACCCATTGTTGTTCGCAGTCCAATTTCGACATCACAAATATTCACACCGTTAATTCGCTCGAAAACGCCTTGACACAATACATTTAATCAGGAGCTTAGATTATGCTTTACTTGGCAATATGAGCTGTCTCACCCAGTTAAACGAAGTAATAAACCAGTGTGGTTGAAAATTGACGTATACAAGCAAATAAACTAAACTTAGTGACATTTCAAACTAAAGATACATACATAAATAACTACAAACAAGACTATATCCCTACTGTAGGGTAGGCGGAGTCTACAGATTTCTCAGATTTCCACTTTGCACGATTCTAATAGAGATATACTGCTTTTGCTTCATCTTCTTTCTTCGTTAATCTTTCAATCCTCGTCAGTTTGGAGTACTTCTGACCTGTCCTTTATGTAACAGTATCAATTTAAACAGCATGTAAATGAATTTACTTACATTCGTTCGTTAAGTGGATTTTTGTTGTTGTTGTGGTCACAGACAATTTGGCTTTCATTAAACCATATACGCCCGAAAACTGAAACGCTGCTCAACTTTAACGGCTTTTTAAATAGTTTTTCGCCATACAATTTTGACGGATAAGGCGGCCTTAAATCAAATAACACGACCCTAAAGTGTTTTAGTATTCAGGGTTAGTTTAGTTGGTGGCAACAGTAAGACTAAAACAAAGTCACGAACTCAGGGGGGATTTGTAATTGTTAAATAGAACCTTGACTTAGTCCGGGTCATTTTTTTGAAAAAAAATCAGACTGACAGACAGACTAAGCAAAGATTTTCTTGTAAAAAATAGCTCGGAATTAGTAAAAATCCTCACTGAGTTCGTGACTTTGACTTAGACTTAGTCGAAGTTCGCTCTATAGATCTCAGCCTAAGTAAGTGTGCAGTAAAGTAAAGGTGCGTCAACAAATCATGTGTTTATATGCGAAACGGGACAAGGGCCCGGCGATGATTAATCGGGGATATGGTGTGGTTGACCGTTTCGTATGCGAGTCGCGTGCGATGTTCGTCATTTCGCCAGGCTTTCGAAGAAACAGAACTGGCCCAGTGCCGGGAACTGGCCGGACGCGGACGCTACCACGCCGTCATACTAACTGTCCCTTTTCACTTTTATCACTTTACGGTTCTTTGGCTGAACATTCTAGAAGAAAATATTAATCAGAAAGTAAGAATATAGTTTTCGACCGACTTCCAAAAAGGAGAAGGTCCTCAATTCGTCTATTTTTTTTATGTATTTTACGCGATATCTCCGTTAAATGTGAATCTTCAAAATTCTTTTTGTGTTCGATAGAGCTTATTTCAAGAGTGGTCTCACATATAACCTTTGAGTTTGTTTCGGCATTTCTTCTCGGGGATAGCTACGAAATGCCGACGTCATCATTATTTTTTCAATATATATTCGCAACTGACATGTAAAAGTGATATGAGATATCCTATTTGCAGAATAAATGATTTGAATTTTGAATTTGAATATCCCATAAATTTGGTCTCGATCGGATTTGAAGTCAGTCCGGTATGTTGGATCAAAGCAATATATGTACATCAAAATTATGCCGAGCATTTTGTAGCTGTGCTACGTAGGTAAAATAGAAAAATCCCGCGTTGGATTATAATACAGCGTTGATTTGAACAAACATCTAAACATAAGTAAAAATGTTTACAATATCACATGATTTCGATCTTGGTTATTTATTTACTCGGACTATGACAATGACGTAAACCATACGAAAGTTTTCTTGTGACCTATCACTTCTAATATAAATCGTAATACTTTATGACGGTAGACGTCGTCAGATGTGCGACAATGTGAACAATAAATTAGGCGTCGAATACCGTTCGGTTATCACTTATCAGAGCAGACAATGCGCCTGCTGTTGTGCGCCGGCGCACGCTATCTCGACCACCCGCCGAAGCCGTCGTAAAGGAGACGACGTTGACACTGTTCACAACTCTTGAATCACACTATGGTCCCACATCACCAAACCTGAGACAAATATTTGTGAGATCCACAGAGGCCAACACTAAGGCCTAAACCCTCACACTAGTAGAGGAGGTCCGTGTCCAGTGGGACAGTACTATTACAGGGCTGATATTATATTATTATTATAGATTTGAATAACATTGGACCGTAAGTCCCTAAAGACAGGAACTATGGTTCCTGATACCCACGGTACAGGTTAAACGAAAGAATGACAGAATTACCTTTCAACCTACTATGTGTGTGACTGCTGGATTTATTATGCCTATTATGTGTTAGCCATGAACAGACATGTATCTAAATGAATAATTTATTTCTTTTGGAAGTTTTTTACATTTCTTTGTTCGATGGAGTAATCTTTGTCACGTCGGTATCGCGTTAATTAAATTATTCTCAGTCTAAAGATATGCCGTATGAGGGAGCCAACCGTTCAATTATTTTGTATCGGTCGTTGCAACTTTGTATGAGTCCAGTTGTTTATCTCTTATCTATCATCGCATCTTTATAAACTCTGCTTTAATAAGAAATTCCACCATTAAGCTGTACAGTGTACATACATTCTTAATACAAGCAGACAAATTGATCTCATTATTTATTATAGAATAGTTCATTGAATGCTGAGTAAAATGTTTGTTTCTTCAATTCTTTCCATCTACCCTTATCCAACGCTAATGGGACCTCGGCACAACAACATTTTTAAGCTGGGTGCAGAAAGCATCTCGCTTAATTTTTATACCGTCGTCGTCAACCCACAAGTATCCAGTCCTGTTTTCTCCAATCTCTAATCCTTCATCATCATCATCGTCCACAGAACGTCCGCTGCTGAATATTTTAATCCCTATTTGTTCCTTACTACAGGCTTGGCTGTTCCAGCATCGCCGATGTCCATACACGATGGTTACCACTTACCACCAGTCATCTGCTCATCTTTGAAAAACCTTTGTCTATCGTTACGAATCTTTATACGCTCTCTTTAGGTTACAAGTTTGGAGAGATTAGCTATCGCTTTCTTGAAAAATGTATGAAGTAACATGTTGCCACTGCCATAATAGAGAGAATTGCCGTCAACACTGCCATGTCTCATCACGATTGTGATACCTCGCATCACGTACCAACTGATGCAACGTTACTTCACACGTTTTACCTATCTGTACACTGTGTCATACATTTTTTATCTCATATTTCGACATTGCATACTCGTCGGTTTAGTGATCTCTATTGAAAGGATATTTAGGCTTTTAAATATATTAATCTCCGTCAGTAGGTCAAACAATTTGAGTTATTCCATTTTGGAGTGTGGGTGACTGTTATAAAGAAATGCTTGACCAACTTAAGATAATAGGATTGTGAAGGATTTGTGCACCCGTACGAAATACTACAGGTAGCTGCTGTTTCTCGTCGGTTTTTTATGAGCCAGTCGAACTTGCTGGAAGCAAAGTGTACTTGTACTTTGTTTCCAGTCTCCGCTGACACGCCAAGTTTCGCTCGCATACGTGAGATGCGTTGGTTCAACGCATTATTAATAGATTGCAATATCAGTAACGCGACCCTGGTTGATCTTAGTAGTAATTATAGACCTGAACGTGGGCATACATGGCGTCTGATACATTCCAATCGGTTGTAATTACTTCGGTGCTGATGTGACGTTAGATTAACGTTATTTTTATTGCGTTCTGCGATTTATGATTTACAGACCTTTACTTTATTAAGTTAAAGTTATCATATTGTGCTCTATATCTTTCACCACCTATCAGGTTGTTTGATGATTTCAATACATCAGCGCCAGCTTTATATTCACAAATTGATGTTCTTTAACGTCATTTGTGTTTCTAGTGGTCCTGTTTCCATTTCCTCTTTAGAAATAGTATGTTCTTTAAACTACACTTCAAGCTCATCAGCCCAAAGTTTTCAATCAAAATAATCAAGTTCTCTTTGAAAGACTTTCGCTATAATTGTTTTTTAATATAAATTTCTAACAGCATAAAATCTTGTAATGGCGTCTGTTCTTTCATTAAAACCCATAACCTCTAGCCTCCTGACTGCAATCCACTTGAACTATGTAAGATCTATTACAATGGAGAAGATAGTGACTCGAGGTGTCATATTTAGGGTTGAACGTAAGAAATACCCTTAGAAAATTATAATGATATGTCTCCATTTTTATGTTCATCAAATACTTTGTGCGAGAATTAGTCTATCTTTCTAATGCTATTACTGAAACATATTTAGTTAAGTTTATCCTAGAAAGTTCAAACAAAGTCTATTAGTGATGTGCTCATCTGGTATTAATCACCTAATTTTGAAGTTTTACTATTTGGTAGAGCGCGTTATTTGAATTTACATTGTTTAGCTATGAAATCACCCTATTGTGTTGTCGAATGTCTGTGCATTTTTTTTTTATTTTCTTTTCTTAACACGGCACCTAACTTTTTAGTATCTTCTTAATTACAATGACTAAGGATAAACATATCCAAAGGGTAACCAGTGCTAGTTTTTCTTTTAAACATTACCTATTCTACTATTGTATAATTCGGTTAAGGTAAGCTCTATCAGTTTAGAAGTCGCTGTATGCAGGCCGCTTCCAACAGGTTGATTAGGATATCTTTGGGGGAGGCCTATTTTCAGCAGTGGACGTCCTATGGCTGATGACGATGAAGCCGCTAGAAATGGTATATTATAAGGACGCGTTACCTCTGCTAAGTTACCAACCCTATCATTGTCGGATCACGATCAAACGGTCCCCTTGGCTTTTTGCGTCGTCCACAGCATATTATCGGAATTGATACTCGACGTGCGAAGGGCTTCGTTAGCAAACCATTGAATGTTCTCGCGGCGGCCCTTACACTTTACACCTATTGTCGGACCCTTAACCCTTTGAAAGTGCTAAGTCTTTTGTTATTAGACACTGTAGAGTAGATGCTAGGCTTTGTTGTTTGTTCAATTGCTTTCTTTTCTTGACCCATTCTTCAATTGGATAATACACGATAAATAATGCTATTATTTATTCTAAATGTTACAAACCTTTTTGAATCGACAGTATTACATTATGACACGAAAATAGACAACGGTTCAATAGCTTCATAACACATTACAAAAAAATATCTAATGGCTCGAAATGGCTGAAAAATGCAATCACTGAAACCTATCTCTTACATCTAGATATACATCAACTACATAGTTCCAAAGACAAAAAGCCAAGTAAAGAAAGCAGCAAGGTTCTTGATCCATTAAGTTGAGCCTGATTTATTGAGGAAGATTTTAGGAGAAGGGTTGATTTGACGCTTTTACAGACAAACCTGGGGGTTAAAGTAACGTCTTATAACAGTATTATTATAATCTTGTAACATTTCTCGTACAAAAGAACAAAGTAAGATAATAATACTGCTATAAGATTGTTATACCCACATTACGCAATAGAAGCTGCGGATAAAAGCTAGCATATCCGGGTACAACATTAAATGTCACCGAAATGACCTGGGGCTGTTATGTTCGACGCCATTAAATGCAATTTGGCATACCGCGCACCCAATTTGGGTATTTGCTCAAACAATACTCTTTGATATTTACATGTCGCGTGATCCTCGGTATCATGTTACCCTGTTTAGAGGTCGTTGCCGTGTTATATTGTTATTTATCCTTATTTGTCTCACAGTTGGTGCAATCGTTTATTTTGATTTAATTAACCGGTTTATTATGAAGTCATTAAATGCGTTTATCCCGTTTCAGTGTTTTATACAGCAAAACAATTAGTACTAATAATACAATTAATGTCATTAAAGTTGCAAGGATGCGTTTTTTAGATGCTTCTCCTTTCCTTGATCTTAGCAACCTCAGTAGTTATATCTGGCTTTAACTCATGTCTTCATCTATATTGCATGAGAACTTTTTAAGCCTTGTGACCAAGGTACTTCTGTGCTTTCTTACCAAAATGAGAATTAACCACCTAAAGCGTCATTCTTGGAGTATTTAACCATAATATTACATACAATGGTAAAATAAATAGTAAATGGCGAGTATGAGGTATGAGTACATCCCTCTATCTGCATCGGTCATCCGCCTGTCTTGCGGCAAACTCTTCGATTTGCTTCTTTCTTCCTCAGAGTGTTGAAGAAGCATAAATAGGCTGGCATGATTCTGGTGACCACCGATAAATCTACTGTTTGTCGATGGTAGCTGTTTTTTGGACTGCACTGCGCTTACCATGAGGTGTAGGTAGTATAGTCACTTTGCCGTGCTCGGATGAAACAAAAACGGCCAAGTGCGAGTTTTATCTGTGCTATAATACGTTGCTTCGTACCAAATTTCAAGATTTTAAGTTCACGGGAAGTACCCTGTAGGTTTTGATTCCCTTGCGAGTGTCGAAAATTTGCGGCATAAAAAGGCTCTTGATAGACAGATGGACAACAAAGATCCTATAAGGGTTCCGTTTTTTCTTTTTGAAGAACGGAACCCTAAAAACCATGGTAAAATAACTAGCAGCAGAGATCAAACTACAGATTAATAAATGTAACATAAAACACCTTCTAAGTGTTATAAAACGCGGCGCTGTTGTTGCGAATGAATTTTTCAATTATAACTAACATCAAGCACTTATCTAATCACGAAAACGTGACGCCACTTTAGAAACAAACCACTGTTGCTTTTGCGTTGCGACAGATGTGAATTGTATCGATTATGTGTCTTGGATTAATATTTTATAGCGGCCTTGGCTGTTTAGCACACTTTCCAAGAAGTGGAAACGTTGTGTTTATAGAATAATAAATAATAATAAATACACCTAACAGTCACACACCTAGTCCTGATCCCACACTAGGTATAACCTGTATCGTGGGTATCAGAGACTATGAGAGACTTTCGGTCTCAACACCCAGACTTGAAACAAATATCTGTGGGCCACACAAACATTTGTCTCAATGCGGGAATCGAACCCGCGGCCTCTCACTTCACAGCCGACTGCTCGCCCACTGCGCCACGGAGGCTGTCATCAGAATCTTGTGATTCTTTTGTTCGCAATTTATTAAAAAAGCCTTATGTGTCACACAATAAGTTATTTGGGATAATTCTCAGACTCCGAGAATTGCAAGGTGTGGTTAATCACTTCACCGGTCTGAACTTAGGAAGTACTCCTACTTTCTTCTACTCATCCCGCCATAAGTCTTGTAACTAAATACTTTTCGTTTTTTTTTTCGTTTTCGTCATGGCTAACTTCAGGCCAGTGAAATTGTTTTACGTGTATTTACTTAATTTCTCTGTGAGACGGTTACACGGAATATTTCACATTAAGCCGCTGATTATTTAAATGGTGTACGCAAATATAAAGCCTCAATACATAATGGCTCTCGAATAAAGACATTCAACAGTAATATAGACGGGACAACAGCACAAAACTTGTGGTCCAAAAGTTATGACCTAGTGGTCATAAATAGCTTAGTTTATTTGAAATATAAGAGCGCCAGGTCGGCCTGCGTAATAATATTGAGAGAATAAACTTGTCTAACGTGGTTCTTGAACATTCACAGAACATTCTCGGGTGTAAATTGTAATAATCGCCCTCGCATTGTAATAAGTAGTTGATGGCGGTATTGAAGTTTAAGATCAATTTTTTTGTATGGAAACTTGCTTCATAGCCACTCTATAGTTAGTAATATTAAATCTATTTGCTCTCGAACAACGCGTTGCAAAATACTTTTTCCATAACCAACACCGACAATATTGTGTTAGGCCTTTCAAATAGATATTATTACAAACACCTTGCACAAGATTTCTTGCTACCGTTCGTGTACATAATTCAATGATAGAAAGTCATGTAAATGTCATATTAATGGTACAGTTGCGCATCTGGGTTGTGTTTCGTAAATATTGTATAGATATAATGTGCACACTGCTGTCTGTTGCGCCAGAATAATGCGTATTGTAGATGTGCCTTTACACAGCAGAAAGGCTGAGAGTGAGTCACCTGATGCTGATGGTAACTTGGTACCACCGCATACAGTAATACCAGGATGTCGTGTCTGCTATTGGTCCATCACTGACATTATTACCGACATAGTTAGGCTGCGGACAGGAACACAGCGGCGGCGGCGCGGGGAGCGGCAACGTATTGCTAGACCGGTTGTCGCGCCGCTCGCCGCGCCGCTGCCTTCGAGGCCAGTTCCATTTAAATTTATGCATTAGAATGCGCCGCCGCAGCCGCTCTGCGCCTGCTGAGTTCAAGACCGCGGCCTTATGGCTTGTGCTGTGTGCATTTCACGTAGACGCGCGGCCACCGAGAAGCATCGCTCATAATACACCCAAGCACTATTTTAGTAAATTATATTGCTGTTTTTTATAAAACACAAAGCTACTTGCTATTGTTACATAGTAGTGTCGTAATTTTCAGTGAAAAGAGAAAACACACAAGCAGACTTCGGCAAGCGTGCGTTTTCATGAAATGGATAAATTGATTTCGATCTGCTACATTCGTTTTGATACTCCTTACCACTCGCTACGTTATTTGTGCTTTTTCTTATTTACAAAATATTCTTACCCCATCATTGACAATACTAATGTATATTTGTGTCTTTACAGGTAAGCTACTTGAAGTACTTCGAAGGAGCGAGTTCGTGACAGTAGTAAGTGAGAGACTGTTGTTGTTGGGATTGAAAATACGGCCTCTTGTATCTTGTGAAGAATCTAAGGAGGGAGCCAGCGTATCAATATGCGCCCGCGCACCTCACGTGCACGATTTGACGAATGACTCACTACCGCCGTTTAAAATTCATACAGTCTATCTACAAGTTTGATGTTAGCGATATAGCGAAGATCATCTATACTCTATAATTACGGACGCGTTATTTTCAAAACGATTCGAATTAGTTCCGAACTCGTTCCGCCACCCATTGACTGTCTGACTATATTAATGTAGTGACAACATTATGGCACTAAGCCGAATAATTGAAAATGTAACAAATAAGTAGGTTATTAAAAAACATATTATTTAATATTTTTATGCGTTTAAGCCACTTGCAGCTCCGCGATAAATCTTCTATTTATACCAAATCTTGATTTAAAGATAAGAATGAGCTGTAGGATAAATAGAGATAAAGTGTTAGTCTAGATTGGTAATAGCGCTGTAAGTCGCCCCAAGTCGTTAGTCTTATCAAAATTTACAATACCGCCGATACGTTGAAGTAATTACCGCAATACTTCATCGTTGACTTCAACAGACTGTATGATTTTTAATCTGTGTCCTAGACACTGTTGATTCTCGGTAACGCGTTGCACACGTGACGTCACGACTTCAATGTCGCACGCGCGCCAACCACGAAATAAAATTATCATAATTAGTTAACATATCCGCTTGCATAATTATTGCTCTTGGAGTGCTACAATGACGTAAAACTTGAGTTGAAGAAACAAACAATTTATTTAATTGTTCACCAACTTACACTAGTCATGAGATAGGTATCTTCACGGTTTGTTTGGGCTCTTTATTGTCTTGTTTATGTCGAGGTTTTACGGTAATTTGGCTCTTTAACAAGTATACTTGTACTTGGCTGCCTTGATCGGGTGGCTGTATTTCGGTAAGACTACTGTCCTAAGGACTCGAGTTCTGTAATGTCTATGTCTAAAGTATGTCTATAATGCAAAGTATATCTATTTCCTTACAACTCAAGAACAATTCCACCTGTAGTTCTTTGCCTAATATACCCTGCACATTCTGTTGAACTAAATTTAAAATGTTATCACTTTTATTAGAATCTTTAATTGTAGGTAGAGATTGATTTGATTTTATATTAACTGATATGTCTCTTATGCAATTATTTTCAATTTTATTTTGAATGCTAGAGGAGAATCGATCCCCGGGTCGGGAAAAGTGATATTGCATTTTTCCTTATCAGCCCGGAGTATGGAATTTGTGCCCGATATGGCGATAGGTTCGCACCCTATACATCTGGGACGGAACTAAGCTCGGCGAAATATGGGTGTTCTAGTTCGCTAGTGCGACTCTGCCTACCCCTTCAGAGATACAGGCGAGAGCTTGTGTTACGTTACTTGTACTATTTTCAAATCTCAACAATACCGCCGAATGTCTGTCACTTTTTTCCTTGGGTCACATTGTTGGGAAATAAAAGGGACAGACTATTTCTTAACCATTTGCTCAGCTAATATGTTTTTATAAGGCTTATAGAGTCTAGTGCATTGTATAAGTGATCAAAGTACCATACAAATCGTCATTTCACGAATAAATCTTGACAAGCGCAGACATCTGGAGATCTTCAAATGTCTATCGCCGCCACAATAAAATAGGACGCAGTTGCGGTTTCCCTGTCATTGTTCTTCAAATCATGTTGTGCGCCATTTTGTATGAGTTATGGTCCTCCATTGTCTATGCGTTCAATATTTATCGAGTATGCCAACAAATAGCGCGGGAGTCGGGAAGTTCCTTACGGTGGCGATGGTTCCATACAATACGAATCGTTTTGGCTTCTCTTTTTATAAAATTATCAGAAACTCAATAGTAACTATTAATGCTTTGATTTATTACAAAATTATTATTGGTAGGAATCCGCGAGTAAAGGTGTATAAAAGGACAATAATTATATAGATTCTATAGAAAATAGTGTCGGCTTACTATATTAAATAGTGTACCCTTCGTCACAGTTTCCGGTGGCTCATTTGCCTCCCCCCCCCCTCCCTTCTCTTCCAGTCCCTCCTTTTAGGTTGGCAACGCACCCATGATTCTTTTTGTGTCTTGGGTGTCTATGGGCGGTGGAGATCACTTACCATCAGGTGACCCATCTGCTCATTTGACAGTCTCTGCTATAAAAAAAAATAGTCGTTATCTATGGTTAGAGCAAACCAAATCAATTTATTTTTATGAATCCATAAAATGTCACACGTTGTTTAGATTCCGTCTAAAATATTTACTCTACCACCAGTTCGGAAGGTTCACCTGAGAAAAACGGGCAAGAAACTCTGAGAATAAAGAACGCAAAGAGAAGGCTGGAGAAGGCTTTTAACTTTTACGAGCAATCCGTCTGAAACTGACGTGAACCATTTAACTCGTGCCAAGTTTTACGACTTGGTCACCATTGTGTCGGTTGCGCTCAATCTGTGGCGGGTCGGACAATACGCGTTTGAAAACTCAATTATTCCCGATTTTTGAAAAGGCGATCAAATTAACATACATTGACAGAGCATTGCTGCCGCCCTCAAGCTAAACGCCGTTAATTAAATAAACCTAATTTTGAGATGTCTCCAAAAAACATGCAAAATATGGTCCCTAGAGATTTTATACACTTATGGTTATTTTTAATCTTAAAGTAAACAAGTTATTAAGTCTATTAAATATAAAAGCCACGCTCTAATAAACCTCTAAGGATAATATTTTACTACTAATTTAATTTTATCTTGACTTTAGATTAGAATATTTAGAATAGATAATTTAGTTAATTTCCGCATTAATCAGTCTTCAAGAAACCAGGCATTTGTTGCGGGAATAGTAGGCATAAAACGCCCGCAGCTCGGAATGCAATATTGTTCAGAGATACCGTGTTGCGTCCGATCGCACGCCAGATACGCACGCCGTTGCATCGGACAGTCTGCTCGGCCCCCGTTTCCACCATTATGCGAGTTTGCGTACTCCGGTTTTATCTGCTGCGAGCATCGAACGCTGAAAAATTGCCCGCGAGAGATCGGTACCGGCACTACCGGCGTTCACCGAGCCCGGGTAGCGGTCACGCCGCGGGCCGCCGTAAGTAGGCCGCGGCGATTACAACTTTTCCTTGAGTTATTAAACAAAATCCGTAGAACAATCCCTATTAACCGACTTCAAAAGAATAGGTTCTTAATTCGTTGGCATTTTTATGTATGTTACTCGATATCTGCTGCAAATGCGGACTTTTTCAAGATTATTTTTGTGTTCGATGGATCTTGTGCCAAGGGTGAACCCATATTACGGTTTTTTAAGTATTACTGGTACTTGCATTTTTGTACCTGGATAATGTATCATGTGGTGTTAAACCCCACCATAATATCTCGGGCGAGTCGCCTTCCAAGATCATAGTTACGTAACATAAGGTCTGCATCCAGCATAACTCAAGCGTCGATCAACGCATCGTCTATTGTGGACAATGTAATTTAAAAAATATGACTACCGCAACCATTTAGATTGCTCTGTAAACAGGTCCGGCGTACCTGTGTCACTTTCTCCAGCCAGGATGAAAATGTTGTCTTTTATTGTCATGTTTCACTATTTTCCGTGATATTCACATTACATCCGCGGTTGTCGCTTGAAACGGACACTCGTAATCCGACCCAGCGTTCGACTCTCTCCTCTTACCGCACGTATAATGCAGAGCGGAACGTTTCCTGATGCGAGTTTTGTTTCCATTGTCGATGCGTATCGTCGCATCGCAGGGTCGAGGGATACAGCGCCTCCTCACAATGGCGAGAGTCCAGGCTTCCTCTGATGGTATCGAACACTTCCGAGTTGCGGCCGCTCTCGCTGCGAATGTGTTAACTCTTGCCATTGTCGCAGACCGACTTTGATCCATATCATGTATGTGGTCGTGATTGAAGAACATAACATAACATAACATAAGCCCACGCCTGTATCCCCGAAGGGGTAGGCAGAGGCGCACTAGCCAACTAGAACACCCACATTTCGCCGAGCTTAGTTCCGTCCCAGATGTGATAGGGGGCGAGCCTATCGCCATATTGGGCACAAATTCCAGACTCCGGGCTGATATGGAAAAATCCAATATCACTTTGCCCGACCCGGGGATCGAACCCGAGACCTCAGAACCGTAGTCGTACCGAAACACCACCACGCCACCGAGGCAGTGATTGAAGAAAATGGTTCTTATACTTGTATACGTTTCAAAAATATTATTATGAAGGCTTTATGCTTACGCGTATATTACGTATTGATTTTTTACTAATTTTATTGCGATAAGCCTTTGGAAAGCTTTAGTCAACAAGTCACGAAACGGACTGAGATGTAAACCCTGATGCCGGATTCACACCTATCGAACGAACGTTCGCGAATATACGCCTTGCATTCACACTACAGCGAAAGTTTGTTTGTATGAATGGATCAGGCGTAGATTCGCGAACGTTCGTTCGGCCGGGGTGTACCCGGCATTACTCATAACTATAAAAAAACACTCATTTTGTGTATAATTGGGCTGAGTTTGTTGAAATGTAATAATAGACAATACATAAGATAATAAATAACTACGACATCTGAAGGTAAACCATCTTACTCATTACGACTGATGACGACTCGATGACTCTTACATCAAGATTAGATCATACCCAAAACGCCGAAATATAATTACGTATAATAAATGCAAATTAAAAACAATCACGACCTCGCGTTTCAAACGCGGTTTATTAAAATTCCACGCGAACAACTCATCGACGTGAAGTAACCAAAACAAGATGCGACTGAGGTTTTCGCCAAAATCGATAGTTTGCCCTCGATTTCGGGTGTTGCCAATTACGATGTTTACGAACTGGCAACCGCTGTACCCATATACGGAGGCTCGGCTAACAAGACACGTATTGCCGTGGGTGACCAACCTTATTCTCTATGACCGTTACTTTATCTTCATGCGTTATTTCTTCGTGTAATTCGCGTGGAATCTATGCCAATGTCAAACACGAACGCGTAGAGGTGCGTTACGCGCTCGTTTTCGATCTGTCAAAATAACATAAAACTTTTTAAGGATTAAAGTTTTAGTCTGCTTGTTCGCGATTTTTAATGTTATAAATGTTTATGTTTAGAAGTAGAAAAACAATTATATTTAGTCTTCAAATAGGAAACTTATTACAATTTTTTGGTACACTCGCGCCGCGCGCCGCTTCGTGCCGCGTTTCAGAAACTGTCCGACTAGCATGCGCGCCACGAGAAAATGTTGTCTACGCTTTTTGTCGTGTTATAATCGGTTTTCCCTATTTATCTACGGACACTAACATGCGTCCACGTTTATTTTCATATAATATTGAAGGACTGCCTCAGTGGCGTGGTGGTATTTCGGTACGACTAGGGTTCTGAGGTCTCGGGTTCGATCCCCGGGTCGGGCAAAGTGATATTGGATTTTTCCATATCAGCCCGGAGTCTGGAATTTGTGCCCGATATGGCGATAGGCTCGCCCCCTATCACATCTGGGACGGAACTAAGCTCGGCGAAATGTGGGTGTTCTAGTTTGCTAGTGCGCCTCTGCCTACTCCTTCGGGGATACAGGCGTGAGCTTATGTTATTTTATGTGTTATTGAAGACATATCTCTCCAGTCGGTTATCGAGGTATATCGTGACACGCATGCTAGCCCTGCTGGTTGATGTTTAGGGCGTGTTATGAGTTATGACGTCTTGTGTTTTTAGCAAGAGAACTTGTATATAGAATCGGGTGCTCGTTTGTACGATGGGCACCACGTTTTGTGGGAACGCAGCGGATGTCACGCGCTAGGTCATGTTAACGATGTTGCCATGTACGACTGAGGTCGGTGTTCAGCTTAATGTCTTGTTGGCGAGTTTTTGTTTGGCAACTGTTATTACCAACTTTGGCGCGTAAAATTCGACCTTAATGAGTTTGTTGTTTCCATTTACAGCTTTGAGTTTGATTTAGCTGATGACTAATTCATCATATATTAAATATCACATAATATTATCTTCGAAATAATAACACCCTACAGTCACACACATTATCTTGACTCCACACTAGGTATAACCTGTGTCGTAGATATCAGAAACTATGAAAGACTTTCGGTCTCACAACACCCTGACCTGAAACAAATATCTGTGGGCAACACAAAGAATTGTCTCGGTGCGGGAATCGAACTAGCAGCCTCTTGTTTCACAGCTGGCTATTCGGCCACTGCGGCACGGAGGCTATCATATGTCATGTGAAATCTTTATAAAGTTTTCGTGCCATACTTTCATGTTATGGAAACACATTCGACGGATTATTAGATTTATATCATAAAGGCATAATAATTATAATGGAGATGTCTAGTTCCTGTAGGTAATTCCGTTTCATTTGTTACGAGATGTTCCGATATTTCAAGTCGGGAGCGCCTCGAGGCAGCTCGCGTTGCCTCTGCCCACGATAGCAACTGCAAACAAGACTTTTTCTGGCATGTATTGAGATGATAAAATTATAACCGGTGTTTGAAATGGATTTTGAGAGGGAACGCATATTCTCCTGCGTTCCGTTTAACCGACTTCAAATAGGCAGGAGGGAACGCTGTAAGATTATTTTTTAGCCGACTACGGCGAAGCAAAAGGGAGGGTATGTTTTGACCGGTATGTAAGTTTATCTGTTCCCGCAAAACTTCTAAACTACTTATCATAATTTGACAAATGAGGTATCGTTAGAAGCGTTTTTTTAAAAAGGGAAGACGTTCCCACAGGTTGCCGTCCAATTCAGGCACTCAATATAACTAAACAAAATATTTCTTAATATATTTATCACCTAAACAGTAAATTACAATTAATAGAAATTATCCATAACCGCCACAAAATATAGTTACACCGAGCTATAACTAACCCGGGTAATATAAATTAGTGTTTCATTGTTACCTCTAAGCTATCTAATAAATTAATGCTAGCTTATTGTCTGTCCGTATTCCGTATCTAACTGTATCTAAGCTAGATTAGGAGAACAGGGAAGCGGCCGCCGTGGCACTAATGGTGGGGAGACGAAATAGTAATGCGTAATGTCAAATCATTATTATCTGAGAATGATATAATGGATAGGATATCTGATTCCATTGTTGGTGTTTATCAAAATACCAGGTTGAAATTAATCGCCTTCTTAGTCCAGTCGGCATATAGGTACTATGGATCAAAAGGTCATAAGTTCGCCCAGGTCCATCCCTATAGGGGACGTCTCGCAAAACAATTGAAGATATGCTTTAATAATGTGTGTTCTAACTCTATATTGGAGTGGCATGAGGGGGCAGGTATGGCTTATGACGAGCAAATGACCATGTTATTTGTATGTAGATACGAAGGGAATCAGTCAGAGGAGTATTTCAACCTGCCGTGAGTGTCGCCGCCTTGGTCTAGTGGCAGCATATATAATACACCCAACAGTCACACACATAGTCCTGACCCCACACTAAGATCGAATCTTGTGCCGTGAGTATCAGGAACTACGAGAGACTTTCGGTCTCACAACACCCAGGCTCGAAACAAATATCTGTGGGCCACACAGACATTTGTCTCGGTGCGGGTATCGAACCTGCGACCTCACGTTCCAAAGCCGGCTACTCGCCCGCTGCGCGACGGAGGCTGTCGGGCTGTGGGTTCGATTCCCAGGTCAGATAAAGCGATATTTCTAATTTAATTTGGCCTGGACGGATCCCCCAGAGGTCGGTTGACGTCAGGCAGGCAACCAGTCGTAAAAACTTAGCCTGCAACATGCTTGAAAAAGTGTGTTGCGCTGACACCATATTAAGGTGGTATAATGGCAGTTAGAAAGGGAGTATATCAACCTCTATCTCACGCTAATATTATTTACTTAAAGAAGCCGTTATCAACAACTTAAGTCAAAGCACATCAAAACAACTCAATTACTTGTTTAGTTCGTGTGTACTAGGGTACACACGTATACCCCATCTGTCAGTAACCTTTCGTCGGCTCGGTGCCCATTAATTATTCCATAAAGCGATGTTCGTGATGGAGCGCCACTGCCCCTTTGTAGTTTGTACTGGGCGAACCAATTGTACGCGTTCTCAGAAAGTTGACACTGTTGTTTTTTTTATCCTGACTACACTGCACCTGATGGTAAGCGTAGTGCAGTCCAAAAAAACTAGCGACCACTGACGAACAATGAGTTTATCAGTGGTCGCCAGAATCATGCCGGCCTATTTATGGCCACTCCGAAACCGAAGAGGGAAGAAGCAAATCGAGGGGCTTGCGACAAGACAGGCGGATGACCGATGCAGATACAGGGATACCCCTATACCCGTCTCGACCAACCATCAAGTCATGCCGCAAGCCCCTCGAGAGAACGTGTCCGTAGCATACAGATACAGATGTATACAGATCTTAGCTTATTATTTGGTTCATATGGTTTTTGAGTGGTAAAGCCACGCTGTAGACAGTAATGTCTACAGCACGAATGGGCCGGCTCGATCGGTTCTATACCGCTGTCTCACAGAAAACCGACGTAAAGTGGTAGCTCGCTGTTGCGTTTCCTTTGGTGAGTGAGATTTCCGGTTTCCAATCCCCTTTCTGTCCCAATCCCTATTCCCTTCTTTTTCGGTTGGCAACGGATCCATTTGTGTCTTGAGTATCTATTATGGGCAGTGGGAATCACCATCAGCTGACTCACCTATTCGTTTGCCAAAGAAAAAACAGTTCGGCAAATAATCGAAGAGCTAAAGTTAATTTAAAGACCCATACAAATATTTTTGGATGCAGTAACGAAGAGTAGCTTAGGAAATGAGTATTTTCCTAAGTTATGTAGTAAGTACTTACTAGTTAAGTAAGTAACGACGAAGTTCAAATAATATTCATACAATTTTGAGAAAATAATAATAAAATAATATTAGCCCTGTAATATTACTGTCCCACTGCTGGGCACGGGCCTCCTCTACTGATGAGAGGGGTTAGGCCTTAGTCTACCACGCTGGCCTAATACTGGTTGGTAGATTTCACATACCTTCGAATTTCTTGTGGTGAAAATAATATAACTTAACTGCTTGCGCCAACCAGAAACAACATTAGTCACAAATGACCAAACAATTTAAAGAATTGAACAACAAGTCCTCTCATTAATTATGATGAAATATCAAATGTGTTGAATGTCTGTCATCAGTCATCATCACAATCACACGTAATTTAGTTACATTTAATAAAATAATGCGTGTGACTAATGACTATAAATATTCTCTACGTGACCCCGCTTGGTTGTAAAGCAATGGTTGTACTGCAAGCGGATTGAATAGAGATCAATAAACGATTAAGCGGGCTGTAAAAATAAATAAATGACGACAGTATAGAATATACTAAAAAGGAATGATTTGAATAAAGATGAATAAACGATTAAGCGGTTGGATAAAAATAAATAAATGAGGACAGTATAGAATAAACTATAAAGGAATGAATTATTTGCAATAATCCTAATAACACTCATTGGATTTTCGACCGAATTCCAAAAAGGAGAAAGTCCTCAATTCGTCTGTTTTTTTTTTTATGTATGTTACGCGGTATCTTCGCCAAATGTAGACCGATCTTCAAAACTTTTTTTGTGTTCGATAGAGCCTATTTCAAGGATGATCCCATATAAATTTGGTTACGATCGGTTTTGAAGTCGGTCCGTTAAGTTTTTAAACTTGTGATTATGATGTACAATTTGCTAGTAAATAACTAAATTTATTATACCAACGAACAAGATCTCGTATTATATATAAATTTGCTTGCAACAACTTTATAATTATTATCTCATGTTATTTGCTATAGGTTAAAGTCACGACGTTAATGTATTGCTTGTAATTACGCGAGAAAAGCTAATATACAACTCACAACACACAGTGATTGCCAACGTTTGATATATTGCGGACCTTCGCTAAAATAATTAGCACTAATAAATCCGCTAATCGCCACCACTCCCACCTCGGTATAGGGTGAAAGTCGATTCGTGATGCGTGCTCTCCCTCATTGCGCACGCGTACGACCCAATTCGGCTAAGTGCTCGTCTAACTGACGAATAGGGATTAATTTTAGTTTACGATAAAAACAATTTATTGCCCATTAATCCGCCGATAGTGATGTAAAACGGCCAATTTGTTATTTGATAATAAAATAGGTTGCCGCCAGCCCACTACATAACAGTTCGGTTGCGTCGGGCGCAGCTGTGCGAATTTAATGGTCATTAAACTTGCAATAAAAATGTAAAGCACGTTATGTTAATTACTACAACGGTTAGTGGTTAGGTTTATGAGGTAATTTTAATTTATATCTTGGAGATTTTGAAATTATAACATCTTAACTCGCGCACAGTGTGGCCCCGCCTCCCTCTTGTATTTAATGATTTGTGGCAAAAATTTAGGCGCAAAATTAAAATTAACGTAGTTAGTGTTTCATTGTAGTCTTTTGAGTGATAGAGCCACGCTGTAGACAGTAACGTCTACAGCATGAATGGGCCGGCTCGACCGGTTTAACACCACTGTCTCACAGAAAACCGACGTAAAGTGGCAGCTTGCTGTCTCGTTTCGTTCGGTGAGTGAGATTTCCGATGGCCCATTTCTCCCTTCCCTTTCCCAATCCCTTTTCCCTCCCCTTCCATTCCCTCCTTTTAGGTTGGCAACGCATTCATGATTCTTTTTGTGTCTTGGGTCTCTATGGGCGGTGGAGATCACTTACCATCAGGTGACCCATCTGTTCGTTTGCCAGTCTCTGCTATAAAAAAAAACTAATGCTTGAATAAAAGCTATTGCTTCTCCCGTGGTTATAGTTGTAATTTAAAAAATTGTAAAAATATGTGAAAATCGGCACTCTCACAGGCTTCAGTAAAAGTTATGACTGCAGTAATATATGCAGCTGACATTATGTCATACAAATAGTATACTATAATTTATTGGTTCAATTTGCATTACGATTTAATCCACATCAGTTATTCTAACGATATCTGCTGTTATGTGGCGCCTGCGCAGTGCGTACGCTAAGGATCTGCCTATAATTGTGCTAATGAGCGGCTTCCTGCGCAGGCCGGCGCTAGAGTGCTACCAATGAGTGCGATGCAATTAATTAGACTTCGTATGTATACCACGTCACGCGTCACTGGATACATAACAATCGCCTTCCAAGTCTGATGTAAAATTTGTATGAGTTTTCTACATGTGAAGAGTAGAGCTGTAATATGGATTATGCTCAAGAGACACTTATTTTTATTTCTGTTGTTATCCCGGCCTAAAGTCGCGGTCCGCTTTCTTATATAAACGCTTCTACTTCGCCCAGTCTTGTGCATCCTCCACAGTGATATTTATTTAAAACACTTGTACAGTTTACATATATTTCTTTCAGCGGCCCTAGCTGGAATATTTTTGACAATGGAATTCGTATCGAGCTCGCTGCGCACTGATGACGTTTGTTTAATCATCATCATCATCAGCCATAGGACGTCCACTGCTGGACATAGGCCTCCACCAAAGATTTCCAGATTGACCTGTTGATGTCATAGACGCGCATCGAGCTCGATATTCAATTGTCAAAAATATTCCTGGTCTGGCCACGGTTCTATTTAACTTTGTGTTAAAAGATTCATGTTTGCTATTACCTGGAAGGTACAAAATAAAAGGTGTGTATTGACGTCAACTGAGCTGCGGATGATTGCACCTTTTTCCTATTGACGAGTTAAAATACCCTAAATATCCTGGCTTGCATTAAGAACATTTTGATTTGAAACCCTAAAGGCGGACATGCAGCAGTCGTATAGTCGTATGTAAACAAAATGACCATAAAGCGGGCCATCGCGTCGGTCCGGATTCCGGGACAATACTCGGGCGTTCGCTAATCCATTCGAAACTGGTCCTCTCTGTTGCCAGACAGAGGGGCAGCTGCGAAAATACGTTGACAATCGGCCAAAAAGTTTTTGTTGCAGTGACATATTGTGACGTGCGGGTGACAATTTGTGATTCTTTTGTGCTACGTTCATGGTGTTTGCAGCGTTGGTTTCGTATCAAATACGAGTAGGAAGTATACACGGACGTAAAAAAAGATGGACGGAGCGCTAGGAACATTGAAAGTGAAACAGGGATTTAGGCTTATCGATCATTCGCCGCCATTGCGTGTTGATAGATCGAATGAGCCGAAAACCCTGCTTTACTTTGTATGTTCCTAGCGCTCCGTCCACCTTTTTTTACGTCCGTGGTAGTAGTAGTAGTATTTCAAACATGATTCCATTGTACCATGTGAAGTATCCCATTACAAGATTTGGATGTCTTCTATTAATAAGAAGGGTTAGTCTTATGAGGTTTGCAGGCTTACGATGTTTTTTTATAGCAGAGACTGGCAAACGAGCAGGTGGGTCACCTAATGGTAAGTGATCTCCACCGCCCATAGACGCCCAAGTTACTAAAAGAATCATGGGTACGTTGCCAAAGTTTGTGGTTTGTGTCAAAAGGATGGTGCCTACATCCATTTTGGCATTTAACTCTCCGCTAATCTATGAACGCTTTAAGAAAAGCGTTTTTTGTTTCACTATGCCGTTATTGTTAATAGTAATACATATCATTACGTCTAGCATGTTAATAATATATTTGGCTGCATAACAGTTTTATCCAATCTGACCCATATTATCAATTGTAATTTGCATACGAACTGGTAATATCGACTTGGTTTCAAACTGTTCGTGTGAAAAAACGTTAACAAACAAAACGGTTGTTTTCGACTCCGTTATATTGCAGATTAGTCTCGAAACCAACCCAAACGCTAACGATAACGTTCACGTTATTCTCATAAGTGCGAATAGAGTTGCCAGATGGGATGCCAGAGCTTTGGGGAAGATTGGCCGAGCATCCCATTTTTCTACGATTTGAAAAGTTCGGCCGCTGTAGCGCCCATTCCCTTTCAATGTAGTTTTAATAAATCCTTTAAATAAATAAAGTGCATTTAACCTTGAAATAACAGTTAAAACAGTTTATTTAGTTATTCATTGTTACACGTGTTTTAATATCATAAGTTCCGCTGTTTGAAGAATGAATCTGACAACACTATGAGCATCAGAAAAGAATACTTTGCTTGTCATTAGAATACAATGACAAGGCTGTACATTAATGCTGCCGAATATAATGCTTGTAGACATGGTGTATTGATGATATTAACAGGGTGCTTTCACATTTATCGGGTTATATGACGTATCCTATTAGCAGGATTGACGTTTGAATGAGCGCGGTCGGCGGCTGTAAGCACCGCGCATGCGCTATGTAATTAGGCATTTCAATGTCAGTGCGGTGCGCCTGCGCAGCTGACTCTTCCTCCTATATATTTTGTTTATTTTCATTCTTCATGATAGATTTATTAATATTTAATAGGGCAATGGGACGTCGCTCAGTTGACTGTATATCTGTCATATCATGTCATACCTTATGGGGATATGCATGAGAATTTATAGGGGTTGTTTATCATCCATGAGATAATGCAGACAAAGTTACTATGTTTCTAGTTCATTAAATCAACTGACATAAAGGAAACAGTACGGTTATCGTCTAATCAGAATATTTATACTATTATAAGCTAAGAAGACAACTATAACAATTACAATGAGGAACGCAGAATCAATTGAAATGATTTTGCACAACAATGCACATGTAAACATGTAGTGTCACGTATTTGTGCCGGTGACATGGATCTGGTGAGACTGTTCTGTGCCAAGATCATGTTCACCAAACTTGGATACCTCGCAATTCTAATGGTAACTCATGATGGTAGTGAGTCTAAAGAACTCTCGAAATAATTTGATATTATTTTGGAACGACGTTAAACGGTTGATACACACCACGTTTGTCAATGCTTGAACAACGAAGAAATAAAGAAACAGAAGGAGGAAACAAAAAGGGATGAAAAAACAAATCAGCTGAGACTATTCTAGATGGTTCCATACTAAACCTCGATGATACAGCAATAACGACCTCCAATACCTCTACAGGCGCTAAACTTGGATCTTGACAATGCACACAGCGGCCGTCTCTAACTTTCCTTATGCAAACAGCATGTCTAATTCATGACAAGCATCTAAATTCACTAATTGAAATGTTCATTTGTATTTACTTGCTCCACCGGTACATTTTCGTCACTTGACATTGAAGAACACCGTCTGGTGAAGATTAGGCCAAGTCCACGACGCAAGTGTAGAATATATTAGGCTGTAATTTTCGTATATTGTTTTATGCAGGCTTGATGTTATAAACGATAGAGCAAGTTGAGAAGCAAATTATTTTAGTTATAAATAGACACCGAGAGAAGTAAATAATACACTGAGGAGAAATATTGCCATTGAAACAAGTTCGGGATTCCTTCGATAAAAAAAAAAGTAATTCATTAACGCCAATTTGGTTAACAACAGACGTTGAAAGTGAATATTAAACCGTGATTGTACTGAGGACTGATAAATATGAGAAATCGTCATCATTCTTGGTAATTTACCCTTTCTTATGGCTTAACCATGTCTAGAATTTTATTTATCGTAAAATTGTGCAATCAAATTATTCCACCAATCAATATTCATCAGATTTGGCACAATCTTTCAAGGAACAGTCGTGCTAATACCCCATCCACAATCCGATGTTATCTAGAACGGTGGCTGAGAAATGGAACTGGTTATCGTCGGTGACGACTATAAAATATGATTAATGTACGCACGCGAGCCCCACTCGCATGATGTATAGATGATGATTCTTATCACCAAGTGATTTGTCTCTTCTGGCCACGTGACGCTCCGATAACTGGTGAAAGTTACATTTCAGCTGGTTATTGATATCGGTTTTTGAATGGGTGGATAGACCAGTAATGGACCAGGATGTATTAGTGACTTTAAACTTAGATTTTAATTCAGGTATTCTCAGAAGACGTTAAATTAAATTAGCCGTTTAATCAGCTTTCTATCTTTTTAACTACATCTATTATATAGTCATGATTCAATGTAGTATTCCGTATTGAAGAAAGGTTTTGAGTTATGGTATTGCTATTTGCATGTCTGACATCAAAACTTTGTATTAATTTTATAATCTTCTTAATATTTATAAACCAATTGATGCTATTTTAAACGAGTAGCAATAATGTTTGTTCCAAATGGATAAGATGATTAATACGTTCAAACATTTATCTAAACGGTCTAGACTCTATTTGATGCAGTTACCCTACTTAAATCTGAAGTAATTACTTCTCATGTTTACCTGTCTACTTCCGATCAGTTGCATAATGTTATATTAGAGAAAGTATTGATGATTGTATGTTACACAGATATGTGGTTGTAAATTTAAAATTAATTAAGTGGTGAAATAAAACCGCAGATTGGATCGTTCGATAAACGAGATTAATGGTCGAAACGTTTTGCACGGGCTTATTTAAGTAATCAAAGATTTTGCAAACATCGTGTTTACCGTTTGGTATTGATGGATTGCTACTGGTTTTTTATTTGTTAATTTTTGTCCACGCCTAGATATAATAGTAGTTTATGCGAAGAAAATGTTATTTGTGTTTGTTTTATACAACAAATTATAAGACGACTACACTAAATCTTTTATCATATTATTAATTGTAAAGTTTACATACATAAAAGTGGTAGTGATCTAAAATCTAAAGTAATGATTTGTAAGCGATTACCAACTAGCAGTACTCTACCATTCCTTAAAGCACTTCGCCGGTAATTTATCATTGTAACTGTATATTTACTTATTTGCGGTGGCTTCCTGTGCAGATTGCAATGCTTGTATTAATGCTATATCTTTATAGATTATCGTTCTATCATTTAAAAGCATCTCTATATTTACTTCCAAATGATCTCCGAAATTAACTGTTAAAGTACAGTTAAGCATTCAGAACGTACCATTAGTGATTCTATGTATGTGCGTTTCGCGACGGGTTGTCTGTCGTTCGTTGTACGGTCTAGATTTAAAAATTTGCATGTCTGACCCATCGCGTCGCATCTGGGCCAATGTTCAATTGTACCTAAATGTTTTTGTAATTGTCTCATTAGTTTGTGTGCTGTATGAATGGACGTGTCATTTGTTAGATCTTTATCGTTCATTCGATAGAAATCTTTGTTAATAATGAGTTTGTGGTTATTGAGAATGTTGTGAGTGGGTGTGTGTAGTGAATGTAGATGCTTTTCATTTGTATGTTCGTATTGACTTGAAAAGTTTCTGTGTCATCGAAATGACATTACATTTTAAAGGAATATTCCTTTTCTTTATTTAAAGGCAACACACCCAAGATTTAGTGATCACTTAACTTGGGGATCACTTAACCTAAGAAGGTCCAAAGGCTCTTTTGTAGGCTTTGAAATAAAATGGAGCGTAGTTGTAGCCAGTTGATAAAGACATAAGGCCAATTTAAACATGTAACTTACGGTTGAATGTAAATAAAATAGTAGTGGTTGCAACATGAACCGACGCATCCAAGAATAAAACAGTGCCAAACAAACAATGCAACACAATCAACTGAAATCATCTGTTATTACACGTATTACATAAAGTAACACGTCTATGTAAACTTTCGTAAGGCGTTACCTCACGCGATACTTTTGTACTTGTGATCGTGGGCTGTCGGCGTTTCGGAATTGAAATTTAATTACTGATTTCTTAAGTTTACGCGAATGTTATACATTGAAATAAAACTATTTTTACGGATTCTATCACGATTTGGTTTTTAATTTTTAAATGGGTTGGACTGAGTCAGTTCTTCTTCAGTCTTCGTGGTCAGTCCAACCCGTGACCACGAAGATTGCAAAGCCTTCGAAACGTCGGGAATAAAAACCAAATCGTGATAGAATCCGTAAAAATAGTTTTATTTCAATGAAATTTAATTTATATAGCGTAAGAAGCTAGTCAGGCTATAGAGGATGCTCAAGACTGGGCGAAGTGGAGGCCTTTTGTAGGAAGGCGGACTCTGTCTAATAACAGATGGCCTAATAGGCCAGGAAGAAAGAAAAAAAGCTAATCAGGTATATTTATGACTATTTTATTACAATACCAATGCAATCATTGCCATTACGCTTGAACAGTTTTGGATTACCTCTTGGATTTGGATTCTATTCGGTTCATTTCGTTGAGGGAGAAAGTTCTGCTTTCCTAGCAAATTTCCTAGAGACTCGTTTAGTTTCATCGCTGTGTTGTCGATAGTGAATGTTCATGTTTATCTTGGCTTACAGTAGTTACAGTGACGGGTGTGGATGGGATAATCTTAGCATCAGTTGAGGCTTCCTTCCTTTGCCGTGCTTCAATAAAAATATTGGAAAATTTTGGAATATGTACGTGCAGTGTGTACCAAAGTTGTGTTGCCGCTCCGTTGAGCCGAGGTTGCGCTCGCGTGGATTCGAATTTGATACGTTTTTCAACGGTCTCGCCGATTGGATTCCATTGCGAGGCGTGAGTCACCGGGGTTAGTGTACGCGGCGGACACGCCGGGCGTGACTCTTCATTTGCCAAATGGCACCACGTGGTAACGTTTTATTACATTGTGTGATGTAAATTTGCGGATTTGGCCTATTTTAAAATAGCGTGTGTGGGAATATTATGTAGTTGATGTTTTGCGTGTCATCTGTTCTAAAATGATGTAATTATTAATTTGTTGGAGTCGGTTTGTCTAGCTTGATATTGCTAGTGTTTAATACGTTTTGTATCGATGAATGAAAAATATATGTATATGTATTTTTTTTTGTTCTCCCGCTTATTGTTGACTGAGACATTGGCTGAATAAAGTTTATTTCTTTTTTTCTTTCTTTTTTTCTTTCTTACTTTATTTAAATTGTGGATCACTCGAACTAGTCTCCATGCGGTCATCGAACCCACACTAGATACTGATTGTTGTAAGCTTAATACATTTTCCACCAATATTATGTCTTCCATCCATTATTATATTCCCGACACTGCGAATTTGACCTTTTTACCTGCCCTTATCCCACCTTAATGTGGGGTCGGCGCAACACACTTTTTCAAGCGGGTTGCAGAAAGGATTTGGCTAACTTTTTACTACCGGCTGCCAGCCTGACGTCAACCCCATCCGCGGGATCCAGTCCCGGGAAAATTAAATTAGAAAATTTGTTTTGCCCGACCTGGGAATCGGACCCATGACCTTCCGATACATAGCTCGTATTTGCTGCCACTACACCAAGGATGCGACTAACATGATGTTAAATTGATCAAACCAAATAATAGGAAATGTGGTATAGTTGGTTATCCTCATTCCCGCTCGGATTGGGCGGCGGCAAATATTGAATTATCCTGATTAGTCTCAGAAACGAGACGGTACAGTCGTGACGAGTAAAACGTGAGCATTTCTCCATCGAGATTGCTATTTTTGATTCCCATACACCTTTATACAATAGTGAGTCGGGTGCAGTGCCGGTTTTAGGATAAGATGTGTAGACACCAATATTACTAGAGTTGGCGTGCCTGGTTATTTTTGGTCCTTCGAGCCAGATCGAATAAATTGAAATGAAATTAGTGAAGAGTTGGGTATCCTAGTGGGTCCAGACGATGTTGCAGCATCAGGTCAAGGTTACTAAGTTATTGTCATATCGATGAAATCACAAAATACTCCGAATATGTGAGAACAATGAGATTCGAATACGAAATGAGTTGATAATCTGGAAAAGGCTGAATAGACTTTCTTATATCATGGCTAATAATACTCCCGATGACGTCATCTTTAATAAAAATAACCTAAATGAAAAATTTGTTCGTCCGTCTAATAGTTAACATAACGCTCACGCCTGTATCCTCGAAGGGGTAGGCAGAGGCGCACTAGCGAACTAGGAGTTACGATGTCATAAACAGACATTTATAACACCCAATTTTTCGGGTCGAGGGTTTATAAAGGGGTCTTGTTTCCCCTCAAAGGGTTAATCTCAGGCAGACGGCCGTTGTAAAAACGAAATCAAATCCTTTTTGCAACATGCTTTAAAATGTATATTGCTAGGCGCAATACACCCACATTGGAATAAGGGCAGGTGGAAGAATAAAATTAAACAAAAACAATGAATAAATCCGGCCCTGCCCAGTGGTACAATAAAACACGTATGAGACCAGCGGCCGACATTGTTTACACAGTTGCCGACGGTCTCATTGTCTCGCTGGCTATTGATAACAAAATTCCTCGGCTACGAACAATAGTCGGGTTTACCTCGCGTCCACTATACTATAAAGCAGTTTCCATAAATATATTTAGGCTGAAATCTGTAGAGCGAACTTCGACTAAGTCTGAGTCAAATAAGCGAACTCACTGAGGATTTGGAATTTTTAAATCGAACTTTGACTTAGTCCGAGTCATTTTTTACAAGAAAATCTTTCCTTAGTCTGTCTGTTAGTCTGGTTTTCTTGTAAAAATGGCTGGGATTTAGTCGAAGTTCGCTCTAAAGATCTCAGCCTTAAACTGCCTTTTAGGTACTGATTTCTTAAGTTTACGCGAATATTATACATTGAAATAAAACTATTCTTACGGATTCTATCACGATTAGGTTTTAATTATTATTCCCGACGTTTCGAAGCGTAAATGACTGCAAAGCCTTCGAAACGTCGGGAATAATAATTAAAACCTAATCGTGATAGAATCCGTAAGAATAGTTTTATTTCAATGCCTTTTAGGTGTAATGTGGTATGACTACCATCTGGAGATCTCGAGTTCGAATTGCGATTCCCGGGTCTGTAGGGTAACTTTTGACACTCGATTCGATTGTGACTACGATTCGGTTTGATTTATTGTATTAAATTCTACTGTAATCGACCTAAAAATAACATTAAAGTCGCGTTAAAAATCAATAAAAAAAATGGCATTATTCTGCAAATAAGATATTTTATACCACTTTCACATGTCAATTACGAGTATACATATATTGATTCTAAGATATTGATAAAGTAATAATAGCGTCGGCATTTCGTGGCTATCCCTGAGAAGAAATCAAATAACAAGTTTTCGAATCTAAAGCGACATGAAGCCGAATCGTAGTCGCAATCGTATCCAGTGTCAAGAGTCAGGGGGCTGGTAAAGGAGTATTGGGAATTTCTGCTCAGTCTGAAATTTGTGCCCGATGTGGCTATAGGCTTAACGTGACGTAACGTAACACGAGCTTTAGCTCGCCTCCTATCACGTCACGGGACGGAAATAAGCTCGGCGAAAAGTGGGTGCATCAGCCACTAGTACATATTTTCCAAGAAAAATTTCTAAAGACAATTATTCAAGGGTACAGTGTGAACAAACCTTTACACCTAGACTGTAAAGAGGGCACGACCTCGCGGAAATATTGAATACAGATTACAAACACAACATAGACAGTTGCGACTTGCGGCGCGAAGGTGATAATTTTTTATCTGTACCATTGTGTCACGTACTTGCTTACTTTTTCTGCTAAGTATGTGCATGACGCTTTTGACACGTCTGCTAACTGCTTATTAAACACGACCACGATAAACGTCAAATGTTGGTGCATAGTTGTATTTTAAGTGTTTGATCACAAACGTTTCTCAAATGAATGGTAGAACCACGTTGTAGTCAGTTACGTCTACAGCACGAATGGGCCGGATCGACGGGTTTGATATCGCTGTTTCTCAGAAAACCGACGTAAAGTGGCAGCTTACTGTCGCATTTCGTTCGGTGAGTTAGATTTCCGGTGGTCTATTCCCTCCCTCTCTTTCTCAATCCCTTTTCCCACCCCTTCTATTCCATCCTTATAGGTTGGCAACTCACCCATGATTATTTTTGTGTCTTAGGTGACTATGGGCGATGGAGATCACTTATCATCAGGTGACCCATCTGCTCGTTTGCTAGTCTCTGACGTAAAAAAAGTGATCCAAAAATTAGAAAATTCATTCTCAAGTTGTATTAGTCGCCTTTTTTGTCTAGTGGCAACGTATATGGACTGTTGACCGGGAGGTCTTGGGATCAAACCCCAGATCGGGCAAAGCAATTTTTCTAAATCGATTTGCCCGAAACTGGATCCTCCAGAGGACGTTACCGTCAGGCAGGCAAACGATCGTTACAATTAAGCCAAATCCTTTCTGCAACATGCCTGAAAAAGTGTGAAGCGCCGATCCCACATTAAGGTGAGTTAAGGGCAGATAGGAAGATTTGTGAGTAATGCATACAAATTCGGTATTTTAATGACGATATGCCATCACCTCGATAAGATAGTGATAAAAAATATTTATCTTCAATTAGCTGAAATGTTCTCTACCAGTTTTAAACATTGATTTACGTAATGTTGCCTCCTCACATTCCTCAAGTTCAAAGCGTGATTATTCAACACCCCATTGTCATTTGTCGCGTATTTGACGCGTGTCCCTTCCCACGGCGATCGTATTCTATCGACTATCGACATGAACGCGTACGTACCGTTGCTCACAATGCATTGTGATGTATGCCACATGCCATCTGAACTTGATTGAAAAGTAAACAACGAGAGACTGTTCGTCCAATCGACGATCGCTCACCGATTCGCGAAAAGGCGATAAAAGGTTCAATTTGGCGCGTCCCAAATACAGTGTTCGATACGATCGGGCGAAGGCAGATATATCTGTGTGCGTTGCCGTAATTGTAATACAATATTATATTAATTTGGAGCACGCCAACGCAGGCGAGAGCTAGTGGGCGACGGGTCGGGAAGGGGACTGAGGCAGGGGGCTGTTGCGACATCTCTCAGATGGTCAACCGATACGATCACATGCAAATTACAACTAATAATGACCGTATTTTGAACGCTTTCGAAAACCATAGACGTTAGAATCGGTCGTGACATTGTTTATTATACAGCTGGGGCTATTGATACTCGATTCGATAGTAGCGAACGGCGGACTCGTCCGAGTTAATGTCGTGTTAAACACGCAGCTTTCCTGGATCCGTAAATCGAGAGGTACACGTTACCCGCCGCGCGAGAGCCGTTCGGTTGCGTAAACCGGTGTCGTGTGTCGCCCCGGCATGGCACTGGCGGCTGGCGCAAGCGCATTGTCTCCGCGCATCTAGACCGACGATCCGCGACAACTCAAACGCCCACAGTCGCCGGTTGCGCAACGCAAACGCTCGCGAAACGCATAAGGGCATCGGAATGCATAACACGGATATCTCGCCGGCTCATTACAGCCATCACGTTCTGTAGCGCGAGGATGCCACGTTCTCTATAATGCTGCATCTGGAACGGCGCCGCGCCTCTACTGCATGCGGCGAGACGTGTCGCAATATTTGCATGGCTCCCAGACGCGTTATCGCTGTGATAACACCGCGCTATTGTGCAAACTGTTGCGACACAACGCGGGCGCCGCGGCCCGGGCGTTCGGATTAGTCTCCACTAATTGAAACGTCCGCGTCTTCACTGTGGGCGGGTGCTGCGGCTGCACTGAGACAACTTAATTATCTCTGTAAACAAATCGTGAACACCGCGCCCCGACGTTGAGCAATGAGACGGTGACCGCGGGAACCTACGCTACGCCCGATGTCCCAACTAATGTTGCGATACGCACAATCACACTCTCCGCTCGCCATTGTTCTTTAAACGTTTCGATATTTCGGCTGCAATAACCTGATGAGGTGCGCGGGAGATGGGCGCAGTGAAAACTTAAAAAGCATCGTACGTTTGTTTAGTTTCGGGAAGTGAACTTCCACGAAGCGGAAAGAAAGGGACTCGTTGATGCGTGCACGGTTGTTTGTTTACTTTGCCCATTGTGCCCGCATCGAGCGCGTGTTTAAACCTCGCGTTTTAGGAGCAGAGAGAAAAATATTCCTCGCTGGTTATATAAATAGTTATGTTGGCACCCCGGGGTGTCGCGCGAGCGTGCGCGTGCGCAATTAGCCGCGCGTCTAGGCCCGAGACAGCACCGCGAGCGCCGCGCCGCGCCGCCCTCCCGTGACCCCGCTAAATGTCACCGGCTAGAGGCCGAGACAAATGTAAACGAGATTTTAGTAAGTCACCTATGAGCCGGCCCTCAGGGTCCGGCGGGCGCTGCGGCCGTTTCCGGGAAATAACACATCGCCGCACGGTGCAGGGTTTTACACCGACCGTTAATTATTTAACCGGTCGTGCGGTTCTCGAAGTGATATTTCCAACTAAAGCGGGTTGTCCTTTTGTTATTTAATTTCTAATAAAGGTTTAGGAAACGGGCTGGCCTGACCACGTAGATACAATGAGCTCTCGGCAGGAATTATAACACAAAAACACAACAGCCCTTAACAAAGCAAACAACAAAGCTTTCGTGTCGCATTGGGCCTGTTGTGTAGCAAGAAGCCACGGCTTCGATTCTTGCACGGAGACAAATGTTTGTCTTTCTACCTTCTCCCACTTTAATGTGGGCTCATCGCAACACACTTTTTCAAGCATGTTGCAGAAAGGATTTACGACAGTTTTTACGACCGGCTACCTGCCTCAATCCCCTCTGAGGGTTGGATGGATGAGGAACACAAATGTTTGTGACCTCATCATCATCATCATCAGCCATAGGACGTCCACTGCTGTACTCCTCCAAAGATTTCCAGATTGACCTATTGGACCTCACAAATATTATATTTTTGTTTGACTTATCCTTCGTTGTACGTCGTATCTAGTTGTAGTCAAACTTAGTGTAATTGTCATTCCTCTATATGCTACATTCAACAGTATATAGACGGGACTAGAGCACAAAAATTGTGATCCAAAAGTTATGACCTAGTGGTCATAAGTAACATAACATACATTTAACATAAGCTACGCCTGTATCCCCGAAGGGGTAGGCAGAGGTGCACTAGCGAACTAGAACACCCACATTTCGCCGAGCTTAGTTCCGTCCCAGATGTGATAGGGGGCGAGCCTATCGCCATATCGGGCACAAATTCCAGACTCCGGGCTAATATGGAAAAATCCAATAGCACTTTGCCCGACCCGGGGATCGAACCTGAGACCTCAGAATCGTAGTCGTACCGAAATACCACCACGCCACCGAGGCAGTCATAAGTCGCTCAGTTTATTTGAAACAGTTTATTTAATATGGAGACAATAGACCCATCTTATGTGATTCTTAACTATTCACAAAACATTCTAATATGTAAATTGTAATAATCGCCTTCGCATTGTAATAAGTGGTAGATGGCGGTACTGAAGTTTGAGATCAATTTTTTTGTATAGAAACTTGCTTGATAGCGCCTCTAAAGTTAGTAATGTTAAATATCTTTATCTGCGTGTGATATTTGGATGTATTATTAAAAAGTGGGATATCTGACGCGTCCAGTCTGTGTGGCCCACGTAAACAAGAGTACACCGCACTTACAACATCGCGTGGGCGCCTAATGGTTATAATTATTGCAGCTTAAATGACAGGTCAAGGATATCGGAAAGCTGAATTACATACCAACAAAAACAATACGGACAATACAATGACTGAAGAAAAATAAGAGGACCTGGCATAACTAGGTTAAATGTTAGGTACGCCATAATTG
Source organism: Clanis bilineata (assembly GCA_036417725.1). Lineage (NCBI taxonomy): Eukaryota > Metazoa > Arthropoda > Insecta > Lepidoptera > Sphingidae > Clanis > Clanis bilineata. The sequence continues at coordinate 3,221,556 of CM071146.1, read as the reverse complement.
TCATACATATCTGAATGGATTGTATTATTTAAGTTTTGTTCTTTTCTTTTATGATTAATATGTATGATGTGGTAGTGCTAATTGAAATAAATAAACTATGAAAAATACGTGTTCACTATGAAACCGGTTCCGCCATTTTAGTTTCGCGATCTATTACATGTAAGTTGTCACCGTGTCATAAAAATTAAATAACGTATTAATACTTATTGGTTTTATTGTAAATACGGTGTTTTTTTTACAATGATACTGCCTCGGTGGCGTGGTGGTATTTCGGTACGACTACGGTTCTGAGGCCTCTAGTTCGATCCCCGGGTCGGGCAAAGTGATATTGGATTTTTCAATATCAGCCCGGAGTCACGGAATTTGTGCAGGATATGGCGATAGGCTCGCCCCCTATCACATCTGGGACGGAACTAAGCTCGGCGAAATGTGGGTGCTCTAGTTCGCTAGTGCGCTTCTGCCCTCTTCTGCCCTCTCGGGGATACAGGCGTGAGCTTATGTATGTATGTATGTTTTAATACTTATTGGTTTTATTGTAAATACGATGTTTTATTTACAATGGTACTAATTTCGGAATATGAAGAACTTTTCTTTTTTTTCACAGTCGCCGTTTTGGTTTCGTTCCATATAGTACGAAATCTTAATTTTTTTGTAGTTATTTGTTCTCTATTTTCTTTTGTCTAAGGTTCAATATAACTTTAATTATAAATGTCAAAGTCAAGAATAGCATTGTCGCCACGGCAATACGTCAATGACAGTCGACGAAAGGGTGGTCCGCACTCGATAACAATCAACGGCAATTAGTTGAACATAATCGCATTAGTTGACAATAGTTTGTCGATGGCACAACGGCGCAAGCGCGGCAGGGTCGAAGCTTATTGTATTCGTGACGAGGTGTAGCGAATTTAAACTTTCGAGGCCTTGTTGCAAATATATAACTAACGATAGAACATAAATTAACTGAATAAGACAAAATTAAACTCAAGATCACGGACTTAATAAACACAAGTTTAATAATTTAACGGACCGACTTAAAATCCGATCGTGACCAAATTTATATGGGACCACCCTTGAAATAAGCTCTACCGAACACAAAATTTTGAAAATCGGTCTACATTTGGCGGAGATATCGCGTAACATACATAAAGAAATACAGGCGAATTGAGGACCTTCTCCTTTTTGGAAGTCGATCGAAAAGGACACCATCTCGTCTATTAAGTTAAACGGACGCCATAGAGAAGCCACGCACACTAACGCGCCTGTACAAAAGTGCTCTACGCACACATTAACACGCTCAGGGCGACTTGCACCACTATTACTAACCTACAGTTAGTCTTAACCTCAAGTTAAATTGAAATATATGAAGAACATGTAATTTATTACATGTAATTAATTAAATGTCATCATTTATTATCTGTAATTACAAGTAGTACATTACATGTAATGAATTACATGTCCTTCATATATTTCATTTTCATTTTAACTTGAGGTTAGGACTAACTGTAGGTTAGTAATAGTGGTGCAAGTCGCCCTCAGTCGCCGCCATTACGTGTCGATAGATAGAATGGGCCGAAAAGCCTGCTTCACTTTCAAAGTTCCCGACGCTCCGTTCATATTTCTTTTACCTCTGTGCTCAAGATATCCTTTCATTCCACCATCATAGCTTTCGATTGATATTTCAACAAATGTGACAGCTTCTCAAAATATGCTTCCACCAGGTTCCACCATCTTTGATAACCGTCAAATGTTTCAATTTTAAATATGGCGTTTGTATTCGAGTAGTTTTAAAAAATATCAGCATGTATGCATATTATATAAGCAACTTTGTTCCCGGGACTCCGTTCGCGTGGAAAATTAATTTCCCGGGAAGAAAAGTGTAAAGTAGTATATGTTTTAATGTAGGGTGTAAGCGACCTCCATGCCAATTTTCATCAAAATTAAGCCTGAAGAAGTAACAAACAGTCACCAACTTACGCCTTTATAATATTAGTTAGTGTAAATGAATGAATGAAAATTATTATTTGGTTACAATAAATAGTTTTGACAATTAATTTGCAATCAGCGGCCTGAGCAGGAAAATTTCTGACATCCGTAAATGTATTCGAACTCGTCTATGAATTTGTATGAAATATTAACCAAATGTCATCAGTGCGCAGCGAACTCGAATACATTTACATTTACATTAGTTTTTCGTGCTTGGGCTACAGATTCACACACTCTGTCATTTCTGACGCGCAAATATTAATAATTATGTCGTGTAGTTAATAATGTATTAATATAGTTAGTTATTAGTTAACATTCGTTTTGTAATAAAGTTTAAGTTACCTTGATCATCTCTCTCTCAGTGGCCGTCCTGAGCCGAGGTTCGCCTAATCGATGATGTCTTCAACATCTCTCTCTCAGTGGCCGTCCTGAGCCGAGGTTCGTAACCCATTAGTGGGTTGCCCTCAGCATGGTCACCTAACTTTATGGGTTCGCAACGCACCTGCGTTCACCCACTAGACCGGTGTAGCTGTGTAAGCCGACTCGGTCGGGCTGCCAGCTGTATGGCCAAAAAAAAAAAGTTACCTTATCAAAATTTCAAATCGTTAATATCTAATATATAAAATTCTCGTGTCACAGTTTTCGTTGCCATACTCCTCCGAAACGGCTTGACCGATTTTGATGAAATTTTTTGTGCTTATCCGGTATCTATAAGAATCGGCCAACATCTATTTTTCAACCCTCTCATACGCAGACGAAGTTGCGCGGGTCAGCTAGTTATATGTATAAAATATATCTAGTATGATGATCCACCAAATCTCCTAAAAATAATGGCCCAGTCTAGTCGCCTAGAGATGTTTTAAACGACCTGTCATGTGGTAGAGTTACCATTTACCACGCCGACCTTACATTCACTGCGCCCGCATAACTTAGGCATCAACCCGGCCGTTGTCAGTACGCAAATTGCTATTTAGGTTCATAATTTATTGACGTTTAATGTCACGTCGTGTCCTTTATTTATTACGTCCCATCGTGATTGACAGTTGGAACGGCTCGCGAATTATCGATGTGCTCAATGTGGTTACAATGTTCAAAATAACCAGTGGCGTGCAGTCCATATTTGTGTGGTAGAGCCACGCTGTAGACAGTAACGTCTACAGCAAGTATGGGCCGGCTCGATCGGTTGGATACCACTGTCTCACAGAAAAACCGACGTAAAGTGGCAGCTTGCTGTCGCGTTTCGTTCGGTGAGTGAGATTTCCGGTGGCCTATTTCCCCCCTCTCTTTCCCAATCCCTATTCCCTCCCCTTCCATTTCCTTTTTAGGTTGGCAAAGCACCCATGATTCTTATTGTGTCTTGGGTGTCTACTATGGGCGGTGGAAATCACTTACCATCAGGTGACCCATCTGTTCGTTTGCCAGTCTCTGCTATAAAAATATATATATATATATATATATATATAGACAAAAAGACACTGTCCACCCTGACAATTTGCTATTTACCCAAATAAAGAATAAATATCTTGACAATAAAGTTAATTTCAAAATAGCATCGCTTGATTTTCATTTTAAATCGACACGAGTATGATGTTGGTAGTGATGGTGCTGTACGGGTCAAAGAAATAAATTATGTGAGTTTTTGTCTACCCTTATCCAAAGGCCTATGCACGTCACTGACAATAACATGGTTTTGACGGCGTGTTTGTATATTTATTAGCATAAGATGAAGATTGCTCTAAGGTTTGATGTGTTTAATTTATGATAGGATATTGATGGCTATTTATACATACAACATTCAGAGGTATGTAGGTATACCACAGACACACTTTAGTCTCACAGTTGAAAGAATTATCCATTCCCACTCAATAACTACATCTGCACGATGCTTTAATCTATCTTCTGTATAAAAGGAGAAATCGAGTGACTGACTGACGGATAGCGTACAGCCGACACTATTGAAGCTAAGAACGTGAATTTTTACACACGGCTTCCTTTTATGACGTAGCTGACGTAGGTAAGCACTAAAGATTTTTGGAAATTCATCCCCTAAGACGCCGTCCACGGGGCATAGTCACGCGGTCGTCGCCGCGAGCAAAAGCTAGTCTCTAAGTAAAGGTTGCAACGAGCACTTTATTAGGACGTAGTACCTGCAATTCATAACATAATCTGCTTATTCCTACCTGTTCCTTAGATTACTATATTCTTTCCAACGTACATGTATTAACAATTTTCCTAAAAGTGATGATAGCTCAGCTGGGAGTCAGTTAACGGTGAAGAAAACGAGGAATCATACCTGTGAATTCTCCGTAAGAATTTTTATGGTACTGGAACTCTACCAAGCCATATTAAGCAAGCGTGGTAGACTTATGCATAATTCCTCTCATTAGTGGAAAAAGACAGTACACGAAGACTGATATAAGCTCATTATTTGTGACAGATAAGATATTTATCATTTCTTTGTTAATTTAAGAGTACACTGCCTTCAAAAGTAGTATTAAATTTCGGGAAGCCCAAAATTACACATTCCTGACTGTTGGCATCGTACCTGGTACTTTCTGACATTGTGGGTGTTCATGGACTGTGATGACAAACTGCTTGTTTTCTGACCTTCGGCCTAAAAAAAACATTCAGAAAATAGTATTGACATTCGTCATAGTTAAAAACACGAAACCCGGGCTTCATACTTGAATTATGAGTGGTGTGCTATAATTAGTATGATGTTACCTAAGAGTAAAAAAACAAATTCAAAAGCCATGTCGCATTTACAGAGTTCTTCAATTTCTTAGACTGCCTCGGTGGCGTGGTGGTATTTCGGTACGACTACGGTTCTGAGGTCTCGGGTTCGATCCCCGGGTCGGGCAAAGTGATATTGGATTTTTTCATATCAGCCCGGAGTCTGGAATTTGTGCCCGATATGGCGATAGGCTCGCCCCCTATCACATCTGGGACGGAACTAAGCTCGGCGAAATGTGGGTGTTCTAGTTCGCTAGTGCGCCTCTGCCTACCCCTTCGGGGATATAGGCGTGAGCTTATATTATGTTATGTTATGTTCTTTCTTACATATTCTAACAAAATCCTTCTAAGTAAGCCCTATCTAATACAAAATTATTGTATTTCGTTGACATTTTGTGGTAAAGCCACGCCGTAGACATATCTTCTAGCTCGACAGGTCTGATTCCATTGTCGCGCAGAAAAACGATGTAAAATAATATACGTAACGTAAAGTGGCAGCTCGCTGTTGCGTTTCGTTCGGTGAGTGCGATTTCTGGTGGGCCAATACCCCTCTCCCTTTTTCAATCCCTATTCCCCTTCTTTACGGTTGGCAACGCAACCATGATACATTTATGTCTTAGGTGTCTATGGGCGGTGGAGACTATTTACCAGATGACAAGTACCCTTATCAGGTGACCCACCTGCTCGTTTGCCAGTCACTGCTATAAAGAAAAAAGTTCTATATCTATAAAGAAAAATATACATATTTTTATTAAATTCTGTGCATCCCTAGATTTGCCGTGTTCTAGGATATTTCAATTCGTAATTTGCATTTTCTAAACTTGTTTTCTAGGAATGCAATGTTTGTTTGCGTGTTATAGCAGTTTCACTTGCTGTTGGTGTGACCGGGGTAATATGCAGCAGCTATAAACGCTTTGAGTGGATATGTTGTTTTAATGAATCTGTTACGTGGCGACTGAAAGTAGGTGATGGGACTGGCATGTGACGTGTAATAGGAAGGTAGGAAGGAAATAATGATAGAAGTATGTTGCCTTAACTTCAATAGTCGATTTTAAGTTTCAGTTAGCGAAATGTGGAAGCACCAGTTACACATCTGCCTACCATTTTAGGGATAACGGGCGTGAGTGTGTATATATTATGCGAGCTCAAAAACAACATCATAAGCTCATGCCTATACAGGCATGAGCATGAGGGCATACGCCCGGAGGGGTAGATAGAAGCGCACTAGCGAACTAGAACACCAGTCCCAGATGTGATACGGAGCGATCCTATCGCCATATTGTGCACAGATTCCAAGCTCCGGGCTGATATTGAACAGCGTGCAGTCTATACAGACAATGAGACACTGTCTACCCTACCAATTTGCATAAAAAAAGAATAAAATTATAACTAAATACAGATTTTTAAAATAGCAATGCTCTAATTATGTTTTAAATCGACACAGAGATGATAATCACTGTGATGGTGTCGCGAGAGTTAAAGAAAATAATTGTGTAAGATTTTTGTCTACCCTGGTCGGAATTTCTGTGCACGTCACTGATATTGCATTAACATAATATCACTGCCAGCCACCGAAACAGTCAAGTACCATAAACTAAAAAAAATACATCAAATGGTGATACAGCGAAATAAATGTAACAAGACTAATCCACATTAAAACCGGTTTCCCAACACCCATTTACAATTAAGAGCCCGTTAAATATAGTCGTAAATTAACAGACTAACCCAACATCCGGTTAGTAAGTAATTAGTGGAGTGGAATCGGTCAAGGTCGGCACTTGGCAGAATTTAGGCGTTGTCGCTAGTCGCATTGTTGCCGAAACAATGCGGAGGCATGGCATTGTGCTCGGGTTACGCCCAGGCCCCGGGGTGCTGTCGTATAATCTATAGAACAGCGACCCGAGCAGAAACATTTCTGACAATCGTAAATGTGTTAGAGCTCGATGCGCGACTATGGCATTTATATGAAATATTAACCAAAATTCATTGTGAATTATCGCTTGCTACAACGGTGAAGGAAAACATCGTAAGGAAACCTGCATACCCGAGATTTTTTTCACAAGAATTTCAAAGGCATGTGAAGTCTACCAACCCGCACTATGCCAGCGTGGTAGACTAAGGACTAATCAATCCCTCATTAGTAGAGGATGCCCGTGCCCAGCAGTGGGACAATAATAATACAGTGCTAATATTATTATTAACCAAATGTCATCAGAGCGCAGCGAGCTTGAATACATACAAACATAAACTCACGCATGTATCCCCAAAGGGGTAGACAGGGCGAACTAGAACACTCTCATTTCGCCGAGCTCATTTCCGTCCCAGATGTGATACGGGACGAGCCCGTGACCATATCGGGCACAAATTCCGACACCGGGACGCCGCGCTCGCAGTACAACTACGCCACCGAGGCAAACACTACACAAACTTCGACAATGTCATTGGCGTTGCACAATATCGACGTAGCCCGAATAAAAACCACTTGTGTTAGTTGTTACGTGTCTGTCGGAGACGGATGCGGCAACTTGTCACTTCCAGCCATTGAACGCGACCTTAAACCGTGCGCCATTGTCGCCGGTTACGCATTATTCGACATATTTGTGGCAGTCGTGCCGTCCGCATTGTTGTCTATCAACTTACAGAATAGCACCACTATTACTAACCTACAGTTAGTCCTAACCTCATGTTAAATTGAAAAATAAATATATGACGGACATGTAATTCTTTACATGTAACGTACTACATGTATTTACAGATAATATATGATGACATTTAATTAATTACATATAATGAATTACATGTCCTTCATATATTTCTTTTTAAGTTTAACCTGAGGTTAGGACTAACTGTAGGTTAGTAATAGTGGTGCAAGTCGCCCTTACAGAATAGCACCTTTGTTATATATTCTTCCACGAAGTAAACCATGTAATTTCGAGCAACCAGTCGTAGGGGGTCATTTTTTTAATAGCACAGACTGGCAAACGAGCCGATAGGTCACCTGATGGTAAGTGATCTCCACCGCCCATAGACACCCAAGACACAAAAAGATGATGATAAGTGATCTCCACCGCCCATAGACACAAAAAGAATCATGGGTGCGTTGCCAACCTAAAAGAAGGGAGTGGAAAGGGAGGGAAAGGGATTAGGAAAGGGAGGGGAGAAATGAGCCTCCAGAAATCTCACTCACCGAACGAAACGCGATTGCAAGCTGCCACTTTACGTCGGTTTTCCGTGAGACAGTGGCATCAAACCCGTCGAGCCGGCCCATTCGTGCTGTAGACGTTACTGTCTACAGCGTAGCTCTACCACTCAATAATACGATTCCGTTCGGCTTACCATTGCCAAATTACTAATTAATTGCATTGTTATGTAGATTTGTAAAAGATTCGCCAAGAATTGCAATAATAAATGTTTTATATTCCGTGTCAAATGTCAAAGTCCAAGTTACTTTACACAATCAAGGAACTGAGATTTAAATATAACAATAGATGCCACTTGACAATAAATTAGATGGACGATCATTTTGTCGAACATAATGGCCAGTTATACCATTTTAAAAAATGCAGTTATTTCAAAACCAAACACCATAGTTAAACGGCTTGCAGTTGCAGTTCCGCGATAAATCTCTATTTATCCTAAATGGTAGAATTGGAAGGAGAAGATCTCATCGAACTTTCTCTGACCAAGTCAGAGATATATTCGAGAAAGGTCAAGTTAAAAGTACCCTAAACCAACGTGCATGCATGAAGAATGTAATGATACTGAATGAGGCGAAAGAGGTGTGTAAGGATCGTAGCAAAGTCTGTTGTCACTGCCTACCCCTATGGGAAAAAGACGTGAGTCTATGTATGTATGTTATTCCAAATCTTGAAGATAGGAGTTAGCTGTAGGATAAATCGAGGTAAGGTGTAACTCTAGATCAGTAATAGCGCAAGTCGCCCTACGAATTAAATACAACTGAAATCACTTGTTTCAACATCCGAAACAAGCATCGCAGAGGTGTGAACATAAAGTGGCATTCAGAGTTCAGACAGGAGTGCCGAGTCGAGTGGTCTCCGTTCAAAGAGCGCTGTCGGGTGCTCTGACACGACTCGAGACTCCTCGGCTTCCTTACAAGGCGCTATGAACATTGAACAATAGTCATTAACTCCGACTCGAAAATATCTAGGAGTAGTAAGTAAACAAAGAATTTTATATTTTGGTTTACATATTTAGATTTGCTATAACGGTGAAGGAAAACATCGTGAGGAAACTTGCATACTCGAGAATTTCTCCTCTAGAATTTTGAAAGTATGTGAAGTCTACCAAGGCATAAGGCGAGCGTGGTAGATTAAGGCCTAACCCCCTTTCACTAGAAGAGGAGGCCCATGCCCAGCAGCGGGACAGTAATACAGCTGTTAATAAATATATATTTGTATCCCCGAAAGGGTAGGCAGAAGCAACATGACAACCCTTTGCTTCCTTACATACTACCAACAATACCTATTGAATAATACTCAAAACCAATATTAAAATTTCTAGAAATAAACATCTAAGAAACATGCATCAGGTAACGATCATGGATAATAGAATTACTGATATATTATGTGGGAATGAGTCAAAACGTAATCAAAATTAATTTGCTTAGGAAAGATAGCTGTCAGGTAAATCTTCTTTGTGTACTACATAATTTAGTTCGTACAAATTCATAGACCATAGTTTTAAACATGAACAATAATATCATGTTGTAGTATATAAAAATAATTTACTAGGTATCTCCCCCAATTAAAATATCAAAATCTACAGAATCTTACTCAAGTGATGTTCACAAAGGTGTTATTTTCGTCTCCCCTCATGCAGTACTTGAGCTCTTCTGAGATGCGTCGCTAATTGTGTGAACTTTGTCGTATGAAACTGTTTTGTCGTAGTCCTAGGAATTTCACATACAACTTTCAAGAAGTGCGATGGCGGCATGTATGTGTACATATGTATGTATGTACAAGTGAACATTGGTTTGGTGTCTTTTAAATATTGGTTCTGACATTTATTCCACATAGTAATCCTATGTATGACAAAATATAAGAAGTAATCACAAAATAATAGTAATGGCCTTACTACGGAGGCTCAAGATAGGGCAAAGGTAAGTATTTAACTAGAAGAATGGGTCCCCATTAACCTAGAGAATCAAAAAAATGATTTGATGATTTATGATGTTCTCTTTAACGAAAACAATGCATTATTGACAGCCCCAGTGGCGCAATTGTTTTGGGTCTGGGACCGAAAGTCTCGTAGTTCCTGATACCCACGACACAAGACTCGATCTTAGTGTGGGGTCAGGACTATATATGTGACTGTTGGGTGTTATTTCTTATTTCATATTAATATTTATTTCATTATTATACTGAATCTTAGTCTGTGTCAATAAAAAGAAGAGAAATGGATCCTTTATCCTTGATTACAACTCTCTGCGAATTTATTTAACAAGACAATCAGAAACTTTTATTAATATGATCATGCAAAACAAAGTCGTTACAAAATGTGTTATCTTATTTTTTTATAAAGTCGTAAACTTTGGCAGTTAATTTATTCCGATTACTCATCGCGACTAGCTTTTTTCACAATGCAGTAAATGACGTTATTATTAAAGAATGTTGTTTATAATCCTTGGGTAAATCACACTGGGTTAGTGGTACACCAGTAGAGTTCACATTTTACGAAGTGATAATGTGTTATGTGTATAAAATGTGTGAAGTGGACTTACACGATTCTGGTTCTTGACGGACGTTTCTTTTCTTGCAAAAAAAAATTGATTTATTTATTGTTTACTTTTTAATAATTATTTCTAGAACCATGTACGCCTGAATTGATTGTGGTATGGGCGTATGGCAAGTGGGTACTTGACTATGTTTGATTTTATACACATATTTATATGTAATAGCAAATAAAACGAAAAAGAAACCCTTTTGTAAAAACTGCATCGAAATTGATTGAAAAATGAGGCAGTACTTCATATTTTCAATTCTGGAGTAGGGGCATAATAAAGATATCCTATCCCTTCCCAACACACGTATCGTTATGGCGGTGATGTGATTATACTGATACTTCTCTTTCCCGCAGTTTGAAGGTTTACACCCAAATTTCAAAGGCTTATAACTTTTTTATTTTTGAGAATACATCATTCCATAGTTCTTTCTGCTCAATATTTTTGATGATTTTTCATATAAAACGAATAAAAAAAATTTGTCAAGTGCCCAATTGTGTTCTATTTTTGTTTGTAATAAGAAATCTTTTTGAGTGTTATGAAAGCAAAGTTGTTTCAGTGTAGTGTCAACACAAGACTATCGAATATCGATGTATTTATCAACGCTTGTCGAGATAATGTCGACAACGCGACGTGACGACATTTGTTGGATTTAGATAAAAGAAAAGCCCCGTCTCTATGATCGATATCTTAATTAAAAATACGCAATCTCAATATGGCGTTGCAATCACCGTGTAAACGTTGACAAACCGTTTGACAGAACTGTCATCGCAACAAAATGGATGATATGATCTGTCGTGATTTTGTAACTTGCTTTAGCGTTTTATCGCAATAACAATTGCGAATAATAATATCGGGATTGGTTTTTAACTAATCTCCAATTCATTTGATCAATCAAAAAATGACTTAAGCAATCTTAGTAGTCTATAAAAAAGTGACAATAGTTTATCAATTTAAATTGAATCAAATTATCATACCAACGGTTTGTAACAATGCTTTTATTATTTTTTATTCCTTATATTTTTGTCATGTCCAAAAATTATATTGCCAACCATAGGCAATTTACTTTTCTTGCAAGCCAATACGCAAGAGTACGCGCCGTGACAACTTATTTCTTTTTTCAAATCACTAACACAATGCGCAAGATTACACGGCCGCACGCACAAACTAGCGGTTACTTCGATGTCCTTGTATCTATACATTTTCGCCACATTTAGGTCTTGGGGAGGCACGTACCTCGAATCGCCTATAATGTCGTCGTTAGTTGTTCCCAAGATCAGTTTTATTACCTGTGGGCGTTTGTTTACGTAACTCAGTAAGGCTGTATGATTGCAGTGACTTTTGCCTTGATTATTTTCCTCTCCATTTTACGTCTTATTTAAAGTTTTTATTTTCATAATATTTATAAGGCTAGTCATTTCGTTATGAAAAAATCATTTAACAAAATTATGAGTTTATTTTTTACCTACAGCGCTGTGTGATTGGAATTCGCTTGTCTATGATATTTTTTCTGTCTAAATTTTGTTTCCAGGTTCTGTCGTGTCTACGTATTAAAGTTTTGAGGCAAACCACGTACGCAAATTGCAAATGACGTCATAATTTCGGTTATTTGTACTTCTGTGGGAGTTTACGTAAATCCGTATGGTTGGATTGACCTTTGCTTGTGGCTTGTTACTTAGAATATAAATGGTTGTTTTGACAAATCCAGTATGGAGTGAGTGCTCATTTTTACCTCATAACGCTTTCGTTTGAATGGAAATCAGTGGCTTAGTGGCATCCACGGACGTAGAAAAAAGAAGAACATTGAAAGTGAAGCAAGGTTTTCTGCCGATCCGATCTATTGACACGTAATGGCGGCGATTGAGTGTTAATGTGTGCGTAGGGCACTTTTGTAGGGGCGCGTTTGTGTGCGTGGCCTATGTGGCCGTTTAACTATAGGCGAGACCGTGTCCTCTTTTTATACGCCCATGGTGACACCTTTCTGCTGGGAAACTGAATTCGAATTTTAGATTGGGTAATGGTAACGGTTCTCGCTTTGACAGAGCTGTCCCACTACTATATCTATATCATGGCCAGCACATACTACCTAATTGCGCATCTGACTATCCCTTTCTGTATACAAGCGTGATGTTATCGGTATCGTGAACTCTCAGAACCAGGAACATTCGTATCCCTCGAAACTCAGTCGTGATCGTGTTGATAACCAATAATTCACAATTCAAGTATAAAAGGAACGTGAATATTGCATACGCGAAGGCCCTAGCACGAATGACTATCGACTACATATCGAATCGAGTTTGTTTCCCTTATAAATTTAATATTGCCCTTAATACAAGGGGCCCAAACAAACCCTACGTTCTCCAATCCATATTCCCTTTAGTGTTGGCAACGCGCCCGTGATTCTTTTGTCATCGTGTAGTTTTGCTAGTCTTTAATTAAAATTATATGGGACCACCCTTGGAATAAGCTATAGCTAACTATCGAACACAAAAATAATTTTAAAATTCGGTCTACATTTGGTGGAGATATCGCGTAACATATATAAAATAATAACAAGTTTAAAAACTTAACAGACCGACTTCCAATCCGATCGTACCTAAATTTATATGGGACCACCCTTGAAATAAGCTCTTCTTTCTTTCTACCTGCCCTTATCCCACCTTAATGTGGGGTCGGCGCAACAGACTTTTTCAAGCATGTTGCAGAGACGATTTGGCTTAGTTTTTACGACCGACCGCCTGCTTGACGTCAACCCTCTGTGAGGGATCCAGTCCCGGGAAAATTTAATTAGAAAATCTACTTTGCCTGACCTGGGAATTGAATCCAGGACCTCCCGATCCACAGCTTATACATGCTGCCACTAGACCAAGGAGGCGACTAAGGAGGCGAACTTGAAATAAGCTTTATTGACACAAAAAAAATTTTGAAGATCGGTCCACATATGGCGGAGATACATACATACATACATAACATGAGATATCGCGTACATACATAAAAAAATACAGACGAATTGAGGACCTTCTCCTTTTTGGAAGTGGGCCGAAAAGATGCAGTCGAATTGAGTCCCTCCTTCTTCAAACTCGGTCGAAAAGTAGCGTTCGAACTCTATTCGAAAACTTGGTCGAAAGTTATTCGTGCTAAAGCCTCTGTTCGAACGTGGCTTTCTCACATTTCTTCAAAAGGCGAAACAAATTAGTGCACACTGTACCTACGTCGATATCGTTTCCTGTTGTTGAATCGGTTTCACTCGAACCCAAGCCTCCGGTGGTCCATTGTTGCGCCGAACTAATGGTTATGACCATTTACAGAGGCCATATTTGGTCTATAGTCTCTATGGCGGTTGATTGACCTGTATTATGTACAACATAACATATACATAAGCTCACGCCTGTATCCCTGAAGGGGTAGGCAGTGGCGCCCTATCGAACTAGAACACCCACATTTCGCCGAGCTTTGTTCCGTCCCAGATGTGATAGGGGGCGAGCCCATCGCCATATCGGGCACAAATTCCAGACTCTGGACTGATATGAAAAAATCAAATATCACTTTGCCCGACCCGAGGATCGAACCCGAGACCTCAGGACGGTAGAAATATAACTACGACACCGAGGCAGTAAATACATCTAACAAAAATGACAATTATTTAGGAACGCTTTAAAATAATCTCCTTTTTAACCGGTACTCAAAAAGTCAACACGATTCACCGGTTCTCGTGAACATTCGAACTCGTATAGTTTTATGGACACGTAATTACGTTTTCGTGTCACTGTTATTGTTAATATTAACATTGTTTACAAAGTGCAGTTCGGTTGCGGATACTGTTAGCGCGACCTCGGGCCGAAGGCTGCGCTGGTAATTATTTACACGACTTTTGTGCATTTTTGTATTACAATTATTAATATAATATAACTTTTTATTGATCTATGTGTAATGCTATTAAGATATTAAAAAATTAAACAATAAAGGAGGAAAAACGATTTGTCATAATCACACATCATTCTTTCTACCTGCCCTTTCCTCACCTTAATGTAGGCGCAACACACATTTTCAAGCATGTTGCCGAAATGATTTTAGTTTTTACGACCGGCCGCCTGCCTGACGTCAACCCCTTCTAAGGGGATCCGGTACCGCGGAAATTAAATTAGAAAATTTGCTTGCCCGAGCTGGGAATCGAATCTCCCGGTCCACAGCCCAGTCTAGACCAAGAAGGTGACAAATCATTGACATAAGAATAAGAAATTAAGAATAGTTGATAAAACTAACAACTCGAATGCCTCGGTGGTGTGGTGGTCCGCGGTATTGAGGTAGGACTTGTCCTGAGGTTCGATCACAGCCTTCACAGCCAATACTGCACTACACAAAATAGGCGACATTTATAAAAAAAATGCCTCGCTGGCGTGATGGTATTTCGGTACGGCTACGGTTCTGAGGTCTCGGGTTTCGATCCCCGGGTCGGGCAAAGTGATATTGGATTTTTCCATATCAGCCCGGAGTGTGGAATTTGTGCCCGATATGGCGGTAGGCTTGCCCTATCACATCTGGGACGGAACTAAGCTCGGCGAAACGTGGGTGTACTAGTTCGCTAGTGTGCGTCTGCCTACCCCTTCGGGGATACAGGCGTGAGCTTATTTTATGTTATAAAAATCATTTTCTGCATTATTTCTGTTAATCGTATGTTGTTGCGGTACAAAATGATTATGACGTTACACCTCTAATGATGTAATTAATACTTGTGATCGTGCGGTTGTTTATATCACTTGTTGTTGTTTACGTGCAATAGTGTTGTAAATTGAGTCTAATTTCATTTTACTACATAATAAATAATAATAAACTTACTCCATTGAAATAAAACTATTCTTACGGATTATATCACGATTAGGTTTTAATTATTATTCCCGACGTTTCGAAGGCTTTGCAGTCTTCGTTGTCACGGGTCAGACTGAGGTGTCATTTGTCCAAAAAAGGTTAGAGTTACAATATCTACCATCATTAAAAATATATACAAAATCAAAAAAGGTTAATTATTTGTGTTCCGATTTATGCAGTACGAGCTCACGGTGTCTTGAGTTCTGGCAGCTGGTCTTTTGGGTTCCGATTTAATAAGATGTATAATTGGATCCCAGGTTTGTGCAAGCTTCCAACCATCTTCTCTATTGAAATTTGGATGTTTTTTAATTTCAATAGCCTCGCGTATCATCCTAGGGAGGAATCGGTGTTCTTTGGCGAGGATTTGTGGTTTATCAAATCTAAGATAATGTTTGGAGCCTTCCTCTGAATGTTCAGCAACTGCAGACTTCGTAGAGCGTCGGTGTTTTACGTCAGCTATATGTTCTTTTACGCGGGTCCCTATATTCCGTTTTGTTTGTCCGATGTAAGAGAGACCACAGTCGCAATCAATTTTATACACGCCTGGGTCTTGCAGAGGTATGTGACACTTGACAGATGGTAAAAATTGACTAATCTTCTTGGGCGGCTTGAAGTAAGTTTTGATAGAAGCACGCCTCAGGATATAGCCAATCTTGTCAGTGACTCCTCTTACATAAGGTAAAACAACCGGGACGCGTTCGACGGTGGCTGGTTTCATTCGCTTTCTGTGACGGCGCCGTGGGATTTGGAGCTTGTTGTCTCGCAGGACTTGCTTGACATGACGCAGCTCAGCGGCTAGATGTTCCTCATCACAGATTCCTTGTGCTCTCTGAAACAAAGTTTTACCCACGGTAGCTAACTGTTTCGGATGGTGGTGAGATTCTTAGATTTAAAAAATATATATCATTACATTATCTTAGATTTGATAAACCACAAATCCTCGCCAAAGAACACCGATTCCTCCCTAGGATGATACGCGAGGCTATTGAAATTAAAAAACATCCAAATTTCAATAGAGAAGATGGTTGGAAGCTTGCACAAACCTGGGATCCAATTATACATCTTATTAAATCGGAACCCAAAAGACCAGCTGCCAGAACTCAAGACACCGTGAGCTCGTACTGCATAAATCGGAACACAAATAATTAACCTTTTTTGATTTTGTATATATTTTTAATGATGGTAGATATTGTAACTCTAACCTTTTTTGGACAAATGACACCTCAGTCTGACCCGTGACAACGAAGACTGCAAAGCCTTCGAAACGTCGGGAATAATAATTAAAACCTAATCGTGATATAATCCGTAAGAATAGTTTTATTTCAATGTATAATATTCACGTAAACTTAAGAAATCAGTATGTAAACTTACTCCACTTTGATAAATCCCATCATCATCATCAGCCATAGGACGTCCACTGCTGAACATAGGCCTCCCCCAAAGATTTCCAGATCGACCTGTTAAACCCCATATCATAACATAAATAAAATGGTTATATCTAAAAAAAAAATCATACCGGTAAAAAGATGTATTTCTGTAAAATTGTAAGCGTCAAACATGTCATAAACGCTATATCACATTTTTTTTAATGTATGTTACGCGATATCTCCGCCAAATGTGGACCGATATTCAAAATTCTTTTTGGCCACGATCGGATTTGAAGTCGATCCGCTAAGTTTTTAAACTTGTGATTATTTAGTTACTGCACTTTTGTTCACGTGAGGAAATGTTATAAACATTTAGGTATTATTCAACAAATATAATATATCCAAAATTATTAATTTGGTATTAACACTTTGTAAAAACCCAGATGTATTTCAATACACACATCTATTGTCAATAAACCGTTTAATTTTAAACAATAAATTAACTCCTAATTGATATTGCGAAAAATACACCATTACATGTGTCTGGGGCACTATCTGACAGTCGATCTATAGAGCTGGCAACCTCACTTGCGGCAGTTGCAAGTTACCGCTGACAAATGCAAATATATAGAATGTGGATATCACTGGCTTTTATCTAGACCAGTTTGTTTTATAAGCTTATGATATGAAAATAAATCACGCGGTTGTGTTGGCGTTGAGATCGAAGAGAGCTGATACGCGAATTTTGAGTGGTAGAGCCAGGTTGTAGACAGTAGCGTCTACAGCACGAATGGGCCGGCTCGACCGGTTTGATACCACAGTCTCACAGATAACCGACGTTAACTGGCTGCTCACTGTCGCGTTTCGTTTGGTGAGTGAGATTTCCGGTGGCCCATTTCCCTCCCTCCCTTTCCCAATACCTTTTCCCTCCTCGTCCATTCTGTTCTTTTAGGTTGGCAACGCACTCATAATTCTTTCTGTGTCTTGTGCGTATGGGTGCATCTGCTCGTTTGCCAGTCTCTGCTATAAAAAAAATTAATAACATGGGTATCCCTAAGCGATGATGTCTTCAACATCTCTTAGTGACCGTCCTGAGCCGAGGTTCGTAACCCGTTAGTGGGTTGCCCTCAGCATGGTCACCTAACCTTTTTGGGTTCGAAACGCTCCTGCGTTCACCCAACAGACCGGTGTGGCTGAATTTGCCGGCTTGTGTCAGGCAATCAGCTGTAGGGCCAAACAAAAAGAAAAAAAATATGCGTATAGTGCAGAATGAGTGATGATGCCGCGGAATGCATAAGCAGACGCATTGTTGTACTATTATGTAGCGTAGCCTCTGTGATAAGCGCGAATAGGAGCGAGGTGCGCGTGCGCAGCGGGCAGTGCGCAGTTTCCGCTATACTTGACCCGATTTGCGGTTATTATATCTCTTCAAATACTATAACACGGCCACGATAGGTACGCAAAACAATAGCTATGTATTTAATAAATAAATAATAAATAACACCCAACAGTCACATACATAGTCCTAACCCCACACTAAGATTGAGTTTTGTGTCGTATCAGAAACTACGAGAGACTTTCGGTCTCACAACACCCAGACCCGAAACAAATATCTGTAGGCCATACAAACATTTGTCTCGGTGCGGGGATCGAACCCGCGGCCTTTCGCTTCACAGCCGGCTACTCGCCCGCTGCGCCACGGAGGCTGTCATAGGCTGTATTACACTATTATAACAAATGAGGTGATTTCTCACGGGAAACTCAATCTGAACGCTGGTTTCCGAAGCGTTCGGCGTTCGTGCGTCGCGATTGGTCGCATTTGTGATAAATCACCGGTTGTCGCCAAAGAGATTTAACGTCACTAGCTATAGAGGGGCTAGCAAATAAGTTTCACTACAAAAAAAATATCTCAAACGTCAGTAACGCCATCTACAACTTATTACTATGCGAGAGCGCTATCGCAATTTACACCCTAGAATGTTCTAGAATTACGTAAAACAATTTTATTGTCTAAACATTATTACCCTGGCACGACCTTGCGCGCGTATATATTAGATACTGAGTGACTTATGGCTACAAGGTCCCAACTTCTCGACCGACTTCCAAAAAGGAGAAGGTCCTCAATTCGTCTATATTTTTTTAATGTATGTTACGCGATATCTCCGCAAAATGTGGACTGATTTTCAAAGTTATTTTTATGTTCGATAGAGCTTATTTGAAGGGTATAAATTTGGTCACGATCGGATTTGAAGTTGGTTCGTTAAGTTTTTAAACTTGTGATTATGGATCACAAGTTTCGCGCTGTTGTCTATTACTGTTGAATGTCTTCGGATGTCGCTTTGTAGACAATTCGACGGCCGTTGGTTTCGAAACTCGCGCACGGTAGAACAAAAGCGACGCGACGGTTGGTTCGCATTCGAAATACGAATGTACAAATATCGAAATTTAATCACGTAGCTAAATTCGCACGCGATATCTCACGTTCCGTTTTGGCAGATCTAAGAATCGGACCCTTGAGACGTTACTGAGAAATGTCGCTTTTGCGTTTTAAAACAGTTCTTTTTCCTTAATTTTTATTCTGTGGTTTATTGGATCTTGATTTCAAATACAACCAATGCGTATGATGCTGGTTCTGGCTGGAGAACGTCAGAAGTTGCTAAGTCCCTGTTCCTTATCACATTAATATTATAAAGGGGAAAGTCTGTGAGTGTGTTTGTAACTACTTCAGGCTCAAACGGCTGGACCAATGTTGATGAAATTTGGTATGGAGTTTGCTGACACTCTGGATTGACACATAGACTTTTTTTCGCGGGAAATAAGTTTCCATGCGAACGGAGGCGGGGTCAACAGCTAGTAATCATCATCATCATCAGCCATAGGACGTCCACTGCTGAACATAGGCCTCCCCCAAAGATTTCCAGATCGACCTGTTGGAAGCGGCCTTAAATTCTTTAAAATAATTGTGATGAAAAAGTACTAATGTCAAGGCGAAAAGACAAGATATTATAATTTTTGCCATTAGACTTCGTTACTCCCAAAACATGACAGCACAATGAAACTTCAGTAGACAAAAACCGTACTCGAAGTAATTATACCTGTCATTCGTCAAACACACGTGTCGGACTGAGTAGGTTCCGGGTTGACGACAAATTATGAGTGTCCAGTGACGTGCAAAGACGTTCCGATCAGGGTAGACAAAAACTTTTCAGAATTATTTTCTTCAACTGTTGCATCACCATCACTATCAGTGTCATCTTCGAGTCGATTTTAAACATAAGCATAACATAAGACTGCCTCGGTGGCGTGGTTGTATTTCGGTACGACTACTGTCCTGAGGTCTCGGGTTCGATCCCCGGGTCGGTCAAAGTGATATTTGTGCTCGATATGGCGACAGGCTCGCCCCCTATCATAGCATAAGCTGACGCCTGTATCCCCGAAGGGGTAGGCAGAGGCCTACTAGCCAACTAGTACACCCACATTTCGCCGAGCTTAGTTCCGTCCCAGATGTGATAGGAGGCGAGCCTATCGCCATATCGGCGCGAATTTCAGACTCCGGGCTAATATGGAAAAATCCAATATCACTGTCCGACCCGGGGATCGAACCCGAGACCTCAGGACGGTAGTCGTACCGAAATACCACCACGCCACCGAGGCACCGAGTAGCTAGATACGTAGTACTATCCGGTAAACTGTACTTTCAGATTGGCGACAAATCATGAGTGTCAAACGATACCGTTTGTTTATTGAACATGGCTGGAGTTACAAGGGTTAACTGGATATGGTGCATGTGATCGGAGAATTTACATGTACGGATGGTGTTAACATGGACATTGAAAGTTGAATTTACGTGTTGCTATAGAATCTGAAAGTACTTTTGGAATCGCAACAAACAAGATGTAATTAGAAATCTTGATATTTTCATTAGTGATGAATGATGAGTAACATAGTCAACCAAGAGCATTTTTTTCATTAGTCAGATTTTTTATCTAAGGAATAAATCTAAAGTTTTGTCAGTAAAGGTGTGAGGTAAAATTATCCTTTAGATAAAAGTTGGCTTTTGAAAAATTGCCTATACATATAATACTGAATAGGAACTGAATCACTGCCAAGGTTTTTTGACGCATAGCAATGTAAGTAGTCGTTACCGTAGTAGTAAGTTGAGTACCGTTTCAGTGAGGGGTTAAGTTTATGAGTGAATACGTAATTTTAATAAACGCCACCGCTGCTCTCGCGCACCACACGGATCTAAGAAGCGATACATGTAATACATATTGAGCATAAACAAAATAAATCTGCATATACGGTGTTAAGCTCTCGCACTACACGACCACATGGCGATAAATCGAACGCGCCCGCGGTACACCACTATGCATCATGGGTTGATGCGTGTGGTCTATACTACAGTTCAGTGCACTGGAAATTAGCCTGCATGTCTCTATAGACATGGGGCACCAGCCTATACTGGTATTAGGGACCTCAACTTTGCAAGTCGCCGCGTACTTCCGTTTGCCCCCTCTCCTATACAGGTTGTCGTTTCCCCCTCTTCTATACAAGGTGTCGTTTGCCCCCTCTGCTATACAGTGTGTCGTTTGCCCCCTCTTTTATACAGGATGTTTCATAAACTCGTTATCAATAATAACTACACTTAAAGAGAGGGTGGCTAGCAATCTAGCGGTAAAGTTTAAAATTTCGAAAGGCTCATAGTTTTTGAATAATGGAAACTTGAATTAGTGATATTTTTTTCTGACTCATTGGATCATCTGCAGTACATTTGCAACCCACCTATGGGGGTAATTATTTTTTGCATACACAAAGTTTCTATGCGAATTGCGATTTAAAGGTCGCATGTCGATTTTAAAATCCTCACGCTTAATAATTGATTTAAAAAATTAAAATGTTCGCAGTAATTTTGGGATATATGTAATAACACGAGCAGCGATAGCTCATTTGGGAATAGTACGGACTGCTGAGACAAGTGTCGGATGTTCGAGACCAACCTCAAAATACCTCTGACTTTTCTATGTTAAGGGTATTTTCATTGTAAATTTCACTTGATATAACGGTGAAGGAAAACATCGTGAGGAAAGCTGCATATCCGAGAATTTCTCCACAAGAAATTCGAACGTATGTGAAGTCTACCAACCCGCATTAGGCCAGCGTGGTAGACTAAGGCCTAACTCCTCTCATTAGTAGAGGAGTCCCGAGCCCAGCAGTGGGACAGTAATATTACAGGGCTAATATTACTAAGAACGTCGCTTTTATTGCTCTCCTCGACAGATGTCTGTCTAAGCATTTATTTTATTCCACCCTTAATTCCACCTTTATTATCAAACTTCGTCCTTATTTCTAACTAGTCATTTCAATAGTAGACGAAATACATCTTGTTTACTGACTATGTAGTGTAACTTCGTTTTTGTAGCCACAGCAAACATGCAATATTATATTTATTTCTTCACAATTGTCCTCCACTAACTCACAAGCCGAGTTCGCACACCTTTCACCTCTACTCAAAAGCATTCCATAAAAATGGCTTTAGCATTTCAAAATACTAGAATATAGTGCATTTCCTAGGCGTTGTGGTCGTTATCGCGATGTAAGGAGTGTTGCGCACGCGCACCGCATTGTTCCGCTTCAGATGCGAGTACGATAGTGCGCGGGTCACCGGTTGCTATTTGTTGAATAATGTTACATATGCATTGGTATGCATACTTACAGACCGAGTATTAAATCTAGGTTTATGTGGAAAAGGTGGTTGGTACTTGATTGCAAAACAAATCTTATAGTCATAGGCTGAGATCAATAGAGCGAACTTCGACTAAGTTGTAGCCAATGAAACGAATTCAGTGAGGATTTGGAATTTTTAAACTGAATTTCGACTTAGTCCGAGCCATTTTTTACATGAAAAACAAATTGACAAACAGACAAAAAAAGGCTGTGGCGGATCCTGGTCAGATTTTTTAGCTTAATCAGGATCTGCGAACTAAATAGTGCTATTATTATCCTGTACCAATGACCTAAGTTTAAATTATTGCTGACAAGGCCACACACCCTACGTGACATAATTAGAACAGCCGAAGCAGTATGTCATACTGGGTATTTGCTGACAATAATTAATGCACCACTTTGTCATATAAATGGGTCAAGGGTGTAAGTAACTGGCGTTTGGTGTAATTAATCGGCTTGACAGTTCTCGTTCAGACAATCATAAATCATTCATGGGTTAGAAATACTAAAAATAAGCGGCTTGGTCTCATTCTAAAAACCCTGCGGCTTTATAAAATTTGACATAATCTAAGTTTGAACATAGTTTAAATCGTAAAGTTTTGTAACTACTTCAAAACTGTGTGTAAAGTTAAACTACGTTTGTAATATCGCTCATGTAGATCAATACTAAGACAACTCAAAAAAACATTTTTTCAGGAGACAAGAAAAACATTCAGTAGTAGAAAGTTGGTTGTTTGTATTTTTATTGAGATAAATAAATGTTTCGTCTCTTGAAAATTTTATTTTTCTGAGATGTTTTAGTATTGATCTACATGTGCGATATGTCTTATCAATCATGTATTCATGTAAGTACTCTGCTGGTTATTAGACCCATTTTCATTGAGATGACTGCCTCCGTGGCGTGGTGGTATTTCGGTACGACTACGGTTCTGAGGTCTCGGGTTCGATCCCCGGGTCGGGCAAATTGATATTGGATTTTTCCATATCAGCCCGGAGTCTGGAATTTGTGCCCGATATGGCGATAGGCTCGCCCCCTATCACATCTGGGACGGAACTAAGCTCGGCGAAATGTGAGTATTCTAGTTTGCTAGTACGCCTCTGCCTACCCCTTCGGGGATACAGGCGTGAGCTTATGTTTGATTGAGATGGTCCTTTGCCATGTCTCCTAGATGGTTATTGCACCACGGTCTTTGGAATTTGAATGATATCGGGTGTACCTGATAACGGCCTTCTAACCTAACAAAAATTCTAGTAATTTTAAAGCATGGCGAATATGGGCCTTATAAAGGACAACGATAAGTCACAAAATATCAATAGAAACTTGCGTATGCATAAAATGAGTGCCACAGATTACCTAACACTTATCACGTAACCAATCTGCGTGTTTCACCCAAAAAGCCTTTAAATAACGCACACAAAGATAATACATGTCAAAACAAAGACGCGTGTAATAAAATCGTGAATAAACCGTTACTTCGAAAACTTTAATTCCAAAGTTGGAAGTGTTGTAACCGCGCGTTTGATATTTACTCTGTAAAGTGCGAATGCCGATCCTTTGTTCCCGCCTCTCGGATGTTTCGAGGCCATGAGAAGCGCGAGCGGGATCCTGGCATTTGTGTGCCATTTACTATTCAAATGCCGTCGTATGTTATGAATATAAACATTATGGCGTATTGTTTCTGCAACATACTTTAAAAATGTTACTCCGAATCCATATTGGAGTAGGTAAGGGTGGATGGAAAAATGGTCGTCTTAATCTATGGGGATTGGAAAATGGAAAATAATTAATAAAACATTATGAGTGAAAATGCGCATAATCTTAAGCTCAAAGTCCATGATAATATGGAAAGGGCATTTATCAGGCGGTCCTGGGCATGTTTTAATTTAATGTTATCAAGTTTTGGAGAATTACTTCTTTCTGCCCGACGATATCCCGGCATTCCCCCAGGGTCCGCCTCTGAAAATTATTTCTATCTCTCTGAATCAAACAACACTCTCGATTAATCATTCAACCGGTTGTCTAATGGCCCCATATCACAGTCACTAATGTCGCCTTTCGTTTGTTCCAGGTAAGAATGTGAGCTGTGGAACATTTCTACGAATCGTCCAAAGTCGCAGCGACTCAGCATGATGAATGATGTAGCAGCCTTTACTTGATCCAGGGTAAATATGTATGGAGGGGTGACGCGACCTTCGCGGAATAGGATTTGTGCTAATATGGTTTTGTTGTAATTTCTTCCACCAGCGACGCAGCGGGCGTGGAGTTGGTTGTGAAACGAGAGTACGCGGGTTCAAATCCCGGTCTGAGACAAATGTTTACGGTATAAGATTATGTGTTATTTTTGAGTGTATTATCATAAAAGTTACAATTAAATGGCACTTTATTATCAATGGTAGGAATTTGACCATAATTCATAAAAAATAGCTTTATGCACTTCTTGTTCTGTATATAAACTTTAACTGTGTAATAGTTTACGTCCGTTAGCGCAATATTCTTAGAAAGGGGTACAAAGTTTTCGCTTCCTGTATTAATATAGATGTGTCATACACAATTAAACTCATAATTCAATCTACGTATATTAATTACAACGGAAAAAACATAATAACAATCGTATAAGTTCTTCATTATAACCTGGGAAATATAATAACAATTTTATATAACGCTGATAAATAATAATTCATAAACTAGTTTAATTTATGCACGTCTCTATTTCTAGATAGACGTTTATCGCCTAAACAACCAACCTTTAATCAAAAACTGAGCTTAATAAAAGGTTATCCTACTTCATAAATCATTTGAAATGACATAATGATATTATTGACTTATATCGAAATTAATACTCGACTCAAGTATCCGATCGCCGTCAGTCAAATCCGCCTTGAGCAAAATGGCAAAACGTTAATTAATATACAAATGTAATATATGCAAGTAAGTCACCTACAAACATCAGGTTTTATTATTATAATTGATTGCAACGACAACTGTATCATTGTACTGTAATTCTCTGTGGACGCAATGGATTAAACGTGTGGATATTGCAACGTGTTGATTAAAGGACCTTAGTCCACAAGCGTGTAAAACCGCGGCGTTAGGGCCTGCAATCAATTAAACAAAGAGACACTGTACTATTATATACTGACAATGTGCTTTCTACATACCTAGAGATTAAATAAATAAATAAATAAATAAATAAATAACACACAATGTAAAAATTAAAAATGTAATGACCAAAAACAAATTTCCAAAACAGTTGGAAATAATGTTGCAAGTACATCGTCTACCCTGATAATTCCAGTGCACGTCCCTGCGCGGTAGAATTAGCTTGCACTGATTCCGACTCGTATGCAAATCGCAATTTTAAATATTGACAAACAAGGATCGCTCTTCGTCAATAATCAATTATGCCAATTGATAAAATAACATATCTCCCTTACCGATATACACCATGCCATTCTTCGAACATATCTGATTATTCTATTTTCACATGTAAATGTCGCTTTCTCATGCTTTTTGTATACATGTATGCTATTGATCGGCAAATTGATGGACAGATATCCCATATCTGGCATCGTTGGAATATAATATTTTTTGTACCGCGGTATTGTGACTCGTACGTCGATCACCCGCTTTAGGCACATGTAAAGGTCGTAGGCGGTCTTTAATAGCGATCTCTCACAGATAAGTCGTGCCTTTTGGCTAACATTCAAACACGTTTTAGCTCAACCATAGATTTATTTTTTTATAGCCGTACAAACAACAAAGTGGGAGAGGCTGGCAAACGCCAAGGTGGGTCACCTGTTGGTTAATCATCTCTAACCATAGATATGTACGATACCAAAACAATCATAGGTGTGTTGTAATGGTGGTGGTGCGTTATTGGAGGTATAAGGAAGGAGGATAGGGATCGGGAGGGGCGAGGGAATTGGGTCATCTGAAATCTCATACCGAACGAAATACAATAGTAAAAATTATCAGTAAAAGTTATGATTGAAAAAAAAAATCTAACATTTATGAAAAGACCGACGAAAAATTCTAACGCTGGGGGTTACAGAATCCTGTACTAAACACCTGATATCAGTTTTTGGTAGGCTGTCGTTTACACCCTTTATGTACAGGCATAAGCCTATGTATGTATGTGCATATAATGGAAAATGTACATGTGACTTATTCATACTCAACACGATGTAATCATACGAGCTGGCTCTATAATCATCGATACTTTAACCTCTACAATTAAAAATGTACGTTTGCCAACGTTCATATTACGTTCAACTTTATTCTATGTAAGGAAGCATGCAAATGTGTTTTGAATAATAATGTGGTCTATAAAGCGAGCAAAAACCCACATACCGGTAGAATTTTCTATACAGTTTACATTGAGGATTATGAAATCTTAGTTACTTTTGACAGCGTCAAAAGTGAGAGCCTGCGAGTTCGATTGCCGCTATGTGACAAATGTTTGACCCATAGATATTTGTTTCGGGTCGGGGTCTTGTGAGATCGAAAGTCTCTCGTAGTCCCTAATATCCATACGATACAGGTTAAATCTAGTGTGGGATCAGTGGGTTTACCCAAGTGGCTTAAGCGCTAGTCGAATAGAATAGTAAATGTATAAATGTAACGCTACATATAGCGTACTCATATGTCATTATGTCATTCCCATACATTTATTCTATTCGACTATTCTTTTCGACTAGCGCATAAACCACTTGGCTAAGCCCGCAGGACTATGTGTGTGACTGTTGGGTGTATTTATTTTCCTACATTAATTTAGAACTCTGCGCCGATTGTTAATAGTGGGATATTTTTATCTAAGAAATAAATGTTATTGTTTTGACGGATATTTTATACACAAACTGTCAAAATGTCATTGAAAAATTTGCCTTATGAGTCTATTCGAACAGCCGAGTTTTATCTGACGCATAATTTTGTCGCTTTGGCTATTTTATTATCCGTTAAAGCCATCAATATAATATACCCTTGATGCACAGTTCTTTGCAAATATCGTCCTAAAAAGTGGTCTCAGGAATAAAACAAAGAAAAATATCACAAGTTCCAATTAAATCAAACACAAATATAAATACACGTGTTATAAAGTAGCTTTTTAAACGAAATAATCATGCGTTCTTAAATTCGAATTTTCAAATTTAGAATTCTATCGGCGTCCAACTGTAGGGAAAAGGAGTGCTTAAGCAGTTCTTTGCTGTCCCATTTTCCGAGCGTCAACTGTGCATCTAGGTAAATAATATATCGATGGTTAAAGCGTCAAAATTATTCGCCAAATACAAGCGATCTGGCTACTGAAAATTGGCCCTAATTGTTTATCGACTTACAGTTACTCCGGGAAATTGTGTTTCCGTGTTTGAACGCGACTTGAATTAATGTCTAGACCAAAGATACAAGACCAAAGATATTTAATATTACTTACTATAGAGTGGCTATCAAGCAAGTTTCTATACAAAAAAATGATCTCAAGCTTCAGTACCGCCATCTACCACTTATTACAATGTGAAGGCGCTTATTACAATTCACTACCTCGAATATTCTGTAATAGTTCAAGAATAATTTAAGACAATTTTATTATCTAAATATGATTACGCTGCCCGACCTTGCGCGCGTATGTTTCGAATAAGACTGATCAAATTATGACCATGAGGCATCGATATATTATTTACCTAGATACACACTGACGCTCGGAAAATGGGACAGCAAAGTGCTTAAACACTCCTTTTCCCTACAGTTGGACGCCGATATAATTCTAAATTTGAAAATTAAAATTTAAGAACGCTTGATCATTTCGTTTAAAAAGCCACTTTATGACACTGTTCATAGGGTTATATTTGTGTTTGATTTAATTAGAACTTGTGATCTTTTTCTTTGTTTTATTGCTGAGACAACTTTTAGAAGGATATTTGCAAAGAACTGTGCATCTAGGGTATATTATATTGATGCCATGAGGTCATAACTTTTGGACCACAAGTTTCGTGCTGTTTTCCCGTCTATATACTGTTGAATGTCTTTGGTCTCGACTCTTGTTTGGTCATTGGTGAGATCTACGTTTGGTGAGGTTTCGTATCGCATTTCTCGAACGTTCGTTTATCTTCGTTGCCTTAACAGTCCACTTGAAGCCATATCAGTTGTTATCGGAGCGTGTTGTGGCCTTTGTTTGATTCGTGCTTTGTGTTCTATGATTTAGAATACGTTATTTTATTGCCTCGAAGGCGTGGTGGTTAGGCGTGCGCGGTACGATTACAGTTTGAGAATTCGGGTTCGAACCCCGGGTCAGGCAATGTGATATGGTTGTTTCTGCTCAGCATCAGTCCGGAGTATGTGTCCGATATGGTGAGTCTCGCCCCTATCACATCTGAGACGGAATGTGGGTGTACTATACAGGCGTGAGCTAATAACATAACATAACATAAGCTCACGCTCAGATGTGACAGAGGGCGATCCTATCGCCATATCGGGCACAAATTCCAGACTCCGGGCTCATATGGAAAAATCCAATATCACTTTACCCGACCCGGGGATCGAACCCGAGACCTCAGGACGGTAGTAGTACCGAAATACAACCACGCCACCGAGGCACTGGCAATGTTATGTTTAAATGGTATATTTTACAATATACTATTTATTGACGGCATCTAATGCGCAGTGGAGTGGCGCAGACTTTGAATAACACAAGGTTTGTATATGGGAGATATCATTCACGACCTAGATCTGTTACATTGTTATGATTTTATAATAAAAATAAAAAGAGACCCAGTTTGTATTTAAAATTACGTATATTTTCAAATTGTTATTGCGACTCGGTGACCAGGTGGCGAAATCTCCAATACCTAGTCTAAAGTCTAGACAGAAAGTGAAAAGAACCTAATTATCGTTGGTACAGAGACGATAACGTCAAATAAAACCATCATAATAGATGTTTATATGAATACCAATAGGATTTTATGCGTGCGCTCAGCTTTTATTTTCATTCCGGTGCGCAAGCGCAGGCCTGGTTCGTGATCAGGGTTGTCGGGACCTTGTATTATTATATTTTAATTCTGTGTTTAGGTTTATCGATATTATTGCTAACGTTTTAAAATAACGTTCTTATTATTCTCTGTTAAGTATGAATTGTGTAAGTACTTCTGTAATACACAGGATTAGAGATATTACACTAATTAGTGTTGTGCGTGATTCCTTAGAAATGCACAAGTTTTAAAATACCAAAATTCATGAACATTTTCTTGTTGTTTAAACTTCAAACCCCATACTTATAAAAATATTTATGCGCTTCTTAACTTCAGAACTAGTTTGTCGCTTTTATTTCAAACAATGTGACGCAATGAAAAAGTGACAAACTAATCTTAAAGATAAGAAGCGCGTAGATGTTTTATAAGTAACGGGTATAAAATACTATAGGAAGACGATTTTAATCCGCGTCGATCCGATCAAATCGATCTATCCAAAGAATAAAATTACATATGTTATGTGTTATGTTATCGAATTTTTTATTTTTCTTTCATAAATTAACTTGTTATGTCATAATTTAAAAAAATACTAGTTAAATATGTAGGTCAATTAATTTAAGTTCAGAAAATAAGCAATTTCGATTAATTATCATATGTAACTTTATTATTTGGATAGGTCGAAGTAACATAAGACGTATGTGGCAACCCTGATCCGATGCATCTGCGAACGGTATCAACTGGTTGCGTGCGCGGTGGTTATGCAACTCGGAGGCGTCCTTGCGCAGGCGCGGGGGTGGGACGAAGGCCGCCCGGGGCCGAGGACCCCGGCCCGTTCCCTAACCGGTAACCGGTAACCGGCAACCACCCCGGGTTTTTATTGGACAACCTTAGTTCGTTCCCGTTGTGCTCTCGGAAATATCTCATAAAATCATTATTTATAATGAATTAATGGTTTGTGACTCGTTGTAAAGTATGAATGGAAGTTTGGTTGCCGTGGCAAAAAAAATACACATAAATACATAAAGTCACGTCTATGGCCCGCTGGGGTAGGCAGAGACTAAGGAGCGCCTATTGCTTCGGTTCAAGCACACCACTTCGCTTCTTCCACAGTCATCAGTCTTTTCATGCCCGCTCGTCGGTTATGAGAACTCCTTATTTGACCCTTTTTTAAGAGGTCGCCAATTTGGTCCATAAAGATACGAACTAGCACGCCCTTGGCCTACAATACCGTTTACTTTCGATACATACATTTCTTTCATCCATCCTTTCAACGTGGTCAAACCACGGAAGCATTCCTTTCTCAATCCTCGTCACTACATCTTCCTTCAATCCCCATAAAAAAATAAGTTTTGTATAAAATTTTGATTTTTATGTTAGTAGTTCGGTTATCATCCTCATTTCCCGAATTAAACAGATCACAGTATAAAGTAGGTGACCTAAACCGGTTCCTCTAATCTGCAAACACAATTTTACTACCCAACAGTTACAATGTTCTTGGTAACAGTTTTATTACACCGAAATATTATTTACGTCGAAATATTATAATAACGTATTTGGGGCGCAAATATTTTGATATTTCCGATAATTCGAGTAACAAAAGCAGTTTCATGAATACATAAAGAATTGTGGGCAGAAATATAGGTTAGAAGGGGAATGCAGCTGTCGACAAGTCCCGCCCACGGCCTCGGTCCGGTCGCTCCGAAGAGTTATGCTCGCTGATAAAACGAACATAATTTTTCGATGTAAGGATTGCAAATTCCATCATGTACGCGGTACGCCGCGCTGTACTAAAGAAATGTATTTCTTGGCAGAACGAAAGTACAAAAATGCGAGCTTTTTATACAGATTACAGCATTTTATGGTGATTTATTTCGCTTCAAAATTGAGTTATGATTATTGCTTCATTACTCTTGTCATTCATGGCACGTGGTTGTGGGGCTGACGATGTGGGATTTGATCCCAGATTCGGAAAATAAAACTCCAAGTGGTACTATGATTTACGACATTAGGCGTTAGCTTGTACAGCAAAGTTATATATATTTCCATTTAATGCGTTTTGGTTTAAAGGTTGTAACTTGTAAGTGAAAATAAAGCGATTGCGATGTCCTTCCGTATTATCCGACGGTTGACCGTTGAATAATGTTTGTGCGCCGCGACGCGTGCTCGTGCGCCTGCGCACCTCATGCCAATATGGCGCCGCAATAAATAATCACAGATATGGACATTAGTTTCAAACGTACCTTTTGTTGTCTACATTGTTGTTTTTTTAATCTATAGATTCATAGTTATTTTATTTCCTTTGTTATTCGTAAAAAAACTTGATTTTCATTTTAATTTTAAATTAATTTTTGTTTATTGTAGTATGATAGCTTTGAGTAGATGTCAAGGTGTTTTGTTTTCATAATTGATTTCAATTCTGGAGATTTGACTAAATGCTGAGAGGAATTAAACAAATAGAGGAATAAATTACAAAGTAGCGACCTCTCTGACCCGTTGATAACATCCAAAGAGATTAATTACATCGTTAATTTTCTTAGAATGATTGTTTTTTAAGATAAAATTATTGTTCGTCTGAGCGTAATCGTGTAACTTTTGATTGATCAACTATGTATCGGTACGTAAAACAATTTTGTCAAGACGGTCATATGACATATCAGCAATATAACGTCACGCTATCATCCGCAGGAGCTGTGCAGTAAAATACTTGTTACCAAAACCGCAAGGGACAGTTATTTATTTGTAATACTGACAAATACACACACACACATCATCACATCCCCTATCACATCTGGGACGGAACTAAGCTCGGCGAAACGTGGGTGTACTAGTTCGCTAGTGCGCCTCTGCCTACCCCTTCGGGGATACAGGCGTGAGCTTATGTATGTTATGTTAATACTGACAAATATTTTTTACCGAAAGTCCTTGACATATTCTCCATAGACGAAATTGCGATGAAATAAATTTCCTAATTACGTAAATAGATAAAACGTTGATTCGACAGTGATGGAGTGCGCCCGTTTGCGACACTGTTTCACTTCACGTTTTGGCAATGTCTAGTCGCGATGTTGACGAAGTACAGTCTTGTGGCGTCTTGAGCAATACCAATCCCCATTTTTGACGGTAATTGGTCGAAGGAGTTATTCAGAAATGCCTAAGCTAAAATGATGCTAAGTTTATAATAACATAAGCTCACGCCTGTATCCCCGAAGGGGTAGGCAAAGGTGCACTAGCCGACTAGAACACCCAATTTCGCCGAGCTTAATTCCATCCCAGATGTGATAGGGGGCGAGCCTATCGCCATATCGGGCACAAATTCCAGACTCCGGGCTGATATGGAAAAATCCAATATCACTTTGCCCGACCCGGGGATCGAACCCGAGACCTCAGGGCGGTAGTCGTACCGAAATACAACCACGCCACATAAAATTTCTAATTAATTAATAGACCTATACTTTTGACTCCTTTTCTTACCTCGTTGCGGGGTCGGCGCAATAAATGCGCATGAAAAACCAGTTCGCCCGACCTGGGATTGGATCCCAGCACCTCCCGGTCCAAAACGCTGCTACTAGATTAGACTAAGGAGACGGCTGATTTCAGATATCATGATGAAAAGAACATACATACTTCTCAATAATTGTAGGCTCACTGGCATGTAAGTCATGTAACTATTCCACGTGGAGGTTTTTGTATATTTTGACAACGATGCCAATGATGCGGCATCCGTTATCGGCATCGTTATTTTTGGCATCGATGTCTGGCACACAAGTAAGTGTAAGTTTGTATAGTTAAATAGTCATACTCGTACAATTCCGATTCCGTTGACACCACTAGTTTACTAAAACATTTTAAAACCAAACTACTTTTAATTCCAGGCATAGTTATTCTAAAAACGGCCCCTCTCTAGCAACCATCGGTATCGTTGCGATTGTCACGGATCTGCAGGTGGATTCTCTAAGAAACGCCACAATGTTGCGATCGACGGAGCGTTCAACGTTGTCGTTCTTAGAGAATACCATTTTCCATACATTTATGTCAAACGCCTCGCTCGAGAGAGCTAGTTCGCATAAGCGCCGTCATCACGCATAGCGCTAGTGCGTGCGCTTTGTACCTTGCTGAATACAAAAATGGAAACATCGTTGCCGCAACGTTGTTTTCACAAATGAAACCTTAGTGAATCGACCTGCAGTATTTTGAGCGTGCTAGTTAATTCGCCGTGGTATCGCGCAGAATATGCGCACGTTAGCGGTTAGCAGACGACGCCGGCATTGACCCGATTCGTGTCTTCCTCATGCTTTGTTTTCTGTTTTCCTCCTTACGTCATTGTTAAATAATCTTCAATAGTACATGATTTCATAATTATTTATGAAATCTAATCTTAAAGTGCGCTGAGACCCTATATATGATTACCCCTTTATTGAAATGTTTAAAAACGCGAGCCTTGTAACGAATAATAAATTAATCATAAATTAATGTTACAAACATAGTGTGTTAACAGTTTGTCGCCTCTTTGGTCTAGTGGCAGCATGTATGGGCTGTGGATCGGGAGGTCCTGGGTTCGATTCCCAGGTCGGGCAAAGTAAATTTTCTAATTTAATTCGCCCGGGTCTGGATCCCTTCCAGAGGATGACATCAGGCAGGCGGCCGGTCGTAAAAACTAAGCTAAATCCACTCTGCAACAAGCTTGAAAAAGTGTGTTGCGCCGACCCCACATTAGGGTGGGATAAGGGCAGGTAGAAAAAAAAATAGTGTGTTAACAGTATCATCATTATGCTTAATAACATTATAGGCCGCATGTAATGACTTAATTATTAACAAAAAAAAAGTTGAAATGTACTACATTGACCATAACACACGCCAATTAAGGAGAAAAAAATCAGATAAAAACATGATTACTTGCCTGTTTGTAATTCTAGCCTGTCAATATAACAACGCAAAAAATATTTTTTCGACGCCATTTTTTCCATTGTACATACACGTTTTGACGGTCTATTTCTTATAGTAATTCGCTTATCATAAAGTATAATCGATTATACATCGATTGTACCTTTTAATGTGAAGGTGGTAACTTTTACGATTAATTGAATGTATTTTTATAATATAAGAGACTGGCAAACGAGCAGATGGGTCACCTGATGGTAAGTGATCTTCACCGCCCATAGATACCCAAGGGCCAAGACACAAAAAGAATCATGGGTGCATTGCCAACTTAAAAGGAGGGGAATGGAAGGCGAGGGGAAAAGGATTGGGAAAGGGAGGGGGGAAATGGGCCACCGGAAATCTCACTCACCGAACGAAATGCAACAAGCTGCCACTTTACTTCGGTTTATGTATACAGTATTTGTGTCATTAAAAAAAAAAACGAAATACTAACCAAACAATGTTTTGTAGAAATTTTATCAGGTTTTAAAATTCAACACATCTATTTATTACCCGACTTAAAAATTAAGTTATAACTTAAATACGCACCCTCTAAAGTATAAAGTAATAGTCCACTAAGAAATATACTCTTTACCTTTTAAAATCGTACCGGCAAAGGTAATTTTGCTCAGCCCGACCAATCGATTCGGTTTGGGTGCTCGTTTTAAAAACAAAAAAAACGTTAGAAGGTCAACACGGAAAGGGCAATCGGCCTCGCAGACGTTCTGGAGGATTAAATTCACATCCGATTTCGATTAACCACAGTCGGCCGCGAAATTATTGCCGACTCCATTTTTAAATGGTGTTTCGGGTAATGATGCGCGTTCTTTAATTGGTTTATGGAAGGTTCGCCATGAATTGTGATTTTTAGGGATTTGTTTTTTCTTATAAAACGATGGTAAGGGTTTTTTTTTTAAATTAGTCGTAAAATATAATGACATAATATTAGTATTATGTACATCCCACTGCTGTGTATTGCCCTCTACTCATAAATAATAAGAGGGGTTGAAGCTAGGCTACTGATTGCATTTCTTTTTGACGTTTGACGAATGTCTTCAATATGTTTTCAGTTTTCCATATAGTTTATAGACCGAGATCCGGCTGCAAGGTCACGTTCATCATGTATGTAGTCAAAATCTTCAATGAAATATTTTTTTTATGGATAATTAAAAATAAATGGGGGAATCTATTTATGCCAAAGAACCAATCAAAATTTGCCCACGATAATTTTATTTTGACTACATACATACATGATGAATGTAGTAATATGTACAGTATTAGTAACTAACTGTAAATTGGTCTTAAAAAAAGCAACGTCAGAGTTTCTTGCCCGTTCTTCTCTGGCGAAACAGCCTTCCGAACAGGCGGTAGAGTTAATTTGACGAAATCTTAATGATGTTCGAAAATTTTATGGATTCGAATCATATAGATTCATCTGATTGGTAGTATTACTCCACGGTGCCAACCAAGACCAGCTTGGCAGACTGGCTTCCTCGAGACGATTGACCGCTCAATTTCAGTTCAATAATATTTTGATTTTGATCTTGCAGCCGGATCTCGGCCTATTCGAATTGTCGAGTTTCGTCCACTAACGCATAAACAATATCCGTATAACTACTCAGAAACTACTGCCCCCGTTGCGAGATCGATATCCTATTAAAAATAAATGCTCGTAAAAAATCAAACCAATCTCACATGTCCCAATTTGATAAATTCACATGGCAACTCGACGTTACCTGCGTAAACAGCCGGTGCCTTTGGGCCGTTCGGGGAAAAAAAGGTACCGCATTAAAATTCGCCCGTCGAAGGGTATGCGGCGCTGTCCTTCGGGAGCAAAGAGGTTTAATATTACTTACTAAAGAGAGGCTTACTATATATAAGCAACCATAGCTCAGTTGGGAATGGTATGGACTGCCGAGACAAGTGTCGGAGGTTCGAGACCAACCCCAAAATGGAGCATACACCTCTGACTTTTCTATGTTAAGTGTATTTTCATTGTGAAATATCGCTTGCTATAACGGTGAATGAAAACATTGTGAGGAAACCTGCATACCCGAGAATTTCTTCACAGGAATTTCGAAGGTATGTGAAGTCTGCCAACCCGCATTAGGCCAGCGTGGTAGACTAAGGTCTAACCCCTCTCATTAGTAGAGGAGGCCCGTGTCCAGCAGTGGGACAGTAATATTACAGGGCTAATATTATTATTATTATATAGAGTGGCTATCAAGCAAGTTTCCATACAAAGAAATTGATCTCAAACTTCAGTACCGCCATCAAATACTCATTACAATGCGAGGGCGATTATTACAATTTACACCCTAGAATATTTTGTGAATGGTTAAGATTCACGTAAGATAAGTTTATTCTCTCAATATTATTTCGCTGGCCGACAAGGAGCGCGTGACGCACGGAAAATGGGACAGCAAAGAAGTGCTTAAGCACTCGTTATGCCTACAGTCGGACATCGATAGAATTCTAAATTCCAAAATTCAAATTAAAGAACGCTTGCTCATTTCGTTTAAAAACCTACTTTATAACACGTGCTTAGGGTTATATTTGTGTTGATTTAATTACAACTTGTG
Source organism: Clanis bilineata (assembly GCA_036417725.1). NCBI lineage: Eukaryota > Metazoa > Arthropoda > Insecta > Lepidoptera > Sphingidae > Clanis > Clanis bilineata. Next base: position 3,184,684 of record CM071146.1, on the reverse strand, counting down.
ATCGTTTTCTTTGTTTTATTTCTGAGACCACTTTTTAGGAGGATATTAGCAAAGAACTGTGCATCTAGGGTATAATATATTGATGCTTTTGGATCATAAATTTTGTGCTGTTGTCGAGTCTATATATTGTTAAATGTCTTTGGGGTACTGTATTAAAATTCGCCCGTCGAAGAGTATGCGGCGCTGTCCTTCGGGAGTCGGAGGCGCGTGTACGGCGGCCTTCGTCCGGACGAGCTAAAAATAGCCCGCGCCCTTGAGGAATACATCGAACTGGATTTATCGCCACCAGCCTGGAGTCCGGACGGCTTTGCGTTTTCTAACGCTCGCCCATTGTGTATTTGAGTTATTTATGGATATTAGAAAGACAGGTATGGAAATTAAAAGATGTTTATGTTAACTTAATAATTCTGGAACTGTATTCTTGATGCTTATGAACAGTTTTTCAAGTCATTGCGACATTTCATTTATATGGACAGCAATGACGGATGAAATCAATCAATTCAATTATTGAAAAGGACAACGACAAAAATAACAAAAATACACTTTTATAATACCCGTACTATAGATTCGCGCATTTTTTGTCGTCAACGTCAATCGATAAATCATGCGCTAATTCAACTGCAGACGAGTAACAAGATGTTTGATAGACACATTGAATGCAATTACAATGGAAACGTCTAGAAAATGCATTAAAAACTCGGCACGTCATATTTATAGCGATTGCATACAAAAACGCATTAACGCTACTTACAAATCTCACTGTGAAGGCTGTACTTTTATCGTAATAATGGGGGATGAATTAAAAATCTTGTCAAACGGAAATGCAACTTAACACCACGTACTAAAGTCTTAATTGCAATGTGTGCATCGTTGTCGATATACGATATCGGCACACGTGGGCCATTAGTGTACGCAGTCGCGATACAGTCGCAATGCATCGGTAATGCGCGTGCGCAACATACAAATGAACTATTTTTACATGCCCACTGGTCGCCCTTTCATTAAATGGATCAAGAAGTGTTAATAAAGCTTCGTTATTGTCACTTGTTCTCGTGATAAAGTAATAATTCATTCACGCGTGAAAGAACAGAGTGTACTTATGGGCCTTATACTTAAAATTAAGCATTGCTTATCTTACACATTTTGGGCCTAAACTAGGTCTAAAGCCGCATCTCCTGCCCTAGTTTTTCTCGAAACATTACACAAAACCACATACACAAAACAACGATTTTAGCTGTCTCTTGCTCGTAGAACGATGGACCATAGATAAAAAAATAAATGTTTTGTGTCATGTTTTAGTGCAGGGACGCGGCTTTATAAAAACATTTATGAGCTCTAATCTAATCTAAACTCGATTTATCATACAGCTCACTCCTATCTTGAGCTGCAAGTGGCCTTAAATTTTTCTAAACGGCTTTGTTTCTCTTACTCTCAAACTTAAGGTACACTGTTAAGCATTGCTTAAGTTTTATAATTAGAGGGAAATACGTTTAAAATCCTTTGTGGTTTTTACATTCGCAGCTTGTTTGTCTGGCGTCATTTTTTTACGACAGACTTTAAAGGAGGATGTGCGTTAATGTGTTTTTACATTTTTTTTCTAGAATTGAGCGACGAGCGTGCGTCATATTCCTGGAATGGAATATAAAGAAGTCCTTTAAATAAACTTAAACTAAATGCATCAAGTTTCCAAGGTTGTTTTTAATCCTGGAGAGTTGATCTTGATGATTATATTTCGCTAAGTTATGTATGTACATGACAAATTATAAATACAATATAACATTTAATATTTGATATTATAAAACATTTTTAAACATAAAATAACAAATACAAAAACTAGTGCCTCGTTGGCGTGGTTGTATTTCGGCACGACTACTGTCCTGAGGTCTCGGGTTTGATCCCTGGGTCGGGCAAAGTGATATGGCGACAGGCTCGCCCCCTATCACATTTGGGGCGGAACTAAGCTCGGCGAAATGTGGGTGTACTAGTTGGCTAGTGCGCCTCTGCCTCCATCCCTTCAGGGATACGGGCGTGAGCTTACAAAAACCTATGCTATGAAATTTTTGATTAAAATGGACCTAAATTAAAGGCTTTGAGAAATTCTTCAACTAAATTAAAGTTGTAGTTTATATTTAATTTGGTTGGGTGACAATCATTGGTTATAACAGTGTAACCCTTTGAATATCGACTCTTCAAATGGAATAGAGCCACCAACTAGATACCAACTGGGTGACCAATATTAGCCGTTAACGTTACAAAATGTTTTCCTAGATGGTCAATATGCTTCGAGAACATTCTATCTTTACTATCAGCTAGTGCAAACGTTGCAAAACGCCGGTGTCACCTTTTAGCAAAGTGGGTTAACACACTTTATAACGGTGTTTAGGTCTAGTGGGTGTGACAAAGGCACTTACAGAATCCGATTTGTGTACCAATAATGCATTTTCTATAAAATTTGAAATTTTAATTTCGTGGTAGCGTATAGGTACGTTCTGTATTTTGGGGGAGCCCCATGTCCAGCAGTGGACGTCCTGTCTGATGATGTATACGGTCAGTGTGGAGAAAATAAAATCATTTTGTAAGATACCATCATTTCACAGAAAATTGGCGTAAAGTCGCAGATCGCTGTTGCTTTTCGTTCGGGAATGAGATTTCCGGTGGCCCAATTACCCCTTCCCTTTCCCAATCCTTATCGCCCTTCTTTTAGGTCGGCGACGCGCCCATGATTTTTTTGTCTTGGTGTATATGGACGGTGGAGATCACTCACCATCAGGTGACCCATCTGCTCGTTTGCCAGTCTCTGCTATAAATTTACTTAAATTTCGAAACATACGTAATATATTCTGCAAACGAATGATTTATGTGCAATTAGTGTACGTTTTATTTAAAATAATTCGGTCTGCCACGTGCCTCAGCCCTCAATGCAAACCACAGGGGATTCCGGGGCGGCGCTCGAATCACATCGGGCGGTCTTTTTGATCGCTCGCGTGTTAAATATAAACATAGAAACAGAGGTGTTCATGCGTGAGTGTTGTGGGGTGGGTAGGGACCATACGCCACATGATATTATTTGCAACGTGTCAAAGAATTAGAGTGCGCTTTGCGAAGATTGCTTTGGTATGGCAAAATAAATTTAAGGCACTATGATTAAAATATGATTAAAATGCAGGTTGACTTAGTTAACTTATGTAACGGCGCAACACACTTTAGGAGTATATTGCATAAAGGATTTGGCTTAGTTTTTACGACCGGCTATTCCTGATGTCAATCCCTATCTGGGGGATCCAAGGTTAGAAAAACACCCCATCCGACCTGGGAATCGAACCCAGGGGACACTAGACCAAGGGGACCATTATCCCATTAATTCAAAATTTATTAAATCAATCACAAAATGTTGGAGCGATTATAATATTATCTTTAACTTACTACTCAATACTAAATGTTGAGTACATTGTATTATATTCACACATAAATCATTCATAATGCTATTAACTAAACTTTATGTGGGGGAGTAGAATTCGAGGCGCCCCGTTGACGCCATTGGCGCCCGCCGTGGTACATTAAGGGTACGATTCCGAACTCAACTACACCGAGATATCGCTATTGAAAATCTATATTATAAGGATGGAGCTGATCTTTGGAATTATTTTTTAATGTCCATTATCCTAAGATCCTACGAAATATTGAGAATATGTAGATTATAACCGATATAAAATCAGCAAGGCATTGTTATTTCGAATTTCATGTCCTCTGATTGTACATAATTTGATCATCGCTAGAATTAATGAAAGCTCTAAAAATAGTTTTGTCTATGTATGAAATTGTCCTAGCGCTACATTCTGTCACATCTGAAAACAATTTATGAGGAGTATACTATTTACTGCCGTCGCTGTGTTCAGAAACGCACCTTCTCGACAGTTAAATGCGCATTCGCAAAGTGTTTGTGAAAGGGCTTCGCTAACACCCTTACAGTATAAACAATTGTGGAACAGTAAATCATTGTGTGTTTAGGACGGGACATCAAACGCTCCCGCGGTGGCTCTCGTACCATTGTTTGCCCAAAACGGACATTGTAACGGTTTTCCGAACGTACCGTATGTTATTACATCGCCATTGTTTGGGTGTTTTTTAGAGCTGAGTATGTTTATGTAAATTACGAGGTAAGTATAGGTTTGCCTTGCAAAGATTTGTATCTGGCGTATTGTCTTTGATATCATCTAAACTAGCTTTATTACGACGAAGACTTACCGTAAACTTAGTTTAAATAGATCAGTTATGACCATAAAAGCGCGTCTCCTGCTCATGTTTTTTCGAAACAAAACACAAATAAGACCTTAAACCCACACACACACACGCACGCACGCACGCACGCACGCACGGACGCACGTCTAGACACACAGAACATGGGTTTTCATTGTCTCCTGTTCATAGAACAATGGACCATAGACAAAAAATTGTACCATGTTTTGTGTAGGTGTTTTCTGTAATGTTTTAATGAATGAGACGCGGCTTATATTAACCACAAAACTATACAAACATCTGCTAAAATTATGTTCAACTCAAGGAGGTCGACGCCATCTTTTTCGGAATCTCTAAACAAGACACAAGCCTCTTATCTTACTGAGGGACCTGCAGGTCGATTCTCTAAGGTTTCATTTGTGAAAACAACGTTGCGGAATCGTTGCGGCAACGATGTTTTTTTTTGTATTCAGCAAGGCACAATGCGCACGCACTAGCGCTATGCGTGACGACGGCACTTATGCGAACTAGCTCTCTCGAGCGAGGCATTTGACATAAATGTATGGAAAATGGTATTCTCTAAGTTCCAATAACGTTGAACGCTCCGTCGATCTCAACGATGTGCGCTGCGGGAGCTCGTCGTCGATCGCAACGTTGTGACGTTTCTTAGGGAATCGACCTGCAGATCCGTGACAATCGCATCGATACCGATGGTAACTAGAGAGGGGCCGTTTTTAGCATAACTTTGCCTGGAATTAAAAGTAGTTTGGTTTTAAAATGTTTTAGTAAAGCAGTGTTGTCAACAAAATCGGCATCGTACCGCGTACGAGTATGAGTATTTAATTAACAATACATACTTACTCTTAATTGTGTGCCAGACATCGATGCCAAAAATAACGATGCCAATATGATGCCGCATCATTGGCATCGTTGTCGAACGCAACGTTGTGGCTTTTCTTAGAGAATCGACCAGCAGGACTATGTGTGTGACTGTTGGGTGTTATTTATGTATTTCAGAAACCGATTACACGTTTCACAATACAGTGAACGAGTTTAGGAACAAGAAGAAAGTTAATTCGGCATCTAACGGTACTCTGATCACACTCGGATCCAAACTCTGTCATCCGACTGTAATGTGCGTAACGGTCTGTCATATTAACATAACAAGGCCGTGTGAAGTGCGTGTAATGTGGGTATAAATCATCACGTCAGATATTGTGTCGCCCACTCGTCTTATTAAAACAAAGCCGACGCTCAACGCTATTGTAATACGCGTAAATAACATCATTAATTAATGAATGCCTCGGTGGCGTGGTGGTATTTCGATACGACTACGGTTCTGAGGTCTCGGGTTCGATCCCCGGGTTGGGCAAAGTGATATTGGAATTTTTCCATATCAGCCCAGAGTCTGAAATTTGTGCCCGATATGGCGATAGGCTCGCCCCCTATCACATCTGGGACGGAACTAAGCTCGGCGTAATGTGGGTGTTCTAGTTCGCTAGTGCGCCTCTGCCTACCTCTTCGGGGATACAGGCGTGAGCTTGTGTGTTAATTAATGAATGCCTCGGTGGCGTAGTTGTATTGCGTGCCTTCCGTAGAAGTCTTGAGTTTGATCGTAACGTGATATTTGACATAACATACACCACATAAGCGCCCACGCCTGTATCCCCGAAGGGGTAGGCAGAGGTACTCTAGCGAACTATATCACACACATTTCGCCGAGCTTAGTTCCGTCCCAGATATGATAGGGGGCGAGCCTATCGCCATATCGGGCACAAATTCTAGACTCCGGGCTGATATGGAAGGTTCCATATAAATTTGGTCACGATCGGATTTGAAGACGGTCCCTTAAGTTTTTAAACTTGTGTAGATTTTAGTTTAGTCGGGTGACAACGTAATAGGTCCTTAACTGTGTCTCTTAACCTGTGTCGGAAGCGTCCCACCGCGAACAAGCCATGCATGACTTAATTAAGCGAAACTAGATCTTATTATAGTGTTTAGCAGAACGTCGACATTAGCTCGTAGATTATAGATTATTACCGGTTTAATTGTAGGCTATTAAGTTTTTCTCAATGGTAATAAGTGTAGGCCCACGATCGGAAGAAGCAATGTCACTATTAGATTCTTAACTGTACATAATCAGTTTATGGCCTGCGCGCATAGATATATAATTTATCTAGATGCACAGTTGACGCTCGGAAAATGGGACAGCAAAAGAGTGCTTAAGCGCTCCATTTGACAGTCGGACGACGATAGAATTATTAATTTCAAAATTGAAATTTAAGAACGCTTGCTCATTCTGATTTCTTAAGTTTACGCGAATGTTATACATTGAAATAAACCTATTTTTACGGACAAATGCCACCTCAGTCCGACCCGTGACCACGATGACTGCAAAACCTTCGAAACGTCTGGCATAAAAATTGAAACAAATCGTGATGGAATCCGTAAAAATAGTTTTATTTCAACGCTTGTTCGTTTCGTTTAAAATGCTACTTTATCACACGTTCATATGGTTATATTTGTGTTGATTTAATTAGAACTTGTGATCTTCTTTGTTTTATTCCTGAGACTAGTTTTTAGGAGGATGTTTGCAAAGAACTGTGCATCTAGGGTATATTATATTGATGCCTGCGCGACATATTTTATAAAGGTACTAGCTGTTTTGCCAGTGACATCGTCCGCGTTGTTTATTAATACATACATTTGTTATATTGTAATACATTTGTTAATAAACCACCGTACGTTTTTCGGAGACAAAAGTAAACTTTGTGCTATTCCAGAGATATCATCCATCCAAGTTTCTTCTGGTATTGTGGTCCGTGGATGAATCTGGGCAGTAAAGACCAGATATCAGGTGACCCACTTGCTCGTCTGCCGGTATCTGCTATAAAAAATGCACTCGCATTAAAATGGTCAATAAAAATTCAATTCAAAAGTCGTGTTCCTCGTACGTAAAAAGTGTTGTGCAAGTTTCGTCCGCATCGATATAAAATGGATTTTTAAATTAGGAAATGTTACGCAGCTCTAATTCCCAAACAGCTGGTAAGCCGATAATCCTATAATACGATAATCGGATAAGCTGACTTCGTAAGGCACTACTGTAATTGAAATGGACGCCAATGTCATTAATGTCGGTATTTTTAGGGTTCCGAAGCCAAATGGCAAAAATGGAACCCTTATAGTCTAATAACATAACACATAATAAGCTCACGCCTGTATCCCCGAAAGGGTAGGCAGAGGCGTACTAGCGAACTAGTACACCCACATTTCGCCGAGCTTAGTTCCGTCCCAGATATGATCGGAGGCGAGCTTATCGACATATCGGGCACAAATTCCAGACACCGGGGTGATATGGAAAAATCCCATATCACTGCCCGACCCGGGCATCGAGCCCGAGACCTCAGGACGGTAGTACCGAAATACAATCACACCACCGAGGCAGTCTATAGTCTAATAAAGTTATAATATTTCAGTAAAATTTAACCCTACTTCGGAACCCTGTCTTGTGCGTGATCAAATATGCAGTATGCACTGGGCCGGTTTTTATTCCGAAATAATTTATATGCTTGTACGGAGACAAATGTTTGTGTGATATTAGTTTCAATTTGGGTGTTATCGGACCGCAAGTCCATCGTAGTTCCTGTAGCTTATTGCAGGTTAAGAATTATGTATGTATGTATTATTATATTATATATTATTATATTATTTTATTATTTATTATATATGTCGCCGCAGTAATTGAAACCGTCTATTTATTATTATATTTACTATGCATAAGTCAATATATTATTATTACAATAACTTCGTAAAAACGTATAAAGTATTTACACGTCGAGTTTATGAAGTAATCGTAATTATTCACATGTTTTTGTACTTTTGTTTGTTTAACGTTATTGTCTCCGGAAGTGATTGTCATAGTTGCGATCTAAACCTTTATAATTGCTGAATTACTACTTATATGGTCTAGATAAATCGAAAGCTAATTTAAATAACTATTTTGTACACAGATTGCTTAATAGTTGAGTTTTCCTAGTAGTGATTGTGCCCAAGCGGAAATGATCTTAATTATTACCATCTAAAGCTTTTTAATTGCTGGATCACTTATCAATAGGTCTGGTTAAATCTAAAAGGAATTATAATAATCGTTTTATAAATAGATTTACTTGTTTATTGAATTATTGGAGAAATTGTGGCATCGCCTACCCGCACTCTGACGTAGAGAACGCAGAGGAAGGGATTCATGGTAATATAATGGCTTGCAGACTGTTTGGCGGGGCTTTTTAGTTGTCGGATTTCAAATAGGTCACTTAATAGTTCGGGAGACCATAGTATTTAAGGGTCGTTATGCCTAAATTATGGGCGACCTCTTATTTCAAAGTATTTAGTAATTTACAGTGTTATTATTTACCGTGACAATGTACTACGGTTCTTAGTGCAAACGTTGTTAAACTGTGTATTAACTATTCTAATGAAATGTGAAGTGTTCCGTGTTAAATCTATGGGTTTTCTTGTCAGTTCTTTCCCATAGCATATTCCGAACTGACGGTAAATAGAATCAAGTTCATAAAACAAGCACTGAATAAACTGTGAAGTGATGAAACCTGTGTTTCTCTCAATAGCGACACATAACTTCCATTATACAGACATTCGTTGTGCTTTGACCTATCCGCTAGGCCCTATCTTTATTAAGTATATAGATTTACTCCGATATCAGAAGAGGGGATAGGCCCAACGACCTATCAATTTATTCATTCGGTAACCAACACCCACAAATGCGATTAAAAGGGACAATCGTAACACTACACAGGTACGTAATTTTTATTTTTGTGTAGAGAAAATGCGCAACAAAAACGGCTTGTGACTGAAGGCACTCTTATTTGCATACATAGTGTAATTGAATGAATAATTCTTACTTTTAAAGATAAAATTCACATTTAGCAATTATGAAATTCCGTTGTAAAATAAAACCAGTTTTATATTCTACCCGCTCTTGATTAAAAGGTAGTGTAATTAATAATTTTATTGAATAGTTCGGTTTTCCAGTATGATTATAATACTGTCGTTAATATTACTAAGCTAACTGCGCTTTTATTACTTCTATGTGTACAACTTCGGTGTGCGAGATTTTCCTATACAAGAATTCCTGTCTACCTCTACATGGCCAACGAAGAAAGGAGACATAATTAAGAGCATGGCGATAACATGGATGTTGTATTTGGCATTTGGTGAGATCGTTGATATTTTATGCTGTCGGAATTAACTCATCATTATTAGTTGTGAGAAAATTTATGAAAACAACGAATGTGCGTTGTTTTCTCAATTCACTCGTTTTTAAGATTGGGAGATAACCTGATTTTCATGTTTCCAACAAGAAACTTTGTACCAAATTAAATGGACCTGTCATTTAATATTAACACATCTCTTTGGTTATAAAGAATTCGCTATTTCAATCTCTACCACTGCTAATGATTGAATGGCATACTGACGAACAAGTTAGTTAGCAAAATCTATCCATCATAACCTAATGCTCATTTTAGGTTGCTTTATGAATACCTACACAATACGTGCAAATGTTTAAACCGCTTATAAATTGCTATAGAAGCTAATATCTAACTATTGCTGTGTAAAGTGATTTTATTCTGTCCAGGCTAAGAATGTCAATATCTATCAGCTAGCTGCCAGCGAGCTGTCTTTCGGCGAATCATTATCCGCGTGCGCTGCGGATTTGTTGAAGCGTTTACATTCGTGATCCACATTGGAGGAGTATTCATGGTGTGGCAGTGCATCGATGCAACTTTTACGATCCATTTCGATTCGGTGAGTCGCTTCTAGTTTTGTGACCTTGTGTTTTAATAACTCATTGGTGCATTTCATGGGCTAAAATCCTTCATTCCAAAATGGAAGGACTTTTACTCTAGAGGTACTTTGAAATCTCAATTCAGCTAAGTATAATGTGTATCAGAGTAACGTTGATCTGTAACAGTTATATTAAACTAGGATTTTGATAATTAATATATCTACGATCTAAGTTTGGTGGAAGTTTGCATATCTTGGTGACCAGAGGTGCGTAGCGCTCGTACTTAGCTGTCTGGTATTTGAGATTGTAGTATAATTAGTACTGTCAGTAAGAGTTTTTAATTTGATTTTCATAATTATTCACCTCTTTATTATTGAAATCTGAGTTCTAAAATTTGGTTCAATAATCTAGCGATTGAAAACTGTTTTGCTAAACGAATTTCAACCATGATCTTTGAATTAATATTGCTTAGCTTCAAAGTCGTCGATATTCGAAGTTTCCAATAATTTTAATACCTACCTACCATCACGTAAAGTAAAAACTAGGCGATCGAGCTATATTGAGTTTAGAGTTAATGGTTTAACGTTGATATGCAGCTCTACACATATTAAACTTACGCAAAATAACCTGCAGCGAAATCATTAATAAAGCGCAACTCTAGTGCAAATTGACTTTAGTAGATTTGCGTAAAAAAACATGTAACTTCATTACATATATAGACTCGACTGCCCTCAAAGGAGTAGACAGAGGTGAACAAGAGAACTATTACACCCATATTTTGTGGAGCTTATTTGCGTCCCAGGTGTGATGGAGGGCGAACCTGTCTCCATTGTAACTTGACAATTATTTTATATTCAACTGATTTGTTAGGTCAGTCTTACCTTAAACTCTACCTAAGTTGTGACCTTACACTCGGCTTTACTATTAGCTGAAATTGATTAATTTTACAACCAGGTCCGACGAATTTGTAGTAAACTTAGTTTCCACCATGAATGAATAGGTTCCTAGGTTTCTCACACGAGATTATCTTTTATGTCTAGTTTTAGTCTCTATTTTTATTTTTCTGAGTTGGAATACTTCTAACTCGGGTTTCTTCGCAATATTTTAAGTATGTATGTTATGTGTAAAAAGTTTAGTGTATGTTATGACTATAAACATGACATTTTAACTATGTAATGACTTTAAACCCGAATTAATAAGTTTAGCAAATGAATTTATCTACTACAAACAGAAGTGGCCGAGCGATATGATACTGTGCGTTGTTTCTAATGTTTCAGTAACACGAGGACGTATGCTCATCAGATTGGCCGCGTCGCCTGGTGAGATCAAACCGTAGCCCGGGTATTGTCCCATCCTCATCATGCGGTATCTCCGCAAACATCTGATCTAATCACTGTCTTGGAGGACAAAGCAGTAATGTGCAACTAACAATCTTCAGTCACGTCAAATTTGCCCGGTGAGCAACTTTCATAATATTCGCTTTATAATCATACATCACACAGAATACATTACACTCTCTCACATACTCTAGAGTACCTATCAACGTATGGCCCGTCATTGATGCGTGGGCTCGTCAAACAGCAACCTATTTTTCAGAGCCTCTGTGGACCACGGTCAATAATAAAGGCCTAGGCCACAGCATCGTCCTTCCCAGTTCCTTTAGAGCCCCTGTGGACCACGGCGTAAAGGACCGCTCAGAACCACAGCATCATCCTTAACAATAAAGTGCATAAATGCGTGGAGCATTTGCACTAGTGCATAAATGTGTGAAACATTTGCACACTTTTTAGAGCCTCTGTGGACCACGGCGTACAGGACCGCTCAGCGCCACAGCATCGATCCTTCCCGTTCCTTTAGAGCCCCTGTGGACCACGGCGTAAAGAACCGCTCAGCACCACAGCATCATCCCCGTAAGAAAAGTGCATAGATGCGTGGAGCATTCGCACTAAGTACTGACTACTGATTTATAAAAAGTGCATTGTGTGGAACAATTGCAAAAAAAAAAGAAAGTGTATTACTGTGTGGAACATTTGCACGAAAAAAAAAAAAACCTTTTATATCCCCTGTGGACCACGGCGTAAAGGACCGCTCAGCGCCACAGCATCATCCGTTCCCGTACTTCCTTAGGATCTCTATTTAAATAAATAGCATTGACTTTTCATAGCCCCATTCTTCCCTTATACAAAACAATTCACAATGGGCTGTTACGTGGAGTGGCCAGTATCAATTAAAACATAAAACAAAAAAAAAATACCGCTGTTTCCACGTGTAGTGAACAGTGCAAATATTTTACACCACACAGCCTGACTTGCTCTAGGATGAAGCAAGCTGTGACCTATTTCATTTCTGTAGTCACATGTATGGTACAGTACATATTTCAACAAATTACACTGATGTCGCTTATTAGTGATCAGTGAGGTACAATTTCCACAATTGCCTTTGTTACGAGAAGTGTCTTACAACCTTCATACCAAACTGACTTCACTTGGTACATCACGGGTACATTATTGCGTGACCAGTATCTTACAAATTACATAACTTTTCAGTTGCTCATGTGTAATAATCAATAGTGTGTTTATGAAAATACATTCTACCTAGAGCTAACTCTTTACACATTATTAAATTAGTGTGTAACCCACGTTGTTTCGTTAAATGCAGTATTTAAGATATTAGCAATATAAAGATCGTTCCTCACTCAAATTTCATTGAGTTAACGCGACGCAGTGGCGTTGCGTATTCATATTGCGATCATCAAGAGCAAATGTCTCTACCTGCCTATAAACTACTACGTAACTCATTTATTTATCTACGTCAATTTGTTGGACGACTATGTCATGTGGAGTGCCTAGTCCAATGGACTGCTAGTCATTAGTGGTCACATTAGAAGTAATTTACATATTAAATGCTCTATATCCCAGAGCCAACAAATTTGGCATAGGTGTACTGTGTAAGTGCCTAGCCTCAACACTAATTTTCCATTTCCAGATCTGAATTCACCATGCGATGCTGAGCACGCATCGCACTTCAGAATGGCCGTGTCGCCGCAGCAATTGAAACCGTCTATTTATTATTATATTTACTATGCATAAGCCAATATATTATTATTACAATAACTTCGTAAAAACGTATAAAGTATTTACACGTCGAGTTTATGAAGTAATCGTAATTATTCACATGTTTTTGTACTTTTGTTTGTTTAACGTTATTGTCTCCGGAAGTGATTGTCATAGTTGCGATCTAAACCTTTATAATTGCTGAATTACTACTTATATGGTCTAGATAAATCGAAAGCTAATTTAAATAACTATTTTGTACACAGATTGCTTAATAGTTGAGTTTTCCTAGTAGTGATTGTGCCCAAGCGGAAATGATCTTAATTATTACCATCTAAAGCTTTTTAATTGCTGGATCACTTATCAATAGGTCTGGTTAAATCTAAAAGGAATTATAATAATCGTTTTATAAATAGATTTACTTGTTTATTGAATTATTGGAGAAATTGTGGCATCGCCTACCCGCACTCTGACGTAGAGAACGCAGAGGAAGGGATTCATGGTAATATAATGGCTTGCAGACTGTTTGGCGGGGCTTTTTAGTTGTCGGATTTCAAATAGGTCACTTAATAGTTCGGGAGACCATAGTATTTAAGGGTCGTTATGCCTAAATTATGGGCGACCTCTTATTTCAAAGTATTTAGTAATTTACAGTGTTATTATTTACCGTGACAATGTACTACGGTTCTTAGTGCAAACGTTGTTAAACTGTGTATTAACTATTCTAATGAAATGTGAAGTGTTCCGTGTTAAATCTATGGGTTTTCTTGTCAGTTCTTTCCCATAGCATATTCCGAACTGACGGTAAATAGAATCAAGTTCATAAAACAAGCACTGAATAAACTGTGAAGTGATGAAACCTGTGTTTCTCTCAATAGCGACACATAACTTCCATTATACAGACATTCGTTGTGCTTTGACCTATCCGCTAGGCCCTATCTTTATTAAGTATATAGATTTACTCCGATATATATTATTTTATTAATTTGTAGCATTTACAAAATATGGGATCAACTCTTTGGAACAAAAAAGAATCGTGGAAGTTGGTCTAAGCGTCACGGCGTTATCGTACATATCCAAAACTGAAACCTGCTACCTATGAATGGTGCCTTAAATGGTGATAAAAACTTTTACTCTACATCTAAGTATAAACTCTATAAGGCCATCGACTGGAAGAAACATCAGCGGAAGTTTCAAATCGACCAATTTTTGTTTCGTCGCAAATTTCGAGACATTCCAAGACAGGTTTTCGTGAGAATATTCGTTAATTATTCTAGCAGTCTAGTTGATTATTAATACATGATATCTGTACCACCTGTGGAATTTGCGATTTAGTAATACATTCCTGTTCTCGAGTAGAGTGGCGTGAAGTGGTGACTGGTGAGAGACGCTTGGGTGACATTTGCCAAAGTTTACTGTTACATGGTCTAGACGCAGTCTAAATATCGTACAGGCTACCAAAGATAACAATGCTAATATTATAAAGATAATAACTTTATTTGAACTTTATTTCTGGAGCTATGAAACCTAATTTTTCGACCGACTTCCAAAAAGATCCTCAATTCGTCTGTATTTTTTATGAATGTTACTCGATATCTCCGCCAAATGTGGACCGATGTTCAAAGTTTTTGTATTCGATACTGCTTATTTCATGGGTGATACCATATAAATTTGGTCATGATCGGATTTGAAGTCGGTCTGTTAAGTTTTTAAACTTGTGATTATGTATTATGTAAAGATGATAAGCGCATTGCTGTCCAAAAGAAACCAGCGACCACACGCACAAACAACGGGTTTATCGGTGGTCACCAGAATCAAAGCAAAGCAAATTTTTAAGTGGTAGAGCCACGCTGTAGACAATTACGTCTACAGCACGAATGGACCGGCTCGACCGGTGTAATGCCACTGTCTCACAGAAAACCGACGTAAAGTGGCACCTAAAATCGAGCATCGAGGTCCGCCTTACATTACTTTTGTACGAAGTATAAATAAATGTCCGTCAACAGACTTTGTGATATTTCAACTGTGGTAGCCGTTGAAAGGTAAGCTTTGCCGCTCGCGTGTAAACACACGAACGTTTTAATTACCGCTCGTGAGTCGCGACACGCAAACTTGTCATAGCTGACATAATTAACAGCGTGTTTGTAGCCAATTTGTATACTCGTGTTTAGGTTTTTGATGTATGTAGATTGTTTATTTAATTGTGTTTCTGTGAATGCAAGTCATTTCGTGCTCGGGAATTCACTAAACATTGTGGTTGGTGGATCCTGGTTTATATTATAGGCATATTCACATTGTCAACAATGTTTACTTCTGTAGTGACAGCTCGTAGTAAACTAGTTTTAATATGTTGGACTTTTGATTCGCATAAAGGTGGTAGGATTATTATATTGGCAATGTCTTCTACAATTGAATCTTTTAGCCTTTCTTGCGTAGAGCTAGAAAGTAAAGTAGGCAGAAAGATTCTTATTTTTCTGATTGGCTCTTATATTTTTAACGTGACTAAGTACGTTTGACTGTAAAATCAATACACGCTAGTGGACTTTTTTATTCTATTAGCACGGGCGTAAAGAAAAAGATGGACACCATCTTGCCTATAGTTAAACTGACGCCACAAGAAGTCACGCACACAAACGCCCCTATACAAACGTGCCCTACGCACACACGCCATTACGTGTCGATAGACCGCATGGGCCGAAAATCCTGCTTCACTTTCAATGTTCCTAGCTTTCCGACCATCTTTTTTTACCTCCGTGTCTATCAGTTCGCAAAATCCAAATGCTTCTTTGCAAAGAGTAGGTGACCTAAGCCATAGCAATTAAGATCTTATCACGATCCACCTACGGCACAATTTCGATGACATACCATTCAACGTAACCTATAATCTAATGCCTCTGTCACGTTGTTAATTTTTCACTGCGACTATTAGTCGCCGGTTTGTTTTTTGTCCCCATCTGTGTACAATGACGCTAAATACGGACGATTACAAGTCAGCTTTGTGTTGGCGTCTCATTGTGTGGAATATTAATGATTTTAGGTTTTTTGTATGGATCATATTTCGTGTCTCCAGTTGAGTTTGGTTGAGTTTAGGTAAAGAAAGCACTGATCGTGATGAAAAATGATATTATGCTATGAGTATTTCAACGCATTAGAACAGCTTGATTGAATAATCTAATCCCTCTCATTGGTAAAGGAGGTTCCTGGGGTCAAGAGTAGGGGATCCGATCCCAGGATAAAATCTCGGGTCCCCAGGATTCAAATAAGAAAGGGATTCCCGGATTAAATCCCTTAGTCAGAAGCTGGAGTAGGTACTACTGTAGTAAAGTACATATAATAAAAGGTTAATTCGTTTCTTTCTACGCTTTTTCCACTCCAATGTTGATTTGCCGCAAGAGACCTTTTCAAGCATGTTGCTGAAAAGATTCGCCTTTAGTTTTTACGATAACATATCTAACGTCAACCTTCTTTAGGGAAACTTCGAATCAGTTTACTACGAGAGAAAATGCGTTGCCCGACTTGTGAATTTAATATTTTAAACCGTCAGTGGTTTTTATTGTTTTTTTTCAGTAATTTATTTGAATTACTTGATTCATAAAAGGGAGTCGTAAACACACGAAGTTAAAACCCAACATAAATAGTGTTTATTGTCGCGTTGATGTAAACACACTTGATATATTTCGTAGATTCGCGGACGTGTATAAATCATGACGAGTGGCCTGTTGCGAAGAATGAAGGAAGACATTAATTAAACGTCGCGTCACGGCCGTTTTTTGCGTTCTCGCCGTTCACGCGCGTATTTTATGCGCGTATGTCGTCGTCGCGCGTTTTAATGTGCAAGTGGCGCCTGCGCACCTCTTGTAAAGGGAAGATTAATTGTGTATAAAGAAATCATATACGATGAAACATGTTTGGGTCTACTGTGGAAAAGTTTGTATCTTCTTGGAAAATTTCCTGAATGTACCACGCTTTTTTTATTTATCTTTTTCGATATAATATTATATCTATTTGATATGACATTTATCACAAAACGTTGTCTGAGCATAGAATAATGTTTATTTCCAAAACTTATATCTTTTAGGGGTGACTTTTTACTAGTCAGAATTTTTTATCGACTGACGTCCAAAAAGTAGGAGGTCCTCAATTCGTCTGTATTTTTTGGTTTTATGGGAGTTACGGGATATCTCCGCCAAATGTGGACCGATTTTCAAAATTCTTTGTGATGGATAGAGCCTTATTTCAAAGGTAGTCCCATATAAATTTGGTCACGATCGGATTTGAAGTCGGTCTGTTAAGTTTTTAAACTTGTGATTATTTTACCGATTAATTTATTACTGTGGCAGATGAATCATACATTAACCGTCTAAACGTGTTAATTATCCTTTAACTAAAAGTTACCTGGCTATTAAATAAACAACCCTAAATCGTTTGATTTATACTGCCCAATTTACGTGTCAAAATGTATCATAAATTAAAAACTTATGGACCTGCAAAATTTGGCCTCTAATAATGGCCTCTATGGTCCCATCTATAATAGCTAGCCTCTGGGGCATGCTAATGTTGCCAAAACAATTGACCTTGGTTAATTGTTAACAATGGTTATAAATCAAATTGAACGTGGGACGGAAATTAAATGCAAATGAGGTAAACACCGCCTCGAACTAATATGGCGAACGCAATCGCAAACAAATCGTAAATATAAATGTTATAGAGATCGCCATAAAAACTGTATCGATTTGAATAGTTTATTAGTATATAATGCAGTTCTTTATTATATCTTTTTAATTCGAATTCGTATTTTGACAGCCTTCGTGGCGCAGCGGGCAAATAGCCGGCTGAGAAGCGAGAGGCCGCGAGTTCGATTCGCGCATTGAGACAAATGTTTGTGTGGCCCACAGATATTTGTTTCAAGTCCGAGTGTTGTGAGACCGAAAGTCTCTCATAGTCGCTGACACCCACGATACAGTTTATACTCAGTGTGGGGTCAGGACTAGGTGTGTGACTGTTGGGTGTATTTATTTATTTTATTTTACCTCTATAGATGGGGCGGTCTGCCTAGCTAGCGAAAATAAATTATTTTCCGGTTTTTTAAAATTGCAGATCCATATTTCGATATAAATGAATTATGGATTGATGAAAAATATCGTTATGCAATTTCGCGGGCTAGCGTCAGACTATAAGAGCAGAGCCACATCATCACCTAAAAAAGGAAGAAAGAAAGAAAGAAAGAATCATTTATTGACACTAGTTTAGTGGCACACATAAAAATGAACAGGTACAAGACGTAGATACGTCTTCATTTTACAGATATTTAGGAATTTGGCTTAGGAAAAACAATGAACAACTTTAAAGTTAAGTCGCATCAACTGTTATATAATGACAAAACAAAGATTACCCTTAACGTGTAATTAATCTACTTGTGATTTTAGTCACGCCTCACACCAGGTGGCTTTGTTGTTCAACCACCAGATAGCTATCGAAAAGATGTAATCGATATTGAGGACAACAAACAAGTAGTTTAGCATACACTAGAGATAAACAACATGCACGTAAGGTATGATGTAAAGTAGGTATTTAGATGATAGATAGATGGATAAAAAGTTTATTTTGGCTACAATTTAAACATAATCATTGATTCAGAACACAGTAGATAATATAACGATATTCACAGGAAAAACAATATCGTGTAAATACATATAAATACACTGTAGCCATAATCAGGCCCCAGCTCAGCGATATGCTTTGTTCCTTAAGAAACAAAGCGCTGGTAATTCTGCTGGTACCTGGTTTACAATGACAATGATCTAACTTATTAATGAGTACCAGATGACGCTTAATTATACAGGTAGGTACTAGAGAGTAAAAAAAAGAAGTAAAATGCATAAACGTCATTATACTAGGATAAATAAAAATATACTGAAAAACATTAGGTTTTTTTTTACTAATATATAGCAATATCCAATGATGCGAAATGAATCGGTTCAATATGGTTCAATACTTCAAAATCTGAACTTCAATTACATTTTGTGGATATAAAATCCAAACATAATCATCATAATCCTTCTGCCCTTGCTCCAATTTTATTTGGGGATTGCGCAATATGTTTTCAAACATGCTTATCAGCCGTCATCTCGTCATTCACCCCTTTTTCTTTCATGTCCCTCATACTCCATCCAAATTTTTCTAGCTTTTCTCTACCTGACTGCCTCGGTGGCGTCGTTGTATATCGTTACGACTACCGTTCTGAGCTCTCGGGCTTGATCCCCGGATCGGGCAAAGTGATATTGGATTTTCCATATCAGCCCGGAATCTCAAATTTGTGCCCGATATGGCGATAGGCTCGCCCCCTATCACATCAGGGACGGAACTAAGCTCGGCGAAATGACGATGTTCTAGTTCGCTAGTGCGAAACGCTCTAACGTTCGCTCTGCCTACCCCTTTGGGGATACAGGTGTGTATGTGTGTTACTCAACCTCTCTATTCATCAACTTCCATATACTTCATAAACATACCTTTGACCTTTTTCAAAAATTAATTTCTACGAAATAATATAACTATGTTGTGTTAAAACTTATAACGAGAATGCGCTACAGGAACAGCAGCTATTACATTAATCATAATTCAAAGCTCACCCTTACAGATTATGCTCATAGATAACACATAACAACACCCCTGTACATATTTTGTCATACTACGGATTAACAAGTCGGCATCCTCGTCAAATCTGCTAGGGTGGTTCTAATGACAACAGCCCTTGCGGTTGAGGCTGGAGCGGATCCAGTGGTGAGGGCGGGGGACAATTAAAGTCAAGTATTTGTGTATCATAAAGTGGTAATATTTTGGCGATCGTCGTCGAGCGGAACAACGGTCCACATTTGTAATTTTATTAGAATGCCTGAATAATGAGCCTAGCCCGCCTAGCATGCTCGCCACAAAATATCTCGATAATCGGCTGTTGAGATGTTGTTTACAATATTGTATGAAAATAAAGAGGACGCATGTTAGTGTCCGTAGACAACTAGAGAAAACCGGTTTATAACAGGACAAAAAGCGTAGACAAAATGTTCTTGTGGCGCGCATGCTAGGAGGGCAAGAAGCTTATTGTTCGGCAATATTAGCTCGAACACCGAATTTCAAAGTGTTTTGTTTGCGCTCGTAAAACCAATGGTCTGTCAGGGCTGAGGTAGGTGTAATTTTGAAATTGGACATTATATACAGGCGTGAGTGTGTATGTATGTATGTAATGTGGCATTTTGCGAATCAACTATTTTGTGAATTGGACATTCTACGCCTGAATGTTGCATCCATTGCCCCCCTCCTGAATCCGTGCCTGTGTCGCAGTTGCTTTTAATACGAGCTAAAACACACGCATACGCATCGGTACGTTTTTTTAGCATTAAAACGAAAGCACTCAGTCTGGGGAATTATGACAAGGGGTTTGTGCTTCAAAACAACGAGTAAGGTTTCAAAAAATGCAAATATTCGTGACGTGTCTATTTTTTGTTTTTTTTTTATGTGGTTGTTTTTATTACGACGCATTATATATTATGTATAACTTATATATTGTTTTCGTAAAAATACATTTATCGTTAAGATAAATATTAGGTGCCAAAATGTTTCCAATATATAAATACACCAAAATATATAATACTTGTTAAATCATAATTATTATTGTGCTATTTCAGGCTATGTATATTTATTTTCACCTAATACATTCAACATTAAAAATATTTTGTTACAGGTACGTTCACAATAATATTGGCGAAGGAGTTCGGTATGATGAGAAGTCTTCATTATTCACATTAAAATCCTATCAAAACATAGATGAAAGTTTAGTTTAACTGGATACCAAGATCTTTCGAAGTTATTTAAGAGCCATTTGCAGCTCCGCGATTAATCTCTATGGCCTTGCTCATGAAAACAGTTTAGCTGAGCAAATGGTAAAGAATAGCCTGTCTCTTTTATTTTCAAACATTATGACACAAGGAAAAAAGTGACAGACTATTCTTAACTATTTGCTCAGCGAAACTGTTTTTATAAGTAAGAATTTATTTATCCCAAAAACATAACGATCGTTCCTCAATTGCTACGAACGATTTGTTAAGTTTTAAGCTATTGCATAGCTTCTATCGCGGGCCTTAAACGTGGAGACCGACTCCAGAAATTCCGTAACGAAAATAACCTAACACCCCCCACTCCGACCGGCACAGCGGTGATACTTTTTAGTTTTGCCATCTATCGATGAATAGCAGAACTTTTAATGACTTTTTTTAAATATCACGCATGTCTCTTTAGTTCAGCAACTCGCCTCTAGGTGGCATTGGTTGTATCGGCGTTACTGCGCATGCGTAATCCCCCTCTTCGCCCCGCAATCTGGTGACTCATGCCTGCTTAGAGTTTCGGCGTTAGGGCACCTCCTCTTTGTATTTACTTCATGGTACGACTCTACGAAGCTCGCACGAATCGAGACGAGCTGCTCCGAAATCGGACGAATACGTCAGAAGAATCAGCTGTTGGTGAGAAAGTATATAGGTGTATTGATTTTGAATGCTATGCAATAGCTTTACAGCGGCAGTCCCCGAGTGCCACACGTCTTTTTTTATTCTTTATCTACACTACGTTTGCAATAGATTCTATAGTAAACATAGTGACGTGTCGAACGACGCGTAGTCACCGTATTATCGTGCCGTATCGCTTGCACAGCTGTGTAATGTGTATGCGCACGCGTCGAAAGTCGAGACGCGCCGGTGCAGCTGGCTTGGATTTCGACTGTGTATACATTGCATTAAATAGTGAAATATATAGACGGTGGTCGAATTTCACATACCTTAACGGGAGATAATGCATTCAATTTAGAGTACCAAAATGTTAAATTGTTTCACTGGCAAACGGGCAGATGGGTCACGTGACGGTACATGAGCTCCATAAAAAACAATCAAAAAACCATGGATGCATTACCATAGTTAATGGAAGAGGGTTTTTAAACGAAACGAGCCGGTAAGCTGCCATTTTACGACGCTTTTCTTTGAGACAGTGGTAGGCGAGTACAATTTTTAACCCTCGTTAAAAGAGGGATAAGTCATAGCGCTCGGGGAACACCGAAGCAGTGAGTTCATTCTAAAGGTTGCACGTACGTGGTAGAAAAAGCCGCTGGAAACGCACCGTATTGCTACGGATTTTTTTCCAGGTGATAAGGGTGAACTCTACTGTATTAAGATACTTTGTAACGTCACTAACATAACATAAACACAAAAACATAACAAAAGCTCACGCCTGTATCCCCGAAGGGGTAGGCAGAGGCGCACTAGCGAACTAGAACACCCACATTTCGCCGAGCTTAGTTCCGTCCCAGATGTGATAGGGGGCGAGCCTATCGCCATATCGGGCACAAATTCCAGACTCCGGGCTGATATGGAAAAATCCAATATCACTTGCCCGACCCGGGGATCGAACCCGAGACCTCAGAACCGTAGTCGTACCGAAATACCACCACGCCACCGAGGCAGTCACTAATGATATAATAACAATGTTCACTAGTTGTTCATTAGCTTTATTAATTTTTTTTACCATTATCAACACGTCTCTATTAATTCTTCGACATTTATGTTAATAGTTACAATAATCACGCGTTCATGTAATAAATCATATGATAACAAGGAAACCGCGGCTTATTTATAAAACACTGATTAGAATACTTAATTGTTTATCCCACACGCTTGTATGTCGGCACCAAAATAATATTTATAACTGTTTAATTATGCCTTTAATGTTTACGACGCATCGCCTTCTTGGTCAGGGAGGGCTGTCTAGGAGGTCCTGAGAGCGAATCGTTTGACGGGTAATGATTTTCTAACTTGATTTGCTCAGGACTAGATTTCAAATATCAGTTTGGCGTATGATATTGGATTTTTCCATATCAGCCCGGAGTCTATAATTTGTGCCCGATATTGCGATAGGCTTGCCTCCCTATCACATCAGGGACGGAACTAAGCTCGGAAAAATATGGGTGTTCTAGGTTGCTTGTGCGCATCTGCCTACACCTTCGGGGGTACAGGCGTGAGCTTATGTTATGTTTAGACTGATTATGACAATGATGATGAACTAAAAGATAACCAACCGACTGTAAGCCCCGACTCGCGTTTCCATTTACAATTATTCTGATTATAACATATTGGTCCCAATATAAATTGGAGTATACCTCATCATCTGGTCATACCATGTCAGCCAATCACCGTCCACTGCTGGACGTAGGCTTGCTATCAAACCAAGAAATATTGCGTGACATCATCGATATATTATTTACCTAGATGCACAGTTGACGCTCGGAAAATGGGACAGCAAAAAAGTGCTTAAGCACTCGTTTTGCCTACAGTCGGACGTCGATAGAATTCTAAATTTCAAAATTCAAATTAAAGAACGCTTGCTCATTTCGTTTAAAAACCTACTTTATAACACGTGCTTAAGGTTATATTTGTGTTGATTTAATTACAACTTGTGATCGTTTTCTTTGTTTTATTTCTGAGACCACTTTTTAGGAGGACATTTGCAAAGAACTGTGCATCTAGGGTATAATATATTGATGGGTGACATACATAAAATTACAAACGAATGAATAACCACTCCTTTGTAAATTCAGTTGCTTATAATTAATTTGAAGACAACCAAAGTGAACAAAAACCAATTACCGATTTAACTACAAGGTTGTACGTAATTAAATTTAGGTATTTAAACACGGAAATACTTGAAAACCTCAGGCTGGCAGTTGTACAAATATGGCCACAATGACTAAAATAACATTGGTCACACTAATTATCATCGCTAATATTAGTACACAATGAAATAATAGTTAAGCTTACTATTAGTTTAATATTTAGGAATGTAGATTAGTCGACACTCCTGATGGTAAATGGTTACTGGTGAGGCATAGCCAAGACGCTGCTTAGAGCGGCAAGGAACGACTGCCTCGGTGGCGAAGTCACATATTTAAGTGGGATAAGCCTAGTTGAATATGGTGGCCACACAACACACTTTTGAAGCGTGTTTCAGAAATCACTTGGTTTTAGCTTCTAAGGCCGTCTACCTGACGTCAGCCTCTTCTGGGGTAGAAACACGAAATATATGTTTATTATCAAAATCCTAAGCCTTCTCAATACGTCAAAAAACCAAGACCCCCAATTATAGAATAATAAACCTTTTACACGACTGTCGAGAGTTTGTAATTGTTTGCCAGCTTGTTTTGATAGGAAACGCATGTCGACAAGGCCAGTGCACCGGTGAGTCAGAGCTCCCTACAGCCCCTCCCCCTTTTCCCTTTTGATGGCGCTCGTTGTTTAGCGCCACCTGACTCTCGCTGACACATGTCTGCGGTTCGTTTTGGTTGCACCGTTTTATAGCATCGTTCATAGTCCATGTGGAAGATTTTCTAAGTACGGACAAAGTTTACGCTTGTCATCATTGTCTTTGCAATTGAATATCGTTCCAAATTAGAACTTTTTACACAGATGACCATCAAATAGAAGAGAATGACCATCAATAGTCATAAATAAAAGAGAAACGAGAAAATTAGAAGATATTTCTTAAAAGTTTTTTAAATATTATCTTATAGATAATCTATAACTGAAATAAAATAATATACAGTATAAATTGTAGATTAACGTCGGTAAGGTTTGTCGGATTCAAAATACATAATTTCCCATGTCATTCCGCGTCGCGTTTAATGAACACTTTTTGCTCTCCGTGGGAATCTCTGAATGGCTCGTTTATACGTAATTAGTTACTCATTAAATACGTTTTGTCCCTTTAATCACGATACGTTTCGTTTTTAGTGTAATTTAGTCGTTTTGTGCCGTTGAATGCGACTCACTGCCGTGCGTGTATGTAAACTATGTCCATTCAGATTGCATGCGATTGAAACACTGATGTCTTGTTTGTTATTTAACAAAGAAAATAAAATAATTTGTTAAGATATAAACTCTAATTACCCTATTTAGTATGTAATCTGGCTCAAAGGATCATGGTCCTTCGAGCCGGATGTTTAGATGTTTTGAATAACTGCAGTAATAATTTCGAATTAAAATTAAATTTTAGTATTCTTATCAAGATCTAAATTAACATATATTCGAAACAACGTCTATTTAAAGTTTTTAACAGACAATTTCCCACATCCTTCACCCACATAGACTTAAAAAGTGTATATGATAATGTGAAATTGTTGTGTGTTGCGTGAGTCAGTGCAAATACCCTCGTCTGGCACCGCCCACCTCCCTACACGGGCACATGTATCACAGCGCATTTTTATCCCATATATGTGGCAGACGTGGGAACAACTAGATTGTGTTGCACTGTGGCATATTGCCAACATAACTAATAGTTTATGTTGCGAGACTATAGTAGTCTAGAGGCTTAGCTTAACGGCATGCAATACGAGTTCTCATACGATATTTCATTATTAATTATTAATGAATTACAATAACAATTCTTGATTTTTAAAATTTTATAGTTGGCCTATGTTTTGAAAGTTTCTTTATGTTTAAAGTAAGCAGCAGTTTGCAATGCAGTGAACAGAGTATTGCATTCAGTACTTTGTAATTCAAAGCTCTTAGTGGTGTTGCTGTTTATGTGAAGAAGTTGCTTTTACCATCAGACGAGCTCATGTTATTTTAGCTTTGCTTTCAGAAATTGCTTCAATGGTTTTAGCCCTCTAGATAGTTTCTTGATTATGTCATACTTAACTCTTTACGACGTTCAAAACAGTGTCTTGTTAATATGGAATAGAATTGTATGGAATTATGATTGCAAGTGATGGTACAAGTAATTCACTACACTGATCTTATCTATGAGAACTTTGGCTGACATTTACAAGCATTGTTTCCCAACAGATTTACGAGGTCTAATCTGGTTGTATTAGAATGGAGTGCAATATGAAATGTCATAATATTCGATAAAGTCGTGGAGGGCAAATGAAGCAGTCACGGTATGGCGTGCTGTGAGACTATTCACTATACTGGCGATAAATATAACGCGAGGCTAGCTGTGGTTAGCGCGTACTACAAACGTGATTGTGGATAACTAACGCCGCTTCTTACATATTGTTCTTCGCCATACAATTTTGACAGATAAGGCAGCTTTAAATTACATAGCATGACCTCAAGTGTTTGAGTATTTGGGGTAAATGATGTTAAAGATGAAGGAAGTTCATAAAATGCAAAAGATAATCATATAATCGCTATAGTTGCAGGAAAAGATGACTATTATAAATTAAATAAGATTATCATAAAAAGATATTGAACAAGGAACGAATTAAAAAACAAAACAGCAAAATACAAAATGAAATTGCAGCATGAGCGAAAGAAATTTGTAGTAAAATAGAAAGGACATTAGATTGTCTGTGCCAGATATTATGTGATTTAACAGCGCTAAATTTTAAATTACACGTTTTGCTTTACCGAAAATCGAGTAATATGTATCTTGGCTATTTCCATTTTTATAGTCACAGGTTTCCTGATAATAAAGCATTAATAAAACTGTCTGTGTGAGGGTAGCAAAACGCTTGTTATGTGTTGGAAAGTTGCCAGAGAAAAATATGGAAATGACTTGGCATTGCGCAAATGAATTTAATTCCAACAATGTAACTTACGGTTTATGAGCAGTAGTATAGATGTTAAGGTGTGATAAGCTAATTTGTGGTTTGCGGTGTTTGTTTTGGTCAATGTTGGATCGAATGCATAAAAGTACAAGATTATGCCTCATCATCTCTGCAACCCTGAATTAAAATGGTATTTCGGAGACATCTACGCGAGAGATCTAGTCAATATAAATATGCGAATTTAAATTTTTGACCGAAGAACCTCAAGATCTCCAGATCAGATTGCCAATACTAATAGCAAAATGAGTGTGGCGTTGCATTTCGGGAAACGAAAGAAAAAGTTTGCAAAGAAATCTATAAATTGCCATTTTCAAAACAGAAACTTTTAAAGTCATATATTTCGAGAGGCTTACAAGAGATATTGGTATTGTTTCGTCTGCCAAGATTTCCGTCGTTGGAAACACAATTGCCAACTAGATAGCGACAGTTCCGAAGTTAATGTCTCAGTTTGTATTGTTTCCTTTGCCAAATCGTGAGCAATAACTCTGCACAAGATTCTCAGACTGTAAAAAATATTGCCAAGTATTTACTTTCGATAATGGGTATTATTTAATTGAGAATCTGCTTATACTGTTTCTTAAGCAGTGTTGTATTACGTGGTTGTTGTATTTACTACTGTATTCTCCATTTCAGTCTTGTATGTTTGTATGGAGCTTAACGTTTACTGGCTTTCTATAGCCCGCTGCTGTAAAGAGATTCTAGCTAGTTACCATCTCAAGTGGATTGTTGGTCCAAATTCCAACTTTTATGAAGAATGGAGGCATGTTCCTTGCAATGGCGCATAATTCTTGATAAATTATGACAATGGTCTAAAGTATGTTACAAAATAAGCGTAGGCAGCCCAAAAAGGACTGGCAAGACGTTTTAGAGCAGAATATCAGAATAGACTTGCTGTTGATAATATCCAAGACCGATCGAAGTGCAAGTGTTCAAGCAAGAAAGCGACATTAGGCCAGGCAGAAAGAAAAGGTCTAAAGACTGATACGTTTACTGTTCTCTGAAGTCTGAACTCCTCACTCTAAATCAGGTTTTACACATACTACTTAATATGAAGTAATGGCGCCATACAGCTCATTTAAAACAATAATTAGCCTGAACCAGTCCGCTTCCCTTAACCGTTTCTCCGGAACTACGAGTATAAGATTATGACACAGGCATGCGGTCAGGAGCAAAAACTGCAACGACTGGTCCAGACTTGAGGCTAAAAATATCACTAATGGTAATGGACCTGCGGACCGGATTCGATCTGACGGACGAATGACGGCCTGATGGATTGTGGATTGTTGGGGAGTGTGGAGCATATGGGATTTGTAAGTGAAATGGATTTGTTGATGGGTGTCGAGGTTTGGAAAGTGATTGTTATAAATTAATAGGCTATGAAGCTGTTAATAGACCTGGATAAATTGGAATATAGAACCAACTATTGTCTCATTATAGCTGTTTATTGAACCTTAGTACAGTGTCAGCAAATATGGTGTGTGCGACAACTCCACATTCCCGACGCAGCAATGTTGGGTTGATGACTCTAATCTGTAGGATAAAACAAAAGAAGATTTTTTCGGGATAAAGGTGTTAAACTGCATTTCAACAGCAGTTCAGTATTTTATTGCTGTACTAACTTGTGATATACTTGATAAACACACTTCAGGTCTTTTGTGATTGGGATTATTAGATTTGTTACTGAAGTTTTTTAAGTTTTCCAAATGCTTCCAAGAGATTTATTGTTTTGTTTAACAACGTTTAACTTGAGTTTAACTAAGCATCACACCGAGACGTAAACATTGCGCAAGCCGCCGGCGCCACTCGAGTACCGACTGCCGACAGAGCGGAGTGCCGACCCATTTCGATTATATCGGCCGCGCGCCCCCGACGATTGTTAATGTTACCATTGCCGATCACGAAGCGTTTCGCAAAGGTGAAAAATACATAGAGAATGCCACGACGTGTCATTTCGTAGTCACGATCATTCCAAATGTCAACTGTGTGGATAGACTGTGGGGCAACTGGAAACGGAACAGCCAACGTGTTGCTTAACGTGATTGTTTTGGTGTTCGCGTGTTTGTGTCAAGTGATGACGAATAAGGCTTTGATTGACTAGCGGTTATATCGTGTATTACGTCAATACCAAAGAACCCAAAATCAACATCTTAAATAGCGTCAAGCTTCACTCATGTTTACTTTTTCTATCGTTAGCAAATTAGAAAGAATCATCGCGAATCAAACTGTTTTGAACAGATGGTAGAGCCGCACTGTAGACAGCCCTGTGACCCACCTGCTCGGTCGCCAGACACTGCTATAAAAAGTTTGGTCTACAGCATGAACGGACTGGGCTATCACTATTGTAAACCGCTGTCGCGTTTCAAACAGTGAGTAAAATTTCTGAATTCCCAATTAGCACTTCCCTTCGATCATGTTGCAGAATGGATCCAGCTTAGTTTTAACGCCCGGCTGTATGTCTGACTTCAACTTCCTCTAAGGGATCCAGTTCCGAACAAATGTTAGAAAAACATTAACTGACTTGGGATTTGAACGCAGGACCTGCTAGTCCACAGTCCACAGCCCATGTATGCTGCGACATTAGGTCAGGAAGGTGGCTTGTAATGGTCCCATCAAATGTATACACTCACCTAGTACCCTCCATACACGCGTGGTGTCGTTAGGAAGTCGTAAACCCAACCGCTTTAGTTTCTCTCAATAAACACTCTTGAAGATGCTTTCGAAGCATATTCAGAACCAATCGAATTATTATTGCGGTCAGACACGGATTAAGGAGTTCGCTACAGATGTAGGGGGTCAAGTTTGATGTGATTACGATAGAAGTGAGGCAATTTTATATTTTTTTTCCCAAAATAACTCATCTTGTGGCTTATGGCTCATCCCTCCCTATGCATCTATGTTGAGGGTTGATATAAAACACAAATCCTAAACAAAGATATAGACTACGAGATCATTTTCATCTCGTCACACCCAGAAACGTAAGAAGTATATGTGTCGTGGGCCGTGACAACTATAGAGGTAGAACAATCGCCTGTGTCATGGCCCCGGGGTTATAGGAAACTATGAGAGAATTTCTTCTGCACAACACCCAGAAAAAGTATTTGTCAGTTGCATAGACATTTGTGATATATTTACTCATAATCATCAGCTACAAGACGTCCACTGCTGAATGCTTCCCTCAAAGATTTTTTTTATTTGAAGAAGTGGCCAATGACTTAAATTTTCTCAACGTGGGTGACTGCTCCCGCACCTACCTCTGAATACGTGCCTGTTTCGCGATGGCACCACATACCATCGTTTACTGCTGTTGTCGACTTGATTAACCTAAGTGCCAGTAATCCTAGTAGAAATCAGGTCAGGCACGATTCACGAATTGAATTCAAAGTGCTGTGCGTCATATACACCATCAATATTTGTACTGCATTGTTAAATTTTCATGTTTATACTGGTGTAACATATAGGGCCTCACTTATAAAAACATTTTAGCTGAGTAAATCGCAAAGAATAGTCTGTCTTTTTTTTTCTTGTGTCACATTGTTTGAAATTAAAAGGGACGGACTATTTTTTACCATTTGCTCAGCTAAACTGTTTTAATAAGTAAGGCCCGTTGTGTTTATTTCAGTTTACATGGTTTCTTGTAATGCTGGTAAAGTTAATAGACTCAAATATAGGAGACTAGCGCCCGAATGGTCAAACGCTGCTCAACTTTAACGGCTTCTTACAATGACTTTCGCCATACAATTTTGACAGATAAGGCGGCCTTAAACGACATAAGGCGACCTTAAGTGTATGAACATTCGGCGGTAGACTTTGCATTAAAATATAGTAGGCTTTTCAATATTGATGTTAACTTAAGATTTTTAAAAGGTGATTAAGTTTAAACCTTGTTTGAACTACGTTTCCTAACGTTGAATAATTTGAGAATTTCACTTATTAAGTTACTTTTTTATAGCTCTCCGAGGAATGCTTCAAGTTATAAAGCGCTTCGCTCTTGTTTCCATACCTAATTAAATTTAACTTCAAACATCTCACGATCCCGTTACATCGATTTAATTCAGCCTCAGTAAGTGACATGCCACATTAGCCACCCGTATCGGCTGCTTATAGATACCAGTTGCATACCGTTGTCGGATTTGCATTTTTAGAGTTCCGTAGTCTTAATGCACCCTTACAATTTCGTAATGTACATCTGGCCGTCGGTATGATACAGCCATTCTGTAGTTAAATCAATAGATCGTGAGATATTAGCTTTTAAATCAAAAGAAATGGCCTTTCCTAATCTAACTTTAGCAGAAATACATGAATTTTAAAAATAAAAATAAAACTAATGTAGCAGAAAAACTTTGCGATTTTAACTGTGAATATTTATTCCAGGCTACGAAACCCTTCACCGCGCGTGGTCGGACACGCATTTCGATGTTTTTTTTACGAACACTGATATGTGGGACCCGTTTTACCGGAGTATTGAGGCTCGTGCACATTACAAGCGCATTGTATCGCATCCCGTATACAAAATAATATTGATATAACAATTTGGCAAAATCGACTGCTGAAAAATGTTACGACTTCTAACGATTAACAAAATATGTAGGCTTATACAGATTATAATTAAGTGGGTTAATTCTGTGGCATCAGTTTCCAGAATTCCTCGGTGGCGTGGTTGTGTTACGGTGCGACTAATGTCCTGAGGTCTCGGGTTCGATCCCCGGGTCGGGCAAAGTGATATTGGATCTTTCCATATCAGCCCGGAGTCTGGAATTTGTGCCCGATATGGCGATAGGCTCGCCCCCTATCACATGCGGGTCGGAACTAAGCTCGGCGAAATGTGGGTGTACTAGTTCGCTAGTGCGCCTCTGCCTACCCGTTCGGGGATACAGGCGTGAGCTTATGTTATGTTATGTTTATGTCAATTTCCAGATAGGGCTTTACGGCATTCTAAGTTCAATGGGCATAACAAGCTTTAGCCGTTACCGGTCAAGTAATCTAAGACATATTCCCGTATACAGAAATGCAACTCCAACATTAATATCGTCTTATGTCATTTGAGGCCACCTTATCTGTAATTAATGACGTCATACAATGTAATTAACCTTTAAAGTTAAGTAGCGTTTGAGTATTCGGAGTAAGTGTGGACATACACCATAATTAATCTAGAACTTTATACAGCACGAAATAATATGTATTTTTTAAATTTTGACCAATTTTGATATGCGAAGCGATGTAGCCCAGTGTGCGCGAGCCTTCAAGGTCGCCTCGCTTCCCGAAAAGGTCGCGCTTTATTTATCACCCACATTCATATGTATTTATTAAACGTTTAATTAAAAACAGATTCCTTTCGTCAATATTGAGACCGTCGTCCATCGTCCAATACGGAGCTATTGAGAATTGTTAATCTATATATATAAAAATGAAACCCGTTTTCCGTTGTCACGGCATCACGCGTGAACGGCTGGACCGATTTCGTTAATTCTTTTTTTAGAATATTCCTCGAAGTACGAGGATGGTTCTTACGGAGAAAAAAAATTTAAAAATTGCCTAAAAAGTCTAAAAACAACACTTTTCTATACTCCCATACAATCGATTCGTAATAATACTTAAAAGTCAATTTGAACTTTAATACCATACGATAAAGTTCAAATTTTAGTGGAGAGGTTCCGGGAAGGTAAAACAATTGAGTGACGTCAATATTTGTCAATATTTATACGATGGTAACGTCACTCTGACCCGGCGCGGCGTCCGGAATGGGAGCGGAGCAAAAATGAAAAATGTTAAGAAGCGGGGAAGTTGATATCTCAGAAACTACTGGTTCGAATTGAAAAAATATTTTTTTGTGGGATAGTCTATTTATCGAGGATGGCTATTGGCTATATAACATCACACTATGACCTAAGGGCTGACTGACGAGGTGATTGATGGGGTGACTGACAGGGTGACTGATGGGGTGGCGGACGGGGTGACTGACGAGATGACTGACGAGGTGACTGACGGGGTGACCGACGGGGTCACAGACGGAGTGACAGACGGGGTGACAGACGGATGACAGACGGGGTGACAGACGTATGGCAGACGAGTGACAGATGGGTGACAGACGGGTGACAGACGGGTTCACAGACGGATGACAGACGGGTGACAGACGGGTGACAGACGGGGTGACAGACGTATGGCAGACGAGTGACAGATGGGTGACAGACGGGTGACAGACGGGGTGACAATCGAGCAGAAAGATGAGGTGACCGACGGCTTGACCGACAGGGTGACTGTCGGGGTGACCGACGGGGTGATGGACGGGGTGACTGACGGGGTAACTGACGGGGTGATGGACGGGGTAACTGACGAGGGTACTGAGTGGGTGACTGACGGGGTGACTGACGAAACCGGACCGAAGTAGATCATCTCATTACCTCCTTTAGAATTATTGGATTATAGGTGCCTACGACTCATTCTTTCAACCCTCTCTCTCCTACGCAGACGAAGTTGCGCGGGTCAGCTAGTTAGCATTTATATATGCTTTTAATGTTGGTGTTATTGTCTTTTAATATTCATTTAAAATATAATTTCTTTTTATAGCTTCGTTAACATTCGTGTAATTTGGGGCACGTTTTATAAGCGATGTAGCTTTGGTGGTATACCGCGAAGATTCTAAGTGGTATTCTTTTTTTAATTGCCTTACAAATTTCATGTTGTTACGAAGAAAATGTTAATATTTTAGATATAATATATTATTTTACTCGTAAAGTGTTATAAATAAGTGGCAGTTCATTACAGGAGTATTATCCTACGTAATTTAAAAAGTCGAATCAATTTTTTGTACTATTTCATTATTTTAATAGGAAACAATATTTATGTGTTTTTTTTTCGCTTACAATATCAGTGTGTCACCACCTTTATGCGCCATAAATGATTCGCGGGCAATCTGATCACGGTTGACATTTACGATGTGCGCTTAATTGAGCGCGTGCGCATTGTCGCTATTGCAATAGGCATTGCCAATTAACTGATGCTTTGGGGTGTCGAACCTTGGACCTCTTCCTGCTCAGCTAATGACGGCGGATGTGCCTTCACGGATTATTGTAAATAAGGTTTTTTGTGTCGTCGGTGGGATTATATTTAATGAATTTTAAGCTCAGGTTTTACAATATTTTGTTGGAGGCGGTACATGTATATGTTCCATAAGTGTTTTGGCCACCGGAGGCCGAGCCGCCCGGCACTATTTACGAAGTGAAATTTTGTGAGTAGGGAATAGCAATTAACAATCAGATTTTAGCATGGCTTAACTTAAATAATGTATATCTCTTTTTCCAAACTATTTCATCCAATGTTAACAAGAACTAGTTTTAAGTGCTTGCGTTTCCGCTTAAATTCTTTTACAAATAAGCAGGAATAAGATGAGAGACGACAGAATTAGATTTGAAAGTATGGGCGTAAATCGTCACTCTCATTAGAAAGAAAGAAAGGTTGATTTGTCTACCAAAAAGGAGAGGCAACAATTTACATAGATTTTACAATATATCAGAATCTTAGGTATATACAATCACGTTACATGCCTTTTTGGCGACAATAGGTGGCCGACTCATGATAATTATAATGTATAATGTTTCATTAGTATAATGTACTATGACACTGCCCGACACTACAAGTAAAAACCTTAGACATAAAGTACACAGAGACACATCACTGATAGCAAAAAGTGTGTGTCGTCACTCGCCCGGTATGCCGGGTCAGTGGTACAACGAAGCCGGATCGACGCAGAGTTAGGACTAGCCTAGTGTAGAACTGTACAGACAATGCCGCATTACTGGCTGTATACCACAGACTTAACACCTAAATAGAGACTGCACTTTTAAAAAAAGTAAACTCTAAACCTTAGAAAAATACATTCATAATATTTCACTGGACGATGCTGTACAGTGTTGTTAAACCGGGTCTTTAATTTTAGTCTTTTAGCGTCCAGTTTTCATTGAAATTACTTGTTCCATTTTGTACCTGTACTTGGCAACAAAAATAGCCTAAGCGGGTTCTATGAAGAGTTTAGGATTCTGAGAAATCTATTGTCTATCCTTTTCCTAAGCACCATTCTTTTTATTTTTTTGATAGCCTCTAGCCGCACAGATGTTTCTGTAATCAACAGATATTTGTTTTGGCTCTGGGTGTTGTCGGAACGCCCTCTAGTTGCTGATAATCACGACACAGGTTCAACTTAGTGTGGGGTCAGTACTATGTGTGAGACTGTTGGTTGTACTTATTATTCATTTCCTACGCAAGATGTTTGTCTGTGCCCCTGGTATTTCACAAGTTCTTACGTACTCTATTTAGCTTTATGTCTGTACACGACGGACTTAAGCTACGTCTAGACGGTTGTTAGATTATTTATAGAAATAGTTTAGTGGAGGACGGGACGGTTTTCAAGGTAATGGTGGGTATTAAAATAACTAACGGAGTATAATAATATAAGTGTTAATTTAGTGTCACTTTAAAACTATGATTAACTCATTTGAGTATGTGTGTCGGTTTTGTAATTACCCGACTGTCTCGGAAGGAGGGTTTTGTTTTTCAAGTATGTTTTTGACCTTAACTCGGCTAGTTAAATCTCCTTGTGCTATATATTCTTGTCTCCATTATTATCTATGCTCATTTCCAAGCCAAGTGATGTTTTATGACGCTGCAAACGGCCACGCGCATTAACCTTTCGCAATGCCATATATTTCCTACTTCAAATGACATTTTAATTGGCGTCCTACACGTCAGTCCTGTGTTCTTTTGGTATATTACTAAGGCTGAGATCTATAGAGTGAACTTGTTAGAAATGGCTCGGGCTAATTCGAAGTTCGATTTATAAATTCCAAATTTTCAATGAGTTCATTTCTTTGACTCAGACTTAGTCGAAATTCACTCTATAGATCTCAGCCTAAAGCTAAATTATCTAGTAAGTTGATATTTTTAGATACATGTCCCTTTCGGGAAGGCAGTACCAACTATCTGTCAATTATCATGTCAAGTGAAAATGGAGTTAGCAAGAAGTGTGGTGATTGCTTTTTACTTGGGAATCCAAAACTGTTTTGGTAGTCTTCAGTTATTTTGAGATTTTGATTGAAGGTTGATTTACCCAATTTATCTCTTTTGAATATCGTCGTTTCTGGAGTTTTATTTTTTATAGCAGAGATTGACAAACGAGCAGATGGGTCATCTGATGGTAAGTGACTCACCGAACGAAACGCGACCGCAAGCTGCCACTTTACGTCGGTTTTCTGCAAGACAGTGGTATCAAAGTGTTCGAGCCGGCCCATTCGTGCTATAGTCGTTACTGTCTACAGCGTGGTTCTACCATTAAGAAGTTCCTAAAAAAAAATACTTTAAAATTGAGCTATTTGGACCATTATTAATAAATGGGGGAAAAATTTAGTGAAGACTTCATTCACGTGTAATACGTATTACAAAAAGTAATACAATTCGATTTATTCGTATTGGCAGATCGACTACTTTCGTTAAAAAAATGCGATTAATCAAAATCGGATTTACGATTTAAATTCAACAGTGGTTTGCGTACTCAACTTTAATATCGAAATATAGTCTTTTTTTAATTATGTTGATCTTGCCTCAGATAAATGTATGATATGACGGTGTTTAAAAAGTATACTTACTTAACCTACAGTGTAGAAAAAGGATGAAGAAAGTGTGTGTGTTTTTGGTTTTTATTGGCATACAAAATGAACACATGAATGAATATGCAAATAATAATACAGCCTTCGTAGCGCAGCGAGCGAGTAGCCGGCTGTGAAAAGTCGCGGGTTCGATTCTCGCATCGATATAAATGTCTGTGTGGCCCACATATACATATTTGTTTCGGGACTAGGTGTTGCGACACCGTGTGACCGTCTCTCGTAGTTCTTGATACTCACGACAAAATACTCGATCTTAGTGTGTCAGGACTATGTGTGTGACTGTTGGGTGTATTTATTTATTTTATTTTTTATAATGCAGATGCTTTGTTGGTGAAGGAAAATGAGCAAGTTTTCGTCATCTCCATATTTTTATCCACTCCACTTTGGAACTTTTGGAAACTAAAATCCTTTATCCTTTGATTATATAAATCAGCTATCGCATTTTGCTTAGAGATATCACCTCATAAGATCTCGGCGCCGATAAAACTATTCCAACACAATGTATTTAAACCTTGATTAAATATTACTTAATGCTTGATTAATATTACTTAAGGCTTGAAAGTTTCAACCTTGTACAGTAAATGGGGCAAAACAAATTCACTAATAATAGAAAGAAATTACGAATACCTCGCCCCAACGACGGCTATGACCTTGCATTGGTACATTAAACAGGGGCGAACTTGAAAGTTTCTGAGGGGGTCGGATCGGGATCTCTAAAAGTATAATTGGATTATTTGTTTTTTGTAGGTATTATTCTAAGCGACAGTAATATTTATTTATTTATTAATATTCCACTCATTTCTTTAGTTAAACTTTTCAAATTAATTTTTATATTGATAGACACTGATATTCGTTAGGTTCATTTAAACAAAATAAATGAATAAATCGATTTCCTACATTGTTGCTATATCTATTCATAAATCTAACGCATTAAATCCGTATTAAAGAATGAATGATAGATTAATGTGTTTCTAAATGCGATTTCAAAATACTTTTTGTCTATGTATGGAATTTAAAGATTTCTAATACAGATAATGGTATAACTATGCGTACAATTTATATCGTGATAATATTAATGAGTCTGCC
The DNA here is from genome assembly GCA_036417725.1 of Clanis bilineata. Taxonomy (NCBI): domain Eukaryota; kingdom Metazoa; phylum Arthropoda; class Insecta; order Lepidoptera; family Sphingidae; genus Clanis; species Clanis bilineata. The sequence continues at coordinate 3,147,211 of CM071146.1, read as the reverse complement.
AACCTATTTAATGTTGTCTCAGATTGAATATTATTATTTGTGAACTGTCCTTCAAATATTATTATCAATCTGAAAGTAAGATCGGATGTTTGTTTGTTGTTCAATCTCTACGTTCTACAAATATTGTCACGAATGCTGATTTATATCTTGATAAAAATATGTTTCAACATCAAACTGTTTTGCTTGTATTACACAACAGTTGTTAGTCATATCAGTTTTATGACAAAACTAAGGCTAACAAAGACTACCAGGATATGGAGAAGCAGTCATTACAACAAATACTTTTTTTAAGACCCCTACCATCAACTCTCCAATATGTGCCTTGACATCTCATCGCAATTAAGGCTGCCCCTTAATAGCCGCTAATGACATCGACGGCTTCCTCGTGCCGTCCGCGTAACGTGACCGCGCCGTCATTCAGACGATTCCACTCGCTCTTAATGAACGCCCCTGTGACGAATCGGCAAAAAACCACACGTCCGTTTAATTGATCATGAACTTTGTGGATTCGTCTCGATCATTTTCGACGTAATTTGGTTATTTTGAGAATAATGTACGTAAATTACAGACTGTAGCTTATTGTAGCTTATTTTATGGTCCGGTTTACAGTAAGTACATAAATAGGCTTCATTTAATATCTTTTAATGATAATTTAGTAGAAAAAGTCAATTACATTCTACTGATACTAAATGTTTTTAATTCCAATTAAACACCATTAAGTATAGTGTGTCGGCAAACATAAACAAAATTGTACGATTAAAAACCATTCAATTGCCAATTATTCTACTCCATTATTACACCAGCTATTTATTCATTAAACTATTTTCATTTGTATTTCATTCTGTCAACTCGATGTCATTCCGCGTCTTTTAATGGGACGTGATCGAATTAAGCCAGGTCTTGCATTGCATCCTTGGTAGGGGCAAAAAGTTAATAAAATAAGGAAATGGTTTTGTAAGGCTCATAAGGCACCGGCACACGTACCGCGAGTTCTCACAATCGCAATTACAATAGCGGTGTGTGTTGCAATGTTTGAGCAAGGGCCGCTCTCGTTTCACTATCGAGTGAGGGATGTAGCTTTACTCTTTCTAGAATACTTAAATGTCGATATGGCTTTGCGATTCTCTGATCAAATACATTCAAGTCATAATCTGCGTCAACACTTACAAGACGTATTGTATTCTTAGCATAAAGTATTACAATATTAACGTTAATTAACAAAAACAAGATCCGTAAGCAATTATACCGTTGAAGGATGTGACATATTTCTCAAATCGGTTTTGTATTTTATCGATAAATTTTACACAATCCACAACCCTAGCACAAAGCATGCTAATTAGGGATATGCTGGCGCACGTCTCATCAGCGCTTACCATTTCGAGCGACACGATTCGTTCGCACGCTCCACATCGCACCGCCCCGTCCGCAATCCGTCCGCATTCGTCCGCAATCGCGCCGATACCATCCGCCTTCGCTTACAAGTAAAAGTTCTTACACTCGCCATTAACCACGATCCTCTCGCTATACTCGGGATGATAGGCGGGGCGATATAATTAAATTAATATGAGACTTTGTAAGGGTTGTAAATGATGCGTTTGGAATGTGTTGAGATTTTTTGTACATTTGTGTATACAATATAAACAATATAAACAATATAATGTAGGCATAGACGCACTAGTGAATTAGAACTCCCACATTTCGCCGAGCTTAGTTCCATACTATATTTGAAAGGGGTGAGCCTATCGCCATATCGGGCATAAATACCAGACTTTGGGCTGATACTGACTCCGACCCACTTTGCCGGACCCGGGATCAAACCCGAGACCTCAGGACGGTAGAGGTACCGAAATACAACTACGCCACCGAAGCAATCCGAAAATACGTTTCCGATTAACCCTTAATTAGCATAGTCTTAAACCTTCTATATCCAGTACTTTCCACCTTTATCTATTCACTGAACGGTCTCGTGGTGCCTGATCGAACCTACCGCAGTGTCACGCAGGCATTGTGCTCCGGATTCTGAGATAGCATCAGCATCGGCACCGCGTCGGCACACGCCGGCGATAAATTTAATTAAACCACCTGTTTTTGCCCGCTAAGATTGTACTATCTGCGGCGGAATACGCACGCGTCCACGGGTTAAAGAGCAGAGAAAATTACTTAGTTAATGGTATCGAATTTGATAAGCTTTCTGAAATGTCTCTGTGTTATCTTGACCATTAACACCACAACTATTCATGGCTTGGGACGCGTTATCACTTTACCAAAGACTTTTATTTATACTACTAGACTGGCTGAGCGGTGCGAAGAATTTGCTCACTAAGTCACGGTCAATTAATCGTAATTCACTATAGAGTTCTGCAGCGTTACCACCACCTCATATAGCAGTATTATTATAATCGTTCTTCGTTTGTTTTGTATGGGCATCGGTACAAGTAAGATTATAATAATACTGCTATAAGAGGTGGTGGTAACCCCCCTGTTCTCTAGCTTAAACGTCAACTACTCATCGCCATGTGTCACAATTTTACTTTTAAACAGCTTGTCTAGTAGTATACATAAAAGTCTGTTTATCACGCTCTGTTTCTGCAAACGCTAAAATATCATTGAATATTTGATTTTCAAAATGGTTATTATTGGATATTTGAAGATAGCATAGATAGAAGATATTTATCAATAAGCACTCGAATATATTTATTTTCAGTATTAAATGTGTTGGAAACATCTTGAAGCGGTAGCAGAGTTTTCCAGAATGAATATATTCTATGATCATACAGATCATTAATTCACATCACCTGTTCAATGTTATTAATTTATGAAACCTTGAAATTAATGCCTATTTAGATTTTTCAACGAACGCCGTCTTGTTTACATTTAAAGAATTCAAGGCATTCAAACAAATCCGTGACACGCTAATCCATCCGCTACTTATTGATATTCCAAACATTCACATCAAAGGATTTGGAATGTTGTTTACAAAATTAAAATAGCTCACATGTCTCTGACAGATAATCCCTATCCCTTTTCAAAGGCAAGTCGTTTCATACATCACCTGTTGTTTTGTAAACACACCTCCTCTTTGACCTTAACTGAATAACATTCCCTTTAACTGCTGTGCTGTGATTTGTATACATATGTGTGGCAAAATAAACCGAATGTTATTTATTATTAACTTTCGCTTTCGACAGTTTATAAACTATTTTTGGGAATCTGAGCTGTTTCTTAAAATTAAAATGAAGTAAGAGAATAAGGTGCCGATTTCAAATATTTGTAAATGAAAGCTAAGTTCGGAACAAATTTTATTAGTAAACATCAAAAATTACTTTAATTTGACTTTGACTAAATAAAAAACGAATGAACAAAGTTTTTCCAAAGATGTCTAAAGTAAAGACAGCACGTCTAATTTATTGCATAATAAACCAAACTGAACCGTGAAGTAACAAATATGTCCAAAACTCGAACAATACGACATCGTTAAAATTCATTGCGCATTGAAACGTGTACACAAAATGTATGTATGTTTGTCTGTCGTGACGTCCCCGTGTTTCCGTCCGTTGCTAATGAGAACAGGCACGGATGCAGGGGTGAGTTCAAATAGCCCCCCTAAGTCAACCTAAATTCATATACTGGATTCTGGACCATAGGTACATTTGATCAGAAATATGCTCCACTCTTTTCTATATTGACCCCCTTACAGAAATCCTAAATCCGTGCCTGTGGGACCAGCAATGGTTGTCGGTTGGTAACCTCGTTACGACTTCAAATGTAGCTTAGTTTCTATGAAAAAAAGTAATTAGAGGGGTTGGAAGCCCCTGGCCGCTTGCCATAGTACTTTGAAATTGTGTGGGGATTTTTATACCTATTTCAAAGTGAAAATGAAAAGTTTTTTTTAATTATTTTGCTGTAAAAAAACTGTAATTAAGTGTATTTAATTTTTTTTTTACAGTAGGTATACGTGTTATATTAAACGATTTCATTTTCTAATAAGTGTTTATAAATAAATGTGAAACTAGATATTAATATTAAATTTCAATAATTAGTAATATTTTTTTCATTAATATAACAAAGCAAATTTGCTCATTTAATATGCCCCGGGCTGGATCCCTCAGAGGGAGTTGACGTCAGGCAGGCAGCCGGTCGTAAAAACTAAGCCAAAACTATTCTGCAACATGCTTGAAAAGTGTTTTGCGCCGACTCCATATTGAGGTGGAATAAGGGCAGATAGAAAGAAAGATGTAATAATTTTATTTGGTTAAATTATGAATGTATGACAGCCTCCGTGGCGCAGTGGGCGAGCTGACTGTGAAGCGAGAGGCCTCGGATTCGATTCCCGCATTGAGGCAAATGGTGCGTGGCCCACAGAAGGTTTCAAGTCTGGGTGTTGTGAGACCGAAAGTCTCTCATAGTCTGACACCCACGATACAGGTTATGCCTAATGTGGGGTCAGGACTAGATATGACTGTTGGGTGTATTTACTTATTATTATTAATCCGCGAGGCGCGAAATTCTCCGAATTCCGAAGGACCATTGCTTACGTAACCCATCGAATGATATAATCACGGTAAATCAAACTCGCCGCTCGTCGCGCGGCCGCATCCAATCGGTTTGACGCGCGACAAATCCTCGCTTTTTGTCGCCAACCGCCGTCAAAGCTACAGCAGTTTGTTGCAATATCGGCAAAAAACGGTCGGCGATTTAATGTTCATTCTCTAGAAGTGCGTCAGATTGATACAATTTTGCTTAATTACTTTTCTAGTTTCTGACAACAAAGCTCAGCAGTGGTGTGCAGTCCACAAAGACAAAATTGTTCTTGTCTTGTCTTGTTCTTGTCAAAATCTCTGACGACGCTGGAAACTTGGGTCGTCTTGTACCCCAAATTCCCTAAAGAAAATCGTAGATATAATCGTTCTATGATTCATAATACAATAGAGTTCGCGCGGAAGGGTTACTGTACTTCTTGGAATACATCGTTATTGAGTAACATCTCATTGATTTCTCTCTCAGTTATTTTACGGCTGCCTCGGTGGCGTACTTGTATTGCGTGTATTCTCGGGTTCGATTCTAGGTCGGGCAAAATGATATTGGGTTTTTCTATTCAGTACCAGGCCGGAGTCTGGAATTTGTACCCTATATAGCGATAAGCTGGATTCCTATCACACCTGGGACGGGAATGAGTTTACGAAATGTGAGCCTTCTAGTTCGCCTTTGCTTACTATTTATATTTGTACCATTATTTCCCACGCAAACATCAGAAGCTATTTATTGTAACATGATATTTTAATGGTAATGATAATATCCTTCAACGGGATATAATAATTAATTATCAATAATTACCATGTAGGTCAAAGCTATTTGAATATGTAGATCACTGATCAACGCACCGATAACGCACAAAACTTCGACCTAATCTCGGACACGACCTCATAAATCAAAAAAGTCGATTACCGATCTTATTACCCATATCGTATGGGACAAGTCGAACGCGACCGACCCCTAGCCTTTGTAATGGTCACGCGGGACGGCGCTGTGGATAACAAAGACATTCGATAGTGTATAGACAGGACAATAGCACGAAACTTGTTATCCAATAGTTGTGACCTCGTGGTCATAAGTCACTCAGTCGTATTTGAAACATACGCGCGCAAGGTCGTGCCGACGCGGACATAATAGGGCCTTACTTATAAAAACAGTTTAGTTGAACAAATGGCTAAGAATAGGCTTGTCACTTTTTTCCTTGTGTCACATGAAAATAAAAGGGACAGGCTACTCTTTACCTTTTGCTCAGTTAAACTGTTTTTATTAGTAAATTGTTTATAAACTGTTTATAAAAATATTTAAGCGCTGTTTATCTTTATACCATAGGTTGTCCCTTTCATTTTTAAACAATGTAACGCAAGGAAAAAAGTGACAGGTTATTCTTAACCATTTGCTCAACAAAAAAGGCTTTTTTAAGTAAGGGCCATAATGTTTAGACAATATAAAAACTTAACGAACCGACTTCAGAATAAATCCGATCGTGGCCAAATTTATACAAGACCACCCTTAAAATAAGCTCTGTCGGAAACAAAAATAATTTTGAAAATCGGTCCACATTTGGCAGTGATATCGCGTAACATACCATAGCACAACATACCATCCTTTTTTTGAAGTCGATCGAAAATTGTCTACTTGATTCTTGAACATTCACAGAATATTCTAGAATGAAATTCTAATAAACTCCCTCGCGTAATAAGTTGTAGATGGCGTTACTGACTGAGATTTATATTTTTTGTACGGAAACTTGCTTAATAGCACCTCTGTAGTTAACAATATTAAATCTCTTTGGTGGAGAACCTTGGCTCTCGGGCCCCGTGGTTGCTCTTTCTAAACGTGACTAGGCGCCCGGCCTTCGTACTCCGCTCCCTTTTAGATTTGCGATACTGATCTGCGCACTTTATTTATACGCTTTTGTTGCGGAGCAAATTGTGAGTTGTGGGAAAGACGAGTTTATTTTCATGGGAAGTGAGTTGCGGCGCGGACCGCGGTGCTTGCTTGTACGCTTTCCTTTGTAGTTTTATCTAAAGTTTTGTGCTTGGTTTTTTTCTTTGCTTTTGGTTGGTATTTCCTGTAATGTTTCAAAACCATTGTAGTGTTTTGATCTAAAAACATAAATAATAATAAGTCACGGTGTCTGTTAATTGTTCTACCTATTTCTAATTTTATACCATTGCCATCCATTATACATACATACATACATAAGCTCACGCCTGTGTCCCCAAAGGGGTAGGCAGTGGCGCACTAACGAACTAGAAGTTAGAACACCCACATTTCGCCGAGCTAAGTTCCGTCCCAGATGTGATAGGGGGCGAGCCTATCACCATATCGGGCACACATTCCCGTATTCGGCCATCCATTGTCGTCGTAAATAAAATATTTATTTAGTTCCATTGCCAGTGGATTTTTAGACAATGCCTTATGTTGGTTACAGAATTCTTTCTCAAAAGCCCCATAGCATATTTAAATTGATATTATTTGAATTACAACAGAATTCTGACAACCGAATTAGCAATTATCTACTCTATAACAACTCTATCAAAGTTATAACAATGTAAGTTGTTTATACTGAACTTTAACTACCTATTTAACCCACAATGAAAACGTTTGCGAATTGTAATTTTCCGTATATTTGCGAGGTCCGTGCCGCGTGCTGCGTGACCACACCCTTTCAACCGTGATAGTGATCTCAGAATGTTATTGTAGGGCTTATTATAAGTAAATTAATGTTTGTAAAGTAACATTATGTGCCTGCCTCGGTAGCGTAGTGGTATTGCGTGCGGAGTGCGACTATCAAATGAAATTAAATCAAAATATTTATTGAATCCATGAACTACATTTAGATTCCGTTAAGTTCTTCTACCGCCGATTCGGAAAGATGTTTCGCCAGAGAAGAACGGGCAAGAAATCGTATCGACTATCGGCAAAGTTATATTAGATTTTTCAGTATCAGCCTGGGGTCTGGAATTTGTGCCCAATATGATGATAGGCTCGCCTCCTATCATATCTGGGACAGAACTAAGCTCAGCGAAATACGGGTGTTCTAGTTCGCTAGGGCGCCTCACCCTAGCCCTTTCGGGGAAACAGGCGTTAGCGTAACGCAGTCTACCACTTACTACAATGCGTTTATTACAATTTACACTCTAGAATGTTCTGTGAATATTCAAGAATCACCGTAAGACAATTTTATTGTTTAAACATTATTACACTGGCATGAGCTTACGCGTGAATGTTTTAAATACGACTTGGGTCAATTGCAGCTCCGCGATAAAACTGTTTATCCCAAATCTTGATTTAAAGATAGGAGTGAGCTGTAGGATAAATCGAGATCAGTTGTAACTCTAGATTAGTAATAGCGCCCTTAGTGACTTATGACCATGTGGTCACAACTTTTGCACCACAAATTTCGCGCTATTCTCGCGTCTATGCACTGTTGAACTATGAATTAACCCGTCGTAGTTTTAATGTGAGCATATCCTTTTACGATGCATTTAACTCAAGTAAAATGTCATTATCATTATTATAATGTATTAAAATTGCACTGGTATTTTAATTACTTTACCTCGTAAGGGTAATGTTAATTCTAACTGCCGCCGTCCGCAATCTGATAGTTATGAGTCTGTTGTAATGCCTCTGATATCTGATATTAGATTGCTTGGTTGTGGAATTTTATACTTTTTGTTGCCGTCGCCTTGTTTGATTTAATGCGCTATAAAAGTATTAAATTCTTGTAACTATGCATACTGCTGGCGAAACATGAATCATAATATATAAGATTTGTTCTAATAGATAGTTACCTATGAAAACATGATTTTTTGACAGCCTCCGCGGCGCAGCGGACGAATAGCCGGCTGCGAAGCGAGAGGCCGCGCGTTCGATCCCGCACTGAGACAAATGTTTGTATGGCCTACAGACATTTATCTCGGATCTGGGTGTTGTGAGACCGAAAGTCTCACATAGTTCCTGATACCCACGACAAAAGATCCGATCTTAGTGTGGGGTCAGGACTATGTATGTGACTGTTGGGTGTTATTTATTTATTTTTCTCTTAAATTATTTTCTATATAGTATATATAGTGTATAGTGTTATCATATAGTTTAAAGACGTGTATATCATTGATCACAATATTTGTATTAACACTTTGTTTTCCGAATAAAAATAAAATAAAATATTTCAAAATAATCTGTGTATTGTCGGGTATACACAAACCTTCGCTGTTGTGTGAATGCGTCAGCGAAGATTCGCGAACGTTCGTTCGATTGATAGAATAAGAATATGATACGTGATCCTTTATTTTTAATAAAATATACAACCTGACTATGAATTTAATTAAGCAATAATATAAATTGTAAACAACAGTTTGCGGAAACATAAAATGAATACATTTAACGGATCAACGATCCTGCAGTATGCAAATTAAGTGGACACGTGACTCGTGAGCCGTGATTCACGTCTCATTACCGTCTGCTTGTGCGCATGCGATTAATGTAAACTATTAAATACACTCTCACGCAGTCACGCCCACTTGGCACTTACACGTGTGAAAACAATCGTTCACCCGGTCGAGTGGGACACGACTGACCTGTATAACATCGTCTTTATTAAGGGCTTGCAGAACGTTAAATCTAGATGTATTTTAAAATACATAACATAACATAAGCTCACGCCTGTATCCCCGAAGGGGTAGGCAGAGGCGCACTAGCGAACTAGTACACCCGCAATTCGCCGAGCTTAGTTCCGTCCCAGATGTGATAGGGGGCGAGCCTATCGCCATATCGGGCACAAATTCCAGACTCCGGGCTGATATGGAAAAATCCAATAACACTTTGCCCGACCCGGGGATCGAACCCGAGACCTCAGAACCGTAGTCGTACCGAAATACCACCACGCCACGGAGGCAGTCATAGTAACACGGTTTTATGTAATAGACGTGCAACGTTTCTTCTTTATTTAGTTTAGGCAGCTTTTCTTCCAAGTTTCAAGTTTAATTTTTCTTTTATGTTGTTACATGTATACTGGTGACAATAAAATCATTTCTTTCTTTCTTTCATATTATTTGTAATTTGGATTTTTTTTTCACTACCTGACCGAGATTTAGGGTACTGAGCTGAGATCGAAAGATAGACGTAGTATAACATTATTTTAAAATTTTATGTCCTTTTCTTCGTCCATTCATGAATATGAATGTAAAGCAGTAAATTCTTTGATGTATCTTTGATTGTTATTCCGGGTAGACCTCAAAATTTGGTTTTTATGTGTGCCCCAGATATCAATGGTCGATCGTAAATCACCGCCCCCATTGTTAATGCAACAAAATGAAAACAATTGGCGATTAACGTCGGTCGAGTTGCACGATGATAGCCGTTCCGCGGATTCCGATGTTTTGTTACGCAGACAATAAAAATCCTTATGGCGGGTACACACCGGCCGAAGGAAGGCGAACGAATCTATACCTGTTGCGTTCACACAAGGTCAAAATCAAATCAAAATCAAAATATTTATTGAAACCATAAAATGTTCAAACATAATTTAGATTCCGTCAAATTTTAACTCTACCGACTGTTCGGAACGCTGTTTCGCCAGAGAAGAACGGGCAAGAAACTCCGACGTTGCTCTTTTTAACACCAATTTACAGTCAGTTACTAATACAGTACAGCACCAGATACAGAAAGACCATAAATTAGAGCAGCTAAACTATGATAACAATATATATTATTGGATATAGGACAAAGTAACATACAAGATACACTGAGTGACCCCCACAGCCACGGCAAGTTGAGCTGAAACAAACTAGCAAAAAGTGTCCAGGCAGACCAGTCTCCTCAAGCAGCACCAGTTCACGAGTATGATGCATGTGCCAGCCATCGACCTCCTCAACCATGTTGCAGAGAAGTGATCGACCCGGCACATGACGCCGCCACAAGCATAGACCTTAAGTGAGCATGACTACCTAAACCGATGGCAATTGGCAAATAACGTACGCCACAATCAAACTTTTGCTGTTGTGGGAATGAGACAGGAATGATTCGTTCGCCTTCGTCTGGCCCGGTGTGGACGTGCCATTATGAGACGCGGATTGGGATTTGGGGTTAAAGATGTGGGGCGATAAAAATCGTATTAAGCTTGGTGAAACTTGTGTTTTGAGGGTAATCGGTAGTTAAATTGGTAAATGTAAAGCCGCGTTTCCTGCACGTGTTTTTCTCGAAACAAATCCCTTTTCCCTTCCCTTCCATTCCCATTTTAGGTTTTTTTTTGTGTCCTGGGTGTCTTTGGGCGGTGGAGATCACTTACCATCAGGTGACCCATCGGCTCGTTTGCCAGTCTATGCTATAAAAAAATAAAAAAACAAAAACACCTACACAAAACATGGTTCACTTCACATTTTTATCTATCGTCCATTGTTTTAGAGCAGGAGACAGCGAACATCATTGTTTTGCGTATGTGTTTTGTGTTTTGTTTCGAGAAAAATGAGTGTAGAACAAAAGACTTCTATGTATTTACTAGACAAGCTGTGTCGAAGTAAAATTGTGGCACATGACGGCGAGTGTATGACGTTTCACTGCTAAGGAAAAGAGCAAATTTCTATAGTGAGTTGAGGTCGATTAACAGAGATTTAGTGCGCATATTCTATGTACCGAACAGCCAGTCTAGTAGTATACATAGAAGTCTTTTTGTAGGACACGCGCCTTAACATTCAATGGGAATTCACACAAACAAAATATGAATTATGAAAATTTCATCAGTTATGAACTTAAGACCATCAGTGTTTTGTCTCTTTCAATCTCAATTATTTGACGTATAAACGAAAGGAACAAAACAGTGGTTATCAGTTGATAATTTGAGGTAAATCGATACCATAATAGATTTTGATCAACAAAAGCGAAAAAAACTCAACACGCTTCATAAATTCATAATAATATCCTTCCACCTACCCTTATCCCACTCCCAACTGGGCTAAGTGCAATACTTTTTTAAGTATGCTGCAGAAATTATTCGGCTTTTAAGATCGGCCGCTTAACGTCAACCCCGCTGAGATTTTTTTTTATAGCAAAGAGTGGCAAACGAATAGATGGGTCACCTGATGGTAAGTGATCTCCACCGCCCATAGACAACCTGAAACGAGATAATGGAAGGGGAGGAAAAAGGGATTGGAAAAGGGAGGGAGATAAATGGACCATCGGAAATCTCACTTACCGAACGAAACGCGACTGCAAGCTGCTGCCACTTTACGTCGGTTTACTGTGAGACTGTGGTATCAAACCGGTCGAGCCGACCCATTCGTGCTATAAACGTAACTGTCTACAGCGTGGCTCTACCACTCAAATAAAAAAAATAATTTAAAAGAATTAACAAAAATACCTCAAACAAGACCAAGACGTACCATGCCAAACATATAAAAGTACTTTAAAGGTCTAACACGATGTATGGGTAGGCAGTAAGAACCGACTTCCCGGTTGATTCAGTCACCGTGAAGGTCCCCCATTAAACCCTACGTAATCATTGCCATTTTAGCGAATCTAATGCCAATATGGGCGTAAAACTGACGCGGTTTGGCGCGAACACGGTTACTTTGCCGCGTCTATGATTAGGGTTGTCAAACCGTAAAATATTAAGTTAAACTCGTCAGTACATAGGAGGCTAGGTATAAGGGCAACTTGCAGCGATATTATTAATCTAGAGATACACCTTATCTCAATTTATCCTACAGCTCACTCCCATCTTTAAATCAAGATTTGAAATAAATAGAGACTTATCGCGAAGCTGCAAGTGGCGCTAAGATAGAAATCTAAATTATGTTTCTCAACGTAAAAAAATATATATTTTGAGCACAAAGTAATCACAAATTTTCTCCCCACCGAACTTAAAATCTGTGTATAGAAACTTTTTTCTCTGTACATGCCCTTATGCCACCTCAATGTAGGGTTGGCGCAACACATATTTTGCCATTTGGTTTCTTGCGAAAGGATTTGGCTTGATTTTTACGACCGGCTACCTGCCTCACGCCAACCCTCTTCTGAGGGATCCGGTCTTGGGCAAACGGTGTTAGAAAAACACCCTGTCAAACCTGGGAATCGAACGCAGGACTTTCTGATCCACAGCCCATATTATAGGCTGCCACTAGACCAATGAGGTGACTAAGGGTGGAAACTACTCGTATCATTTACATTCAAATTACGTAACAATTTTCGCGTGTTTCGTTAGATTTTTAACGCAGGAGGCGTCGGTTTACTAAACCTATTTTAACATTTCTTTGTGAGATAACGCGCCTTGAACTTCTATTGTTGCTTCGAAATAAATTGACATTTCGACAAAAATCGTTCCTAATAATCGCACCGAAGAAAATGAATTATTGGCCTTGTCGAAATTGCGGTAATTTAGCAAAAAAAATTTGCAACACGTTGATGCCGTTCCAATGCTAAAATATTATTTTACTTTTTTTATTAATAAAAGTGTTTATTTTTGTGTATCGTAGCACATTATAACCGACTTTAAAAAAGGAGGAGGTTCTAAATTCATATTATTAAGTATATTACGCTATATCCGCCAAATATGCACCGTTTGCAAGATTATTTTATAGGAGTCACTCAAATCAAATCAAATCAAAATATTTATTGAATCCATGAAATGTTACTACATTATTTAGATTCCGTCAAAGTTCCTCTCCGCCAGTTCGGAAGGCCGTTTCGCCAGAGAAGAACGGGCAAGAAACTCTGGCGTTGCTCTTTTAAATGCCAGTTGACAATAATTGCTTATAAAGTATTCTGTCTCTCTCTAATGGTTGTCCCATATAAAGGTCAAAATCAGAGTACGGGAGTAATCTTAACAAACAAATTCACACGTCATTTTGTTATAATCGATATAAACTCTATAAAAACATCATTAATACCAGAAAATATGACCTAACCGTACCTTTAACACAATAATATGCAAGCGGATACAATTTCCTACAACCAAACGTAATATTAGCCAGCCATAAACCCTTCTAGAGCGTTGAACTAGTATTTACTGAACTATAAAACCGTCCTAGCTATGTCTCAATTCTCGAACATCATTTTAATATCGTGTCTATTTTACCCGATTGTTTCAAAGGGAGGATAATGTTTTTGTACGCATTTATTCATCATAATATTAGCTCTATAATATTACTGTCCTACTGCTGGGCAAGGGCTTTCTCTACTAATGAAAGGGGTCAGGCCTTAGTCTACCAGCCTGACCTAGAGCGGCTTTGAAGACTTTACATACCCTCCAAATTCTTATGGAGAATCTCTTATTCCTTAAGTTCCTCACATTTTCCATCAATACATCTGATTTGGCAAGCGATAAGTAATATTGCTATAGAGGTACATGCTTTTGAAGTTGGTCTCAAACCGACACTCGTCTCTACACTCACAACTATAGCTTAACCATGAGTTTGTTGCACGTATTTACGCGAGCGAGGACGTAAAATATTTGTATGGAAAACGTCAGTTCCCCGCGTAACCGCTAGAGGCGTTCGGATGTTTGTCATACAAATATTTTACGGAGTCGCTAGCGAGTAATGTCAAAAAACTCGTGGGCCTGCAGAGCTCGCTGCTATTGCATTTATTTTTTGATTTATTTACTTGGTATGAATTCCAAGCGCGTTTAACATGACACTTGTGACGTCGAGGCGCGACGTTTCTCTCGTTAGTGTCATCCGATTTTTATATTTAATAGGTCTGCGATGTATTTGTCGTGCTGCTAAGTATAATCGCGTGTTGGGAGATACAGTATAGCAATGAGTACAATGCGAAAATTGGTAACATTTTGATTGGTGTTCTTTTAATATCCGATATTAAAAAAATTCGTGGCTATACAGAAGCTAACATATCCTCATGTCTGCAGACTTAAATGGTATAGGTATATGCATCCATGGTTCGCTGGAATTAATTCCTCACTGGCACGAATTAGATAGAGACCAAGTACTGTAATTAATGACAAAATGTGATTGACAGATCTCTAATCACTCTTTCTTAGTCTAAGTATTCTGCAATTAGCTCAATGAATCGACCGATAACATCAATGATTCAGACTAAATAAAATATAAATAAAAAATTAAATCAGAATTCTCAAGCATCGGAAACAATTTAAATTTCGCAGTCATTATGAGTAATGTTGAAGGTGTAAAAATGCTAATGAACACTGAGATTTAAGACGACTGACCTTTTTTCACGTGTGTTTACATTTCGTATGTGGTACAAACATGCAATACTGTTAATTCTGGTTATTTATATCTGAGTTGAGAATGCATACCACTTCCGCCATATGGCTGGCGGCGCCCGCGCACCGCGCCGTGCCGCGCCGCCGTGCGCTTTACGACGCCTGCGTGCTGTCGCGGTTACACTTTGTTGGTTTTTTCTTTCTCTAAACACTGGTTTAGGGTTGATTCCGCGTTGTAGTAACATTGTCTTATAATGTACTATGCATACCAAATTGCGATACAACAGTCAAATCATCGGTATATTGTATATCTATGAGTAAACTAACCAAAATTTACATTTAAAGAAGTATATTGTACATACATACATTAGCTCACCCCTGTATCCCCGAAGGGGTAGGCAGAGGCGCACTAGCGAATTAAAACACCCACATTTCGCCGAGCTTAGTTCCGTCCCAGATGTGATAGGAGGCGAGCCTATCGCCATATCAGGCACAAATAATGGTACTGTGTATTGCTTCTTATTAATATTATGTTTTAAGTTTGATGATTTTTTTGTATTAATGTTATATCGATTAATAAAATAAAAGTGGTGCTGGAAACCTTTAATGAACCCGTCGTCCCTCGCTTCACAGTCGACTACTCCCCCCTTGCGCCATGCAGGATGTCCCAAATAATACATCAAAACATTTAATAAACACGTCAGAAGTACGACAACCCTATAATGAACTGATATAAAGCTCCCATCCAGACCACACGTCGCGTTGCCCCGGACTGCGGACGCATTGTATCCTTTCGAAGCACCTGTTTATATGCACCGCGCCGCACCGCGCCAGGGCAATACCGCGGTTTCCGTGTGTGGTCCTACACTCCTACGGTACAGTTATTACAGTTCCGTGAACATCGATAGCATCGAATTGTCGAATGAACATCGATTGTATAAGTGTCCTTACTGTTTATTCTATACTTGTGAATGTTATTATAAATGTGTATTGAGGTTATTATTATCGAAGCATTTTTTATGAAAGCACATAGGGCATAATAAAAACAGTTTAGCTGAGCAAATGGCTATGAATACTCTGTCACTTTTTTCCTTGTCACATTGTTTGAAAATAAAAGGGACAGGCTATTCTATACCATTTGCTCAGTACTGTTTTATAAGTAATACCCATTATGCGGAGTTTAAATGATATAAACGAGGATTCATGTGATGGTTTTTGAAATTTATTCCATGCCGTACATTTCACTTGCATATCTCAAAGTTAACAATTGTCTGGATTTTAAAACAGGCGATAACCCTGTTGTATGTTTCAGCATTTCTTCTAAGGAATATCCATAAAACGTCGACGTCATTATTTTCAAATATGTAATTTGAATTAGAATATTGGATAAGTTAGCGAAATTAATTAACGCGTTGTAGTGAAAATAATAAAAATGATAACTTTCAGAAACACCTTTCATTGACACCTCAGTCTGACCCGTGACAACGAAGACTGCAAAGCCTTCGAAACGTCGGGAATAATAATTAAAACCTAATCGTGATAGAATCCGTAAGAATAGTTTTATTTCAAGATAACTTTCAGATCATTTACACGAGGCCAGTAATGGATTGGTTTTACGAATTATCTCAACAATTTGCCTTAACATGTTCCTAATTACACACAAACATAAAATCATCATCATCAGCCATAGGACGTCCACTGCTGAACATAGGCCTCCCCCAAAGATTTCCAGATCGACCTGTTGGAAGCGACCTGCATCCAGCGACTTCCTGCGACCTTTATCAGGTCGTCTGTCCATCTAGTAGGTGGATGTCCTAAACAAAAAAAAAATACAAACATAACATTCACTTGTAATTTTCTACTGCCCACAATTCCCTATGTACAAGTTGCGAAGCAATTGACGTTGTTAACCAAGTTTTTTTCTTGTCCACAGGTAAGTTTACTGCGGTACACGACAGCTGTCAAAATGGTGTCCAGCGTGTAAGGTTTATAAATAGTAAGTTATATAGCTTCGACGTGATATGGGAAATGTGTTTTTGTACAAAACGTAATCAAAAGCTTTGCATTTCACTTGTATATCTTGTCCTTAATAATTGTCTGGTCTGGACTTGGGCTGAGATGTATAGAGCGAATTTAGACTACGACTAAGAATAACTTTGGTTTGTCCGTCAGAGTGTTTTTGTTGTAAAAATGACTGGGTGTAAGTCGAAGTTGGATTTAAAAATTTCAAATCCTCACTGAGTTAGTTTTTTTGACTCTGAATTAGTCGAAATTCGCTCTATAATATTTTTAGATCTCTCAGCCTAAGAAGCGTCTCTAGAGTCTATTTCGGCATTTCTCATCAGGTATAGCTATGAAATGCCGCGGCCGCTAAGCTCTGATTATTTATTGTTACCATTTTGGTCATTCAAACTAATATATACAATTATTGTTTGCCAATTTTATCAGATGTTAGGAATACTTTTTTAGTCCAGACCACACTGTCTCATGATCATCGGAGATCAGGAACTTCAAGACCCATAATCAAAACAAATGAGATCAGACCAATACTCAGAAAAAACAATGTTTTTACAAATGAATAGTCAAGAAGCTATGGCTTGTTGTTCATCCAGCCTAAACCACAATGCCCTCCACACGGCCGTGAGTTGCCCAATAAAAACAAATTATGCCCTTGACCCGCCAAAACACCTGCCCGTCGTACTTGGAGCTCGTGGATGAACAATGGTGCCTAATGTATGAACAATGGCCACTAATACGACGAGTGTCTATTGTGATAGCTTTGTATAGGAGATAGATTGTCAGAAAGCCTTAGTGGTTAATTTCTTTTAATTGTTGATTTGAAGTCACAGATTATATAATTGTTTTGTAAAACAATAACACAGAATAATTAACGGTTCCGAACGCACAGTAAGATTATCTTGTGTCATAGGTTTCGGAATGACTATCATCCTGAGGTCTCGGGTCCGATCCCCGGGCCGGGCATAGTGATATTGGGTTTTTTCAAGTCGGTATCAGCCCGGAGTCTGTGATTTGTGCCCGATATTTCGATAGGCTCAGCCCCTATAAAATCTGGAACGGAAATAAGTTTAGCGAAATGTGGGCGTTCTAGTTCGCTAGTGTGTCTTTGCCTCCTCCTTCGGGATACAGGCGTGAATTTCGAAGGTATGTGAAGTCTACAAACCCACATTAGGCCAGCGTGGTAGACTAAGGCCTAAGCCCTCTCTTTAGTAGAGGCCCGTGCTCAGCAGTGGGACAGTAATAATACAGAGCTAATATGATCATTAATACTACTGTGTTTTACCATGTATTATGGGCCTTACTTAAAACAGTATTTTTAGCTGAGCAAATGGTTAAGAATAACCTGTCACTTTTTTCCTTGCGTTACATTGTTTAAAAATGAAAGGGACAACCTATGGTATAAAGATAAGCAGCGCTTAAATATTTTTATAAGTAAGGGGCTATATGTAAAAAAAGTATGTCGCGCTACCGATTGAGACTCCCCAATCAAATATTATAAATTAACAATATTGATTGTACTGCGAAGAAGTAGCCATTAAAATTCCGATTCAGTAAGTCGCTCCCGAAGTGCGGGTCGTAAATCTGCCAAATCCGATGTAATTGGCGACAATCAAGGTGAAAGTGGTTGAAATCATGATCGAATGCCTTAGTGGATCAATTGAAATGAAATCAATGAAAAAAAAGAAGAAATTCTCAATTCGACTGTATGTTTTTAACCGACTTCAAAAAAAGAAGGAGGTTAACAATTCGACGGAATCTTTTTTTTATGTATGTTCCCCGATTACTCGAAAACGTCTGGTCCGATTCGAGAAATTCTTTTTTTGTTTAAAAGGGTATACTTCCCAGATGGTCCCATTGGCACCATGTCGGGATCTGATGATGGGATCCTAGAAAAATCGAGGGCAACCCTCAAATTCTATAGTGACCCATAGTGTGTTTTATATATTTTCTAAAACTGTTCAGGTATTTGGTACTCATCATCTCATGTTGCTGAGCTGATTATGGAAAATTAACTATTAAGAGTAGATGGATAATTCTTTCAATATTACAGGATTAGCCTGAACACTAATGAAAATAGATAAATATTAATTAAATGTTAACAAAAACTGAAAACCGACTTCAGAAACGAACACTTAAAAATAAAAAACAATCACAATTTCTTACTTTCTTTGGAGTCGGTGCCTTTTCATTTAATCTGCTTTTCGGCCTCAGCACCGACTCCAAAGAGAGTAAGAAGTTGTGTTACTTTTTACTTTTAAGTGTTCGTTTTTAGAGTCGGTTTTCAGTTCTTGTTAAACTTTAATTATTTTATATCAGAGTCTGACAAACGAGCAGATGGGTCACCTGATGGTAAGTGATCTCCAACCAAGACCATAGACACCCAAGACATAAAAAGAATCATGTCTTTCATATATTGTAAGTGACCAATATTGCGTCCAACGATCTATAGAATGCATTTATTACGATCATGTTTAAGACTGCTACAGTGGCGTAGTTGTATTACGGTACGGTACGACTACCGTCCTGAAATCTCGGGTTCGATTCCTGGTTCGGGCATAATGATAAAGGATTTTTTCAATATCAGCCCGGAGTCTAGAATTTGTGCTCGATATGGATCGCCATATCGAGCACAAATTCTAGATCCTGGGACGGAACTAAGCTCGGCGACATGTAGGTGTTCAACATTCTAGTTCGCCAGTACGACTCTGCCTACCCAGTTACCTAATGTTTACTTTCCACGCGAACAAAGTTGCAAGAAACAGCGTGGTACATAAAATCCGTGTGGTCAGCAATTTTTCACCATCCAAGTAAAAAATGGATGTTATAACACCAATTACTATATCAATTGATCATCATCACTGATGATGTACCGTTGTAATGTCAACGGTCTTGGAGTACCCGCCATTACTGTAGAGACCCTTACCGTAATTTGGCAATAAATCAACGAATAATCTCATGCAAATTGCTTGAAGTTTCTCTTTTAAACTTACAAATAAGCCAAATTAAGAATGAAACGGGATGAAATTATTTTAGTAAATTTTTACCCCGATGTAAAAAATGTGTAATGTCTGTGGAAGAACTCCTAAATGATAGATTATTTGATGAGGGCTTAATGATGGAGTAGGCAAGAGTACTGAGGATATTGGGGAGTGACAGATTTAGCGTCTTTATTTTTAATGTATGGTTATTACCGGGATATCACTGTCGCGTCCTAGTCCTTTTCTTGTTCCTCAAAAAGGGGCTGACGTCAGACAGGCCATAAAAACTATGCCAAATCCTTTCTACAACATGCTTTAAAAAGTTACCCCGACCCCACTTTCTGGGATGGCGAAAAGACATTGTAAAGATCTGATGCCAAAATACAGTCTCTAGTTCCCAAATATACAAAATCGCAAACAAACGTCACGCAACCATTATGGCCGCGGACACGAACTCAGCGGGAGCGGAGCGGCAGCGGCGAGGCAACGTACCGCCGCGCCAGACCGGTCGTACGCCGCTAGCCATGCTGCTGCCGTCAAGACCAGTTCCATTCAAATCTAAGCATTGAAACGCGCCGCTGCCACAGCCGCTCCGCTCGCGCCAGGTTCGTATCCGCAGCCTAAGGCTCACATTTCAAATTCCGCGTAACGTATCACATGCAAATGTATGCAGAAATGTTGACCCGCAAAATAACCGAAGTCGCGACGTTGACGTACGATCGTCGTGATGCTTGTTGTATAACTTGTAATGCGTTTGGAAATTGTTTTTTTAATGCCGCCATTATGGATAATAGGTGTGGTGTAACCGGATAACTCGCGTGGTGTGTCGTTTCATCGCAAATTGCCGTTTTCTCCCGTTCATCATTGTGATTTGATCGAGTGCAATGTTTGTCAGTTTGACACGCGATGTTTGAATTAATTTGTAAATGTCTCGTTACGACCTGCAGGTCGATTCTCTAAGAAACGCCACAACGTTGCAATCGACGACGAGCTCCCGCAGCACACATCGTTGAGATCGACGGAGCGTTCAACCTTGTTGGGTCTTAGAGAATACCGTTTTCCATACATTTATGTCAGACACCGGTGGCCGAGCCGCCAGTCACTATTGAAGTGAAATAGAACTGAGGATTTCTATATTTAGTCTCTTTTATGATTTTATCTCAATATTTTACCTCCTGTGTTGCGTGTGTCACATTAACGCATTTCTCGAAAATAATGGTGAGATTAATGTTACTTAATGGATACATTTATAAACATTATTCCATTTTAAATGACAGCTACAAACTTCGCGGAACACAACAGATTAATATTGCATAACATAAATAACAATAAATAATCGGTATCTTTCTTCCCGCCTCATCTAAGCTTACGCTCGTAATGTATCCGATTAATTTAAATCGACACACTCAGAATCGGTTGTTGCGATATCATTTGCATACATCCGGTAATATCGCGTCATCGATTGTTGTCACAAACGGGGACACACTTTTGTTCTTACTCGATTTCACTCGACAGAGGTAAATACGATGTAAGAAAGCTTGCATAATCGCCACAGGAGCGGACACCTTCAGTTTCATGCTTTCTAATTAATAATTGCATAATTTTACTCTCGCATCGCTAATTGTAACACGGTCGGTGGGTTTATCGATTAATCGACGAATGTTATATCGATAATTCGGTTCGCGTAATCCGTGCCGTTTTTTTTACAATCGCGCGGAACTTGTTCCGTTGAATCCACTAACCTCGTTACACTGAACCCGTCCGATTCTCTCATTAGTGGATTTAAATCGATTCGGGTCACATTCGATTTAAATTATTTTAGTCTTACAATTTCTCAGTAAACAAATGTCCGTATTTGTTTCAATACGGATTTATCTGATTTATTTCATTGCTTTCATTTTGATTTAACGTTTTAGATAGTTTTTTTTGTCATTTTTATGTTAATCGGATTATTTGGATATATTTTGTCGTCTGAGCTTTAAAATATCTTAGCAAAAGTATCTAACGTTAATACACTAAAACATGTTAGTTAAAAAACGGATGTGACAAAAGAAAATAGAGAATGGTGCATATACCGCACCGAGACAAATGTTTGTATGGCCTACAGATATTTGTTTCGGGTCTGGGTGTTGTGAGACCGAAAGTCTCTCGTAGTTTCTGATTCCCGCGACACAAGACTCGATCTTAGTGTGGGGTCAAGACTATGTATGTGACTGTTGGGTGTTATTTATATTTATTTTATTTATATTTATATATACGATCCCAAAACATCAATGATTGAGTAATTTGAGCGATAATATTATATTTCAGTGATTTACATCTTATTTTTACATCGTCTATTACCTTACTGTACAATGTGCATTATACGGCGTATAACGGCGCGCATGAAAACACTTCACTTTTTTATCCACGGTAAAGTGGTCACACTTTTTGAGTGATAGCGCCATACTAGAGACAGTTATGATTAAACGAATGGATCGCCACGATCGATTCGATACTATTAAAATAAAAGCGTGTTAAAAACAATAGTTTGAAATTGATGACGAATGCAACCATAACGTCGGCCGTCTAACATTTAGTTCTTAAGCGGTCGCAAGAAATGTACTGGCCTATTCAATGAGGCACCTTTGTGTCAATGACTATTTACTTTCTTCCTGCCTGGCGTCATCCCGGCTTTACGCCTTCCTACTTGAACGCTTCCACTTCGCTCGGTCTTGAGCATCCTCCATAGTAAGACCATTGGCTCTGATATCCTCCTCCAGAACGTCCAGCCAGCGCTGTTTGGGCCGTGGGGAACGCACCCCTGCTACGATCTGGGCCAGACTGGGCCGGCCGACGTACTCTTGTGGTTTCCTCAAAACGTGGCCATACTATCTCAAGCGACATTCTTGCAGTTTATCTGTCACGTCATAATATAACACAAGCTCACGCCTGTATCCCCGAAGGGGTAGGCAGGGGCGCGCTAGCGTTCTATCGAACTACTAGCGAACTAGAACACCCACATTTCGCCGAGTTTTCCGTCCCAGATGTGATAGGGGGCGAGCCTATCGTCATGTCGGACACAAATTCCAGACTCCGGGCTGATATGGAAAAATCCAATACCACTCAGCCCCACCCGGGGATCGAACCCGAGACCTCAGGACGGTAGTCGAACCGAAATACAACCACGCCACCGAGGCAGCCTCTCACGTTGACTATTTTAACTACCGTAAAATACTCTTTATTACGAGAAGGTAAAATGGCGACTGTTAGATACGCCACTGTTTTCCGTTGCTCTGTCCGCGACAGCCCTACCTCAAGCAATCGACATCGCCCACGAAGTGCGCAAGCGCAGGCACTGTTTGCAAAGCCCTTGGCACCTTTCTATCTTAGTAGCTAAAAATAACTATCAGCTATACTTACAATTCATTTTTACGCTAATAAATTTAGTTTGCAATGTTGCTGAATGTGGAAAAATTACATGCATCTACACACAACATATCCTCGAAGGGAAAGGCAGAGGCGCACTAGCGAACTAGAACATCCACATTTCGTCGAGCTTTTAGTTCCGGCCCAGATGTGATAGGAGGCGAGCCTATCGCCATATCGGGCACAAATTCTAGACTCCGGGCTGATACTGAAAAAACGAATATCACTGCCTGACCCGGGGATCGAACCAGAGACCTCAGGACGATAGTCTTACCGCACACGCAATGCCACTACGCCACCGAGGCAGTTTTAGTTTACTATGATATAAGTTTGATGACAGAGGTGACACTAATATGGTATAGACTATAGACTTTAGACTATAGAGATAAAGAATTCATAGTAAATGAGACCTTAGTCCTCATAGCCGTTGAATTCCGATAAAATCCGTTGAATTTCACGTTTAAACCGATGTCACACACATTTATGTTTATATACTTGTCGAATTCAGAACCTCCTTTTTTAGATAAGTTCAAATAAACCATTTTTATAACAGCTCTTGGTAGAGCGGCGAATTTCAAATGAAACCTGGAATATATCTCATACATATCTTCGTATGTCATAAAGTAGCTCCACATAACAGGACCTCAGCTCATTAAGGGCATTGGCTGGTGATAAAGCTGGAATCATGATGGATCGGTCGGCGTGCGGCCGTCTTCCCGTTTTCATTTATACCTACTTGTATTACAACCTCTGCTGCCACTGCCTCGGTGGCGTGGTGGTATTTCGGTACGACTACGCTTCTGAGGTCTCGGGTTCTATCCCCGGGTCGGGCAAAGTGATATTGGATTTTTCTATATCAGCCCGGAGTCTGGAATTTGTGCCCGATATGGCGATAGGCTTGCCCCCTATCACATCTGGGACAAAACTAAGCTCGGCAAAATGTGGGTGTTCTAGTTCGCTAGTGCGACTCTGCTTACCCCTTCGGGGATACAGGCGTGAGCTTATGTTATGTATTAAAAACGTTTTGGTTTCCAGTTTTAAAATTGTGTATACGCTGTTACTCTTGCATGGATGCCCTCTGGCTGACTTTTGACACTGGATTCCAATTTCACTTCTATTCGATTTCGTGCAGTGACTTCAAATTCCACTGAAATAGAGTTTAAAATTGCATTAATTGTCACAGTAAAAATTACCAAATGACAAGTTCTCGAATCTAATGCAACATTAGCGCGGTTTTTAACTCGATGTCGGGGAATGTTGTCACTAAATGAAATCGAATCGAATTCAAAGTCGAATCGAGTGTGAAGAGTAAGGGGACAGGTGTGAATATGGTCAAATGCCTTGCCTGTTCTATAATATATTAGCTCTGTAATATTACGGTCTCACTGCTGGGCACGGGCCTCCTCTACTAATGAGAGGGATTAGGTTAGGCCTTATTCACCTTAATCTATACCGACAGCCTCAGTGGCGCAGCGGGCGAGTAGCCGGCTGTGAAGCGAGAGGCCGCGGGTTCGATCCCCGCACCGAGACAATTGTTTGTATGGCCTACAGATATGTGTTTCGGGTGTGGGTGTTGTGAGAGCGTGCGTCTCTCGTAGTTCCTGATACCCACGACACAAGACTCGCTCTTAGTGTGGGGTCAGGACTATGTATGTAACTATTGGATGTTATTTATTTATTTATCTATGTCCATGTTTCATTATAAAAAAGTATCAGCATTTGTCCGCTATTACGCTTGCATGATCAGGTTTATTCCGTCGGTTATTAAACGGACCTTTAATCAGCGTGCCCCGAAAGGGTAATGTTTTAATATTAAAGTTCTAAGAATGAAAGCTTTTTTTTCATCATCATCATCAGCAGGACATCTTTGACCTCCATGATGAGTCAAGTCAGTCATGTCACTGCAGTTCTTAGTATTTTCCGAAAATCTTTAGACCGACCTGTTAAAAACGTCTTTCATTCCGTCAAGTCAAAATTTTTACCCCAACCATGAGTTTGGATGTTTCTCGCTAGCGATTATGAATATTTTATATGATGAGTAGTTAGTTACTTGGAGAATTAATGTTTGTCTTACAAATTATTTTACGTTGTCGCTGGCGAGTGACGCCATAAAACCTCACGATTGAGCCTCTGTCTGCCTTGAGCACGCGATAATATATCTTTCTCTCTTTATTCTCTTCAACTACAAAGACAATATAACAAAACATTAAGGAAGTCATTATAAATTCTTTATTAACACAACGCATGGCATTATCATCTGGCAAAATTACAATTTGCATTAATACAAGTTGTAAAATATTGTGGTGGTGCATCTTTGTTGTATTATTGTGATGAGACTAGCTTTTTTCCGCAGTTTCGCTCGCTTATCACGTAAGTCACTTCTAAGTTCTAACTAATCACCACTTTTAATATGAATGCTTTAAAAATTAAATTTCAAGTTATATTGGAATTTTTTGTAGCATTGTTTCATGGAACATTATATTGAACGAAAATATCGTAATAATTTTTGCTCATAAATATTAAAATTAATCTATTATTTGATTCATTATCATAATAGTTGTCTCTCAACGGTTTTCTTCCATAATAAGTATTGTCCCGGGAAAACGGTCTATACTCGTATAATATCTCTATCATTTAGGGATAGTATACCTTTCTATCTATCTTTTTCTATCTTTATTAATCGTTTCAGTATTTCGAGAGAATATCACGTACGAACAAACTTTTCCACCTACTATGTATAGATAGAAGATAACAATGAATAACGATTATATTATGTGCTTTATGAATATTAATATTTATGTTATGATAGTTTTACTGCATATGTTTATTTGTGAATCATCTGGTAATAATGTTTGGTTTAAATACATTATTAATAGTATAGCACCGATATTTATATCTAGTATTTAAATTTTAGATTTTATTGTCTATTTCTGAATGCATATTAAAGCATTAATTATGCATGCTGGCATGATTCTGATGACCTCCAATAAACGCTTTGTTTGTCAGGGGTTACGGGTTACCAGTTCAATAGATCGTATCCAAAACCCTCGCCAGATTGACGGAATCCGGCAAAAACAAACATTCAATACACAAAAGTTTCCGAGAAATCGGCGAGTATTACCGAGTCTATTGTCGAGCGAGTTTGCAAAATATCCCAGTTGTGAGTTCTCGTGAGTATTCGTGGGTTTTTCCACGGCGCCAGTTAAAATTGACGGTTGTACACAATAATGTTCGTGGTGGCTGGTTTATGGAGTATTGCTATATCGATTATAGGACCATAGAGATAAAACTCTAAAATAAGCTCTTTCATAACATAACATAAGCTCACGTCTGAATCCCTGAAGGGGTAAGCAGAACCGCACTAGCGAACTAGATCACCCTTAAGCTTTTTTGGAGGCCCAAATGTTACAAAATTTAGTATTATTTTATATTTATACAACTAGCAACCGCAACACAAATACGTCTAATTCCCATTTCCGACCTATCCACAGTGCCTGAAATATCCTCGTATTTTCGATAAGCTTCTATATATTTTATGTCTATGTGTAAGTCACGGAGCTCGTCAAACGTCGGGCACCGTTACGCCACGAGATCCTCGTAAAAATAATTACCATAATTCTCGTGGTAGGGGTATAATGTACGGGACGTTATGTAATTTTGCACTTTTCTCGAGAAATACGGAGTTAAGCTAAAGTGCTAAGGACCCTTGGTGTCTTTCTTTAGTGTAATAATAGTCCGTGGCGGTGGTTCTCCATGTCCTTAAATCAGTAATATTTTGAAATAAACTATGAAGGGAAATTTTTAAATAGTTAATATTTTTGCTATGACAGGTGTTTCATACATTTAAAAACGCCAAATTATTCTACTAATAAAAAAATCTGGTCATTGAAAAATTTGCCTAAATAAAATATTATATTAGCTATGTTCTGTCCCACTGCTGGCGAACCTCTTTCGATTAGAAGAGAGGCTACGCCATATTTCACTACGTCTGCCTATGTAATTACCAATCGCTCGACCATGGGGTTTTTTGACATTCCTCGCTAGGAAGTAGGAACTACGTAAAGTCATTTGTATGGCAAACATCAGTTCCCCCCGTAACCACTAGAGGTGTTCAGGTGTTTGTCATACAAATATTGTACGTATTCGCTAGCGAGAAACGTCAAAAATCTCATGGTCCAGCTACTGATCTCAGATTCCTTCTCCGAAATCTTTGTGCAGCTTTCCTTACTTCAAACATAGTTTTATTTAGAAATGTCAGTGTATGCTTTCAGGCTGTCGATTACAATTTCGACTTGCAGTCAGTACGACTCTCCGCTGAGCTATCTCTTTCTAAACTTTGAAATGTATACAATTCTCGGCAATCATACTTAATCAATTCAATCATAGTTACGACCGAAGATCCTAAAGTGTTAAATTAAATACACAAAGTGATACCAGAATTATTTCTTAATCGAATTGAGTTCTAAATAACAAGAAATAAAGCACTCGTAAAAGTCATAGCGCGTTATATCGTATCATATTATACTGAAGTACAGTCGTTCAGTTAGGTTGCGTTCCCATTGGACAAAGAGTTTGCCACTTCATATAGTTTGCGCCCGATACATGCGAGTGACGTACATACTGTACACACGTGAGATTAACATAAACAAAATTCTTGCAAAATTATTTTTTTCAATTATTGTATCATTAATATACTCATTACCATAAAAACCGTCACGCCGCCCGTGTTGATTTCAAGATAAGCGAAGCGTGGTTATTTCGAATATCTGATTTTAGTTGTGATTTTTTTACTTGAATTAACAAAAAAAACAGGAAATATAATAGACACTTGACAATGTATTTTTGTCTGAATGGTGACGGATTGTCGTATGCGAGTAACCAGTAAATGATCTTGAGTTTGCATCAATTTTGCAGCTCAAACTAAGGT
Organism: Clanis bilineata; assembly: GCA_036417725.1. Classification (NCBI taxonomy): domain Eukaryota; kingdom Metazoa; phylum Arthropoda; class Insecta; order Lepidoptera; family Sphingidae; genus Clanis; species Clanis bilineata. Next base: position 3,119,166 of record CM071146.1, on the reverse strand, counting down.
AGGCGATAATAAGCGGCAAGCAATTCGCCTAATGCGACAACAGTCTAAACTATACAGTTAACTACGCCCGTTCAGTTAATAGAGACAAATGGTAGGGGTGTAATAATTTTTCGTGAGCAACGGACGTACAATGTGTTTTTTATTTTTTGTGTTTTTTATTTTTGTGTAAACAAGCTGACTAATATTTGCAGCTATAGCTTGACAAAGTTAGCTGTGAGCGGCATATTTCGGAAACAGTATGGTTTTATTGTTATAACATGAAATAAATAAGTGAATGTTAATTTAATTAGTGAACACATTATCTGATGATTATTATATTTATTTTTAAATGTTTTTTTCAATTATGTTTATTTAACGGCCACCATTTTGAAAGCATTTTGAATAAATTATCTTCCCAGTCATCTCTTCTACGTGCACAGATACGTTCGACAAGCTATAATGGTGATATTTCCAGTTCTTACGGTCTTTAATTCATTCTGTGAAACTCTTTATGTTATAGCCACTTGGAAGACATCGTATGAAATTTTATACACAATGTACATTTTAATGTCATATTCGCGAGAATTACTTGGTTCTTGATGGCAATGTGTGCTCCTGATTTTTTAAGATGCATATTCTCATTATTTATAACACATCAGACCAGCGCCCGATCGGTATAGTAGGATCATCATCACCATCCACAGGACGTCCACTGCTGGGCATAGGCCTCCCCCAAAGATTTCCAGATCGACCTGTTGGAAACGGCCTGTAACCAGCGACTTCCTGCGACCGACTAACAGATAGTAGCATCGTCATTTCAGAATCGTGAGGTCCTGGGTTAAATTCTCCAAGTCAAGAAATGTCGTGTTTGATTTTTATTATGTTTTACTTTGAGATTTAATTTATAGATTCGGGCCCTTATACATCATGACAGAAAAAAGTTTGGTGAAATGTTTGTATTACCTCTGGTATTAGCTACGCCTCTGCCTACCCCTACCAGGCATGTCTGATAGTGTCTGGTATTTCAGTCATCATCATCATTATCATCAGCCATAGGGCGTCCACTGCTGAACATAGGTCTCCCCCAAAGATTTCCAGATCGACCTGTTGGAATCGGCCTGCATCCAGCGACTTCCTGCGACCTTTATCAGGTCGTCGGTCCACCTCGCTGCAGTATTTCAATATTACAATATAAATACTATGAACTTCATTAAGGATAATCCAATTACGCGCAAAAAGTAAGCCCGCATTCAAATTGAATCACTTGCTTATTTTTACCTGCATTGTTTCCACAATTGCAGCATTGGTCCAATTAAGCGAATAGAGCGCGTTCGTTCCCGGGACGGTACAATTAAAAACTGATTGCTTATTGCTTAATTAAGTCCTCATTAGTGGCTGTAAAAGTATAGTACTAACAACTCTGACTACATTCCTAGATGTTTTATCTTGGTGCTGTTTTGCTATCTTCTGATTGATTACACGACTTACAGCCGGTTTCTTCATGTATAAAATAATACTAAAGTAAAAGTAATGTTTTACTTGACCATTACTGTTACGTTGGCAAATTCCAGTACTTACATCCTTAATATAAACAATTACGGTTTTATTCATAATAACTTAGTGGAGCTTATAAACGTTCGATAGTGAAAACATGGCTGATTTCGATCAACTGTTTCAAGTTTAAAGTACTTTTTTATAGGCTTAAAATGCATTTTAACTAATATATGTAGGTTTATACCTTCGATAAGGGCTTTATTATGAATCAGACCCTTACCGTCGAATGCTCATACACCTAAGGTCGCCTTATGACGATTGAGGCCGCCTTATCTGTCAAAATTAAATAGCGAAATTCAATATAAGAAGCCGTTAAAGTTGAGTAGCGTTTGACCATACGGACGTTAGACTCTAGCTTCATTAGAAACTATCAAAACACATTCATCATTAATTTTCGTATACAAATAATCCTACACAGTTTAAAGTGGAGGTCTCTTTTAACAATTTGTTAGTGTTAATCACTCGTTAATTTCGGTAGCCGTGACTTTTTGCACACTAATGTGCGAGGTGGCGGACGTTTTTAAATTCGATTTATTAATTTTTTTTGGCTTCGTAACAATTGATTGTAATTATTTTGTTGATTGCCTACTTATAGAAGTACAATATTGATTTTGCAGTCTCATTAGACTCAAGGTTGTGTTTAAATGTTAAATTAAGAAAGGCAAGACAATTATAGATCTTTGTCTGTAAATATGTACTTGGTGTAATAATAGCTACTCGTATATACGCTCTTAACCAGGAGGTCTCAGGTTTGATCCCCGAGTGGGGAATTAATATTAGGTTTTTCTGCTCTGTATCAGCCCGAAATCTGCTATTTGCTCGATATGGCGATAGGCTTGACCCCTATCACATCTGGGACGGAAATAACATTGGCAAAAAGTGGACTCTTATTGTGTCTCTGTCTATCCCACAAATTCCAGACTCTGATACTTAACAATATCACTTTACCCTGAAAACCCCAATTATCACTTTTTCCGACCCGGGGATCGAACCTGAGACCTCAGGACGGTAGTCGTACCGCGCACTCAATACAACACGCCATCCAGGCAATCTGTGTATATTCATAAACTAAGAACACATGATAGCTCGGTCACTTTAATATCCCTTTATGATTGGACAGTAAACTTGTGTTAATTATATGTGTACAGTCGAACGCGTATGTTGCTGCACAATTACATGTAATTACAATGCATATTACAGGATTGTGCGGTACGTTGTATGCAACAATGTAAGAACGATTTTGCGAAGCTTGGTTGTGCTTAAATGTGAATACATTTAAAGACCCCGATCGACTCGCGAAGATAACCGCGTTGTATTCTCGTAGGTAAAGTACTGTGGTAACTGTAAAACTGTGATTTTAAATACCAAAGAGCTTGGTTAGTGGCTTTAGAATCTCCGAACAAGCTTCAATAGTGAAGTGTTAGGTTCTCATTCGATGATCAATTAACTTCAGCGTCAATATAAAGGATAAAACAGATTGTTGTTAAGTGATTACTAAAAAAGAAAATTGTAGTTATATTGAAATATTTGTCTATTTGTCTCCGTGGTTTAGCTTTCCAATGGATAAAGTCTATAGGATGGACCAAATGCAGTGTATTTTTCTTTCATTTAAGAGGATTCATAATGTATCAAAGTTACGACTGTTTTGCGGTACAGTTCTAAAACCGCGGTATTGCGCCTAGTTCGTCGGATCGCCTCTTTATGAAATTCTTGTGAAGTTGTATTAGTATGAAAAACTGTCTGTTTGTTTAGCATATTCGCAGCGTTTTATCACCATTGTGAAGGAATATAAATTGTCATTATCAGTCATATCGTTCTGTTTAATCAGTAACGAGGTAAACTGGAATTTATATTGCATTATCACTTTACTTCTTGTAAACCAGGATATGTATTTGAATATTATACAACATAATACTGGATAATAATATGGCAAGTAATAATATTATGATGCAAGTATATTTAAATATGTGTATTAAGCTAATCTTAGTATTTATTGAAATATCTCCTAACTTATTGATATTTCTAAAGCTTGATTTGGATAGATTTTCTAGTAAGACATAGACCAATTTATCAAGAATCAAATAACGCAGCTTTATTAATGCCAGCCCATTAAATAAGGAAATCCCAAGCAAATTAAATAAGGAAATTTGCTTTGCCCGACCTGGGAATCGAACCCAGGACCTCCGGGCCACATAAATAAAATTGACCAAGGAGGCGACTATCTATAGCAGTGCTACAAAATTAATTACGTTACATAAGCTTACGCCTGTATCCCCGAAGTGCGAAACTAGCGAACTAGTACACCCACATTTCGCCGAGTTTTGTTCCGTCCCAGATGTGAAAGGGGGCGAGCCTATCACCATATCGGGTACAAATTCCAAACTCTGGGTTGATATGGAAAAATCCAATATCACATTGCCCGACTCGGCGATCGAACCCGAGACCTCAGAACGGCAGTCGTACCGAAATACAACAACGCCACCGAAGCAGGCAGTTACATCATGGTTAAATTAATTTTAGCATGATTATGGCATTGTCCTATTTCGTTTTTAGTATTTGTCATTGGATTCCGCTATAAAAATAAATAAAATTGGTTTCCAAAGGTCGCGATCGCGGCGCCTGCGATCGTTTCATCATACCGTTCCAACCAATTATGTATGATTTTATAATTCTAATTGTTTTGTTTCAGGTGAGTCACTTCACAAGGTCGTCCCGGCTTTGTTGCGGTCTGTGAGTTATGCTTATTAAGTATTATTACTTAAGTTATGTTTTAATTAAGATTTTTCGCGATTCAAAGTATGTTGGATACTTAAAATTAAGAATGTATGAGGCATTCTTGTTCGAATTATTCGTTTTTATCACTTTTGTAATAGTAAGTAGGTAATCATGTTATTTTTACGTGAACATACGAGTATAAAATATATATATATATATATATATATATATATATATATATATATATATATATATATATATATAGCTTATTATTTATAAGTATGCTTTTTAGTATAATTATGATAAAATGCGTAATAAACGCTCAATTGTACTTAACGAGTTAAATTTTGAAACGTTTCGATTAAAACTTTAAGACATAACATAACATAAGCTCACGCCTGTATCCCCGAAGGGGTAGGCAGAAGCGCACTAGCGAACTAGAACATCCACATTTCGCCGAGCTTAGTTCCGTCCCAGATGTGATAGGGGGCGAGCCTATCGCCATATCGGGCACAAATTCCAGACTCCGGGCTGATATGGAAAAATCCAATATCACTTTGCCCGACCCGGGGACCGAACCCGAGACCTCAAAAACCGTAGTCGTACCGAAATACCATCACGCCAGCGAGGCAGTCAAACTTTAAGAATATTTTTTAATAGAGATCCTTATATTTCTCATACCATAAAATCAATGTAGGATTGTAGGTATACAATAAGTATAAAGCCCACAATACTTCCAGACACTTTTTCATTCTTCCCACGGAAACAACCGTTCCGGGTAATTGCCTTTAAGAACACTGCTGTAAATTGTAGCAAATGATTTAGTGTCGGCCGAACGAACGGCATGGCGGCCTCTTCCGCGCATCCCCATTGTGTTAATTGCTAGTTGCGAGTTGCAACAGACAGACAAAAACTCACTCCACTTTTTAAATTACAACGCGTAGGACAAAAAATGGGGTTTATGCGAAGTGCGACCCGTGTGCGGTGGGTTCCGTATTTTTACATACATACATAAGTATCCCATGTAGCCCCGAAAGGATAGGTAGAGGCGAACTAGCGGACTAGAACACCCACATTTCGCCGAGCTTAGTTCCGTCTCAGATGAGATAGGGGGCGAGCCCATTACAATATCAGGCACAAATTCCAGACTCCGGGCTGATGATGAAAAATCCAATATCACTTTGCCCGACCAGGGATCGAACCCGGGACCTCAGGGCGACAGCCGTACTGCGCATGTAATACCGCTACGCCACCGAGGCGTATTTTTGTTGTACAATATAAAATTATGACGCCATTTATATAAAAAGTTTATTTATACATTTGTATAAAAAGTTTTGAAACCATTTTTAGAATTTTCAGCATATTGATTTATGTACATTAAATTTTATTGTTTTAGAAACACCTCCATCTAATTCTTCTATACTTTATTGTACTTTAGTACAATACAATCAGATTAAATTCGGTATTTTTCATTGACGAATCCTTAAAAACAAAGCAAAGTGTAATAATGAGATCAACATAAATAAGAAAGGCTCGATTTATTTCTACAAAATTTCGTTTAAAACATGAAAATAATATGGTCCGAGTCAGGTACTTTTTGCGGAACCCTAAAAATAAAGTAGTATTTTACCGTGGCATGGCCCAGAGTGGCCGTTATCTGGCTCCAAGGACTTTTACATGCGGTAACATAATAAAAAGGTTTCCCACCTACGTGGTGTCCACAAAGGAGGGGGTTGGACGGACAGCTGCGCACGCGCATATATCAGTGGGTATGTATATCGGTCATAAGCGCACGGCGGATAATAAATTTTAATTTGTTATAAAACTATTTTATATGGATTCTTTCATTTGTTGTTATTTTTAATCGTCGAAACGTCGGGCCTATAAATAAAAACAAATCGTGATAGAATCCGTAAAAATAGTTTTATTTCAATGTATAACATTCGCGTAAACTTAAGAAATCAGTATAATTTTAATTCATTTAATATAAAAGTATTTAATATATATAAATAAGTTTGAATGAGAACTTTCATACATTTTAGTTAACATCTTTGTTTCTGCTTATTTGTGATCTTTGTATTAATATTACGTACACAAAATTTTCCTTTAGTATTTTTAAAATAAATAAAGTGTTCGCTCCTCACTACCTACACACTCACGAGGACGTGCGGTGTGATAATATTTTTAAAATCGCTCACCGGTAAGTACCGCTTTTCACTAACACTGCTTACTCTGTACACATATAGGGACATATGTCATGCGCCGACATGCTGTAGATACGGTGTTGTGTTATTTTTAGAATCGCTTACCGCTACCGCTGCCGCTTTTAACTTACACCACGGACTCTACGTATCTCAATCCACTGATACAGAGCGGGGCACACTTAAAGCGACATTTGTCATGCGCCGACATACTCTCCGTATGATAATATTATTTTCGTCCCGTTTGAATGAAAGGGAATCGTCCCGGTAGGAGGCAGGTAATAAATAACCACCTTGATATTTTTACCTTTTTACTGTCGTTTTATTGTACACAATTGGTTACAAATAGGTAGAATTATCTGTCGGAGAAGTGTGTAAATTGGGGCGACTATAAAACTTGACACCAGTTATTATTTTTTATATTGTCATTCAGACTGCCTCAGTGGCGTCGTGGTTTTTCGGTATTACTACTGTCCTGAGGTTTCGGGTTCGATCCCAATGTGATATTGGATTTTTCCATATCAGCCCGGAGTCTAGAATTTGTGCCCGATATGGCGATAGGCTCGCCTCCTGTCACATCTGGGACGGAACTAAGCTCTGCGAAATGTAGGTGTGCTAGTTCGCTTCTGCCTACCCCTTCGGGGATACAGGCGTGAGCTTATGTTATGTGTTGTTATGTTATGTATTGTCGTTCAATTAAGGGATGAATGTTTTAAAATACTTAGTCAAGACTGAATAAGTGATAAATTGGCATTGTTTCTTTATTTGCTTTATCCATTATAGGTTCATATGCAGATTTTATCAAACACAGCGCGGTTGTAATGTCTGCCTGACGTACCATGGCGGTTAAAATGTTTCTCGTGATTTTGTTATAGAAAAATACCATAGTTTAAATGAGACCATAGCCGCTAAAAATTTAGATTACCTTATAATACAAAAAAAGTTTAATTTATGTTAACTAAAGTTTTCCATTAAATTGTAAATGTACTTAATAAACTCAATTCGTTTCCTCTTTTCGAACCATTTCTCATTTTATTTCGTTCACACTTTTCCACGATCATAACTAACAGTCAATGTGTTGATAACATAGATATAATACTAAAGAGGACAACCGCCATATCGCTTTGTAAGTAGCTATGAAGGAGGGAGATGCATTGTCTTTATGCTTTCGTTGTTTCTTTACGAATGTGCATTAGATAACTAGAAATATGTACAGCATATAGTGTGTATCCATCACATCTTATTGACAGGTAGAGGAACCTACTACGTATGCCTAAAAAATATATAAAGAAAAATTGAGAACCTCATCCTTTTAAAAATCGGTTAATAATCGGTTTTTAAGTTTAAAATCTTAAAACTAACTTCAGAATGTATTCGAACGTGATCAAATGTATATGGGACAATTCTTGAAATAAGCTCTATGGAACGCTAAAATAATCTTGAAAGCCTGAAACTGATAAATTGATAACCACCTCTTTTTTAAATCGGTTGGAAAATAAATAGATAGAGAGATGCCTTCCTTTTGGTTTTCAAATATTCTTTTTTTTGTGTGTAGTTTACTGTAAATATTTCTTAAGAAAAAACCAAATCAATTTTTCTTTCGTTCTTTCTATCCAATCATTGCATTTTTGGTTTGCTTGCTCTATGTGTATTACCCCTGTGATCGATATTACAAGATATTTAAATTTGTAACGTGTGTGACTTTCTCCATTCACGCCTCGGACGATATTTATAACACCATCACAGTTCCCATGGTCTTGTGTGTTCGGAACGCGCGTCTATGAATATTAACTGGACATTCATAGTGTGCCTTATGGTATGCAAAGGTTATATTTTAAGGGCGTTTAATGAAAGAATTTCCTAGAAATCATATTTAAGTTGGGTAAAATTCTTGAGTAATTTATTTTTTGTCCGTTTTGGCAATGTAACTACATGTGGATTGATTTTCGACTGACTTCCAAAAAGGAGAAGGTCTTCAATTCGTCTGTAGTTTTTATGTATGTTACGCGATATCTCCGTCAAATGTGGACCGAATTTCAAAAATCTTTTTGTGGTCGATAGATCTTATTTTAAGGGTGGTCCCATATAAATTTGGTCACGATCGGATCAAGTTGGTAGTCGGTCAATTAAGTTTTTAAACTTATGATTAGATTATTATTTTTGGTATAAGTACGATGGCTTCTTCCTGCGACCTCGCATGAAGATCGGTTGATGGGGTATCGAAGAAAAATGAAAATTTTCTCAACGGCTATTGACTTTTTATCAAACTTATAATTACTTTTGTTTGAAGAATCTTTCTTTAAGCTTATCTTGTTCAAAAACCAACAAACAACACCGCTCCATTTCTTTCATCTCCCACATCATTTTATCCGACGATTTGCCGAAGTCTTTTATCGTCACATCTGTAGTGAGACTGGGTCGGTTTTCGGCGGTGTTTCGTACACAAAGGATGCTCTCGATATGATATGGCGTAATGTTCGGTTGGCGTGTGACCAGGTCGCACTTTATGTTCGCCGACGTTTGAGAAAGTAGATCACGTGTGGTCACTTATGACTATAAGGCTGCGGACACGAACTCAGCGGGAGCGGCGGCGGCAGCACGGCCGGGAGCGGCGCGGCAATTTACTGCTAGATTGGTCGTGCGCCGCTTCGCGCGCCACTGCCTTCCATTTAAATCTATGCATTAAACGCGCCGCTCCCCCCGACGCCGCCGTCTCCGCTACGCTATTGCTGAGTTCATGCCCGCGGCCTAATGCTTCAATGCGGATATTCATAAACGCGCATATGTCTTTGGTGTTATCGAGAATAGGCATGAGTATACCTCTAGTTGAGCATTTCTATTTCACATTATCGAACTAGGCTCTATTAATTATCTTTCGAATACTCCGCCACTGACTGGAATGTTTTTTTTTCAAGTGTATATCAAAGACGTTCAATAACACGAAACTTGTGATCCAAAAGTTGTGACCTTGTGGTCATAAGTCACTTAGTCGTATTTGAAACATACACGCGCAAGGTCGTGCCAGCATAATAATGTTTAGATACTAATATTGTCTTACGTGATTGTTGAACATTCACAGAACATCCTGCCTCGGTGGCGTGGTGGTATATCGGTACGACTACGGTTCTGAGGTCTCGGGTTCGATCCCCGGGTCGGGCAAAGTGATATTGGATTTTTCCATATCAGCCCGGAGTCTGGAATTTGTGCCCGATATGGTGATAGGCTCGCCCCCTATCACATCTGGGACGCAACTAAGCTCGGCGAAATGTGGGTGCTCTAGTTCGCTAGTGCGCCTCTGCCTACCCCTTCGGGGATACAGGCGTGAGCTTATGTATCCTAGGATGTAAATTGTAATAAGCGCCCTCGCATTATAATAAGTGGTAGATGGCGTTACTGACGTTTGAGATCATTTTGTATGGAAACTTGCTTGATAGCCCTCTACAGTTATATTTAATCTCTTTGATGTATATGGAACCCAGCGGGACGTCGATTTATACTCAATTTTCTCGAATTGATAACGTTTTTTTATACACAAATACGTGTGCCGTACCCCATTTACCTCAGGCAATATTTTACTTTGACGTGGGTGGAGTATGGGGTCCGGTCATTTTTCAGATCGACTTTTTTGTCATCGATTTATTGAATGATATTAAGCGGTGGGGCTCGTAAAGGTGCAATCAAACGAGGCGTAGATGGTAGATGCAGCATTGGAGCAGCATGTGTGCAAAATATCGCATATTATACCTCTGTATAATTCTAAAATGAAGGTAGATTTTGTAATACTAACATTCTTGGACAAATGACATCTCAGGCCAACCCGTGACCACGAAGACTGCAAAGCCTTCGAAACGTCGGGAATAAAAATTAAAACCAAGTAGTGATAAAATCCGTAAAAATAATTTTATTTCAATATTATACTTCCTTAAAACCTGCCCTTTTCCCACCTTTATGTGGGGTCGGCGCAAAACACTTTTCCAAGCTTGTTGCAAAAAGGATTTGGCTTAGTTTTTACGACCGGCTGCCTGCTTGACGTCAACCCCCATCGGGGGGATCCAGTCCCGGGAAAATAGGGTTAGGAAAGCACCACGCCCGACCTGGGAATCGAACCCAGGGCCTCCCGGACTATACAGTTTATATGTATATGCTACCACTAGACCAAGGAGGCGACATCGTATATTAGACCATTCCAACCATTATTAGATATCGCCTAATATAACTGACCGATTTACATTTAAAAATAAACTTTAATATTATGTTGCTAATATAAAATATTTTATCGCAATTCGCAATACACATGATTTTACATTCCGATAAATTACCGGTTTGATATTTATTTACCGGTAGATTTTAACCGTCGAAACGGGTGGTTTACTTGTAATAACCGAAACCGGGAAACCGGTAACGCAAGCCCTAGCCGTGCCTTATTTATTTCTTGGTTCGCAACATCACGCATCGTGTAACTGCACCATAATATTACACGCGCTTTTCGTGGCCCGCATTCGAGGCCATAAAGCAAAATTCCAACGAATGATATTAAAAACTATCGTTAAGTTTACGATGAGAGTTAACTTCTCTAGAGCTTTACGCAATCGGCAATTAGAATTACATTGTAGTTATGTAATAAACGGAATACCACCGCGGCGCCTGCTCTCCTGCCTGCTCTATGATTAGAATAGTTTAATTTGATACAAAATATGCACTATTAATGTGTAATTCCAACTTAGTTACATTGTTTGTAATTTTAATTAAACTAACTTAGTTCGCTCTAAATAAATATACATAACATAAGCTCACGCCTGTATCCCCGAGGGGGTAGGCAGAGGCGCACTAGCGAACTAGTACACCCACATTTCGCCGAGCTTAGTTCCGTCGCAGATGTGATAGGGGGCGAGCCTATCGCCATATCGGTCACAAATTCCAGACTCCGGGCTGATATGGAAAAATCCAATATCACTTTGCCCGACCCGGGGATCGCACCCGCAGTGACGTGCATAGAAATTCCGGTCAGGGTAGACATAAATCCTACACAATTATTTTCTTCAACTGTTGTGACACCATCATAGCGATTATCATCTGTGTGTCGATTTAAAAGATAATCCGAGCATTGCTGTTTTTAAATCTGTATTTAGTGATAATTTATTATTTATTTATGGATATAGCAAATTGTTGGGGTAGACAGCGTATCTTTGTCTACATGAAGTGCACGCCACTGCGCACCCGAGACCTCAGAACCGTAGTCGTACCGAAATACCACCACGCGACCGAGGCAGTATAAGAGACATAACATAAGAGAGTGTAGAGAAAATAATTAATTTATATTAAATCACGCACATAAGACTAAAAATAAAAACAAGAAATCGCCTCAAAATACTAACCAAATAAAACGAACCGTCAAACACAATTATAATAAACTTTAAACTAACGCGAACGCACTGATTGAAACGCGTTTAAACTCGTCGCTCGTTAATTAAGAAATTCCACGTAACAAAATAAACCATTGTGACGGTTCCATTCTTAACTTTCAAAATATTATGGCATTTTTGTTAGGAAACAATTTAACTGCTTCACTGCGGCATCCGGCCGACGACGGACGAGATTCCTGGTCTAACTGACGCGCTGCATCTGTTTGTTCGTTTGATTGATCGTATGGGATGTCCATTTAGGGTTGGGGTTGATGTTCTTGAGTGATCGCGTTTGAATAACTACGACAACTATTTGTTGACACTCTAGGCTTGACTTATCTTTGGTAGTATGATCGTTACGATATTGTTTTTATTGGTTTTTGAAGGTAGACTACGGATGGGTGGGACTGAGACTGGGTGGTTTACCTGATGGTAAGTGGGTATCGTCGTCTATAGACATCGACAATGCTAGGGACAATCAAGCCTATCGTGGAAAGAAAGAGAAAAGAAATTGGGTATTCGAGCCACTGAAAATACTACTTTCAAACTGCTATTCCACGTCGGTTATGTACTAGGTAATGGAAATCATTCAGTCTAATCAGGCAATAAAATCTATACATATAAATAAAATTGGAGTGTCTGTTTGTAATATTGAAATAACCGTTTTTTACTATATACAGTATATACACCAAAATAACTTTTTTTTACAATTTTTGACTGTCTGTTTGTTTGTTCCGGCTAATCTCTGAAATGGCTTGACCGATTTTGACGGGACTTTTATTGGCAGGTAGCTGATGTAATAAGGAGTAACTTAGGCTACGTTTATTATAGGCATAATAAAAAATAAGGAATCGACTGTTAGGTGGAACGAAGTTCGCCGGGTCAGCTAGTTAACAAATAGAATAGGAAAGCAACCTGGTTATTTCTGAAGCAAAATGGCACAAACAAACAAAATTTTACGGTCAAATATGAATTTGCTAATAATAGCTACCGACATAAAATTAGACAGAAGCCACAAGTATACAGAAACAAGAGGAATGTTGTACTAGCGGGTAGTAACAATACTCGCGGCGTCGACTCGGTTAATGAGGCGGTATTAAACGCCAACCTCCATTGTCGGCGCCATAAAATGTTTACGATCGGTGCTGCTATGCATAGCCGCTATACTACTATACTATGCAATGGATCAGCTGGGGTTACTGCACCGCACTGATTAGATTTCGAATACAGCGTGAGAGTTTGTAGTTACTACTTTTGTCATGTAGGCGCTTAAAATGGATTTAATTTATCGTTTGTGTTTTTAATTAAATTGTATTTTATTTTTAGTACACATGTATTTGCAATTAAATTCGTGTTTATTCACTTTTATTTTATTTCATAACTATAAAAAATAATAAAAATACATTTACTTTTATTTTATTTCACCATCGCAGTCAACGTTAGATACATTTATGTTTCTCCTAGTATTTCCTATTTATTCACAATGAATATTCAACATACTTGCGGAAATAAGACTTGCTGGTAGTGAAATGAAAACACATGATTATTAGATCCTAATTACATGCAAAGGAGGTAATTAAATGCGTTACGTCGTGTTAACCTGTACGTGCCATGTAAATTCATACTTAGCACTAATTAGTGTCTGTAGTGACACGCGCGTTCAACGAATTGTGGCGATTTCCCCACTACATTGTGTGTTTATATTGTTTTCCTGTTTGTTAATCCAGTGCCACTAGTATTGTTTATTTTAGTTCACTATATATTCCTCTAAACGCACTGGTAATCAAATGAAGGAAGCAAATAGTTACGCAAACTGAAAAATCAAAGGCACTGTTACGAATGCGCTTTTGACTATTATTTGTGAAGTTGATTATTATTAATGCTTATGCATATGACAAAACCGCATGTAATAAAGCACAGTAATCATGACCCGCGTTCATGCATTCTAAATTTCAAATGTAACAATAGTCGTCCCACGTGACCCACTTCGTAGAACTATTCTGACTACATTGCCTAGAGCCTAGTACACACGATAGACACAGCACAACATTATTCGAGTGTTGCAACACAATTATACCCATTCTTAGTCATTGCACGCCATCGTTTTGGTAATATGCGTATTGTTGTGTGCGATCACGTATGGTTTTCGTCAGTGCGCATCCCGAATCGGCTTATCGCGGCATCGCGTGCATGCGCAACGACAATGAACTTGTGCCGCTTGTGCGCCGCCCGCGCATGCCTCCGCTTCTCAGAGCCGGCGATTCATGTAACGTACATGCGGCTTGCGCTTCGTCTATTGCACGATGCATATGCATAAATAGGTATTGTTTACAGTACTTGGGGTTAGAACTGTAGAGTATAATAATAATAATTAATACCAAAAACCGGTACGCCAAACATAAGTTTTTTGACATTACTCGCTAGCGACTACGTAAAATATCTGTATGACAAACACCCGAACGTCTCTAGCGGTTACGCGGGGAACTGACGTTTTCCATACAAATATTGGACGTCCTCGCTCGCGTAAATACGTGCAACAAACTCATGGTTGAGCTACAGGAGTGTTCTCTTGTCTAATCTATATTCAATTGATATAGGTACTAAACACAACTACTACATTATAAATTCATGTTTGAAAAATAGGCACAACCAATGAATGACTCAAAAACAAATTGTAACTTGGTTTACGTATTCTGTACCTTTGGTATTTAACAAAATGATTATGGTTAATAACAAAGAAATGCACGCAGTTTGTTTTTGAAATGCATAATTTGAATTTCTCGCATACTTGAAAAATCCTTATTACGCTTTGAGCTTTCATGTCTATCTCGTATCAAATCAAGATCCATCATCGCGTGAAATCGCATGCACCCGACATCAGTGAAACCGCCGACACTCCACATAAAGTCCTTCACAAGATATACCGAATGTATTCCCAGCCCACACGCGGCCCGCGTTTCAAGTACACTGATGCTCAAATTTGAAAAACGCATTCGCGGAACGCATAATGCCACCCCGTCCTTCGCTTCCTGCGATGCATGTGCGAACCATTGCACGGTGCACAAGCATTTCGGTATTTCACGCCGAATGAATATCAAAACGCCGACGCTCTGGCTCCGGTGTATGGTTTCAAGTTTCAACGTAACTTTTTTTTTATTCCGCTCTAAAATGTTTCCGCGAGGGTGCGTTGACCCCGCGGTCTGGGTTCACGACCGTTCCGGACACTTGACGCAAAAAGTGCGGGCTCAATGCAAAACTACCGCTCTATAGTATGTAACCATTTTGATTAAATTAACGGCCATGTGACGCCTTGTTTGGTCCGGTGTCAGTTCAGGCTCGTGTGATATCAAACGTGACTGATCTTTTTTTAACCTTAATCGTGTTTCCGGTTATAAATAAGATGTTCCTGTTATATGTACTGTTACATTAGACGCTACGGATTTTTATGCTATTATACATCGTGCTGAAACCCTAGTAGATCAGACAAATGGCGTGGACTTTCCAGACTCCAACACACACAGCTTCCGTTACCCAAAGGGCTAGCCAGTCGTAAAATCAGAGATGGAATTGTTTCCCGCAGAGAAAAATGTTTGTGTTGTCCAGGAATCTTTATTCCTGGTCTGGGTTGAGACGGTGCGTCTCTTGTAGTTTATCATACCCTCGACACAAGACCGTTTCTCAGGATGGGGTCACCTGATTTAGGACTTTGTGTGTTGACTGGACTTTGTGTGACTTATGTACTGTTGGGTGTTACTTATTTATTCGTTAGTCGATGAGGCACAACAGTACATTATAAAATATCATATCATGCATCATCATGCATCAGCCTCCTTGGTGGCAGCATATATGGGCTGTAGACTGGGAGGTCCTGGGTTCGACTCCCAGGTCGGACAAACCAAATTTTCTTATTTAATTTGCCCGGGACTGGATACCCCAAGGGGGGGCAGGTCAGGCAGGCAGCCGGTCTTAAAAACTAAGCCAAATCCTTTATGCAACTTACTAGTAAAAGTATGTTGCGCCGACCCGATATTAAGGTGGGATAAGGGCAGGTAGAAAGAAAGATTAGCATCACACAGTATTACCGTAACCGGTGATGTCATACAAAAACCCACTTAACACTTGAATTTAATGCCAAAAAGCATTAACCAATACACCACTTGATTTTTAACCATCCGCGGATAACCAAACACGAAAAACATCACGAAACCCAAATCAATATTTGGCGATACACCGTAAGTTATTGCATCCGAAAAGTGTGTATTTCTTAAACCCAACATTTTCGATGGACCGGTAAAGTGGATCGCAAAGTAAACACAGTACACGGACGGAAAGCGGATTTATTGTGTGAGGGTTCGCGTACGGAATCCATATTGTTTGACGTTTTAATGGAATGTAATGTATAGAGTGTAGCCGTGAAAAGAATATTTCGAAGATGTTGGAGGAATAAAACTATTCTTACGGATTCTATCACGAGTAGGTTTTAATTATTATTCCCGACGTTTCGAAGGCTTTGCAGTCTTCGTTGTCACGGGTCAGACAGTCTGACCTACTCGTGATAGAATCCGTAAGAATAGTTTTATTTCAATATTCGCGTAAACTTAAGAAATCAATATGTTGGAGGAAATTGATAACAACATTTTTGCATTGGATTAAAGAATTCATGTGTTCCCTCGCTGCTACGACACTACGACTACGCTGTACTTGCGGTGTGTGAAGAAGTATTTATTTAAGAGGGCTTGATTCTGGTGGCTACCAATTCCACTTCAATGTTCGCTTATATACTAATTATTAGATGATGTACATTAATCACTTGTATAGGAAGAACAAATGCAATAGGAAAGCTATGTGATCATTACGACTCAGGGATGAAGCCCTGAAGATAGGAAAAAACTTTATGTCCTCTGTCCTTATGACTTCTGAGTCGTGGAAGAAATCAGAGGTATAATTATAATATAATAACATTAGCCCTGTAATATTACTGTCCTACTGCTGGGCACGGGCCTCCTCTACTAATGAGAGGGGTTAGGCCTTAGTCTACCACGTTGTCCTAATGCGGGTTGGTAGACTTTACATACTTTCGAAATTCTTGTGGAGAAATTATCGGGTATGCAGTTTTCCCCACGATGTTTTCCTTCACCGTTATAGCAAGTGATACTTTATAAAGAAAACACACTTCACATAGAAAAGTCAGAGGTGTATGCTCCATGTTGGGGTTGGTCTCGAACCTCCGACACTCGTCTCGGCAGTCCGTACCATTCCCAACTGAGCTATCGCTGCTTCTAATCAGAGGTAAATTGATTAAAAAATATCAGGGAGGGGAATAGTGTAAAAACTAATTCTGACACAAGTATGTCACTGTATGTTAAATAGAATAAATTATACATTATTTGTATTAAAGATACTGTTGGTGTATTCATATTATTTCTACAGTTGAAAGAACTCGTTAGCTCATAATTTTATAACGACAAAGAATATTATCAATTTCGAAAAAGATATATAAAATTTTTGGATTGCACACGTACTTTTATATCAAAACAAAGTCACGAAACCGTAAATTAATGTTTTCGGATCGTCCGAACTTCCTGCGGAATGTACATCGCATTGCAGTAAATTGGGAAAAAGCACGTGAAAGAGAAACTCTGATTGGTCGGACGTTAATAAAGCGGTGTGAAGTGTGTTAATATGTGTAACATATTTAAAATTCACACGACCCCGATATGTACCGGTTCCGTAATGACCGCCGCCATTTTTGTTTTTTTTTTAATCTTTGTGTACCTATTATGCAGTGCTCGCCTTTAACACTTGGTATTCATCAATAGACTGATTGTTAGGACTAACATTACTGGCAATCATAAGGAACCGTGCAGACCGGGTGGAAAACTTGGTATAGTTATTGCTACGGATAATATAGTTTAAACTTTAACAGTTTTAATAGAGTTGATATAATAGCATAGACCAGATAACCGTGATATAAAAATAAACAAAATCAAATCAGACAAGTCCAAAATAATATTCACCTCCAGCTTTAAATGTTACTCAATATCTCCGCCAAATGTGGACCGATTTTCAAAATTCTTTTTGTGTTCGATAGAGCTTATTTCGAGGGTGGTCCCATATCAATTTTGTCACGATCGGTAAATTGGAAGTCGGTTAGTTAAGTTTTTAAACTTGTGACTATTATTTTTATTTCAACCATGTTGCAGAAATGATTTGGCTAAATTTCACTACCGGCTGCCGGCCTGACGTCAACCCCCACTGAGGGTCCCAGTCCCGGTCAAATTAAATTAGAAAATTCGGTTTGCCCAACCTGGGAATCGAACCCAAGCGACTAATAATGGTAAAATGTATACAATACATACCGTATTGTATAAGTTGGAGGAAACGGTGGCGCTTTTGTCGCGAATTAGTTGTTCGATTTTTGAATTTGACAGATTGATTACGTTTGTTAGTTCCATTTTTTACCGTTTATCGATTTGTGTCGTTGATTTGCAGATAAGACCTGTAGAAAGAAGGATAAACTTAGACTTATTTGATATTTCCCATTCTCAACATTGCACTTATAAAATTCGTTCAAAAATATGACTTAATAAATAACTACAAAATTCTAAACTGCGTGTCTTAAGTTTATGCAATAGTCTCATGTGTTCGGAATTTTGTATTTATTTTCCTTATTCGTGATATCATTCTGCATCTTGATATTTATTTCTGCACATTAATAACATAGAATTTTCATTAACTGCTCTATTACTTCGAAATAGGGGCAACCCCTGTCTATTTGCACTATTATGGAAAGGTTTTCATTTGAAAATGGTTAGTGATTCAGATTTTTTAGAAATGTGTCTTTCTGTACACATCGAACGAACTCGATGAGGATTACAAATTTTTAAATCGAACTTTGACTTAGTCCGAGACATTTTTTACGAGAAAATCTGTGCTTAGACCCAGTCACAGTTCGATTTAAATATTACAAATCCTCACCGAGTTCGTTTGTTGACTTAGACTTAGTCGAAGTTCTATAGGTCTCAGCCCTAGTGTGGGATTAAGATAATAACAAAATAGTAACCTAATTATTTCCGCACGTCATTTGTGATTAGAACAGCCATATTCAAGATTCGTTACACAATGTAATCGATATAATAAAAACGATAATAATTTTATGCCAACATGACCATGTAATGATTGCTGCGCAGTAATACTCGATAATGCACGTTTGACATTAAGATGTGTCATTATTGACAGCTGACGTGAGCTGTCACTGACAATTGACATAACAGAGGCGTGAGCGGACGTCTGGCATCCATTTTTAAATTATTACGGTATTGCTTTGTTATTTCCATTGGTTCTCAATTAGGACTTAAATCTATAATGTAAACTATTAAAGTATATTTATTAATCGGATTTTGTATTATGTCTACATATTTAATAGATTTTTTAATCTGGCAGCTCAGTGTTGTGCAGCTGAGGCCCTAGACAAAAATCAAACGTGACGTTACGCACGGACGAAGAAGAAAGAGGACGTAGCGCTAGGAACATTTAAAGTGGAGCAGACTTTTCTGTCAATCCGATCTATCAACACGCAAATGGTGGCGATTGTTAGTGTGTGCGTAGGGCACTTTTGTGAGGCGCGTTTGTGTGCGTGGCTTATTTGGCGCGTCCGTTTAACTATAGGCGAGACGGTGTCCTCTTTTTTATACGTCCGTGTGTCATAGTAGCTACCATTTAGTGGTGTGCAGTCCCTATAGACAAAGAGAGACTGTCTACACAAGTGTCAACAGTTGAAGAAAATAATTGTGTAAAATTTGTGTCTACCCTGATCGGAATGTCTATGCACGTCACTGATTTCGTTAGGCACCAGCTACACCTGCCTTTATTATAACACTCAAAGCCACCCATTGTTTCACATACCGATGTTCTCGAACGTTCGAACATCAAAAAGGCTCGTACACATTAGTTACTACACAATGTAGATATGACATAATTGATATTGCGCGCACATTTGGCGACGAGTGACGACCTTCGGCATGTCATTCAACCGCGATAGTCGGGAACCGCGGAAACCGTTGATGCGAGACTGCGCGTGACAAGTGCCGATTACATCTCCCGAAAATGATGCGTCATTGTCAGCGACCGTGGTAGGGGCCGGTGATTGCGGATTGCTTTTTGTTTTGCTGCCAGTACTAAAGGTTTGTTCAAGAATCTATTCTAACCCATGACTGCTACTTAAGGGCGACTTGCATCGTTATTACTAATGTAAAGTTACACTCAAACTCGATTTATCCTGCAGTTCGCTCTTATCTTTAAATTAAAATTTGAGATAAATAGAGATTTATTCCGAAGCGGTAAGTGGCCCAAGATTCTTAAAGCGTTTTAACTCTCGAGAAGGGAATATACATAAGCTCACGCGTTAAAACACTAAAGGGTTTGCAGAGATGAAATATAATGCACCCACAGGACCACAGCATATCCCTTCCACCATTTGATAGGGGACAAAGTACAAATACCATTCATTTTATGCAACTTATTTAAATTAAAACTCAAATGCAAATTGCGATTCTCTGCCGCCCGGTTCGTGAAAAAAAACTATAACTTTTTTCTCGCTTAGAAAATCTCCACAATAATTCGTATTACATAACACAGTCTTTGTAAGTTTTTGCTACCGTTTTCACGTCTCGCGTCATTGCACAGATTGCTTGCTATAAATAGGCAAGGTCGATCGGCTGGTGACCGCACAGGATGCGACCGGTCACCGGCCGCGGCGGCGCGTGACGGGTTACCACGACCAGCCGACCCTTAACCCTGACACCGCTGCATAACGCACTCCACTTGGTTCGGATGTGATGTGACAGCAGATCTAAGGCTGTTTATAGACACACTTACGCCCGAATGGTCAAACGCTGCTCAACTTTAACGGCTTCTTATATTGATTTTTGCCATACAATTTTGACAAATAAGGCGGCCTTAAACGACATAAGGCGTCCTTAAGTGAATGAACATTCGGCGGTTAGACTTTGCTCTGTCTTAGTACTAACTAAACTGCCTCGGTGGTGTGTTTGTATTTTAGTACGACTACCGTCCTGAGGTCTCGGTTTCGTTCCCGGGTAGGGCAAAGTGATATTGGATTTTTCCACATCACCCCGGAGTCTAGAATTTGGGCCCGATTTGGCGATAGGCTCGCCCCCTATCACATCTGGTACGGAACTAAGCTACGCGAAATGTGGGTGTACTAGTTGGCTAGTTCGCCTCTGCCTACCCCTTCGGGGATACAGGCGTGAGCTTATGTATGTATTAATAGCAAATTCTTTAGTTAGTATGATTATATAAAGCTGTATTGTGTTTACTTATTGGATGTTACGCTTCGATGGTAAAGTCTTTACTTTATAGCTATTTATACCTTTATTGTTATGGTTCTTAGAACTTACTGTTCATTCATCTGACCAAATGTAATTGTAATGCGTCAATACCTTGTGTCAATGCCCTCTGACTTGGCAAAAAGAGTTTTATATCATCATCACCCATAGGACGTCCACTGCTGGTAAAAGGCCTCCCCCAAAGATTTCCAGATTGACCTATTTATATACACATACTAAAAAGTTGTGAAAATGTGGCTGGTTTGATTTATCTAAAATTTCCTCGTGTCATATCCCGTCTTTCTTTCTACCTGCCCTTATCCCACCTTATGTGGGGTCAATACACGCGATACACTTTTTCAAGCATGTTGCAGAAAGAGATTTGGCTTAGTTTTTATGACCGGCTGCCTGCATGACGTCAACCCCCTCTGAGGGATCCAGTCCCGGGCAAATTGAATTAGAAAATTCGCATTGCCGGACCTGGGAATCGAACCCAAGACCTACCGGTCCACAGCCTAATATGCTGCTACTAGGCCAAAGAGGCGCCGTTGATGATTAAAAAAGAATCACCAAAGTCCACTTTTGACAAGTTTAGTGTTTATACGTGCCTGAAAATTCGGGCATTCCAGCCATTTAGTCATTTGAAAGATTACATTTTTATAATTGCTAGCACAAGAATCACGATCAAATCATTTCAAAATATTATTAAATAGAAGGCACGTTTACTCGACCTTCGGGAACCATACCGCGGTCTATAAAGCCATAAGTAAAATTGCGGTCCAAAATAGAGTTGCCACATTATACCGAATCCGAAAGTATCAGTACTTTATGAAAAAAAAAAAAACATATAATTTGGGTACTGATTTCTTAAGTTGTTATACATTGAAATAAAACTATTTTTAAGGATTCTATCACGATTTGTCAACAAACACACAATCAGAAATCATGATAGAATCCGTAAAAATAGTTTTATTTCAATATAAAACTTGGGGTGAGCTATTTTAAAAACATCTTGGGCTTTGTTAATCTATGTTGGTGACACGTTTTTTTTGCATGTAGTGTAGATTTTTGAACCAAATTAAACCTGACAACAGAAAAAAAAGAGACTTTAGAATAAAATTGAATAAATAATTCCTTAGATTTTTTTAACACGTTTAAAGGAAATCTAAAGGTCTGGCAACACTGGTCCGTAGGGAATGTTGGCCATTACATTTTATTACTTTACTTTGATAGCTTAACGGGTTTTATGCAAGTTGTTATGCAATCGAGGTTTATTAAGGAATTGAGTGGTAGAAATAGTATACTATAAACTTGTGTAGGCGTGTTTTGGTTCAAGAAATCACTACCATACAAATACAACTTAGAAATTCTCGTTTCACTAAGATAATTATTCAAAAGTATCAACATTTGAGTTTTGACCACAAACAACTAAAAATTGATTTGCCCACGATTCCGTTCGCGTGGAAATTTATTTTCCGAGATAAAAATAGCTTGTGTTAATCCAGGGTGTCAGCTACCTCCATACCAAATTTCATCAAAATTGGTCCAGTCGTTTGAGCGTGAATAAGTAATCACAACTTTAAAAACTTAACGGACCGAGTTCAAATCCGATGGTTACCAAATTTATATGGGACCATCATTGAAATAAGCTCTATCGAACACAAAAAGAATTTTAAAAATCGGTCCACATTCGGCAGAGATATCGCGTAACATACATAAAAAAAATACAGACTAATTGAGGACCTTCTCCTTTTTGGAAGTCGGTCGATAAACATACATACACACTCGCAAAATTTCGTCTTTATAGTATTAGTTTACATACATACATAAGCTCACGCCTGTATCCCCGAAGGGGTAGGCAGAGGCGCACTAGCGAACTAGAACACCCTCATTTCGCCGAGCTTAGTTCCGTCCTAGATGTGATAGGGGGCGAGCCTATCGCCATATCGGGCATAAATTCCAGACTCCGGGCTGATATGGAAAAATCCAATATCACTTTGCCCGACCCGGGGATCGAACCCGAGACCTCAGGACCTTAGTCGTACCGAAATACCACCACGCCACCGAGGCAGTCTTAGTGTAGTATAGTGTCTAGTATTAGTGTGATTTATATTATAGTAGATCACTACTGACCATAAGCCTCCGCCGATATCCAAATCGACCTGTTGAAAACGGCCTGCATCCAACGACTTCCTGCGACCTTTATAACGAAAGAAAGAAAGAAGCCTTTATAACGCCTATCTTTATTCAGCAGTGGACGTTCTATGGCTGATGATGATGATTATTGCAGTTCGAAATAACTTAGTCGAACTTAGCGATTGAACTTAGATTTGAGCCAATTTGATGTAATCGGAAGGTAAAAATCATTAAAACACGTGAATCCCGATTGGTTAAGCAACATCCAAACAGCCTAACTTTCACATTTATAACAATAGGATTTTACAAAAACAAATCTATTATAAGTATTCTAACAGTTCGGCACGAAATCAAACCAAATCTAATTGTTCCAAAAACACAATGCAAATCTGGAGTTTCGTAAAACACAGCTCCTTGACCTGTGTTCGTGTTATTTCGCGTTTATAATGTGATCTCTTGTAATTACACCAGTAATCCGTCTGCAATAGAAATTACAATGTAATCAGAGTACGGAGCAGCGTGGCGTGGCAGTATTCAGGGGCCTGATTCGCAACTCAAAACAAGCGTGTAACGCACCTCATCGCGTTAATAAAATGGATTTAAGTTTGAAACGCGGCACTCATGCGCGTAATTTAGTATTGATTTCGTTTTTTTGAAAATTGTAACTCCATCCGCTATGAATAATTTGGCGCTAACCACAATAGGTACAGGGAATAATAATAATTCGTGATTTCAAGATTAATAAAAGCACCAAAATGATTGTGGAGAAAATCACCATCGGTAAAGCATTGTTGACAATTACTATGACTATTATTCAGTAGGTATGTATACAGTGCAGATGCGCAAAATTTATTTATTTATAACACAATGTCGAGTTGTTATTTAAAAAAAAAATCACAATAATTTTCGAATTTCGCGACTAGTGTTGATGTTTTTCCATAAAGAGTCCACTTCGTAAAGACTACCTTCCATACGCGTTTCGTTGTGTTAACGCGAGCGCGTTACGAGTTCATATCGTCATACCATTGTGAATAAGGACCTAGACGTCATTGTGTATAGACTTCCGCGCAATGGTTTCCCATGGCCCGAGACTGTTCCACTTTTATTCATACTTGATTTATGGGTTGCGTTGTTTTAGGTTCATTGTACACTTGTTTTTGTTTGCTCCTTGTTTTTTTTTTATTTGGCGCAGTTACAATGCACAAAATATATTTATCCTAAGTTTAAAAATCCAAGATTTACAATACCAATTTTGTACACCGATGAACACCGCGCGCAACATTTGAATACACTCTTTCAATTAATATTGGCATTAATGAATTTATATTATATTGTTAATCTGTTGTGTTCCATGTTTCCTGGTAATTAGAGTTCTTGTCGTGGTTATAAAATGGTTAATATTACTATATTATATCTATGTATTGTTTTTATTGGTAGTGTGAGGTAAAGCCCCATCTTCTACACATGTTTTCGATACAAAACACAAAAACACCTACACAAAACAACGTATTTCGCTGTCTCCTGCTCATGGAACAATGGACCCTGACAAAAAATTGAGAAAGCGAGAAAAATGAGCAGATAGGTCACCTGTTGGTAAGTGATCTCCACCGCTCATAGACACCAAGACACATAAAGAATCATGGGTGCGTTGCCAATAAGGAAGGGAATGGAAGGGGAGGGAAAAGGAATTGGGAAGGGAAGAGGGAATCGGCCCACCGGAAATCTCACTCACCGAACGAAACGCGACAGCGCGCTGCAACTTTACGTTGGTTTTCTGTGACAGTGGTATCAAACCGGTCGAGCCGGCCTATTCGTGCTGTAGATGTTATTGTTTACAACTCTACATCGTGGCTCTATCACTCGAATTCCAATCATTTACCCTGCAAATTGGAAATGTATCACATTTACGGGTCTATCTAGTTCTACACCATCCCACTTTAATGTAGACGGTTGACGTAACAGACTGTATGCATGTTGCAGAAAGCATTCGGCTTAGTTTTGCCTGCCTGACGTAAACATCCTCTGGAAGAAGAATCCATCCAAGAAGGCGACTATCCGCCGAATGTTCATACACTTAAGGTCGCCTTATGTCGTTTAAGGCCGCCTTATCTGTCAAAATTGTATGGCGAAAATTAATGTAAGAAGCCGATAAAGTTGAGCAGCGTTTGACCATTCGGGCGTTAGTGCTGCTTTATGACAAACAAAATTAGCCAATAATTTCACACAATTCATTTCATAAACCATCTTCGTTTATTACCTACGTCCATTCAAGAGAACCTTTGTCCACAGAGTCCACACGCCATAGTCATAGACAACAGTGGCCCATTCAGCCAGAGAGTAGGAATTTAGCGGTATTTTTAGATGCCATCATTGGCAAAAGAAAATTAAGGACTTGGCATAACTAGGAAAAAGAAACGTGTTTTGTTTAAAGCCGGTTCCGTCATTTAGTTTCACGATCTATTTACATTTAAGTTGTTTCAAACTTATAACGTTTATATACTTACATATTGGTTATATTATAATACAGTGGTTTATAGCTCAGTTAGGAATGTTACGGACTGCCGAGACGAGTGTCGGAGGTCCGAGACCAACCCCAAAATGGAGCATACACCTCTGACTTTTCTATGTTGTTTTCTTTGTGAATTATCGCTTGCTATAACGGTGAAGGAAGATATCGTAAGAAAACCTGCATACACGAGAATTTCTCCACAAGAATTTCGAAGATATGTGAACTCTACCAACGCGTATTAGGGTGGTAGATTGAGGCCTAACCCCTCTAATTAGTAGAGGAGGCCCGTGCCCAGCAGTGGGATAGTAATATTACTGGGCTAATATTATTATAATACTAATTTCAGTATGTGAAGATGCCTAACTGCCTATTATTGGGATTTTTCTTTCGCCAAGTCGTAGAGATACTTCTTTTTTTCGTAGTCATGCCGAGTCCTTGTACTTCTTTTGTCATTGGATGCCATTCACAGGTCAACCGTCAAACAGCGCGGCGCGGCGTGCGGCTTGCGTCCCGCGTGGGCTTGAATGGGCGTCTTTAACCGCATGCCGTGAGTGGCCGGGTCATTCAAGCGTACAGACAAGCAGTCGTTATTTCTGTGTAGGTGCAAAAAGCGTTTATTCTACTGAAGCAACTATGTATCTCATTCTAGGAAAATACCGAAGTGCAAGTGTTTCGTCCCGGCAATTACAGTCGAGAAATCTAACGCAGTCTGAGGCAATCAGATCAGAATCACAAAAAAAT
Source organism: Clanis bilineata (assembly GCA_036417725.1). Lineage (NCBI taxonomy): Eukaryota > Metazoa > Arthropoda > Insecta > Lepidoptera > Sphingidae > Clanis > Clanis bilineata. Next base: position 3,092,582 of record CM071146.1, on the reverse strand, counting down.
CAGTAAGAGGAACTTCGAGAAAGAGGCGGATAGGAGGATTCGGTCGGCTGGGCGGCATTTGGAAAGCTAATATTTTTGAGTCATCGATCCATCAGTGCTTTGAAAAATGTTTTTCAACCAGTGCATCCTACTCTTAATGACCTTCGCAGCTGAAACGTGCTGCATGTCGATTCTCCAAGTTTCATTTGTAAAAACAACGATACGGCATCGTTGCAGCAAAGATGTTTTCATTTTTGTATTCAGCAAGGTAGAAAGCGCACGCACTAGCGCTATGTGTGATGACGGCGCTTATGCGCACTAGCTCTCTCGAACGAGGCGTTTGACATAAATGTATGGAAAATGGTATTCTCTAAGACCCAACAACGTTGAACGCTCCGTCGATCTCAACGATGTGCGAAGCGGGAGCTCGTCGTCGATCGCAACGTTGTGACGTTTCTTAAAGAATCGACCTGCTAGAGTGGAAGACCGCGTTTAGGCAAACGTGACGTCCACGGCATGACGTCCTGCTGCACGATGGACCGACTTGAGAAAGGTGGCGGGCACCGGATGGATGCGGGCTGAACACCGGGATGGTTGGCGCTCACTTGGGAAGGCCTGCGTTCAGCAGTGAACGGCAATAGGCTAAGATAGAAAAAAAGGAATGTTTTATAAATCTGAAACACAGGCAAACGCAGTCATTATCTCTATACAGAATACAAACACATCATCATTGCGAAAATTAACTAAAATATTTACGTTTTTTTTGCATATCTACAACAAATATGTTTTGATACGTATAATAAGCACATATATTGTCTCGGGATGAACAAACTTTATCTGCGGTGCACCTGTACATTGTAATTGTTAATACAATCATTTATCATTGATATGCACACTTTAATATACAACTACATGTGTAAATGACACAACTTAACCTTTGTGCATCATTTATCTAAGTTTATGTACACAATTTTATTTAATTGTAGATACGAAATTATTTTGCATAAATTGCACAATATTTATTTTGCGAATTGTAATTGTTTATTTTTTCTTTCGTTCTTTATTTAAAAGTATTTCTTTTTTAATTTTGCATATTCAATTCTCATTTGGTTGCATTCAATTTACACAAAATTAAGGGCAACGCACAATACAGTCATTCAACTCTAAATAATAAATGTCCTCCAGTCAAAACACAATTAAGTTCATTCAACACGAACCCGAGACAGACAATTTCCTACATCACGCCACGCCAATTTATATCCAATAAATCACATTTTACTATGACAACAAATATTTATGCCACGAGCTTGCCATTTCAGGCTGTCCGTTGTCTGTACACGCCTTATTCGGTATTTAGCATCATATCGAGGCACATAATTGGCATGTCACTCTGGAGCAACAGGTACATAATATTGTGCAATTAAATTATCATGTACACGTCGCCTTATAAGGGTGTGTTGTAATAACAATGTATTTATTGCGCGTTTCACGTCCGGTTTGATATGACTGTTATTGTTAGGAATTTCTTGCTGTTCTAGAAGTAGTGTAAATCTAATTTTAGCTTTTTATTTAATACTTACAGGATCATAGTGAAGTTAACTCGTTGTTTAAAGAATCGCATGCTGAGGATTTATAATCTGCAGTTCGGTATTTGAATGTAGATGTTGAAATAGTAGGGGTGACTATTTAAATATTATGCATAATCGGTTTTTTGCCATGGCAAATTTTTATTAAATTATTAACACTGTAACATGTGTTATCCTATAAACCAGTCTTTCCTAAACTACGCGATAACGCCCCCTTGTAGGCGCTGTATACCTAAAGGGGGGCGGTAAAAGACCCAGAAAAAAGGGGATCTCCGCTGATATAGCTCACAATAATTTATTTAATTTGAAGTTATAGTGGTTTTTAAGTAGGTAAAAAAATGGGGGGCGCTAAGAAATAATTTATTTTCAAAGTGGGCAATAGACAAAATTAGTTTGGGAACCTCTGCTATAAACAATAGAAACATATTTTCTTTTTTATCTATAGAAATCCATTTCATAATGACCAAACGACGGCTTTTTAGCCAACCCTAACCGAAACCGAATTGGCAACCTCACACCCCGTCAAAAGTTCGTGGTAACAAACCGATATGCAGAGATGTGGCTAATAAACGTTAACTATGATGCATGGCTTTCAATCAGTGCGCTATGGTTCGTAATTGAAGGGGCGACCGAACGGGGAAATAGGGTTGCCACGGCGAAAATTAGGAAAAGCGTTTCCAGGAAATTTAGTAGAACAGCATGGAATAGCGATTCTGTGACTACAAACTCTTTAAATAGAGGTACTAACAGGTTCCAAGAGGATTATGAATGTGGAGCATGAACCCATGCCAGTTATTGAGATTTCGGTTTCGGTTGAGATGTGTAAAAACTTTTCTGCCCCATCGGCTATCAGTTCTACGAGCTATGTGCCCTGCCCACTGCCATCTCAACTTGCTAATCCTCTAGGCTATGTCGGTGACTTTCGTTCTTCTACGGATCTCCTCATTCCTGATTTGATCACGTAGAGAAACACCGAGCATAGCCCTCTCCATAGCTCTCTGAGTGACTGGGGCAGAAAAGTTCTCAAGTGGAAACCACGTACCGGCAAGCGCAGCGTAGGACGTCCACCTACAAGGTGGACCGACGACCTGATAAGGGTCGCAGGAAGTCGCTGGATGCAGGCCGCTTCCAACAGGTCGATCTAGAAATCTGGGGGAGGCCTATGTTCAGCAGTGGACCTCCTATGGCTGATGCTGATGATGATGATAATGATGATGTGTAAAAAATCATCATAATCATCATCAGCTGCAGGACGTCTACTGTTGGACATAGGCCTCCCCCAAAGACTAAAAAAAAGTAAAAAACCATATGAAACAAGAATTGGAAAACTCATATTTTAAAGTCGGTTAAAGAAGCGAGAAAACGAAAGCGATGTTATTAAACCTCTAACCTCTTGAACTCTTGTCGAAATTGCCCAAAAGATATGAGATTTAATTCGGCGATGGAGTTCAGTGACACTGTCTCTAATTTGTATTGCATTTCAGTGAAATTATTTCCGAACATGGCGACATTGTGGCCTGCTAAAATAAATGAAACAAGAAGTGACGTTGCATTCGGCCGCGGAGTTCGGAATCGTACCCTTACCTCCAGCCTTATCTAGCGACAACCCTACGACTTACGATCGGACGAGCGCTTGCGCAAGCGAAAACAGTTTGAAACGCTTAAATGATTATCTTTATGTGTTTATGCCGTTGTGTACAAGTTTTAAGACTGTGGTGAATGGGAATGTGTTATTTCTCATTGGTTTTAATTGTTTACTTTAGGATTATTCTGAGATGAGAAATTAGACACTTGACACCAGTTCATGAAGAGAAGAATCACCTAGTCGGTTATTACATAATTTACTCATTTATTTGAGATGTACAACACGCAAAAGGCTAAACGCCGAATGTTCATAAATTTAAGGTCGCCTTCTGTCGTTTAAGGCCGCTTTATCTGTCAAAATTGTATGGCGAAAATCAATGTAAGCAGCCGCTAAAGTTGAGTAGCGTTTGACCATTCGGGCGTAATACAGTTAACTCTAGAACATTAATTATTGTTACCCTTAAAGATAATTCGTAACTTTTGTAACACTTTTGTCCTTTAAAACATTTACACGCCTCTTAACTTTGAAACTAGTTTGTACCTTTCTTTTGCAAACAATATGACTCAAGGAAACAGTGACAAACTAGTTTTAAAGATAAGAACCGCGTAAATATTTTTATAAGTAACGGCCATAGAATTATTCAATCAAGCCTAATGGAAAGGCCTAACTAAGAGAAACGTGATCGCGTCCAAGCTCAATCTTTATACTACAAATTATCCAACTACATATATGGTTATATAACATTGTTATTAAAGGCGCGTATCTCCGATATATTTATTAATACATATCCCTGTCTTTCCTATCCTTTTCGTGAGATTAGAAACGTCATTATGGCATTGAGTTTAAAATATGTTATCATTAACTATGTCATAAATGGATCTTATCCATATGGTATTAGCGACATATTGTGCTGACTGCTGAAACACCGCGCGTGTCACATGAGCGTTCTGTCAGTGTCAGTTGACACAATCTAATCTGACATGTCAGCGTCGTCGCGTGTGACAGTTTGCGACGCTCTCGATCATTTTTACTTATCGCCTAATAGCCGTGTCAATTTTATTGCACGTTCTTATAGGTCTGGAGGCTGTTTGCTAGATTAAGTTTTAAGACAGATTTATGAGTTAGTTAGCACTGTAAAATATGTAGTAATTATTCACTAATGAATATGAACGCTCTGGTCTTCGGTGGCGTTGTTCTTGTTGTAAAGCGATATTTTTTCTGCGCTTTATTAGTCCGTTGTATATTTTGATAAGGCAATAGGCTCGCTCATAAACATGTACATGCCGTTATCCCACTTTAACATGAGGTACTACTTCAAGCGTGTTTCATTTGCCGAAAATAGTAGTTTTTTTCATCGCGCGCCCTTATGACATCATGGGATTCCAACAGCTTTGGGGATAATGGGCCTTACTTATAAAAGCATTTTTAGCTGAGCAAATGGTTAAGAATAACCTGTCACTTTTTTCCTTGCGTTACATTGTTTAAAAATGAAAGGGACAACCTATGTATGGTATAAAGATAAGCAGCGCTTAAATACTTTTATAAGTAAGGGGCAATATGCGTATTTGTGTGCGCGCGCGCGTGTGAGTGAGTGAGTACGAATAAAAATGTTATGGAAATAAAATTGCTTTTAATAAATATTTTGTTTTTTTTTTATGCCATAACTCAGGTTATTTCATAATGTGAATCGTTTTGTACATTAAAAATATACCCGATGTTATTGTGTAAATTAAAATGCCTGCCTGTTTTGTTCCGCTAATTTACATTTTGTAATTTACGTAATGGATAAAAGAAAAATAACTTTTAATTACATACACGAAGGTAATCACGTAAAACCAATTACAACCATTGCCGTCTCATCGCAAAAAAATACAAAATCAAATTAAAATTTATAATGCAAAAATATTTTTTCATTAACAAAACGCGGCGTCGAGTTTCATTCATTATGGCACTTGAGATAGGGGAGGGTGGGGCAAAGCGGTGCGACGACCGGGCACTATTATAAAGTGGTATTTATTAGACACATTGTATGTATTGGGTAATATCTGAAACTAGAATCGATAATGATCGATACCTTATGTATGACATTCACATATAAAACCAGTTTATAAGGATTTGTTTATATCAACGTCGGACCTAAAAATAAAATCAAATCGCGATAGAATCCGTATAAACTAGTTTTATTTCAATCTACAGAATCGATTTAGCAAATACTGTTACTATTAATAGCGACAATATCGCTGAGTGGCAAAGCCTTTTTATACAGGTAAAAGTTCGGACTCTAGATTCGATCTTTGACAACGTCCATGAACGACGCGACGAATAAACTGTTTTCACCAATAAGCGGTTTGATTCATCAGAAACGATATGAAAAATACTGTAATGGCGGGTACACACTAACGAATGTTCGCGAATCGCCGCCTGTTGCGTTCACACAAACAAACTTTCGCTGTTGTGTGATTGAAATAGGCATAGATTCTTTCGCCTTCGTTCGGCCGATGTGTCCCCGCCATAATACAAACACAGTGTTTATGAATAAAGATCTAGTTGTGAGTTCCACCAGTCCCCTTTCTTAATTCACGAGGCTCATAAACTCTTATAATAATAACTCTCAAGTGAGTGCAAGGGGAGACCCGGACGACAGGGTCAACGCGATGAAAATATACGGACGAGCGACACGTCCGCGTCCACGTCCCTCCTGCCGCGAATGCGACACATAAATTATTATCATGAGTCGTCGGTCTAGACCCGACCACCGAGATAGAGTTAGGCTGGACGCATACTGTCAGCTTTGTGGTCGAATTATGACAGTTTTATAGGATTTTGCTTAGGTGTTGTAACAATGAAGTCAAAGTAATGCAAAGTTTTGTGTCATGATGGCCAAATAAAGTTATTTACCATGGTACAATGTATGTCGTTATTTATAAATTATTACTTCATTATCCCTGTAAGATTACTGTCCCACTGCTGAGCACGGGCCTAATGGGAGGGGTTAGACCTTAGTCTTATGGTCTAAGTTCACCAAATTAATACAAAAATGGCGTTTGCAAGTGCTTCGATCATTCTGATATGCTATATCAGCTGATTGAGTTCGATAATATTCTCACATCACTACCTATTTGATACGATTTACTCCAAATCGCGATAAACTATAATCATAACTACAAAAGTGTAAATATTGGCCATAATAGTAACAAAATATGATCATACGATATTATATAATTCATATCTGAGTTATATTTCTAGTGGATGATCTCAATGCAAATATTGAACCACTGTCTACAGAAGTGGTGGGATGAGGTAACGTGAAATGTCACTCCTGTTAACATCGCAAATAAGTACAACAATCGATTCTGAATTGGGTATCGGATGACGTAACATTCATATACACTTGGAAAACAAACTTCAGAATGTTCTCGAACTGACTAGATTTGTTTACAATATACAAACATTGTAGAGCGTCGACTCCTTAGAGTAAACTGCGTAAAAACTAGGTAAAGTATATTAAATTCAAGTTTCGTGTCAAGTCGCGCATTAATAATGGTCTCTATCATCATCATCATCATCATCATCACCATCAGCAATAGGTACTCCCCTGCTGAATATGGGCCTGCCACAAAAAATCCAGATCGACCAGTTGTTGGATATAATAGTATTTAGCAAAATTATATTCTTCAGATGAATAATAACTTTCTAAATAGATAATTTCTATTCATATTACATAATATATGGCCATTCATGAAAAATAAAAAATATATATTTCAATTTCATAACTGCATCGGTAAAGGTTGAGTAGAAGACAAAGCTAAGCCTGTCGGTGTGTTACCGGCCTAAAGAAATAAGGATCGTATGGCAATAAATGAAATGAACATTTATGTTAATGATACGAATGGCATAAATAAGTACAGTATTTAAAAAAACCTTTTTCTCCGTAAAAATGTCAGCGTAGAGGATGGGTTTTGTTCGATTTTTAAAAAGATCCAATTAAAGCTTTTTAAATTTATAAGGAGGTCGGCAAATATCGACCTATTTCTAAAATCATTGCACTGTGGTGGAAATCTATGGTTGAAAATTAAATATAGGTACATTAAAAAAAGAAAAAAAATTTAAAGACTTTTTTAATGCATTTTATTTTCTATTAATATTCCCACAAGCCGCCATATTGTAATAACTAATGTTCAACATAAAATCCGTATAATCGATTCCAAATATCAATTTAATAAAAGTTACGACAATGATGCCTTTTTAATTGGTCAGCTTTATGGTTATTGAATGAATAATCTCTTAATTTCATAATACAAATAGGACAAATCGAGTTCAGGTTTAACTCTACATAAGTAGAAGTACTCTACAATAGCGCTCTACCAATTAAATTTTTTTCAGTGTGATTGCGAGTGGAGGCATAGCGGGTCGGGTGCTGAGGCGTTATAATGGACACTGACCTTTATATTCCGCGACAGTTACCTCATGTGCCCATGGCTTTAGCCGATTCGTGTACAATGTACATGAGTGGATAATTATCAAAATTGCTACTGCTATTTTAGCAAATGATTTAACAACTCGTGTAAATACACCAAACAACGTTTTGTCGGCGTTTTGCAATTAAATTAAACGACCTTTGAGTGATCAATGAAATATTGAAGGTGCTAGTAAATTATTTAATGTTTATACGTAAAAACCGCAAAGGGGTCTCCATTAACACTTTGTGGATGATTTTAAAAGTTTGGGTGTTATTTATTTATTTAATTTATATTCTAAGGTGTCCCCCAGGTAGGTAGCGGATCATAAAAACTAAGCCAAATCCTTTCTGCAACCTGCTTTAGAATGTGTGTTGCACCGACCTCAAATCGAAGGAAGGCCGGAAGTAGGATGTACTAATGCCATCTATGTTCTATGCTATTCAGATTATTTTTGCGCTTTTCGAGCTCCAAATCCTTTGTGCCCAAAAGTCCTGTCCAAATACGGCCCTGCTCTGTATATCAGTAATGGATGTCTGTCGAGGTGTTCGCAATCGTTCCGTGTAAACATCTCATGCACGTTTCGTCACACGATCTCATTGTGAAACGAGTCCGTGCCCTCGTATGAGCGTTTTGAAATCGATTTAATGTGCCTCGATCAAGCCTACAATGTTATTGTTTTAATTTAAAGACGTATCAAAAAGCATTTGGAACACTCGATAAATCACTCGATAAAGTGATAGCTCAGTTGGGAATGGTACGGACTGCCGAGACAAGTGTCGAAGATTCGAGACCAACCCCAAAATGGAGCATATACCTCTGACTTTTCTATGTTAAGTGTATTTTCATTGTGAAATATCGCTTGGTATAACGGTGAAGGAAAACATCGTGAGAAAACCTGCATATTCGAGAATTTCTCTACAAGAAATTCAAAAGTATGTGAAGTCTACCAACCCGCATTAGGTCAGTGTGGTAGACTAAGGCTGAACCCCTCTCATTAATAGAAGAGGCTCGTGTCCAGCAGTGGGACAGTAATATTACAGGGCTAATATTATTATTATTATTATATTATTAACACTCGATAGTCGCATTTGACATTATTTTGTCGACCGATTTCCAAAAAAGAAGGTCCGATCCGACTTGATCCGATCGTGGCCGAATTTATATCGGACCACCCTTGGAATAGACTCTATCGAACACAAAAAGAATCTTGAAAATTGGTCCATATTTGGTGAAGATATCGCGTTACATACATAAAGAAACATATCTGTATGTTTCTTAGTCTGTATGTTAGTTAGTCTGCTAACTGAGTACCTCCTTTTTTGAAGTTGGTCGAAAATGCACATAGAATGAATGAATAAATGAATGTAACCCACCATGGCTCCCATTCTCGAACCTAAATCCGTCCCTGTGTCGCAACCGGGCGGCGATTCTTCGCATAAATCCAGCGCGTCGAGCCGCATGCGACCAGTTTCGGGTGCATGTGGGCGCATAGGTGTAGTGACCGCCGCCCACGTGTCGCCGCGACCGCCGGCTTGCGACACGCGGCCCTGCATTATTGTACCTCTTTAAAGAGTCTGAATGCCTGCCTGTTATGTTGATGGGTTAATCGTATGGGAGAGTGATTTTGTGTGACATTGGCGCCTCATTATTATAGACAGCGTGTTTTAGTTGATATGGAAGTTCTGGGTTCAAATCTCTGACGAAACAATGTTTGACGGAATATAAACAATGTATGACATTTGGTACATGACTATTGACTTGTATTGAAATGATTTGATTTAAAATCTCAGATTAGGCAAAAGGAATTTGTTTAATTATGTATAACCACTAGAATATAATTCGCGATCTATATAATATAATTCTTCTCCATATTTCATTATACTTGACATTCTCAGATAGACGTGGTCATTGACTAGTCCATATCAGTGAAATCCGCATCGATTTGGCCGAAAACCATTTATCAAATATCATATTAGGCGTATAACACAATAACATTAATTACAAAACTCCAGTTTAGCAACAAAGGCACGCATCGTGTCGCGATTCGCGTGCAAAAACTAATAAATTAAGATTTGATATAAAACCGCAAGCCGGTGTACCGTGTGCAAAACAATTCGAAACGACTTCACGTTCGCCAATCTAGTTTAACCAAATAAAACAATTTCGTTTTTACAGCCGCCATTACGGCTGCCCACGATGCTTTTGATTTATGTCGACGACTTTTCGATGTTTTAGGGTCATGCCACATTACGTTTAAAATTTTCTTTCTACCTATCCTCAATGTGGGGTTGGCGTAACACATTTTTTTCAAGTATGTTGTTAAAAGGATTCGGATTCGTTTTTACGGCATTGCGATGGAATACTCTGTCAAAAATTGGCAAGACGCATAGTAATTTTAAAGGAGCAGTACAGTCAGTCACGGGGTCCAAAGGGAGTCAACTTGTCAAAACCGGAAAACCGTCTAATTTGTACTCTTATTTGTTCAAATATGCATTCATCGTCATAATCAAATTAAATATAGATATTAATAATCGATAAGTATGCGCAGTGTTGTTTGTTGTCTCTAGTGATTTTGACATTATCTGTGGTCTTTGGCGCGCTTTCTTGCAATTGGAAAGGGTGAAGTAAGTTGCAAAAAAATTCTAAAATTAAAAATAATTAGTTAAAAAACCCAAGCGATATCTGGTTTTTATCCGGATCCCCGCGACTGTTTACATGCGCCGGCGCCTGCGATTTTTCACATATCGTAATATTAATGTATTGACGTGTTTTTTGTTTCAGGTGAGTCACGGCAACAAGGTTGCCTAAATATCGCGCGGTCTGTGAGTTATGTTTATATTATAATATTTCCTTATTTAAATGCCGTTTTTTGATTTGAGCAAAAAGTTTGTTATTGTTTCTGGTTGAAACTGCTATTTAAACAACAGTTTGTGGTATAATCCCGATAATAGGCTGAAGTTTAACCGTCGAATGTTCATACACTTAAGGTCGCCTTATGTCGTTTAAGGCCGCTTTATCTGTCAAAATTGTATGGCGAAAATCAATGTAGGAAGCAATGAAGTTGAGTAGCGTTTGACCATTCGGGCGTAAGTTATTTAGCGGTCGAATTTTAATAATCTTGTTGTTTTAACAGATGTTCCATAGGTTAACTGTCACAGCGCGAAATTTTTCTTCTGATAAAAAATATCTGGCTATTGCAAAGTTAGCCTTACATCTAGAATACAAACTTACCGCCGAATGTTCATGCACTTAAGGTCGCCTTATGTCGTTTAAGGCCGCCTTATTAGTCAAGATTGTATGGCAAAAATCAATGTAAGGAGCCGTTAAAGTTGAGCAGCGTTTGACCATCGGGGCGTATGTCATGCGTTCCTAGAAAATTAGTAGTCTCGTCTTTGTTTGGGACTGTCGTCAATATAATCGTATGCCACTCGTCATGTTTTGTTTGCGATATACGAACCATATTCTGGAGCCATTAGCTCATTACTTCAAACTCATAATATTTTTATCACAACAAATGACAAAAACACGTAGTTTTAATTACTTTTAACATAGTTTTAACCCCTAAATTGACATTAGCATTTTTTTTATTTATTTATTAATAGCCATGGATACAGAGTCCTTCAGCCGGACATTAGCATAATATATTACAACTGCCATTTAAAAAAATCTGTTTGACAGTTCTCTCCTATCTATTCACGAGCAATTCACGTGTCGCACTCGCGTAGGCAGGTCTTGTTCGGAACGTTGCAAATTGTGCGCTGTTAAAAACTCCGTGTTGTCCGTTTTAGTTGATTTAATTGGTCGTTACGGCTAATATGTTTCAATGCCTTCATTATTTTTAACATTGTTTTACTGTGTTTGTTAATCGGAATAATGTTTACGTTAAGAATTTAAATAATGTTTCCTTATTGTTCGATTCCAAATTTGAATTTGGATTACGCTTGGAGATTTTATATAAAAAGTTTGTAATCCAAGCTAGTTGCCAGTATTTTTAAAAGTGTAATATTGTCATTTTAATTTCTTTATCATCATCATCAGCCATAAGACGTCCACTGCTGAACATAGGCCTTCCCCAATTCCTTTATATTTTGTTGTAAATAAAAAACAGGTTCATTTATTAAGACTTCTGTTCATTACGAGATGTAAAGGAAAAGTCATAAAACGATTATATTATTGAAGCATTATGATTTCGTTCGCATTTCGACAGAATATGTCAAGGGTTGATATTTATTGAAATGTATGATAATTACCATTGACATTTGTGCATTCATTTGCGTTGATTACACCTTTAATTGGGGACAATTTATTCACTGTAGCATAAAATACTTATTGGAAATACGCTTTTTTGTTACTAATTAGACGATAATTTAATTTAGATAAGAGTCAGATAGATCTTAGGCTACAAGTTAAGGTAGATTAGGAGTATGTATTAAGTTTGGTAGGTTATTCGAACATTCTCATATTTTAGGCGAGATCCATTTAACGTGCAAGACAATTTAATATTGCATTTTTTTTTCTATTTGTAAAACCCATTAAACCTTATAGTGTAATGTAATGTAAAATTGTCGCCTCCTTTGTCTAGTGGCAGCATATACGGGCTGTGGACCGGGTGTTCCTGGGTTCGATTCCCTGGTCGGACAAAGCAAATTTTCTAATTTTATTTGCCCGGGACTGGATCTCTCAGAGGGGGTTGACGTCAGGAAGGCAGCCGGTCGTAAAAACTAAGTCAAATCCTTACTGCAACATGCTTGAAAAAGTGTGTTGCGCCGACCTCACATTAAAGTTGGAATAAGGGCAGGTAGAAAGAAAGAAGTACCTTATGATGAAAAAATGTATCTACCTTTATTTTTTATTCCTAACAAAATGATTTTGTTATGCCACAAGCGTTAATGAATTTGTTGTTCATGCGACATTGCCGGACCCCAGACACCCTTTAGAACATAAAAAGCGAAAAACATACACAATTGTACTCAGTTAACAATCATTACGAGTTGTATTTAACTCTGTTTATATTCTGTCTCCCCAGTAAAGCGCAAGGCGTGAATTTGATAGCTAAACGAGCGATTAAGTTAAAGCTTCACAACTAAGCGCTGTTAATTAATTACGTATGAGTATGGTGACCATTTATGTGGTTGGAAAAGTGGATGTTTTTATTATCTATACTAAAAAAAGGGGAGACTCATTCTGTCTGTATAAATAAATACACCGAACAGGCACACACTTAGTCCTGACCCCACACTAGGTATAACCTGTATCGTGGGTGTCAGAGACTATGAGAGACTTTCGGTCTCACAACACCCAGACTTGAAACAAATATCTGTGGGCCACACAGACATTTGTCTCAATGCGGGAGTCAAACCCGTGCGCGAATCGAATCAGACGCGATGTCACATTGGCATGGTGACTGGGGAGTAAAAACAGAATATGTTAGGCCACTTTTGCGCTGAATTCCTGAATCATGGTCACCATATTAGATAATGGTCAGTACCCAGTTGTTCCTTACCGAAGACTATTAGAATAAAATTGAACTCTTTACGATTCGTTTCAAACATCTTAATGCTCCCATCGTACTATAAATATATCGTTTTAATGATTCGCCACTCGCCAAGTTAAGTTCGTGAGTTAAATGCTAATGTAATTGTAATTCTCCATTTGCTTGCTCTATTGGTTGCTTGCTTGTGAATGAGAAGGTTACTGGAGCGGTCTCTTTGTAGAAATAAAGCCGAATCTTTACCGAAAACACGCTTACAAAAGTATGTTGCGCTGACTCCATGTTGATGTGGCATAAAGGGTTTCTAGAGAAGGGTTTTTTTTTGTTTTATTTGCTATTACATATACAAATGTGTATGAATCAAACATCGTCAAGTACCCAATTCTCCTTTTATCAACCTCTTAAAATGTATCAAAATCAGTTCAGTAGTTTTCCCGTGATGTTAACAAACACACACATAAATTCGCATTAATATTAGTAGGATTATTGTAGTCATAGTAACCGTTATAATGCGCCAACCGCACAATAAATATTGTTATTTTAATGCGTCATTTGTCGCTGTAAATTATTGTGAGACTCGTCACCGAAACCATTATGTTTCTTTGTCTATTATACAGGATTAAAGCTTGGCAAACTTAACTGTGCGGTGGTGATATCTATAACGGAATTAATGCCTTAGGCATTCTGCACCTATCAATGGTTGATTAACTAAGCTTAGTACCAAGATGAATTATATCGTCATTTTAGATGACACACAATTTCAGAACCGCCAAATTAAATTTTGCTCTTCAGAAGTACATTATGAATCGTGGCCTTTTGGTGCTTATTAAAACAATTATCAATTTTTTTTCACATCAACGCTGTTTTCAAATTTTGCCGTACGCACAGATAAGCTTGCCAGTTTTTGAGCTGTGTATTCCGTTTTCTATGGTTGTATGGCTGGTTGGGTTTAATGTTTAATGCTACGTTTGTTTATTAATGGCTCTGGGAATGTTTGCGGACTATTTTAAGTTCGGCCATGTTAATAATCCGCACATTATGTGAACTTGAATGTTTAGTTTGTTGATTTATTATTTACTAACTGTTGCCTGCGACTCCGTTCGCATGGAAATTTATTTTCTGGGATAAAAGTGCCTATGTGTTAGTGTAGGATGTCATCTATCTTCTCTCCTTACCATATTTCATCAAAATTAGTCCAGCCGTTTGAGCGTGAAGAAGTAACAAACATACAAACACACTCACAAACTTTCGCCTTCATAATATTAGTATGACGAGTATTCGCTCGCAGCTTCTCCCGCGTTAAGGTATCTCGCATTCTCTTGATAAAACTACACACCTAAATCTTCTTCACGAATAATAATCACTCTGTTCGCTGGTGACAATCCGTTCGGTAGTTTTAACCCGTCGGAGGCGGCACATATATATAAATAAATAAATAAATACACCCAACAGTCACACACATAGTCCTGACCCCACACTAAGATCGAGTCTTGTGTCGTGGGTATCAGGAACTACGAGAGACTTGGTCTCACAACACCCAGACCCGAAACAAATATCTGTGGGCCGCACAGACATTTGTCTTGGTACGGGAATCGAACCCGCGACCTCACGTTTCTACTACCTACCTACCTCACAGCCGGCTACTCGCCCGCTGCGCCACGGAGGCTGTCTGTGTATGTTACATAAGCGTATGGGCCACCGGAGGCCAAGCCGCCCGTGACTATTATAGTCCAACTAACCTTAGGACAACTCGCGGCACTGTTACAAATCTAGACTTGATCCTAAACTAGATTTAACTTACATTACGTATATTTACATCGAAAGTTAAGGTAAATCGAGATTTATCTAAGTGCTGCAAGTCGGCCTTAGACTCTATACTTGATAAATTTCAGTTAGTAGTTATAGATACTCAATCCGTCGGAGGCGGCACATATATATGTTACATAAGCGTATGGGCCACCGGAGGCCGGGCCCGCCCGTGACTATTTAACTCAGATAAAAGTCAAAATCAGAAAGTCAAGAAACTTGACTTCAACATTTTTATAAGTAATTAATTTATATTCTTAAATTCCTCTAAGGGATGTAACCAAACACTTGAAGTCAATAACCCCTACTTACGTTCCACTAAAAGGGCTTTATTTTACACCCCAAATTCCTTAATTAAAAGTAACCAAACACCGGAGTTGAATCGATAGTTTAGGGGCTGAATGGCTTCCTTCGTTAATGTATTTTTCACAAAGTATTTTTAAATGCCAGGAGGTCCTATGTTTAAAGATCAGGTTGGGCAAAGCTTTTTTTTGCCGGGGGTCTCCGGACGCAGAATTTGGATGACGTCAGGCAGGCAACCGTTTGTAAAAACTAAAGCCGAATCCTCTTTGCAACATAATTGTAACAGTGTATTGCGCCGCCCTCACTTGTAAGTGGGATGAAGGCAAGTGGAAAGAAATAAAGTAGTTTCCGCAAGAAGCGCTTTATTTGTATATAGATACCCCGAGGAAAAAAAAAGGCGCTTTATACGGAAGTATGAAGAAAGCGAAATATATATTTTTGTTAAAACTTGTACTGAGGGGTAAGGGTATCAGCGGTCACGTGCCAAGACAAAACATGTCTTTACGTCATCCCGTCGCATTGATCTCGGATCTCGAGTCCCACCCAGGGTATTTGTCACCGGCCATCGCACGTCGCCATGTCGCCTCCCGTGACTTTCACTCTCCATATTAGAACCGCGACGAGCTTGCGTTTATTCTGGCTCGGTTCGACGAACCGAAAATATGTTTATTTAACAAATCGCCGCGCTATGCGCCCGTCACGACGCGTGGAATGCCGCCGGCGACGTATCGCCTTAATGAGCCATAAATCCATTAGGTATTATTGAGTGTCCGCGGCTGGAATTAGAGCCGGGACGCGGACGAGACGTATACGGGACGGAGACGGGACGCAGACGTGTGCGTCGCGGCATCTCATTCATGCGAAGGCCAATGGGGATGTAAAGGAGAAAATCAAACGCAATTTCCTTTATTCTAAATTTAAAATACGTCTCGTCGTACCGTGCGATTATAAGCCTTATTTTATAAGTGTTAAGAGTGGTGTGCGATTGTGTTTAAAAAATATGATCTCGGCGGGAGTATTGTCGGATTCATCCGGATGAATCATCCAGTCAGACGTACTACAGACTACGTCTTGAAAATTTGCCAATGGCCGTTCGTGGATGCGATTATCGTAAAATTCTACGATGTTCTGGCAATGACCCATATTGAGGCAGGTCACGGGCGGGGTTGCGGAGGTCGTTGATCCCGCGTGTGTCTAGACATGATCTAGATATAAGCGATATTGATCTTTATTGCTTCGCTGTAACCTCATAACTCATTCGCTTTGGACGATCGTCATGATTAGTTTCAACTATCATTATTCATAATAAAATTGACGCTGATATCGTTTTAGCGAAATGCTTGCAATTTTTCTACTGTAAGGCAGAAAGATTGACTGCTAAACTACGATATACGTTTCTGTCACGTATAATATTCATACATACATACATACATTAACTCACGCCTGTTTCCCTTTGGGGTAGGCAGAGACTAAGGAGCGCCAATTGCTTCGGTTCAAACACACCTCTTTCGCTTCTTCCACAGTCATCAGTCTTTTCATGCACGCTCGTCGGTTACGATAACTCCTTATTTGGCCTTTTTTCAGGAGATCGCCAATTTGGTCCTTAAAGGTACGTCTAGGACGTCCACGGCCGACACTACCATTCACTTCCGCTACATAAATTTTCGTCACTCTGCTTTCATCCATCCTTTCAATGTGGCCAAACCACCGAAGCATTCCTTTCTCAATCCTCGTCACTACATCTTCCTTCAATCCAACTTTCTCTCTTATGCTGTTATTCCTCACTCTATCATTCAACTTCAGCCCACATATTTTTTGTGTACCGACAAACTCTGATTTTTTTATCACCGGAATTTTCTGTCATGAATATACTCATTTTTTTATCCCACATCCAATTTCACAATGGTACTACAGACTACTTAACTTACAATTCGAGAATCGAAAATGGAGGAACCGGCCGGCAAAGTAAACACGTTTTTTTCGTAGTTACGTCAAGTCCTAATTTCTTTTTGTCATTGGACCACCAGAGTGTGCACTATGCACATTCGCAATCGTCGTGCTAACCCGTCCATCGCTGGCTGCTGTTCACTGGCGCATCGTTATCGCTTATCCATTTCCGGCGATAGTCGACCGGCGATACCGTCAACCGGCGATACCGGCAACCGGGAACATCGTATGATTTATTACATGTCATTATGCTGATATAACATAATCGCGGGTCCCGGTGAATGCAGCTTTTAAGGTTATTTAGCGAAATGAGATATATAGATCCGATGGCTATTCTGTGAATAATTTTATACTTTTTCTTTTTGCTTCCTAGATTTATTCTAGCTAATAGCTCTTCTTATTTTGGTGTAGAGTTGCCCATATAGACCAACAAATATGTTGGGAAAGAAATTATACTGCGGTATTTAGTGTTATCACCAACTTATGTTTAAATCTCACTCACTAATAACGATAATTGAGTTTTCCTATTTATCTTTCAGACGTGCACTCTTTGCAATTAGGCATCTACCCCTTTTACGATACGATGATTGAACTTCGAACCACAATTCAATTGGGCATTGCGCATAAAACCCGACAAAACCGCGACCACTGACCGGCTAATGACACGTGAAAACCGGCAATTATTGACGCGGAAATATCGATTTGTGCCCACGCATTGAATGGTGTGTAATTAAACGAAAGTTAGGCTTTCCTCGCTCGTCTAGATTGCCTAGGGTAATGCGGTAATTACTAGGGTGGGTACATCCAATAATGCTAAATGGTTGTTGACCACGGAAGCGTTCTCTTTGCATTTACTTGAACCGTTTTGCATTTACTTAGCAAACATTGGTAATATGAACTTTAGAAAATAACACACATACACTTGCGTGCACGCACACAGTAGTTCTGGTTTGGCATCTGTCGGACGCCAAGGGGTCTCGATGAAAATGAGCGTCAAGCACCTAGTGGTTGACATATGCTGATCTAGATCCTTTTAGCACAGTTGTGGTGGGACATATATCATCCACAATATGGGTGATCTGATAATTGATGTATAATAATTAGGTACATATATCTGTAAAAAATATCTGTAATATTTGTTTCGGGTCTGGGTGTTGTGAGACTGTGCGTCTCTCGTAGTTCCTGATACCCACGACACAAGATTCGATCTTAGTGTGGGCTAAGGACTATGTTAACTATGTATGTGACTTTTACTGGTGTTATTTATCTATGGATTGTGTGACAGTGGATTCTGAGTAAATTGACGAATCACCGAGTATCCTTTTGGTCAATAAAGTGTATTACTATTATTTATTTTGATAGAATGACACCCAGACATGAATTTAGATTTGAAGGATTTTTTTTACATATACATGTTTTAAAACTAGATTATTACCTGAGTATTAAATCGTTTGTAATACGGGCCCAAATTCATTGTAGAATCATGTGTTGGGTTTTTCTAGTCAGTATCAGCTCGGAGTCTGACATTTGTGTCCGATACGGCGATAGGCTTCGCCTCCTAACAAAATAGGACAATATGAAGTTGACGAAATGTGGGTGTTCTAGTTCGCCTCTGCGTATCCCTTCAGTGATACAGGCGTGAGATCTATAGAGCGAAGTTCGACTAAGTCTAAGTCAAAGTCACGAACTCAGTGAGGATTTTTACTAAGTCCGAGTCATTTTTTACAAGAAAATCTTTGCTTAGTCTGTCTGTCTGTTTTTCTAGTAAAAAAATGAGCCGGACTAAGTCAATGTTCGATTTAACAATTACAAATCCCCCCTGAGTTCGTGACTTTGACTTAGACTTAGTCGAAGTTCGCTCTATGGATCTCAGCCTTAATCTAAGTATAGTACTGATTTCTTAAGTTTACGCGAATATTATACATTGAAATAAAACTATTCTTATGGATTCTATCACGATTAGGTTTTAATTATTATTCCCGACGTTTCGAAGGCTTTGCAGTCTTCGTTGTCACGGGTCAGACTGAGGTGTTATTTGTCCAAAAAAGGTTAGTGTTACAATAATAATAATAATCGTGATGGAATCCGTAAGAATAGTTTTATTTCTAAGTATAGTAGTCAGAGCCAAGCACCGGGTTAGATAGAAAGTGAAGCGGTCCTCATAAGGAGCTGGTCTCATCGACCACGCTCGCCACGCGCCGCCGCGCTGCCCCCCGCATTCGTGAGGTCGCGATACAGCGCCATGTAAAGGTCGTCCGGAGAAAGTGATATGGCCTGAAGGACCCCGATGGATTTTTTCGATAGTGACTTGTTGGAACAGGTTTGAATGGTTCGTCGATATCGTTTGTTTCGGTCAATGGTTTTTGTCAAATAATTTATTGAATGCAGCAAATTATTTAGATCCTATTAAATATTTTAGTATGACGTCGAATGTACCTGTCAGTTACTGTAACTTTTTTGATAAATCTCAAATAAACTATTAAAACAACACAAACAAAACTAGGTCCGAAACCGCAGACCACGCGTCTTTATGAAATGTACAAGCTACAACTTGCATGCCTAGGTACGTAACTCTTCGCACTACGAAGGATGCAGCGCCTTCCGGGTGCTCGACAGAGTTGCCAGCCCTACTAAATTTCCATTAAATCTATTTACCCATTGGAGACGGCACATAATATATATGTTACATACCGCCCATGACTACTTATGAATTGTTCGTAGAAAGATTTTTGATCAAATCAGCTGGTTGAATAGATTTTTTGAGGCTGATTCTCTAATTCGAGACCTTCTTTATGTGTGGTTAGCGCATATTTTAAAAAGCTACAGAAAAAAATTGTTATATTATTAGGAAAAACACAATTTAATAAATCTCGCCAAAATTAAAATGCACTGTTTTTAAAAATAAAATTTTAATTTTATAAATATATTAATTTCTTCGCTGATATTACTTATTAGTTTGACCGGTATTTTCGGGTCCCATCTGGCAACACTTGCACCCGGTATCATGCGCATTTGCATCGGCGCAGCGGGCTGCGAGCAGCGCCGGACCGGTCCTCGACCCAATAGACCGGTCCATTGTCGCCACCTATTAAGATCGCCGGCTTCCGATACAGTAGATAACGTTCCGTTCCCTCCATTAGACCCGTTGATGGACGATTGTTTCAAAATGAATGAATGCATTGAAGGGTTATTATTGATGTGCGGGAAGTGATTTTGTCGGATCGTATTGCGCTATTCAGAATGGACTTTGTTAGAGCTGGTATTATGGAAGACTAAAGGCCCATTTAAATAGAACGTCTTCTTTTTTCAAATTTTGTTTTGGAACATGTAATTAAATCGCTTACTCTAATTCAGACTTATAAGTTATTTCCACAACGTTCGAGTCGACTTGAGGCGACTTGCAGCGCTATTAATAATCTAGAGTTACACCTTATCTCGATTTATACTAAAACTCATTCCTATATTTAAATCAAGATTTGGGTTCAACAGAGATTTATCGCGGAGCTGCAAGTGGCCCTTAGTCAATTGTAGTGTAACGTCTTATTGATGAAGCGCGATAATTTTTTGACGTCGTGCGATAGATTGCTTGTCGTCAATTATTTGAAAGACAGTAGTAGTCTTGAGTCATCCGGCTTATTCCGGTTCATCCGGATTTAAACCAAAATATACCCGTAAGTACACTCTATAACTTTCCCAAGTATAACCCTGTTATTTTATTCTACAAAATTACGAATCTCGCCTACACACTACATTAAATCCGTCCTCAAAATCGTGATCTAATTTGCAAAATCCTTGCACATTTTGCGAGGTGGTGACTTGCGGTGCGCTAAAGCGATGGGCGTCGACGCGTGGGCCCACCTAATACAGTATTACCACCGCGACGCTTCCGCGCCGGCGCCCGCGCATCGTGATTGATTGACGACGCCATTGTATGTTATTAGGTGAAGCATGGGCGTCTTAATCGGTCTACATTGTTTTGTTTTTATCCGAAGCGCCATGCTCGTGAACGGTAGCAATAATTTTAGAATTTTGAATATAAAGTACTGCACGATTATATTGAACTCGTGCCGCCGAGACATGGGATACATAAGTAGTAACATCATACTAGATAATCCTAGTGTTTTTTTATAGCAGAGACTGGCAAAAGCAGATGGGTCGCCTGATAGTAAGTGATCGCCACCGCCCATAGACACCCAAGACAAAAAGAATCATGGATGCGTTGCCAACTTAAGAGGCGGGAAAAAAAGATTGGGAAAGGGAGGGGGTAATTGGGCAACCTCACTGGGAAACCAAACTGGGAAATCTCACTCACCGAACGAAACGCGACAGCAAGCTGCCACTTTACGCCGGTTTTCTGTGAGACAGTGGTTTATAACCAGTAAGTAGTTCCTGAGATTAGCGCTTTCAAACAAACTTTTCAGCTTTATAATATTAAATATAGAGAACTGGTAATGGGTTGCTAGTCGCCTCCTTGGTCTAGTGGCAGCATGTATTGGCTGTGGATCGGGAGATCGTGGGTTCAATTCCCAGGTCCGGCAAAGTGAATTTTCTAATTTAATTTTCCCGGGACTGGATCCCCAGAGGGGGTTGACGTCAGGCAGGCAGCCGCTCGTAAAAACTTAGCCAAATCCTTTCTGCAACATGTTTGAAAAAGTGTGTTGCGCCGACCCCACATTAAGGTGCGATAAGGGCAGGTAGAAAGAAAGGAAGAAGCCGGATCTTCTGCACTAGTTTTTCTCGAAACATTACACAAAAACACATACGCAAAACAACGATTTTAGCTGTCACCTGCTCGTAGAATAATTGACCATAGATAAAATACTTGTTTTGTGTAGATGTTTTGTGTTATGTTTTAGTGCAGAAGACGCGGCGTATACCAAGCTGTTTCCGCGATCGTTAACTCTTACAATGCGCGGCGGGGGCGGCGTCGATCGTAACTAGTAACTACTTCTTTTGTATGCTAACACACTTGTACCGTTTAACAATGAACTTGAATTGTTATTGATAGTTGATACATGTGTGGATCTGTTGGGCCATCGATCAAGGTCGAATTAGTTGAGATATACCCTGTTTTAATCACTTTGTTCAAATTCCAACACGGATGAGGGAACCCGTCACCTACAAAATAGATTTATAAAATAGATCTCATCTCTTCGGGTCGAAGCCGAACCCGATTAAGCGCCTTTCGGCATAATCAGATACGTAGTGTAATGTAAGTTTGTATTGTCGAATAATATATCCTGATTTCCATACGTAATACTTGTGGGGCAGGTGTGCGGTGCAGCTGCGCGGGCGCATGCTACAGGTATGTTGCAGTTTTTGTGGGTTACTTGAGTTAACAATATTTTGGGCGCTGTGTTATTTAACATTTTATAAGTTCTGAATATTTAATACTAACGCACGTTCGCTGGTAAATATAAGCAAACTGGTTTTTAATAGTTCAAAAGGAGTGTCTAACGCACGTTATCGCGTTAACGAAATATAGACTTAAGGGAATGGCATAAAACTGCGTGCGTATGACAGTTCATATGACATAACTTTATGTGCTTTATTATGGAATTACATTTGGCATATGCATCGATATATTATTTACCTAGATGCACAGTTGACGCTCGGAAAATGGGACAGCAAAGAAGTGCTTAAGCATTCGTTTTGTCTACAGTTGGACGTCGATAGAATTCTAAATTTCAAAATTCAAATTATAGAACGCTTGCTCATTTCGTTTAAAAATCTACTTTATAATACGTGCTTAGGCTTATATTTGGGTTGATTTAATTACAACTTGTGATCGTTTTCTTTGTTTTATTTCTGAGACCACTTTTTAGGAGGATATTTGGAAAGAACTGTGCATCTAGTGTATAATATATTGATGGGCATATGGCAAAACTTCACGTGCTTAATTCCATATTATACTCTTATATACATTTACGTATAAATCTTTCCGTTTTCACCTGTTCTTTCTTTAAGTGCCCTCACCATATGATGGAAGTTAAGTAGTGTATCCACTTATGCAAGATTCAGTTAGCATATCAGATATTGGGCAACGCGTGGCGCTGCGTGATGCCGGAGTCCGGGCGGAGTTGCGTTATCATCTTTGTATGCAGAGCGGATCTGCTTCATCTTGATAAATGTTAAAGGATCGTGCCATGAAGTAAATGTTATGGTAGAGCCGTCTATGATCACTAGACTCCATACCGTTTTATGTAAAGTTCAAAAGACATAATCGACGGACTTTAAAAAACGAGAAGGTCCTCAATTCGTCTGTATTTTTTTTTATAGCAGACTGATAAGCGAGCAGATGGGTCACCAGATGGTAAGTGATATCCACCGCCCATTGACACACAAGACTCAAAAATAATCATGGGTGCGTTGCCAACCTAAAAGGAGGGAATGGAAGAGGAGGGAAAAGGGATTAGGAAAGGGAGGCGGGAAATGAGCCTCCGGATATCTCACCATCGAACGAAATGCGACTGCAAGTTGCCACTTTACGTCGGTATTCTGTGAGACAGTGGTATGAAACCTGTCGAGCCCGAGTTCCCCCATATCTCCGCCAAATGTGGACCGATTTCCAAGATTATTGTTGTGTTCGATAGAGCTTATTCCAACGGTGTTTCCATATAAATATAATCCATATTGGTCACGATCGCATAAATTTGGAAGTCAGTGCGTAAGTATAAGTTATTCGGACAAATCATACGAGTCAGTAATTTCATACACCCCATAATATTGTCGCGAAACAATAACCCTAAAGAGATCATTGTTCTGTGAACAATCGAGGGCAACAATCCCTAAACGTAATTGCAGTGTATGGGACGTGGATCGTGATTCATTCAAACAGCTTCAGTCATACACATTTGTAATTTTAGAATTCGCTGAGGTGGCGTGCGACGGTACGCTACACCCAGTATGCACCCTCGACGGCCGTCTGGCTGTCTGTCTGTCTGGCGCGTAGGGTTGTTAGTGACGGATAAACTTGAATGAGGATTTAATGCTTCAAATCTCTTTAAATTATAATAGGTTCTTGTGTCGAGATTTTTACTTCCGAATATAATTAAGACTGCCTCTGTGGCGTGGTGGGATTTCGGTACGACTACGGTTCTGAGGTCTCGGGTTCGATGCCCGGGTCGGGCAAAGTGATATTGGATTTTTCCATATCAGCCCGGAGCCTGGAATTTGTGCCCGATATGGCGATAGGCTCGCCCCCTATCACATCTGGGACCGAACTAAGCTCGGCGAAATGTAGGGTTTTCTAGTTCGCTAGTGCGCCTCTGCCTACCCCTTCGGGGATACAGGCGTGAGCTTATGTTATTTTATGTAAAATTAAGCTTAATGCTTCCTAGTCGCAATCTTAGGTCTCACATCGTTGAATACTTCATTATCTCGCCCCTAACTTTTGATACTCGATTCGATTTTGACTACGATTCGTTTTCATTTATTGACTTAAAATTCCGTGGAAATCGAGTTGAAAAGTGCGCTTATTATTTATTTATTCATTTACACAATGTCGCATTATATTCGAGATATTGTTATTATGTAGTTTTTACCGCGACATTAATGCACTTTTTACCTCGATTTCGGTGGAATTTTAAGTCAATTAATGAAAATAAATCGTAGTCGCAATCGAATTGAGTGTAAAAAGTTACTCTACAGTCTTACGGTCGATTTCAATAAACAATCTCAGTTCGAATGTGCAGATAGATAACAAAAAGTAGCCAATAAGAACACAGTTTGAACATGACCCCGTTAAATGACTTGATTTGATTGGTTCATAATCGCGATCTGTCTGCGCACTAAACTGAGATCGTTTATTGAAACCGGTCGTTAGTCACACAAATGTCTAACTGCAGTCTCAAACTTCTCTTACTTTCTATTTGATTAATTTCGTTGGTGGTTAGATAGCATATATTTCCCAGAGACTCGAACTTTGTTGCTTGGTATAATTTGTGTACTACTGTCGTTCCTTGCTTACAGAAGCCATTGTGGTTGTGTGGACAAGAATGTACCCTCAAATCGGGCTTTTCGATTCAACTACCTAATCTCCACACTCGCGTGACCCAAGACTGTTGACCCCGCGGTTATTTCCACGTTACATACAAACCAATAAACCTTTCTATAAATCGACTGGAAGGGTCTGCTACTGTAAAATTTTACGATTTCCGTCGGCGTACGACCGCTCGGCTCCCCCTGCAATTCGCGGCATGGACGAAGGTCGTATGTGGGGATCGGAAGAACGAACGCCGCTACTCAACTCTCAATCTTATTGCTCAGGAAATTGGTGGTAGGTTTGATAAGATCGTTAGAATACGGCAATTAAACAACCAGTCGCAAGGCCGTCACGTCTCCTTATGTCGGTGCAGTTAGACACTTGATCTGCATAATTGTGACCAAATGTGGGCGACTGCAGGCTGCCAGCGGTTGTCAACAGTGCATAGTGATGTTACAAACCTGTTCGAATATCTTGATGTGAACTGCTGAGTTACTTCATAATATGAGGCTTCATATTATGACAATCGTCATACATAATCGTCAGTTGTTTTGTAAATTGAGGTAATTTCTGTGTGTGAGGCGATTCCATGATATTTTTAGCCTGCACGTAAGATGTTCAGTCATGAACAGTAGAGCTATGAGGCATTAAGTATCTTATGACTGTCTAGTTGGTCCGGGTCTTGCCGGAACCAGCCTCAACCGCGAATATTACTTCAGTCAGTCGCTATCCAGCCAAGTTATCAGTTCCCCTTTCAACAACATTAGCAATTCACAAGTTATATTCGCCCATGTCTATGTCTACCGTAAATGCATCTAGTTCAGGCCTTTTTCGTGCGGGGGCACGGTGCGGCAGCTAGACGCCGGCGCTCGAACCCGCAACGCCTTATATGCAGGAATCTAAACGTTTATGACATTCACGACATATGAATCATCACTCATCGAGCTCAAGGGCCTCGTCAAACACTACTGTGTTGACGCCTACAAATTCTATTTTATTTTTTTATTATAAATTCATTACGTCAGAATCCATTTTCAAATTGTTCATTTTGAATTACACGAATTCTTCTTTTTTGAATTCCAATTTCAAATAAGTTTCTATTTTCAATTTTTCCAACGGTTTTTGCGTGTTAATGGATAGGATTTTTGTATGAATTTGACCGAATATCGTCAGCATCATCCGTCGGTGAGCGACGATGTAGCAACTCATACGATGATGGATGACGACTCATTCCTGTATACGTGGTCAATCATCGATGATACATATTGATCATTATCGCTCGTCGAAGCCACGTTGCGCAACTGATTATGAATAACTTTTGCTCTCGACTTCGACGGCGAGAATTTTTTGACCCGTCATATTTTTTGGATAAAAAGCCATGGCACTCTTAGAAGCGGGAGTGATGTGTATGAAATTTTGTTGTGTTTACGAAAGTGAACGCTCATAGATACCGGTAATACCATAGGCCAGAGACACAGGCAAGTGTCACTAAGAAACGCGACAGCAGGATGCCAAACAACGTCGGGTATCTGTGACAGCGGTAATGTCCGGTCAAATCTTTCATGTTGTAAACAGTCTACATTATGGCTCTACTATTTGAGTGAATCAAAAACCAACAAACACACTTTGGTAAGTATATATTGGGATGTGTCAGCGTGATGGACGCGCGTTCGATTCACTGCCAAGGATGTGTTTTCGTCCAGCCGGCGCCGGCGCGGCGGTGCGGCGCTTGCGCAGTACAAGCGGGTCCCGGGTCCCGAGTTCCGCCGCGGGATATATTCAGTGTTGTGCTAGTGGACACATAACCCGTCACACGAGTGATGTCTAGAGAGTCCGTAATGTACGAGTGATGACCACGATTCGATTTGGTGCTGAAAGTCATCGACGATACAATATTATGAGTTGACAGCTTCCGTGGCGTAGCGGGCGAGTAGCCGGCTGTGAAGCGAGAGACCGCAGGTTCAATTCCCGCACCGAGGCAAATGTTTGTGTGGCCCACAGATATTATGGTCTGGGTGTTGTGAGAGCGTGCGTCTCTCGTAGTTCCTGATACCCACGACACAAGACTCGTATCTTAGGGTGGGGTGAGAACAATGTGTGTGTGTGTGTGACTGTTGGATGTTATTTATTTATTTTATTATTATTCGTGATCGCAATTAATATGCAATTATTCGCATTACAAACGGACTGTCATGTCGAGACGAAAGTCGTAGACAGTATAGCAGGCAGCTTCGGTTGTTAAGCGTGTAACTATTCATTGTTTACTTATGTCCCCAGCAGTGGTGTATGTACTATACAGGATTAATAAATTTACATATATACTAACTAGCTAACCCGGCGAACTTCGTTCCGCCTATCAGTCGATTCTTTAATTTATTCGTTTTTTTTTATTATGTCTAAAATAAACGTAGCCTAAGTTACTCCTTATTACATCAGCTACCTGCCAATAAAAGTCCCGTCAAAATCGGTCCAGCCATTTCAGAGAGTGGCCGAAACAAACAGACAGACAGACAAAAATTGTAAAAAATGTTATTTTGGTAAATATACCGTATATATATTCATATACATGTAGTAAAAAACGGTTATTTCAATATTACAAACAGACACTCCAATTTTATTTACCTCTATATGTATAGATAATATATTACTTTTGATTTTTCGTTACAATTTCGTATATCAATAATTCTGTTCGAAAGACATAACCATGCGACTAAAGGCAGGTGCGCACTGCACACATTATAAACCAAAACTCTCTTTCACGAAGTCCTTTTGTGTGCAAAGACAAACAAGTCTACAAGACGCGACATTTCAAGGAACCCCCGCTCACCACGCATATTGCAAAAGATGAGTGAGACATCACAAGCTCCCATTAGTTAATTATTATAGTACATTTATTTGTGGCCATGTGTTTTGTTTTATGTCGATTACTCTTCATACCCTTGGCAATTATAATCGGAGATAATTGTTATTATAAAGATTAATTTATCTTTTTATTTAAAGCTTGTGCGTAAAATGTAATCTTAACGTTCTTAAGATGCTCTAATTAATATTTAACCATTTTGTGAATTTCATTAATACTTATGAAGCTTCATTCAATTGCAAATTGCTATACACAATGTAGTGTCATATTACGTGGCGTCTTTAATTTTATTGTTCTATGCATACAATAAGTCTGCCCAAAAGCGTTGCACCTCAGTCCATCCGGTGTTGCTTTTTTCATTCGCCAGCTGTCGTCGGCAGGTGGTTGCCGTTTCGCCGAATTTCGTCGGATGCGTCTGCGCATTCATGTTTTGTACGGATTGTATGAAATCTTTATTATTGCAATGTGCCCGCATAAATAAATTAGTCTGCTCATTGTCATTGTTGTTTTTGTTAAATGCATCATCGATTTTAATGTTGCCTTTGTTTTTTTTTATGATTTAACAGCAACGCCAGAGTTTTTTGCCCGTTCTCTGGCGAAACGGTCTTCCGAACTGGCGGTAGAGGAACTTTGACGGAATCTAATTGATGTTGTAACATTTCACCTAACTAGAAAAGGATTCCTCAAGTATAGAAAACCGCAAATGATTATGGCTAAGATCTATAGAGCGAACTTCGAATAAATCTGAGTCAAAAAAACGAACTTAGTGATTTCGAATTTTTAAATGGAACTTTGACTTAGTCCGAGCCTTTTTTTACAAGAAAATCTTTGCTTAGTCTGTCTATCAGCCTGTTTTTAATTTATGTAAAAAATGGCTCGGACTACGTCGAAGTTCGATTTAAAAATTCCAAATCCTCACTGAGTTTGTTCTTTGACTTAGACATAGTCGAAGTTCGCTCTATAAATCTCAGCCTAAAAGTTTTTGCATCGCATGTTTACAGTAAGAATGACACAATACATTTTCTGATTTTTTTAAAGAATTAAGTCATTCTGCTTGTACCTCTATACTGTATCAAAATTTAATTTATTTAAAAGGCATATTACAGAACACAAACATAGCAAATAAAACTTAACATATCACTAAATTATAATCTACATTGAATAAATCACATAAATTTAATTAATAATCCTATAACTTTGCGTTTTTTGCAATACAATTCATCATAGTGACAGAAACGTCGCGTAAGCTGACGTTTTTTACGAGACACGTATAAAAAAATAGATCCTGAGTAATGACATGACAAAATATGGACTTACGCTGAGCCCTGAGGTGACACGCTGACTTCACCTCATCACGATCCTAGGGACTTAGTCACGACTAAAAATATTCAGCATTGCATTCAGATTTATTGACGATATGCCTGACTTTGAGTTGTGCTCTGGGATCCGTGTGTTAGTGCATGTAATATCCAACAGTCATACATATAGTCATGTCATAGTCTAAGATGCTAGTTTTGTGTCATACTAGTTTTGTTTTTCATTTTTAGTTTTTAGTTTTTCATTCTAGTTTTGTGTCATACTAGCTGTTGCCCATAATGCGACTCCGTTCATGTGGAACAAAAATTCCCCATTTTTGCAAGACTTTTCATTCGCTTCTATTGGTCGCAGCATGATGTTATATAGCCTATAGCCTCGAAAAATTGGTTATCCAACACAAACAATTCTTCGATTCGAACCAGTAGTTCCTGAGATTAGTACGTTCAAATCTCTCTCATCTCCTCACTCATCCCCTCTTTAAATGAGGTTTTTGTAACCTCACTTAATAAGAATATTTAATTAATAATATACCTCACTTAATTATAAAGCTCACAGACATATGCGACATTCTAACCACAAAAAATACCTATCAAGTAACAATAATGCAGACAGTAAAACGTAATAGCAATATGTAGTAATACATAAACCCCACATTGCACCATCGTTCGATATCCGTCGAGGGCAAACCGCAGGGTAGTCCGTCGCCTCGTGTCACGACCCTTCGCCCTATGTAGGGCACTGTGACGGTCGGCGGGGCGCGGCGGGGTGCGGCGGGGCGCATCGATCCGTTATCGTCACGCCCTTTGTCCTTTAAGGACGTTGCACGCCCTTTAGCGTAAATAATTGATTTAATGAGATTCTTCAGTTCTTTTTCTTGAGGTGTTTTCGACCGGTTTCCAAAAAGGAGAAGGTCCTTAATGCGTCTGTATTTTTTTGAATGTATGTTATGCTATATCACCGCCAAATGTGGACCGATTTTCAAAATTATTTTATGTATTCGATAGAGCTTATTTCAGGGGTGGTCCCATATAAATTTGGTCACGATCGGATTTGAAGTCGGTCTGTTAAGTTTTTAAACTTGTGATTATTTAGAGTAGTGATCGACAAAATAAATATGTCCACTAGATGGGGGTTGACGTCAGGCAGGCAGCCGGTCGTAAAAACTAAGCCAAAATATTTCTGCAACATGCTTGAAAGTGTGTTGCGCCGACCCCAAATTTAGGTTAGATAAGGGCAGGTAGAAAAAAAGTGATCGTCAAATTATGTCGCCTCGACTGTCTTAATAGTGTATGTAGTTGTTTGCGTGCGCGGTACAACTACCGTCCTGAGGTCTCAGGTTCAATCCCGGTTCGAGCAAAGTAATATTGTTTTTTCTATTCATTTAGTCCGGAGTCTGGAATTCATGCCTTATGAATTAGCTTAGTTCCGCCTCAGATATGATAAGGGGCGAGCCTATCGCCATATCAGACACAAATTTCAGACTCTGGGTTGATATTGAGAATGGTAACCTTATAACCTCCATAAAATTAATATGTTAGGTACCTACTTATTGCCCCTATCAATAGGTTCGCCCTCTCTAACACAAATAGGGGACGACAAAACTTATTGTTATCGCTCAGCTTAAATCGTAGGCAATTTTCTGATTGAAGGTTCGTGGTTTTCAGGTTAATAGCTTGGTTTCAAGGGAGTGGTAAAGTCCCTACTCTCGCCTCCCTACCCTCCACAAATTGAACGTTAAAATTCCGGGAATGTCTCGGAATTTTGATCGACTTTTTATTATGTCTCGACGAGGTTACTGCTTAGTTAAATACGTTTTTATAATCCATACGCGTACTGAAAAAGCCATAATAGTTACAATTTTTATGTGGTATTTTTATTGAACTATTTTTTAACATTCAAAAGAACGCGGTTAGCTAATTTATTTAAATTCGTATGGTAACACTGTTATGTCATATTCATGGGATTTACATAAAAATGCTGCTTGGGAAATCATCATAAATCTTGCATGTTTCGTTGCGTTCGGTTAATTTTGGTTTTATTTCATTCAATGTTGTTTGTATTCTAGTTAAAATTATAATGGTTCTTATTTAAACAGAATTCCTAATACGCATTAGGTGTGTTTGTTATATCACAAATTTTATCAATTTTTCAACATTCTGAAATAAAAAACAACTTACTAAATTCTTCTTCTCCTTTCTTTCTACCTGCCCTTATGCCACTTTAATGTGGGGTCGGCGCAACACACTTTTTCAAGCGTGTTGGAGAAATGATTTGGCTAAGTTTTTACAATCGGCTGCCTGCCTGACGTCAACCCTCTCTGAGGGGCCCAGTCCCGGGTAAATTAAATTAGAAAGTTCACTTTGCCCGACCTGGGAATCGAACCCACGACCTATTCTCGACCACGACTCCACAGCCCATACACGCTGCCATTAGACCAAGGAGACGACTAAATTCTTCTTCTCCATCCCATAGATATTACTGGAATTTCTGGTTGTGCACAAAATATACTATAGTTACTACTACTTGTATAAGTGCCTACAGGCTCGTTTCTGGCACAGAACATAGTTAAGTGAGACAGCAGATAATCTTAATTTAATGATTCTGTAAAGATTATATGTAATAGACTGCCTCGGTGGCGTGGTTGTAATTAGGTACGACTACAATTCTGAGATCTCGGGTTCGATTCCCGGGTCGGGCAAATTGATATTGGATTTTTCCATATCATCTCGGAGTCTGGATTTTGTGCCCGACATGGCGATAGGCTCGCCCCCTATCACATCTGGGACGGAACTAAGCTCGGCGAAATGTGGGTGTTCTAGTTCGCTAGTGCGCCTCTGCCTACCCCTTCGGGAATACAGGCGTGAGCTTATGTTATGTGTTAAAGATTAAAATATTAATGTCTTTTTTATTTTTCCAATGGCAAGAACGCCCCAATTTACACCGCTCCCCGTAACAGTGACTCCTATTAACATAATTCTGTAATATGTTAATTAAACACATTTAGGGTAAACTGACGATCGGCACTGATCCAAAAACGCGTGGGAAATGTCACTGCAGTTCGTTTTTGTTAAGTGTAACAATGTTTTGTAATACCAAGGGAATTGATGGTGGTTGACCTTTGAAGGTTAACATACAAGCCTGTATCCCCAAGGGAATGACCAAAGGCGCAACAAAAAGATACTAAAAATCGGTCCAAATTTGGCGGAGATATCGCGTAACATACATAAAAAGAAAAATTGAGGACCTCCTCCTTTTTAAAATACGGTCGAAAAGAGGCATTGTTTCTTTCTTACCACCTGCCCATATCCCACCTTAATGTGGGGTCTGCGCAACGTACTTTTTTGTAGTTTAAGGACTCGCTGTTTTGAGGCTGCTAAGGCGCCATTCATTTATTAGTATTTTTTGCTACTTTTTAAACCCCCCCCCCCCCCCATATAAGAAAAAACAAGACCTGGTCAACCCCTCTCCCCCCTAAATCGACTGACATAATAAATGAATGGACCCTAAAATCGTAAAACACTGCGAATATCGGCTTCATATTTCATAAGCTATTATTATTGGACAAAATCAATTTTCTTATTATTCCCCAACGTCAACAAACTTCTACGTACAATGAATTGACAAATATTTTACTAACGCGTCAAGTCTATTTTCGTCATACAGACATCATGGGTAATTTTTTAAACCGCAATTTAACAAACCTGACCTACATAAAACGGGATCTAGAAACTCCGGCAACTAGAAACAGCTGAATCACTATAATGGCGAAACTAAAACTCATCGTCATAACAGCCCAGTTTTTGCAAGGTCTATGTTTGGTGACGGTATGTACAAGGCCTTAGGAATTTAGTTCGGGAACAGATGGTATATATTATAACATAAGCTCATCCCTGTATCCTCGGAGGGGTAGACAGAAGCTACCAGTATATCAGACACAAATTCCAGACAGACATACTGTTTCTTAAGTTTAATAATATTAGCCCTGTAATATTACTGTCCCACTGTAGGGCGCGAGCCTCCTCTACTAATGAGAGGGGTTAGGCCTTAGTCTACCAAGCTGGCCTAATGCGAGTTGGTTGACTTCACATACCTTCGAAATTCTTGTGGAGAATTTCTCTGGTATGCAGGTTTTCTGACGATGTTTTCCTTCACCGTCATAGCAAGCGATATTTCACAATGAAAACACACTTAACATAGAAAAGTCAGAGGTGTGTGCTCTTTTTGGGGTTGGTCTAAAACCTCGCGACACTCGTCTCGTGATAAAATCGTGATAGAATCCGTATAAAATACTTTAAATTAAATCCAGACAGTTTTATTAAACCGGTTGAGACTGCCCACTCGTGCTATAGAAGTTACTGTCTATCACTCTAGCGTGGCTCTACCACTAAAAACACGCAGCTTCTTCGCATACGTATTCGAAAGTGACTCGTGCTTCGTACGCTATCTTAACTGGCACACATAGAGGCGACAATACCTCATTACCATGAGAGCGCCGTGTGAATATCCAAGCGCAGCGGGACACGCGCGTAGACCGCAGACTGCACGCTTGACGCTAGAGTACTGTACAGCTAGTTCCGCGTACTGCATAAATCCGAGCTTGCAATTAACAGGTGGCGCCGACGACGCCAGTGCAACGGTGTCCGCCCGCCGACTGTTTCCGTATGCGATTGACATACAGAATTACATGAGCTTAGTTAGATCCGTGTCGATTATAGGGTATTCAACCCTAATAAGATGTTTATTGTATATTTCTTTATACTTACCCTTATCCCACCTTAATGTGGTCGGCGTAACACACTTGTAAACATGTTGCAGAAATTATTTGGCTTAGTTTTTACGAACGTCTGTCTGACGTTAACGCGCTCTATGTGATCCAGTCCCGGGGAAATTAAATTAAAAAATTAACTTTGGGAATCGAACTCAGAACCTCCCGGTCCTCAACGCATATGCTGCCGCTAGACCAAGGAGACGACTATTACCGGGAGGTCCAGGGTTCGATTCCTAGGTCAGGCAAAGCATATTTTCTAATTTAATTTGCCCGGGACTGGATACCTCAAAAAGGGTTGACGTCAGACAAGCAGCCGGTTGTAAAAATAAATCAAAAACGTTTCTGTAACATGCTTGAAAAAGTGTGCTGCGCCGACCCCACATTACACATACACACACATAAGCTCACGCCTGTATCCCCGAAGGGGTAGGCAGAGGCGCACTAGCCAACTAGTCACACACACACACACACATTAAGGTGGGATAAACCGGCGACTCCGACATAACCGTCACGTCTCGCCCCAGGAGTGACGGTAGTGGTAAAACACTTTTCCCCGCGATAACAAAAAACGTCTATTCGAGCATATGTGTGATTGTGTTATTTATTTGTTATTTTATATTCCAGGGGTAAATTCGCATCAGTCCGCAAGATCCGTCACCTGGTGTCGGGCGAGGAGTATGCGGCGAAGTTCATCAGGAAGCGGCGGCGCGCGGCGGACACCACGCGCGAGATCCTGCACGAAGTTGCTGTGCTCGCGCTCTGTGCGGACAGCACGCGAGTCGTCAGCTTGCACGAGGTACGGAAACACTAGCGGCGCAGTTAAATTAATTATTATTCAGTAAATAGGCCATCAGGGGCACTTATACACGTCAATGAATCTGCAGGTGCTTCGAAAAAACCCACAACTCTAAAAGCACTGAGAAACTCAGCATCTTTTGCATACTTTACAATTAAATTACATTACAATCAAATTATAATACAATTAAATTACAATACAATTAAATTACATTACAATTAAACTACATTACAATACAATTAAATTACATTACAATTAAATTACAATACAATTAAATGATATTACAATTAAAGTACATTACAATTAAATTACATTAATATTTAAACATACATACTATGCTGTTTTTAATCTATCGGACAAAGCGATATGATATAAGTGAGATGAGACAGACGAGGCGAAAATTATTAGTTTCTTCGTATGTCGTAGTTTCTTCGTATTTTGAGGGCCTTTTAGACGCAGTTGAGTGACGCGACACATGATCTGAAAATTGGTCTTTTAATTCTTAGAATAAATTCGATTTATTATAAACCCGCAAAATATTCTTTGGCTAGTAATAGCAGTAAATTGATACTGCTTTTAATTTTTTCGTTGCACATTAGATGTGCCTAGAAACTTTTATGGGCATTTTGACATTTGTTTATCTTTATCCTCATCGCAATAAATT
Organism: Clanis bilineata; assembly: GCA_036417725.1. NCBI lineage: Eukaryota > Metazoa > Arthropoda > Insecta > Lepidoptera > Sphingidae > Clanis > Clanis bilineata. The sequence goes on along the minus strand of CM071146.1, from coordinate 3,057,036 downwards.
ATAGATATAGAATTATGTGTCATGCAGAGTTACTCAGGTCGGTCAGGACCTACACTGTAGGGTGTGTCGCTTCCAAAGCTAGACGGGACAACAGCACAAAACTTATGATACTTATGACCTAGTTAGTGGTCATAAGACGCTCAGTTTATTTGAAATACACACGCGCCAGGCCGGCCACGTAATAATATTGAGAGAACAGTCTTATCTTACGTGATTTTTAACCATTCACAAAACATTCTAGGGTGTAAATTGTAATAATCGCCCTCGCATTGTAATATGTGGTTGGTTGATGGCGGTACTGAAGTTTGAGATCAATTTTCTTATATGGAAACCTGCTTTATAACCTCTCTATTGTTAGTAATATTAAATCTCTTTGGTCACTTCAGAGCATTGTTAAAGTAGTGCGTTGGTAATGTCGATAACGTATTACAATTAAGCCGTCGGAGGCGTCACATAAATATGTTATATAAGCGTATAGGCCACCGGAGGCCGAGCCGCCCGTGACTATTTATAGTTGGGCGCTGACCCCAAGATACATAATTTGGGCAGTGATTCAATCACACAAACATAATATAATATGTATTCTGATGGTGGTATTTATTTTATTTTTATTTATTTATTTATTTATTCAGGTTTTCCAGCAGACATAACATTAATACAAAATTTTGCTAATCTAAACATTTAATACATAACTTATAATGTAAGTCCAAATTAAGGAAAACTCATCATGCACGTAGTGGAACTTGTTAAAAATTATCAAGCGGATGCTTCGATTACAACATACTATATAATATGATCAAACTACCCTCGTGAGTTATCATTAGAACGGTATCATGGTATTGAAACAGTCGCTTATATAAAAAAAAATATTTATGGGAACAGTTACACAACATAGACAAAACAAAGCACGATGATGGTGACGGCGCGGCGCGGTGCGTCGGGCGCCATGGTGGAAAAACTCTATGACTTTATAATTGCAAGGTTATTTAGTCGTTACTTGTGTTTTACAGAAAAGTACTGCTTTGTTTAATACATGTTGGTAAGAATTGTGCTGTGATGTTCTATTCTGTTTAAACAGTACTCGAAATGGACTTTTTCACGAGAGGGAACGCTTTTCCCTCTGTGTTCCTGAATTTATGAAAAGCTGCTTTTATGACATGGAACCGTTAGGAAACGATGTGAGATCGTATTTTTGCGAAAGGGAATAGTCATTTCACGAAAGGGAACGACTATCCAACGCGTTCCTGTCCATTTCGAGCACTGTGTTTAACCGAATCGAGAAAGGAGGTAGTTTTTTTATAAAAGAGGAGGCAAACGAGCTAGTTCTTAATTAATCTGATTATAAAATAAAATAATAATAAATACACCCAACAGTCACACACATAGTCCTGACCCCACTGTAGGTGTAACCTGTATCGTGCGTATCAGAAACTACGAGAGACTTTCGGTCTCACACCACCCAGACCCGAAACAAATATCTGTGGGCCACACAGACATTTGTTTCGGTGCGGGAATCGAACCTGCGACCTCATGTTTACCGCAGAGGCTGTCTGCATTATTTTGTTACGCGAAATTGTACGTCACCGAGACAGCATCACAGACCTAATTATTACTAGTTACCCATTACTTAGCACTAACAGAAGTTATCAATGCTTCCAGGTATACGAAACCCGTTCAGAAGTGGCCATAGTGCTGGAGCTGTGTGCTGGTGGTGAACTGCAGCGCCTCCTCGACGAGGAGGAGCGTCTCTCAGAGGGGGCGGCGCGGCGGGCGCTCCGCCACGTGCTCGAGGGGCTCGCGCACCTTCACGCACGCAGAGTTGCACACCTAGACCTCAAGCCGCAGAACCTGCTGCTCACAGCCTCCGGCGAGGAGCTCCTCATCTGCGACTTCGGCATCAGCAGGGCGATACAGCCCGGCGCGCATGTCAGGGAGATATTAGGCACGAGGGATTATGTCGGTGAGTACAGACTTCCAGAGGGCGACTTTCTAAAGGCGCGAAACAATACACAAAAATACCTACACAAAACATACAGACAAACTAGAGACTGAAAAGTGTTATGTATGTATGCTGTTATTAAACCTATAAGAAATACGTGTAACTCCACAACGGCCATATAAAGTTTGAAATGGAACCAGGTACTAGAATTTTTGTTAGTATTTTCATCATATATTTTTTTAAATAAATATTAAGAAAAATTACTCTTAAAATAAAGACACTACTAAATATAAAGTTCGGCCCGCGGCACTGCGCGGTGATGTAAATCTACATATATAGGCCCACAATATTAAGTTAATTGAGAAATTTCCATCGCTACAACACGCAAATTTATGTGGAGGGGACAGGGGCTGTAGTTAGGCAGATACGTTTGGGTCCATAACCCCCAAGTAGATTCAATTCGATAAACAAATAATTCCTTTACAAGACCTCAAAATAGATTAAGTTCGAAAAACAAATTATATTTTTTCAAAAATGAAATCATTATTAGACATTTTCACGGATTTGTTACAATTTAACTCGATTTCGATGACAAAGAAACTGTAACGATTATGTACAGTGTCATATTGGAAATATTGTAGTCACAATGAAATATGCAATGTTGCTTTAAACCTTAATATGAAATTCCTGCCGAATGCAATTCCCATACAACTCATTCCTTTACACTCCATTCCTATATCCCCTTATCACCCTATCTTAGCCATTCCATCGTTATTATGTCCATACTTGCCTGCCTGTCTTAAATTTATAGCGAGATAATGTAAATTATATTAATCTTAATTCAAAATTTGCTTGTGTTGACTTGTCATAAGTACTTTTTACATGCCTCCGTGATCAAAAAAGATTTTTAATTTTTATTTATAATGTTGGAAAATTGAATTCGAAAATTCACTATTAATAGCTCACCCAACTTTTATACTAGATGCCGGCCTGTCCCAATGTAAATATGTATATTATGTCATTTGAAGACTATGGTTACTGGTTATGGTCTCATATGAATATGTACATGGAACTGCTTTCAGACTCACTTGCATAATGGGAAAATTATGGTACTTTACATTAACGGCGCGGAATATTTAATTAATGTTATTTTTATTATATACTTTGAATTTATTTATAGCCAAACAAGAAGTTAACCGTGTGAAATATTTTAATAAGGTGGAATTATGCTATAATTAGTTATATTTGTGTGATCATTTAAAGGTAAAAAAAGAAGTTTAAATGTAAATCGGGTGTAACTTGAAGTTGTGGAAAATAACATACATATGTACATACCGCCGAATGTTCATACACTTAAGGTCGCCTTTTGTCGTTTAAGGCCTTATCTGTCAAAATTGTAAGGCAAAAATCAATGTAAGAAGCCGTTAAAGTTGAGTAGCGTTTGACCATTCAGCAGTTAAGCTCTTAAAAATAAGAAAATATTTTTAAGATATTGCTAGAATATTAATTAGTTATTACTTCTGTAAAAAATCAAGCTAAAATTAGTATCAATTCTGATGTGAGTTAGTGAGATTTCAAGGATTAATAATTATAAGGGACTTCAGAAATAAGAAAACAAGGGGATGTTTTGTAAAAATACACTCTAAGAGCGAAGACTTATTGTTTAATCCCTGAAATATTATAGAAAAGACTAGATTAGAAAATAATATATTTATAACATAACATAAGCTCACGCCTGTATCCTCGAAGGGGTAGGCAGAGGTGCACTAGCGAACTAGTACACCCACATTTCGCCGAGCTTAGATCCGTTCCAGATGTGATAGGGGGCATGCCTATCGCTATATCGAGCACAAATTCCAGACTCCAGCCTAATACTGAATTGAAAAACTCACCCGGGGCTCGAACCCGAGACCTCACGACAGTACTCTATCGAAATACAACCACGCCACCGAGGCAGTCAGGCAGTATTTTTCGTTTCTAACAATCCCATTTCTCATCCCCAGCGCCAGAGATCCTGTCATACGAGCCGCTGTCCCTGGCGGCGGACATCTGGTCGGTGGGCGTGCTGGCGTACGTGCTGCTGAGCGGGTACTCGCCGTTCGCGGGCGACACCAAGCAGGAGACGTACCTCAACATCGCGCAGTGCCAGCTCTCCTTCCCGAGGGACCTGTTCAGGGGCGTGTCGCAGCGCGCCATACACTTCATCAAGGAGACGCTTGTTGTTGATCCGAAGTGAGTTTGTTGTTATACTCAAATATACGTAAAATTACATATTACATACATACTTTTTATAGAGGTAAGCAGAGGAAACGTGATAATAATAAAAAATGGTGATGTTATAAAAAAAATATAGATTTAACTAAAAAAATACGTTTAACTAATTTGATATTGTAATATGAATTCAGTAAAAACAATATAGATTTTATTTGGTTATCGGGGAACTAGGGTGGAAATTGGACCCAGTGCCCGCTCCTTGAGTCCGAACCTGTCTGGATAAATGATTCCAGGTATCGACAAATTATTTTTATAGTCTAAATTAATTAGTTTTCAAAGACTCTTCAATGCTTCATAAATCGGAATCTTTCTTTCTGCCTGCCCTTATCCCACCTTGATGTGGGGTCGGCGCAACACAATTTTTCAAACATGTTTCAGAGAGGGTTTGGCTTAGTTTTTACGACCGGCCGCCTGCCTTGACGTCAACCCCCTATGAGGTATCCAGTCTCAGGCAAATTAAATTAGAAAATTTACTTTGCCTGACCTGGGAATCGAACCCAGGACCTCCCGGTTCGCAGCCCATACATGTTGCCATTAGACCAAGGAGGCGACTAAATCCGTCATCTACATAAATCCGAATACACAAATTTATAACATTTTTTTTTCTATTTCCAGGGGTCGTCTTACAGTGGAAGAGTGCCTGGAGCACCCCTGGTTGAAAGACGAGACGGACATGCCGCGCATGATCGTCGGTGTGGGGTTTGAAACCGCGACGCAATCCGACGACGACGGCGATGACCACAGCGTTAACGGACTTAACGGAATTAACGGGGTTAACGGAATTAATGGAGTTAACGGATGTAATGGAATTAACGGAGTTAATGGTGTCAACGGTCACAACGGCGTCAATGGATGCAACGGAACAAACGGAACACACGACGATGAAGAAAATGGTGAGATTATTGTTGTTGTTTAAAAAAATACGTTATTAATACCAATATCGTAAATGTTTAAGTGTGTGAAACAAATCAAATAAACATTTTAGGTCTGATATTATGACAATAATTTATAAAATAAAACATTATAAAATGTTGGTCCTTCGAACCGGATCGAGATAACTCAATTCAGATATTGAAATTGGTGGGTGTGGTGAAATTGAAAATCGTGCATTTCTGATGACAGCTTCAATGGCACAGTGCGTGAATGTGAGCTGTGAAACGAGAGGCTGCGGGTTCGATTCCCGCACCGAGACAATTTGTACGACCTATAGATATGTGTTTCGGGTCTGGGTGTTGTGAGACCGAAAGTCTCTCGTAGTTCCTGATACCCACGACACAAGACTCGATCTTAGTGTGGGGTCAGGACTATGTATGTGACTGTTGGGTGTTATTTATTTTATTTATTTACCTAGTGTGGGGGCAGGACTATGTATGCGACTATTGGGTGTATTTATTTATTTCTTGGTGCTCACAACACAAGATGCGTATTTGAGTGAGGGCAGGACTATAATTACGTCATCTAACTGTATAGACTTTAGCTAATTAGCTACATACATATATTCACGCCTGTTATGGGGATAATTGTGTCTATTAATTATGATTATGAATGTTTCGTTTCCAGAGAGATCGCGGCCATCTTCCCCCGCGCCCGAAGTGCACGACACGCGGGAGGAGAGCGACGAGCGCGACGAGCGAGACGACCGCGACAAGCCGCTCAAGCACGCGCATGCGCGGGACGCCTCCCCACCCTTCCCAGATGCACCCTCCACTCCTAAGGTCAGGAGACTATAGATTTACGGTGTATTCAGTTATTGAATATACTTATAGAGTTAATAGTATGGAGAGTGCGTGAAGAACTAATTCATGTGACTGTTGAAACTCAACTTTATTCTTTTGCCCTCAAGGTTGATAATAGGACTGTGAGGTTTGAAATTACGTGTATCAGATAAATATACCATTGTGGTCATTAGGGCAATTATTTTGTTGTCCGTCTGTTTTAATTATGTTTTTTGCATTCCCATACATTTATTCTATTCGACTAGTGCACAAGCCACTTGTCTAAATCCGCAGTAGATGTATTGATATGCTAGTGTTGTCGATAAATTATCGACATTGTATATCGATAAATTGATACGAAATTATGCTAAAATTAGTTGCGTATGGTTGGTATGCGTTGTTATATTGTACTTTTTCAACCAGGTGTCACGCAAATCACACCCACACCCGCCGTCAGTGCTCGCGCTCTGCAAGAAGTTCCAACCCGACTACGAGAAGCCGGCGAAGCTGTCGCACGCCATCTCCCCGCCGTCGAGCGAGTGCGCATGCGCACCGGCGACCACAACGGGCACGTGCCTGCGCGTGCGCGCCGCCCGCCCCCCTCCCCCGCCGCCGGACCGCGCCGTGCTCTGCTAGCGGTACCTGTGCTGCGCGCTGCGGCGGCCGCTGTGACCACTGCGACCACCGTGGTCACCGTCACCGCCGTGACCACCGTGACCACCGTGACCACCGCCACCGCCGTGACGCGCACTCCACGGGACTCCCCGACCACGGTACAAAACGCATAATCGACACGCGACCCGACCCACCCGCTACACCGACACGCACCGACGACGCCTACGTACGTACTTATCGATCGAAACGATCGACCGAGTTGATGTTTATACGGCGGCGGGGAGGGGTCGCTACGTAATTTAAGGGGGAGGCGTCGTTCGCGGCATGCGACGCCGTGCCGGTTGTAAATAATCTATTAATGATGTCGTGTTTATTTATTTGATAATGGGCTGCGCGAGCGAACTATCGACATCGACGGACGCGACCTTATCGCGAGTGGACAAAGTCGACTTTTCGATTACAGCCGTGCTATTGTATCGAGTGATTCGGATTTGCGAAGTTTGTCCAGTGCAATGTTGAGACGTACAAGCAGATGTTTGTCGAAGTGAGGCGTGTGTATCGATGTCGATGCGAGTCCCCGCGCAGTGGGGGGGAGGTCGTCGTGGGTCGCGATCGACGCCGTTCGACGTACATACTTACTTAGTTATTAAATGAAATTGTTAATGTGTCGGTCACGTTGCGTGACGTCTATATTGTAGATGTAAGTGTTCAGATTCATGCGGAGCGGAGTACTTGTGTCGAGTCTGACGGGGGACGAGCGAGGCTGCGCCTGCGCACTTCGCCCGTCCCTTTACGAGTGTCTGGGACCAAAATTTTATTGCCTAGTAGTCGCAATACCTATTGTAAGACTACACGGATAGATATTTTTAAATGAAATGGATGTAATGTCGGTCGAGTCAATTGACATCAGTTCTTATTATAGCTATGGTACCTAATCGTTGTTCTATCGCTTATGGCCAAGAATTGTTAAATGTTTGATATGTACAATATTGAAATTTTATCACTGGGAGTGACCGTTTTCGGGTTGTTATTTAGATAGGTTAATGATACGTAGTTCGTGCGATGGTCTTATGAGCTCAAATCTTGTGTCTCGTTATATTTGTGTTGATGATTTATCATCGAGTGCTTAAGCGCGATCCTTAGTTAGATCATTATTTCCATTGAAAAAACAATCTTATTTCTATGTCTCATGATGTGTATTATTTTGTTTTCTTTGTCATTCATCATAGCGATTTTTTGTTTCATTTTTAACCAATTTCTTTGAACTAAACACGAAGATTACCTTGTGAAAACTGTTGTGATTCAAAACTCATTTGTAAAAATAAATTATTGTGATATAAATTGGTTTTTTCTATTTATTTACCCTTACAACTTACAATGAAATAAAGAAGTTGAAAAGCCATACACACCTAGTGCCAATCAATTACGCAATATAAATTGTACGCATGATACAATATGATTAATATAGTGCTTAACTTAGATAACGATAGCATGATGAAACAGACTGCACAGTTCAGTTCTACATCATGAAGTAATGAGGGTAGAACGAAGAATAATGCAACTGAAAAGGGCAAGTTCCGAGTACCCTCAAACCGGAGTACGACGAGGCAAAAGAGATGTGTCAGGATCGTAAATTGTAGCGTTCAATTGTCTCTGGCTACCACCAGGGGATGCAGGCGTGAGTATGTTACATACATATACTGAAATATTTATTTGCATAAATATTTTTGTCAGTACAAAAGTAATACGGGCACTGTAAAATGTAACCCTGTCAAAAGTAGTGTCCGTATTTCATATGCCGAAGTTGATACAAAAGTACTAAGCTCACAGAAAATATGAGGAGGTTCCACGCAGTCGTATCGCAAATTTATGTACGGAAGTCGGTTCAGAAGTAAAGAAAGAAGAAAGAAAGAAAGTTTATTGCGGCATCTCATACTAAAACATGATACAAACAATGGCAATTTACTTAATTATAACTAGATTAGTCTAATACAAAAACAAAGGAAACTAGTTATTAACAGGTTAACTAAGCAAATTGTACCTAAAAACCAGTTGTGTGAGGCCGCAAAAGGTCCCATCTCAGCTTAAAATGCTGCAACGTAGACGTTGAAGCGCTGGTTTTCAGATGGTAACCCCCTGGTAAATGTACTAGGCTCACATAAAACGCCAAGAGATTGGGAGTACAGATGACTGCAAATTATACCTGACATATTTTATTTGACTTTTAACATCTGTTGGCGATGTGGTTGCGAGTACGAGGTAATTTTGTTTGTGTAAGGTAAATGAAATGAGATAATTCGAAAATGGTTGAATCACGAGTACGGCCAGCGAGAGGCACACAACCATCCCGTAATACCGCCAAAGCGCGACTGGCGCGATCGCCGGCGGCCGGTCAGTGCAGCCCCTGCGCAGCAAGATGGGCTCCGCTGACGCAATATAAAATGGCGGGCGCACGTTAGGGTGGGTCTACACTCATATACCTCTCGCTGTCCACCACTCTCTTTATTACCTTAATAGACACAGTACACAAACTATTGTGTCGGAGGAGCAGTGTGAGCGTCGTCAACAACATCTACCCTCGATGCCTGAGATTAACTTTTATTGGACTTGGATGCGTTATTACAAGCGGATTAAAGTATGGACCATTAGACTAATTTAGAGGTATTTGGGGTAAAGTAAAAACAAGAAATATCGTGTATAAAAAAAATTTAATCAACATTTATGTTTCAGTTAAAACACAAACACCTCATATAAAAGGTCCTACTAATTCATCATAGAATATTCATACATTTTGTCGCCCATTTTACGACTCTAACCGCCGAATGTTCATACGCTTAAGGTCGCCTTATGTCGTTTAAGGCCGCCTTATCTGTCAAATTTGTATAGGGAAAACCAATGTAAGAAGCCGTTAAAGTTGAGTAGCGTTTGACCATTCGGGCGTAAGTAAGGGTGCGTTTCCACTGAAGCGGAGCGTGAATGGAACAGGGGGGTTATCACCACGTCTTTTATAATCTTAGCAGTATTATTATAATCTAACTCGTACCGTTTCCCGTACAAAAAACATAGTAAGATTATAATAATAATGCTATAATAAGTGTGGGAAACCCCCAAAGAGTGAAATGGAGCTGTTAATTTTTTACCAATCGGTACCAAATTAACAGCATAACATATTTTTGAAACTGTAATTTTCGAATCGTTGCTCCATAAAATAATACCTCTACATATATTGACCCTTGAGGTACTTCAATTTGGTAATTATAGATATAGTATTGATAACAACTATGCTGTTTGTGAATTGGGTACTTGTAATTTTTTTTTTGTAATCCATTTTATATGAAATTTACGTCGTCTAAAATATAGAACAGAAAGAAATATTGAAATATTCTCAAAAATAAAAAAGTTATAAGCCTTTTAAGTTTGCTGTAACCTTCAAATTGCGGGAAAGAGAAGCATCAGTGTAATCACGTCACGCCATAACAGTACGTGCGTTGGAAAGGGATATCAAGATATCTCCAATATGCCCCCACTCCAAAACTTAAAATATGAATTACTGCCTCATTTTTCAATCAATTTCGATACAGTTTTTACAAAGGGTTTCTTTTTTGGTTTATTTGCTATTAAATATAAATATGCATATAAAATCATACATAACATAACATAAGCTCACGTCTGTATCCCCGAAGGGGTAGGCAGAGGCGCACTAGCGAACTAGTACACCCACATTTCGCCGAGCTTAGTTCTGTCCCAGATGTGATAGGGGGCGAGCCTATCGCCATATCGGGCACAAATTCCAGACTCCGGGCTGATATGGAAAAATCCAATATCACTTTGCCCGACCCGGGGATCGAACCCGAGACCTCAGAACCGTAGTCGTACCGAAATACCACCACGCCACCAAAATCAAACATAGTCAAGTACCCAATTATGGCGGTGCACAATAATTTTAGGCTAAACCCGCGTCTCCTGCACCTTTTTCCTCGAAATATTACACAAAAACACATACGCAAAACAACGATTTCAACTGTCTCCTGCCCGTAGAAAAATGGACTATAAATAAAAAATACGTTTTCTGTGTATGCCTTTTGTGTAATGTTTTAGTGCTGGAGACGCGGCTTAAGCAATATTTGTATGCTGTTTCAGTGGAAACAATAAGCGCAGCAAAACTGATTTTTAATCTAAATTCTAAATACATGACAGTGCAACATGTTCTGCATATTTAATTACTCTGTGTGGCGTATCCGAACGCGACTTGTTTTAATCTTTAGTTTTTACATTTTACATTATCACGTATCCGAACGCGACTGTCTATTATTACTTGTATTGTCTACGACACATGCGAGACGAGAGACAGTTCCGGCTAAAAACTTGTGACAACTTGTTATGTGTTAGGTTTAGATTAATAACCCAGTTATGATAAGTTTGTACAAGTGTGATCTCTATTAAACCCTACTAAACGAAGATGGTGTTTCAATTACTGGACTCAAGACGGTGCTCACAACACACACATCTAGCGATCCCAAATCTGTAAATTAGCTTGATTTGAAATCATACTTTAACAGGCCCAGTGAAGTTAATACATACATAGACTCACGCCTCTTTCCCATAGGGGTAGGCAGAGATAACGGATTTCCACTTGCTATGATCCTTACACACCTCTTTCGCCTCATTCAGTCTTACATTCTTCATGCATTCATGGGCCTGTTAAAATAAGGGAATATATAAAATAAATATAATATAGCTCTGCAATATTATTGTCTCACTGCTGGGCACGGGCCTCGTTTACTAGTGAGAGCGGTTAGGCCTTAGTCTACCACGCTGACCATGCGGTTTGGTAGAGTTCACATACCTCTGGAATTATTATGAATAATTCGCGGTTGTGCAGGTTTTCCACGATATTTCCCTTCGCCATTAAAGCATTTCATCCTTGGCTGTGAATAATTTTCACTTTATTTCGCTACGCTCAGACTATTTACTGTAGACATCGGTTAAGCTACAGGACACTGTGTTCTGAACACATTACTTTTCCCCAGATAGAAGGATAGACCTACGTTTAAAATTACTTTACAATACATTTACTTCATAATACTTTCAACCATTCAGTCGTTATTGAAAATTATTAAAGAATACAGGACACAATGTTGCCCCCTTACTAATCTTTAAATGATGCTTAATTTTAATACTAGTTTGCCTCTCTCTTTCCTACGTCAAAATACTTTGGGAATGAAAGAGACAACACTATTTCGCTGCCTAAATTTTTTATCAATGATTCAAAATAAAATTTCTAAATTATTCAATTTCATTATGGGCCTATTTTTCAATAACCAGTTATTTCTATCTGAAGGATATTCTTATTGCTTTGACAGATGGATTATATATTTGCTGTCAAAACGTCAAAATTATCCAGATACAAAAAATGATTTTACAATTGGTCCTATATAGTATGTAATAACAACAGATTATGTTATAATTGGACCGTGTTGTGAAGAAATGATCCAACCCACATTTTTTATTGATGCCAACATGATCTTAAAGTCTAACCCATTATAGACCATATTGATGTAAAAAAGAAATGTGGCTTGGATCATTTCTGCACAACACGGTCCAATTATATTTCAGCAATTACCGTATTATCTTATGGGGTTAGTTTTAAGTAAGTTGTAGAAATAATTTGTCTCGGTTTTAACAACTCCTCGCTTGCCTGATCCTGACCCCATCTAGGGATCCCGTCCAAGCAAATTGTGGTATAAACACAGAAAAGGAAAGAAAGTAGAAGTGGTAAGATTCAAAATTCATACAGGAACTAGTGTCGCCAAACACACACAAATCAACATCAATTCATATGATGCAATACTAATATACAATTCGTGCGTTCGTACCATCAATATAATATACCCTAGATGCACAGTTCTTTGCAAATATCCTCCTAAAAAGTGGTCTCAGGAATAAAACAAAGAAAAAGATCACAAGTTCTAATTAAATCCACACAATTATAACCCTATGCACCTGTTATAAGGTAGCATTTTAAACGAAATGAGCAAGCGTTCTTGAATTTGAATTTTGAAATTTAGAATTCTATCCGACTGTATGCAAAAGAAGTGCTTAAGCACTCGTTTGCTGTCCCATTTTCTGAGCGTCAACTGTGCATCTAGGTAAATAATATATATCGATGGTTCGTACATTCGAAAATATACCTTCAGTCATGTACATAAAATGCATTTTGCTATACTATGTCATTTGTACTAAAAAATGGACAGCGTTCTTTGCACAAATTAGTGTATTTAAAACGCAATTACGACACGCGCGCCACGCCTACACACCATTTCCACTGATTTCTTTTGTCTCGTGGATCTACACTGTGTTTCATTTTTTTTTCATCCGGGCATGGCAAAGTGACTACACTGCACCTGATGGTAAGCGTAGTGCAGTCCAAAAAACTAGCGATCACTGACAAACACTGTGTTTATCAGTGGTCGTCAGAATCATGCCGGCCTACTTATGCTTCTTCACACTCCGAATCCGAAGAGGGAAGAAGCAAATCGAGGGGCTTGCGACAAGACAGGCGGATGACCGATGCAGACACAGGGACACCCCCATACCCGTCCCAACCAACCATCAAGTCATGCCGCAAACCCCTCGAGAGAACCGGAAGTACACTGGCTGATCCTGGAACGTGAACCACACGCGGAGTGTGGGTCACTATGGCAGGCTTTAGCACCACGTGTACGGTGGTCACCATCCGGTCGGATATGAATATCCTTCCACCAGCGTTTCATATACACATTTCCATGAGACCAAGACCGAATTATTTTTTACGTTATTAAATACAAGACATTTTTATCCTTAATTTGATATGAACACATTTCAATAAGTGACATAATAAGAGCAATATAATGCATAATCAAGATTTCGCTCATTTCTATACCCACAGTTCAAAGAGAATGGACATAATGAATAATTTTCAATACGAATTTCGCAAAATTAACGTTGTGCGAGCTCGTTACGCTTTCTGTCATAGTATAAAAGTGTCCTGATGTATTTATTTATCAATTGGGGACATGACATTTTTTAAAAAAATAATTTTAAATAAAATTTCCAATATCTAAAATATAGAACAGAAAGAAATATTGCAATATACTCAAAAATAAAAAAGTTATAAGCCTTTGAAGTTTGGTGTAACCTTCAAAGTGCGGGAAATAGAAGTATCAGTATAATCACGTCACGCCATAACGGTACGTGCGTTGGAAAGGGATAGCAAGATATCTCCACTATGCCCCCACTCCAGAATTTAAAATATGAATTACTGCTTCATTTCTCAGCCCATTTCGATATAGATTTTACAAAAGGGTTTCTTTTTTGTTTTATTTGCCATTACATATAAAAATGTGCATAAAATCAAACATAGTCAAGTACCTAATTGATCGATATCGGATCAGCGATCTAATATCTCCTAAAATAGCAGCCAAACAGGAACATGATAAACATAAGCTACATAACATAAGCTCACGCCTGTATTCCCGAAGGGGTAGGCAGAGGTGCACTAGCGAACTAGAACACCCACATTTCGCCGAGCTTAGTTCCGTCCCAGATGTGATAGGGGGCGAGCCTATCATATCGGGCACAAATTCCAGACTCGGGGCTGATAAACAAACGGTTATTACACGCTTTACATTGATAGCACACACTTGAAAATATTTATACAGTTAAATGATTATTTTGTCCATTGATAACACTTTTTTGAAGATATTTGCAAAGAACTGTGTATCTAGGGTATATTTTATCGAAGAGCTCAAGTGTAAAAAGCGGTTGAAATAGTAAAAATGTTGTTTTTGCGATTTATTGAAAATATTTGCAAAGAACTGTGTATCTAGGGTATATTTTATCGAAGAGCTCAAGTGTAAAAAGCGGTTGAAATAGTAAAAATGTTGTTTTTGCGATTTATTGAAAATATTTGCAAAGAACTGTGTATCTAGGGTATATTTTATCGAAGAGCTCAAGTGTAAAAAGCGGTTGAAATAGTAAAAATGTTGTTTTTGCGATTTATTGAAAATATTTGCAAAGAACTGTGTATCTAGGGTATATTTTATCGAAGAGCTTAAGTGTAAAAAGCGGTTGAATAGTAAAAATGTTGTTTTTGTGATTTCATGGTTTTTCTCAACACTGAACGTTTAATTTGATATAAGCAGTGTTGCCATATCGATAAGACTATGATAAATACAAGCGAAATTGAGCAAAAATGTAATACCATTCAGATTAAAGTGTTAAGAGTTGCTGTTGCTTAATTTCTATACTTTTTTCGTGAATATTACATTACATCCGACATCCATGTTTAATCAGAGCTCTGATAAAATCTCTACCACGCCGCTCGCGACACGTAATTGTTTCTTTAGCTACCTAATTAGTGACCAAATGTTATAAAATTCTACTCTTTTACTTAAACTTTAAGGGCCACTTGCAGCTCCGCGATAAATCTCTATTTATCCCAAATTTTGATTTAAAGATAGGAGTGAGCTGTAGGATAAATCGTTAAAAGGTGTAACTCTAGATTAGTAATAGCGCTGAATGTCGCCCTAAATATATAACATTTTTAATTACTTTCAACTACCTGATCAATTAGGGTAATTTATGAAGCCCTTTTATAATTTCGACGCTTTGCAAATGGCGCTCGAGTTTTGAGACTCGAGTCAATTACTTGGTTTTGAAAGTTTTTGCAATATTATTTCACGAAATGGAGCAGACGTAGCAATTCCAGTCGAGAATTTCGGCAACGATTGCGGTTAACAATTAGCGAAATCAGTAAATAAATTATTGGTTGCCACAACTGGCAAAGTTTCAAGTTTATCCTAATTCTGACAATTTATAAACCTCAACCATCAATAGATACGTGTTGGGCGACTTCACCCCCCCCCCCCTCCCCCCACCCTGACTATGGCAATGTAAAGTGCGCTATTTTTTCTTTCTACCTGCCCTTATCCCACCTTAATGTGGAGTCGGCGCAACACACTTTTTCAATCATGTAGCAGAAAGAATTTGGCTTCGTTTTTACAACCGGCAACAGCCCATACATGCTGCCACTTGACCACGGAGGCGACGCAATGTAAATGGCGCTCTCCATGAAATGATCTTTCTGTTGCTGCAACCGGCAACTGGCAACTTAGATAAATTGACGGTTGCGCCAACCAAAACTACTCACTACTCACCCTAAAGTTGCAACTCTTAGTAGACGCTCATATAACCAATTCTCACCAAATAATAATACACATGAAGACAGTCACAAATAGCGTAATTGGTATTCAAAATTATTCAATTAACCTTAAATTTTAAAAAAGCCAAATACATTTTAAATAAATAAAATACCTAGTCAGTGCCAAAACAAAGTTTTCAAAGTAAGAAATAATAATTACTATCAATTTTGCACAATCAAACAAAAACTAATAAATTACTAATTTCACTCATATATCATAAGTTCCCTGTCGAAAAACATAATCATCTTGGCTCAACATATCAACAATAATGCCGGCGTCAAACTGATACCGAAGCGGGGGACGTGACGAACGTGTTTTTAATCATTTTTTATATAAAAAAAAACACAACAAACATGTGTCATATCAGGAACATACCCGAAAAAATAGTTGTGGATCGTATAATTACACCTCTCGCTTCACATCTAGCTACTATATCCGAAAAATGAAAGCGAAACGACTCGCAACGTCAGTCTGTTGGACTAGCACATCAGTTGCATTCACCATTTTATCTATAATAGACCTAATAAGTTTCGGCACTTAGTCGATAATTCAATGGCTTAACACTTGTCGATAAATTTAATGACGTCCAGGCTGTCGATACTATAACGAGTTAAAGCCGCCAATTTATCTATAATACTACTTAACTTCAGCCACTCGATCGATAACACTACTGACTTTCACCGCTTTATCGATACTGCATCCAGTAACGTCTCCTACTACATCGACAATAGAACTACGTTGTACGTAACTACCATCGAAATAAGATGGAAAGAAATTTAACTATTGCAAAAAGCACCACAAAGTGGCTACAAAGATTACAAAGATTTCAACATTTTTCATACTAAGGATTCGGTAGTTAGATTCTAAGGACCAATGCAACTCCTCGATAAATCTCTATTTATTCCAAATATTGATTTGAGGATAGGAGTGAGCTGTAGGATGAATCGAGATAATGTATAACTCTAGATTAGTATTAGCGCTGCAAGTCGCTGGAAGTCGCTTAATTTTGATAATACTCAGCTTACGTAAGCGGAACTGACTTTTTAGTCTAAGTCATACGAAAGTTATCGTGTCATCCATCTTATTTCGATAGTTACTACATTTTATTGATAAAATGAACACTTGCAGGATATAAATTCCATCGACATAGTTGTGTGGTGTCGTTCAGACGGGCGTTATACGTCAGTGTCCGTTCATTACACTCGATGTTTGCTTCAAATCGTTCAGTTGTTCTGAATACTCGGTGTACAGTCTCTGCCACCGCAACTGACGGACGAGGAGTGCCAGCATCTGCTCCAGGATCTCGTGCTTGTTTATACCCTGAAAAGTGATGTTAAAATAAAAAGGTTTAAAAACCCTAAGCGTGCTGTTTGTTAAGTTTACTCCTTACTCCTTTATCAGATCCTGAACAAATTATGGAACCATCTTTCGAGTAAACTTTATCGAATACAACTTGTGCTTGAAGATATACAATATAAAAACGAGTAACATACATAGCGAGTACAGTCGAATTGAAAACGATTACCCTATGAAGCTGGTTCTATAAATTACATTATACTATACTATACTATATATATACTATATTTAGTATCTAATATCGATTTCAAATGTTTGCTATCGAGATAAATCGATATCGAGTTATGTAGAGTATGGGAACTCGGCAAACGAAAAATAAATCTAAGAAAATACACGTAACATATTCGCCACTGAATCAATACACATATGATTATCTTAAATGAAGCAAACTATAAAATCATGTAATGCATTATTATGTAATGAATGAACGATACTTACTAATACAGTGGGCTGCCATTTTTTCGACGTTGATGTGCAGTGGCTGGGACCCAGCATATTGTCCAACATCGTCCTCAACTGATCCTCTGTGCCTGGAAATATTGAAGTGCTAAGTTGGGATTCTGGAATTTGAACACAGGAGATATTGATATTGCCAATCGAGTCGCCTCCTTGGTCTAGTGGCAGCATATATGGGCTGTGGACCGGGTTCTGGGTTCAATTCCCAGGTCGGGTAAAGCCAATTTTCCAATTTAATTTGCCCGGGACTGGATCCCTCAGACGGGGTTGACGTCAGGCAGACAGCCGATCATAAAAACTAAGTTAAATCCTTTTTGCAACATGCTTGAAAAAGTGTGTTGCACCGACCCCACATTAAAGTGGGATAAGGGCAGGTAGAAAGAAAGAGATTGACAATGGAGCAAGCAAGTCAGTTGATGGTAAATGATCTACATGTCTCAGACACACTCGGGGTACCAAAACGGATCGTGAGACCGTTGCAAACCTTCAAAGGAGTAAGAGGATTAGGAATTGGAGTATTTTTACTTTGATCGTTTATAACTGGTTATAAAAAATAAAGGAGGGTTGGACGAAAAATATTTTTCAAGATTTTATTCCACGACTTTTCTAGTATTTTTTTTTTATAGCAGAGATTGGCAAACGAGCAGATGGTTCACCTGATGGTAAGTGATCTCCACCGCCCATAGACACCCAAGACACATAAAGAATCATGGGTGAGTTGTCAACCTAAAAGGAGGGAAAGGAAGGGGAGGGAAGGGGATTGGGAAAGGGAGTGGGGAAATGGGCCACCGGAAATCTCACTCACCGAACGAAACGAGACAGCAAGCTGCCACTTTACGTCGGTTTTCTGTGAGACAGTGGTATCGAACCGGTCGAGCCGGCCCATTCGTACTATAGACGTTATTGTCTACAGCGTGGCTCTACCACTTGTATAGTTTGTAGTAACACTTGTATTGTTTTCTAGTGTGACAGATATGTATACTCATGTCAAATTACAGCCCTCTACTTATAGTCTCTGAGAAAACAGCGATCAGACAGACAAACGGACGGACATGGCGAAACTATAATGGCGGGTACACACCAACCGAACGAAACTAACAAACTTTCGCTGTTGTGTGAATAAAACAGGCATAGATTCGCGAACATTCGTTCGGTTGTTGTGTACCCGCCATAAGAGTCCCTTTTTTTCGGTGGCGTGGTTGTATTTCGGTACCACCACCGTCTTGAGGTCTCGGGTTCGATCCCCGGGTCGGGCAAAATGATATTGGATTTCTCCATATCAGCCCGGATTCTGGAGTTTGTGTCCGATTTGGCGATCGGCTCGCCTCCTATCACATCTGGGACGGAACTAAGCTCGGCGAAATGTGGGTGTACTAGTTGATTAGTGTGCCTCTACCTACCATTTCGGGGATACAGGCGTGAGCTTATGTTATGTTATGTTATAAAAACAGTTGAGCTGAACAAGAACAGCCTGTCCTTTTTATTTTCAAACAATATGACAGGCTATTCATAGCCATTTGCTAAATTGTTTTCATAAGTAAGGCCCATAGTATCCGAGATAAACAGTGGTCAGACAGACAGACGGACATGGCGAAACTGTAAGATTTCCTTTTTTTACCATTTGGGTTCGGAACCCTAAAAATGTCCATACCATGGTTGACGAGGTGTTCGAAGAGCGCCACCACCCAGTGTCGATAGTCCTTCGCGAGCCGCAGGTGCAGGCACGACGACACGTGCGCCTCCAGCCAGCTGCGCGCCGCCTCCGACACCGTCGCGCTGTGGACGATATCGATACATATATGCATTGGATTAAGGTTTAAAATTCAACGCCACAGTCGAGGAGTACAATTTTTTGTACAGATAAATGTAAAGGAAATAGGTAGGTACTTTTCTGATATACTTTGTTTATAGGCCTTGATAAGGTGATACAACTTTTTGGGATTTTGGTAGTCGGTATTTCTTGTTTGGTTTCCTTTGCGCCCGAATATATATTGTGGGTAAGATATATATTGACTTATCTTTGATATGATTTTCTTTTTTAATTTACTAGTGTATATAGTACATCTACGTACATGGTATTTTATCGATAATTTTATAATTCCATGGTTGGGTATCGATATTTCAATGTGACAAAATTCTGAGTGTATCCTGGCATCCAAGCAAACTATCTCGTTTTTGTACACAATAGCTTTAAAAATCTTGCTTTGTCATGTCATGTAGCAAATCTGGATTACAAGATTTGTAGACAGATGTCGTCTTACCGTACCTGTGTCGACAGGTATGGTATAAGGTAGTATCGATAATGTTACCTGTCTCCGTGCGCGTGCGCGTGCGAGCGCGGGTAGAGCGCGGGCGGGAGGGCGGGGCGCGTGCGCGGGGCGGGGCCGGGGGCGTGGCCGGGGGCGGGGCGCGCGCGGGGGCTGCGGGTGCGCGCGGTGCTGGCGCGACACACCGGGTCGCACGGGTTGCACCACACCACCCTGTATACACAAAAACAATCGTTACTGAACAACTATCAATTTCATCGAAACCAAGATGAACATGGAGTCACGATTCACATTTTTGCCGAGCTTATTTCTGTCCCATATGCGATAAAATGCGAACCTATCGCCGTATCGGGCACAAATTCCAGACTTCAGACTGGTATTGAATAGAAAAACCTAATATCATTTTACCCAAGGCCGATCCCGGGACCTCAGTCGAACCTAGACGTACTAAGCGTACCTATATATGTATGTAGTAAATTAACAAAATGGAAATTCACGAAAATGAAAAAAAAATAAAAAGTTTTATATTAATCTTCACAAATATCAACTTACCACGCACACAATTTCTTGCAATAAATGTAACTTTTCCCGTTACTAAGTGAAATCATGGGATTACCGCCTTCCAGTAAAATGCAATGGGTCACCGTTACTGAAAAAAAAAAACGTATTTTTATATATATCCACCTATTTCCTCGAAAATGTGGACAAACAGGAGTTAGAAAAGGTAATAGGTAGGAAGGATATTTCTCTATGTAGAATTGGGTACTTGACTATGTTTCATTTTACACACATTTTTATATGTAACAGCAAATAAAACAAAAAAGAAATCCTTTTGTGAAAACTGCATCGAAATTGGTGGTAAAATGAGGCAGTAATTCATATTTTAAATTCTAAACTGAGCAAGAGTGGGGGCGTCGTGGGAATACTTTGCTATCCCTTTCCAACGCACGCACTGTTATGGCCGTGACTGCTAATTTTCTTTCCCACAGTTTGAAGGTTACACCAAACTTCAAAGGTTTATAACTTTTTTATTTTTGGGATTTTTTGTTTTATTTGCTATTATATATAAAAATGTAAATAAAATCAAACTCAGGCAAGTACCTATTTAAATAAATTGTTTATCCCATTATTTTGAGTCGAGTGGTAGAGCCACGTTGTAAGACAGTTACGTCTACAGCACGAATGGTCCGGGTCCACCGGTTTGATACCATTGCCTCACAGAAAACCGACGTAAAGTGGCAGATTGCTGTCAATTTTTTTTGGTGGCCTATTTTACCCCCTCCCTTTCCCAATCCTTTTCCCTCCCTTTCCATTCCCTCATTTTAGACCGGCAACGCACCCATGATTTTTTGTGTCTTGGGTGTCTATGGGCGGTGGAGATCGCTTACCATTAGGTGACCCATCTGCTCGTTTACCAGTCAGCTATAAAAAAAAATCTTAGTATCAATATATACTTGTAATTGACATGTGAAAGTGGTATAAAATATCGTATTTGCAGATTAACGTCCGAATGGTCAAACGTTGCTCAACTTTAACGGCTTCTTATATTGATTTTCGCCATACAATTTTGACAGATAAGGCGGCCTTAAAAGACATAAGGCCACCTTAAGTGTATGAACATTCGGCGGTAAATGATTTGAATTTGTGTGTGGTGCGGTGTGGTGCGGTGGCGTCGCGTCACCTGCCGGCGAGAGCAGCTCCCTGAAGGAGAGCGCGGGCACGAGCGCGCGCGAGGTGGCCAGGTCCCACGCCGCCAGCGCGCCCGCCGTGCTCACCACCGACACCGCGTCGCCGCTCAGCGACACGCGCGCCGCCGCCGACGGCAGCGCTGCCGGGGGGACACTCACGTCTGAATACTATACATCAGCAGTCGGAAACACGTGGCCCGCGGGCGGCATGCGGCTTGTCAAATCCTATTTGCAGCCCGTGATTGTTTTATAAGTCATAAATATCTAAAATGTTATAAATTATACTTCTATAGGTAGAAAATATGAGATGAGGCCCGCCTTTAATGTATTTTGCCACCTTGCGGCCCCTGCCTGCCAAAAGGTTGCCGACCACTGCTCTAGACACATACACACTCTACACACCTGCACACATACACACTCTACACACCTGCACACACACACACTCTACACACCTGCACACATACACACTCTACACACACACACACACACACACACACATATATATATATATACGCTCTACACACCTGCGCACATACACACTCTACACACCTGCACACATACACACTCTACACACCTGCACACATACACACTCTACACACCTGCACACACACACACACACACACACACACACATATACACTCTACACACCTGCACACATACACACTCTACACACCTACACACATACACGCTCTACACACATATATACACACACTCAAAATAAAAAACAAAATTTACTTTATTTCATTGGCATATTATGTATTTGAACAATATATATTATAAATCGAAAGATAATTACAAGCTTAAATACTTAAGAGACTAACTTCAAATCCGATTGTGACCAAATTTATATGGAACCACCCTTGAAATAAGGTCTATCGTACACAAAAATAATTTTGAAGATTGGTCCACATTTGGCGGAGATATCGCATAACATACATGAAAAAATAAATTAAAAAATTACAGCCACATTGAGGACCTTCTCCTTTTTGGAGGTCGGCCGAAAAAACAAAAAACATGGCACAAATACTCTACACACATACGCACACGCACGTACGCACACAAATCTTCACTCTGCACACACAACCTAGTGTAGCTTAACACGAGTCTCCTGCTCATATTTTTCTCGAAACACTACACAAAAACAGCTACTCGTAACCCAATATTTACCATGGTCACTGATATATTTTAACTACATTGCACTTATCATCAGGTAAAACAAACAATAAATATCGTCGAAGATAAGCTATCATCGTCCGTTCTTCTGATTTCCTCTCTTCCCTCAGAAACCAGACCAACATATATAAAACTAAATCCAAAGCCAGTTCATTTGCCTGACCATAAAAAAGTATGACACATACATATGGGTGGCAGCGCCCGCCGCGGCGTGAAGGCGGCGAGGCCGAGGTGCACGTTGGCGAGCATGTTGGCGGTGTTGGCGGTGTTGGCGGTGCTGGGGTTGTGCGCGAGCGCCCACGCGTGCAGCGTGTTGTCCGCGCAGCACACGCACACCCACCGCGCGTCGCACGCGATGCACGTCACCGCGGAACCTGAACAAATAATAGATGTAGCGAATTTATAAAGACTACGATATTTCGTCATAACCATAAAGCACACATGATCACAAACATACATACATACAGAATATACATAACAATACAGAACAGATATACATAAATTATATTTTTATTCTCTTTATTCCTGTGTGTCCTTATAGAGATAATCAAATAACTGTGATGGGATCATTGGGGTCTGCCAAAACATGTTTGGGGCGACGACGGATAAAGGTGCAGCATACTTTAATGGAACAATTTCACCCGTAATCCCAGTAGGTAACACAAGTATCAAGTACATGCCTGTTTTTGCCATAAAAACAGATTCTTTTTGAACACCCATACATTTAGCACCATCATATTGATCATGATCATGCTTTATCCCTAAATGGACCTCCTAATGAGATTACTCTCACCCCTTCAGATCAAAACAAGACATGACAGTATGCCGCTAGATAAATAAAGGCAATTTTACCTAAATAAGTTTCCCACACGGGGTCGTTCGACGCAGAGTTGTTGGGAATGAGTTGTAGACGAGACAGCGTGCCATACTGAGTGTTGCAAGCCTTATTCATCACCTGTGAATATGATGATAGTTATATTATCTACAACCTAAGTTAATTTGGACTAAGGTTGTACTTTAGTAATACGGGAAAATTGTGTCTAGTGTGCTTTTTAATATATGGTTCGTCCTGTAGTTACGAAGGATAGATCCGGTGCTAAAATAAAAAAAATGGCCATCGTTTTACTTTTTTGTAACTATTACATTTTTTTCTGCATAATTGTATTGAAACATGACGGATCAACAATTTAAAAAAATCTACGCGGGCAGGGCTGCGCCTAAAGCTAGTAAATAATATATTAGATTAAATATCCTTTTAAAAATGTTGTTATTTTTATTCTTTTAAATTTACCAACAATTTCCATGTTTCACATCTTCCGGGAATTTCATGACGGCCACATTTTTTAACACCTGGTAAAATAATTTTCACTCAGTACAGTACACATGATTATCCTGTTACCTGTAGTCGCAGCGAGCCAGCGGCCCTCACCACAGGGCCGGCGAGCCCCAGCGCGGGCGCCGGCAGCGACCACGCGGCGGGGGGCGCGGGGGGCGCGGGCCCAGCGGCGGGGGAGGGCGGCACCGCGCCCGTGGCCGGGTCCGCGCACGCTCGCTTGGCGGGCACGACGTCCCCCACGCGCGGCCCGGGGAGGGCACCGCCCCCGCGCTTGCGCAGACGACCGTCCAGACCGCTACGATTACATTAAAAAAATACCGTAAGAGTTAGTAAAAATAATAATAATAATAGCCCTGTAATATTACTGTCCCACTGCTGGGCACGGGCCTCCTCTACTAATGAGAGGGGTTAGGCCTTAGTCTACCACGCTGGCCTAATGCGGGTTGGTAGACTTCACATACCTTCGAAATTCCTGTGAAGAAATTCTCGGGTATGCAGGTTTCCTCACGATGTTTTCCTTCACCGTTATAGCAAGCGATATTTCACAATGAAAATACACTTAACATAGAAAAGTCAGAGGTGTATGCTCCATTTTGGGGTTGGTCTCGAACCCCCGACACTTGTCTCGGCAGTCCGTACCATTCCCAACTGAGCTATCGCTGCTATTAAGAGTATTAGTAAGAGTTAGTGCATACAAGTAAATTATGGCACATAAGAGTGGTAGAGCCACGCTATAGACAATTACGTCAACAGCACGAATGGGCCGGCTCGACCGGGTTGATACCACCGTCTCACAGAAAATCGACGTAGTGACAACTCGCTGTCGCGTTTCGTTCGGTGAGTGAAATTTCCGGTGATCTAATTTCCCTCCACCTCTCCCTTTTTTCCCAATCCCTATTTCCCTTCCTTTAGGTTAGCAACGCACCCTTGATCCTTTTTGTGCCTTGGGTGTCCATGGGCGGTAGAGATCACTTACCATCATGTGTCTCATCTGTTCATTTGCGAGTCTTTAACTTTTACTGGAATTCCTAAACAAGGTAATTGACTTATCAATTGATCTTTCATCATTCTTTAAAGATAGTTCTATCTTTGTACTTCCACAGGCATTTGGAACAACTCTCACTAAGAGGTCGGTGGGCAGATATTGTTAACTCACTTATCGGGCACATTCTGGTTGGTGGTCGTTTGCCAGCCTCTGCTTTAAACTCCTTGTACTTCCACGAGTACTTGGAACAACTTTCACTAAGAAGCCAGTGAGCAGATATATGGGCAATTCACTTATCCAGCATGTTCTGCACCTCTAGTATGAGTTTTTATAGTTTTCGAAAACGAAAAAAGTTTACGTTTTTTCTCAATACATCGACTAGCAGCGCCGCCACCGTAAACTATCATGAACTAAAATTGCTAGTACAAGTTAATTCTTTGCGTACTTTACGAATACGAAAAAAGTTTTCGAACGATACTTTGCTTTTTGACAGTACGAGTTGCTAGTTTGTGGTAGTTTGACATATTGATAATAGTGACTTTTTTTTTATGAATGGCAATTGATTCCATTGAATGAAAAAAAATATGTTGCTGATGCGAAAGATAACATACATATGCATGCAATATAATAAATACGATTATTATAAGTTACAGTTTTATGCTATATTCATTTAAGAATGATATAAGTGCTTTAACTGATTGCTTATTTTTAAGGCTAAGGATAGAAGAAAGGTTAGAAGGATGAACAGATCATATAAGGAAGGGGATGAGTAACGGGGACAATTACATAAAGAAAGGGCCACAGTCATTGTCGGAGTACAATGATCTTGTGGGTGGGTTTGTTTGGGACGAAGAACTATCCATATCGGATGTACCCGATAATTCTAAATTATTTGGACATTTGTCTAGCGGTAAAGGGGAAATTATTACGATTGCACTTTCTGCCAAATTAGGGTTTGACAATGCTTTTTGCATATTGGATATATTGGACACGGGTTTTTTCTTTGATATAGTTTTTTTTTTTTTTTCTGAATATTGCTTTTATCACAGCGGTAACTAGGAGCAGCAGATTTAATATATGAAGCTACATATGACAATGTAGCTGGGACTAGAGTCGGAGACGGCGTGAATACATTCTGGCAGATATCTGCATTAACTGGATTTTTATCGATAGCTGGATGAGAATCGGGCCGGCCGTGACCTGGGCCACGGTCAGTTACATTTATCTCCATCGTTCAATAACATTAAACAAATAACAAACGAGAACAAACACGTGAAAATTCACCAAACAAATCACAAACAAAACTTACCACACCATAACACTTAATTTACTTATATACTCGAATTATAAATATATTAACACGATGGGTAAAGCACCAGAAACAATCGAAATTATTAAATTAATAAAAATTAACCGCGGGATAACCTAACGCACGTGAACGTCGCACGGTCAACCAGCGCAAAGTCGATAGTAACTTTATACGATTACGAAAACTGTGAACGTATTTGGAATCACTTCATTTTCGTACAGTGATAAATTGTATTGGTGGATAAATTGGTGATATAAAAATGCCTGGCAGATGGTATCTTGCGTGGCGAGCATTCAAGCTATAGAAGCCGATTATCGTGCAGAGGAACGGCGAGAATTGGCTAGGCGGCGCAAATATTTATCATTAAACGCTATATATAGGCTTACGAAAGCAGCTTTTAAGTTTCTTTGTGAAACATTAAGGACATTGACTGAGCTGCAAGGGTCGCAAAGAGTCTCACTTGAGACTGAGGTCTGACATTTATTTCAATAATTAGGCACTTGACAACCCAAAGAATTTTACTTCATAATACTTTGTGCATTGAAATACTTTTATATTAACTAAAGTGTTTTTTCTCTTGTTTAGGTTATTTGTGCATTATTATTTTATTTAAGCACACTGCAACAAAGCTACTTCATCGTTTTTAGAAGTCTCAAATAAATACAACCACATAAGGAATGCGAAAATAATCTCATCAACAATAGGATTCTCTTTTGACATTAGGACAACTGGTTCGAGATCGCATTTCTCAAAGGATCCATAGCATCGCACACCCTAATGTGTTGTAAAGAATTAGTCGTATATATTAGAACCTTATCTTATAAGCTCACGCCTGTATCCCCGAAGGGGTAAGCAGAGGCGCATTAGCGAACTAGAACACCCACATTTCGCTGAGCTTAGTTCCGTCCCAGATGTGATAGGGGGCGAGCTTATCGCCATATCGGGCACAATTTCCAGACTCCGGGCTGACATGGAAAAATCCAATATCATGCCCGACCCGGGGATCGAACCCGAGACCTCAGGATGGTAGTCGTACCGAAACAAACCACGCCACCGAGGCAGTATATTAGAACCTATTTTGCAAAATTAAGGTACTAATTATTTCTATATTATTTAATGTTTTTTTAGGTTTACGTGAATGTTATTGAAATTAAACTATTTTTACGGATTCTATCACGATTAGGTTTTAATTTTTAATTTTTATGCCCGACGTTTCTAAAGCTTTCCAGCCTTCGTGGCCCGTTTGGGACCCGTGACCACGAAGGCTGGAAAGCTTTCGAAACGTCGGGCATAAAAATTAATCGCGATAGAATCTATATTATTTGTAAAGGATAAAAATAAAATATGTGCTTTTATTCATTTGTTTTATTGAATTTTTCAACAACACACAAAAATGTTGAAAATAAATTCTGCCATTGAGCCTGCTGTTCTAGTTCCCTCTCCCGCAGCCTCAGGTGTTCTGTGGTGAAATTAGCTATAACTCTTCGCCACCGTTCCTCAGGGGCCAGGAAACGCATCGCTATATCCGAGGGTTGTCGGGGCCGCATGCGAAGCCGTGTGGAGCGATATCTCGGGCGGAAACCTGCGCCGGCGCGTGACCACCACTTACCACTACCACCACCACTACCCACTTGCAAGTGGTGGGATGTGGGCGATACACCTACCGCTGGTTCCACATGAAAACGTGTAGCCTGGCTTTTGCTGGGCCTGTTCCGATTTTCTATTGCTGAAAAATAATCTAATTTTAGAAAAAGGGATCAATCAATTGGTCAGTAGCGGCAATAGCCCAGATGGTGAAAGAGCGGAGTAGGTGCACCCTTGGCAGGTGCAGGTTTGAATGCAAGCACAAACCTCTGACTTTTGAATTGTGTGTGCTCATCATTAAACATTATGGGTAGATAGTATTCTATTTATATATATAACTAGCGATCCCAGCTTCGCACGGGTGAAATGCTGGTATATATTATTTTGATCTATCAGCTAGTGTTTGCAATGTAAGCGCAAAAATGTGTTTATTTACAACATCACATTAGAAACCTCTAAAATTATCAGTGTTTCTCTACTATACTATACATACATACATAGACTCACGCCTTTTTCCGATAGGGGTAGGCAGAGACAACTGATTTCCATTTACTACGATCCTTACACACCTCTTTCGCCTCATTCAGTCTCATTACATTCTTCATGCATGCACGTCGGTTTAGGGTACTTTTAACTTGACCTTTCTCGAGTAAACCTCTGACTTGGTCAGAGAATGTTCGATGAGGTCTTCCCCTTCCAACTCTATTATGCATGTATTATATACATATAAACCTTTCTCTTGAATCACTCTATTTATTTAAAAAACTCAACAAAATCTGTTGCGTAGTTTTAAAGATCTAAGCATACATGGGACAGACAGCGAGAAGCGACTTTGTTTTATACTATGTAGTGATAATAAGATGCTTACTGCCATCAACAATGATTTCACCAGCAGCTGGAATAGGTGTGGGTGATGTATTTTGTTGTGCTGGAACTTGAGACTCCAGAATGTTGACATTTGCTAGACCAATGCCAACCAGCTGAGGATTAAATATTATAATAATTTAGGAATTTTATTATCAAGTATTGAAATAACATATTTGAGATCAAACAAGATCTTTTAAATAAAAAAAAAATAAAAAATATAAAAAAAAAATTAAAAAAATAAATAAAAATATAATCAAATAAAATTATTGATAAATGCCACAAAATAACAAAAGCTGACATCTGTGCCATACAAGTCATAAATTGCAAACCTGGGAGTATGAGATAATCTGAAACACAAACTGTGATTCCCTGCCATGAAAACTGAACCCAGGTTGTGGCAGTTCTCAGCCTATGGACATACACTGCCAATGGGCAATGAGGTGGTTTATAACAGTATGACAATTATTACCTCCACATATACTTCAGCAACATCTACAATGCCTGTAGCAGCCTGTGTCCCAATTAGGTTTAGGACCCAAAAGGTTTAGGTTTCATCATCATCATCATCATCATCATCAGCCATAGGACGTCCACAAGGTTAGGTTAGGTTTTTTAGGTTTCAGTCAAAAATAATTTACAGACTGGGCCACCACCCGTGCAAGTCGCAGCCTTATGAATTTTAGCCGCTTTTCACTTCGTATTGTCTTTAAATCACTCCACACCTTACATTCAAAGCAAAGTTAAATAATGTTAAATAACATGCTCTAAGTCTTTATAGGTATATGGAATCTTACCTTTTTCCATTTTCCAACGGGTTGTGTCTATGTCAGATGTCTGTGTCGATGATGTGCTCTCCGACGAATTTCACACTGAATCAGGTGTTCGGCAAGGGTGCATTTTGTCACCATTGCTGTTTAATACATATACAGACCCCTCTATTCATAATGAAATCTTGGTCTTATCGAAAGCATAACCCTACTTTTGCCTAGTTTAGCAAAATAAGAACTAATTTATGCTTATCGTATACAATGTTGCTGGTTACAGAAAAAAATATTATTTTTATCTCTGGCAAGCTTCGAAACAAATAGGAAGTCTTGGTTATATCTTTTTTATTAATTGTTTCCAAACAATTAATAAAAAATATATATCATTCTTAGATGGGGTCCTAGACAAAAAAAAAATAATATCATTAAGAAAGAACATTAAACTTGAAACAGCTGATCGTAATCGGCCATGTTTTCACTATCGAACGTTGGAATGTCATAACGCTATTGAACGATTATGAATACATTTTTTATGAAGTAAACTATTGCGGTCTTATTACGCTCTACTAAGTTATTATGAATAAAGGGGAGAGTATATAATGCGGATCGTCTTAGAAGGAAAGGCATCTCAATAGATGGCCGGCTGATTAGTAACCTACGCTATGCTGATGATACTACCCTTTTTGCCCAGACAGTAGAGGATATGCATGATCTCCTTACTCGCCTTGAAACAGTAACCCCCTTATTCATAATGAAATCTTGGTCTTATCGAAAGCATAACCCTACTTTTGCCTAGTTTAGCAAAAACAGAACTAATAT
This sequence comes from Clanis bilineata, assembly GCA_036417725.1. Classification (NCBI taxonomy): domain Eukaryota; kingdom Metazoa; phylum Arthropoda; class Insecta; order Lepidoptera; family Sphingidae; genus Clanis; species Clanis bilineata. The sequence continues at coordinate 3,026,647 of CM071146.1, read as the reverse complement.
ATGCTTATCGAATACAATGTTGCTGGTTACAGAGAAAATATTATTTTTATCTCTGGCAAGCTTCGAAACAGATACGAAGTCTTGGCTATATATTTTTATTAATTGTTTCCAAACAATTAATAAAATATATATATCAATCTTAGATGGAGTCGTAGACTATAAAAAATTAATATCATTAAGAAAGAACATCAAACTTGAAACAGCTGATCGGAATCGGCCATGTTTTCACTATCGAACGTTGGAATGTCATAACGCTATTGAACGATTATGAATACAATTTTTATGAAGTATATTATTGCGGTCTTATTACGCTCTACTAAGTTATTATGAATAAAGGGGAGAGTGTATAATGCGGATCGTCTTAGAAGGAAAGGCATCTCAATAGATGGCCGGCTTATTAGTAACCTACGCTATGCTGATGATACTACCCTTTTTGCCCAGACAGTAGAGGATATGCATGATCTCCTTACTCGCCTTGAAACAGTACGCCTACAATTCGCCCTTGTTATTAACAGGGACAAGACTAAAATGATGATAGTAGACCGAGCTGAACATAACAGACCATACTTACAAAGCATAACCAACTGCGAAGTAGTGCAGAGATACGCATACCCCTGTTCTACTATATCAAATAAAGGAGGCTGCGAGGATGAGATAAAACGACGGTGCGCAGTCACAAGATCTGCTGTGGAAAGGTTGGGAAATATTTGGAAGGATAGAAGAATAACCAGAAACACAAAGGTACGACTGATGAACTGTCTCGTCTTTCCAATCTTTCTCTATGGTGCTGAAACCTCGACCATAAGACTACAGGACCGCCGTAAAATTGACGCGTTGGAGATGTGGTATGGAGGCGCCTCCTACAGATACCATAGACAGCTTTCCGCACAAACGTGTCAATATTAAAGGAACTAAAAATTAAGACCAGACTTTCGTCGATTGTCCAGCAACGAATATTAAAGTTCTTCGGGCACATTTCCAGAAATGAAGACTATGGAAAAACTTGTGGTCCAAGGTCAGGTAGAAGGAAAGAGAGGTAGAGGCAGGTTCCCTACTCGCTGGATACTATCAGGACGACGACACAGTTCTCCATAACAGAATGTACACGCAATGCTGCTAACCGCCAAATGTGGAGAAGAATTACAAGTTCTATTACCACCACCAAGAAGACTAATGACGTTGACGACCTACCATGTACCACCATCTCAACAACCACAACGACTCTGTCAAGAGTGCACGACTAAGAAGAGAAGAGTTGTGTCTATGTTTAGGGCTTCTGCATGGGCTGTCCAATTCTCAATGGTAATAATCCTGCCTTGGGGCCGATCGGCAGGCTTGTTTAGACCCGCGTTTCTGCAAACATAAGAATGTTACTGAAATCCGATGTGTGCCTAAGACTTCAATGGATGCTATCGTAGTCTAAGTACTAAGTCTTTATTGTATGCGGTCATTTGATAATATTTGACAGCCTCCGTGGCTTGTCGGGCGAGTAGCTGTGAAGCGAGAGGCCGCGGGTTCGATCCCCGCACCGAGACAAATGTTTGTATGGCCTACAGATATTTGTTTCGGGTCTGGGTGTTGTGAGACCGAAAGTCTCGTAGTTCCTGATACCCACGACACAAGACTCGATGTTAGTGTGGGGTCAGGACTATGCATGTGACTGTTGGGTGTTACTTATTTATTTAAAGACATTGTGAATTTACCAAAGATATATAACCACGAACTTACCGTTCCATAAAATCTACCATTACTTCGAACTGCGTCGCACTCGTTCAACTCATTTTGTATACTAAACTTATAAATGCACAATATTGTCAACTTTAAACTTAAAACACAATCGCAATATCTTATTATTTGTTTGGTTATTTGCAAATGGCGAACTATAAAACGTAAACCAAAACGTCAGATGTTGATTACCTACCTCTCTCTCACACAAGATGAGAGATAAAAGAGATGAAAATATAGAGTGAAGTTCGTGTTATTGGGGCATTCGATCGTCGTTATAGTTTAAACGTCCGCATAAAAAATAGAACTCGTACTACCAATATCGTCAAAAACTGAACGTTTAGGGAGCTCACGAAATCTATGACCATTTACGCGTATGGAAAACTCGTACTGAGGGTGCTGATTGGTAGTCGTTTGCCAGTCTCAGCTATAAACTCCTTGTACTTCCACGTATATTTGGAACAACTCTCACCAAGAGGCCGGTGGGCAGATTGTTACTCACTTGTCCGGCACGTTCTGGTTGGTGGTGACCACCGGGGTGGCGTGGTTGCTGACGTTGGGATGTATGACGATGTCGTCCCGCACCTCGACTCGGATGCGCGACTTGCTCTGCGAGGAGGTGCTGAAGCAGTTCTCCGTGCCACCTGGCTGAGACCCGAGCGACTCGCTGTAATAAAACAACAAATATTTTCCCTAATTTCACATTGCTGGTGGTAGGATATTCGTGTCCGGCTGGCAGTGACGTGCACAGGTATTTAGATTAGGGTAGGCATAAATCTTGCATAATTATTTCCTTTAATTTATTCTTTCTTTACTTTAACCATTACGGTCATTCTCACGTCGATTTAAAATAATACACCCAGTGCTATTTGAAAAACTATTTTTGTGACCATTTTTTCTTTCATATGCAATTTTAGGAAATTGTCAGGGTAGACAATGTCTCTTTGTCTATATGAAATGCACGCCACTGCCGGCCGGATGGCGACACCATACACATGGTGCTAAAGCCTGCCATAGTTCACGCGCCAGGAGTATGTCAGGACATTCCACCAGATTTGATGCGAGGTCGTTAGTAAACTCATTGATGAGGCATTTACCGTACATTTTCTCGTACAGTGCAGTCTGGATGTGAAATATACAGATTTCAGGGTGGTTTATGAAGTTCCATACACATTTTTTTTTGTCTCTTTTTTTAGGGACTTTTACCCAACAATGGTATGTCAGTCCCATCGTACCTGCATTAGTACTCTCAACAATAAGATGGTTTGACGACAGTTTATAATAAATGCAAAAATATGTCAAATAATGAAGTAGCTGCTTCACCATACACATGCTAAGTCCTAAAGCCTGCCATAGTGACCCACACTCTGTGTGAGGTTCAGGTTCCAGGATCAGTCAGTGTACTTCCGGTTCTCTCGAGGGGCTTGCGGCATGACTTGATGGTTGGTTGGGACGGGTATGGGGGTATCCCTGTGTCTGCATCGGTTATCCGCCTGGCTTGTCGCAAGCCCCTCGATTTACTTTTCCATCTTCGGATTCGGAGTGTGAAGAAGCATAAATAGGCCGGCATGATTCTGACGACCACTGACAAATCCATTGTTTGTCAGTGGTCGCTAGTTTTATTTGACTTAATTTCGCTTACCATCAGGTGCAGTGTAGTGCACTTTGCCGTGCCCGGATAAAAAAAAAACAATATAAAAAAACAAACAATTTCACACAATAACAAAATATTTTTCCTAATTTTACACAGTAACATTTTTTTCTTCCTTTCTTTCTACCTGCCCTTATCCCACCTAAATGTGGGGTCGGCGCAACACACTTTTTCAAGCATGTTGCAGAAAGGATTTGGCTTAGTTTTACGACCGTCTGCCTGCCATCAATCCCCTCCAGGGGGATCCAAATAAAATTAGAAAATTATCTTTACCCGAACTGGGAATCGTATTCAGTACCTGCTGAGGGCAAAGTAACCTAAAAGGCGGCCCGGCGATCCATATGTAAAAGTGGGACGGAGCGTTGCGTGTGTAGGTACTGACTGCTGGGGGTGTGTGCAGCGTTTGTTGGCGTGGTGGACAAAAATTACTATATTTTGTTAATAATACCTCTAATATTATTGTTTCCGATATATTCCAGTTTGTTCGTTTTATTTTATGTTGTATGACTGCCTCGGTGGCGTGGTGGTAATTCGGTACGACTACGGTTCTGAAGTCTCGGGTGCGATCCCCGGGTCGGGCAAAGTAATAATGGATTTTTCCATATCAGCCCGGAGTCTGGAATTTGTGCCCCATATGGCGATAGGCTCGCCCCCTATCACATCTGGGACGGAACTAAGCTCGGCGAAATGTGGGTGTTCTCGTTCGCTAGTGCGCCTCTGCCTACCCCTTCGGGGATACAGGCGTGAACTTAGGTTAATGTTATGTTATTTAGTGTTGTTGGGTGCAATAAATGTTTATTATTACTATTAAAAGAGTAGGTGGGGCAAAGTAAACGAGAGGACGGTGTAACAAAAAATCGGATTTCTTAAGTTTACGCGAATATTATACATTGAAATAAAACTATTGTTACGGATTCTATCACGATTAGGTTTTAATTATTATTCCCGACGTTTCGAAGGCTTTGCAGTCTTCGTCTGACCCGTGATAACGAAGACTGCAAAGCCTTCGAAACGTCGGGAATGATAATTAAAACCTAATCGTGATAGAATCCGTAACAATAGTTTTATTTCACAAAAATCTTACTTGGCATCCGCTTGTGCGTACGGTATGAAAACGGGCGTGATCCGTCGCTTGCCGTCCGACGTGCGCGTCTCGATCTGACGGTCCATGGGGCGCAGGGGCGCAGGCCCGGGCTGGAACACATTACAATACAATACAAATATCCTTTATTGTAAACCATTTAAAATAAAAATAACATTAATATATGTCGGAGGGCCAACGCTAACGTTGTTTTTTTAAAAACGGTGACGACAGCATGGCTGACGTCACTTTTGACAATAAGATGATTACTCATCTTATTTATCAACTGTGAACACTGAAATTCACTAACTCCCTTTATTAACGGTGCTTAAGAGCACTGTCTAGTCAGGGATGTGGACAGTCCGAATGCCGGTGCACGACTGTGCCGAATTTGCTCTGAACACTCCTTTTATAGGGTGCAATATTTGCAACTACCTACTCGATACCGAATATCGAATGTCAAAGAAATAATTATAACGATTATTTTAAATTTTTAGAATCTTTTAACGATTCAGCAGTTTAACAATTGTAAAATGAATTAATAACGTGAAATAACAACGGCTTTTTAAATAAGCTTGCTATTTTGCGCCGATATATACAATAGCGCTTAATCTATGGTTGACAATGGGCGGTCCTATCGCTTAAAGCGATTTCTTCCAGACAACTTTTGTATGGAACATTACATCATTGTAGGCAACCAAACACATTTTTTTTTATAGCAGAGACTGGCAAACGAGCAGATGGGTCACCTGATGGTAAGTGATCTCCACCGCCCATAGACACCCAAGACACAATAAGAACCATGGGTGCTTTGCCAACCTAAAAAGAGGTAATGGAAGGTGAGGGAAAAGGGATTGGGAAAGGGAAAGGGGAAATGGGCCACCGGAAATCTCACTCACCGGACGAAACGCGACAACAAGCTGCCACTTTATGTCGGTTTTCTGTGAGACAGTGGTATCAAACCGGTCGAGCCGACCCATTCGTGCTGTAGACGTAACTGTCTACAGCGTGGCTCTACCACCTCTAACAGTACATAGACGGGAAAACAGCGCGAAACTTGTTATCCAAAAGTTGTGACCTCGTGGTCATAACTCACTCAGTCGTATTTGGAACATACACGCGCAAAGCCATGCCAGTGTATTAATGTTTAGACAATGAAATTGTCTTCCGTGATTATTAAAAATTCACGGAACATTCTAAGGTTTAAATTGTAATAAACGCCTGTGATGGATGGTGTAACTGACGTTCGAGATATATTTTTTTTTATGGAAACTTACTTGAAAGCCTTTATAGTCAGTAATATTAAATCTCTTTGTATGCAACCAACCAGTCAGATAGGCAACCAGTTATCTAGAATACAACCAAGTAATAAAAAATCAACCAACTAGTCATAAAGGCAACCAACTAGACATTAAGGCAGCCAGTCAAGAGAACGACTGAGCTTGTTCCAGACTTGTAGCGCCATCTACCGGACAAGCAGACGCACCTCGTGGTGGCCGAGCCGACCATCGATACAATTAGTTATTTACAATTGTATAATTCGTTTAAATGTCTATTGTTTATTATTATTTCCCTCCGGTCTCATCGTATGTGAAAGCACATTACTTTCGATACTTTGTAACGGTCACATTAGTAAAACGTTTTACGAAATACACTTTACTGAAATACATAGTTGAACCAACCAAAGGAAGTCATTTTTGTTGAGGATAACCTTCGTTACTGCCCTAACATAGCTAAAAAAGTAATCAGTCATAAATCACATATATCCCCGAAAGTGTAAGCATAAGAAAGTGTAAGATAACTAGGGAACTAGAATACCCACATCGCGCCGAACTTATTTCCATTCCTTATGACAGGGGGGGAAACAGAAATAAAAAATGAAAATAGATACCGGTGTCTTCTCAAGCTTGGGCGTGGTCTCCAAGATAGTGTCCTTGACTGGAGTCTCCTTCTTGGCTTCCTGCTGTTCCCGCGCCAGGAGTATGTCAGGACATTCCACCAGATTTGATGCGAGGTCGTCAGCAGACTCATTCATTAGGCATTTACCATAAATTTTTTCGTACAGTGCAGTCTGGATGTGAAACATAGAGTGATTCATGAAGAGTATTTGTCAATATACAGGGTGGATTATTGTGAATATAATTTAAAAATAAAAAATAAACGATTTATTTACAAGCAATTTTAATTGGAGATTTCGTTTTTGGAACATTCTTTAAGTAATAAAGGACAGATCTCTGATCCATAAAGCTTCAACGAAGAATCTTCAGGCGTGAAAAAAGGTTAAAGCCTTTTCAGCGTTTGATGAATGCCGATATTAAAAAGTTACCAGCGCGGCGATAAAAATTATATCGAAATTATTTTTTTTTTCTGCCTCCATTATGAAGGCAACAGAAGAAGGACATAATGGTGAACGCTCTTACCTTTTCCTCTAACGTGAGAGGTGTACCGATTTCTTCGTTGGTGAACTGAATACATGCTACCGTGCCATCCGAGCTACATGCCAGAAGATTTAAACCTGTAGAAGTACACCATGTGCATAGAAATGTAGCTATTCATTTATGTTTTTAATAATTTATTATGAAATTATTTATTTGTCACGGAGGCTAGTTGCCTCCTTGGTCTAGTGACAGCATGTATAAGCTGTGGATCAGGAGGTCCCGAGTTCGATTCCCAGGTCGGACAAAGTAAATTTTTTAATTTAATTTTTCCGGGTTTTCATAGAGGGTTGACGTCAGGCAGGCGATCGGTCGTAAAAACTAAGCCAAACCATCTCTGCAACATGCTTGAAAAAGTCTGTTGCGCCGACCCCACATTAAGTTGGGATAAGGGCAGGTAGAAAGAAAGAAAAAAGAAGGCTAATAAATAGTTCTTTAGACAAGTCAATACAATAAAATATAACGAAAAACAAGGATATCAATCAACTTATGTATATGTTTAAGGATTATTATGCTTAGATCATTTAACCTCGGAACTTTATTACTACATGTACTTTTTTATAAGTTACAAATTCTGCCAGTTTTTAAGGTATAAGGATTCACGTCAGTTTTTGACAGCCTCTGTGGTGCAGCGGGCGGGTAGCCGGCTGTGAAGCGAGAGGTTGCGGGTTCGATCCCCGCACCGAGGTAAATGTTTGTATGGCCTACAGATATTTGTTTCGGGTGTGGGTGTTGTGAGAGCGTGCGTCTCTGGTAGTTCCTGATACCCACGACACAAGACTCGATCTTATTGTGGGGTCAGGACTATGTATGTGACTGTTGGGTGTTACTTATTATTTATTTTACATACAGCTGGATCGTTTGATTTATATGTCAGCAAAGGCGAAAGTCCCTATGTTAAATGGTCTAAGTGCTCCAAGTTATTGTCACTCACCGTCAGAACTCCAGGATATATCGAGCACGCTGTCACTGAACAGCTCGTGCACGACGACTAGAGGCCGCTTGAGTGACGTCAGCCAGATACTGAGCGCGCGGTCCCGAGACCCCACAGCGGCGCAACAACACTTCTTGCCTTCTTTCACGAATATGTTGCTGTTGAAGCGCTGTTGACAATTTTATGTTCGTCAAGCTTATTTTCCACTATCAGCCTGATGTTCACACCCTCTATGGACCATTATTTGGCAATATGGAAAATATTATGTTAATCCTATATATATCATTTTTCCCAGAGCATGCTGCTGCGATGTTAGAAAACTTATGATATCATATTGTCTTAGTCATTGAAGCAGTCACTTTCATTCCGTTCGAATTTTAATACTATAACATAACATAACATAACATAAGCTCACGCCTGTATCCCCGAAGGGGTAGGCAGAGGCGCACTAGCGAATTAGAACACCCACATTACGCCGAGCTTAGTTCCGTCCCAGATGTGATAGGGGGCGAGCCTATAGCCATATCGGGCACAAATTCCAGACTCCGGGCTGATATGGAAAAATCCAATATCACTTTGCCCGACCCGGGGATCGAACCCGAGACCTCAGAACCGTAGTCGTACCGAAATAACACCACGCCACCGAGGCAGTCAGTCAGTTTTAATACCATCACCACACAATCCCTTTCTTCATCTGTATAAAGGTAGTCTATATAATTTGATGATAATGCGATCGTGTACGTTTGAGTAGGGGTTGGTTTGATAGTTGACATGTTCAAGTCATGTTGAAGTCTTGGACTGATGACCAATCGTGTGGTGATGGCATAAAATGATGAATGTAAGTTCTGAAAATCACATTACTACATAGTTATATTGACAGCCTCCGTGGCGCAGCGAGCGATTAGCCGGCTATGAAGAGAGAAGCCACGCGTTCGATTCCCGCATTGAGACAAATGTTTGTGTGGCCCATAGATATTTGTTTCAAGTCTGGGTGTTGTGAGACCGAAATTCTTTCATAGTCTCATACCCACGATACAGGTTATATCTAGTGTGGGGTCAGGAGGCCTAGTTTGTAAAACGAAATCCGCAGTTGCGGACTTCGTTTCGGACGTTGCTATAAGTTTCGTTTCGGAGAATGCTATGCTGTATACCATGTGACAGCCCACTCTTCGGTGTTTGACATTTATTTAATCCACGATATATGGCGATAGGCTCGCCCCCTATCACATCTGGGACGGAACTAAGCTCGGCGAAATGTGGGTGTACTAGTTCACTAGTGCGCCTCTGCCTACCCCTTCGGGGATACAGGCGTGAGCTTATGTTATGTTATGTTAATCCACGTGCATATTAGTGTGTGCGGTAGAGTATCGATCCGATATCGTTTATCCGATAACGTTTTATAGAATAGACACCCATATCGGTCTGATATCGTTCATCCGATAACGTTTTATAGAATAGACACCCATATCGGTCCGATATCGTTCATCCGATAACGTTTTATAGAATAGACACCCATATCGGTCCGATATCGTTCATCCGATAACGTTTTATAGAATAGACACCCATATCGGTCCGATATCGTTCATCCGATAACGTTTTATAGAATAGACACCCATATCGGTCCGATATCGTTCATCCGATAACGTTTTATAGAATAGACACCCATATCGGTCCGATATCGTTCATCCGATAACGTTTTATAGAATAGACACCCATATCGGTCCGATATCGTTCATACGATAACGTTTATAGAATCGACACCCAGGACTAGGTGTGGGACTGTTGGGTGTATTTATTTATTTATATCAGTATTCTGTAAGACAGTGATACCAACATTGGTAACCATTCAAACTATAGACAATAAATCCTACAGCATAAGTATTGCCACTACTCCGGTGACTTCGTCACATGCTAACGCTAATGCGATTTTTTTTTGTTTTGGCCAGCTAAAAATACTTACCGAGCATGTGACAGCCTTCCTGTGCCCCACAAAGTCCTTGTCGCATCGCCAGCCGTCCCTCTCCACCACTTGTGCGGTGGGACCTCCACCGTTCATGGCATGGGCTGACAGGACATACTGGCCGTCTGGTGACCACGATAGACGGAGGATGTGGGTGGTACCCGCTGGGGAGAATAACGTATAGTGGCGTGCAGTTTATACAGGCAAATAGACACTGCCTGTCTGCCAAAAGCGTCAAGGAACTATTTTCTAATTTAAAAAAGTGAACTTTGAAGGACAGGACTTGACTGACTGACAGACTCTTAGCAAATTTTTTTTGGACTGCACTACGCTTACCATCAGGAGTCAGTTCTCATCATCCATTATCAGAAATATAATCATCCCATTTTAAGAAAATGAAAAACATCACACCCATAGATGCTGCTATGTTTTGCGGGAGTATATGATCTCTTATCTATGCCTCAGGATGCTCAAGACCAGACGAAGTTTAGGCGTTCGAGTAAGAAGATGGACCCTCGCTAATGCCATACAAAACGGAAGAATACAATAAAATTCAGTATCATACCTCCACACTCGTAAAACGGATCCTTGATAACAGTCTCCTGTGCCCAATCTGAGGTCTTCCATACTCTTAATGACTTATCATCAGACTGAGATGCCAAGTATTTGCCAATCTGAAATGTTAATTGTGATGTCCATAGATCTTTCATTCAATTCTTATTATGATTTAATGCATTTGTACCTTTCAACATCAAGTTTATATTGCTCCCCAGATTGCCTAACATGCGCGCTACGAGAAAATTTTATCTACGCTTTTTGTCGTGTTATAACCGGTTTTCCCTATTTGTCTACGGACACTAACATGCGTCCTCATTTAGTTTCATACAACATTGTAGACATCCCTACAGTCTGTTATAGATATATCGTGATACGCATGCTAGCCAAGTCAGTCAAGGTCAGGTAACGTGATACCGGGTTTTTCTATTCCAGTCTCAGCCCAGATAATTAAATAGTACAACAGTCCTGACCCCACACTGAGATCGAGCCTTGTGTCGTGGGTATCAGGACTACGAGAGACGCACGGTCTCACAATACTCAGACCTGAAACAAATATTTGTGAGCCACACAAACATTTGTCTCGGTGCGGGGATTGAATCCGCGGCCTCTCGCTTCACAGCTGGCTATTCCTCACTGCACCACGGACGTTGTCAGAGTTTGCAATTGTTAGCCAATTTGGCGACAGGCTCGCCCCCATCACATGAAAATGAGCACAGTGAAATGTGGATATTCTCTAGTTTAGTTCGCTTCGGCCTACCCCTTTGGTGACAAAGGCGTGATTCAATGTGAGATCATGTTTATAACTTACCGGATCCCAAGTGACACCTTTCACTAAGCCAGTGTGACCGTTGAGTACTACAACCATCTCTGGAAACTTCTCACCATTCCATATTATGATGGTGTTGTCCACACTACAGCTAGCCAGCCATTTGTCAAGTGGTGACCATGCCAAGTCCAGTACATCACCTGAAAATCGTTACCGTATTTTTATATGAATATAGAGATGTTCTATGTTAAAATAATCACAAGTTTAAAAACTTTACTGACCAACTTCCAATTTACCGATCGTGACCAAATTTATATGGGACCACCCTTGAAAGAAGCTCTATCGAACACAAAAAGAATATTGAAGATCGGTCTACATTCGGCGGAGATATCGCGTAACATACATAAAAAAAAATACCGACGAATTGAGGACCTCCTCCTTTTTGGGAAGTCGGTCGATAAAAGTGGAATATCATAAAAAAATTACCTGCATGGCCCCTCAAGGTTGAGAGACATCTCCAAGTCTCCGCCTTGTGCTTGCCAGGTGTTCCAAGGTTACCACTCAGCCCCCACACCATTACCAGCCCGTCGTCACCACCAGATGCAAGATACTTTCCACCATTACTCCATCTTACGGAGTTTACGCATGCTGAAATTTTAAAAGAAAAAGTTTTTACACACACACACACATTATGCATGATATACAATTACGCTTCTGATTGACATCCATTAAATGTAAGGGCCAGATGAAAACTAGGGCCTAACATTTGGTGTTGGAAATTTGCTGATTGGGTTCTTTTGGGTGTAGTTGTGGTGGGACATGCTCTCATCACATAAGCTCACGCCTGTATCCCCGAAGGGGTAGGCAGAGGCGCACTAGCGAACTAGTACACCCACGTTTCGCCGAGCTTAGTTCCGTCCCAGATGTGATAGGGGGCGAGCCTATCGCCATATCGGACACAAATTCCAGACTCCGGGCTGATATGGAAAAATCCAATATCACTTTGCCCGACCCGGGGATCGAGCCCGAGACCTCAGAACCGTAGTCGTACCGAAATACCACCACGCCACCGAGGCAGTCTCATCATGCATGCTCTCATCATGGTGGGTAAACATCATGTATGAAGATGTCTACCTAATTGTTTGTATTTTTTTTTATTTCTTACTGTTTATTGAATCTTAGTTGGTTGAAATAAAACTATTTTTACGGATTTTATCATGATTTGGTTTTAATTTTTATTCCCGACGTTTAGAAGGCTTTGCAGTCTTCGTGGTCACGGTCACAAATGACATCTCAGTCCAACCCGTAAAAATTAAAACCAAATCGTGATAAAATCCGTAAAAATAGTTTTATTTCAATGAATAGCATTAGCGTAAACTTAAGAAATCTTAGTTAGTTGAATTGACTGCCTCGGTGGCGTGGTTGTATTTCGGTACGACTAGCGTCCTGAGGTCTCGGGTTCGATCCCCGGGTCGGGCAGTGATATTGAATTTTTCTATATCAGCCCGGAGTCTGGAATTTGTGCCCGATATGGCGATAGGCTCGCCCCCTATCAGATCTGGGACGGAACTAAGCTCGGCGAAATGTGGGTGTTGTAGTTCGCTAGTTCACCTCTGCCTACCCCTTCAGGGACACAGGCGTGAGCTTATGTATGTATGTAGTTAGTTAGTAGTTCTTTCTTTTAAAAGGTTATTGTATTTGGATCTTCATTATTCACACCACTCTTTACCAAAAATGTAAATAATTTACTTAATCTCTAGAACAGTTTTTCCCAAAGTGGGAAATAATGCCCATTTGTGGATGCTGCATGCCTAAAGGGCGATAAGAGACCCAAAAAAAGGGGATCTCCGGTGGTATAGCTCACAATAATTTATTTAATTTGAAGTTATATTGGTTTTTAAGTAGGTAAAAAAATGGGGGGCGCTAAAAAATAATTCATTTTCAAAGTGGCCAGTAAATAAAATAAGTTTGGGAACCTCTGCTCTTGTCCCAGAAATCAGCATCCATAGCTCAACTATGATTTTTTCAATGTTTGTCACTAAGGACAATGTAAAATATAGTACTTTCAGTGGTTTATCCTCCTCATTTGCTGACATGTATTTGTCACACTTTTTGTTGTCAGAATTGTCCCAAAACACAGTGCCTTATGCCCAAAATTAATAACCAAATATTTGTATCATCATCATCATCATCAGCCATAGGACATCCACTGCTGAACATAGGCCTCCCCAAAAGATTTCCAGATCGACCTATTTCCAACAGGTTGATCTGGAAATATTTGTATGACAAATAATAAATCACCATGTTATATAACCTCTACACCTCATGGGACACATTTGAAACAAGCCTCGAGAATATACATTTAATACTTGTAAGTGAAGTGTATATTTATTGTGAATTAACTTTCCTTTAACAATAAAGGATGACCTCATAAGGAAACCTAATTATCTAGAAATTCTGCACTGGTGTACATTCCAGAGTCAATTTGCTAAATAAAAAAAAGTTGTCTGCTTTGGAGGTGTGGTGGTATTGCATGCACAGTACGACTATTGTCTTAGAGGTCTCAGGTTCAATCCCTGGGTAGGGCAAATATTGGCTTTTATGTATCAGCCCAGTCTGGAATTTGTGTCCAATATGGCGATAGGCTCACCCCCATCACATCTGATATGGAACTAAACTACCCCTTCGAGCATACAGGCATGAGCTTATTTTTGTTAAAAACCCCCCCCCCCAAAACATATTTCATAAATTGCCACTCTTGTCTTATCTTTTAAATTGGCATGGTAGGTATGTGTAGTGTGGTCTCTGGCAGTTATGAATTTTGAAAATTTTTTGTCTTCTTCATTGACATGCATATATGACTAAGCATGGCACTGAAATTTTCCATAAGAATTTAGAAGGTATGTCTACCAACCTGCATTAGACCATGGCGAACCAAGGCCTAACCCCACTGAATAGAGATTTTAATGCTAGAAAATACATTGTCATAAATTTTTACTTCATCTTCTTCTTGTAAAAATAATGGCTTCCACGCATAATATGCGATGATTTAGCCAATGTCAAGTTGAATAGGGCAATTATGTTTTCACAATGACCATGAGACCCAGATGTGGATGATCACGATGTCCTGCTGGGATTATGGCGGTAATTCCTTCAAGTGCGATGCCCCTTAGATGACCTTCACTAGGCAAATTGACCGAACAAAGCCAGCCAACACACCAAGCAAAACTCATCAAAGATCACCGGTTAAAATTTTCTACATTATACAGTCCATCTTCACTGAAGTTTGATGCATTAAACCACATCACTTAAAAACAACAAACACAGCTCTAGAGAATAATATGAAATAATTTTAACAAGCGACGCCTACCCTGTCAGACTTCCCGTCAAAATCCTCCAATTTTTACTTCGTTGCTTACCTAAATGATTGTCCATCTGACAGAGCATTTTAGGCACATTTGGATCCAACTCTACTGACTCCAGTAAAACTGGATTTAAGTTCCATACAACGACTCGGCCGGAGTCCCCGCCTTGTCCACCAGTCGCGAATCGCTTCCCCGCCGGGTGTATGTCCACGGAAAATATAGGTTTATCTGAAAAATTCGCATTTTTAACTCGGCATAAACTTAACAACAAAAACTCAGTTTATATCCAATACCAAGACACTTACCATCATGATTGACCCAACTGGGTTTTAGTAGCTTCATTTAAGGTATATTTCAACGTATTTTTCTTAGTATTAAGCTAAAAATTAGATATGAAACGTATTCTAAAACAACGCTGCTTTATTTATTAAATTATTGACAATGACATTGACAGCTGCAAACTGCAAAATGCCATGCCACCGGCGTCTAGGGATGGTTGATATTCATCGATGTTTAATAAACATCAATATTTAGCTGAAGAATATCAATGTTTTGACATCGATGTTTTGATATCGATAACATCGACACATCAATGTTATGAGAATAAAATATCGAATCGTATATATATTTTTTAGGGCCACCTAGCGTTGGATGGACTAGCTAGGGACTAGATAACTATGAGTTCAACTATTTAGCACTCGATGACACTGATCAACACCATCGAAGTAAGCCATACGAATAGTTATTTTTTTACATTTCCTAAGCGATTAAAAAAAACTGTCAATTTCAATGCACAGACTAAAGAGAAAACGACAGAAAAAGTTATTTTTTTACAGAGTGTGGCCAAAAAATACTGGTAATGTTAAAAAATCCTGTATTGTGTTTTCAATAACAATAAATACATAAATTAAAAAATAAGAAATGAATAAAAAATAAATGGAATATACAGTTTTATTTGCTACAGAAAACATCGATGTTTTGACATATCGATGTTTATCGTACACGATACTTTTGAATCGATGTTAGCATCGATATCAACATCGATGTTTTTCTAATATCGATCATCCCTACCGGCGCCGCGCGCGTAGGATAATCTAAGGCGCGCGGCATAGAGAGATACGTTCAAAAATCATTTACATAGCAAGTATTATATATTTATTGAATTTGTTGTTGTAAAAAACGAAATACAAAATATGAAATATAATAAAAATAAGATAAACAATGTTTATACTTAATTAATCTTTCATGTTAAGATACATGTACTTTATCTTGGTACGTATTTATAGGACAAATGAAAACAAGAAAATTCAATTTTCGGGGTCATTGACATTGCTAATGTCTTTTGCATGTTCCAAAGATCTCAGGCAGTAATTTGAGTTTATTATCATACATATCTCTTTCTAACTCATCCATGTAATATAGATGAAGGTTGCTAAGCAACTTCTTTTTGTCAACAAATGTACGGAACACAATTCAAAAAAAATCAGCCGGTACGCGCTTCGATTTTCTCGACATATTTTAATTACTTTCCCAGAAGAGAAAGGCATGAAAGGAGTGAACGCATTAATTCCTGCCAGATTCCTGTCCCTGCTCAGCCACTTGGACGTGTTGGTCGGGTTGATATGGGAGAGCGAGAAGACAGTCCAATATTGTTTGCCGATAGGGTACCACGAACATATTTTCCAGATGTATCACAGGCAGTAAGTGGATTTTATCACTTTTTTTACTATTCATAGCCTATAATCCACAACGACTGTAATATGAGAAGAAATTGTACTCACCGGCAGCGATTTCTACTTTTCCATTCTAAAGTACAGAGACACAAATTCGCAATATATTTTTAAGTATACATAGCTCAATGCATTAGCTCAGCCAAATGATGTGTACTTTGATTGGTCTTTGATTTGCTTTTCAGCAATAATATATCAGTAATTAGTTAATAATTTAATACCTACTTCACACGCGCTAAAATGCACTGACGCCTTGCAGAATAATCATAGCAAATATTGATTTAATTCATTTTAGAAATGTCTATTTTAACATATAGGCGTTTTATTATTTTTGTACTAATATAAGGAGACACGTTACAACACAAACATACTTTATTACACCTAATATAAATAAATATAATAATAATAAGTAGGTACTAAAAATATGTTTTTTGTTTACACTATTTTTTTTAACTTATCTACTTATGGATACATAGGTACTATTTTTATTTTAAATTTTGTGACTATCAGCTAAAATAAAAAAGGGTAGAATATAGTGACTACATAATATTATGCTATTCATAAAAGATAAAAAAGGAAATTTAGTCTGACCCAATTTTAATATGGGTCATTTTACTCAGTTCTGAAACAAAATGAAGCATTAAATTAATATAGTTTTTAACATAATTTACTGCAGTGTGCAAATATAAGAAATTATTTTATGACATAATTATTCTATTGTTTTTAAATTAATTTAATGCACATTGTTTTAGTTAGTTTATACACAATTCATTTTTATACACAAAACATAATTTTACTTTCTTTCATAAATAGGTTTTCTTGTACAAAAAATAGAATAAAATACTATCTTGGAAAACATTTTATTTTTCAATGTACTATATTTAAATATTATTTGCAAAAACGAATAAACATCAATATATTCTAAACAACATAAAAATAATATGAAGTATAAATATATATTATTTTCTATAAATAATATTAGCTCTGTAATATTACTGTCCCACTGCTGGGCATGGGCCTCCTCTACTAATGAAAGGGGTTAGGCCTTAGTCTACCACTCTAGCCTAATACGGGTTGGTAGACTTCACATACCTTCGAAATTTTTGTAAAGAAATTCTCAGGTATGCCGGTTCCTCACAATGTTTTTTTTATAAATTGCTATAAATTACCCATATTGCTTACTTTTCAAATAAAAAATATTCTTGTATATGTACTTACATCTTTGAATTATGTTCACTTGTACTAAATACCCCATTGTTATGAATCAAGTTCCATCATTTACAGAAAACACATTGTGTTTACCTTTGGCCATAGCCAAACATTCCTGTGCATGATTCACATGACAATATTATACCAATATAATCCTACATACATACAGACTCACGCCTGTATCCCCGAAAGGGTAGGCACAGGCGAATTAACGAACTAGAACATCCATATTTTGTCGAGCTCATCCACGTCCCAGTTGTGATAGAGGCGGAGCCTATCGTCATATCGAGCGCAAATTCTGGACTCCGGGCTGATACTCCATATAAAAATCTAATATCACTTTGCTCGACCCAGGGATCGAATCCGAGACTTCAGGACGGTATTCGTACTACTGTCGTAATAAAACTACGCTATCGAGGCAATAAATCCTGATTTCTTATATTTATCTTTTCTTTCTTCGCCTATCTCATTCAAGTGTCGGGTCGGTGCAACTCTCTTTAAGCATGTTGCGGGATGGATTCAGCTTCGTTTTTACAACCCGCCGCCTGCTTGACGTCAACCCCTTTAGTTTTCCAGTCACAGGCAAATAGTGCCAGAAAACTTTTGTCTAACCTAGGATTTGAACCCAGGACCTCTTGAGTCTCGGTCAACAGCTCACATGTTGCCACTACATCAAGAAGGCGAGGTTATGTCTAGACTTTAGGCCTGTTTATTACGTACCATATAATGTTATTAATGAATTGTAAACAGCTCAGTTTACAAACCGGAGGCAATTATAATTTTTCCTTGCAAATACGCCCCAATCTGCTACTCTTTATTTAACTTGGACTTAAGGTGACAATCAAACTAACGTTGTTAAGTACATAAGCGTGGTAGATAAAGGACTATCTTATTTAAATATCTATAAATAACATCAAGTCACATGTATGATCTAACACTGTCTTAGTCTTGTCTCGTCGGTGTCAGACTTCGCGACATTTATTATTTATTTATTTAACTTTTTACAAATTTTGTAAAGGCGGAGGCATTCTCTACCAGACACCAGTCAACCCAGGGTGGTACAGAAATGAATAATGGTGTGACAGATTTGAATACAAGCAGACGGGATAAGAATCTATGACAAATAATAAATATAAATACATAATAAATATAAATAATCAAATACGTAAATAAATATATTATATAAATACTATATTAATGCTTAAGATAATTCGGCCAAGTCACTCAAAAACAGTTCGCGGACCTTCACCTTGAACGTCTGACGATTCGTACACAACCTGATCTGATCTGATCTGACTGATCATTTACATTTACGCCCGGTTTCAATAAACAATCTCAGTTCGAAAGTGCAGATAGATTACAAAAAATAGCCAATAAGAACACAGTTTGAACATGACTCCGTCAATTGACTTGATTTGATTGGTTCATAATCGCGATCTATCTGCACTCTAAACTGAGATCGTTTATTGAGACCGGCCGTTAGGCATCATTCGCACGAGAGCTTCTTCAACGTTAGTTAAAAACAAGACAAGAATGGTTTTCAAGCACTCATAATATGAACAGACATGTTGAGATCACAGACGTAAAAAAAAAGACACTATATCGCCTGTAGTTAAACGGACGCCACAGAAAAGCCACTCACACAAACGCGCCTGTACAAAAGTGTCCTACGCGCTTCTTACCTTTTAGACTACTTTGTCCCTTTCATTTTCAAACAATGTGACGCGAGGACATAAGAAACAAACTATTCTAACAGATAAGATAAGCATAAATGTTTTTATAAGGATATCGGAGAGTAATTCGGATTTAGTTTTTGAATCCAACTGTCTTCCTGACGTCATTTCCCTCTAGGGGATCCAGTTCTAAGCAATATCGGTGAATAAAATGGCATTATTACATTTTTTAGGGATGCAGCCTTACTGGCGAGTTGCGTCGCGCTAGAGTCAAAATGAAACGTGCAAAAATAACTGATATATATTTTTTTGCAACATACGCTTGCTTAAAATGTTGGTGTCCTAATAACTAAATAAATAAAATGAAATAAAAAAATATTTAAGTTACTTGTTGGTGGTAGTATATTCGCATCCGACCGGATTGTGACCACCATACACATGGTGCGTTCCAGGATCAGCCAGTGTACTTCCGGTTCTCTCGAGGGGCTTGCAGCATGACTTGATGGTTGGTTTGGACGGGTATGGGGTATCCCTGTGTCTGTATCGGTCATCCGCCTGTCTTGTCGCAAGCCCCTCGAATTGCTTCTTCCCTCTTCAGATTCGGAGTGTGAAGAAGCATAAATAGGCCGCTATGATTCTGGCGATACACCCATAGTTTGTCAGTGGTCGCTAGTTTTTTTGGACTGCACTACGCTTGCCATCAGGTGCAGTGTAGTCACTTTGCCGTGTCCGGAAAAAAATAAGTTCATCCCCTTCTTTTCTCTGTGCTGTCTCGTGAAAATTGTCGCCAACCGCCGCCAGGTGGGAGGCTGGTTATAATAAGAGCATTAAACTGGATCGAACCAGTTGTATGGAGTGTGTGTGTTTATGCGACGGGTTTGCTTCCACACGCCGGACCATTGTGATACCTGTGTGTGCAATGTTTATCGTTATCCGTCGTAGGGTTGATCGATGATTCGTTTCGTTTCCGACCGACTTCAAAAAAAGGAGGTCTTTTATGCAGATGTTAAATTGTTACCTCGGTTAATTCAGTTTAAAAGCAACTTTTACAACTTAGTTGGGTATTTCTTGCTAAACCATATATTCTGATTTTTTAAGTTTACGCGAATATTATACATTGAAATAAAACTATTTTTACGGATTCTATCACGATTAGGTTTTAATTTTTATTCCCAAAAAAATAAAAAAAATAAAAATTAAAACCTAATCGTGATAGAATCCGTAAAAATAGTTTTATTTTATTTCAATAAACCATAGATGTATTGTGTACCAATGTACAGACTATACATATATATAGTGACGTCTAAAACTGCCCGTGATGCCCTGTTTACTGAAGATTTGAAATTATCATTCGGAGACATGATCGCAAGTGTAAAATCAGCTTCGATGTCACTCACCACGAACTTTTCAAATTCTATCCATTATAAATCACTTACTTAAGCTATGAAGAAAAATATCGTGAGGAAACCTACAGTTACTTGCGACCTCTTACATCGGCACCGAGCAGTGAAGCTCAGCAAGTATCTGAGAATGCAAAACTGTCTTTATCCTGCAACGAAATTAATTAAATATAAAAATAGGGAAGAGTTGGAAAACTAGAGAGAACTTGGAAAAGAACCTTTAATTTCCTTAAAGATAGGCAACGCACCAATAATTCATCTGGTGTTGCTGGTGGTCATGGATGGCAAAGAGAGACTGCTTAAACTGTTGATTATTTTGCAAACCCTGAAGATAACTGATGATTTTACCAAAAGCGTGGCGCCGCAGTCACGTGCAACAACTATTTCTACATAAACCAAAGGTAATTAAATCCACGTAACGTAAGGCTTTATATTTTAATACAGTTTTATCTGTTTGTGTGTAATTTCGCACGTGTAATTTTGTTGCGATGCAAATCCCAGTAGCTTTTGTGTAAATAATTCATATCTTAGCTTAGCTATCATATCTAGACTTGATCTATGTAAATATGTTCAATCTCAGCAATAAACATCTTTCACTTGTTTGATGGCTGATCACAAAGTGGAGGAAAATCGGAGAACGGCTTTGGTGTTTTTCTGTGAATTGGATAGGAATTCGAAGATATTGCTAAATTCATTTGATAAATATCCGATGGGGGGGAAAAGGGAAAATACTACTCAAGGGACAATGACATAATATGGCGATATTTCCAGTCTTTTTTCTTTAAACTTGGAAATACGTTGGTTAAGTGACATCCCCGTGAACGTTGACCTGCCTTAACATCTGGTTGTAACTGGACAAAATGGTCAACTGGCGAGCTTAGTTTACAAAACACAAGGTTATATGATGGACCACCGGACAGTTGTGAGTAGTGTGTCCGCGCTTCTCCGTGGTGTCGCGGTACTTCAGTTACCGGTGTTTTACACGATCAGTAAAAAGTTGAAAAGAATAGAGATTGTGCTGTGAGAAATAAAAATATACTTACTGTTAGGAAGTACGAAGGGATTGTTTTGCATATCACATTCATGGTAGTTGATTACTGTATAGAATAATAAGAGATTAAACTGCTAACTTAAAAGTTATAAACGCAATTGAAGATACAGAAGAATATTAAGAAATTGTTATACAGAAGAAAATTAAAAAATTATAAAGACCATATTCAAAATATAGAAGAGAAATAAAGAGTTGTGCTGTGTGAAGAATTTAACGACATAGTTCAAATAGATCCAGAAGAAAACGAAGCGATTGCTCTGCGAGGTTTAACTAACGACACAGTTGATAAGAATACAAAAAATAAAGAAAATACCGAGCTACAAGATCAAATTATCAAGCTCATTGAAATACAGAATATAGGTTTACTAAGAACATATCTGGCAAAAACAGAATAAGAAGTGACTGCACTCCGTGACCTACATTCATCTTATATGGGTTCAACGTCTTCAAGCGTTGTATCGGTGCGTTTTTCACTTATTTTCCATTCATGTAACACTAAGCACGCATCAGCGGTTCAAGGACCCTGACCCAACGGCATATATTAAACGCTATCAGTGTATTTTACCTCATTCGCATCTCGGTCGTACTAAAATTAACCGTGCCGCGGAGTCGATATTTCTGTTAATAATGTCGCGTGAATATGAGAAAAAGGTCAGTTAAAATTGCGCTGTTATGTGTTTACGTGTTTTTGGTTAAGTTTTGTGTGTGTTATTTGTGTGTTTGGTGGAAGCAAATTGTTTGGTATGTGTTCAAATATGACGATTGTAGTTTATTTTTATGCGTGGCGTTGTCTTCGAAAGAATTCGCCGCGGTATTTTTCCTGCGTTGTGATTTTTTTTAAATGTCATTTTGAATTAAAACATGTCATTTTTAACTACGAATTCTTGAACCAGTTTTAGTTTTGATGTAAAAGCCACCAATTTCTAAGGTTTAGGTTTATATTTTGGTTCAATAATTTACACTTTTGTGCGAAAACAGGTTGTAAAGTGTGTTAGTGTAGGTTATTATATTTACTTATAATGTATTTGAAACCAGTATGATTTGTTTTTTACGCGTTAAATATGCGAAAATGACTGCGATTAACATTATTAAGGTCGCATGGCCATGAATATAAAATTACTGATAACGAGATGACATAGCGGTCGGTTTTGTTTTGGATAATACGCCGAAGCTAAAATAAACATTTGTAAACCATCTTCAAACTAGTTAAGGAAACTATAATCATTGGGTATAAACATAACATAAGCTCACGCCTGTATCCCCGAAGGGGTAGGCAGAGGCGCACTAGCGAACTAGAACACCCACATTTCGCCGCTGGCAAGTGTTTTTCCAACAAATGCAAACCATTCCCTTGTCATCAACTAAAATTAGTTCACCTGGGGTTATTAGGTGTATCTATATGTACATATATGGTATCCATTTGGTATTAGGTAATCGTGATTTTAAAGGCATGGTTAATAAATTACTCATTTTCAAACCCAAAAAAGTTATATTTTCGTTAAATCTATGTATATTAACAACATGTTTTGTTGTGGTTAAGCCGTCACGCAGGAGAGCTTTTTTAACGTTCATTAAAAAAGCGTCTCAAGATGAGTGATTGAAAATCATTCCTAGGGTATATTCTATAAATCGCCCAACGCCTGGAGCTTAAAAACGTAGCGTTTTAAAAGCGCGCGTGGCGTTTAAATAACTATACTAGAAGTTATTTGTTCCATTTTAACGCTCTTTAACGCGCGTTGAAAAAGCTCTCGTGCGAATGAGGGCTAAGTTATTTGAAATATGGTTAATCTAAAAAACCAAATTTGAAAAAAATGTGTGCGTCTCGGGACGCTCGACAGAAGTGATAACTTAAACTAATCTAATTTGAACTATTTAATATAGAAATTAAACTTTAACTTTAACTTGATAAAAGGTTGAGTTATTACTTAAACTTTATGTATATTGATATGATGAGAAGCCAGACAGAGTGACGCTGTAACGCGTTACGTTACGAAGCGATTTACCCTCATAAGAAGTTATCTATTAAAAATCTTTTATATATTTTTAACCTACTTCCAAAAAAGAGATGGTCCTCAATTCGTTTGTGTTTTTTTATGTATGTTACGCGATATCTCCGCCAAATGTGGGCCAATTTTCAAAATTATTTTTGTGTTCGATAGAGCTTGTTTCAAGGGTGGTCCCATATAAATTTGGTTACAATTTGATTTGAAGTCGGTCCGTTAAGTTTTTATTGGTTTAGAACTGCTAATTTTGAAAGCTGAGTAAATTAATATTAACAGTTTTTATTCGTACATAGAAATTATACTTCTTTGATATTTCTCACATGATCTTTTTAGAATACTACCAAAATATTTGCCAAATTGTTTACACGCATGTATAGTTTTAAAATGTCTAATAAGTATGTTTGTAATAACGTTTTAGTTTAAACCTTATTTAAATATTGACTCGTGGTATGTAAACTGCATGTCTATCAATGTCCGATAGCGTTATCAGTTTCAAATCGCGCTAGAATTTTATATAGGCCGGGCGGGAATTACACCAAATGATAATAATAAAATAAAATCAAAATCTTTATTGATCACGTAGGCATGTAAAAAGCACTTATGACAAGTCAACACAAGTAAATTTTTAAATATAATTTACATTATATATTTGAATTTGAAGACAGGCAGGCAAGTATGGACATAACAACGATGGGATGGCTAAGATAGGGTGATAAGGGGAGATAGGAATAGAGTGTAAGGGAATGGGTTGTATGGGAATGGCATATGGCAGGAACGGTGGCAGGGGATTGACTGGAAATACTGGAAGCAGTTGGGATTGGTGCATGAGGTCCTATCCTAGCTAACCTACGAGCCTTTCTCTAGCTACCTACGGATGACGACCCGAAGAAATATTAGAGGTATTAGCTTATTTGTATTCGTTCCTGTGTTTTTCCCACGGGATCCCTATCTATCCATGGTAACAATTAATAAGGAATTACATACTGTATACATAAGCTCACGCCTGTATCACTGAAGGGGTAGGCAGAGGCGCACTAGCGAACTAGTACACCCACATTTCGCAGAGCTTTAGTTCCGTCCCAGATGTGACGGGGCGAGTCTATCTCCATATCGGGCACAAATTTCAGACTCCGGGCTGATATGGAAAATCCAATATCACTTTCCCCGACTCGGGGATCGAAACCGAGACTTCAGGACGGTAGTCGTACCAAAATACGACTACGCCACCGAGGCAGTCATAATAAGTAATTAATATTATATAAGTAAATAGTCGCCTCCTTGGTCTAGTGGCATCATGTATGGGCTGTGGACTGGGAGGTCCTGGGTTCGATTCCCAGGTCGGCCAAAGCAGATTTTCCGAACTTAATTGGCTTGGGACTGGATCCCTCAGAGGGGGTTGACGTCAGGCAGGCGGCCGGTCGTAAAAACGAATCCAAATCCTTTCTGCAACATACTTAAAAAAGTGTGTTGCGCCGACCTCACATTAAGGTGGGATAAGGGCAGGTAAAAAGAATGAACAATTAATAAGTAACATAACCTCACGCCTGTATCCCCGAAGGGATAGGCAGAGGTGCACTAGTGAACTAGAATACCCACATTTCGCCGAGCTTAGTTCCGTCCCAGGCGAGCGGGGCGAGCCTACCGCCATATCGGGCACAAATTCCAGACTCCGGGTTGATATGGAAAATCCAATATCACTTTCCCCGACTCGGGGATCGAACCCGAGACCTCAGGACAGTAGTCATACCGAAATACGACTACGCCACCGAGACAATAAGTAATCAGTTAAATTTTTTTTTAAATTAATAATAGCGATGAACATTCATTTCGATAGGCAAGCTATTATAGGCATGCTTGTGAATATATGATATTTGATATAAAATATGTCACATCTGGTTGTCAGATGAGCGAAGGTCGATGTACCACGGTCTCCCCTACCATCTGTGAGTGGGCTAAAGTAAATTTACCAAAACCTCTCTTTTAAGTATTTAAGGGCGACTTGCAGGGATTTCACTATAATCGCCATTTTATTAGTCCCCGACTTTGTCCTAAACTTGATTAAAATCAAATGTCATATTAGTTGTCCCGAATTCACTCGCAGCTCCGCAGTAAACCACGATGAATCTTGTAATAAACCCCATTTTGGAATCATTTCAGTTTAACGTCTTGCACGTCGTCGATTTACCCCTTATCTGGATTAAAATAAACGACAAAGTTAAATCATCGGGGCCGCCGGTTTAAATGGCTAATCGCGATTATTGAATGTCAAACAACATAACATTTTCATATTATTTCTTGTTGTTTTATGAAAATAATAATAATAATAACACTCAACAGTCACAAACATAGTCCTGACCCCACACTTGTGTCGTGGGTATCAGGAACTACGAGATACTTTCGGTCTCACAACACCCAGACTCGAAACAAATATCTGTAGATCATACAAACATTTGTCTCGGTGCGGGGATCGAACCCGCGGCCTCTCGCTTATCGGATAGCCTTATCGGCTGTGTGGTCGTCTATCACATCTGGAACGGAACTAAGCTCGGCGAAATGTGGGTGTTCTAGTTCGCTAGTGCGCCTCTGCTTACCCCTTCGGGGATACAGGCGTGAGCTTATATTATGTTTTCTACCATGTCCTATGCCTACCATGTCATGTGCCTACTCCGCGATGTTCTCCTATTTTTAGGAGATAGGGGGTTACCACCACATCTTATAGCAGTCTTATTATAATCTTACTTGTACCGATTCCCATACAAAACAAACGAAGAACGATTATAATAATACTGCTATAAGAGGTGGTGTTAACCCTGCAGTTGTTTACGAGATGATAAATTCCGCTTGAGCTAACAAAGTGCAAAGTTACTCCTAGTTACTCCTTAATAAAAATAAATAACTAGCCTCATAGTATGTGTGTTCGTATTACATGTGAACATTTGACGACTATTAACTTAAGATAATCTATTGAAAAATCATATAAAACAAACTAGAATTCGTTTTATGCAAAATTTTTATGATAGATGTTTTGATACGGAACTTTAGATATGAATCTAATGGAACGTAAAGAATGAGTAGAAGTAATGAAATCGCGGATTAATAATCTACACTCGGATTTCTTAAATCGAACCAGAAATGTGTATGTGCAAGACAACTAATGGGACATTTGATTTAAATGACATTTAGGACTGAATCGTGTATTAATAAAACGGCGAATAGAGTAAGATGCAGTGTTGCAAAAGTGTAAAATTAAAACTCGTTAGATTTGGCATCTGAAAATCGGGAGATTTTTATACGGAATGAAACACAAGTAGTTTATGTTAATAATGCGTTAATTTATTTAATTATAATCAGTAAGTTACATATAATCATTTATAGTTTGATATATTGTACATTGATTAATCATTTTCGTCTTCTTACCACCTCTTACTACCTATTTTCGTGAACATTTTCTCATATTTATTAAAATTGTAACAACATTGATTGTTGTTTTCTATACATCATTTTGTGTGCAGAAGACCTACCATTGACTTAGTGGAAAGTTTAATCCGTTATTTTTGTGCGAGCTCTTCGTAACTAAGTTTTAACCTTGGATACTGACGCCGTGCAACGTAGTGAGACAATAATGTCTCACTTGGAAAGCCTTCACGCCGCGGCCGTGTACTGTCGTTCTATGTGTTATATTTCTATGACATGTGGATGCAATTCTATGAATGGACTATAATGAACGACTAAAGCAAGTATAAGTTATCCAATTTGGGAAACAACCCGAACGAAGTTATCTTCAGAGACATTTGACAGCCTCCGTAGCGCAGAGGGCGAGCAGCCGGCTATGAAGCGAGAGGCCGCGGGTTCGATCCCCGCACCGAGACAATTATTTGTATGACTCACAGATATTTGTTCCGGGTCTGGGTGTTGTGAGACCGAAAGTATCTCGTAGTTCCTGATACCCACGACACCAGACTCGATCTTAGTGTGGGGTTAGGACTATGTATGTGACAGTTGGGTGTTATTTATTTATTTTCCCTTGTATACTCACCAGACAATAATAAACTCTATTATAAGGTATTTTAGTACAATTTGCTTTAATATACCGCGAAGTTGAATATTATTGTATGTAGTATTGTCGTATAGGCCGTATTGTATTGTATTACAGGTTTCTTTTAGTTTTGCCGTATTAATAATATTATGTTCCATTTTTTATAAGAATATTATTTTACATTAGTTGAAAATCCAAAAATTCGGCAGATAGGACTGCTACATCGGGACATCGTGAGCAATGACCAAAATCAGTAAATATCCCGATAAATCGGGAAATTTTGCATCGCGGGCAAGATGCCTACACTCTTCACTACTCCAAATTCATAAGTTCCGTTTCACAAAAAATATATAACCACAATCACAATTCCGCATAAAAAAAAATTTTTGCAATTTAAAATAAAATAAATCCCAGCAATCACTCATTATTTACGTTCCGTAAATTTCATATTATTATCTATAGTGCCGTCTCGCAACATCTATCATCACAATTTCGCGTATAAAGAATTGTATTTTATTTTATATGATATTTCAATAGATTCTCTTGTGTCAATAGTTGGCAAATATTTAGTTTTAATTCAGTTTGAATACATGTCATATAAACACACATACGACGAGGCTGTATGTGGTTGCTTCCTTGGCCTAATTGATGAAAGTAGGATAATCTAAGGATGAAAGGCATAATTGAAAAAAAAATAATTAGTGTCAGTTGTCTGGATTACGACTTGTCAACTAGACATACGTATAATATTTCGCGATAAGGAATGGTCACTTTAGTTCGCGGCTCCTCAACGAACTAGTTCGTTCTTTTAGTTCACGTCTCGAACCAAAGAAAGGCTAAAAAAATATTATTTGCACGAATTTTAACCGACTTTAAAAAAGGAGGAGGTTATTAATTAATCGACTTCAAAAAAGGAGGAGGTGAATTAACCGACTTAAAAAAGAGGAGGTTAACAATTCGTTGGAATCTTTTTTTATGTATGTTCCCGGATTAATTATTTTTTATTCTTTCATAATATGCTGCTGTTTTTTTTTTACTTGTACATACTTGGGGAATAGTGACGGCGTCTAAGGGACAACCCTTACCAAACGAACCCAACGATGACGGTGGCCTACTTACACAGTAGGCCACCAACACCTTTAGGTTTAAGCCAATCTTATCTGCATGTGGTACACTTTTCTGAGTAACGGACTAGGTGCTGGCGAAACCTGGGTTCTTGCCTTGCAGGGTATGGGGGACAGACCAGGGACCAAATGTTTGCTATTAGATCGTTTTGCGAGGCATGCATGTTGAAAAAAAAAGCTTCTGCATATCGCTTTCCTGGATCTGCAGAAGGCTTTTAACTTTGTGTCCCGACGGGTAATCTGGTGGGCCCTAAGGTTCAAAGGGGTGCCAGAAGCTTATGTTGACGTTATCGAAGACATGTTCTTCCGATCAAAGTCTTTGATTCGGACTGCTTTTGGCGTCACCAAACCCTTCCCGTTCACTATGGAGGTTCAGCAACCACCGTGGGTGTTCATGTACGCTGATGTCTAAGACAAACAGCGTCTAGGGGCCGCTTGAAAATGGCCGACTGAAAGGAAATGTGCTAAAGATCAAGTACATGAGTTGCGTAAACGTAGTATTTTATAAATGTTTTCAAATATTTTTTATCGAAGAAAGTAAAAGAAAATATTATGATGGGTTCCCATCTGTGAGACTAAAAAGTGCTGCGCACCGTATTTGAATATAGCTTAAAAAAGTACGATATTTCCCTAGTGGTTATTGACTACGTTACGAAAACAAGACCATCATTTGGCCAGTACTTCTGTGTATATGTACGATACGTGGTCTGTCAGCGTTATTTTAAGGAAATCCAGACGACCTCAAAAGCGCTGGCTGGACTTTTTAGAGAATGATATGAGAACCAATGGTCTTACTTTGGACGATACTCAAGACTTAGATTCTATCTAACTTATCAAACGAACTAAAGAACGAGAGATCTGGGAACTAGTTCGTTCATTTCTTCTGTGGGAGCTGTCCTCCGCACTGGTTCGTTCGCGAACTATATAAGTCTATTGTCAACAATGGTAATTTCTATAATAGAGGTATAATAAAATTTTATCAAGAAGTAACTTTGAAATTCGTTAACTTAAGTGAAATTTGTCATCTCGAAAACAACGCTCTCCTAGAAAATAGAATAACTAATGTACTTTGTAATAGAAGAACATTGCGGAGTGCGAGCGTGCACAAGAAAACAAGGTACTCGTTGATGGTGATGAACTAAGTGTGGAGTTGCGCCAGTTACAAGGCGTTTGTGATGCGTGTGCCGAAACCTATCCTGCACCGAGGTGCGACGAGACATTGAGGAAAACTTTTGACGTGCCGGGTCGGGCGTGGTTGGTATACCACCGCTTCCAAGGACTAGTGCCACACGTGCGCACACAAATATCGTGCATAATAGTGAAGTGTTGTAATTATGTGGTTTTTCAAGAGATTATGTACATACAATGTTAGTTTGTAAGGTGTATGTATGGGTTATTGATAATTATATACTCTTCGTAAAAAAACTTGAGTTTTTATATATTTTACGAATTCATCATCCTTGTTTGATACCAAATCATGTTCAGTGTAAAAAACAAAGCCATTTTTATCATAGATTTTCATTAAACAACAAGAAATAATGTGAAAAGGTTATGTTTTTTGTGTTTAAATTCTTTGGTTGTTTGTCAATAAAATCAAGATTAGCGACTTTAAACCGGCGGCCATGCCCATTTAAGTTAAACGTTTATTTAAATCGAGATGAAGGGTAAAACCACGACGTGCAAGACGTTGAACTGAAATGATGCCAAAATGGAGTTTATTTTACGATTAAACGTCGTTTATCGCCTAGCTGCAAGTCACCCTTAATCCACGTGTCTAGAACAAAGGAAGCCTAGATTTACTCGTGTCGCGCACGTGCGCCAGTTTTCATCACCGTGCCAAAGGTTATGCATTGTGTTTGATACATAGCAAGTAGGTATGACTTGATTTTTTTTGTGAGTTTACGGAATAATATCAGCTCTGCGGGTTTAGCCAAGTGGCTTATGCGCTAGTCGAATAGAATAAATGTATGGGAATGACATACGACTACTCTATATGCGGCGTACTACACAGACATATTCGAAGTTCGCTCTATAGATCTCAGCCTGAGTTTTTGGTATCGCCCAAATATTGCTCTCTTTTTGATAACTTATTTCGTTTCCTATTGTTGGGTAAAGGCTCCCTTAACACTTCTAGCACTCATGAGTATGGGTTAGTTTAAAAAGGTTATTTCCCTAAATATTAAACTTGAGTTGAGTGAAGTCTATGCTTGAGTATGACACTACTTACGAGTAGGTATTAATCACGAATCAAAGTCTAACATCAGTCAATTCCAAGGTCCTCTTAAATTAACATAGTACGTCGTAACAACGTGTGGTCGTTACGTGAACTTGCGTGTTAGCTTTTTGTTCACTTAATTTGTGTACAGATTAAACAATAACAATAATTTATTTATTGAACATATCTTCATCATTTTACAGTTCCATGCAACCTTGTCATCTGAACTAGGTCACCCTAAATCTCAGATACCATTTCATCATCATCATCATCATCAGCCATAGGACGTGCACTGCTGAACATAGGCCTCCCCCAAAGATTTCCTCTTGCATCCTGATACCATTTACCGTTAAGACATTATATATATATATTTCTACCAGAGACTGGCAAACGAGCGGATGGTTCCCGTGATGGTAAGTTATCTCTATCGCTCATAGACACCCAAGTCAAGAAAATCACGGGTGCGGTGCCAACCTAAAAGGAGGGAAATAGGGATTGGGAAAGGGAGGTGAATCGGGCCACCGAAAATCTCACTCACCGAAAGAAACGCGACAGCGAGCTGTCACTTTACGTCGGTTTTCTGTGAGACAGTGGTATCCAACCGGTCGTGTGGCTCTTTCGTACTGTAGACAGACGTAACTGTCTACAGCGTGGCTCTACCACTGATATAGCATCAATTTCTGTCTATTTTATAGTCATAACATAATTCATTCAAAATTTAGAGTCGATAGGTACTAATATTATTTTTTGAAAGATTGAAGTAATAGTCGCCTCCTTAGTCTAGTGGCAGCATGTATGGGCTGTGGACCGAGAGGTCGTGGGTTCGATTCTCAGGTCGGGCAAAGCGAATTTTCTAATTTAATTTGCCCGGGACTGGATCCCCCCAGAGGGGGTTGACGTCACGCAGGCAGCCGTTCGTAAAAACTTAGCCAAATACTTCCTGCAATATGTTTGTAAAAGTGTGTTGCGCCGACCCCACATTAAGGTGGGATAAGGGCAGGTAGAAAAAAATATTGAAGTAATATTAGACGCTGTTACTTAGATCATAGATGATAGAACTCGTAGGAAGCCTCGTGAAACGATTTGTGCTGGTGTTTATAACATTTTGTATATTCATAGTTCGTAACTAGAAGTAGACGACATCTAGTTTCGACCATCTTTCTTTCAATCTGCCCTTATCCCATCTCAGCGTGGGGGCTGTGCAACACTTTATCAACCATGTTGCACAAAGGATTTCGCTTAGGTTTATCGGCTACCTGCCTGAAGTCAACCCACCTCTGGAGATCCAGGGATACAGAAATCGAACCTAAGACGTCTTAGTTCACAGCTCATATACAACCACCACCACCAGTGTCACCAGAGCAAAAAGGCGACAAATTATTTTTCCCATAAGAAAGTAGTGAAATATTTATGATGCTCCTACATTATGGAAAATGCCAGAAAGTGTGATATTTATGTAAAACTGAATAATTCCAAATCAGCATGATAAGTTGATATAAGGTTATAAATACGAGTTTAGCCAGAAATCCTTCCGTATTGATTTTATCTAATCCATATTCACTCACAATAATTTATACTCGGTTATCATGTTTGTTCGAGTTTGCAAAATTCTCATAATGCAGGCGATGAACATGATTCATCATACTCGTATGACTGATAAGTGAAATAGTCTACTAACGCCCGATTTTTAAACGAATTTCATATCACTTAGCCCCATCTGGGAATCGACCCGGAGACTACGGCGCGGCAGTCGTACCGCGCAATTCAAATAGGTCTTGTAAAAAATTACTCGGACTAAGTCAAAGTTCGATCTAAAAATTCCGAATCCTCATGGAGTTCGTTTTTTTGACTTAGGCTGAGATCTATAGAGCGAACTTCGCCTAAGTCTAAGTGAAAGTAACGAACTCGGTGAGGCTTTGAGATTGTTAAATCGAACTTTCATTTAGTTCGAGTCATTTTTTACAATAAAAATAGACTGACAGACGGACTAAGCAAAGATTTTCTTGTACAAAATGACTCGAACTAAGTCAAAATCCTCACTGAGTCCGTTACTTTGACTTAGACTTAGTCGAAGTTCGCTCTATAGATCTCGGCCTTAGACTTTCTCGAAGTTCGCTCTATAGATCTCAGCCTTACTCTATCGTTCTATATGATTGCTTTTACTATCTTGATTTGGTATTTATGTAAGTCGTCCGCACTAGGAAGCAATGTAACTATAGGTTTTATAATATGACAGGCTGCTATTTGCTACTTGCTAAGGGCTTATAATGTCATTGCGATTTGTTGAACGTGTTTTATCAAACTTCACGCTTGTATAATTTGTGTGACCTTCATAATACATGGCTATTAATATTTTTTAACTAATTCAAGTTGACACATATATAACACTATTTGACAATAAATTAAGTAATTACATAAAGCTTATTTACATATTGTCTGTTTGTTGTCACCTTTTGTCCCAATCACGTGTCGGATATTTAATTTATGTTACTTCATTCTTCGGTCTTCACACAGTTGCGCTGGAAGTAGGTATTATAACTTTCCCATGATAATCCCATCACATTAATCGCGGGTAATACAACTGAGTAACACAAAGGAGTTATGCAGGAGGATTTTGACAAGAAGTCTGAAAAAATTAAGTCTGCTTGTTAAAATTATTTCATATTATTGTCTGGAGTTGTGTTTGTTGTTTAATGTGATGTGGTTTTATGCACCAAATTCAGCGAAGATAGACAGTGTAATGTGGAAACTTTTTAATCAGTGATCTTTGATGAGTTTTGCTTGGTGCGTTGGCTGGCTTTGTCCGGTCGATTCGCTGAGTGAAGGTCATCTAAAGTGTACCGCGCTAGAAGGAATTGCCGCCATAATCCCAGCAGGGCCTTGAGATCATCCATATCTGGGTCCCATGATCATTGTGAAAACTTGATAATTGCTATACCTACTTAGGTACATTGACATTGGCTAAGTCATCGCAAATACGTCGAAGCCATTATTTTTAAAAGTAGAAGAAGAGTTATGCAGGAAGAATTGAAAGTTTTCCTCCACATTAACCGCGTTTAAAATAAATTAGAGTATTCTGGCTAGGAGATTATAAAAGTTTGTTACCACTGAGTAACACAAGCCCCGTCTCCCGCACTAAAACCAAAGATATTTAATATTTCAAACATCAGAAACGCTATCTACCACTTATTATAATGCGAGGGCGCTTATTACAATTTACGCCCTAGAATGTTCTGTGAATATATTAGAATCACGTAAGACAATTTTACTGTCTAACATTATTACGCTGGCACGAGATTGCGCGCGTGTGTTTCGAATACGACTGACTGTCGCGTATGAACGAATGATCGTGAATCTATGCCTATTGCATTTACACAACAGCGAAAGTTTGTTCTATGTGTGAAACAGGCGTAGAGTCGCGAACGTTCGTTCGGTTGGTGTGAACACATGTGTGCCATTATGATCATGATTCATGAGGTCACAACTTTTGGATCACAAGTTTCGTGCTGTTGACCCGTCTATGTACTATTGAATGTCTTTGTAACTAACAGTGGTGCATGTTCGCAGGTTGCTAGCTGGCTGCGCATCGTCATTTTTTCTCATTGTAGTAGAGATGATGACCTTCCTGTCAGGATTAACATTAATGTCAACTAATGTCTGTGTAATTTGTATCCTTTTCATCGGTGCATGCGTTCGCTTCGCTTTTATTTACACGAAATTTTCGAACACTGGGATGATTGGCAGCTTTGTTAATGCTTCATTAGTTTTATTTTTAGAATTTAAATCATGGGGTTAAGGGAAATTAAGCTAGTTGACTGATTTAAAGCCGCTTCTCTCACATTAGTTTTTTCGAAACAAAACACTAAAAACACCTACACAAAACAAGGGTTTTCATTGTCTCCTGCTCATATAAAAATGGACGTAGACAAAAAATTTAGAAATACCATGTTTTGTGTAGGAGTTTTGTGTAATGTTTTAGTGCAGGAGACGCAGCTTTAATCCATCTAAACCGAAGAGATTTAATATTACTAACTATAGAGTGGCTATCAAGCAAGTTTCCATACAAAAAAAATTGATCTCAAACTTCAGTACCGCCATCAATCACTTATTACAATGCGAGGGCGATTATTACTGTGTACACCCTAGAATGTTTTGTGAATGGTTAAGAATCACGTAAGATAAGTTTATTCTCTCAATATTATTACGCTGGCCGACCTGGCTCGCGTATATTTCAAATAAACTGAGCGATAAGCTTAACTATGTAAGTTTTGAGTAATAGAGCTGAAATTTCATTGTATTATTATATTATTATTTTATTATATAATGTGTTTAATGTTACTATAGCGGATCAAATCCAATCCATTTCTATGTTATTATTTTTTGTCTTGTTTTATGCATGAGTTTTTTTTATTAACATTTCAATACCAAGGATGGAATCACTTTAAATGGGTTCAGCTGAAAATCAGCGCTGTAGCGTTCGCGCTCCAGCATTATGCTGAGTTGAGTCCATTTTGGTTTTTCAGTTATTTTTTGTGTCTGTAGTTTTTCTTTTGTATTATTTCTTCAGAAAAACCAAATAAAATTTTTCTTTCTTTCTTTCTTTCTACTTATGACCACGAGGTCATAACTTTTGAATCACAAGTTTTGTGCTGTCGTCCTCTCTATATACTGTTGAATGTCTTTGATCTAAACACATGCTTATGCAATTGCGGTACATCTAGGCACTTGCAGCTCCACAGAAAATCTCTATTTAGCCCAAATCTTGATTTAAAGATAGCAGTGAGCTGTATGATAAAGTTTAGATTTAACTCTACATTAGTAATAGCGCTGCAAGTCGCCCTTAAACAGTTTTAATGAAAAACAAAAATTGGTCATTACACGCTTTATTTTTCTGTAATGTCTCGTTTAGCCAATAGGTTTTGATATCGACAACTGGTTTTCATTTAATTTAATTTCGTACAACAAATTAATATCGTATTGATAACGTCATAATATTATTATTGTTATCAAACCGTGTATTATAATATAAATGTTGGTAATTCTCATGATTGTAGGATATTTTGTTCAATAGCTAGATAACTTTTATCACGTTTAATTTATGAAACAAGTCAATAAAATATCCCTCATGGAAAATTTATTTGGCTATCCTTCACATTCGGTCCTTCATCAGTTTGATTTATTCAATTTGGAATTTCAAGTATAATAAACATCGATATATTATTTACCTAGATGCACAGTTGACGCTCGGAAAATGGGACAGCAAAGAAGTGCTTGCACTCGTTTTGCCTACAGTCGGACGTCGATAGAATTCTAAATTTCAAAATTCAAACTTAAGAACGCTTGCTCATTTCGTTTAAAAAGCTACTTTACAACATTTGCATAGGATTATAATTGTGTTGATGTAATTAGAACTTGTGATCTTTTTCTTTGTTTTATTGCTGAGACCACTTTTTAGGAGGATATTTGCAAAGAACTGTGCATCTAGGGTATATTATATTGATGATAATAAAAGATGAATATTTTGATAACGTTAAATGTCATTATACTATTTTCGGAGTAATATTCAATATTATTTTTGGAGTATATGCATGGTTTGTACTTGAACAAGTGCAAAGAATCAATAATATTGTGTTATCATTATATTGCGATGTGTGAGGTAAGTCTAAATACATTATTATTTTCGTGCGGTTAATAAAATGTGTATTTTTTATAGAAGAGACTGGCAAACGAGCAGATGGGTCACCTGATGGTAAGTGATCACCACTACCCATAGACACCCAAGACACAAAAAGAAAGATGGGTGCGATGCCAACCTAAAAGGAGGGAATGGAAGGAAGAGGGAATGATGTACCGTTTTACAACAGAATTTATAAAAAAATATAAACACCAGAGTAAGCTCTACGTGTAATATCTTTACGCGTCGTGTGTGTTGTGTATGACAGCCTCCGTGGCTTGTCGGGCGAGTAGCCGGCTGTGAAGCGAGAGGCCGCGGATTCGATCCCCGCACCGAGACAAATGTTTGTATGGCTTACAGATATTTGTTTCGGGTCTGGGTGTTGTGAGACCGTGCGTCTCTCGTAGTTCCTGATATCCACGACACAAGACTCGATCTTAGTGTGGGCTCAGGACTATGTATGTGGCTGTTGGGTGTTATTTATTTATTCATGTTGTTAAAATATTTGAATTTGGAATCGCACATTTTCTTTAAACTAGTTTTTGGTCGCGGCTTCGCCGAGGAATGTACTCGCCAAGTACCTACTCGTTTCCGTTCTGATGCTAGTAACCAGTATATTATTTATTCATTTCCGAGGTTATAACCTGTTACATAAAATAATCATGTAGCAATATCAAATAAATATATATATATGCCTGCCTCGGTGGCGTGGTTGTATTTCGGTACGACTACCGTCCTGAGGTCTCGGGTTCGATCCCCGGGTCGTGCAAAGTGATATTGGATTTTTCCATATCAGCCCGGAGTCTGGAATTTGTGCCCGATATGGCGATAGGCTCGCCCCCTATCACATCTGGGACGGAACTAAGCTCGGCGAAATGTGGGTGTTCTAGTTCGCTAGGGCGCATCTGCTTACCCCTCCGGGGATACAGGCGTGAGCTTATGTTATGTTTATATATATATATATATATATATATATATATATATATCTCTCTCAGTATCAAGCTTTCCGTTAATCTTTGACCTAAGAAAAAAAACAACTTTTTGTACATATATTGAAATCGCGCGCGTCGATAACGTTACGTTAGGTAGAGATTCGAGTAGTATTCAATTATATGCAGGAATACAATAAAATGAATCTGATAATTGGGTACTTGACTATGTTTGATTTTATACGCATATTTATATGTAATAGCCATCGATATATCATTTACCTAGATGCACAGTTGACGCTCGGAAAATGGGACAGCAAACGAGTGCTTAAGCACTTCTTTTGCCTACAGTCGGACTCCGATAGAATTCTAAATTTCAATATTCAAATTTAAGAACGCTTGCTCATGTCAATTAAAAAGCTACTTTATAACACACGCATAGAGTTATATTTGTGTTGATTGAATTTGAACTTGTGATCTTTTTCTTTGTTTTGTTCCTGAGACCACTTTTTAGGAGGATATTTGCAAAGAACTGTGCATCTAGGGTGTATTATATTGATGGTAATAGCAAATAAAACAAAAAAGAAACCCTTTTGTAAAAACTGTATCAAAACTGGTAGAAAACTGAGGCAGTAATTCATATTTTAAATTCTGGAGTGGGGGCATATTGGAGATATCTTGCTATGCCTTTCCAACGCGCGTACCCTTATGGCGTGACGTGTTATACTGTTGCTTCTCTTTCCCGAAATTTGAAGGTCACATCAAACTTCAAAGGCTTATAACTTTTTTATTTTTGAGAATATTTCAATATTTCTTTTTGTTCTACATTTTAGACGACGTAAATTTCATATAAAATTAATAAACTGCCTCGGTGGCGTGGTTGTATTTCGGTACGACTACCGTCCTGCGGTCGCGGGTTCGATCCCCGGGTCGGGCAAAGTGATATTGGATTTTTCCATATCAGCCCGGAGTCTGGAATTTGTGCCCGATATGGCGATAGGCTCGCCCCCTATCACATCTGGGACGGAACTAAGCTCGGCGAAATGTGGGTGTACTAGTTCGCTAGTGCGCCTCTGCCTACCCCTTCGGGGATACAGGCGTGAGCTTATGTAAAATTAACAAAAAAAAAATTAGTCGAGTACCCAATTCTTGAGTTCGTGATGGCCGTCCGCCGGTTGTTTTGAGTTTTCTATGTTACATACAAGGGTTACAAGTACAAGTTACAACTTACATGATCGGTTACAAGTACAAGTTACAACTAAAGCCGCGTCTCCTGCACTAGCTTTTTCGAAACATAACACTAAAAACACATACGCAAAGCAACGATTTTAGTTGTCACCTGCTCGTAGAACAATGGACCATAGATAAAAAATGCATGTTTTAGGTAATGTATTAGTGCAGGAGACCCGGCTTTACATGCGATATAATGATTTTTTTGTTGGTTGGTACTTGGTAGTAGGTAGTGGCGGACCCTGGCAGAAGGCCGGGATAACGCCAGGCAGAAAGGAGAGTAGTAGGTAGTGGAGGTGCTGTTGGTTAATAGTAGGTACCATACCGATAGTTCAACTTATTCATGCACTACTTTGCGTGTACGTGATGGCGCGTACACACCGGCCGAACGATGGCGAAAGAATCTATACCTTTTGCGTTCACACAAACAAACTTTCGCTGTTGTTTGAATGAAACAGGCATAGATTCGTTCGCCTTCGTTGGGCCGGTGTGTACCCGCCGTCATGTTTGTGTGATGAATAACTAATAATAAATAAATAACACCCAACAGTCACATACATAGTCCTGACCCCACACTAAGATCGAGTCTTGTGTCGTGGGTATCAGGAACTACGAGAGACGCACGCTCTCACAACACCCAGGCCCGAAACAAATATCTGTAGGCCATACAAACATTTGTCTCGATGCGGGAATCGAACCCGCGGCCTCTCGCTTCACAGCCGGCTACTCGCCCGCTGCGCCACGGAGGCTGGAACGGTGGTAGTCATAGTCGCAGTCGTCAGTATTTATAACGCTTTATGTCTTCGAATAAATATTGCCCTCGCGTAGAAGCGAATACAAAAGCTAATGACATTGATGGTGCAATATATTCGTACTTGACCAAGTGCGGTCAGAAAAAAATGCGATAGACTTTTATTGACCGACTTCCAACAAGGAGAAGGTCCTCAATTCGTCTGTATTTTTTTTTATGTATGTTACGCAATATCTACACCGAATGTGGACCGATCTTCAAAATTCTTTTGTGTTCGATAGAGCTTCTTTCAAGGGTGGTCCCATATAAATTTGGTCACGATCGAATTTGAAGTCGGGCCGTTAAGTTTTTATACTTGTGATTATTGTGGCTATATTAGCTTTCAACTTGAGCTCACATTCCCATAATCACAAGTTGAAAAATATATGGTGTTTATTAAACCCGCTAATCTCTAGAACAATTGGGTACTTGGCTATTTTTTTGAAAAGCATACAGGCCTATTTATTGGTTTATCCTAAACATGTAAAAAAATATTTCGTAATTTATTTTCACATATTTAGTTAAAAAAACTAAAATTAATATGTATAATTTAGTTTGCCGCCAAAACGCTACCTGTTAACTGTAACTACGGGTGACGTCATTGCTTCTTACCATAGATACAAAATCGTTTTAAAAAAAATATGGAAATAATATTTATGATTTCAAACTAAAAAAAACGGGCCAGATATTTCGTCGATCAGATATCGATCGTCGATCACTTCCGCGTTGAAATTAAGTTGAGATTTAAATAAAAAAAAATAAAAAAATACCAAATAACCTAGCAGTATCTTAAGTCTTAGGCCCTTGTGAAGCAATTAAACAAGAAAAATGAGTAATCTGACATCATGCATCGTGATTGGTATTTACCGTCACGTGACTCACAGATAAATATTAAATATTTAAATTACAAAAACAAAATTATTCTTGGAGTATTTTTAATAAATTCCTATTGCATACGTTATTTATATGATAAATCTATGTTCCTACAGAAATTCATTGATATTGGTTACTATAGTCAAGTACCAAATTGAACTGATTTTGGAAGTAATTTCATAACTAGAAGTGACATACATAAGCTCATATTCCTAGATTACAAGGTAAGATCCGGTAAAGACTTATCCCGCGTGCGATACGATCAAACTCTAGTAAGTAGCAAATATAATAGACGATTATTAAAGTTTTTTTTTATAGCAGAGACTGGCAAACGAGCAGATGGGTCACCTGACGGTAAGTGATCTCCACCGCACATAGACACCCAAAACACAAAAAGAATCATAGGTGCGTTGCCAACCTAAAGGCTAGGAAATAGGGATTGAGAAAGGTAGGTGGGGAGAATTAGGCCACCGGAAACGTCGGTTTTCTGTCAGACAGTGGTAACAAACCGGTCAAGCCGGCCCATTCGTGCTGTAGACGTAATTGTCTACAGCGTGGCTCTATCACTCAAAAAGGTTTAACTATTGTAATATCGATGCAGTCTAGACTCCGCTTGTTATTTGGTATAAGTTATAACATGCCTTTTTATTTCGTAGCTGCAAACTGTTGGTAATGTAAGATTGTGCAAATTTTTTTGATATTGGCGCATTCGAGGATAGGAATTTCGTTTTTGAACATGGTTAATGAAGAGAATAAATAATGGAGTCAAATAACCGTCTCTGTTATCTAGGAATTTTATAATTCTAAAACAATTTATTTGTTAGATGTTTTAGGTAGGGAAAAGCCCGATTTAGATCGACAAAGATAATACCTAATAATTATAATAACACCCAACAGTCACATACATAGTCGTGACCCCACACTAAGATTGAGTCTTGTGACGTGGGTATCAGGAACTACGAGTGACGCACGACGCACGACGCCCGCTGCGCCACGGAGGCTGTCAAAGAGCTCATGTTCATAATGCTGATATAAAGGGTATAAAAATGAGAACCTTTCACAGCTAGAATTTTGTATTAAAATCCACTCTGTGATTGATCTTGATTGTGCTAAACTAACCTGCGGGTTTAGCCAAGTGGCATAAGCGCTAGTCGAATAGAATAGTCATAGTTATGTCATTCCCATACATTTATTCTATTTGACTATTCTATTCTACTAGCGCATAAGCCACTTGTCTAAGCCCTCTGTTCTATTTTACTAGATTATTATACTATTAAAGGTCCAGTTATTTTGGCTTATCGTCCTCTACGATACAAGTAGATACAGTCAGTGCACTTGTTCAAAACAACAAAGAAGGTGGTTTGTCCTTGTGTGCTCTATCGAACTCTATTAAGTAAGAAAGCATATAATAGGGTAGAGGACCCTAAATAAATTGGTTAAAATAATATGAAACATAAAATAAAATAAAAAATATTGTAAACGCTGCTCCTCAAATGTTATAAAATGAAGTAAAACACCATATTATGCAGTTTATTACCGCACCAAGGCGTGTGTTGTTCGTTTATTTTACACACTAACATGCGATTGCACTCCTTGCACTTGTAAAGGCTTAGTCACACGTTTGTAGTTTTAGAAGTGATTAAAATGGACGGCTCTTTAATCATTCAAATTCAAACGCATGCCTAAGCCCACGCCTGTATCCCCAAAGGGGTAGGCAGAGGTGCACTAGCGAACTAGAACACCCACATTAAGCCGAGCTTAGTTCCGTTCCAGATGTGATAGGGGGCGAAACTCGCCATATCGGGCACAAATTCCAGACTCCGGGCTGATATGGAAAAATCCAATATTACTTTGCCCGACCCGGGCATCGAACCCGAGATCTCAGGACGATAGTTGTACTGCGCACGCAATATCACTACGCTACCGAGGCAGTCGTTTGTTCCACATTTCTTACAATACAAGTCCTCACATACACATAATTGTTTTTAACTTCACACAAATTCATTGCACCGTATGACCACATCCCTACACAATAAAACAACGTTAGTTTACGAGTTCCTTAGCCGTCACATCAGCTGTGGCTTGCCACGGATGTGCGCCAGTTCTCCTCACGTATTGGCTGATGCAAGGCTGGTCGTGCGACTGTTACTGGGTCATTTTTACCCTGTGTGTGGTGCTGCCTTCACTTGTCAATTTACTCGCAGCAATACGCTCGCTGCTCTCGAAGCGAAAGTTACAATGAAGTTGTGGAGTGCTATTGTTAAATTTGTAAGTGTTATTAAATTGATTACGATTTTATCTCATAATATTTGAGCGCGTATTGTGAATTCTGCGTGTGGGAATCGATGTTATGCTAGAAAAATATGGGTATGTTTTTTTAAATATCGTCATGCTGTAATTTTATGAAATAAAGAATTGAAAGACTTAGGTTCTTGAAATTTTGTGTTGGGAATGGAATAGAAAGTGTCAACTCTCAAGGCGATTTCTTGCTGTTTTTGCGCGTTACCAATTTTAAACCGATAACACTTATTATAACATGAAGGTTTGTAAGTACGTCGATACCAGTTGAAGAAACTATGATATAATTTTGTTTGATCAGCTGTGAGTTAACAGCCTTTGAATCCTGTATTATGAACGGTCTAAAAACCGCAGACTTAAAATTAGATAAAGATATAACATCCAATGGTCTCACTGCGGTGAATGGCCAAGACCCGGGGAAGTTGAAGCGTGTAAGTAGGAAGGTGGACCCTGGTTCCTGTCACATAGTTAAAATATTAGATATGTGTCTAGTCTAGAGAATTACGAAAGATGCATGAACTCAACAAACAAATATTTGTCCATCAGACAAATTTCTCTCAATACAGGGATTGCAGCCATGGTTTCCCACTTCACCTTGCCTCCTGTGCTACAGAGGCTATCGTGACTGTATATCTTTCTACCTGCCCTTATTCCGCCTTAACGTGGGGTCGGCGAAACACATCTTTTCAAGCATGTTGCAGAAAGGATTTTACCAAGTTTTTACGACCGGCTGCCTGCCTGACGTCAACTGCCTCTGAAGGATCCAGTCCCGGACAAATTAAATTAGAAAATTCTCTTTGCTCCATCTGGGAATCGATCCCATGACCTCTCGGTCCACAGCTCATATATGCTGCCACTAGACCTAGGAGGCGACAATCTTCGTCTATCGTGTTTACTGATCAATTTTCTTAAGTACCATCAGCGCATGTGTGTCACGCTCTCGGCACGATAACACTGAGGCAAGGAGCCAGGAATGGAAATGTATGCGGCGTGTTCTGGAATGTGTTCTTTTGGTTCACGCTCCTGCCCGCCTGTGTGGATCTCTATGCAGCCGCCCGGTCTATCCATGCTGCGTCTGAC
Organism: Clanis bilineata; assembly: GCA_036417725.1. Taxonomy (NCBI): domain Eukaryota; kingdom Metazoa; phylum Arthropoda; class Insecta; order Lepidoptera; family Sphingidae; genus Clanis; species Clanis bilineata. Next base: position 2,982,857 of record CM071146.1, on the reverse strand, counting down.
CGTCGCAACAATCGCTAAATCAATGTAAACGCGGCCGATTTTTTTTTCTTACTTGTATTTTATGTGACTTGTGTTGTGATTTTGCGTTACGTTCGGGTTTTGTGTTGTTTTTGTGTTACTTTTTTGTTTTCTTTTTATATCCTTAAATGATTGTGGAGTGTAAGCTGAAGGAAAAATAAATTAAATCATTTGCATAGTGTCATAATATGCATTACTCTTTGAACAAGTGCAATAAATATCAATAAATTTTAAATAATATACAAAAAGGTAATTTAATTATCTTTTGACAAGGAAAAAACCTAATACAGAAATCATCAGAAATGTCACTTGCAAGTCGCTTTGTTTATTACTGCTCCGGTATTCGTCGAAAATGGTAATCCTTGTTTATTATAGCTATATATACAATGGGTGTGATTTTTTATTTCCTTCTTATTCTATTTGATAATATTACATAATATGAACGAATTTATAACGTTTTTTATCAATTTACAAAACATGTAACATGTTGTTACAATACAGAACTGTCCAAATAAAATGTTTAGTTTCAATTCAGTCATCAATTAGTAAAGTAACATATTACATTATAGGTGATAAAATTTCAATTTACATTAATCGGGACGTTTACCCTCCGCATTTGCGATGACTTAGAAGTTATCTTCATGTAGTAAGTTTTTAACAATTTACAAAACATGTAACATGTTGTTACAACACAGAACTGTCGAAATCAAGTCATTCATAATTTCAATTCAGTCATCAATTAGTAAAGTAACATAGGTGATACAATTTCAATTTACATTAGTCGGGACGTTTACCCTCCGCATTTACGATGACTTAGAAGTTGTCTTCATATAGTAAGTTTTTAACAATTTACAAAACATGTAACATGTTGTTACAATACAGAACTGTCGAAATAGTCATTCATAGTTTCAATTCAGTCATCAATTAGAAAGTAACATAGGTGATACAATTTCAATTTACATTAGTCGGGACGTTTACCCTCCGCATTTACGATGACTTAGAAGTTGTCTTCATATAGTAAGTTTTTAACAATTTACAAAACATGTAACATGTTGTTACAATACAGAACTGTCGAAATAGTCATTCATAGTTTCAATTCAGTCATCAATTACTAAAGTAACATAGGTGATAAAATTTCAATTTACATTAGTCGGGACGTTTACCCTCCGCATTTACGATGACTTAGAAGTTATCTTCATGTAGTAACTATTAAGTAGTAATTCGATATTATGTTTGTGATACGTGTTACACGACCCTTTTATAACATTTACATTATATACATGAAATGTAGTAAGTAGTATGGTATAGCCATTGTACATTTTTTCTCTTTAATAAACGTACATATACTCAATAATTGGTTTGAATTTAATTAGGGCATTTCCCCTATTAGAGCTGTGTGGGTGGGACAAATTGAATGAAATATAACATAATAATTGTCCTGTGTGCTAGTGTGGGACATGCTCAGTCCCAGTTTACATGTATATACGACTTTATACATGATGAAATAAATGTGTGAAATGAATGGATGCGCGGACGATGGATGAACGATGTTATCGGAGAAGTAAACATAAATAAGAATGAACCACGCAGGCTATGATATGTTTGTTTTTAACAAATCGGAGCATAAGCCTCATTCGACGAGAGCTTTTTCAACGCGCGTTAAAAAAGCGTCTCAACATGTCTGTTCATATGATTGCTCGAAAATCATTCTTACCTTGTTTCTTATGAGGTATATTCAACATACCGCCAAAAAAAAACGCGGCGTGGTAAAAGCGCCGGCGTGTGAACAACTATAATTACTATAACTGATTTGTTCAATATCAACGCTTTTTTAAGGCGCGTTGAAAAAGCTCTCGTGGGAATGACGGAAGCATTAGAAAATAAAGAAAGAGGGAAAATAATTATTTAGTTGAAGAAAGAGAGAAAATATTTTTTAGTTAATGAGTCGATCGTTGGGTAAAATATAAGATTTTATACTTTTTATTTCATCAGTTGGCAAAACGAGGGATGAAAAGGTGGGTATTCTATTTATCTTAATTCACTTTTGTTTTCCTATGCCAGCTTTTCGTCATACCTCGCCAGCTTTCTTCGCCGTAGGCTCGTAGAATGTATAAGCCCTTCATTGCCTTGTGTTGAGTTTCACACGTCATCTCCCTCTTACCATACCCTGGGGAAATATTTACAAAGTTTTTGTCATCGCAACCCACAATAGATTTGAAAATTCTTCGCACATCACCTATGTTTCGCGACTTCTGTAGGCTCTGGTGTACGTAGCTTTTTTAGTGTAAAGGCATTGGCATGTAAAATGTATTTATTGCTGATCTTATTTTCTGTAGACAATGTCACCAGGCACAAAGAGATTTAATATTATAACTAGAGAGGGGCTATCAAGCAAGTTTTCATACAAAGAAATTGATCTCAAACTTCAGTACCGCCATCAACTACTTATTACAATGCGAGGGCGATTATTGCAATTTATACCCTAGAATATTTTGAGAATGGTTAAGAATCACGTAAGATAAGTTTAGTCTCTCAATATTATTTCGCGTATATTTCAAATAAACTTTGAAATATACGCGAATGTTTTAGTTTTATTTATCTCAACCTTGTGTTGTTTATTGCACGTTTGAAGGAAAATAATAAAACAAAATGCTCCAATAAAGATAACCACGGTTTAAACAAACTAGAAAATAAAATCATTTCACTGCCTCAGTGGCGCAGTTGTATTATCGCGGTACGATTACCGTCTTGAAGTCTCGGGTTCCATGCCCGGGTTTGGCAATGGGATATTGGGTTTTTCTACTTAATATCTGTAGCCCGAGCACGAAAAACGAATGTAAATGTAAATTCGATTTCGATTCGATGTAAATTCGACTTATGACCACTAGGTCATAACTTTTGGATCACAAGTTTTGTCCTATTGTCCCGTCTATATACTGTTGAATGTCTTTGCACAAATCCAATCCCGCTCAACTCATTTATCGATCCGAAAATCTCAAGTTAAGAATTCTTAATTTTTGGGTTACGTTGATTATTAATTTGTATTTTTACAGGTAACCAACGAACACCAGCATTTAACGCAGTCGAATGAGTACAGGGGCAGATGGTCGTTCTACCTGGTGCTAGCTGGTGTGGTGACCACCTTCGGATCTTCGCTACCAGTCGGGTTTAATATCGGAGTGGTGAACACGCCAGCTGAGGTAAATATCGTCTATATAACTACTAATATCTTTAACTACTACTGGAAAATAAATAAATAATCACTACATAGTATAAAACAAAGTCGCTTCCCGCTGTCTGTCTGTCCTTATGTATGCTTAGATCTTTAAAACTACGTAACGTATTTTGATGCGTTTTTTTAGACAGAGTGATTCAAGAGAAATATTTATAATATGTATCATACATGCATAAATTCAGTGGCAGAACTATAGCGTGGCAGGGCTGGCAAAATGCCACGGGCCCCTGGCCGGAGAGGGCCCCTAGCCCGAGGTGCCGCGAACTTATTTCAGTGATCTATTAAAAGTCAATTACAACGTGACGATTTTTACGGGGGCCCCATCCAATGAATTTGCCACGGGCCTCAGATGGTACAGTTACGTCACTGCATAATTTTCCTCCCCTAAAGGAATTTTATGGGGGGTGAATGGTTGTCAAGTGTCACGCGGGCTTAGCCGCGGGCAATAAATAAATAACACACAACAGTCACAAATATAGGGCATCTACGAGATTTTTGGCCTCAAAACACGCAGCCCTAAAAGACATTTTTTTTTTAATTTGTCACCTGATAGTACGTGATCTCCATCGCCCATAGACACCCAAGACAAAGAATCATGGGTGCGTTGCCAATCTAAAAGAAGGGAATGGAAAAGGGATTGGGCAAGGGAGGGGAATGGTTCATCGGAAATCTCACTCACCGAACGAAACGCGGCAGCAAACTGCCACTTTATGTCGGTTTTCTGTGAGACAGTGGTATCAAACCGGTCGAGCCGGCCCTTTCGTGCTGTAGACGTTACTCTCTACAGTGTGGCTCTACCACTCAAGAAAGATCTGTGGGTCACTCAAACATTTATCTCGGTGTGAGAATCGACCCCGCGGCCTCGTTTCACAGCCGGCTGCTCGCCCGCTGCGATACGGAGGCTGTTAACGTAAAGCCGTGTGTCCCGCAATGTTTTTGGAAACAAAAAAACTAAAAATACCCACACAAAACAAGACTTTTCAGTGTCTCCTGCTCATAATATAACAATGGACCATAGACATCAAATTTTAGAAAGACCATGTCTCTAAAATCAGGTACCGTTCCCAAGTCCTGGAAGTTATCCAATGTGCAACCTGTGCCCAAAAAGGGCAGCCGAGCTGACCCAAACAACTATCGCCCAATCGCAATAACCTCGCTACTTTGTAAGGTTATGGAGCGTGTATTAAACCATCGTCTGCTGGCATACCTGGAATCCAACGACCTCCTCAGTGACCGCCAATTTGGCTTTCGACAAAGTCGGTCCACTGGGGATCTTCTAGTATATGCCACTCATACATGGGGCGAAGCCTTGGAAAAAAACGGTGAAGCTATTGCTGTCTCTCTTGATGTCTCGAAGGCCTTTGACAGAGTCTGGCACGGGAGCCTTTTAAGCAAGCTGGCATCTTATGGCTTACCCGATGTCTTGTGTGTGTGGATAGGTGACTTCCTAAAAGATAGATCTATTCGTGTAGTCTTAAATGGCTGTTCTTCCGAATTACAAGGCATTAATGCCGGAGTCCCTCAAGGATCTGTTCTTTCCGCAACGCTTTTCCTGCTACACATTAATGATTTACTAATGGTGCCTTGCATTGTTGGTTACGCAGATGACAGTACTGTAGTTGAAAGATACCTTTCCAGTGCACTGACTAATAAGGAGGAAACACGAGCTCTTCGTGACACTATGGTGAATCGTGTCAATCGGTCATTAAAGGTCGTTTCAGACTGGGGAGATGCCAATTTGGTTAATTTTAACACTACCAAAACACAGGCTTGTTTGTTCACCGCTAAGAGAGACCCTTTCACCCTGTCTCCGGTTTTTCGAGGGGTATCCGTTCCCATCTCTGATCATCTCGAGATGCTGGGTGTTACTCTATCGTGCAAGCTGAACTTCGGAAGTTACATCGAGTCCATTGCAAAAACTGCTGCAAAAAAAATCGGCATCCTATTCAAGGTAAAGCGTTACTTTACGTCTGAGCAACTTCTGAACTTGTACAATGCCCAGATCCGTTCGGGCATGGAGTATTGCTGTCATCTTTGGGACGGATCTGCAAAATACCAGTTAGCCGCTTTAGACCTGATCGAACGACGTGCAAAGAGGCTTATAGGCAATGACCCTCTTGTGAACGCTAAACTTCTGAGTCTTGACCACCGGCGTAATGTTGCTAGACTGTCGGTGTTTTATCGGTTGCACTTCGGTGATTGTGCGCAGGTTCTACATGACTTAATCCCACCATCTCCATTTTACCTGCGAACAACTAGAAGAACGGCCGGATTCCATCCTTACATAGTCGACATTCCACATATCCGCACGAAGAGATTTGCCTCATCTTTTATCATGCGTACTGCTAAGGAATGGAATTCGTTGCCGGACTCTGTGTTTCCTGAGCACTACAATCTGGGACTCTTCAAGGTTAGAGTGAATAGGTATCTTTTGGGCAGGCGTGTAACATCGTAGAACATATCATCACTTTCCATCAGGTGTGATTATGGTCAAACGCTTTGCCTGTATTTGTATAAAAAAAAAAAAAAAAAATGTTTTCTGTAGATGTTTTGTGTAATGTTTTAGTGCAGGAGATGCGGCTTAACTATCACTCCATACATACAGTAGCGTGCAGTCCATATAGAAGAATAGACACTGTCTACCCTGATAATTTACTATTAACATAAGAAAACTACTATAACGGTGAAGGAAAACATCGTGAGGAAACCTGCATGCCTGAAAATTTTTCCACAAGAAATTCGATGTGGTATGTGACGTCTACCAACCCGCATTAGGCCAGCGTGTTAGACTAAGGCCTAACCCCGCTAATTAGTGGAGGAGGCCCGTGCCCAGCAGTGGGACAGTAATATTACAGGGCTAATGTTATTATTATTATAAGAAAAGCTTAAAATCATGATCTAAAACGTAATTTTCAAAATAGCAGGCAGCCCCGGCTTATATTTTAAATCGATATATAATGATAGTGGTGGTAATGACATAAGATATGAAGAAAGTAATTTAATGATTTTTTTGTCTATCCTGATCGGAATGTCTATGCACGTCACTGCATACGTATGTTTTGTGATTGAAGGTGATAAAGCAGTTCTGCAACGAGAGCTTCATTAGCCGGTACGACGTGAGACTTAACGAGACATGGCTGAACGTGCTTTGGTCTTCCGTCGTGTCCATCTTCATAGTGGGAGGGTGTGCTGGATCCATAATGGGTTCATACTTCGCAGACAAGCTTGGAAGGTGGGTTTCTCATCAATGGTGTCATTAACAAAACAGATTAACAGACAGACTAAGCAATGATTTTGTTGTAAAAATTGACTAGGACTTAGTCAAAGTTCGACTTAAAAATTCCAAATCCTTACTGCGTTCGTATTTCAACCGACTTCCAAAAAGAAGAAGGTTTTTATGTATGTTACGCGATATCTCCGCCAAATGTGGACCGATTTTCAAAATTCTTTTTGCGTTCGATAGAGCCTCTTTCAAGGATGGTCCCATATAAATTTGTCACGATCAGATTTGATGTCGTTCTGTTAAGTTTTTAAACTTGTGATTATTTTACTTAGACTTAGTCGAGTTCACACTGTAGATCTCAGACTAAGGGTAAGGTTGGGGGGAAGGTATAATAGGTTAGCCAATAGCCATCACTGTGTTCAGGTGACGAGGGAACGCGATTTATCAATTGGTATCGAGTCACCAAGAAGTCGGCGTTGCGTGGTGGTATTGAGTGCGCGATACAACTATCGTCCTGAGGTCTCGCGTTCGATCCCCGGTTCGTGCAAAGTGATATTGAATTTTTCCGTATCAGCTCGAGGTCTTGAATTTGTGCCCGATATGGCGACAGCTTCGCCCTCTATCACATCTGGGACGGAAATAAGCTCGGCGAAATATGGGTGTTCTAGTTTGCTGGTGTGCTTTTGCCTACCCCTTCAGATAGGCCCCAGAAGTGATAGGGGGCGAGTCTATCGCCATATCGGGCGCAAATTTCAGACTCGGAGCTGATACTGAAAAATCCAATATCTCATTGATCAAATTTCACACAACATAATTATGCCGAAGATATCGCGTAGGTAAAGAAAAGAAACACAAAAGAATTTTCCTCTTCTTTTTTAAATCAGAAATATTTTGGTTTCCAGAAAAATGGCTACGATAGTAACCAGCATGCTGTGGATCATCGGAGCGTTGTTGTTCCTGCTCTGTGAGAGAGCCAATTCTGTGGAGATGCTCATCCTGGGCAGGTTGATCGTCGGATTGTCTGGTGGTAAGACAATACTACTTTTTTACGCCCAGTAAGTTAACAAGTGTGTCACCTAATGACGTGTAGTACATACAAACGAAAATACACTGATCTATGAATCACTAGAATAACAAAAATATAAAATGTCAAAACAAACACGCCCGGTTAATCTTTTTTATAATGGTAACGATGGTGCAAGAATAAAAAAATGATTCTGCAAGTTTTTTGGCATTGCTGATGTACATGGATGACGGTAACTAATTACCATTAGGCCGTGTGCTCGTCTGCCTTCGTAGATCAATAAAAATATTAATGTAGGATTAGAATTATTTATGTCACCGCCGTATTTAATTGTGGGAATAGGATTGTGTGTGTAACTGTCGTATCTTACTCTAGGCCTACAATTGTTTGTGATTGCCGTATTTTATTGTGGGATTAGGATTGTGTGTGACTGCCGTATCACTGTAGGACTAGGATTGTGTGTGTGTAACTGTCGTATTTTACTCTAAGCTTAAGATTATTTGTGATTGCCGTATTTTTATTGTGGGATTAGGATTGCGTGAGTGTCGTATCACTGTAGGACCAGGATTATGTGTGTAATTGTTGTATCTTACTGTGAGGTTCGGATTTTATGTGACTGTTGTATCTTATTGAGTAATTTGGATTATGTTTGTGACTATCGTATCTTACTAGGGAATTAGGTTTATAGTAGTTTAATGCGTGTGACTGTCATATATTATTGTAGGATTAGGATTATATGTGTGACTATCATATCTTATTTTAGAATTATGATTTTCTTTCTCATTAATTACCGTCTTATTTCTAGGTCTGACCACAGCCATAGTGCCAATGTACCTGACTGAACTGGCCCCACCGGCCCTAACAGGGGCCATGGGAGTCGCGTGTCCAATGGGAGTGAATGTTGGGGTGCTTGTGGCCCAAGTTATGGGCCTCAACTTTTTATTAGGTAAGTTTTATCGATATTAATTTCTTCTCGACCTACTTTATAAGAATGTGGCGTATGTTACGCGGTATCTCCGCCAAATGTGGACCGATTTTCAAGTTTGTTTAGATAGATAGATAGATAAGATAGAGCTTATTTCAATTGTGGTCCCATATATTCGGTCCCAATCCGATAAGTTTAGAAGTTGTTTTGAGTGGTAGAGCCACGCTGTCGACAGTAACGTCTACAGCACGAATGGGCCGGCTCGACCGGTTGGATACTACTGTCTCGCTGAAAACCGATGTAAAGTGGCAGCTTGCTGTCGCGTTTTGTTCGGTGAGTGAGATTTCCGGTGGCCCATTTTCCTCCTCCCGTCTTTCCGAATCCGTTTTCCATCCCCTTCCATTTCCTCTTTTTAGGTTTGCAACGCACCCATGATTCTTATTGTTTCTTGGGTGTTTATGGGCGGTGGAGATCACTTACCATCAGGTGACCCACCTGTTCGTTTGCCAGTCTCCGCTATAAAAAAAAAGGAAGTTGGTCCGTTATTTTTTTTGTCTGTTTCGCCTTTTTTTTTGGAAAAATCATAACATTTTGTTTCGGTTCTAGATCTTGCGGGGTTGTAAGTTTCTCATAGATCCTTGTCTGTGCCCATAGATTAAAACTTAATAATTAAAGAGTGGCGCGGCGGGCGATAAACCGGCTGTGAAACGTGAGGTCGTGGGTTCGATTCCCGGACCGAGACAAATGTCTATGGCCCACAGATATTTGTGTCGGCTCTGGGTGTTGTGAGAGCGTGCGTCTCTCGTAGTTCCTGATACCCACGACACAAGACTCGATCTTAGTGTGGGGTCAGGACTATGTGTGTGACTGTGTGTGTATTGGGTATATGTATTTATTTATCACATAAGCTCACGCCTGTATCCCCGAAGGGGTAGGCAGAGGCGCACTAGCGAACTAGAACACCCACATTTCGCCGAGCTTAGTTCCGTCCCAGATGTGATAGGGGGCGAGCCTATCGCCATATCGGGCACAAATTCCAGACTCCGGGCTGATATGGAAAAATCCAATATCACTTTGCCCGACCCGGGGATCGAACCCGAGACCTCAGAACCGTAGTCGTACCGAAATACCACCACGCCACCAATGCCACCAATAATAATAATATTTATTTATTATTATTATTAAGCCCGATAAAGGTATTGTACAAAATATCTGTAAAAATGATACCATAAATAAAAATTATCTGTTCATTATTTTTTTTCCAGGCCGTCCTGCAGATTGGCCATATTTGCTATCTGTATATGCATTGCTAGTCATAGTATGTTTGCCGTTACTCTGTATGCTGCCAGAGAGTCCAAAATATTTGTTTGTTGTGAAGAGAGATGAAGAGACTGCTATTAATGGTAAGTGTTTATGATTTATTGATTAGCTTTTTATAATAGTGGTAGCGTATACATATATAAAGAATATAATAGCGTATACATACATATAGAAGCAGCGATAGCTCAGTTGGGAATGGTACGGGCTGCCGAGACAAGTGTGGGAGGTTCGAAACCTACCCCAAAAAGGAGCATACACCTCTGACTTTTCTATGTTAAGTGTATTTTCATTGTGAAATATCGCTTGCTATAACGGTGAAGGAAAACATCGTGAGGAAACCTACATACCCGAGAATTTCTTCACAGGAATTTCGAAGGTATGTGAAGTCTACCAACCCGCATTAGGCCAGCGTGGTAGACTAAGGCCTAACCCCTCTCATTAGTAGAGGAGGCCCGTGCCCAGCAGTGGGACAGTAATATTACAGGGCTAATATTATTATTTTTATACATATATAAAAAGCTAATCATGTGCTCAAGCTAATCATCAAGCTTAGCATGTGCTAAGCTACGTAAGCCTATATTGGTTTTTCACTGAGAGGTTTTAGGTTCAATTCCCAGGTCTTGTAACACGGTTTATCCGAGATTGAGTCCTCTAGAAATGGGTTAACGTGAAGTCGGTCGTAAAACTAAAACCGAATCGTTTTTGCAATATGATTGTAAAAATATGCTGTGCTGACTGCCTAGTCCGACTCCACATTAGAGTGGGGTTCCAGGCAGGTGGAAAGTGTTGATCACTTATATTTGTGTACACACTGAGGTGGTAGAGCCACGCTGTAGACAGTTACGTCTACAGCACGAATGGGTCGGCCCGACCGGTTTGATACCACTGTCTCACAGAAAACCGACGTAAAGTGGCAGCTTGTTGTCGCGTTTCGTTCGGTGAGTGAGATTTCCGGTGGCCCATTTCCCCGCTCCCTTTCCCAATTCCTTTCCCCCCCCCTTCCATTTCCTCTTTTTAGGTTGGCAACGCACCCATGAATCTTATTGTGTCTTGGGTGTCTATGGGCGGTGGAAATCACTTACCATCAGGTGACCCATCTGCTCGTTTGCCAGTCTCTGTTATAAAAAAAAAACATACATACATACATAAGCTCACGCCTGTATCCCCGGAGAGGTATGCAGAAGCGCACTAGCGAACTAATACACTCACATTTCGCCGAGCTTAGTTCCGTCCCAGATGTGATAGAGGGCCTATCGCCATATCAGGCATAAATTCCAGACTCCGGGCTGATATGGAAAAATTCTATATCACTTTGCCCGATCCAGGGATAGTTGTACCGAAATAAAACCACGTCACCGAGGCAGTATATTTGTGTATCTTTTATTATTAATTCATGCTTTGGCATCTATCATTGCATGGCCTTAATTAAAAAAAAAACAAAAAATTACTAGTAAATATATAAGCTCAGAAGAACAAGAAAGCAATTTTGATTCATTATCATATGTAACTTTATTCTTTGGATAGGTTGAAATTTGTTCACGATCGTATTTGTAGTCGGTGTAAGTTTTGAAACTTGTGTTTACGATCGTTGCAGAGCTGAGCCTGACTGAGATTGCTTCGGTGGCGTGGTGGTATTTCGGTACGACTACGGTTCCGAGGTCTCGGGTTCGATCCCCGGGTGGGGCAAAGTGCCATAGCAGCCCGGAGTCTGGAATTAGTGCCCGATATGGCGACAGGCTCGCCCCCTATCACATGTGGGACGGAACTAAGCTCGGCGAAATATGGGTGTACTAGTTTGCTAGTGCGCCTCTGCCCACCCTTCGGGGATACAGGCGTGAGCTTATGTTATGTTATGTAGAGTTGAGCCGTCTCCGCGGCGTATCGTCCAGCGTGCTGGCGGACGACATCGACATGCTCCGCGAGGAGGTGGTCGCTTCCGAAGCGAGCGACGAGCAGCGCTGGAGCATGTGGCGCGTCGTGACGTCACCGCGCATGCGCCTGCCGCTGCTGCTCGCGTGCTCCATGCAGGCCGGACAGCAGACCAGCGGGATCAACGCGGTGAGTGTACACTATACACTATGAGCCTTACTTATTTATTTATTTATTGGATAACCAATGGTATACAAAAAATATAGGTAAATTAAATTAAAACACTATAGATCCAATGCTCGGTTATCACGACTACTATAGTATAGTCTAGCAATAGATATTTTTGAGAGCACTTCGCACTAACATCAAACACGTTGAGACTGAAATTCACTCAAAAATAATTAAAGTACAAATTATAAAACACAAAACTAAACTTGCTTAGAAATTATGTTAGGAAAAAATTACAACTCAGTTGCTTCTTGGCTAACGACACACCTACACAATAAGGATCCAATGAGTAATCCTTACAAATATTGTTGAAATCAATAATTGATCGCACCATGTATGAGTTTTGTCTATAGTTAGAGGATGCAGAGGGAACATATAATGGGGGATTAAATCGAATGCTTTTAAAGTTTAGCCGAGCAATAGGCTAAGAATAGCCTGTCACTTTTTCCTTGTCACATTGTTTGAAAATAAAAGGGACAGGCTATTCTAAGCAATTTGCTCAGTTAAACTGTTTTTTATAAGTAGGCCTTACTTAGGAGTCTTTCCCAAAGTGATAACGCCCCCTTGTGGGCGCTGCATGCCTAAAGGAAGGCGGTAAGAGACCCAGAAAGAAAGGAGATCTCCGCTCATATAGCTCACAATAATTTAGACAAAATATGTTTGGGAACCTCTGCCTTATGGTGTGTAGACACGGAACAAAAGAAGTTCGTGGAGATGTGACGTATGCGCGGCGCGGGTGTCTTAATTGGGTATAGGTGCGAATCCAGCTTTCAAAAAACGTTATGTGACCATGCCACCATGCCGGCCACCTGAAAATGGGCCAAAAGCAAGTCGGCGTATGAACTTGCTCATGATCGATAATAGTGCATTACTACATAGTTTATAAAATACTGGGTGTAAGGGAAACGCTTTCGAAACTTCCCAGCACCTCATTAATTCAGAAAATGATGCAAGCGAACCACAGCCGCCAGTCACATTTTATACTCGAGTCGCAAGGTAAATGAGCAACCGACGCCGATTCATTTCAAATGAGTCATACTTCACGAGCAGCTCGTGAAGAAAATTAGGTGCTCCCTTATCATCAAATGAAATTGATGAGTTACCTATGTCTACACAGACATAGGTAACTCATCAATTTCATTTGATGATGAGACTGAGACAAACAATAATTATATTGTTTGTTATCGTTGATCACTAAAATCATGCATGCATTGATACTCATTCACACTCCGTAGAGAACGAATCACGAAGCAAATCGAGACAGGTCACATACACAAGAAACTAGAGTTCTAGACAGACGTGAGAAGAGAAAAGAGGGTTTCTTAATTCTCTACTTCAAAGGACTCATTCATAACAAGCCCTGCGAGCGCAGGGCATCAAAAATTCTTATAGACTCATTTGAGTGTTCCCCTCCACGGAAATCTTTAGTAAAAGGCGAAAGATTTATACGTTTTGAAGGGAAACCAGAGTGACGACCGAAACGTTACCGAAAATACTGCATCTATCGAAGGAGAATCTTGACATCGCGATTTAACTTGTCATACTTTGCAATCATCGATATAATAATATACCTAGATGCACAGTTCCATACAAATATCATTGTAAACAGTGTCCTCGACAGACAAAACAAATAAACATCACAAATTTAATTAAATTAACACAAATATGACCTTATAGACGCGGCATAAAGTAGCTTTTTAAATTGAATGTTCAAACGTTCTTGTATTCGAAATTTTTGAATTTCTAATCGTTTTTGAATTTGACAATAATTTGACATTATTAAAAGAAACATTCTAGTCACTTGGACAAAGATTGAATGGAGTGGAATAGTTCTTGTATTTATTTGTGAGAAATGTTGACCACGTGGTGTACAATGTAGATGAGAATGGCGATATCTGTATAATAATTGTACTTACATTAAGAGATAGATACAGTATAAATGTTTAGAATATAACAAAGCTTATTAGTTATGAATATGAAATAAGCACTGTTTTGCCTTAGCGTGATTCATAAATAAATAAATAACACCCAACAGTCACATACATAGTCCTGGCCCCACACTAAGATCGTCCTTTGCTCTTTAGATTCTTAATAATTTATTTTAGACTATCATTTCGTTTTTTAAATCTTTTGTTCTGCCTTTTTAACTTTCGCACTAAATTAGATTTAAGTTTAAATTTTTGGTTGCGTTCTTTCAAATTATCTTTGAAAAATAACGTCTTAGGTGTGTTAAAGATTGATGAAAATTCTGATGGTATTGGTGATCCTTCATTATTTATTGGTTCAATTGCTGGTTCCTGGAAATGAATATGTTTCCAATAAATGATGACGCCACAATTACTGTTGTAGTAATTATGCCTAACGACCGGTTCCAATAAATGATCTCAATCCGAGAATCCAAGATAAAAGTGAAAAATTTAAAAATGAAAAATCGCGAGAATGAACCATTAAAATTATTATTTGACAGCGGAATGTTCAACTTTGTTCATGTTGGCAATTTTTTATGATCTGCACACTTTGATTGAAAACATTTATTAGAATTAGCCGCAAATTATTAAATAGTCATTTTACATGGCAGTATGTACCTAGTATATGCTTGCTATTGATGAATTCTGTATCAAATACTTTTCAGCTATTACACTTGTACTGCACCCTGCCTCATTTAAACTTGTAGTTACGACAATCTAAAATAAAGTCAATAAATGTGGCAATATTTATTTATTTATTTATAGGTACACCAACAGCATACATATTGTTAAATTAAATAGTAAACATTAGTTAAGGACAATGTAGCTGATGACAATTTATCACCTTTATTTTTGGTACAGCATTCTTTTTAATTTTCCTAATCCCTTTTTCAGTATAATATCCATCGGAATCGGCAAAATGGTCTGAACAAACCACACTTGAGTAATTGGGTTTAAAATTTTCTTCTCTCCTTTCTTCGGAAATAATTTTACGCCATTTATCTCTTACTATTTCATTTCATGGAAAGCTGTAATTAATAAATAAAATTAATAAAAAAAATCATAAATTTAAAATAAATATAATATTTTGCATAAAAACAAAATTGTTATTATGTGTTGAAAGAAAAACACACAGCGTCGGTATGAAGATGCATTCGTGAATTTAGCCTATTAATTATGATGTTGCTTATCACCAGGGTAGTTGCCAGTCTATTTTGACGTTTAATTTTGTTAGGTCGGTAGTCAAAGAGTATAAATACCAGGCAACTTGTCGAGAATTCTCATAGAGGCTTCACCAGGAAGATATTCCTGCGACGCTGTGTGTTTTTCTTTCAACACATAATAACAATTTTGTTTTTATGCAAAATATTATATTATGTGTTTTTTAAAAACACACAGCGTCGGTATGAAGACCTGTTTGATATCTGCTGGTGACAAGCACAAAACGCTATGTGACACTTCAACAAAAATAGAGCCATAATGACTTGCATCTGGCAAGGTTCATTAAGCTCTTAAAAACTGGTATGGAATTTTATGTGATTAGTTATAGAAACACAATTCTATAATAGGATGGTTACGAGGTATACTCAAAGAAACAGTGAATTATAGTAACTCCTCTGAACTGTTATTCATCTTGTGAAAAAATATTTTTCACTTTACTAATTACAACTAAAGCATATTATAACCTGACCAATTCATACAATTAGCCGATGCAGAGGTACGAGTAGTCGATACTCCAGCCTTGCCTTACGTTCTTCATCTAACTCATTTTTCAGAGATACTTCCGGATTATCTTATCCGTGGCTCAGAATTCAAAATATGGATTTTCATTTGGTAATAAAGCTACTTCTGATAGTTCTATAATAATGCCATTTTGAATAGTGCCTTTTAAAATAACCGTTGGTTTGAGAATAGGCACCAAGAAATAGCAGTCCCCGGCTTTCTTTTCTGACAGAAAGTTCGTCTATTTGATTTAGTGGACAATTTTTTGAAGCTTATACAAAACTTCGATTCCTGTTATTTCTGGCTGTCTGTGGATCAGACCAGAGGCCCTCAACAAAAACAAAGCGTGACGTTTTACAACGCTAGGCGATCGGCATTAACTCTTATCTACCAAGTCTGATAACAGTCACGCGACTTTTCGGGACGCCGGTGTCCAAAGATTCCGCAAACCGTAATGTTAACAGAAAAAGGGTTTCTGTCTAGGGGCATTGTTTGTCCAGAAAGATAACACTACAATATACTTGAACTTTGTACTGATAAGCTATTATAATAGCCTTCAGAATTCGTGTGAATGATTTTACTAAAACATTTACGGTTAAAGCGACGTTAACACTGCATCTGCTGACCACTGGTATTTCTGCAGACGCAGCAGTATTTTCGTCTGTAGTGCCCCTACGATTAATTAATCGGTTTGTTGTCGTGGACAAGCGATGCAGTACCCATGCCACAGTCATAATGACTGCTGATTGGCTGCACAGTTGTACCTCACCAAGAGGTTAACAACTTGCAAATTAATATGAGCAGGTTAGTACCGCATCAATCAAGCCACTGACATAGTGCCAAGTGGCTGCGCAGTTGCACCTCGCCGAGAGGTATGAGTTGGCCGGTCCGCCCATCCAGCTTCAACAACTAGCAAATTAGTTTAGGCAGGTCAATATTGCCTTATTCAAGCCACTGTCATAGTGACAGGTGAATGGCTGTGCAGTTGAACCTCATCGAGAGGTTAACAACTTGCAAATTGGTATGAGCAGTTTAGTACCACATCAATCAAGCCACTGACATAGTGTCAAGTGGCTGCGCAGTTGCACCTCGCCGAGAGGTAAGAGTTGGCCGGTTCACCCAGTCAGACTCAACAACTTGCAATAATTTAAGCAGATAAATACTGCATTATCCAAGCCACTGTCCTAGTGACAGGCGATTGGCTGTGCAGTTGAACCTCGTCGAGAGGTTAACAACTTGCAAATTAGTATGAGCAGGTTAATATTGCCTTAATGCAGCCACTGTCATAGCGACAGGCAATTGGCTGCGCAGTTGAACCTCACCGAGAGGTTAATAACTTGCAAATTAATATGAGCAGGTTAATATTGCCTTAATGCAGCCACTGTCATAGCGACAGGCAATTGGCTGCGCAGTTGAACCTCATTGAGAGGTTAACAACTTGCAAATTAGTATGAGCAGGTTAATACTGCCTTAATGCAGCCACTGTCATAGCGACAGGCAATTGGCTGCGCAGTTGACCCTCAACGAGAGGTTAGTAGCTTAGCTACTAGTAACAAGCAGGGCCAAGCTGCAATACTCAAGCCATCGGTATAGTGGCAGGCGATTAGTTGCGAAATTGCATTTTGGCGAGCCGTTAACTTGCATATTAATAATTCTAAGCAGGTCAAAACTGCATAACTCAATGGCTGAGCAGTTGAACCTCAACGAAAGGTTAACAACTTGCAAATTAAACAATTTAAGCTGGTTAAAACTGTGTAACTCAAGCCAGTGACTGGCGAGTGGCTGAGCAGTTGAACATTGATGAGAAGTTGAAACTACTCATTAATGATTTTAAGGGTGACTTGCATCACTATTATCAACCCACAGTTAGTCCTAACTTCAAGTTAAATGAAGAATAAATATTATATGAATGACATGTACCTACTTCATTACGTTGGTCAAAATGGAACTACTATTAAGCCATTGTCATAGTGACAGATGATTGACCAAGCAGGTGACCCACAACGAGAGGTTAAGAACTTGCAAATTAGGATTTAAAGCAGATCAAAACTGCACAATCTAACCACTGTCGTAATGACAGGTGATTGATTGAGCCGTTAAACCTCGACGAGAGGTTAGTATATCAAAACTTCAAAACTTGTAACCCACTATAAGTTAGCTTGCCAAGCAAATCTGTACTTAAGCCAAGTCATGTTGAGAGACAACTATAATATAATTACATACTAGTTGTCAAGGTTGGGTCTGGATGAGCACTGATCTATATGTGTACATAATTCAGAATTCATTTATCATTACTCTATTTGGAAACGAACCCAAGACCTCCGGACAATATCTAGTCGCAGAGCACTCATATTAATAGCACAAAACGTATGTACTAAACGTATGATGCCTTTGACCTTTACCACTAGCGGTTATTGTGGGCAGCGAGTAAGCGGGACTAGATCCGACCAGTTGACTCAAATCTGTATTCAAGGGGTGTGACGCCCATTAAATAACCCTTTGGTTTCATATGAAACTATACTAACTATCTTGAGACTATCCGTGATTAGTCATCTGAACCACGAGGAAAAAATCTAAACAAATCCTAGTGCTAATCAACCCCCAAGACTTAGGCACGCAATTACACTAAGAACCTAAGCAATCTGCCTAGCTGTGTTCTTAAACAATTTCTGCGATGCTTTTATTGTCATAACTGCGCAAAAGTGGCTTACATTCTAGAGAACCTTTGTGATCAATAATCTTCTTTGATCTGAAGGTTTGTCTCGGTTGGCCTCGAGAAAATTGTGTAAACAGACTAGTATTTAAGTTTTCAGATCATATGGACCTTTGCGATCCGTAGGTAATCTGATCTTGGCTTTATTTAAAAGAAAACATCGTCTAGATTGACTAGGATTCGACAGTCATCTGACGTAATAGATCTCCGCGATCTGTAAAAAGTTTTGGCTTTAATTTGCCAAGAGGAAAAGGTGTAGATAGACTAGCACCTAAAGTCTTCCAATACTATGCAATTGGCATCCAATCGGGTCAGCAATCTCTTACCGGATTTTGGTCCCAACGGACGATGGACTAAGATAAAACAGTCATAGCGGACTACGATATCTTTATGGCTTCTTATAATAGATGTTTGCGATTCGTAACCGAGTTGGTTGTAGTGAACCTGGAGGCATCTCTAAATAGATCAGGACATCTTGCATATCTGATCGGAATAATTTATCCCAATAAACTGAATAAATAATAACCCAAAAGGTGGGTATCTGCAACTAGATAGATCGTGATGGACCCACATTAAATTGTTTTGATTGTTTAGTCAAAACCTAAGTTCCCACCTGCATTTCTCTAGGGATATGTGTGAGCGAGCGAGGGGCCAGGCAGAGGCGAACCAAAAACACCCACATCACACCGAGTATACTCCCAAACGCGACAGGGGGTAGAGTCCAGCGCCACCCCGGGCTCATATCCCAGACCTCGGGATGACTGAGTAGAAAAAACTCAACATCACCACCCGAACCGGGAATCGGAACTCCTAGATCCCAAAACACCAGTTAAACCGTGCACGCAATATAATTCTGACACCGAGATAGTCAGATTTAGTCAATTCTAGTAAGCGAAAATACTACGCGTGTAGTACTACACTAAGCCTTCGTTGTTATGCTTTACTTTAATTCCTTAATAAAGGCGGTATGTGCATATTTATAATACAAGGCTGATGTACTAGAACATTACTAAGTATATTCGTGGAATTCTTCCCTACCTACCTATTAGTCCTTTGGATTCATTAAACTCTCCTCCGCGGAGCTTTAATGTCATGGCCATATTATAAATAATAAGGCACTGCCACATGGACAAAATAATTATTGTCTGCACGTTTTTTGCAGCAACAAAAATTGTAGGTAGAAAATTATAAAATATCCACTTATCTGGTTTACATATCCATGATCCGAGGATGTCCTTGTGACGAGTGCGAGGTTTGCCTCCTGATTCCGAATCGGGCTCCCCCCGAGATACACGCACCAACAAGGATGTTCCTCTCCCTTTCTTATAAACGGTAACACTAATATTTCGCGAGCAAACTTTTTGAATTACGAGAACACGCGGTGCAGTGTTCGACCGTTCCGACGGAATTCACAAAACGCTATGAGAATTCTCGACAAGTTGCCTGGTATTTATACTCTTTGACTACCGACCTAACAAAATTAAACGTCAAAATAGACTGGCAACTACCCTGGTGATAAGCAACATCATAATTAATAGGCTAAATTCACGAATGCATCTTCATACCGACGCTGTGTGTTTTTAAAAAACACATAATATAATATATTTACAAAAAAAAACGACTCCATATATTTCATTGTTCCAAATCATGATTTCAAAAGGGACAAAATATTTTATTAACTGAATTCGTTAAATTAATTATTTATACACGTTTAATACTTAATTTAACATGATTAAGGTTTTAAGAATCAAGTAAGGGAATTATACTTACTTAAAATATGAAATCCCATGTGTTTTGCGATTTGTAAGAGTGTTATTTTTGCACTCTTTCACGGAGAATTTAGGCATCTTCACAGGCGAACGGTCGGCGCCCGACTGACAGCAAACAAGTGCTTACTTACATTTTAAGCACTCGTTGGCTGTCCCACTTTCTGAGCGTCAACTGTGCATCTAGGTATATTATTATATCGATGTTTGCAATGCTTGTAACTGTTAACGCCATCTAGCGGTACATATTGAACTACTTTAATGGTACTTAATATTCATAATTTAAAGAAATACAATGCGCTTAGTGTGAATTGTGTCATATTTTATTATATTAAAAGTGATGTTCCTAATGTAATCCACTAGGGGCGCTGTGGCGTACTTACATATACATAATAATCGTCAACTTAAATTTATTTTGTTTTGGAGTTAGCGTCCACTGAGCAGTAATATAAAAATGTTGTAAATGCCCAAATACTTTTAACTAATTAGTCTAAAATTACCAAATGTATTCAGGAAATAATTCCCTGTGATATAACAATTCAAACAGTGACCGATCGAAGGTTCGGTTTCGGTTTCGGCTAGTTTCGGCAGAAAATCTAATTTCGGCAGCTGTTTTGGTATCGGCAGAAAACCTGCCGAACCTTCGGCAGTACCGAAACTCTGCGTTCATGAATTATCGCGCGATGCTCGAATGACTTCGGGAGAGTTCGTATCTCGTGTGCACCCGCCATTGTCAGCTGTCAGATTGCCAGTAGATTGTATCGTAAGTTTATGTGTTATTTCTCGTGCATAGTGATTAGGTAGGTTACTGTTTATTGAAGTAAGCCCTCATTCGTCCGAGAGCTTCTTCAACGCGTGTTAAAAAGCAATAATCATTATCATCAGCCATAGAACATCCACTGCTGAATATACACCTCCCCCGAAGATTTCCAGATGAACCAGTTCGAATCGGCCTGCATCCAGCGAAAAAAAAATGAAAAAGCAATGGAACATAATATGATTTCTAGTATTGTTATTCACAATCCGACGATTTTAAAACAAGGCGCTCTTTTTTTGGGCGGTATGGAGAATATAATATTAGAAACAAGACAAGAGTGATTTTCAAGCACTCATGTGAAAAGATTATAATAAAAAAATACAATATTACAATTACGATTTCTTTATGAATATAAATTAATATGAAATACCCTACTGTATTATATCAGATAAATATGTGACTAAAAGAAAACGAAACAATGTTTATGCATTTTTGTAATAAAATTAGTAAATCGAAAATTTATTAATTATTTTATTTTTTCACATTCACTTCAATTATTGTTCTCTATTTAAACACTTTTTAATTATTTGTATAAGTGTATAAAATATTGGCTTATTTCACAAAGCAATACATTTTTACCATGACTGAAAAAGGCTCGGTTTCGGTTTCGGCCGAAACTGGAACAAATACCGAAGATTCGTTTTCCGTTTCGGTAGAAAATTTTATTTCGGTCGGACACTAAATGCATGACTCAGGACTCGCTGATAAAATTAGTCTACTTGTTTAAAATAGTTCAGTATGTATCGCTAGATGGCGGTAAACAGTTATTAACACTACAATGTATGGAAAGTTACATTGCGATGTCAAGATTCTCCGTCGTTAGGTACAGGGTTTTCGGTAACGTTTCGGTCGTCACTCTGGTTTCCCTTCAAAACGTACAAATCTTTCGCCTTTTACTAAAGATTTCCGTGGAGGGGAACACTCAAATGAGTCTATGACAATTTTTGTTGCCCTACGTTCGTAGGGCTTATTATAGTCAAAACACGATTCGCGGTTCCCATTTCCAAATCTGATTGTCTGATCGACCGACTTCCATAAAGCCTAAAGGAGAAGGTCCTCAATTCGTCTGTATATTTTGTTTAATGTATGTTACAGGTTTGAGGTTATTTGTTAAAGGTCGCAGGAAGTCGCTGGATGCAGGCCGCTTCCAACAGGTCGATCTGGAAATCTTTGAGGGAGGCCTATGTTCAGCAGTGGACGTCCTATGGCTGATGATGATGATGATGATGATGATGATACTTGATAATTGATATCTCCGCCAAATGTGAATTGTGTGTGATCCGATTCTCAAAATTCTTTTTTTATTCGACAGAGCTTAAGTCAAGGGTCGGTCCCATATAAATTTGGTCATGAGCGGAGTTGAAATCGATCCGTTAAGTTTTAAAACTTGTGATTATTTATAATTTATTAATTATCTGTCGCCAGGTGTTCTACTATTCGACGACGATATTCAAGCAGGCTGGGTTGTCGGACGCGAACGCTCAGTACGCGACCATCGGGTGCGGGTTCATCAACGTGTGCACGGCGGTGCTGATGGTGAAGCTGCTGCCGATGAAGGGCCGCAGGACGCTGCTGCTGCCCTCGATCCTCAGCGCCGCCGTCATACTGGCCGGCCTCGCTGCCACCATGAGGTTTATTGTGAGTATTCATTATATACAAAGTATTCATTATATATTCCGTCCCCTACTAATGAGTTTTAGTCTACCACGCTGGCCTTAAACTTGGATTGGTAGACTTCTCATACCTTCGAAATTCTTGTGGAGAATTTCTCTGGTATGCAGGTTTTCTCACGATGTTTTCCTTCACCGTTACAGCATGCGATAATTCACAATGAAAACACATTTAACATAAAAAATTCAGAGGTGTGTGCTCAATTTTGGGGTTGGTCTCGAACCTCCGACACTTGTCTCGGCAGTCCGTACCACACCTAGAAAGAAAGAAAGAAAGAAAGAAATAAACTTTATTCAGCCAATGTCTCAGGCAACAATAAGTGGGAGAACACAAAAAAAAAAAAAAAAAAAAAGAGAAGAACCTAATGGCATACACACCGGGCCGAACGAAGGCGAACGAATCATGTCTGTTTCATTCACACAACAGCGAAAGTTTGTTTGTGTGAACGCAAAAGGTATAGATTCTTTCGCCTTCGTTCGGCCGGCATGTACGCGCCATAACTGACATATCATTGTTGCATATAAAAATGCGAATAAAATCAAACATAGTCACTTGACTACTGACTTCAGTAGCCCGAGCACCAAAAACTAATGTAAATGTAAATGTATTCGAGTTCGCTGCGCACTGATGACGTTTGGTTAATATTTCATAGACGCGCATCGAGTTCTAATACATTTACGGTTGTCAGAAATTTTCCTGCTCAGGCCGCTGTACTTACACATAGTTCAGTTACGTTTTTCTGTGGACAGTCTGTGGTATCGTTCATGCCGTACGTGTGTATGGTGGCGGTGCTGTCGTATGTCCTGGTCTACGGGTTCGGACTCGGGCCAATACCGTACTTCATAGCGTCTGGTGAGTACACTTTCAGTTGGCAAGACGCGGTTTGCGTATTTGCCACTGTCTATTTTTTTCGTCAGAGGTTTGAGTGGTAGAGCCGGACGGGAAGTCTGACAGGGTGGGCGTCGCTTGTTAAAGTTATTTCATATTATTGTCTGGAGTTGTGTTTGTTGTTTTAATATGACTTGTTTTTACGCACCAAAATTCAGCGAAGATGGACACTATAATGTAGAAACGTTTTAACCGGTGATCTTTGATGAGTTTTGCTTGGTGCGTTGGCTGGCTATGTTTGGTCGATTCGCCGAGTTAAGGTGATCTGAGGGGCACTGCGCTGGAAGGAATTACCGCCATAATCCCAGCAGGGCTTTTAAAACCATCCACATCTGGATCTCGTGGTCTTTGTGAAAACATAACTGCTCTATTTACCTTGACATTGGCTAAATCATCGCAAATGCGTGGAAGCCATTATTAGAGTGGTAGAGCCAAGCTGTAGACAGTAACGTCTACAACTGGAATGGACCGGCTCGAGCGATTTGATTCCACTATCCTCACAAATGCGCGAAATGTGGGTGCTATAGTTCGCTAATTCGCTTCTGCCTATCCCTTCGTGGATACTATTTCTCTTTTGTCATTGGTCGAAAATGATAAATATTTTTTGTTATCCCACAGAGTTATTCGAGGTGGGTCCCCGTCCTGCGGGCATGGCGTGGGGCTCCCTCGCCAACTGGGGGGGCAACTTCCTCGTGGGCATGTGCTTCCCCCTCATGAGGGAGACCATCGGCGCCTACTCCTTCCTCATCTTCTCGGGGATCACTGCCGCGTTATACGTCTTCCAGAGGTAAGTTGGTATAATCTGGTAGATGCGAGCTCGACTGGGATTATTCCATTAGTATACAGACGATCTGACTTACAATTTAGCTTCACTTACTTAAGGTCTATTTTCCAATGACCAGACAACATGTTCGGAGAATAATATTGACGTATTGAATATTGCGAGGTAAAAATCAAAATTGATTTAAAAATGATAAGTATTGTAATGAGTGCGTATGAGATCAAATGGTCGGCTAATGGTAAGGTAATGCTATCTCGCTCATTCACATGCGTCGCGTTAAGACCATTATACTAAGTGACGTCATAGTATATGCCGTGCAACTTTTTATTGACATTTGTTATGCAGCAGTTCTGCTATTGTAATTTCTATACGAAATTCTGACAATACACATTTCCAAAAACCCGGTCCTATCCTCATACATAGGCCAGAATCGAACCCACAACCTCTAAAGGCGCGTCTCCTGCACATGTTTTTTCGAAACAAAACACAAAATACACCTACACAAAGACAAAACATGATTTTTCATATTCTCCTGATCATGTAACAATGGACCATAGACAAAAAAAATACCATGTTTCGTGTAGGTGTTTTGGGTAATTTTTTAGTGCAGGATACGCTGCTTTAGTAATAATTCATTGTCCCCCAGGTTCTACTTCCCGGAGACACGAGGCAAGACTCCCGCCCAAGTGATGGAGCTTTGCAGCAAAGGTTTCAAGTCTCGACCTAGATCTAGTCAAAATCGTAACGTTTGATGAACCGAATTTGTAGATGTAAGAATGCTCAACAGTTGGTGGAGGATGGACAGTCTGGACTGACAGTACGGCTTGATGTGACAGACTGATTAGTGATTGGTTGAGGATCTTTAGGAATATTGGTTTGTTGCTGTCATTTTACTGATTTAAATTGCCATTTTGTGCTTGCGAGTCATATTGTGACATGCGCGAATCGAATCGGCATCCCATTGTGTCACAGATATACATTTTTGATAAGTAATTAAGGGTCACTTGCAGCTCCTCGATAAATCTCTATTTATCACGAACCTTGATTAAAAAGAGTGAGCTGTAGGATAAATCGAGATAAAGTTTAACTCTGCATTAGTAATAGTGCTGCAAGACGCCCTAAATGAATGAAACAAGCTTTTTTACTGTCTAGAGATGAGGCGTTAATTCTATCGATTATTGGTCTATCTAGATATTTTTTTTAATAATAAACATCGATATTTATAGACTGACATATGATATTTATAATCGCCAATAACGTGCCTGGAACATAATCTAAAATATATATCAATAAATGACAGTACAAATATAAAGTATAATTATAATTAAATCGTATTTAACTTGTAATGTAAAACATAAATGCATTAATCGTTGTACTATATTCTGTAGGTAGTAAGTCTCTTTATTAAATGGCAAAGGGAGTCGTTATAAAATAATCTTTTGAGGTCCTTAGAGCAAACCGTAAACATGTCTAGAGCATTCCATCTCCACCAACATTAGTCTTACGAAATGTTTTCAATAATAAGTAGGTCAGCTATCGAATCGATAGTATCGATAAGTCGATTATCGATAGTGTTACAACACTAGCGTGCGATGATGTCACGTGTTAACATTTCAAGGTATATTAATTTTGTGTACCAATGAATTATATTTTTTACATTAGTATATAAAGTTATCGACATTTAATCGATGTGTACATATTTGTTTTTTATCGATAAATTGGCGATTTTTGTTGGTTTGATTAAGGTTATTTTTCGTTGTATAATTGACTTAGCGAATAATTTGAAATAGCTTGACCAAGTTATTGGTGCGTTTAGCAGAGAGGCTATGAAAATAATATCAGATAAATATTACAAAAGTAGCGATAGCTCAGTTGGGAATGGTACGGACTGCCGAGACGAGTATCGGAGGTTCAAGACCAACCCCAAAATGGAGCATACACCTCTGACTTTTCTATGTTAAGTGTGTTTCATTGTGAACTATCGCCTGTTATAACGGTGAAGGAAAATATCCTGAGAAAACCTGCATACCCGAGAATTTCGAAGGTATGTGAAGTCTACCAACCCGCCTTAGGCCAGCGTGGTGGACTAAGGCCTAACCCTTCTCATTGGTAGAGGAGGCCCGTGCCCAGACAGTAATATTACAGGGCTAATATAAAAAAAAAGATTACAAAATTGCAAACCGCTTCCAACAGGTCGATCTGGAAATCTTTGGGGGAGGCCTATGTTCAGCAGTCGACGTCCTATGGCTGATGATGATGATGATGATTACAAAATTCGTTGTCTGATTTATCCTCTCTGCAACATCTTGGAATAGTGTGTTGCGCCGACCTTACATTAAGGTGGGTTAAGGGCAGGTAGAAAAAAAAAAGTTACCTCCTTGATCTAGTGGCAGCATATATCGGCTGTGGACCGACAGGTCCTGGGCACGATTCTTAGTTTGGGCAAATCAATTTTTCTAATTTGATTTACCTATCCAGGACTAGATCCCAAAGGGGGGTTGACGGCCGGCAGGCGGTCGGTCATAAAAACTAAGCCAAATCTTACTGCAACATGTTTGAAAGACTATCTTGCGCCGATCTCATATTAAGATGGGATAAAACTTTGTAGAAAAGCAATTGCATATTGTAGGAAGGATTCGACTTAGTAAATACTACACAACAACATTATACAACAAATATTTTTTATATAATTATATTTATCAAGAATTTTATGTTGTCAAAAATATAATTTATTTTAAAAAGATGTGCACAAATTAACTATATATCCCTACATTCTATACAAAGCAATAGCAAAGCTTAGGGCGATTTCATAAGTACACACTTATCTTCACATAGGTACTTTTAATTTTGAACGGTTTATTGTGTCTTGCCCTTATTCCGCTATTAGACCTCAAGGTCTTTTATTTAAGTAGTGTTACTTAAAAATTCTTTAAGTTTTGTGGTTGACGGTTTTTCCGTTTAGTTTACATAAAATATTCGAATTTAGGGAATCTACAGTATTCTGCAATAGGCCAACAACATATGAGTTTTTTTGACATTACTTGCTAGCGACTCCGTAAAATATTTGTATGACAATCGCCCGAACGCCTCTAGCGGTTACGCGGGGAACTGACGTTTTCCATACAAAAATTTTACGTCCTCGCTCGCGTAAATACGTGCAACAAACTCATGGTTGAGCTACGGAGGGATTATTCGATTTCATTCAATGACTTAAAATTCCAATAGAGTTAAAAGGTGCGCTAATGTTGCATTAGATTCGAGAACTTGTAGTTTATTATTGACTATCAAATGCTGTGTAGTAATTTTATTGTGATACTTCACACAATAGCCTTATAATATACCTCATGATTCGCATTTTTATTCGAGTTAAATATTATATGGTAACATAGCGATTACAGCAATTTTTCGTCGATTTTGGCTATACGAAATCAAGAGAGCGCGTTCAGAAGTCATACTTCAATCGGATATTTTAGTAGGGGAGCCCACGATGCTAAATGGGGATTTACTCGAGCGTCGTAGAGACCTATTGGGATGCAAAGCTTAGATGATATGAAGAAAAAAATGTTATATGATATATACCTTTACATCGGTGGGGGAAGCGGCTATAGATTTTTAAATATGTAAAAAAAAACTGTTGCATGGACATCCTCGAGCGCGTCAGATATTGATAGCATCAATGCCCTACGTATTTTTAATAATGTACGTATGTTAATCTGATCGTTTGCATGATGCGAGTGGTTGTATTTAAGGGTTGAAAATGAAAAAAAAAAATATTTTATCGAGCGCGTCAGATTTTCTAAGGGAGTGTTAAGTGCACCAAAAAAAAGCTCTCATTCACTAATCTGACGATTTCGATGGGACGCAAACTCGCGGCCATTTTCATAATGTGCAAAAAAAATTCGCCATTTTGAAATACTCAAGCGCGTCAGATTAAGATATATATGGTTCATCTTTATGTTCTAAACATACTGTCTCATAATCTGACGATTATCTAGAGGGATTGGCCTGATCTGACAAAAAAAAATTAGAAAAACGGTTCACCTTTAAGGCCATCCCTGCAACTTCCCGCTAATTCCATTCTTGGGCTCTTAAAATTGTACTTATGACATTTTTGAGCTCAAAATATAATTTATGTGATATTTTGAGCTCGAAAGTCTGATAGAAGTTTCATAGAACACTATTTTTGGAATTTTCAAACCGCAATAACTTTTGAATGGATCAACCGATTTTCACGCGGTTGGCGGCATTCGACGCAGTTTTATCATCCTCATAAGTAATTTTGCAATTTTAATTGATCGAACCACAAATTTCGGAGTAATCCCGAAAAAACACTTTTTCGGGTTTCTTTCGTTCACGATATCTCTCGAACGAATCAACCGCTTTTGACCAGCTTGGTGGCGATCGACGTGGTTTTTCAAGCTCAAAGGCGGATTAGTTTTTGAAGTTGATCGATAAAGCCGGTTAAAAGTTATTCCAAAAAAACCACTTTCAAATCATTGAACTTAATTAATTGTAAAGCTCAGGAAGCAGAAACCAGAGTGGGGACGGAGTGAGAGAGTAATAGATAGAGAAAGAGTGAGAGAGGAATAGAAGCGCGGAGAAAGAAATGTAGGCATCACGCAACTGCACGCATTTAACTTTATCGACGAATTTTTATTATTTCGGCTTGCGGAAATCGTCAGATTATATATTTTTCATTATTCTTGAATTATTTCCTTCAAAATAAAAAAAAATTTAGCTACGCTCGAGAATGTCGAGATGACGTTTTTTTTTACAACTTTGTTGCCCTCCCCTTTTTTTACGTCACTCTCAAATTGTCAGATTAGTGGAATATACACTTTTTAGGATGTAATTAACTCACCCTACCTTAATCTGACGCGCTCGAGAATTTCTGATGGTCAATTTTTTTTTACTAATCTGATCCTGTATCCTTCACGGGCGGCCTTATATATGGGCCTCATGTTTTGTGGAGGTACTTAACCGGGTACAAGGTATACCCCTGTATATTAATCTGTCGCGCTTTAGTAAATCCCGAAATCCCCGCTTGGGCTCCCCTACTATTTTGGCATGTACAAAAATGCAGGCAAACAAGCGTACGACAGTCGACATAATAGATTTACGCTTTTTTATAGAAGCTAAATGAGATTTTGACAATCGAATTCGAGCTTGATGCGCACTTGTGACATTTGTATGTTTTAACCGAATTCGTGCTGGGACCTTAAATATTTCACATAAAAATTTAAAACTTATAAAATCATGCATATTTTTTCTGAATACATTTTTGTTAAAGATTAACCAGGGGCAGGGGTACCATGCTAAACTGAGCCTACATCCAGTGTGAATACAGCTTTAGATTTCGTGTAGTTATTGCGACGTGAAATCCAATAATGAATTACGAACAATAAATAAAAAATACTTTTGACTATAGTTTACTTTGTACTATAGTTATAGTATTAAAGCATTAGCCATAATTTATGCAATTAGAATAAGCAGAATCAAATCCGTCGCAAGTTTAAGCGCGTAATTTTATAATGCCGGCTCCAGACATAGCTAAGTTTTAATATAATTAGAAGAGTTTTCGTTATATATTGGACTGCCTCCGTGGCGTGGTGGTATTTCGGTACGACTACGGTTCTGAGGTCTCGGGTTCGATCCCCGGGTCGGGCAAAGTGATATTGGAATTTTTCCATATCAGCCTGGAGTCTGGAATTTGTGCCCGATATGGCGATAGGCTCGCCCCCTATCACATCTGGGACGGAACTAAGCTCGGCGAAATGTGGGTGTTCTAGTTCGCTAGTGGGCGTCTGCCTACCCCTCCGGGGATACAGGCGTGAGCTTATGTTATGTTCGCTATATATTTGAATGTTATGCTGTCGCTTAAAAAATATCTCTAAGTACAAATATAAACATAACAAACATACAGATAAACCCACCTTGTAACCCCGAAGGGGTAGGCAGAGGAGGAGTAGCAAACTAGAACACCCACATTTCGCCGAGCGGAAATAATTCCATCCCCTGATGTGATAGGGGGCGAGCCTATCGCCATATCGGGCACAAATTTCAGACTCCGGGCTGATATAGAAAAATCCAATATCACTACCCGACCCCGGGATCGAATCCGAGACCTCAAGACGGTAATCGTACCGAAATACAACCACGCCACCGAGGCAGTCACATATTATAATAATTGTATAACACGACACCCTGACTTGGATTTGGTCGTTATTTATGTATTTGAAGCTATGGCTGTCGTCGGGATTATAGCATAAAAAGCATTTATTTGCCTAGCCCGAGCAATTTTCGAATTAGTATTCCGAGTCAAAATCCAAACACTCAATGTTTCTTCGGTGTTCAAACAATTTTGAGGTTTCGAAGTGAAAATTATTCGCAAGTTCTTCGTGCTGGCACCTAAGTGATAAAATTCATCAAAATTAGGAGATTTCATGAAAAATAGTAGGATAAACCAACTCACCTTTTATTAGAACGTTTAATGTAATGTAGATGATGATATCAATAAAAACGCATAATCACAATATTTTTCTCACAATTTGTAAGATTGAATTAGCGTATGTTTTTGCTCAGTTTCGTAATAAAACATTTGAAATGCCGAATTTGTTTTTATTTACGTTCTGTTATAACCCTTATGTCATCTATCTATCATCTACCGTCATCCGTAGGTAGCTAGAGAAAGGTTGGTAGGTTAGCTAGGATAGGGCTTTGTAGTTTTTTCATCCAATCCCACCAGCTTCTATTAATTCCCGTCGCTTCCCTGTCGGCGTACCTGCCATATCCCGTTCCTTTTTACGGTCCACAAACCGCTCCACTCCCATATGACCCTATTCTTCTAACTGTATAACATGCCTGCATGATTCCGAATTCATAGCATTCTATATTATAAAAAATACTTAAATCTAAATTATGCTTTTTTGACATGTCATAAGTGCTTTTATAGGTATGCCTACATGTTAATAAAGATTTTTATTTTATTTTATATAATAGAAATATCACTTTGTATAGGGTGCCCCATAGCTATGGCAGATTATACGTGCACATTGATTAGGCTCTAGCCTCTTTGCCAATCTTGCATTTATACTTTACTAGCTGTTCCCCGCGAATTCGTTCGCGTGGATATTTCACGGAATAGTACATTTTTCAGGATAAAAGGAGCCTTCTATAGTTGAAAGTATTTTTAAAATCGGTTCAGTAATTTTTGAGCTTCTTCAATACAATCAAAAATGAAAATAATCACAAGTTTAAAATTAACGTGCCGACTTTAAAATTTAGCCGATCGTGTCCAAATTCATATGGAACCACGGACCACCCCTGAAGTAAGCTCTATTGAACACAAAAAGAATCTTGAAAATCGGTCCAAATTTTTTTGACAATACAGACGAATTGAGGACCTCCTCCTTTTTGGAAGTCGGTCGAAAAAATCAACCTCTGGAAATAAAACTAGTTTATACACGATTTAAAAAAAACGATAGAATCCGTATAAACGTGTTTTATTTCAATGTATAACATTCACATAAACTCACGAAATCACTAACCTTTCTCTCTTTATAATATTATTAGTATTTACGTTACGCTAAATAAATTCCTATGGCTGATGATGATGAAATAAATTGGTTGCTATTGCAGAAATTTGTCTATTAAAAACCAGGGTATAATCAATAATAATTTTATTACGTCATAACATAGTAAAATAATAACATTCATTATATTATTTGTGAATTGGAACTTAGATAAAACATTTATTGCCATATAAATCACAGTGTCAAGTTTTAATAGCAAAATATGCATAAAAATACACCATGTATATGAGACTAAACAGTGGTTAATAAAAGTCATATCACGTTGTAATTAAGTATGTTTTATGCATACACAATCGATAATACTATAGAAGGATTGCTAATTAAACGGAGTAAACTGACATCTCGAATGTAGCCACTTTTTCATGAAATTTAAATAGTGCTGCGGTAAAAAGATCAAGATTATTTAAACCTTTCAATTCAGTGAACCATTTCATTCTTTAACATAACATAACATAAGCTCACGCCTGTATCCCCGAAGGGGTAGGCAGAGGCGCACTAGCGAACTAGAACACCCACATTTCGCCGAGCTTAGTTCAGTCCCAGATGTGATAGGGGGCGAGCCTATCGCCATATCGGGCACAAATTTCATTCTTTCATTTTCAAAATTCCAACCTAAAGTCGTAATTCCTGCCTAATGTGTCATTAGTACTGTATGTCTACTGGAATTATAGTCATGGTTCATTATAAACAAAACTTACAAAACTTATGAATGTGCGAAACGTAATTTTTCTCAAATAATAAAAGTAATATTTCTAATCATTTCGCGTATCTGTTGTGATTATTTACGCAAAATTATTTGCACAGACATTTAGTCGAAGGGCTAGGCTGGAATTTCGAAAAATAAAACGCAATAAATTTCTAATTTTGCAAGCTAATGCTGAGTTATTGTTTCTTTGAATGATAAAAATTGAACTAGATCAATCACTATGTTTTGAAAGTAAGCAACATTATTTTAGAAAATGACATTTGATTAAGAGTTTTGGCGGGAATTCTGACGGTGCGGGTGGTCGCTTGTTTTAATGATTTCATATTTTAGTCTAATGTTGTGTTTGTGGTTTAAATGTGATGTGTATCTAAGCAATAAACATCAACGAAGAGGCACAGTATGTGGAAGCTTTGAAATAAGTAATTTTGGATGCTTTTTGTCGGGTGGATGGGTCGACCATGTTCGATTCCTCCGCTGCGAGAAAATCGTCTAAAAAACATCAAATTGGAAGGAATTGACGCCAAAACTCCAGCAGGGCCTTGAAATCGAACACATCCGACTTCATTGCACTTGTGAAAACGTGATGTTTGAAAACAATATCCCTTACTTGACATTGGCATAATGTATTTCAATTGCCATAAAAAAAATGACATTTCGATCTGTCAGTTTACTCCGTTTAATTACCAATCGGACTATAAGCTAGATATTACTTTTGGCTCATTTCATAATTACCTTTAAAAAACACAATATTAAAAAATCCACTGCAGAAGCAGTCATCTTCTTAGATACTCCTCCAGTATCTTGAGCTGGTCCCAGCAAACTAGCAGCAGAACGGTGTGGGGTCCAAGCCTCAGGTAGTTGGCGCCTACGCCCTTATACAGAGACCTCGCCCCTTCAGACCTCACCATCTTTACGAAGCAGTCAATCATGCCGGTGTACAGCTTACCGCGATTTTGAGCATCCACCGCTGAAACAAATATAAAGTTTATAAAATTAGAAATCGATTAACGAAATCGCGACATCCACGTTGTTTTTTTAAGGAATTTACGCGTTTCGCCATATTATATTCCGCCATATATTATATTCGCCGCCATATATTCGCCATAGTCTAGTTGAACTGACAAACTGGCTCATGTAATTTTAACTACCTCGTAACTGATTTCCCACGATACAAGCATAGCTTAGTGTGGGGATCATTGATATATTGTCTAATCTGCTACAGTAGTAGTACATACAATGTTACAATATTTTGTCAACCAATGAAAATTAGTATTTAAGATATTCTAATGTAACACTGTTTTTGTCGAAATAAACTTTATTATTATTATTATTATTATTATATGGAAGTTCTACTCTTGGAATAAGCTGTATCTAGAATATAAAAAAAATCTGAAAAATCGATTCACATGTGCTGGAGACATATAGAAGAAAGAGACCAATTGAGAATCTCCTCTTTGAAGTTTGTTTAAACTATTTTCTACCCTAACAGTGGCGCAGTGGCCGAGAAGACTGTAAAGCGAAGGACTGGAGGCTCGATACATGCCCCACAATTTGGTTTCTACAACAAGAAAAACTTAAAACCGACTTTAAAATTCATCAGATGTTGACCTATATGGCACCACTTTCGCAAGAACCTCCATTGAACACAAAAATAATTTTAAAAAAATTGTCGGAGAAAACGGATTGCGTGGCAGAGCCACGATGTAGACAGAAACGTTTACAGTACGAATGGGCCGGCTCGACCGGTTTGATACCATTGCCTTACAGAAAACTAACGTAAATTGGCAGCTTGCTGTCGCGTTTCGTTCGGTGAGTGAGATTTCTGGTGGCCCTTTTCCCCCTCTCCTTTTTCCAATCTTTTTTCGCTCCCCTTGCATCCTTTTAGGTTGGCAACGCACCTATGATTCTTTTTGCTTCTAGGGTGTCTATGGTCGGTGGAAATCAGTTACCATCAGGTGACCCATCTGCTCGTTTGCCAGTCACTGCTATAAAAAAAACTTATTTACAAACGAAAAAAAACATTTTTCGAAAAGTGACAACCATCGAAACAGTTTCGTGCTAAGGCCTAAGTCATACTCACGTTGGTTGGAAAGCCTGGTGGCAACCACATCGAACGGGTTTAGGCACAACGTCATCACAAGACCTCCAAGGTTGGCGCCTGCGAAGGACCGCGCCAGGGGTGAGTCCAGGAACATCTCGTGGTCCCGGAGCCACTGCTTGGCGTACGAGAAGCTGACCATCTGCGAGCTGCTGCCCACGGCCCCACGTGGGATTTGAGGGTACACGCCGCGGAATAGACCTGTAAAATACAAGACATTGGTTTGTACTTTAGAGTGTTTTTTTTTAACACGGGGGAATTCATTTACGGATCTCTCCGAGACAGAGCTCGAAGGAATGTCGGACTCACCGGCCTAAGCCGTCCTACCGACTAAAACCCCGCAATTACCTCTCCCTCCCTTGCGTCGGAGACCATGGGATACGAGAATGCATGCAGCCTTAGCCTCCGCAGGAGTGGGCCCTTATGTAGGGCCTCACGCTATCACAGTTTTAATCTCTATCGCAGCACAAATGCGTTAGAGGGACGTGCCAATCTCATGCAGCTTAGAAGTTGAGCCTCTTCGCTGCCTTGCCGATTCACGGAGGCCGGAGATCGTCTCTTCGGCGTCTGCTTTATCGACGTAGCGCACGAGTGATATTGGACACCTGCCCGGTTAGCATGCGTGTCACGATATATCTCGATAACTGACTGTAGAGATGTTGTCTAAAATCTTTCTTTCTACTTGCCCTTAACCCACCTTAACGTGGGGTCGACGCAACACACTTTTTCAAGCATAGGATAAGGGCAGTAGGAAGAAAAAAAATGTAGTCATATTACCTTTAACCCCCTCTCGTCTGTATATGTCCATCAACGCTCCAAAAGTACCGTCATGCTTGTGTTGATGTCCCACTGCGATGGCCTTGGCCGCCTGCGCCTGTAGCCTGGTCTTCACGAGAAAGAACGGAGTCCCAGCAATGGACCCTAAAGCCCCGCCCACACCAGCCGCTGCAGCGCCTTTTATTATCGAAGTACGTCCGTCGGCATTTGTTGTGTACCCACGACGTTCCGTTATACGGTACACACCTAATCTGTAAAGTAAAGAACATTACCCTTCCAGTGTGATTGGGTAATAAATAACGCAACAGTCACCTAGCCTAACCCCACTTTCTTTCTACCTGCCCTTATCCCACTTTATGTGGGGTCGGCGCAACTTTCTTTTTCAAGTATGTTGCAGACATGATTTGGCTAAGTTTTTACGACCGGCTGCCTGCCTGACATCAACCCCCTCTGAGAGGTCCAGTCCCGGGCAAATTAAATTAGAAAATTCGCTTTGCTCGACCTGGGAATCGAACCCACGACCTCCCGGTCCACAGCCTATACATGCTGCCACTAGACCAAGGAGGCGACACCTTTTTTTTTTTTTTTGTCGCGGGGCTATACTATAAGGGGCGTACAGTCCCCCGCTGCACGCCCGCGACCCCGGAAGGCCCCTATTAGTCGCCTCTTACGACAGGCAGGGGTTACCGTGGTGGAATTCTCCAAACGCCCCCATTCCACAGGGCGGGAGACGCCGGTCGTCCACCCGGCGCCTCCTACGTCTCCTTTGGCGGCGGGCGGGATCGCTCTGCTCACGATCCCGCTCGGCGCTCTCCTTCTGCGAGATGGCGCGCTCGCAGAAGGAGGCCATCGCACGCCATGACCTCCGGCTGCCGACCATGGCGGACACCACGGCCGGCAGCGAGAGGTCTCCTCCGACGACTGCTATGAGAGCGCTGCGCTCCTCCACCCAGGCTGGGCACTCCTCTAGAGTGTGTTGGGCCGTGTTCTCGCGGCAGTTGCCACAATGGTGGCACACGGCGGACGCCTCTTTTCCGGCTATACGACACAGGTACGAGCCGAAACACCCGTGGCCCGTCAGCACCTGTGTCAGCCGGAATGTAGGCGCACCGTGGCGCCTGTCTAGCCACTCTCTAAGGACAGGTCGCACTGCCGCGACGGTCCTCAAGCCCGAACTCGGGCTCTCCAGCCTGGCATGCCACTCCTCCACGGCGGCTCTGCGGAACCTGGCCGCAATCTCCCTCGGGGCAAGCCTCTCCCGATTCCAGGACGCCCCCTCCCGCCAGCGGAACGCTGACGAGAGGGACCGGGCGTCCAAGTCCCAAGGGAGAGTGCCGGCCAACACGCAGGCCGCCTCGTGGGAGACCGTGCGGTAGCCCCTGATTATCCGCTGCGCCACCAGACGCTGCGGTTTGCGCAGCAAGGCGACGCAGCGGGCGTTCAGGGACCCGGCCCATACGGGTGAACCGTACAGGGCCATGGACCGCACGACTCCAGCGTACAGACTCCGGCAAGGGTTACCGGGACCTTCGAGGTTCGGCAGCAGGCTCCCAAGCGCGCCCGCTGCCCGCACCAACTTCGGCGACAACATCTCAAAGTGGGCGCGGAAGTCCCACCGGCTACTCAATATCAATCCCAAATACTTCATTGTGGTGCCGATGGGAATCCGCACCCCCTCCACAGTTATGTGAGCCCCTGCAGGTGGCCCACGCCGAGGCCCATGAAAACACAGGGCCTCGGTTTTCTCCAGTGCCACCGAGAGGCCCAGTCGCCGAATCCTGCCCACCACCTGTTCGGTTCCGAACGAGGCGAGCAGGATGGCATCCTCGAAACATCCCGACGTCGCTGTCACCAGGGTGTCGTCGGCGGAGGAGTCACAGGAGGCGACACCTAGTCTAACCCCACGGTAAGATAAAATCTACATGATATAAGACATTGGCGGACTAGCTACTTACTAAGCTCATCGCGATTAAACAGAAGGGGGCCGTCTTGTGTCGTTAATATCAGAAACTACAAGAGACTTTCGGTCTCACAACAAACAAAACCTGATCCATCACTGATGAGCTCACGCCTATATCTTCGAAGGGATAGATGGATATTATGTAGACAACTGGATGTCCATCTGCCTGAAATACATTTCTGGCGGTTGATGTACCGCTGTCGAATACAAGCTCTTGCCAGGGTTTGATTCCCAGGTCAGGAAAAGTAGTTTTTCTAACACGATTTGCCAGGGATCTGATGCTGGATCCCTCAAAAGGAGTTAAAGTCAGGAAGGCAGCCAATCGTGAAAAGTAACCCTCATCCTCTCTGCAATTTGCTTGGATTGGAATGGGATAAGGGCACCTACCCCTACCAAAGAAAAAGATAGGTATCGTCTTTAACTCACCTAAAAGTATTTAAGAAGAATTGGAATCCGAGCATAGCAGGCAGTCCATTCTGCAACGCCACTAAGCCCTCAGACTTCGCTATGACGAACAACCCATGTGGCACATTCTTGTAAAATACAGCATGTTGTCCTTTTGCCTTCATCTCCCCTTGAAGTTGGAGCCTAGTCTTCACCACTTCTATGGGATTGGTGAATAAAGTTGCAAACATGGCGGACACGCCGCCCATCAGCAGGTCTGTGACGTCACGCCCTACGCCATCTTGTTTAGTAGCGGCCATTTTGTCTAATCATCAAATCATCTGAAGAGGTGAAAACAAAACGAAAACATTATAAGATAATTCAATGATAGCTATTGGTGTTTTATACGAGATTAATTTATTTCGTAAATTACCATATTTGCATTTGTTCTGGATATCAAAATTAAAAGCACATTCAACGGTTCTGTGTAACAAAGTTGTGTACGTTTTAAAGAATATTTTTCATGTCAGGGTAAATGTGTGACTGGAGTTGTTACGGTTGAGTAGTCGGCATTAACATACATACATACATACATAGACTCACGCCTTTTTCCCATAGGAGTAGGCAGAGACAACGGATTTCCAGTTGCTACGATCCTTACACACCTCTTTCGCCTCATTCAGTCTCATTACATTCTTCATGCATGCACGTCGGTTTAGGGTACTTTTAACTTGACCTTTCTCGAGTAAATCTCTGACTTGGATTAACAAGTCCTATTATGTATCTTTAACAGAGTTATTAACGAATTTATCTCT
The DNA here is from genome assembly GCA_036417725.1 of Clanis bilineata. NCBI lineage: Eukaryota > Metazoa > Arthropoda > Insecta > Lepidoptera > Sphingidae > Clanis > Clanis bilineata. Next base: position 2,944,358 of record CM071146.1, on the reverse strand, counting down.
TAAATGGACCGTGTTGTGCAGTAATTAACCAACCCACAAAAACAAGTGTTTTGTATTGATGATCTATTCTAAAGCATTAAGTGATGGACCATATTGATGTGAAAATCTGTTTTTTTTTTTTTGTATGTTGTATCATTACTGCACCACGCGGTCGAAATGTAATGTGCCTTATACAAAGTGATATCGAGTGATAATATAAAGTTATATAGTATATGAAGTAATATAAAGAATTAAGGAGTATGGAGAAAAAAAAACAAAAAGCAAGTCAACTAATTTATTGCATTATTTATTGTATTTTTGTTTACATAAAAAACTATAATTAACAATTTAGTGTTAACAGATAACGATTTAACAACTGCAATAGCAATAAATAGCAATCGTTTATTTAGCTAAAATCAATAAAATTTCACAATGAATGTGGTATATTGTTTTACAATCTCTTTAAAAAGAATTTTATAATAACCAGGCACTAAAGGTGCTAAAAAATTAACAAAAACAATTTTAATAAACAATACAGCTTTGGTATACTTATAACGATATTTGGCGAATAACAAAATGAACTATCACTACTTTTACATTGAATTTCATTCAATATATGTCCTAATATTAATAAGTTTCGATCTGCATAACATAATAACATAAGCTCACGCCCGTATCCCCGAAGGGGTAGGCAGAGGCGTACTAGCGAACTAGAACACCCACATTTCGCCGAGCTTAGTTCCGTCCCAGATGTGATAGGGGGCGAGCCTATCGCCATATCGGGCACAAATTCCAGACTCCGGGCTGATATGGAAAAATCCAATATCACTTTGTCCGACCCGGGGATCGAACCCGAGACCTCAGAACCATAGTCGTACCGAAATACGACCACGCCACAGAGGCAGAAATTTTATACATCAGTTTCGATCTGATGTATAAAAATATATATTTCACTAGTATTGCCAATGTTTACATAAGTATTAAGAACCTAATTTCTGCAACTTATACATCTTGTAATTTATATGTACGGCAAGATAACATATACAAAACTATTTTGTACTCCTTAAATGCTACATGTGTTCTGTGTTCATTACAAGTGGCAAGAACCAAAGTGTCATATCTCAAGAAAACAATAAAAAAGAATAACAAATCTACTAAAATAAGAAAACAGGTTCTCACATCTTAGTTAATACATACTGTATAATTCACGATACGTGCTATGAACGTTTACTTTCATATACATATGAACATCATTCGTTATATGAACATGGTCCATTATATGAACATGGTCCATTATATGAACATGGTTCATTATTATATGAGGACAATGGAACAATGGAAACAAAAACTAAAATTGCTAACTAATATACAGCCGTGATAATACTGCAATACAGGTAAATCAAACTATAATTAAAAAGGCGTATCTATAAAACAAATAGATTAGATAGGTAGATTCGCATTTTAATTAAAAGGAGACGTAGTTTGGTTGAGTTTCGGACCCTCAGGTACTATTTTATCTATAAATACTTATCTATACTATATAGAATGGCAACATAAATCCTTTCAGTGTTTTATCAATATATTAAATTCATATTTCGATAACTCGTTATAAAGTACTACATTCATAAAAATATACTATCAACAAATACATAAAACCAGATAACTATGAAATGGCATATCGCATAACCGCTATTTCTTTGTATTAGAGACTGATACAATAAGAATGTTTACATAATATCCATAGTCTAATTTAGAATATTCTAGAAGAATGGCAAGTTTATTTCATTTTGTTTCCAAAAAAATACATAAAATCACTAGACATCAAATAACTGGAAAACCTCGTGAAAACATCAAATAAACTCCATGACTATGCACTGTCTAATAAATACTATTTAAACCAGGTATTTAAGATATTATTTATGATTATGAAAAATGATACCTTTATCTCTTATTTGTACAATGACAATCTTATTTTTCACATACGATATGTTTGTGTAGAGATTCTGTTCAAGAAAGAATAAACAATTTTAATCGTTTTCAAACAGTGGCTTTGTGAGGAAGCAATTTTGAGATTCTGTAGAGATTTTGTCGGCGTGCGTTTGGTTGTAATTCCGTATAGTTTGCTTTATATCATGTTTCATATCAGTAATTTATTTCATTATCTTTGTGAGACGACATATTATTATGTTATTGTCAAGGCAATTTCATTCTATAATCTTGCGAGGCGTAAACTTATCGTGATAGCTAATTTATTATATATTTTGTTTTATATTTCTTTGGTCTACCGATTCTAAATAATTCTAAACGCTTAGCGCTACTATTTACTGGGATTCAGGTTTATATGAGTCCCTTAGTACTTTGTACTATCAAAGAAGCTTAACTATTTATTTAGCTAGTTAATACATTTAACAGGAACTATAAATATACCTACGGAATACAAACTAGGTATTTATTCTACCATCGATGAAGAATTTCTTTATAGCATAAGCCAAATAGATCGATAATTTTAATATCAAGCGTGAATAACTTATGAAGTTTTAATATCAAGCTATAAAATTAGTTTTTTTGACTTACGCCACTCTTCATCGAAGTCGTTCTTTCATCACGCTTTTAATTCGACGTTATTTCGTATATCCTTAAGTATATCCCAGAAGACGAGTAGTAATACCGTGTGAGGTGCCTGTCTGAGGTACGATGGGCCCATTCCCTTGTAGAAAGCTAACAGTCCTTCTGTCTTGGTGATTTTTCTTGCGCAGTCGACTATTCCCGTGTATAGCACGCCACGACCGTTTGCGTCCACCGCTGAAAGGAGAAATTAATTTGACATTACACTTAAAGTGACATTACGTTGAAGATTTTCTTTTGACAGGCTAGCAAACTAGCAAGTGGGTCACCTGATAATGTGATAACCGAAATAAATAATCCTTGCAGCAGCAACAAAATGTATAAAATTATTTACGGTTTTTATATTATAACATAACATAACATAAGTTCACGCCTGTATCCCCGGTAGGCAGAGGCGCACTAGCGAACTAGAACACCCACATTTCGCCGAGCTTAGTTCCGTCCCAGATGTGATAGGGGGCGAGCCTATCGCCATATCGGGCACAAATTCCAGACTCCGGGTTGATATGGAAAAATCCAATATCACTTTGCCCGACACGGGGATCGAACCCGAGACCTCAGAACCGTAGTCGTACCGAAATAACACCACGCCACCGAGGCAGTTTATATTATAATACTTATTATTAAAGATTTTCTTTTGAGAGGCTAGCAACTGGGTCACCTGATTATATAATAAGCGAAATAATCATTGCAGCAGATGCGTAATGTAAAATAATGATTCAGTCAATGACTTGATTTGATTGGTTCATTTCGATATATCTGCACATTGAGATCAGTTATTGGGATCGACCGAAGTGGACTTAAGAAGATATGTATGGTTTTGGAGTTTATTATTTTCACCTTGATTGTAAAGCCTGGTCATGATGACGTCCATAGGCGTCAACCAAACAGTCTTGACCATAGCTCCGATGTTGCTCGCCACAAACGCAGACAAGTATTTCGACTCCTGGAACATGTTGTTTTCGTTCATCCATTCTTTACACCTGCAATTTAACGATTAAATAGTATTTTTAAGAAACTGTTTTAAAAGAAAGGCCATTAATGAGCGAAGTTGTCGTGTTTATGTGGTGTGTTTATTTTTATTTCATTTTATTTTATTACAGGCATAGCTACAGAGTAAAAACTATAATAATAAAAATACATGTAAGCAAGCTATAACAATGATCTAAGTTTAAACTCCGATAATAACTACGCACAACTTTTAATATGCTGCTATGCTGGTGATTGTAAGCGACCACCAGCATATTTAGCCAAAGTACCTACCAAAATTATCTTAGGTACGCTGCCGATTTCAAAGTTAATTAACAAGTAGGTATTGAGAAGAGACAATTCGGTGTCCCAAAGTCACTATTAGCATACTCAACGTAACAGAAAATACATTTGCTTTGAGATAGGGTATTAACGGTAGCGTCGGTTATTAGACTTTGTTTACAATGTGGCTCTATTATTGTACAAATAAAGAATTGAAATTTTCGTTTGCATAAAACTTAGGTCAAACTTTTTTTTTTTTATATAGCAGAGTTTGGCAAACGAGCAGATGGGTCACCTGATGGTAAGTGAACTCCACCGCCCATATACACCCAAGACACAAAAAGAATCATGGGTGCGTTGCCAACCTAAAAGAAGGGAATGGAAGGGTAGGGAAAAGGGATTGGGAAAGGGAGTGGAGAAATGGGCCACCGGAAATCTCACTCACCGAACGAAACGCGAAAGCAAGCTGGCACTTTACGTCGGTTTTCTGTGAGACAGTGGTATCTAACCGGTCGAGCCGGCCCATTCGTGCTATAGACGTTACTGTCTACAGCGTGGCTCTACCACTCTAAATTTCTGCAACAAGCTTAAAAATAGTGTTGTGCCGACCCCACAGTAGAATGGGATAGTGGCTGTAAAAGAAACTTGAAGAAAAACGTGTTGTATTTAAATAACACTCACACAGCATATGAAGCTATTTGGCCAGCGGATCCAATAGAATTTCTAATCATCATCCCGTGAGCCCCTCTCCAAAGTCCGGTGAAACCGTTTTTAACGTAAATCTTCCTCACGGCTTCCACCATACCAGGGTGGGCGTGCTGGGTCCCCACTGCGATGTTCTTCGAAGAATACGACATTAATTGGGTCTTTACCATCTGCAAGGGGCTGCCGAAGAAGGCCCCGCACATACCAGACACACATCCGAAGAATAAGCTATTCACAAACTTGGTATTTCCTTTCTCATCTCTTAGTAGACCATAGTTGTCAGCTTGTTGGTATATGCCTAACCTAAAAACAATAAATAGTACAATAATAAATACACAAGTAGTCCTAGCCGACATTAAAGTATTCTATGTTATAGGTATCAGGAACTATGAGGGACTTTCTGTGACATAACACCAATGCAATATATCCAAAATAACTTGGCCAGTCTGAAGCTAGCCACAAGTGAGTCATTACTATTAGTTTGAAGACTAGAGTGATGGGAGGTGTAAATGGCGGGTAAAGTGGCAAACTTCAGCCTGAGCTACTTATTTTGTTTATATTGTATTTGAATAATAATGATTAATGACATAATAAATACATGAAAGCCAATTTTGATAAAAATTTGCTATCCTCTATTCTCGTTTAAAAAAAACATGGTTAACTTTATTCTTGTAAATGGTCACATTAGTTGTAAGAATATTTTATGAAATAATCATAAAAAATCTTAAACATTGAGCACATCGCGATATTGTTTACATTCATTTATCACTTGTATTTAAAAAATGCTAATTTAACAATATGTTTTGACAATAAACCAGTTTGTTTACGGAAACTTTTCATAAAGTAATATTAAAGATTATTGGCATTGAACATTTGCATAATACAAATAATTTTTAATGAACATATTCACACAACTATATGGTGTACTTCTTATATTATTTTTCAAAGGATAATTAAAGTTATTTCCTAATACAGTTCATCTTGAAATCCATTAACATATAAACTTATGTTTTTTTTTAAACAAATAGCGATTTAACACAAAGCAATGATACAAACACAAACATCACATACCTTACTCCATTAACAACAAGTTGGAACCACAAAGCCGGCACCAGACCCTTCTGCAATGCTCCAACCCCGTCATGCTTCACTATAGTAAACATAGCGTGTGGTATGTTCTTATAATGGACTGCGTGTTGGCCCCTCGCCCGGAGCTCCCCCTGGAGCTGCATCCGGGTCTTCACAACGTCAAACGGGTTGCTGAAGAACCCGGCGCCCACACCGGCAACCCCACCAATCACGAAGTCCATTGTACTATAAGATCGTATGATAACCGTAAATGCCGAAACTGGTAATTGTATGTTGAAAGTTATGTGGTTTTATAACTTTATTAACTCCAATGGAACAATAGCTTAGTGGGTAGTGAAAGAGACTGCCAAGATAGATGTCCCTAAAGTTTAATTCCAGTCTTGAAAGCACACATGATACACCCCAGTGCTTCAAAGTTTCATGTTTAATCATAAATTACCATTTATCTTCAAAATTGCACATTTAATAATAAAATACTATTACAAAGTTGCCATCATGTCAATTTTTATGAAATGAGATAATTTTTTAAGAAGTAATTTAACCCATCTAAATATAAATTTAATTAAAATGTTGTGTTTTATAGGATTAGTGATACTTTATTTGTATTTATTACCTTTACTTATAATAACACATAACAGCCAAATAAAAAATAAGGAAAAAAGAATATAATATGAATTTTTAAATATGATGCTTCAAATGTAAAAAAAGATTGAAGAAGCTTACAAGCGAAATGTTACAATATGTATTAATTTTATTGAATTATTTTCTCATAATAATGCAAAGAAATTGTTTTTAAGACTATAACATTTTTCAAATAATAATATATTTTTATTTCAATGTATAGTATTCGCATAAACTTAAGAAATCTATATATTTTCAATTTAGTTTCAAATCAAGTTCAAAATTGTTTATGGTCAATTGTACAATTACATATACTATGTATACATTTATATAGTGATACTCTTATATTTGGCCATGTTTATGACATAATGGGTAGAATAAGGTGATTAATGTTAAATTCAACCCAAAAATCTCAAAAATTGTCTTACATGGTACAGTTAGTTAGGCTCCAAATTGTATATACATCTTTCTACCTGGCCTTATCCCACCTTAATGTGGGGTCGGCGCAACACACTTTTTCTAGCATGTTGTAAAGAGGATTTGGCTTAGTTTTTACGACCGGTCTCCTGCCTGATGTCAACCCCCTATGAGGGAACCAGTCCCGGGCAAATTTAATTAGAAAATTTACTTTGTATATACATATAAAAGTAATGTAAAAAGTCAATGTAATACTATTGGAAATAGGTACTTTTAAAAATCTATTTTAGAAGAGTTTTAGGTACGTTTGTATTTAATATTCATAATTATTGTTTTTTATATTACATAGGTACATTTTCCTTTTATTAATAAATATAAAAGAAAAGAAAATAAATACTTGAGCTTCTTAAATGTTTTACATAAATGGAATAATAATATTTCTTCAAAACAATAACATTTACAGTGAATCTTGATCAATGTATGGCATTTTAATGGAAGATCAATGAAAAGTTTAATTAATCATCGAAGCTATTCCTCGAGAAGTAATGTATATAAATAGTGAATGACAAAGTAATAGACACGTACGGCGTATGACGAAATATATAATAAAATAACACTAAATAGCAATGCACGATCGTGATCACCACTCACCTAATATAATTAATATCACAGCAATTATGTTATATTACGAAGTCATCTCGGACGTTTCGTCAGATAGCCGGCTACACACATCATGTGCTTCGCGAAACTGGAGGTCACGGTGGAAAAACTTCTTTTATCATATCATTTCATGATTTCGTAATATTTTGTCCCAAATACTCAGTACTTCATACTTGTCAATCTTTACGTCAATATGACATATCAATTATCAGCTGATGGTGTTTGTTCCATATAAATGATGAAAATGTTAGTAAAACTAGCATCAAATATTATAAGTTTTATAAAAGTCTTATTATAATAAAGGTGAATTAAAAAGTATCCACTGCTCTAATTTCCAACGGAAACAAAAAAATTTAAAAATTACGTAACTGTGATTTTTGTCAATTCGTTGACTTTTTAAAATTATTTGTATTTGCATCGAAAAAATAGTACAATAATATAAACTCAAAATATAGTTATGTAAAATTACGGTGACCAAAAGAGTAAAAAAGGAAATTTAAAAAATATGGCCGTATCAAATGCTATGTTCCTATTTGAGGTGGTGGTAGAAAGTGTTAAGAGTTTGGTTGAAAGTCGAAATCTTGTTATAAGAAGTGATTTTGCTGATGTATTTTCATTGGAATTAAAAGATCCCAAACAAATGTATATAGTCATGCCAGAACCACCACCGTTGCCACCGGAACCACCTGGTAAAAAAAAGGGTAAACCAAAGAAACCTCCAGCAAAAGCAGGAAAAAAAGGCGCAATTGAATTACCACCTCCCGAACCCGTAATCCAATCCGGCCAATCAGTCTTATTCTCTAGCAGTGCAGAATTTCTCATTCAAACAATGAAAAAATTCCCGATGGAAGTTTCGCTTTGGAGCAAAGAGGATAATTTCGTCTTCATTGGTTCGACGTTCATTCCTTGGGATCCTATGTTCCTATCTTATTTGGAGAAAATCTGTGACTTTCAAGTGACAGCGCCTGTGACATTAAATGAGGAATATAATATATTTGAAGAGGGAACTGCTAAACCAATGGCGAAATTAGGAATACAAATCAAATTATCTTATTTGACCGACAAAGTTACTACATCGTTTCGTACGCTTTCAGAAGACCCTGCAATAAAAAAATATTTATACACAGGCATAAACTCTAAAACGACATCTTACATTTGCACAATGAAAACAACTGATGAAGATTTCATTGAAAATAGTAATAAGATAGAGAATACTTACGTTGTAGATAAACCTAAGCCGAAAGGGATGGTATTTGCCGATTACAAAAACGCACCTGGTGCAAATCTAACATTCTTTAATGAGGGAGACTATTGTTGCATGGGTAATGCTGACAAACCACCGGAATCGATATACAAAGCTCCTGAAACTGCTCCTGATATAGACCACATAATAGATTATATCAGGAAAATTGTAGTATCTTGCAACGATAATATGAGAATGTTAACTCCTCGTCCGACTATAAGACCTAGAGTAAAGGCTACTGACATCGACAGGCTTTGTTACTGTAAAGAGACTTCGTGGCCTAAAGGAAAATTAGCTGAGAGATTTAGAAATGAAGTCCAATCTGGGCCATGTCCCATATGTAGAGGTGAAAGGGATAAAGCTGCTGCATCCCGGGGAGCTACCTTTGATGTAGCTAATATAAGAGGACCGTGTGGCAAACCAGACTGCAGAATAGCGCGAGAAATGAGAGCATACATCGAAAATCTTGTCGAAGAAGACAATGTCGAATTGAATATTAATGATATTATTGGTCCTTGTGGAAGTAAAACTTGTACCCTAGCTGAAAAAATTCAAGAATTTATTCGACATGAAGGGATTTTCAGTCAGGGGTCTAATTTAGAAGGATTATCTACTCAGTGCGCATGCATGAAGCAAATGCAAGATGTGTTAGAAAAGAAACTTTCTTGCGATGCTGTATGTGAGAAAAAATGTGACGATAGTGATGATAGTTTTTGTGGAGGAAAGACATGTCCCTTTGGTAAATCTAATAAAAATAAGGTTTATAACGTATTCTATTTTACCGTTGAACATGATTTCGACAAAGAATCGGGTGGAAGCAGTACGCCAGGTACTGAATCGTCTAAATATAAATATTGTTCGACCGACTGTCCCAGTATGAAAACATCAGAAAAAACTTCATGTTCTAAAACTGCGTGTTCTACTTCTGCTACTGAAAAGCCAGAATCTGTGGATTCTAAGTGTCAAATGCCAGTGTGCACTGACAAAAGCGCTACTTGTCCTGCGAGTCCGGCAGATAGCAACATAGTTATAGATTTTGCTGATATCCACAATCCTTGTTGCGTAAAGTCCTGCGATGTTGCGGAAAGAGTGAAAGACTTTATTGTCGACAGCGTAATGAGTAAGAAACGCAAGACCATGGACGATGACGAAGACCGTTGCTATTGCGATTGTGTATGTTCCTTTAAATTTTCTAACAAAACAACATATTGTGCTGTTTGCGGAGGATATGAATGTATGGGAGATGATATGAAAGACCAACCAGAGTACGCGAAGCCTCATCCTTGTCCGGTATATCACAAATTGTATGATAAAAACAAAATAAAAGTCCCAAGTCCATGGCCCGAGGAGGCGCAGCCGCAGAAAAAACCCCCTGATACTGCAAGTACAAAAAGTGCAAGGACTGTTGGGTCCAGATCTGGACATTCGGATAGAAGGCTAAATAGCTCTCGTTCTATGAAAGGATTGACTGACAAAAAAGAGGTTGAGGAAAAGACCAAAAAAGTGAAACCGGAAAAAAAGAAGGTCGGAAAATTTACCGCGAACGTGCAGGAAGAGCGTGGGTATCAAATGATTTTGTATTTAGAACAGTGGTAGTATTATTATAAATAATGGATTATTGTTTCCAGCATTAGCAGTCGTAGAAAAGAAACCAGAAACAAAATATCCATATCCTCCTGTACCTAAAAATATGGGTTGGAACTGGACAGCTGAAGATATACCAGGAATGAAGGTAAAAAATACTATTTTAATAAAAATGCCGCACTATTTTTATTAGTATTTATTGTAACCAACGCCATATGTTTTGATATTGTTCAAGAGGCTCAGCCTTAGTAATCATTTTGAAGAAATACAAGATTTCATTTTACCATGATACTATAATTTTAAAAATAAGAGTGAGACCACATATTTTTTCATATTTTTTTTTATCAACTAGCCGCGCCCTAAATGGAAACCCGGTGCTGCCAATAAAATCCTTGTAAGAAGATATCGTGCTATGAGAGAGGGTGTTGATACAATAGCAAAGAAAAAACGGGCAATGTTACAACGGAAAAAGAAGATAGAAACCAAACCTACACTTGTTGTCAAGAAACAAGATGGAGAATATACTGTCCACATGGAAGTGTTTAAGAAATACTCGAAAGAACGATTACTGTTCCAATATCCTTATGATGAACAACCACCAATAGTTTACACTATAGGGAAAACTCCAGAAGAGAAATACAAAATACAGAAGCTTCGTGAGAGAAGAGAACGACGAGAGACGAGAAGAAAGTGCAGGTTGTTACAATCGACGTTTAAAGATAAGTGCCAAGAAATATGTCTAAAAGCATATAACCAGGCTATAGGGTTACTACCTATAAGCAATCCTAATGATCCTGATTGTCCTTGTTCCGCCCAGCCAACACAAAATTTGTCACCTCAAATAGATTCTTGTTCTTGTTCTGAGGAAGGAAGTATGTCAAGTAGCGATACCGATGGCGACGAATGGGTAATTGAATTCAGTCCCCCAGCATCAAAATGGGATTCAAAAGCTAAACATCCACCAGTATTATCAGATAACGAAAGTCAATACAATTACTTAGATTATAAAGTTAAACTGTTAGATAAACATGGCAATCAGGTGCCCAGATATTTCAAAGGGCCTGACGGTAAGCAAGAATGTAGTGACTTGGGTGGCTTTTGGGGCCCTAATCATGTATGGATGGAAATAAATAAAGATGGATATATTGGCGTGGATAATCGGTGGGTGCCGATGAATTTCACCGGTCCTGATGGCATGATTTACAACTCTGATGAAGGATCGTTCACTGACAGCGGCGGGCATCTTCTTAAGATTGGTATAGATGGCTACATCGATAAAGAAGGTAAGTGGGCGTGGTATTCTAAGAGGGGTAAGGCGAAAAGTGACAAATCCAAGTCAACCTGTACCGCATCTATTATGACTAATAAGAAGGAAGTAAAGCCAGCTAAAGCCGAGCCTCCCGCAAAAACCACACAAGATGCTAAGAGCAAGGTCAAAACTGATGACAAAAAGGCTACGGCGCCACCTCCAGTGAAAGGAAAGGACGATAAAGTGAACAAGACTGTATCGCACGCTTCAGCTAAAGGAAAAGCTCCAATGGTCATGAGTATTTCAGTAGATTATTTAAGAAGTCGCCAACATAAATTAATTGCAAGCCACAAAAAGAATGTGGACCCGAAAAAACTGGCTAAGTATAAAGAGATAATGCATGGCCTTCAATTGTATGATGACTTATGTGAAATAAAAGTTCCAGCAAAAACTAATAGGGCATCCAATACTCCAAGGAAAAAGGTATCGCCGTTCACAATATTTGAGGGATCGAACAAACAATTTACAAATGCTCTTGGGTCATCAGTTAATAGAACTCCATTATCATCATCTAGAAGTGCAATAAATAAAATTTGAATACTTATTTGATACAACTTTTTATTTTGATTATTATTTTTAAAGAATAGCATGCATCAAAGCATGCAGTGTAACCATTATGTATTATAAGTAGCACACGTTGAAACAAATAAAATACTACAAACTTAGATTAATAAAGACTACAAACTTCTCTGGTATTTGGGTATTTGTGCATGATTTATTTGTGCATGTACATGATTATGAATGTTTTATATATTTTTTTAAAACCTTACTGCAAAGTTGTCAAAATAATAATAATTACTGGCCATCTTAAAATACTTTAAAATCTATAGACATTTTTACAAATATTGACACATCATTTTCGGCAAAGTAAGAAATTGCAAGTTTTTTTAATTTATTTTGCAAAATTAGTATTTAGGTGTTACAAAAGTGTGGTCTAACTATTTATAAAGCAAAATATGGTATCGGTGTAAAATATCATTATAAAATGGCTCATTCGGATTCGATGTTTTTGTTCGAGATCGTTGTCGAAGAACTAAAAAGCTACATAAACTGTAAAGAATTCTACATTAGGAGTCATTTTGCCGACGTATTTACACTCAGTTTAAAGGACCCCAATGAGTTAAATGCTTTATTGCCAAAACGCAAAAGAAAAAAGGAATTCAGCGAAAAAACAAAGGTGAGAGACACTAAACCGAAAAAAGAGTCGCCAACAAACTCTAAAATTCAAACAGGACAGTCCGTATTGTTCGTTTATAATATAGATTTATTAATATCGAGGATGAAAAACTACCAGATGGAGTTATCAGTTTGGCATAAAGATTACCTTGAAGATAGGCTTGGTTCTACTCACATACCCTGGAGTTACGTGTTCATCGACTTCCTGAATAGATTACATAAAAAAGAAGAACTTTCAAATGTCACCGCCAGCGGGGAATATAGCATATTTGACGAAGTCAGCTCAAAACGGATGGCTTCCATAAAATTGAATATAAAGCTAACTTACCTCAAAGATAAAATTACAACAGAATTTAGATCTTTGTCTGAAGGAAATCAACATACGTTTATGTATACAGGATTTAATTCTAAGCCAGCGACTATTTTGAGTACAGTAAATGAGAATCCAGCCACTCCTGGTGGCTTATTGGAAGAAACTGGCGTTATTAAAACTTTGTACCGAAATGGAAATAAGAAAATTAAAAAGGCAACTCCAACAAAAAGCAATGACTTAAAAAAGGAGGATGTTTTAGAAAAGGAACAGTCAGTTAAAGATATCATTAAGGAAAATGTGAAAGATAATAATCGTTGCCCTTCCATCAAAAATATTCTTAGTTCTGCTAGAAGTGACACGGATGTCGAAAAATGCAAACAAATTGATTTGACAAAATCTAAGTCTTGTACTTTAAATAACCACGATCATTACAATATTTTGAATTATATTTTTGGTGGCAACAACGGCCCCTTTGGCAATAATGTTTACTGCGTGGGTTATTTCACGGTCGAAAACGATTTCACTAAAGATTCCGAATCATCGAAACCTTCAATAAAGCAAAGTTCAGAAGGTAATTCTGAGGAAACGAAAGAAAGATATAAACTGAGGATTTGTGATAGTGAATGTCCAAGTCGAAAAGAGGCCGACAATACCTGTGCCCAAAGTGTTTGCTCATTAGACATACCAGCAGAAGCTGCAAATTTGATAAGCATTACTAAATGCAAACAAGTTGAATGCAATAATAGGAAACACAAAGAAGTTACAAAACCGCCAGATGATCGCATTCTTTTAGAAATGTCTAATTATAAAAAAGAATGTTGTTCTATTACTGAAAAAGTTGAAGAAGTGGTCGGAGGCATGAAAGCAAAAATGAAATTTGAAGGGCAACCATGTTTTTGTTCATGTGAATGTACTTTTGGCTTCACAAAGAAAACGACTTACTGCACAGTTTGCGGAGGCTATGAGATTACAGGTGACGATTTGCCAACTAAACCAATAGAAGACACCTCATTCCCATGTCCTATTTTTCATAGATTAATCGATAAAAATAAATTAAAAACTTGGAGTACCTCAGGCAGCGATAGTAAGAAAAAACCTGAGGAGAGCCAAAAGAGTTTCAAGGCTTCTAAGTCTGTTGGATCTGATAAGCGATCTATTGGTGCGGAGAAGAGCGCTGAATCCGAAAAAGAGTCAAAAAAAGGGAAAAAGAAAAAGAAAGACGACAGATTCAAGTTTAATTATGGTTATCAAGGTATACGTATGTATTTATTGTTTTTTTTTTGCTTATCTAACTTTCAGAGTTTGTACCTCAAAATTTTAAATATTTTATTTTAGCTCCCCAGATTGGACACAGTCATTGCACGTTTCCATGTACAGGTACTTTGGGTGCAGTTCCAAAACACATGGGATGGTTGTGGACTGCTGAAGATGTGCCTGGAATGAAGGTATGTGTCTCGTAGTTGAAGATGGGAGGTTGTTACGGGTGTTGGTATAAGAAAAATATTTTATGTTTTGTTTTTTTTGTTACTTTTTTTAGTTTCGCCCTATGTGGAAACCAGGCGCTACGAACAAACATGTGGTTAGATTGCTTAAAATGGCAAAGAATCCTGGTCAAGTGATCGCTAAGAAGAAGAAGAAAGATGCAACTAAGAAGAAACGACCCCTCAAAAGGCCTTTGCTGGTTGTTCAAAAGAAGGACGGTGAATACACTATTACAATGGAAACTATGAAAACGTATGCAAAGCCTAGAGCTATAAATCAAGTTCCATTTGAAGATAAGCTTCCTCTAACTTACACAATAGGAAGAACTGAAGAAGAGAATCTTGAACGGCAGAAGAGAAAAGAACGTGAACAAAGAAGACAAGAGAGGGCTCAACGTCAATTTATACAGAGTGCCTTTAGGGACGTGTGCCGTGACATATGCTTAAAGACTTATCAACAGGCTCTAGGTTTATTGCCTGATGCTGAAAATCCAGAATGTCCATGTTATCCCGACCAACCTGACGCTGAACATACGAATCTCGACGTGTCGTGTTCATGCTCGGAAGCAAAAACGTCTATAGGTTCCGACACAGATTCCGATGAATGGATTGTAGAGTTTTCGCCACCAAATGCAATGTTTGATCCTGCATTTAAAGGCAAGAAATTAATTAAATCAGACAATAGCAGTCAATATACTTATTTGGATTATAGAGTAAAGCTAATGGATAGGCACGGGAATCCTGTTCCACGATTCTTCAAGGGTCTCGATGGGAAACAACAATGCAGCGACTTGGGTGGATTTTGGAGTCCTGACCACAAATGGCTAGAGATAAATGTTGATGGGTATATAGCACCTGACGGGAGATGGGCCCCTAATGCTTTCATCGGACCGAACGGTGAACCCATAGACACAGATACCGGAAAGTTCCAAATAGCTGGAGGGAAATGGCTGGTAGTTGGCATTGATGGATTTGTGGACAGTCAAGGTAGATGGAAATGCTATCCAAGACCTCGAGCGGTCTCACCTCAGAAAGGACGAAAGGGTGGAAGTGGACGAAAAGGCTCTGGTGATAAAAAAGACTTGAAACCTGCTTACAAACCATCAGAAGCAACATGGAGTTGCTTCGGTGACATAACTCCGAGACAGTTATCTAAGATGGGCATTGTTGGTCATGGACAAGACAAAAAGCTACTTCTGGCTGCTTTAAAAAATATGTTAGCATGTGGCGAGGACGTGAAAATCCCAGAACCATCCGTTGTGCCACGTTTGGCGCCATCGCAGAAGTATAAACCAGGGGGAAAGCGACATCCCGGTTCTCCCGGTTTCTACGATTCCCGTACCTACTTTCAAGAAAGGCAGAAATGTCGACATCCTGTACCTCCAGAAAAAGGTGTTATTTCTGTAGATGATTACGGACGTAAAAAATATTTTAAGCTCAAAGATTACAAAAATAAGAGGCCAAAAGACAGGATAAATACATTAAAAGATTATGGAATCAGTGTCAGCGATTTCCACGAACCTTGTTTCCATTCATTTATCAACACAGAAACGTTGAAACAACAGCATCTTGAAAGATATTTCGCGAAAACTAAATGTGCATCAACGCAGATCGGTTGACTATTGTGCAGCCTATACACTGTGTCCATGTGTAACGGTTTGATTTTGAATTTGTTGTAAGGTTATGCTATTCTAAGTGCAAGTTAATTTTGGTAATGTGATAAGTCAAATTATGTAACGTTTTATAAAAATATGTAAGGTAAATAAATTATTAACGGAAATATTCCTTGTTCATTAATCTTTGCCTTCTACACAGTTATACTGGTGTCAAGTTTTTTTTTTGTTGTGAAAAAGTAAGCATTAATTTTTTTTTTACTTTTTTTTATGTAATTTGCCAACCTTTCTCTAAAATGCTAAAAAATTACAGGTAGCAGGTGGTTGGAAACCAGGCGCTATATCAAAACGTCTTCTAAGAAAACTTAACAAAGCAAAAGCACGGCGTTCAGGTAATGAAGAAACTAAACCAGCAAAAAAAGTTAAAAAGCGTGTTGAAAGTAAACCTACACTTATCATAAGTAAGAAAGATGGAGAATATCGCGTGGAGATGCAAGCGGAGGCGGAAAAAGACTCTGGAACTGAATATACTCCAGTTGTATACAAGATTGCTAATGAAAGTAATGCTGAAAGACAGAGGCAAAAAGAAAGACATCGGAGACGCGTGATTCGAAAAGCGGTTGACGCAGTATGGTCGGATCCGTACCATCCAGAGATTTGTGAGAAAATGTGCAACAAAGCATATCGACAAGCCATCGGTCTATTACCGTATGACGCCAATAACCCTGATTGTATATGTTCCGACGAAGATGAGGCTGTAACTAGCTGTTCCTGTGAAGATGTCGAAGATAGTTCTAATAGTTCTTCGGACGTTGAATGGGAAATACATTTTTCGCCACCCACTCATCTCTTGTAACTCTTTATATAATATACTCTGAATACCGTATCTGACTTTAGAATTTGTAACGTTCTGTCTATACCTCGGGTGTACATAAGTTTTGAGACGAAATAAAAGTTGCATAACTTTTTTAATAATTGACTAATATTTTTAAAATTTTCAGTAAGCATTAAGTAGATAATAATCAACAATAACATATAATTATTATTCAAAATGACCACCCTTGTTTTTAATACAGGCCCTTAGACGATTGGCCAGTCATCAATGGCGGCACGAAGCTTTTCCAGCGGAATCCGCTTTGGTTCTCGGACGAGGGCTCACTTCAGTGACTCTAAGTTTGGGTGGGACTTTCGGCAGGCCCTGGGCTCTAATTCAGACCACAATGAATAATCCAGCTGGTTGAGGTCGGAGCTGGAGAAGGGCCATTCGTCCGCGCGATGAAGGCTGGTAAATTTTCCCTCAGCTAAGCTTGGATGGTTTTTGTCTTATGGGATGGCGCGGAGTCTTGCTGGAAAACCCAGTACTTGTTGTGAAGTAAAGTACGTGTCAGGGGTTTCACAACAGGCTCTAAAATGTCATTTTGGTAATTATTAGCTTTAACCTTGACGCCATGTTGGCAGAAAAGGAGCGGAGTCACACCTTCATATGAAACGCCCCACCATACCATAACACTAGCCGGATGATGGGTACGCGAGACATTCCGTGCTGAAGCTGGGACGTCCTTGCTGCTTTTGGCATACACTTTGTTGTTTTGTTCCGTTAAACTTTTTTTCGACAGTAAATATTGTTTCGTCGGTGAAGAGGATCATCCTCGCATCGTGTCTCTTGAGCAGTACTGGACAACGTTCGCGTCGTTCGTATTAACAACAAGGGTGGCCATTTTGAATAATAGTTATATTTTATTGTTGATTATTATCTACTTAATGTTTACTGAAAATTTTAAAAATATAAGTTAAATATTAAAAAAGTTATGCAACTTTTCTTTCGTCTCAAAACTTATGTATACACGAGGTAATATGATCCACGTAATGGAGAATTTGCACAAAAATTATAACGAGAACTTGTGTTGATAAATCAATAAACAAAACCATGAAATGTGCTATCATGAAATTTGTAGTATAAAATACTTGATACTTTACAAAATACCCTACTTTCGTATAATGCAACGTAATTGCTTAACCCAAGTGACGTCATTGCATAAAGAATCATAGAACAGTGTTTCCAGGGTGGGGTATTTTTCTCAATTTTGCTGAACACTGTTGTGTTTAGTATGGTAGTTAGTGAATTAGATTTCGGAGGTCCTTCTCTTCCTTCTTCCTAATTTTTACTTCGTTATATAACTAGTAGAAGTAGAAGTAGCTTTAACATTTCTACGCGGTGACGTCACGTCCTTTTTTTTGCGCGGGGTTTCGTAACTCTTTGTTCCTGGTATGTTTATTTGAGACCTAGTTCTTTATAATAAAATAAAAACAAAATTACATGCAAGTTCCCTATTGCACTATTTTTAAGTGTCTTGCATCTGCCTCTACCACAATTTCTTGCAATTCTTTCGACGTTTTGAGGAAGCATAACTATCTAACAGCAGACCCTAACGCAGTACAATGTTTTCAGTTACGTCCGCGTCATACCTTATAATCATGTCCATTCATAATAGAGGTACAAGCACCACATCTTACACACATATAGATAGATAGATAGATAGATAGTAACTCTTTATTGTCGACACACACGGAAAACAGGTAACAGTAAACAACACAAAAAAAAAATGTGTCACAAGTGGCGGCCTTATTGCTAAAAGCAATCTCTTCCAGGCAACCATTGGATGGAGAGGAATAGTAAGAATATAATAGACGGGGTGTACAATAAAGGAACAAAAATAATAAAATACTAAGAATTTTATAAACATAATATATATGGGTATACAATACATACATAGGTATATAATCATATACTAATACATATTGATAATGCAGTGTTATAAAAGATATGTGATGATATCGGA
Source organism: Clanis bilineata (assembly GCA_036417725.1). Taxonomy (NCBI): domain Eukaryota; kingdom Metazoa; phylum Arthropoda; class Insecta; order Lepidoptera; family Sphingidae; genus Clanis; species Clanis bilineata. The sequence continues at coordinate 2,925,452 of CM071146.1, read as the reverse complement.
AATAAGCTACAACGACGACAAATACCAGTTTTTAACGTTGTTTTTAAAAGCATCAATTGACGGCGACTCCTTAATTTTCAGTGGTAAGGCGTTCCACAGCTGGACACCCAGTACAGCAAACGAGCTACCAAAGAAAGTTTTGCTGTGCTTCGGTGTTTTGAGAGTATAATTCTCCGACGACCGAAGAGAACGAGTGTGAGAACTATGGACGTAGGAAAAGCGAACTTTTAAATAGCGCGGGGTAGAGGGATTGAATAAGATGTTATACACAAGGGAGAGAATATGAGCATTCCGACGAAGGCGAATTGGCAGCCACTTGAGTTTCGTGCGAAAGTGGGAAATGTGATCATATTTACGTAAACCAAATATGAATCTGATACAGTAATTTTGGAGTCGCTCAAGTTTGTCTAGCTGGTCCTCCCGAAGATCAAGATAGCAAGCGTCAGCGTAATCTAAGATAGGAAGAAGAAGAGATTGTGCGAGCGCAACTTTAGTGGCAGTAGGTAAAAAATTGCGGAGACGTCTCAAAGATGCACCTGACGAAAACATTTTGCAGCTGATGGACCGTAAATGAGCGTCCCAACTGAGAAAACGATCCATCACTACGCCCAGGTTCTTAACAGAATCACAATAAGGAATAACCGTTCCATCAAAAACAACAGGTGGAATGGTAGCCCAATCAATTTTGGAGATCATTCGCGAACTGCCAATAATAATGACCTGTGTTTTTAATGGGTTTATTAACAATCCAAAGGATTTGCTCCAATCCAAGATACGGGACAGATCAGCATTGATCGTTGAAATTGCTGAATCTAACTCATTGACATGCGCTTGGGAGTAGATTTGAAGGTCGTCTGCATAAAGGTGGTAAGAAGAAGTAAGACTTTGAGAAATAGAGTTGATGAAGACTGAGAAAAGTAGAGGAGATAATACGCCGCCCTGAGGAACACCGGCAGTTGTGTTACACCATGAAGAATACGAATCTTCAAGGCGAACCCGTTGCCGGCGCCCATGCAGGTAACTGTGAAACCAATCAACCACCGATGGAGATATGTTAATCGAGCGAAGTAACATTAGCAGGATGTTAAAATTGACGGTATTAAAAGCATTACTGAAATCTAACAATGTTAGAACAGTAAGCTTACCGCCATCCATACCCTCCCGAATGTCATCAGTGATCTTGATGAGAGCGGACACAGTACTATGCCCAGGACGGAAGCCGGATTGGAAAGGATTGAGCAGTTCGTGCCGGTTAAGGAAATTGTTAAGCTGATTGTGGATAAGCCGCTCGAGAACTTTTGAAAGAAAAGGAAGAACGGATATAGGACGGTATTCGGAGAAGGTTTTAGGGTTAGGTTTTTTTGGTAAAGGAATAATTTGTGCATCTTTCCAGGCAGCTGGAAATCTGGAAGTGGAAACTGAGTTATTAAATATGATGCATAGGACAGGAAGGATGATATCAAGGATGGGCAACAGCATGTTCCGACTAATGAAATCAGCACCTACAGCACTGGAAGATATGGCTAATATGCTCTTCTTAACATCACATTCGGTGAATTGATTAAAGACAAAAGGAGAGAAGTCGGGAGTTGGAGTCGTAGACAAGCGATTGATAGTAAAATTTATATCCGTCTCTGACATAGCAGGGACGGAAGAAAAGTGAGTATTCAGAGTATTGATATCAAGATTATTAGGAGTAGAATTATGATCAGGTTTTCCAATTCCCAAGGACTTAAGAAACTTCCAGACTTTAGCTGGATTCCCATTTTCAACGGATGAATGAATGTACCGGCGCATGGCATCCCTACACACCAAATTGCAGCGATTACGGGCCTGAGTATACTTCTCTTTATTACTGTCCGTCGGGCGCAATTTATATTTTGTTTTGGTAGCCATCTTTTTATGCATCAAAGTTCTTATGTCATCAGTCAGCCAGGGAGCTGGTAACTGCTTAATCTTAATAGCGCGGAAAGGAGCATGAGTATCGTATAACTGTGTAATCAGAGAATTAAAGATGGCAACTTGTTCATCAACTGAGTTACCATTTATAACAGGACTCCAATCGATTTTACTGGCGTCATTTATAAGTGCATCACCATCCATACCACTAAAATTGCGCTGCAGAATGATTTGAGGTTTAGGTTTCGGAGGACGTAATTTATAGGACATATAGATCAAGTCATGATATGAAAAATCAACAGATGTGTATTGGCCATGCTTGGCAACATGCTGGGGGGAAGTGACCATAATTAAGTCAAGAAGGGAGGGAGTACAGTTAGGGTAATGATGGGTAGCATTTAGAGGAAGAATATGCATGTTAACCGAGTTAACGGCGGATTCTAACTGGGCGGTACGAAGATTACGCTTAAGAAGACAGGTATTAAAATCACCCATAATAATGGAATGATTATATGAAGGACAAAGATCACCCAAGAGACTCTCAAGTGAACAAAAATAATTTATATTTGACGAAGGGCTATAATAGGCTCCCAATAAAATTTTTGTATTATGGGATAGAAGAATCTCAATGAATAAATGTTCACCAGCATCAGTAGGCGGCGGCTGTGACGATTGACTAATAATGGAGAAAGAAATATTGGCTTTTAGGTAAATAGCCACACCACCACCCACGGTGCCGATGCGATCGTTCCGTATAAGTGTAAACCCTGGAAGGGAATAGGAAGTAGTTGGTAAACACGGTCGAAGCCAGGTTTCCGAAACTATTATAGCATGGATGTTTTTCTGGTCAAAAGACGCCAGCATATCAGAGTAACTAGACGGAATGCTCTGCGCATTTATATGGACAATGTTGAGATTTTTTGGTACGTCAGAGAAGCTACTCTCTAGGAAGTCCGACAAAGAAAGCGGACTTAAAAAGCTATCGTCACTGGTACAAGAAGATGCACCGGATGATGCAGTTATATAGTTAACGTCGCTGTTACTGTCATTATCACTAAATATGTTTATCATAATATACACGTAAAATAATAATAATAATAAAAATATAAACAATATCTACCTATAAAATTTACAAAATAGTGTAATATGTAGCATCCACCTGCCGGCTGTGTTTGGAAGAGATACGATTAAAAACAAAGAAAAAAAAAAAAGTGTTAACACCTTAAAAATACAATTATATAAATAACAAATAAAATTAAAGAAAACCGAAGTAACAAATACAAATCTCCATATATATAAATCTGTGTAAAAAAAAAAAAAGCTATATAATACAAAACCTCACTAAACCCGGCAGCACGGTCTCAAACCTAAGCCGGTAGCCTGCGGAACAAATTTAATGGGAAAAAAAAAATATATCAAGATGACATTTGCATATGACATTTGACGTTTACATTAATAACAATTGGCAATTGACGATTTAGAATAACAAATATCGTGCAATTAGTGGGTGGAAGGCCAAAAAGGAATTAAACCATATTATACATAATATCAACAAGTAAATCCTCAAACTACCTACAGACTACAGAGACTGGCGTTGTCAAACACACATCACTGTATTTTAACTTGGTGTTTACGTTTCTGCTTGCGTGCTGGGGCAGCCTCTTTAACTTCTGCATTCTTGCTATTTGAAGAAATTGGACCGGGCTGCGCGGGCGTCTCTATTAGGTCCAGTTCGGGAATGCAAGTTATCCGATGGCGCTTGTCATTAGGACCAAGCACAAACACATTGCCATCCCGCGTCCAGCACTTAGTAATACCAAAACGCTGACGGGCCAACATGAAAGCGTCGTGCCTTGGCTTAGTCAAAAACTCCGATAGTGTAATACCGGTACCTTTAAGAGCGGTCTTAGCAAGCCACAATTTGTGGCGCACAGAAAGGTCTCGCAGCTTCACCAGAATAGGCCTGGGCTTTTCTGAGGCGGAGGATCGACCCATCCGTTGACATCTACTAATGTGCTCAACAGAAAAATCGCTCACCTTCAACTGAGAAGTTACAACATTAACAACACAGGCTAGTGTGTCTTCCTGTCTTTCTTCAGACACACCATGCACCAGCAGGATTTTGCGTCGAGATCGCATCTCTTGGCTATCAGACTCCTTCGCAAGTAACTGGATTTGATCCTGAAGAGATTTTATTGCATTCAGTACAAATAAACGGAATGCAGCAAACTCATCTGCAATTGAAGGTTGTACACTGGATGAAGGCCCCTCCAGCTGTGCTTGAAACTCTTCCATCTTCCTCAAGAATAAAGATTGCAATTTTGTTTGTGATTCCAGAACAGCCTCCATTATGTTGAAATGTTAAAGTGCGAGTGCCAGTGAAACGAATAGAGATTGTAATAATAGGTGTTAATTATTGTAAGGAGATAACACTTGTGTGCAGGTAATATGCTGAATAACTAAAGATTCATTTATATATAGATCTCATAACATGTGAATTAATATTTTAATCATAAAATTAAAGCGATATAAAATATCTACATGTGCACTTTTCAACTACCCACGTCGGAAAATATATCTCATTCCATACACATGATTTTCCTCCAATTTTAGGGAAACTACTAAATAATTTTTATTTTCAAATCAAATCGTTTATTGAATCCATAATGTCACACATTGTTTAGATTCCGTCTAAAATGTTTACTCTACCGCCAATTCGGAAAGCTGGTTCGTCAGAGAAGAACGGGCAAAAAACTCTTATAAGTACTAAAACTCATAGTTGGTTTTAGTAATACAGAAAACACTCCCCGTTTTTATGAATTGGTAAGTTATGCTTCAAAGGTCAAGGGAAAATTTGTGAAATCGAAAATCAATGAGTGAAAATAAAACAAATCATTAACTTTTTTTATGCAGCAATATATTATTTAACATATCCCATATAACTAGCGAGAGTGTAGTGTGAGGAGCTATCCTCAAATATAAAGGACCGAGACCTTTATAAAGTCCGTGAAGGCCTTCTTTTCTGTATATTTTCGTTAAGCAGTCCAGTACCCCCGTGTATAATAGACCGCCTTGACTTCCAGACCCTGAAACAGTTAGACATCAACATTAGCTTACTTGAAAATATGATATTGAGATGGCCATACCCTTAAAAGATAACGAAAAGAAGCATAAGGAAATATTTCGGAACATTTATGATTTAGTTGATGAATCGTAATTTTATGTGTCTTGATCCTTGTGAAAGATTCCCTCGGTACCCTAATACCCAACACCACCAAAGTTTGCGAACGATCCAGGAACAAAAAATAATCATTTAAATAGCTCCATATTTGCCCAAAATACACCCAAACGTCACACACATAGTCCTGGGTATAACTTGTATCGTGGGTATCAGAAACTATGAGAGACTTTCGATCTCATAACACCCAGACCCGAAACAAATATCTTGGGTCACACAAGCATTTGTCTCCGCGCAGGAATCGAACCTGCGGTCTCTCGATTCACAGACGGCTTCCCGCTTGCTTAGCTATGTCCTTGATGTTACGGATTTCGCGTTACATCAAGAACTTAATATACCTCTTTATAGTCATAAAAACGAACTGAGAATTTCTCCTTTTGTAGTCGATTGAAAATAGACGAACATTGCACGATTTCGTTCGTGTTTTGCTTGTTGGGCATTATGGACAAAACAAAGAAAAAAATCTGTATACGAGAAGTGGGTGAACAGGTCCATTAACTGCTTAAAATAAGTAAAATATAGATCGTAGACTGAGGCCATAAATCGAAGAGAGAGAGAGAGAGAGCGACGGATGAGGCGCATTTTACTCGTATAACGCAGTACGTCTTCCAATACGATGCTCCCGTAACTAGATTCTCTAGAGTAGGTAGACTACAGGCAGGTGCCGATCATAAAAAATTAAGCCGAATTTCTGCAAGATTCTTGAAAAATTGCTCCTACAAGGGCAAGTGGAAGAAGAAGAATGTAGAATCCGCGTAGTTTAACTGCACCTTTAAATACACAAAGCAGCGTGTACACAACCCAGCTACATACACCCAAGCTTTCAAATATTTTACCCTGATTGTAAAGCCGAGTATTGACCACGTCGAGCGGCGTTTCAACAATCACACACAAAACACTGCTAAACAAGCTCGCTACGAACGCGAGCATGATAGGCGAATGCTCGTAGAAGCCACGCGCGTGGAGTTCTTCCTTCACTCTGGAATTTGAAAGGAATTTACCCTGATTGTAAAGGCGGACGGTGGTGACGTCGAACGGGCAAATGACCAAAGCGACGACCACTCCGCTTATACAACTGGCGCAGAAGGCCAGGCCGATCTGTGAGTCTCGGCAGATGCCGTGCGCCAGTAAGCGCTCTTTGGTGCTGAAATAATAAGATCTTGTAATTAGAATTTCTTTTATTATTTCATTTTAGATAGCGCTATCGCTGTTGCCAGGATCCACCTTTCTGCTTAGATAATTCCACTAGTATTAGTACCAGGAAAGAAAAATACTCAAAATTTTATTTTATTAATCTTTTGTCTCGCTCTAGAACATTAGCTACGCTGGAGGATTGTTATAAACCGTTAAGAGGAACTACTTCCCCCAACAGTCAGCAGATTGATACTGACACTGACTGACCCTGGGATACGATTCACCTCAACAAGCCACGTTGACGGACTTTAGCCAATCGAGGTTTTTAACAATTTTTCATGTGACTTGCTGATTTTCAATCAATTCATAAATAAGGATTCTTACGTCGAAAATGTGGTTAATTGTGCCGCACTCCCTATAGCCAGCCTGGTGCACGTCGCGCTTACTCCGGCAAAGAAACCTCGCAAGCCTTCAGTCCTGTAGATTGTTGCTATGCCATCGAACATTCCTGTCGAAGAACAATTATCAACAGTCCACAACAGGGCAACGGTTTATGAATGTTTTTACTACAATAAGTCTCATTTAGTGGACGTCGTGTCTACTATTTAATTGTTCATATGACGTTGGAATCAAGTGAACAATAGATTCATTTGATATCAATGATTCGATGCATGCTTACATAGATGACGGAATGAGGATACAGATAGTTTTTGTCTTGACTCCAAAATAGATCAAAACTAAATTCAGGGAATGTTTTCAATCATATTAAAATTTAAAATAAGCAAATCTATATGACATCAACTCAGTTTTATATCTACGAAGGGGTTGAAAAAGATGCAGGACTCACGGATCTTATTTTTTCTTATAACATTGCATCGATTCAATACTTTTTTATTCTAAAGATTTAGTTTTTTACCGTTATATCTGTGTTGCCTCCCAACAGCTATGCTAGGGTGTGCTGCTGCCTGTATCCTGGTCTTCACTACTGAGGCAGGGTTGCCAGCAATACCACTCATGATCCCACTGGCGCTTGCCCAAAATAAAGCTTTGTTGATGCTAATTTCGCCATTTTTATTTTTTGTCCATCCCTGCACTTCTGCTATGTGGTACATACCTAATCTGGAAAATAGTGGGTCATATAATAGTTATTAGATGGCCGCTTGCCTGCTCTAGGCGATGTACCGCCAGCGAGTACCTACAATACAAAAAGATCGAGGTTCGACAGAAAATCATATTTACTCTAGACTTTACTTTCGATGAAGAAACTGGGGGTCAGAAGGCCAGGAAATTGAACCAAAAAGATAGAAAGAAAGAAAATGTTTAAACTCTTTATACCCTACGATTCATCGGTAAACGATACTTATTGCCAATGAATATTTGAAGACAAGAAGCGGTATGCTTTAAAATTCAAGTTCATTGATTTTTTTTTAAATATCTACTTATTTCTAAATGGACAATGCGATAAAACTGCGGTTAATTGGTTATTTTTTTTTGAATAGGAGCCTTTTTTTATTAAACAGCATACTGAAAGACGTGAATTCGATAGTTTTGTGGCCCTTTGTAATAAATATAATAATTTACTTGTAATAGGTGTCATTCCACGTAGTAATTATAAAATAGCCTTGTGCTAGTCTGTATCTAGATCTCTATTATCACAAACCTTACCAACGACCTCGTTAAAACTGGATATTAGAGACAACTATAAATGATAGAAAACTAAGTTAAATATCATCATCATCAGCCACATGATGTCTATCTGGATACAAGTTACTTGAAATAGGTTGATGTGGATTTCTTTGGAGAGACCTATTTCTAGCAGTGGACGTCCTGTGCCTGATGTTCATTATAGTTTTTCCTAATAGATTTTCAGGTAAAGCAAGTTCAGCTGAAAATCAGCGCTGTAACGTACTCGTTCCAGCATTATGCTGAGTTAAGTCAATTTTGGTTTTTCAGTTCTTTTTGTGTCTGTAGTTTTTGTAATATCTCTTCAGAAAAAACAAATAAATATTTTTTCTTTCTTTCTTTCTTTCTTTCAAAGGCATTATTATATTTTAAGAAGATTTATTGTATCCTAGCAAAATCTCATGATCAAAACCAGCACTCTGTCAACCAGCCTTTTTAATAAACGAATTTGTCCAAAAAGAACACAAGACAAGTCAGCATGCTCAACCGATAATAATGCATGATAAACAAAAGTTTGAAAACTTAACGGATCGACTTCAAAACTTATGTATCGTGACCAATACACCATCCTTGGAATACGCTCTATCAAACACAAAAATATTCTTGAAACTCGGTCCACGTTTGGCGGAGATATCGCGTAATATAAATAAAGAAAAACAGACGAATTAAGGACCTTCTTCCCAAGATTGATGAAATCTCTTTGATGAAAGTGCATGAAACGAAAGAAAGATGTCTGGAATAGGGAAGTGGAATGTGCCTACCCCTACTGTATATAGGTGTGATATTGTGTATATATGAACAAACCTTACAGAGTTCATGGTGAACCCCAACACCATGGCAGGAGCGAGGCCTTTCTGAAGCGCCAGAACCCCATCAGCCCGCGCTATCACAAACAGAGCGTGGAATATGCCTCTATATCGCGTGGTCTGTTCGCTCTTGGACCTCAGCTCTCCTTGTAGCTGCAGCCTCGTCTTCACCACGTCCATCGGGTTGGTGACGATGGTAGCGCCGGCACCCGCCAGCCCGCCGATTACGAAGTCCATAACTGTGGATTTTATAGATATAGTCGCCTCCTTGGTCTAGTGGCAGCATATATGGGCTGCGGATCGAGATGTCCAGGGATCAATTCTCAGGTCGGGCGACTTTTCTTATTTGATGTGCGCGGGACTGGAACCCTTAGGGGGGGGGGGGGCGTCAGGCAGGCAGTTGGTCGTAAAAACTTCTGCAACAGGTGGTGGCAGGTGGAATAAGGGAGATAAAAGTCCAAGATATAGTACCGCAAAAAATCAAGATTAGTAGAGCTTAAGAGTACTTTTTAAGAACGAGAGATAAGGGTAGATAAAAAGATGTGGCTTCACCAGTTATCGAGCATTTGTCTACTCCTTTACGATACAGGGGCATGAAGCTTATGTTACAATAAATAACGCCCATTAGTCATATACATAGTCCTGACCCCACACTAAGATACGAGGCCTGTATCATGTCGTGCCTATCATAATCAACTAGAGACTTTTGGTCTCACAATAATCAGACCCAAAACTAAAATATCATTGCCCGAAATATTTGTGGGCCACACAGACATTTGTCTCGATGCGGGGATCGATTATCGAACCCGCTGCCTCTCGCTAGCAGCCAGAAAGATGCTCGCCCGATGCGCCACGGTGTCACCACTCACCACACCTTGAGTCAGATCTCTTATGTTACTATGTATGGGTCAGAACTATATCGCCGAATGTTCATACACTTAAGGTCACTTTATATCGTCTAGGGCTGCCTTATCTGTCTAAATATATGGCGTAAATCTATTTAAGAAGCCGTTAAAGTTGATTAGCGTTCGACCATTTGGGCAGATATCATATAATAACTGTGTGTTTGTTGTGTTAATATAGACTTTTATTTAACTTGAAATAAAACTATTCTTACGGATTCCAACACGATTAGGTTTTAATTATTATTCCCGACGTTTCGAAGGCTTTGCAGTCTTCGTTGTCACGGGTCAGACTGAAGAAATAAAGAAATAAATCCAATGTAGCCCTATTTAACCAAAAGGTTCAGCTTCCGCCATTCAATTTTGTGTAGAGTAAGTAAGATTCAAAATTGAGTGACTGGTCGGTTTAGATATTTTTTGGATAATATTACTCGATCATACTACGTCATGAATTCGCGATGATAGATGACCTTGTCTGATGAATATTATCATTTCTGATTAGGATTTTTAAATTTTACACACGCATGACTATTGCGTAAAATAGTTGTAATGTATAAAAAAATCTTTATATTATTTAGTACTAAGTTAGTTTAGTCGCCTCCTTGGTCTAGTGACAGTGTATATGAACCGGGAGGTCCTGGATTCGATTCCAAGGTCAGGTGTTATATTTTTCTAACACTATCGCGACTGGATCCCCAAGATGGGAGTTGACGTCAGGCAGGCAGCCGGTCGTAAAAAATAAGCCAAGTCTTTTCTGCAACATGCTTGGAAAAGGGTGTTCGGCCGACCCCATATTAAGGTGGAATAAAGGCAGGTAGAAAGAAAGAAAGATTTAGGTACCTAACTAAAACATTTTTCGTATTTGCACTTTACAAATAATAAGTTACTTCAGAACTCACATTACCTACTTGAAAACAGGCCACACGGCATTGATTAAATAGATCGACTAAAAACAAAACATTAATTAAATGCAAAGATAAAAAATACCTTTCGTATCGGTGTTACACCCAAAAGAATTTCGCGCTTAAAACACACTAAAATTCGCAGTGAATTACGCTCATTTTCTGACAATAATGAATATCACTAATTCACTATAAATGGGGCATTAATTTTTCCTCCGCATAATCACAATAATCACTAAATAAACACAAAACGCGTTCGAGTTGTGGCATTGAACGTGGATACTAAATTCGACGTGATATGACGTCACTGACGTCACGTGTTTGGCAAACGTTAACGCGGAAGTTTGCGAGTGATGTAAACTCATGAATGGACGATTCGCGAATGGCAGCTAATGAATCAAACGCCATTGGAAGTTGAAACCTTTCGCTCTGCGAGTATAAGAACACGTTATGTAACGATCTTGATCTGCTGTTAGAGCGGTCATTATCATGGTCAATATACATAAGTATAAGGAAAACGTCATACCATACCTAGTTAGACGAGTGTCGGAGGTTCGAGACCAACCCCAAAACGGTGCATACACCTCTGGACTTTTCTATGGTAAGTGTGTTTTCATTGTGAAATATCGCTTGCTATAACGGTGAAGGAAACATCGTGAGGAAACCTGCATACCCGAGTAATGCTCCACAAGAATTTCGAAGTCTACCAACCCGCATACGGCCAGCGTGGTAGACTAAGGCCTAACCCCTCTCATTAGTAGAGGAGGCCCGTGCCCAGTAGTGTGACAGTAATATTACAGGGCTAATATTATATTATTATTAATGTACCTAGTATAGTAGTTATCTGTGTTGACTACTATCTAGGCTTATCAGCGCTACTTTTCGAAGTTTTACAGTGCTACCAAACCAATAGAGCCAGCCCATTCGTGCCCTAGACATAACTGTCTACCACAGATACAGACCACCCCGACTTGGGGATCGAACCCGCGACCTTAAGTAGTAGGTACTGATCCAAAATGTGTGTAAATTAGATAATTAATATGTACCAATCAGAATTTCCAGATCGACCTGTTGGAAGCGGCTTGCATCCAGCGACTTCCTGCGACCTTTATCAGGTCGAACTTTTGGAAATCTTTGGGGGAGGCCTATGTTCAGCAGTGGACGTCCTATGGCTGATGATGATGATGATCATGAAACAGAATTACTAGAAAAATATCAATGTCTTGTATGCCTTGACATTAAACAGTACTATCGTTTGAATTTGTACCCGATATCGCGACAGGATCGCCCCCTATCACATTTAGGACGGCACTAAGCTCAGCAAATTATGGGTTTCCTAGTTCTCTAGTGCGCCTCTGCCTACCCCTTCGGGGATACAGCCACGAGTATGTATGAGTTATGCATGAGTGTGTGTGACAGTCACACTTCACACTACACTTACGGCCAGTCTCAATAAACGACCTCAGTTAAGAGTGCAGATATATCGCGATTATGAACCAATCAAATCATTTGACGGAGTCCATATTCAAACTGTGTTCTTATTGCCTAATTTTTTAATCTATCTGTACATTCGAACTGAGATTGTTTATTGGAACCGGGCGTTACACAACAACAATCACCATACAGCTAGAGACTGGCTAAAAGTAACTAGCTATGTTATTGTACCAGTATAATCCGATTGCCCCAAATTCCGCGTTACGAGTTCAAGTTCAGCAATTTTTGACCATTTATTTAGAGCTTATTTCTTCAGACACGCAAAGGTCTCCCATTCACTTCGAGGTCAAGTTTATAAAGAATTATGCTTAATTGTCTAATAAAAATACTAGGACTTAGGTATGACGGTACGTTTGGCTGTTGACCGCGAGGTCCTGGGTTCGATTCCCAGGTCGGACAAAGCTAATTTTCTAATTTAATTTGCCTGGGACTGGATCCCTCATAGGGTGTTGATGTCAGGTAGGCGGCCGGTCGTAAAAACTAAGCCACATCCTATTTGCAACATGCTTGAAAAAGTGTGTTGCGCCGACCCTACATTAAGGTGGGATAAGGGCAGATAGGTAGGTTCTAATAGTTTCAAAGAGAACTTTAAAACTATTAGAAGAACGATGAGCATTAAAAGATAACAGAAACAGCGAAGAATTCATGATTAGTGACAGAAGAGTTAAACGATGTATTAGAAAAGACTTAAGGCACCATAACAACGCTCTTATTCAGGCAGCAATGCATAATAAAATTTCGTTAAGAACAGCGAAACACGGCGTTTCACAAAGTAAATCCTGGATAACATGCCTGAAAGACGAAAATGGAGTAAAACATCAAGATAAACATAAAATCATGGAGATATGCACAAATTTTTATAAATCTTTGTATTCTGACCAACATAACTTTGCAACTAACAACCCCTATGCAAACAGTTACTATTGCCCTGATAATATACCTCCAATATCAGCTTTTGAAGTCCACACTGTTTTGAAATCCATGAAATATAATAGAGTACCGGGAGAGGATGGTATTAGCACCGATATTATGAAGATAGCAGAATACAACCTACGACCGCATATCTGTAACCTTTTCAATTTAATTATGAAAACCGGAAACTTTCCTGAAAATTTTTGCCATTCGAACATAATTCTTCTCCACAAAAAAGGCGATAAAACAGATATTAACAACTATAAGCCCATCAGTTTGGTTTCACATTTGTACAAGGCCTTCATAAAAGTCATCCAAAACCGGATTGAAAAACAGTTAGATCTAGAACAGCCCCCAGAACAAGCAGGTTTTCGCAAGGGCCTCTCAACGATAGACCACCTGCATGCCATGAATCAACTTATCGAAAAACACAGCGAGAATAATATTCCCCTTTACCTAGCTTTTGTCGATTATACTAAAGCATTCGACAGCATTTCACACACATCAATATTCACTGCTCTTCAAAATCAGAATATAGAACCAACGTATATACAACTAATTCAGACCATTTACAAAAACAGTACAGCATCCATAAAATAGCAAACAATAGGCGATAAATTTAATATAGGTAAAGGTGTCAAACAGGGAGATCCGCTTTCCCCCAAATTATTTACCAGCACCCTCGAAGAAGTCTTCAGAAAGCTGGCGGCTAGCTGGGATGGACGAGGCATTAAGGTTGGTAAAACCAAACTAACTAACCTACGTTTCGCCGACGATATAGTCCTGTTCTCATCAACAGCTTCTGAACTACAACACATGCTACAAGAACTAAGCAATGCAAGCCTTAGGGTTGGACTCAAGATGAACATGACAAAGACCAAAGTCATGACCAATCATCTTGAGAAGAAAATCACCATGGACGGTGAGATAATGCAATATGTCCACGAGTACATATATCTAGGCCAAGTTGTGTCATTCGAAGCAAGACAAGACCTCGAAATAGAAAGACGCACGGACAATGCCTGGAAAAGCTTCTGGTCTATGAAAGACTACCTTAAAGGAAATTTACCATTGTCCACCAAAAGGAAGCTCGTGGATATGTGCATTCTTCCGATAATGACTTACGGCGCTCAAACCTGGGCTCTCACTAACCGTCAAAAATCTAGACTCAAGGTTTGCCAAAGGGCAATGGAGCGCAGTATTTTAGGTGTTAAATTAACTGACCGCCTTCGAAATACTGAACTGCGCACCAGAACTCAAATTATGGATGTAGCGCAGAAAGCTGCTAAGCCTAAATGGAGCTGGGCTGGTCATGTCAGTCGCATGCCTGACACGTTATGGGCCAGAATTACCACGTTGTGGAATCCTGACACGGCTCGCAGGCGACGCGGGAGACCTAAAAAGAGATGGCGGGACGAACTGGATAAATTCAATAGACGTTGGTTAAACATAGCACATGACCGCGATTCATGGAAGGACCTTGGGGAGGCCTTTGCCCAACACTGGGACACCACAGGCTAATACGATACGATACGAAGGGCAGGTAGAAAGAAAGGTACGTCTACCGTCGGAGGTCTCGCTTGGTTCGATTCCCGGGTCGGATAGAGCAGTGGCGTGCAGCCCACATGGGCAGAGACACTACCCTGGCAATTTGCTATTTACTCAAATAAAGAATAAAAATCATGACGTAAAACCAATTTTCAAAATAGCAATGCCCAGTTTATATTTTAAATCGACACGGGGAAGATGATGATGATGGTAATGTACCAGAGGCGAAGCGTGAAAAATTTCAAAAGGGAAGCCAGTGCTACCTTCTCTTCTAGATAGTACCTAGATAAAACTCATTTATTACCTTACAATCTGGAAAAGGGAAGCCGGAAGGAATCGGGTTGTTAGACCCTTCCCCACTGTAATGTACCAGTTGAAGAAAACCATTTTGTATGTTTCTGTCTACCCTTACTGTAATGCCTATGCACGCCACTGGTATAGAGTAATATCGGGTATCCTATCGACTAGGAAGAAGAATCAGCCAGGATTCTGGAATTTGTGCCTGATATGGCGATATAAGGATTCCGTTTTTGCCATCGGCTTCAGAACCCTAAAACCCCGCTACATAAATCACATGACGCAATTCAAGGTTAAATTAATTCAAGTTCAAAGGGCATGATATGACTCACTAAACATTTTAACATCGCGCCGCGCCGTAGCCTACGGCCTATCGTAATAATCTTTTACTCAAAGAGATTTAATATACCAACTATGGAAGGGCTATTATTTATCAATCAAGTTTCCATACAAGGAAATTGATCTCAAACTTCAGTACCACCATCAACTTTTTATTACAATGCGAGGGCGATTATTACAGTTTACACCCTTGAATATTTTGTGAATGGTTAAGAATCACATAAGATAAGTTTATTCTCTTAATATAATTTCGCTGGTCGACCTGGCGCGCGTATATTTCAAATAAACGGCGCGACTTATGACCACTAGGTCATAACTTTTGGATCACAAGTTTTGTGCTGTTGTCCCGTCTTTATCTCTATACTGTTGAATGTCTTTCTTTTACCAAACAAGTAGCTTTTTATGTATTGACTATTACCGGGAAATGTTGACTTGAGTTTACTAATCACCTCATTATCCCTATGTATAAGGTTTATATATTGAGGCCTCTGTAATTCATTACTTTGTCTCCCGCTATTTTTACGGAGGGAAGTGGAACTCCCTATCTTTCTATTTGATTAATTTCGTTGCGGGATGAAGACAACTTTGCATTATCTGAGACTCACCGAGCTTGACTGCTCGGCGTGTTAAATGCGTGCCATCGTTGATCCTGGCTTACAGGAGTTACAGTGGCGGGTGTGTGGGCGGGATAGTCTAATCACCTCATTGTACTCGCGGCAATGTAGGTACATAGATTGGGAACCGGGAGGTTCTGGGTTCAAAACCCAGGTCAAATAATAACAATTCGTTTGACATATATCCAAAGCTCAAATAAGTAGCTCACGAGCAGGTGAGTAACCTGATGGCTGATGGTAAGTGGTCACCACCGCCCAGAGACCCAAGACACAAAAAGAATCAGGGAGGGTTAGCACCAAAACGGAGACACATAGAGATTGGGAAAGGGGGGCGGAATTGGACCACCGGAAATCTCTTTTACCGAACCAAACGCAAAAGGGAGCTGCCACATTACGTCGGTTTTCTATGAAACAGTTGTATCAAACCGGTCGAGCCGGCCCATTCGTGCTGTAGACGTTACTGTCTCTCTATAACCTTGGTGGAAAGTTGGTGTACTTGCACCTTCGTCTACCCTACATAAGATATCCGGCGTGAATGTATATGTGTGGGTCTGTGAGCTGTGGGGTAAGACAATCGATTCTACGATTCGATTTCATTTAATGACTTAAATTTCCACCGACATCGGGTTTCAAAGTGCACTAATGTCGCGTAAAAAATACCAAATGACAAATTCTCGGATCCAAAGCGACATTAGCGCACTTTTAAACTCGATTTCGGTGGAATTTTAAGTCACTAAATGCAATCGGATCGGGTGTCAAATGTCAGGATGATGAGCTAGCCTTGCGTGCTAGAGTTAACTTGCGTAGCAGATGTAGCTACTGCCTACCGTGTTGTGAGGATATGCGTGAGCTTAAAAAATGCAGCTAACATATTATGTTACGTGATCATAACAACATCTATTTAATGGACTCAAATTGCATGTAATTTATTCAACCTTGACATTGGAAATCATTTTAATGGGGCAGCTCTAGTCTCTACCGTGTGACCATGGACAAAATCATGGCATTTGATTGATTCCTATTAATATTGAATCGGAGAAACATTGCAAATAGCAGTCGCTTGATTATTATAGCTTATAAGACTACTTTGAAAGTGAAAAAGAAAAATACAGCATTTCTTTCCGAAAGTTAAGCCCATACACTAGTTTGAATGAATTTTAATTGTATTTATAAAACTATAAATACCTACCTATTCTTTCTACCTGCCCTTATCCCACCTTAATGTGGGGTCGGCGCAACACACTTTTTCAACAATGTTGCAGAAAGGATTTGGCTAAGTTTTCACTACCGGCTACCTGCCTGACGTCAACCCCCTCTGGGGGATCCAGTCCCGGGCAAATTAAATTAGAAAATTAGCTTTGCCCGACCTGGGAATCGAACCTAGAACCTCCCGGTCCACAGCCCATATATGCTGCCACTAGACCAAGGAGGCGACCTACCACCTATTGAAGTGAAAATATTAAAGCAATTGATACTAAAACAACAAGATACAATGCGTCGTACAATTAATAATTAGGTACCACGATTAGAAATGAAACTTTGTTGTAAAGGGAATGAATAATAAATGCAGCAACTACTGATAATTTGTGGAAGGTTCAAAAGCCAAGCGTTGACAAACATCGATGGTTGAAGGTCACCCGCATCGATCTGGCGACGGTAATGATGGTCATCTATCACGAGTGACGTCATGGATGGTGTCGACTGCCTTTTCGAGGGAAGGTGTAAGCTTTTTGTTTTTAAAGCTGATTATAGGGAGTTTTATGGTTTTATCATTGATTTTGCCTAAGAAATGGCTTGCGGTATTTTTTATATACTTTACAAACAATATCCGTTAGTTATTTTTCAATAGGAGGTAAAACTACTTAACATAATACTAGGTACGTAAAAGTACAGCATATTGCTCATATTTTAAAAAAGATCGCTTCAAAAAAAGGTTTAGACCAGAATTAGAAAACAAATAGTCCAAAAAGTTCACATTACGTCTGCCACATAGACATATGTCGAAAAAAAGTTGTTGACATTTAGTATCGCGAATCGTTATTGCAATTTTCAATCCTTTGCGTAAGTAGATAGTCACGGCACAATAACCCATAGTGTGGCAACGGCTGATGCAGCAGATCGCTGTTCGACGCGGCCGTCGGTCAACGGGTGGCGCGGTGTTCGATAGCTGGGCAGGCAGGGTAGGCAGTCCAGGGAGGGGGCACCACCCACACCACGCCGCCCAAGGGCATCCGTGGCTGTCGGCGGCAGGGCTCGCGCGCCTCCGCACGCCTCATGCTGCCCACGCCTCTAGCGCCGCTCGACCCGCACAAAACGCGCGCGCTCACCACGATATACGCGCCGCGGAAACTCAACGTCCGCAAAAACAAAACTGCACAAAGCAGGATGCTTGGAAACGATATTCCAGTCAAACCCAGCCTCTCTCCTTTCCACCCGTTGCCAGCAATCGGTCAGAAACTGGAGAGATCCAATACGAAAGTTTTAGTATTTGATCTGAATAAAAGTGATACGCTGGACCGTTCCGTCAAATTTCAGAATGTGTTGCAGCCGTTGACACCGCTCGCTGGCTTCAAGAGAAGGAATTCGTCAGAGCATTTGAAGAAACCGCAACAGTTGCTTCGAGAAAACACTTACGATGTTTTGGAACCGGTGTACGTGAACGCTCCATGTGCGGAGAAAAAGGAGACGCCAAAGAAAACACCTTTGAAATCTACAGTGGAAAATATACAAATAGGAAGTCCCAAGATGTCACCAAAGACTAGGTTCAAGAAGGCAGCGTTACAGGTGGCGAAAATGTCATCAATTCCGGCAACAGGGAAGTTGTTGTGTTTAAGAGAGCGCCAAACTTTCAACGTGTGTCGAAACAATGATGGGAGTATATGTAAACTGCAGGAACTGCCCCAGTGTCCCGAGCAGAAGTTGAACAAGCTCTCTGAAATATTCCAAGACCTCGAGATGAACGGAAGGCATCGAGACAGGATAAAAAAAGAAAACAGCTGGTTTTAAAGCTACCTTAGATTAAGCGTGTGGAAATTAATTTCTGTGTTGTATTTGTCGTTTTGAAGAAGACATGTTTAAGTGTTATAGGTAAGTTAGGGATAAGAGTTTCTTTTTTGTTCTTCGTTGTAAACGACGATGTGATATTGCTCAAAGTTTTGGTGTTAAATGTCTGTTTTTATTAAAATTTACGTCTCAAAGCAAGTATTTGTCCTTATTTTATTTTCTAATAACACATTTTTATGCCAATCAAATCGATTGACGTCGATTTTCAAACAAACCAATTTCCAATAATTGCTCGTCAACTTCCAAGCTGCCGTGACTTAGAGGCTGTTCATGGGAAACGGCGAGTGTAGTCGATGGCGTCTTGCCCTTGAATGGTCAACAAGTGGTCAACTTGCAGGGTTACTAGTGAAAGCACGCCTGTATTAATCCAATGGTCGCGTAGCCAATTACCGAGTTAGTGTGCGATTTTATTATAGTCTGGATTAGTAAGATGCATTATGATATTTGGATTTACGCGCAATAGGTACGGCCGTCCGATTGCTGAAAGGCTGTTAAGTGAATAAACCTAATTTTGAGATGTGGTCTAGCAAGTAGTTAAACTTACCTATGGCCATATTAATTTAAATAATCTATTAAATGTTATAGCCGAAGTCAAATAAATTACCAGGGACAAAAAAATTTATCACACGTTTTTGCCATATCTCAAAATTAGGGGACGGCAGAATAGTCGACAATTCGCTGCATCAATTTTCACTTGCTTATATTTTCAACCGACTTCCAAAAAGAAGAAGGTCCTCAATTCGTCTGTATTTTTTATGTATGTATGTTACGCGATATCTCCGCCAAATGTGGACCGATTTTTAAAATTCTCTTTGTGTTCGATAGAGCTTATTTCAAGGGTGGTCCCATATCGGATCGGATTTGAAGTCGGTCTGTTAAGTTTTTATGTGTTTTAGGATCCAATTTCAATTGAATTCAATAGGTAGTACATGAAATATGTTAGTAGTAATCAGTAATAGTAATAAAAATAGTAAATCAACGATTTTCGAGCTTTATTTCTAGTAGTAGGGGAGCCCACGAGGCTAAATGGGGATTTACTCGAGCGTCGTAGAGACCTATTGGGATGCAAAGCTTAGATGATATGAAGAAAAAAATGTTATATGATATATACCTTTACATCGGTGAGGGAAGCGGCTATAGATTTTTAAATATGTAAAAAAAAACTGTTGCATGGACATCCTCGAGCGCGTCAGATATTGATAGCATCAATGCCCTACGTAATTTTAATAATGTACGTATGTTAATCTGATCGTTTGCATGATGCGAGTGGTTGTATTTAAGGTTTGAAAATGAAAAAAAAAAAAAAATTATCGAGCGCGTCAGATTTTCTAAGGGAGTGTTAAGTGCACCAAAAAAAAGCTCTCATTCACTAATCTGACGATTTCGATGGGACGCAAACTCGCGGCCATTTTCATAATGTGCAAAAAAAATTCGCCATTTTGAAATACTCAAGCGCGTCAGATTAAGATATATATGGTTCATCTTTATGTTCTAAACGTACTGTCTCATAATCTGACGATTATCTAGAGGGATTGGCCTGATCTGACAAAAAAAAATTAGAAAAACGGTTCACCTTAAAGGCCATCCCTGCAACTTCCCGCTAATTCCATTCTTGGGCTCTTAAAATTGTACTTATGACATTTTTGAGCTCAAAATATAATTTATGTGATATTTTGAGCTCGCTGAGTTCAAAGAAATAATGTTTCTATGCATTTGAGCTCTCCCAGCTCGAAAGTCTGATAGAAGTTTCATAGAACACTATTTTTGGAATTTTCAAACCGCAATAACTTTTGAATGGATCAACCGATTTTAAATTTTAAATTTTTTTTTTTTTTTAAACCAGAGTGGGGACGGAGTGAGAGAGTAATAGATAGAGAAAGAGTGAGAGAGGAATAGAAGCGCGGAGAAAGAAATGTAGGCATCATATCACGCAACTGCACGCACTTAATTTTATCGACGAATTTTTGTTATTTCGGCTTGCGGAAATCGTCAGATTATATATTTTTCATTATTCTTGAATTATTTCCTTCAAAATAAAAAAAAAATTTAGCTACGCTCGAGAATGTCGAGATGACGTTTTTTTTTTACAACTTTGTTGCCCTCCCCTTTTTTTACGTCACTCTCAAATTGTCAGATTAGTGGAATATACACTTTTTAGGATGTAATTAACTCACCCTACCTTAATCTGACGCGCTCGAGAATTTCTGATGGTCAATTTTTTTTTACTAATCTGATCCTGTATCCTTCACGGGCGGCCTTATATATGGGCCTCACGTTTTGTGGAGGTACTTAACCGGGTACAAGGTATCCCCCTGTATATTAATCTGCCGCGCTTTAGTAAATCCCGAAATCCCCGCTTGGGCTCCCCTACTATAGGAGCTTGAAGAGCAACGTGAAGTGACGTATTTACCCAATTTCGCCGTCTAATTCATATCACAGTCATGAATCATGACCTCATGACTCACAATAGCAAATATTGAAATTTCAATATACAATAGGTTTTCAATTCAAGAAACTCAAAGAACTTCCTAGAAATACAATAATTATACATACAACAAAATACGCATTTCTATTCACGAATTCATCGATGGTAACCTAATTTTGTTATGACTATTCCATGATTCTTTTAAATAAACCTTCAGTGCAATTCATGAACCGAGGACGGACTCGTCTAATTATTGTTTACTAATAACAGCAGCTGGTTTTTCCGAAGTCGTCACGGCATGATTTGACCACATCATTGTATCTCTATTCCCTGTGCCTGCATCAGTTATCCGCCAACCTGTTGGCCTCTCTATTTGCTTCTTTCCTCTTAGGAGTGCGGAAAGGCATTTATGTAATCCGGCATTATTCTGGTGAATCCTGTTAAACTAAACTTCTTCTTCTACCTGCCCTTATCCCACCTTATGTGGGGTCGGCGCAACATACTTCTTTTTTTTAAGCATGTTGCAGATAGGATTTGGCTTAGTTTTTACGACCGGCCGCCTGCCTGACGTCAATCCCCTGTGAGGGATACCTTTTAAACTAAACTATTTCGTATAAAGTTTATTGTCACTGTTTTTTTTTCGGATTTCTCTGTACCTACCATCAGATGTAGTCTGAGGACGTAGTATAGGCTCTTTGCCAAAGCAGACCTATCCATCTATTAGATTTGGCCTTTTCTGTTCGGCTCTTCTACTATTAAAGCTTGAGAGGTCATTTTAGACTAAGTTTAAGACTGATAATCATAAACTGTTGCACTGTTGGGCAGGTTGGGTAGGTAGACAATACCTATTTTTATTTAGATACTAACTTCGATCTTTGATCACCTATGTGAAATTGTGTCAATTATTTTCAGTTACTGCAATATTATCATTATGCGGGCACATGTTAACTAGGGCACTGACTGATGCAACTTTTGGTAGATAAGTAGCTATTGTGGCGCAATTTTGTGATCTATCCAAAGACATTTAATAGTAAACGTAAACGTCTATATACCCTATCTTGAATCTCGTCTCAGCTAATTTAGAATTTTTGAGGGATAACGAGGATTTTCCGGTCAGGTCACCTCCTTGGTCTAGTGGCAATGTTTATCAGTATATGGGCTGTGAACCGGGTGGTCCTGGGTTCGATTCCCAGGTCACACGGGGTGTTTTTCTAACACTCGATCTTCCAGATGGGGGTTGACGTCAGGCAGGCAGCCGGTCGTAAAAACTACGTCAAATCTTTTCTGCAACGTTTAGAAAAGTGTGTTGCGCCGATCCCATATTAAGGTGGGATGTAGTGCAAGAAATACAACAAATAATATAAAAACGTGGCGAAAAATTAAAAACGCATCACAGTATCGATTATTTTCACTTTCCGTCCACATTATGGTAGCAAGTGAATACAGCAGAGCGCTGTCAATCGGTTGTTCGTACTTCGTGCTGCCCATTGGTCGGGTCACGCAATCTGTCCATCGTACCTACTTACTACTTACTCGTGTGCTTACATACCCTACTTGTAGTTGCTAACAACCGTGCTGAATTTTGATGATGTTTTAGCGAGTTTATTTTAGACAAAATAAAGACAAGAATGGACCAAATCGTGAGTGGTAGAGCCACGGTGTAGACAGTTACGTCTACAGCACGAATAGGCCGGCTCGACCGGTTTGATACCACTGCCTCACAGAAAATAGACGTAAAGTGGCAGCTTGTCGCGTTTCGTTCGGTGAGTAACATTTCCGGGGACCCATTTCCCAATCCCTTTCCCCCCTTCCATGCCCACCTTTTAGGTTGGCAACACACATATGATTATTCGTGTCTTGGGTGTCTATGGGCGATGGAGATCACTTACCATTTACCCATCTGTTCGTTTGCCAGTTTCTGCTATAAAAAAAAACGTGTTAGTGGTGCGTCCCCGTGGATGGCCCAAAAAGCGCTGGTTAGTCCTCCTCATCTCATAACCTCGAGATTTAGGTAGGTAATTTAACTTGTGAGCAATCCTGGAAAAAAATATTTTATGGTTGGTAATTTATAAATCACATTATCGTCTCGTTGGTCAAGTGGCAGCTTATATGGGTTGTAGACTGGGAGCTTCTGGGTTCGATTCCCAGGTTGGGCAATATTTCTAATATGATTTACCCGCGGACTTCCCCCAAAGGAGGTTGACGTAAGGCAGGCAGCCAGTCGAAACAACTAGGCTAAATGCTCTTTGCATACTTGAAAAACTATGTTATTTATCCGACATTAAAGTGGGATAAGGGCAGGTAGAAAGAAAGAATTTATAAATCCCATTACTGCATTTTATTACTTATCGTATAAATCACGTTAAGATAGCGTTACATGCTAATTTTCTGATATCGTTACGTGCAACAGCCGTATCAAATATTATCGTCGGTGAAGCATTTAATACAACTCATTAGTAAAAACTTTTAGCCAATTCGTAGTCAATTAAGGTCTATGTAAGTATTATTAAGAATCTTACCTTTATCACATCTAGGACGGAACTAAGCTCGGCGAAATGTGCTTGTTCTAGTTCGCTAGGGCGCCTCCTACCCCTTCGGGGATACAGGCGTGAGCTTATGTTATGTTATGAGTTTATATAGGTACAGGACCTAGACCATTGTCGCCTCCTTGGGCCTATATAGGATGGTGGTGGTATATATATATATATATATATATATAGGATGTGGACCGGCAGATCGTGGGTTCGATTCCCAGGTAGGGAAAAGCTAATTTTTTAATTTAATTTACCCGGGAATGGATCCCTCAGAGGGAGTTAATGTAACTCAAATCATTTCTGCAACATGTTTGAGAAGGTGTGCTGCGCCGACACCACATTAAGGTGAGCTAAGGACAGGTAGCAAGACAGGACTTAGACTATCTATATTTTTAGAAGATTTTGCATTTTTTTCTGTAAGGGCGTTGGCTGTCTTGTAACAATTTAAGGTAACTCCTGCAATTAATGCTCTATCATAATAATGATTATCATAATCAGCTACAGAATGTCCATTATTGACATAGGCCTCCCCCAAATCCAAATCGACCTATTGTACTATCAACTTTCACTTAAAAATTACGTCAAATAACTTGAAAGTTGAAATTATCGGAGCGTGTGATCAATATCATTGGTGTGGTCGATATCAAATGATGAATATAGCTGTTACTATTAATATCGTGTATTGACGTGAAGTCTCGATTGGTTTATAGCCTTGCATCGAATGCTTTTGAGTTTCGATTACTATCAGCTTCAATGAAGGATAAAACATAGTGGTATATTATGATCGCTAATTACGGAGTAAACTGACATTTCGAATGTTGCCACTTTTTTATGAAATTTAAATAGTGCTGTGGTAAAGAGATCAAGATTATTTAAACATTTCAATTTAGTAAACCATTTCATTCTTTCATTTTCTAAAGTCCAACTCAAACTCGTAATCCCTGCCTAATGTGTGATCAGTAATGCATGTCTACTGAATTATAGTCATAGTAAATTACTGCATGCTAAGTTATAGCACGTCTAATGGTATTATAGTCATGGTTCATTATAAACTAAACTTACAAAAGCTATGAATGTGCTAAACGTAATGTTCGAATATTAAAAGTAATATTTGCAATATTCATTGTTATTATTTCGTGTATCTGATGTGATGTGATGGGTGTTGTGAGACTGAAAGTCTCTCGTAGTTCCTGATACCCACGACACAAGACTCGTATCTTAGTGTGGGGTTATGTGTGACTGTTGGGTGTTATTATTATTATATCTTTGTTTATATTAATAAATTTATCAACACACATTCCTAATTTTAAACCTAAATACGAATTTTCCTAAACTTTCAGCAGGCTTATAACAAATACGTTTCGTAAATCTTGTACTCTTCGAAACTCTTGTATCTGCGCGGGAATCAAACTCGGCACATTTGGTTTCGCAGTTACTTGCCCGCTACACCAGTCATCAAATAGTTAATCTTATCTAAGGGAAATCTACTGGTAATTACGTTAAATAAAAGTCAAAAATGTTTTAAAAACTGTATTAATCCTTATGGTTTCGCAGTTACTTGCCCGCTAGACCAGTCATCAAATAGGAAATCTTATCTAAGGGAAATCTACTAATAATTACGTTAAATAAAAGTAAAAAATGTTTTAAAACTGTATTAATCCTTATCAGTCTTATATTAATTAACAAAATAAACTATTACCGAAAAATATGAAAGTATAAAACTGCCTCAGTGGCGTGGTTGTATTTCGGTATGACTACCGTCCTGAGGTCTCGGGTTCGATCCCCGGGTCGGGCAAAGTGATATTGGATTTTTCCATGTCAGTCCAGAGTCTGGAATTTGTGCCCGATATGGCGATAGGCTCGCCCCCTATCACATATACATAACATCATAAGCTGGGTGGAATGTGCAGTGTTCTGGTTCGCTTCTGCCTACCCATTCGGGGATACAAACGTGGAACTATGTATACATATATAAGCTCACGCCTGTATCCCCGAAGGGGTAAGCAGAGGCGCTCTAGCAGACTAGAACACCCACATTACACCGAGCTTATTTCCGTCCCAGTAGGTAGCGAGCCTATAATAACATTTGGCTCAAATTCTAGGATCTAGGCTAATACTACATAGGAAAACCCAATGTCACTTTGCCCGCCCGGGGATCGAACCCGAGACTGCAGGGCGACAGGCAATCTTACACTTGACTTTATAATAAATGTACACTTACTAAAAAAGTAATAATAGCCATATCACAAATCATTCACGTAGTTTAGTTTGACATTACCCAATATGATATTCGTTATGACGTGCACAAGCATTCAGATTGGGGTAGACAAAAAACTGAAATATTTTTCAATTCTTGCACCATCAATAGCTATCATCACTATCACCGCCAATTAAAATAATAAGCAAAGCGCGACTTAGTAAGTCTATTTATGTTTGTTATGATTTTTAATTTTATAATGAAATTAGCAAATTATCATGATGGATAGTGTCTTTTGTCTGTATTGAATGCACGGCACTGATTGTTCGTTAATGCATAGCATTACTTATAAAGATGTTATAATACGGAATTTATACAGGTATATCAACCATTTTTAAATTCATTCAATTCATTTATAAAATCTTTCTTTTCTTTCTACCTGCCCTTATCCCACCTTAATGTGGGTTCGGCGCAACACACCTTTTCAAGCATGTTGCAGAAATGATTCAGCTTAGTTTTTACGACCGGTCGCCTGCCTGACGTCAACCCCTTCTAAGGGGATCCAGCCCAGGGCAAATTTAATTAGAAAATTCGCTTTGCCCGACCTGGGAATGGACCCCAGGACCTTCCGGTCCACAGCCCATACTGCCACTAGACCAAGGAGGCGACAAAGGATTACATTGTAAAATATTTTGGCTTTTTTATAAATACATTTCATGAATCATCTTGCTGATTTACATGACGAAAATAGTATATACCTTGAAATAAAACTAGTTTTTACGGATTCTATCGCGATTTGTTTTTTGTTTGTTTGTTTATGTTCGAAAGCTTTACAGTCTTTGTGGTCACGGATCGGACTGAAAACTGGTTTTATTTCAATGAATAACATTTGCCTAAACATACGAAATCATTATAAACATACAATTTTATTATTTTTGACAGCCCCCGTGGCGCAGCGGGCGAGCAGCCGGTTGTGAAGCGAGAGGCCGCTGGTTCGATCCCCGCACCGAGACAAATATTTGTGTGCCCACAGATATTTGTTTCGGGTCTGGGTGTGAGACCGTGCATCTCTCGTCGTTCCTGATACCCACGACACAAGACTCGATCTTAGTGTGGGGTCAGGACTATGTGTGTGTCTGATGTTATTTATTTATTTTAAACACCAGCCACTAAACTGTTTCCAGGATTGCTTTGGATCTTTGCTATTTCTTCCTTAAATTTGGCAATGGTTTCCTTCGCAAGACTAAGCTTCTCTTTTAATTCAGATATTTCCGTCTTCACTTTCATTTGTGCTGCTATTATTTTCTCTAGAGTCTTTTCTTTCTTTTCTTCAACTGCAATCAGAAAGAAACAAAATCTGAGTTGATTATTTAACTTTAAATTTAGTATCAAATACTCAGTAGCGTTAGTAAATTTGCTATACCACACCTGGGAATCGCACCCAAGACCTCCCAGTTCGCAGCCCATATAGGCTGCCACTAGACCAATGAGGTAACCAACGCATAGTCATTGCGGTTTTGACCAGTTATTATAAAATAATGTAACCTCTTGTGAGAGATGTTTAAAAGGTTTTGGTCATTGCGGTTTTGACCAGTTATTACAAAATAATGTAACCTCTTTTGTGACGGATGTTTAAAAGGTTTTGGTCATTGCGGTTTTGACCAGTTATTACAAAATAATGTAACCTCTTTTGTGACAGATGTTTAAAAGGTGTTGGTCATTGCGGTTTTGACCAGTTATTATAAAATAATGTACCCTCTTTCGTGACAGATGTTTAAAAGATTTTGAGAAACTAATATCAAATACTCACAGTTGGTGTCATGGTTCCATGAGCCATTAGTAATAGGTTTGATGCTGTTCAATAGATGCTGCATCAATTGTGTGGGCTCTTGGAACACTATCTCCTCATAAGACTCACTGACAAGCGCCCGGCCCACTGCAGGTGGTGCTCCGTCCGTCACTGGTGATTGGAACAACTTCAGTATGTGGTATAGTGTCACCTGAAATGGACATTTAAAATTTTCACTTAGTTTAACAAATTAGCAAACAAAGTTACTCTACTGGTTGTCCTGCAACTTTGAGCTTTATTATTTACAGTGATTTATTGTAATGTCATAGCAGTGTAGTTGTATTACATGCACAGAATAACTACTTTCCTGAGATTTTCGGTTCAATCTCCAGGTAAGGCAAAGTTATATTGGGTTTTTCTTTTCAGTATCAGTCCGGAGTGATGTGGGTGAGTGGCCACCACCTAAGCATTACTTGAACTGTTGTTAATAAGCTATTAAGCATTAAATAAACTAGCAGTAAAATAAGTTGCTCATTTAAATATGCATAATGTTTCAACTTGTTACTCATTTTAAGCAAATAATCCCAACTCTATTTGTGTGTAGATAATTATTATAAAGATCAAATCATACTTACAGGCCTCTCATTTGGATCATGGAAGTATATCTTTATGACAATTTCGAACTCTCCCCAACCAGTCTCCATCAGTTCATACGGCGGTTTCGTTATTATTCTGTTGGGGTTCGCATAACTTTCATGAAGTTTGAAATGAACTTTTTTTACATAAACAGACATGTCTTCGTTGGCATATGGCTTCAGATACACCGTCCACTGATGAGTATGGCCATCTTCTTCGCGCTTTTTACCGAAATAACGAGCTATGTTCCCGTAAACTATGGGTTTTATAATGACTAGGCCCTGAAAACAAACTTTTTAACTTTATGTGTTTATAATAAATACAGTGGAATTTAAAGTAAAAAATAAGAGCCCTAATATTTATATTTCCAAGTTTAATTGTTGTGTTCGAAAGTTAATAGGCTACTCTAATAGGCCTTTGGTTATTCAGCAGATAAATGTTTAGTTGAAACTTACCTTAACCCTGCCACCGGAATCTGGCCCAAAGTCTGTCGGCATACTCATTGCTGTTTTAATGCGCTAACAATGCTTGTAATTTGTTTATTAACAAGTGAACTATAAAAAAATTATAAGAAATTACTTAACATGTTTTCACTTAAAATGCTGCTGTCAATGTCAATGTCAATTTGACAGCCAGTTACACAGGAGCTCGTTTCGTACCTTCGGTTATAAAATGTAGCATACGTTTGGTACAGACTAAGTAACAATTGAGGTAAATGTACCAAATACGAATCATCATCGAAAATAAAATTAGTTTTTTCTTTTCATTTATCAGTTATCAGTCGACTAACGTGGTTTGTTATTTTCATTGAAACTATGAGTTATATTATTATTTTAAAATATATGATTTTAGAATTGATTTCGTAAAACAAATAATAAACAACTTACATAACAGGTTTATAAAATGTTTAATTATATATATTATAGGTACATATAATCACGCCTATATCCGATATGGGTAGGCAGAGAAAACGGATTTCAACTCGTTCCAATTTAGTACATTAAAAAGATTTTCATTTTATGAAATAAAACAAACGTTTACATATTCATTATCATTTTATTTTTATTATTAGAAGGCATGTGAACAATGGTCCAACAAGCTCTTTTCTTAATGGCAATATAATTGAATAACATTACTCTAACTATTTAATTGCTGCTCTACTTTATAATGAGCACAAATAATCACAACATTTACGATGTGGTATTTACCGACACTTTGGCTATTAGATGGGGTTTTGCAAGTATAGGCCAGTATTTTAGGTTATTAGTCCAGTATTTATACGTTATTCAATAAAGGGCATGTCCAAAGATATCGGGGATAAGCTGTCATTCAACTATAGCCCTTTAAAACTAAAACTTGTGGTCGGTGCGTACTTCCACATCTGTCAGTAAAGGGTCCTTTTCTTCTTCTAATCTCGACGACTTTGAGCTATGCCTCGATGCGGATACTCTTTGAGTGAAGTTGAGTATGTTGGGCACGAGGGAGCTGCAGGGTGTAGCTGGGGCGGAGCGCGAGGAGACACGCGCTCCGGGTGAGATTCGCGAAGTCCTAACCGGGTATGCCACGGACAATGGCATGTATAAGCTCGATTTTCTCGCCTTCGGGGTTTTCTTGGCACATTCCACTCGCCGATGTCGGCGGTCGTCACTGGGCCTCCGGAGTGTGGAGTCTCGTGAGGTTTGGGTGGGAGAAGTTGGTTGAGGTGGTGACTCGCAGGTGCCTGGGACCTCTGGGGAAGGGCAGGCGAACAGATGTCGCAGGCCGTAGGGCTCGTGTTCTTGTAAAACTTCCTCCGCGTTAGATGGTGACCGGTGGACTGGGGGCGATGACCCCAGTCTTGGCTTGCAGCCTCCGTCGCAGTACATTTCGCAGTCTATTAGCTCCAATTCAAGATCGTATGAAGGGTCCTGTGGTGAAACAAAGATGAATTAAATTTAACAAAAGTGGTTTCTACGACTAGGGGATCTATTTCTGGGCAAATCGTGTAAGAAAAACGGCTTAACTAAACTAATGTTACAAAGCCAAAGTTTGTGATAGCTAGTATTAAATGTATAATGATCTCACCAATGAAAGCGCTTAAGTAGGAAGGCGGATCCTGACATCAAGCCGAGATAAAGCCAGAAATAAGGTAATCTCACCAGCGGCTGGATCGGTGAGGTGATAAGGTTCTCCCTGAAGCTGGCGGGCGCGTCGCGGTGTCGGGAGGGCTCGTTGTCGGGGGCGGGGGTGCGGCGCGGCGCGGGGGCGGGGGCGGGGGCGCGCTCCCTCCACTCGCGCGGCTCCGTCAGCGAGGACAGGGAGCGTAGCAGCGATCGCCCACACCCCACCGAACACTCCGAGTAGTTGCTCGCGCATGAGTACGGCGGTGGTACGATTGTATTTGCCTGCGAAAATCACAGTTCATCACCCATCGTGGGGGCATTCGCAAGAACGGTGGCGTGCAGTCCATATAAACAAAAAGAGACTGTCTACCTTGACAATTTGCTATTTACCTAAATAAAGAATTAAAATCTTGACAAAAAAGCTATTTTCAAAACTGCATAACTAGATTTTTATTTTAAATCGACATGAGGATGATGATGATAGTTATGGTGCTGTATGAATTGAAGAAATAAATTATGTAAGTTTTTTGACTACCCAAATGATAGGCATTTGGGTTGGCACGCCATGGATGGCCCAAACAGCGCTGATTAGGAGGAAAATATGAAACCAATGGTCTTATTGTAGATGGTCAAGACCGGGGGAAGTGGAATCGTTTAAATAGGAAGGCGGACCCTGACACAAGGCCAGGCAGAAAGAAAGTTCATCACCCATCTTCACACACTCACTGTTATCTCTAAAAATCAGTCTCCAAACTGTAGCGGTATTCTGTAAGAACTTTTCTGTAACTAGACACCTGAATCCGCAGTAAGGTCAAGTTACTGATTAAGTGAGCGATGTTATCTCACTCACGAAGCTCGATGTCGAGATTAACTCTTTACAGAATAGCACTGCTGATACTGAAAACCCAATATCACTTCACCTGACTTGGGGATCGAATCCAAGACCTAGTAGTACGCATGAAATACAATTACGCCCTGAATTGGCTTTCAGGGTGCACCACCACATATTTGAGTGGGATAAGATACTAATGTGTTATTATGATCCCTACGATCTAATCCTTGCATACCTCATTTGCTGCGTTGCATATGAAGCTGGAGTTGAGAGATTCTGCAGTACTCGTCGCTGATAAAGAGCCTGGAAATTATAATAATTATTTATTAATGCTCGACTATTGGAAATACAGTGTCCTGAAATACAACATTGTACTCACATTTCGTTCTTGAATCATATTAAAATATCACGGCTTAACCTATTGCAATAATGTCTGTTTAAGGCCACTTGTACCTCCCACTATAAATATCTATTTATCCCAAATCTTGATTTAAATCTTTAAAGGAGGAGTGAGCTGTAGCTTGTAGGAAATATCTAGATAAGGTGTAACTCTATATTAGTAATAACGCTACAAGTCATCCTTAGAGAAGAATATTTTTTGTATGATGGTGGCGGGATTACATGGAAAATTCTTAATCACGAGACCGTCTACACTGAACAGCAGGAACAATCTCTTTGTTACACCCTCGTCAAACGACACTTGTAGTAGAAACTCTACGTTACGGGATAAACAATTACTACTGGATAAAGCTTTATACAGTTCAATACTAACATTGGTAATCTTCAGTTTCGCCAATCTCACAACACCTTCATGCCTTTTAAATGACTCTTTTATAGGATCAAACATTACTACAATAGTAAACTATGCGCCATCTAGCACTCGATTGACTGTCGTATAGTATACTAATAGAATTAGTGCTGAGCTGATTACTGCAACAGTGCGTAGGAATTAAAGTCACGGGAGTGGTGAGTGATCGTAAATTAACGATAGGAACAGTTTTCCGATAACTTGTATTAGCAATAGACGAAATAAGGATGAAATTAATGATACAAAGATAACTATATCAAGCGTTTTTGTGATATGAAGTATGGTCTAAAGGACTGAGGGTAAAGTAATTTAACTTTTCCCATTTTGGCAGTCGCTTTCCGTGATATCTTCAAATCTTAAAGAGGTGAAAAATGTGGGGGTTTATTAATAATAGGGTGGGGCTGTAAGTGGTGTTTTTCGAATCATTTACCTGGGACTGGATATACTAGGAGACGGTTGAACTTCGGTAGACAGTCAGTCGAAAAAAACTAAGCCAAAATTTTCCTACAACATACTTGCAAAAGTGAGTTACGCTGACTCCACATTGAAGTGGAATAAGGGCAGGTAGAAAGAAAGAATGGGATCCTGAGACGTAGCCGAGAATGTAATAAACACACGAATCAAAATTAAATGAATTGTTTCGTCGTCATAGATTATATTTTACGATAATTTAAAAAATCTCATACGAAAAGATTTATAAAATGTATCAATTGTCTTACCTGGTGCCCTTATCACATAATTTCTGAAGTAATGCACCATGAGATAGTTGCCACCCGACTTTCCATCATTGTCTCCGTATGTAATCACCAGCGGATACAGATCTGGCTTGGAAGTCACCTGTCAGGCAAAGCAAACATTGGTATAAGCTGGAACATAACGCCTGGATCTTGGAAGTAATAGACAATGATCTAGTGGAAATAACAGAAATATTAGGGTTCGTCAAGTTCCATTATTTTTTTTTATAGCAGAGACTGGCAAACGAACAGATGGGTCATCTGATGGTAAGTGATCTCCACCGCCCATAGACACCCAAGACACAATAAGAATCATGGGTGCGTTGCCAACCTAAAAAGAGGAAATGGAAGGGGAGGGAAAAGGGATTAGGAAAGACAGGGGGGAATGGGCCACCGGAAATGTCACTCACCGAACGAAACGCGACAGCAAGCTGCCACTTTACGTCGGTTTTCTGTGAGACAGTGAGTTTTCTGTGAGACCAACCGGTCGAGTCGGCCCATTCGTGCTGTAGACGTTACTGTCTACAGCGTGACTCTACCACTCAAACAATATAATATAATGATAGAGTTCTGACTATGTATGAGTCAGTCATTTAGAAAACCCTCATTCTCATTGCCTAATTTGAACCCATTACCCATGAACTATTTCACCACACTTCACTAAAACGATCAGGCGATTCAATACTAATTAGAGAAGAAGAATTACCTACATACGTTAATGTACAAACAAAATGGAATTCCAAAAATGGGCAAATATCCAAACCAACGAACGATACATCACTTCAGAGTACGGTGGCGGCGCCTGGTGGAAGGAGCCGCAGCGGCTGTATCTAGGCGGAGGGTACACCGAGCCGGCCGAGTCGCGCTCCGACGCGGGCCGACGGATGCAACACGCGAACGAACACATGAACACCTGCCCCGACCTCTTGTACAGCAGGCACCAGATGCAGCAGAACAGGATGCCGCCGAGCGTGCCTAGGAGGAACAGCACCGGCCTGTGGGGAAAACGTTGATGAGATAGTTTTATAGCCTCCGTGACGGCGGGTGCGTAGCTGGCTGTGAAGCGAGAGGCCGCGGGTTCGATGCCTGAGGCAAATGTTTGTGTGAACCATATATATCTGTATCGGGTCTGGATGTTGTGAGACCGAAAGTCTTTAGTAGTTTCTGATCAATGACAAGTTTAAAAACTTAACAGAACGACTTCAAAACTCAGTTAAAAGACCAACTCAGTATATTATTATAGTTTAAGCTTTCTAAAAGGCACAACAGCATATTTATATCAATAAAATAAGTAACCTTTAAATATGCACCTTGACCTATATTCAGTTGCCAAGAAAACGAATCTTAAGTCCTACATTTTACTACTCTGTCTAGTTTGCTTGCAGGCCACTTTCACAAATCTGTATTTACTGCGGAAATATTGGCATGATGCGCATACAATGCTTATGCATTTCCCATTATTCTTCTAATAAATTAAATTTCCTACATGATTTCATACCTAATGAGTACTGACGAATATAGAACAGCCCGAAATGCGATTTCCGCTTAATATTTGATAGTAGAGCATTTTCTCACCATTGAGCATACCAAGGGTATCCGTACTCCTTGATAGGTTCGTCATAATCACGAGATGGCGAAGTGGCAGGGTCGCAGCATTGTGATGGACACGGCTCACCCTCTAGACACGGCGTCTGGCTCACGCACTGCAACCGAAAAATTCTGTAGAAGCTGGTCTAGGCACGTTTGATCAACACGGAAATTGTTTGTGAAGCCTCTTCCAAATAGAAGGAAAATAACACCAATTAGGGTAAATAACATAGTAAAGCAATATTATTCAAAATATTACTTCGTTTTTTTCCTTGCATGGGCAGTTGTGTCAGTGGTTCGCCTGATGGTCAGCGGTAACTGTCAACCATTACTTAAGCAACAACTCGGGACCATTCAAACTTAACCCATATTTGAGGACTGAATAAAACTTCACACAATCGTTTTTATGTCAAATACTAAGCAATTTAAAGAATTGTTAGCATCTTCGATTCTAAATGAGGTTAAGGGTGTCTGGCACGTTGCCAGTTTCTACTAAACTTTCTACCCTTAGATTAATAAAGCGTTAAAATTCTTTGTTTCTACTCTTAGTAATTATGCTAATAGTACTGTTATCTGCGGCAGGCGAGATAATAAATGCTGATGTGGGTTACTTTGATTTCTATATGGATCCTTTGGGGCTTCACTTATGTTCGAATTTACGATAACGATGTAAAGTAATGAAACAACTAACTACCGTCTTGTTTGAAGTAACAGTCATTCTACGCGAACCTTTTCAAAAGCTTTTAGAATTTCTTATTTTAAATACCTTTCAGAATGCCTTTAGTGTCTGTTCTCTATAGAAAGTACCGACGGGTTTATTTCAGTATTTTGTTTATCGGCCTTTATGTTATTTTTAGAAAACGACGCTATTCATCAGCTATTATATAGCTATTATTCATTGCTTTCCATAAACTTTGAGTAGGTACTGTAGATGTGCTAAAAGTGCCGACAGTAAAAATATCCTATATGTTTTAACGAGCGCTACCACAGACGGTAGGTAAAATGCTGATTGCATACACGAGGTACATATATATTTATTTTAAATGTTTAAAGTCCTATACAAAGATTTCTTAAAGTGTTTTCTTCTTATTATACTGAGATAATGTCTTTAACTGAGATATATACGATAAAATGCATTATTATATTCAAACTATTTGAAATATGATCAAAGAATCCAATCTTATCTTATCTTATCTTATTAGCCCATGTCATCCCACTGCTGGGAAAAGGCCTCCCCCTTATCTCTCCACTCATCACGATCAGCAGCAAACTCCCACCAGTCGTCGCGGAAAATCCAAGAAAAAATCCAAAAAAGAAAGAAAGAAAAAAGAAAAGAAAGAATCCAATATGTAAAAAAAAGAAATTTAAATGATCAGTGTACCTAAAGCCTAGGTAGTTCCGATAATTACTATAAAATAATATATCCATCTTAGTACCCAACATAGATCGATAAAATAAAATTGCGTATTGAGTTGCAAAAATTACGGCTTTTACCCCATTCAGGTTGTTGTCATGGCGACAGCGATCTCATTCAACTTTGCCTTTTATTATGATTATTCATTTTTCTGCCAACTTTGGTCGCCTCCTTGGACTAGTGGCACCATATATGGGTTGTGGACTGGGAGGTCCTGGTTTCGATGCGCAGGAGGTCGGGAAAAGCGATTTTTCTAATTTGATTTGCTAGGAATTGGATCCTCCAGAGAGAAGGTAGACGTAAGGCAGGCAACCAGACGTAAAAACTAAGCGAAATCATTTTTGCAATATGCTTGAAAAAATTTATGAGACCCCCACATCTAAATGGGGCAAGGGCATTTAGAAAGAAGTTTTTCGGCAACTTTCCTAAATTCACTTGAGATTTTGAATAAACCACAAATTTAATAGGTTTTAGTACAAAAAGAAATCATTATAATGCTTACATTATAAGGAACTGAAATTCCCTGAAAATTTCAAAAACAGACCCTAGGTATCAAATCTGCACTTTTAGCGGGAAAACCGAGCCTGTACCGCGCATGTTTTTCAGGCGATCGATAGTACTGTGAGCTGTCAAACGCAGTAAAGGCGCGATGCTTTGATGTTCCTTTATTCAACCTCTTTACCGAGTTTTTTCATTTGTTTTTTTTACATAATGAAATGATTATAATTTTTTGTTTTTTTTTTAAACTTATTTAGGTTATTCACTTCATATTTTGTATTAATGTTTTATCTTGTTAGTACCTATACTCTTGCCTGCCTACTAAATCAGTTCAATCTGGGATAATTTAATAAGTTTGTTGTGATTTATATAGTTTTTGGTTTTATCTGTTTCTAAGAATTTCTAGAATGAGATAACGAGAATCATATTCGGCAAAACAAACTCTAAAAATGGCGATAAATTAAATATTAAGCAAAGAGGTTACAACATCAAAGCGGTATAATTGATTAGAGATGACCATTTGATACACATTTGTTTATAATTTGTATAAATTGAATAATTAATCGATTATACTTACAGGCGTAGGCTGATTGACAATTAAAAATCCGAGCATACACAAAGCGTAAAATGCAAAAATCATTATGGAGACCAACAGCGCGATCTTGTACGGCATCGAGGATATTTCACATCATTTATTTAACAGAGCTAATGTGCAATGTGCACACGGTGATTGCGGCAAAATTGAATTACATTTAACACACGCCATCTCCCAGCGCCATCTGTTTCCCGCAGGGCAGCGAGTAACCGACTGAGCGGATCTGTGGGGGCTAAGAAACCACCCACACCCCTGCCTCCCTTTGGACAAAAGTTGGGGATGAGAATGAAAGTCTACGCTTTTACGTCAGTCGTCTGTTTAAATATATCCGAAGTAAAAGCAAGAATTGGTAGAAAATAAACTTAGGTACATATATATTTATTAGCTAACTTACACCTACTTAACACCGGGTACCTACGTAGAGGTGAATTAGTCTAGGCAGATATGAAATCCATTCATAGGTAGCGAGGCCTCACGATTTTAGCCCATATAAGCTGCTACTGAAGCATTAGTCGAATGATACATGATACATCTATGGAGCTACTAGATAACTGGACAGCTGTTATAGGTACATATGGATATTATAGGCCGTAATTATAAAAACAGTATAGCTGTGCAAATGGCTAAGAATACCCTGTAATTTTTTTCCTTGTGTCACATTGTTTGAAAGTATAAGGAACGGGCTATTCTTTACCATTTGCTCAGTTAAACAGTTTTTATAAGTAAGGCCCTATGTATGCTAAGCATAGTTACTTTGAGTCGCATCTTAGGTAAAAAATTGACGCACATCAAGATTAAACCCAAGAAGTGAGCATTCATTCTAACTTGAGACATGCCATATCTTTATATTCTATTAGTAGACAGGAGATATAAACATATTTGATATTTTTTGGGGTCAAAAAAATGGGTACCTACACACCTCATACATTTTCTTGTCATATTAACGAACTTGAAGGCGTATTGTACGCAGGTACAATACGCCTTCAAGTTATGGATATATATGAATGATATTTTTGTTTTAACATAAGTTCACGCCTAGTAGGCATGAGGCTCTGCACCTAGGCAAAGGTGCACTAGCGAACCACACCCATATTTCGCCGAGCTTAGTTCCGTCCCAGAATATTATTATTTTGGGCAATATCGGTTGGTCACTTGCATTGCAGCTGTTTGAGGGATATAATGTCGGTAAACATAAAACTAAGAACATAAACGTAAATTGAATTGAGACATGTAAAAGCATTGGCTACGTTTTTACGATCACGATCGGAGAAATATGTTAGTGAATTATTTATTCACGAATTCTTACGAAAACTTGCTCGGCAATGTGACTACTAGTCGTATACGCCAACTAGTCTATAAAAAAATAAATAATATTAGCCTTCTGCTGGCCACGGGCCTTTTCTACTAATGAGAGGGGTTAGGCCTTAATCTTCCACGCTGGCCTAATGCGGGTTGGAAGACTTCAAATACCTTTGAAATTCTTGTGAAGAAATTCTCGGGTATGCAGGTTTCCTCACGATGTTTTCCTTCACCGTTATAGCAAAGTCTATAATACTATTATAACAGCAGAAGTATTGATAGATGGATGTTTGTTACTCTATCACGCATCCCGGAACGGCTGAACGGATTTGGAAGTTTGGCACAAATATAGATTATATTCTGAAGTAGGACATGGCTCTTTTTATCTCGGAAAAAATTATAATTAATAAATTTTCAACGAAGTCGCAGTCAACAGCTACTAACCTACCTATAGAGGTATACCGACTTGGTCCTGCAACGGCAGTAACACGCAAACGTACTTCTTTGGGATGAATAAATAGAATTAAATAGACGGGAGAAATCCGCTCTTATCTCAACTTATTTTGGGGTCGGCGCAATATGTGTTCAAACATGTTGCAGAAACGATCCGGCTTAGTTTTTATAACATAATAAATATACACCATTATATTATAATGATATGGTCCTCAGGTAAAAAAAAAAATGATCTCCGCCTCCTCGTTCTAGTGGCAGTGTACATGGCCTGTGAACCGAAAGGTCCTTGGACAAATCCCAGGCCAGGCAAAGCGGTTTTTCTAACATGATTTTCTCGGGATTCAATCTCCCAGAGAGGGTTCATGTTAGGGTCGTAAAATCATAAAATCTTTTCTGCAACATTCTTGAAAAAGTGTATTGTGCTGACCTCACAGTGGCGTGGAATAAGGGCACATCAAGTAGAAGAAGAAAAGTAATATATAAAATGAAACATTAAAAAGGCTTTCAATGAATATGTTCATAATTATAAATAAAAACAGAATACGGGTAATTACCCTATTCATACATTTATAGAAATATTTTAGATATAAAAAATCTAATGACTGCTGCATGGTCTCAGATCTTAGCCCTATGAAACAAATAAAAAAGCTTTTTTGCCAGCTGGTGATTCGTCATTTGTCAATTGTCATCTGTCACGTTCGTTAAAATAGTTGTGAAAAATATAATGAATTTTGTTAAAATAATAATGTATTTATAAATTAATTGATAAGTCAATAAATATTTGAAATATGCGGGGTGTGATAGTTATATTTTTGGGATTGATATTGAGCGCAGTAGCGTGGGACGATGGCGATTTTGAAGTTTTCGATGTGGTGGAAGAAGTAAATCAAAATTTTTACGAACTTATGGGAGTAGCGCAGGCAAGTATTATTTTAAAACATTACTTAGCTAAGGACTTTGTATGAAATGTCACAAAATATGTAATTTATTCCGTCATTCATTCTAAAATTATCGTCATTAGTCGTCACCTGTTGTATGGAACATACGGTCTTTTAGAAGCAAAAGAATATCTATTTAATGGCATTATTCTCTAAAAGTAGGTTGTAATACGTGTACCTATCTAGATTTAATAATTTTCGATTACTTTTAGTTTAGCAACAATTTGTTTCAATGTGTATTGTAGGATGCATCGCCTTCAGAAATAAAGTCGGCGTTTAAGAAATTAACATTAAAGCTACATCCCGATAAGAATGACTCGCCTGATGCAGACGTTCAATTCAGGAACCTGGTGTCTGTTCATAACATACTTAAGGATCCAGGGAAAAGAGAGAAGTATGAATTGATTTTTTCCACATGGTACCTATACTGCCCCAGCAGCATAGATGTATTGCATGAGACAGTACAAATACCTACCTGATGTTTCAGGTTCAATCTCCAGGTTAGGTTAAGTGGTATTGGGTTTTTCTAATCAGTATTAGCTGAGATTCTGGAATTTGTGTGCCCAATATGGTGAGATAGGCTCAGCCCATATCAC
This sequence comes from Clanis bilineata, assembly GCA_036417725.1. Lineage (NCBI taxonomy): Eukaryota > Metazoa > Arthropoda > Insecta > Lepidoptera > Sphingidae > Clanis > Clanis bilineata. The sequence continues at coordinate 2,885,184 of CM071146.1, read as the reverse complement.
ATCTGGGATAGAAATAAGCTCAGTGAAATGTGGGTGTTCTAGTTCACTAGTTTGTTACTGTTTACCCCTTCAGGGATACAGGTGTGAGCCTATGGATGTATTTAAAAAAAAAAATTACAAATACAAAATATACCCTTATTATTATTGTTGGCATTTTACCATTAATGCCAATGAAAGGTATGTTTTTATTGTTTAATGTTGTTAACCCAAAGAGGTTGACATCTGGCAGGCAGCTGATCGTAAAATCTAAGCCAAATCCTTTCTACAACATGCTGAAAAAGTGTGTTGCGCTGACCCCACATTAAGGTGGGATAAGGGCAGGTAGAAAAAAGAAAGGTATTTTATTAACATTGTCAATATTTTTAAGGTATAACGAAGTGCTCAAAAATGGTCTTCCTAACTGGCGTTCAGCTGTTTATTACTACCGCCACGTCAGGAAGATGGGTCTGGCAGAAGGCTCTCTTATCCTGTTCATTATCATCACATTTGGCCAGTATGCTGTTGGATGGGCTGCTTATGCTGAGAAGAGGTATACTGCGGTATGTTCATATGTTTTTATTTACTAATAGCAATAAATTCAGAAAAAATATCACTAGGTAGTGTGGACATTTTTAGCTACTTTTTACTTGTACTATAACATTTGTAATCTGATTGTAATATTGAAATAGTTAATTCTTGGCAAAGTTGATGATTTCCAGCATCATTATGAGCTATAGGATGTCCACTGCCAAACATAGGCCCCAGATTTCAGTCGATGATTTCAGCATTAATTAAAGTAGAATATTAATAATATAGACAGCCTCTGTGGCGCAGCTGGCGAATAGCCGGCAGTCAAGCGCGAGGCCGCGGGTTCGATTCCCGCATTGAGACAAATATTTGAGTGGCCCACAGATATTTCTTTCAAGTCTGGGTGTTGTGAGATCGAAAGTCTCTCATAGTCTCTGACACCCACGATACAGGTTATACCTAGTGTGGGGTTGGGACTTGATGTGTTACTGTTGGGTGTATTTATAACATAACATAAGCTCACGCCTGTATCCCCGAAGGGGTAGGCAGAGGCGCACTAGCGAACTAGAACACCCACAATTTCGCCGAGCTTAGTTCCGTCCCAGATGTGATAGGGGGCGAGCCTATCGCCATATTTATTTATTTATATTATTTTGCTTTAATAACAAACTAATATCTTGAGACTAATTATATAAACAGGAGCAAATACTTAACAGCAGAGGAAAGAAACATTCCAAAAAGTCTGGATTCGATGCAGGGCTTGCTGAAATATTGGAACAGTTGCCAAAACCAAGTATAAAAGATACTTTACCATTTCAAATACCAAGATGCATATGGTGGAGTATAACAGCTTTACCGATGGCCATTGTTGAAATGAAAAGACAAATGAAAGAAAAAGAGGAAGAGGCGAAACGACAAAAGAAGAGGTAAGTGTCTTTTTCTATAAAAAAATATGCCCCCCATAATAAATGTATGATTTTGCCATAAACTCTTTAACATACATATAACATAGACCCTCTCCTGTATCCCCAAAGAGGTATATAGATGTGAACTAGAACCCATATTTCACCAAGCTCATTTCCGTCCCAGATGTGATATGGTAGGGGGTGAGCCTATTGCCATCGGGAACAAGTTCCAGACAGAGGGCTGATATTTAATAGATATCCCAATATTTTGGGATCGAACCTGATACCTCAGTACAATAGTCATAGCTTACAACTACACAACTGAGGCAGTGTCAATATTGCTTTCTTTTTCTTTCCCACTCAATTTGAAGTCGGCGCATCACCCCTTTTCTAGCATGTTGTAAAATTTGGCTCAGTTTTTGCTCTCGCATGATTCCATCTCTGCAGTCATGGCTTGAGCAAATTATATTAGAAAACTCCTGTTGTTCAACCTTGGATTTAAATCCACATTCCAACCCGCAGCACTGCCCATAGCCCAAGAAAGTGACTTGTTTAAACTTAATTGGGTAAAACAAGACAAAATGTAGTCATAATGCCCCTTACTTATAAAAATATTTAAGCGCTGCTTATATTTATACCATAGGTTGTCCCTTTCATTTTTAAACAATGTAACGCAAGGAAAAAAGTGACAGGTTATTAACCATTTGCTCAGCTAAAAATGCTGTTTTAAGTTGTTTTATCGCTGAGACCACTTTTTATGACGATATTTGCAAAGAACTGTGCATCTAGGATATATTAAATCGATGCCGACAGTACATAATAAAGGGCGCATATTAATGTACGGCGCTCCCTGGAAATAATCACAAGTTTAAAATAAAACTTAATGGACCAATTTCAAAATTTAAAAGATCGTGAACAAATTTATATGGGACCCGAAATTTCCCCCAAGTATAGACGGATTTTTAAGATATTTTTTGTGTTACCCTTCAAAAAAATCTCCATGGCACTTGCGAACTACAACATCCATATTTCGCCGAGTTTAGTTCCGTCCCAGATGTGATAGGGAGCGAGCCTATCGCCATAACGGACACAAATTGGGTACTTGAACATGTTTGATTGGAATAGCAAATAAAACAAAAAAGAAACCCTTCTGTAAAAACTGCATTGAAATTGGTTGAAAAACGAGGCCGTTCATTTTTAAATTCTGGATTGGGGGCACATTGTAGATATCGTGCTATCCCTTTCCAACGCACGTACCGTTATGAAGTGACGTGACGTGACTGATACTTCTCTTTTCCGCAGTTTGACGTTTACACCAAACTTCAAAGGCTTATAACTTTTTATTTTTGAGAATATTTCAATATTTCTTTCTGTTTTATATTTATATAAATTTCATATAAGATTAATTTTATAAAAACTAGTCAAGTACCCACTTCCAAAATCCAGTCTGTTATTTTCTAAAACGCCATTAATTTAGGGATGAAGAAGAGAAGCAGCGTTTAGAGCGTGAAGCTGCCGCGGCTGAATCCTTCAAAGCGGCCGGGGCGGGCGCGCGCAAGAGGCGGGGCTGGGTGCCGCCCGCCCGGGACCACTGCCTGCTCGACCCTGCAGACGAGCCCAGGAGTACGGGACATGAGGCACCTGCACCCACTCCCGTGAGTCTTCTGAGTTTCTTTACATTTCAACCGTCTCCTCCTTGGTCTGGCGGCAGGTTATATGGGCTGTGAGGTCCTATATTCAATTCCCAGGTGTTTTTCTAACACTATTTGTTTGGGACTGGATCTCCCAGACGTGGGTAGGCAGCCGGTTTTAAAAATTAAGCCAAATCCTCATCTCATCATTGTAAAAAGAAAAACTTATTTTATCTATGATTTTTAGCGTTTCTTTGACTCGGACTTTGGCGAAGTTCGCTCTATAGCTCTCAGCTTTAAAGTGCGAATGTTCCTGCAACTGTTAGTGGGTAATCGTATTTCTTTGAATTGCTCAATTCATCATCCCATTGTAATGAATTGGGAGAAGCCTATGTCCAGCAGTGGACGAGTACGGGCTGATGATAATGATGATTGTAATCAGAGTTGGGCGTTAATCAATTAATTTTTTAATTGTAGCAGCAAACAATTAAATTTTCAATCGCAATTAAATCAATTGCAATTGATTTAATTGCGATTAATCTTCAATTGTATGTTACAATTAAAATTAATTGCAATTAAAACCATCAATTGTGGTTTACAATTGATTTAATTGCGATTGAAAAAGTAATCAATTAATTTGATTGTCAATTGTTTACCTTGTGACAATTGACAATTAAGTTACTAAATATCGTGCTATTATTGCATGTGAACTCAAAAGTTTTAGAAATGGGCGCCACAACCGCCTCCGCAATCTAATAGCCCATGCAAGTCGCTTTTATCGACGGTCTTGTTCCAGATCCCTCTCGGTACACTCTACTTCTGCTACTACTGTAAATATTGTCGATGTAGAATTGTTGTGTAATTGGGTACTTGACTATTTTTCAAAAAGTGTACAGGGCTATTCATTAGTTTATCCTAAACACTCGTGATTTAGTGATAAAATGGGAATTCTTATCGCCAATAGCAATCTCTTCCAGTCTCCAGACAACTTTTATTATATCGATATTAATTGTTAATTATTTTACGATAATTACGATTAACAATTGATTATTCGTAATTGCAGTGATTACAATTAATTAATTGTTAATTGCGATAATTTGCAATTACAGTTATTTTTTTAATTGTTAATCGCAATTAAAAAGCCGCAATTTATTTGTTAGTTGTTAATTGTCTCTACAATTGATATTTGCCCAACCCTGATTGTAATGATCAATCTAAAGTTGACTAATAGTTTCTATAGCTACGAGAACAAAGTGTAATTTCCTCAACCAGGCTCCACAAGTGATATCAGGCGGTCTATGGACGGACGACGATCTGTTGGAGCTGGTGCGGTTGGTGAACAAGCACCCGGGCGGCAGCTCCGACCGCTGGGAGAGGATCGCGGCGGCCATGTGCCGGCCCGTCGCCGAGGTCACGCACATGGCCGCCAAGCTCAAGGACAACTGCTACAAGATACCCGGACAGGAGCCTGAGGAACCTGTGCTCGTGGAACCGCCGAAGAAGGTAAGCAAGTTCAGGGCCTTTATGAACATACGCGTTAGGCTGTAGTGTTATGTTAAACTAATGCAATTCGTATGAAAAAATGTTTTCTATTATATTTAAGTATATATTTTAGAACTTTGGGCTTCGAGAACAACTTTTGACACACGATTCGATTACGACTACGATTCGGTTTCATTTATTGGCTTATAATTCCACCGAAATATCTATAAAACGTGCATTAATCATTAATGTTGCGTCAAAAATTATCAAATGACAAGTTCTTCAATCCAATGAGACATTAGTGCACTTTTAAATTTGATTTCGGCGGAACTTTAAGTCAATAAATGAAACCAAATCGTAGTCTAAATCGAATCGGGTTTCAAAAGTCAGGAGGCTGGTCAACCGACTTCAAAAAGAAGAGGTTCTCATTTAATCTGTATTGTTCTATTAAGTTACTTCATATCTTCGTAAAGCTCAAGATGTGAAGGGATTTGAAGGCGTTCAGTTAATCCCGGCAAATTAATGGTGACCTCTGTGCAGTCAGATCACGAGTTCATGGCCAAGGAGACGTTGCCAGACCTGCCAGGGTGATCCTGGTAAATTGAGTATGGTTTAATGAAATTGTTTGTAGGTGAAGACTCGTAAGACGGAGGAGATCAGCCCGGCGGGCGTGTGGTCCCAGACGCAGCAGAAGGCGCTGGAGGCTTCGCTCGCCAAGTACCCCAAGGGGGGCGCCGGGGACAGGTGGCAGAAGATCGCCGCTACCGTGCCCGGGAAGACCAAGGTACCCAACATCATCATCCATCATCCACAGCCTGTAGGGTCCCACTGCTGGGCGTAAGCCTCTCTCATATCATGCCACTCCTCACGATTAGGCATCCAAGTTCGACCTACGATCTTAACCAGGTCGTCGACCCACCTTGTCATCGGACGGCCATCGCTGCGCTTACCTTGTCTTGACCACCATTCTGTTACAGTCTTACTCCATCTATTATCTGCTCGCCTAGCCAAATGTCCGGCCCAGCTCCATTTGAGCCCCATAACAAATTGTCGGATGTCTCGAACTTTTGTTCGGCGACGTATTTCGATGTTTGGAACTCGGTCCTGCAGTTTAATGTCGAGCATGGCTCGCTCCATTGCCCTTTGTGCGACACATATTTTATTTAGAATATCGCGGGTGAGTGTCCATGTTTCGGCACCATATGTCATAGTGGGCAGGATGCATTAGTCAAAGAGGCGAGTTTTCAGACATTGGGGCAATTGACGTGACTGTAGGATATCTTCCAACCGTCCGAAGGCCGCCCAGCCAAGTTGTATACGCCTTCAGATCTCTCTGGGCTGATGTTCCCTGCCAAAACATAGAATATGGCCAAAATAAATATAGTATTTGACCACCTCCAAAATGCCATATCTTTATCTGTCTACCTACCCTTATACCGTCTTAATATGGGGCCGGTGCAACACACTTTTTCAAGTATGTGTGACTGTTAGGTGTATTTATTTATTTTCGGCCGACTTCCAAAAAGGAGAAGGTCCTCAATTCGTCTGTATTTTTTTTCAACCGACTTCTAAATAGGAGAAGGGGAGGTCCTCAATTCGTCGGTATTTTTATTTCATTTTATGTATGTTACGCGATATCTCCGCCGAATGTGGCCCGATTTTCAAAGTTCTTTTTGTGTTCAATAGAGCTTCTTTCAAGGGTGGTTCCATATAAATTTGGTCACGATCGGATTTGAAGTTGGTCAGTTAAGTTTTTAAACTTGTGATTATTTTTATGTATGTTACGCGATATCTGCGCCAAATGCGGACTGATTTTCAAAATTCTGTTCGATAGAGCTTCTTTCAAGGGTGGTTCCATATAAATTTGGTCACGATCGGATTTGAAGTTGGTCAGTTAAGTTTTTAAACTTGTGATTATTTTTATGTATGTTACGCGATATCTGCGCCAAATGCGGACTGATTTTCAAAATTCTGTTCGATAGAGCTTCTTTCAAGGGTGGTTCCATATAAATTTGGTCACGATCGGATTTGAAGTTGGTCAGTTAAGTTTTTAAACTTATGATTATATTTTACATATTTCTATACTCCCAAATTTCCTAATAGTTGAAAAGACTAGCAGTGGGACAGTAATAATACAAACCTGACAACGTTATATTACATAACACTTGGATTTTATAGATATTGGGAGCAAAAATGAAAGCAAGACTAATGATGTCGCGGTCCACTAACTTATTTCATTGTGGTTATATAATTTTATAGAGTTGTGACAAACTTTTCCTTGTTTATTGTACCTTGCAAATGCATTTATGTAAGTTAGTCATGCTATACTTTATTAACCGACTAAAAAAAGGAGAACAATTCGTCGTTTTTTTTTTATGTATGTTCCCCGATTACTCGAAGACGCCTGGGCCGATACGAGATTTTTTTTTGTTTCAAAGGGTCTTCCCAGTTGGTCCCATTGGTACAAAATCAGGATCTGATAATGAGATCCCAGAAAAATCGAGGGTAACCCTCAAATTTTCGACCAATTTCCAAAAAGGAGAAGGTCCTAAATTCGTCTGTATTTTTTTAATGTATGTTACGCGATATCTCCGCCAAATGTGGACAGATTTGAAAAAAATATTTTTGTGTTCGTTAGAGCTTATTTCAAGGGTGGTCCCATATAAATTTGGTCACGATCGGATTTGAAGTCGGTCCGTTAAGTTTTTAAACTTGCGATTATATAATTCCAGGAGGAATGTATGCAAAGGTGTAAATATTTATCGGACATGGTGAAGAAACAGAAGCAGAAAGAGGAAGAAGATCAGCAGAGGGAGTCTGAGAAGATTCACCAGAGTGACGATAATGACGAGGAAAGTATCGAAAACGGAGAATCATAATATCACAATAATTATAGAGCATTTATGACAAACGAATTTAAACTACCGTAAAATGGGGTGAATGGAAATATATATTTTTTATTTATCTAATCTGGCTTTAATTGTTATCAACAATAAAAATAAACAATTTATTTAATTTGGACACGAATTGTGCTTTAGTTTATATATTGATCAGACCATTTGTGTTATAATCAGTGGCGTGCATAGGCATTACGGTCAGGGTAGACATAAACTTAGAAGGTACATTACCATCATCATCACCATCGTCCCCGTGTCGATTTAAAATATAAGCCAGGCACTGCTTTTTTCAATAATAGTTTTTGATCATGATTTTTGTTCTTTATTTGGGTAAATAGCAAATTGCCAGGATAGACATGTCTCTTTGCCTATATGGACTGCACGCCACTACTTATAATTACATTAAAAATCCCCTTCTATTCGCTTGCCGGTTTCTATTCACCCTGTATTACCATTATGCATTGTATGCGAAATAACTTAGTCGATCTAAAATTTGTCGACGCCTGCCTCTAGGATTTTGGTCTTTATTCTATATTATGTAGAAATACTGGCGAGCGTTTAACTTTAGGACGGCGAAGTTATTTTGCCTCTTTTTTATTTCGGAGGTTATTTTGACAAATACAACGTCATCTCAGACGTTTTACCCTCGATTTTGGCAAAATCGTTGACTAAACATCTCGCTAGATTGCGACATATTTGATTGTAAAATCTAAAAAAAAAACACGAAATGTCACTTTAATCTCTGGTATCAAAAACGAACCATAAAATTGGTTTATTGGAACATTCTAGACAGTAAAATAGTTATCTACAATTGTTAATTACTATTATCGACACCTATTTCTTCCTATTGTGTCTCTATCGTGAAAGTATTTTCAAAATCCATTTTCGGTTGATTTTTCTACCTCTATAATACACTATCGCATTGTTTAAAGAAGTTCAACCCGTACCTTAGTTTCATTTAACTGTTTCTTGTACATCATATTATTTCGTATGAATTAAAATGTAATTTATTATCTAGAATCTGTCACAAAATGCACACAAAAACGTGACTTATGGGCTTGGGTCATCAATATATTATACCCTAGATGCACAGTACTTTGCAAACATCCTCCTAAAAAGTGGTCTCAGAAATAAACAAAGAAAACGATCACAAGTTGTAATTAAATCAACACAAATATAACCCTAAGCACGTGTTATAAAGTAGGTTTTAAACGAAATGAGCAAGCGTTCTTTAATTTGAATTTTGAAATTTAGAATTCTATCGACGTCCGACTGTAGGCAAAACGAGTGCTTAAGCACTTCTTTGCTGTAAATAATATATCGATAACTTGGGTTTAGAAATTAAACAGTAATTAAATTTAAGTAACCTGTTAAAAAATTCACTTACGTTCGTTTGGATACTGCATAGATAGTGAAAAATATGATGCATTGTTTTATTTTATGAAATTGAGTTTTCGGACATTACAAGTAAAGTCGACTTTCCGATATTAGAAATATGTTTGTTAAGATTATTTTAACTTCCATTCCCAGTGAGAGAGTTCTATTTGATCCTAATGACAAGTCCTCCAAAAATCTTCAATCATTGTTCGAAAGTTATATGACAGGCTTTATAGCGCAGCAGGCGAGTAACTGGTTGTGATATGAGACCGCGGGTTCAATTCCCGCATCGAGACAAATCGACGTGTGACCTGTGTATTTGTTTTGGGTGTTGTGGGATCGACCCCCCAATACTGAAACGCCACTCAAATACTTGAGATTGTCTTACCTCATTTGAGATCGCCTATCTCTCGAAATTTTATGGTGCAAAACAATGTAAATGGCTCTTAAAGTTGAGTAACGTTTCAGTATTCGTGGGAGAGTCTCCCATAATTCTTGATACCCACGACGAGACTCGGATTTTGTGTAATCAGGACTATGTGTGACTGTTGGGTGTATAGGTAACATCAATTTCCGAGTTTTTTGTGAGACGGATGTACTCTGATCAAACTTAATAATGCTGTAACATAATCACAAGTTTAAAAACTTAACAGACCGACTTCAAATCCGATCGTGACCAAATTTATATGGGACCACCATTGAAATAAGCTCTATCGAATACAAAAAGAATTTTGAAAATCGGTCCACATTTGGCGGAGATATCGCGTAACATACATTAAAAAAACTGACGAATTGAGGACCTTCTCCTTTTTGGAAATCGGTCGAAAATTGTCTACAGAGTGAACCATTTTCGTCATGTCTAAGAGTGCTTATATGTGTGCTACAGTTGTTTTTAATCTGCATTCAGTATTTTTTTCTCATATATCCAGGAATATCTCTTACAATTGATTTCATTTGAAAGTTCTTTTATTATGCCTTGGTGGCGTGGTTGTATTTCGGTACGACTACCGTCCTGAGGTCTCGGGTTCGATCCCCGGCGAGGGCAGTGATATTGGATTTTTCCATATCAGCCCGGAGTCTGAAATTTGTGCCCGATATGGCGATAGGCTCGCCCCCTATCACATTTGGGACGGAACTAGGCTCAGCGAAATTTATTTATTTATTTTGAAACTGGTTCATTTAACTGCCATTAAGATGTTATAACACAATACACACATATAAATATCAATCACAAAATTTTATAAATCGAAAAGAACTGTAATAAGCATTATGTATTATTTATTTGTGCCCAGAACTCAAGGGAACGTTTTTTGAAGGTAATTCGTCATTCGTCATCATTGGAACTTCTGAAATGAGTAATTGTGTATATAACAGTATGAGAGATTAGTTGAGGAATAAACCTAATTGTCTATAATTATGTATGTAATTTAATGTCTTCTCAAATGTTTCCTTTCTGAAGCAATGTTTAAATTTACATCTTTCTATTTCTTTACATATTGTTGGCTGTTGTTAAAGGATCGAACTAAATATTAAATATGAGAATTGTCAATAAAAATGCGTTTAAAATCAATGCGTACGATTTATTTACAAAAATATATAAATGTGATCTGTATATTGTTTTATTTAGTTTACAAATTACAAATAATGATCATTTATCACAAAATATATAAATATTGGTAAAAATATAGCACATTTTTACAGTCAAAATATAAATGGCACTTTGACATTGTGAATATAAATTGGCACTTTGACATAAAGATATAAAAGGCACTTTAGATGACATTTTAAATGTAAGGCACTTTAAATGTAAAGGGCTTTGAGACCTTAATTTGAATGGCATTTATTTTCCATCTAAAATGCAAAAATATATCTTTAAAAATCAATAAAATTTGTAACAGATCTACATTTAATATCACTGGTTTAAAACTTACATTAATGAGTATATAGATTAATTACTAATTGTACTTTTTGGTACAGGTTTTCTATTCTAATTGACACATTTCAGTAACACTATTTTGTGTGTAGCAAGGTTCAAATTTGAATGCAGGGTCATTTAGAGTTACGTGTTTATCTTCGCGGTGGTTTTTCCGAAGCTCCTCCGAATCGTTGGAACAGCGATGGTATGAAATCCGCTTCTTCGATGTCGCGGTCCTTTACCGCTTCGCTAACGGGTTTCCGATAAGACTTCGTTCCAGAGTAGCCTAAATTTATAAAACAATATATTTATCACGCAGACACGTAAATATCTCATCAAGTAGCAAATTACGTTGGTTTTGAAGGTAGTAACAAGCATCTATTTTTGAGAGGTAAAGTGTATAGGTATATGGCACATTTAAGTGACCAACTTCACATCGGTCATGGAGTAAGGAAAGGTTTCATAGAAAGATTGTTTCTGTCAAAATTGAAAGAGATAGCTTTGGTTGCTTTTTACTTTCCATTAAAGAGTTTATACTTTATTATGTTGGTTAGATAACTTTATTCTGAGGATATTGTTTTTTCTTGTACATGTGTTTCATAGAATCAGTATGAATACTTGAATTTAAAAAAATGTTTACCTATTTGAATATTGAAAATTTTTCATTTCAATAGTGTTTTACCTGTCTTAGTCCCGCGCCATTTCCCGAAGGATCCCCCCCCACACTTCTGGCAGGCGCATGCGGAGGGCGACCCGACGCGGTGCGCCTGCGTGGATCCGTCCTCGCAGGTGAGCTCGACGGTGAGCGGGGAGTACGCGGTGGCGGTGCAACACTCGCACAGGGAGTCGTGGCTACCGGTCTCTATAATACCAACTCATTTTATTTATTCGAGTATGATGATAACAGGGGGTTACCACCACCTCTTATAGCAGTATTATTATAATTTTGCTTGTACCGATTCCCATACAAAACAAATGAAGAACGATTATAATAATACTGCTATAAGAGGTCGTGGTAACCTTGCAGTGCCTAATAGTGAGTTTAATAGCCGTACGCTAGTACAGGGGATGTGAACCGGGAGGTCCTGGGTTCGATTCCCAGGTCGGGCGTGGTTTTTCTAACACGATTTCCCTGGGACTGGAAAGGAGGATTGACATCAAGGAGGCCGGTGGTAAAAAATAAGCCAAATCCGTTATGCGATGTGATTGAAAAAGTGTGTTGCTCCGACCTTATAATGAGGTGGAATAAGGGCAGGTAGAAAAATAACTGAGAGGCGTCTTTTCACCTCTTCATAGCTTTTCCCCTGCGTTCCGGTTTTATAACCGTTTTCAAATAAGAAGGAGGGAACTCTGTGAGATTGTTTTTCCGAAAAGGAACGCTTCTCCGATGCGTTTCGTCCATTTCTTAGGACTGTCTATAACCCAACTATCCATCAAGCAATGTGCAGCAACAGTGGTGTAGCGAAAACTAATATACATGTGGGCGAAGTCGCATCAGCGAGGCCCTTTTTCATCGTTTCCAAGATCTACCCAATAGACTTAAAGTGACGTTTTTTTTTCATTACGCTTGAAAGTGATCAAATTATTAATCTATGTAAAGTTTGGGGGCATCGCATTTAAAGGGGCTTCGCGTGGCCCCTTTAAATGCGAGGCCGTGGCCCCCGCCCACGTCTAGTTACGCCACTGCCATCGCGCGGAAGGCAATACATACGGTTATTGTAAAGAGTGCCGGAGTCGCAGCTGCCGCGACACTCTGCGAGTCCCTTGATGGGTTCGTAGTTGACGCAGAACCCGCGCACGCCGCGGTGCACCCGCACCAGGCCGATGGTCTTCGTGCTGCCGATCATCTCGGGCACGCATTTACCTGAAAACACATTCACACTTAACACTACTGATAGTGATATCTACAAGATGGACCGACGACCTGATAAAGGTCGCAAGAAGTCGCTGGATGCAGGCCGCTTCCAACAGGTCGATCTGGAAATCTTTGGGGGAGGCCTATGTTCAGCAGTGGACACCATGTCGCTGATGATGATGATGGGTGATGGCAGTAAACTTGCCCAAATACCGACATATTTTTATTTTGGAATGTAAAAAAACCGAGGTAAAGTGGCAGCTTGCTGTTACATTTCGTTGGGTGAGTGAGATTTTCGGTGGCCCCTTTCCCCGCTCCCTTTTCCTTTTCCTTCCATTCCTTCCTTTTAGGTTGGCAACGCACCCATGATTCGTTTTGCCTCTTGGGTGTCTATAGGCGGTGAAGATCACTTATTATCAGGTGGCCTATCAGTTGATTTACCAGTCTATGCTATAAAAAAAACATCAAGACTAGTAAACAAAAGTAAAGCCTAGCCTAAGCTCACGCCTGTATTCCCGAAGGGGTAGGCAGAGGCGCACTAGTCAACTAGCACACCTACATTTCGCAGAGCTTAGTTCCATCCCAGATGTGATAGGGGGCGAGCCTATCGTCATATCGGGCACAAATCGGGACTCCGGGAAAAATATGGAAAATATATGGAAAAATCCAATATCACTTTTCCAGACCCGGGGATCGAACCCGAAACCTCAAGACGGTAGTCGTAACGATATACAACCACGCTACCGAGGCAGTCACAGTAAAGATAAAGTGTTAATAGAGGAACTGGAAAATCTGTGATCCACATAAACTGAGAATGCAGGGTACTTACTAAGCGCCTGAGGTTTCTCCCAGCACCATGACCTACAGAAGCTGCAACTCTGTATGATACTTACTGAGCGCCTGCGGTTTCTCCCTGCAGACCTGGCAGCAGGTCTCGTTGACGATGTCCTCAGGATGGCAGTGGGAGACGTCAGGACAGTAGGGCCGCGCTGACGTCACGTAGATCTCGTCGCCGTCCTGGTCGCACGAGTACGTCGTGCAGTTGTCTGATGACTGCCATGTCGAACCTGGGACAATGAAATAACTTATACGTTATCGAGATAAATGTTTGAATCTTGGTATACGACGGAAAATGCTTTAAAGCTCAAACATAAGCTCATAACATAAGTCATAACTCAACTCATAACTCAACTTATCAATCAAATCCAATAATTTATTTGCAAGAATGTAGTATACATAGCGGGATCTTATGGTTAATTATTTGGTTCCAATACATCCTAATGTGCGGGTGGTGTTGCTACTGTTCAAAGATATCTTTACGATCGAGCGAATTTCTAGCTCGTCTCGTCATCACTATCACCACATACATAGTCACAAAGTCGCTTCCTGCTCTCTGTCCCCATGTATGCTTAAATCTTTAAAACTACGCAACGAATTTTGATGCGGCTTTTTTAATAGATATTGCGATCAAGAGGAAGGTTTATATGTATAATATATGCATATATGCATCCCCTAAATGGATGTAATGGGGGATAAATGTTTGTCAAAACTGTCACGCGGACGTAACCGCGGGCACAATCTAGTTCATTGCAATATAAAAAATAGGGTATTACAGTGTTTAGGTTTTACTGCTATGGATGCAATATGAGTTCATAATAATATCCAAATTATATATGTTTCCAAATTATATATCCAAATTAAACACCTTTTAGGTTATTCCCCTTAAATTTACGAACGATATAAAATGTATAACGATTTTAAACCTCTGAAGTGAAGGATTATTTTATTCTTGTTTTATTCTGTACACTAGTGTTATATTGCGTTGTGTCACTAGTGATTAGTATTTTGTGCCCAGTGTCTAATATTAAGCCATAGGTGGACTTTGCCGAGAAGTCTGATAGGGTGGGCTAGTTAAAATTATTTCATATTATTGTCTGGAGTTGTGTTTGTTGTTTCAATATGATGTGGTTTTATGCACCAAAATACAGCATTCAGCACAATCTAAGGTGGCAACTTTTTAACCGATAATCTTTGAAGACTTTTGCTTGATGTGTTGGCTGGCTTTGTCCGGTCGATTCGCTGAGTGAAGGTCATCTGAGTCTGAGGGGCATCGCACTGGAAGGGATTCCCGAAATAATCCCAGCAGGGCCTTGAGATCATCCACATCTGGGTCTCATGGTCATTGTGAAAACTTGATAATTGCTATACTTCCTTGACATTGGCTAAATCATTGCAAATTCGTGGAAGACACTATTTTTAACAGAAGAAGAAGCCACGGGTGTCACTAGTATGTTGTGTTGTATAGTATGATGTGTCACTAGTGTGTTGTATAGTGTGATGTGTGTAGTGTGATATACGTTGTGTTGTATAGTGTGATGTGTGACCAGTATGTTGTATGTTGTGTGATGTGTCACCAGTGTGTTATATAGTGTATTGTGTCACTAGTGTGTTGTATGTTTTTGGTAACTGTATAGTGTATTGTGTCACTAGTGTGTTGTATGTTTTTGGTAACTGTATAGTGTGTTGTGTCACCAGTGTGTTGTATGTTTTTGGTACAGAACTGTATAATGTGTTTTGTCACCAGTGTGTTGTATGTTTTTGGTACAGAACTGTATAGTGTGTTGTGTCACTAGTGTGTTGGCCACAGTACCTGGCCGCTCGAGCCTGTCGGGCAGCACGCATGCGGTCTGCAGACAGCGCCCGCAGCAGTGTTCCTTGTCGGGCTCGCTGTAGCTCCACCCGCGGCGACACTCGCGCTCGCACGTCTGCACGCTCTCGGTGTGGGTGAGCTTGCCGCTCGCGTCTCGAGTGCACGATATGTTCTTGCACGGGTCTGATGACGGCCACGTTTGACCCTCCTGATACAAAAACAAATGGTAAAAACATGATTAAACGTGTTTGTGAACCGAAAAAAAAAATATTTTTATTAAGCATTGGCAACATTCTGTGACACTGCATCTTCACAAAAATGGCGTACCTACGTGTGGTTTTATAGGCGTGCTAATTATTAAGTGTACTACAATTGTATAATTAACTTCCACTGTGTGTTTTTTAATATTCTGCATATTTTATTTCCGCCTAAAAGTCATAATAGTATTGATAAATTGAAAATGGCGAGCAGCTCGTCCCCTAGCACATCTGGAAATAAGATCAGCGAAATGTGTTGTTGTTCTAGTTCGCTAGTTCGCCTCTGCCTACCCCTTCGGAGATACATGCATGAACTTAAGTTTGTATATTTGTTTATAAATTATTGGAAAATAGCCCTCAATAGTTTCTATGCAGTTTTTATAATTCATTTGTCTATGGTCCAGTTTATGGACTAGAAAGAAAAAAGGAAAATAAAGAAATTATTTCTTTTCATTTCAAACACAAAAATATCAAAACTTCACAGCTTCCTTCAACTTTCGCCACAAACTCACTAATTTGGCATGTCCACTGCTGATCTTATGCCTCTCCCAAATAATTGAAAATCGATCTATTGTTTAGAATTTAACTCTATAGAATAAATATTTTCTAAAGTGATTTAAATGAATTTCAAAGGCATGTGAAGTCTGCAAACCGGCATTAGGCCAGCGTGGTAGACTAAGGCCTAACCCCTCTCATTAGTAGAGGAGGCCCGTGCCCAGCAGTGGGACAGTAATATTATAGGGCTTTCTTTCTTTCTACTTGCCCTTATCCCATCTAAATGTGGGGTCGGCGCAACACACTTCGTCAAGCATGTTGCAGAAAGGATTTGGCTAAGTTTTTACGATCGGCCGCCTGCCTGACGTCAACCCCCTCTGGGATCCAGTCCCGGGCAAATTGAATTAGAAAATTCGCTTAACCCGACTTGGGAATCGAACCCACGACCTCCCGGTCCACAGCCCATATATGCTGCCACTAGACTAAGGAGGCGACAGTTATATTATAGGGCTAATATTACTTCTGCCGAGATAAGTGTCGGAGGTTCGAGACCAACCCCAAAATGGAGCATACACCTCTGACTTTTCTATGTTAAGTGTATTTTCATTGTAAAATATCGCTTGCTATAACGGTGAAGGAAAACATCGTGAAGAAACCTGCATACCCGAGAATTTCTTCACAGGAATTTCGAAGATATGTGAAGTCTGCCAACCCGCATTAGGCCAGCGTGGTAGACTAAGGCCTAACCCCTCTCATTAGTAGAGGAGGCCCGTGTCCAGCAGTGGGACAGTAATATTACAGGGCTAATATTATTATTATTATTATTATATTACTTATTCATAAAGTAACCTTACCTGGTATATCTTGTCTCCAACGCGACAGGCGACAGGTTCCTCGATGGGACAGCACTTGCCGGGCACCTTCTCTTCCTTCAGCACGAACTGCTTCCTCACAGCCTCCGACACTTCTGGACACGTCTCGTCCGAACTCTGGACTTGCAGCTGTTGGGGAACAAATATATTATTTCAATCAAGTAGATTCTATTCTAAATTTTTACAGGTCACTGGTGTATTAGGCTGAAAATTTAAGGCTGACTACAGACTGAGATTGAAATCCCAAGGACAATCTCAATTTGAAAAAACACAGGACATTACATAAACTCACGCCTGTATCCCCGAAGGAGTGGGCAGAGGCGCACTAACGAATTAGGACACCCACATTTCGCCGAGCTTAGTACCGTCCCAGATGTGATATAGAGCCTATCGCCATATCGGGCACACATTCCAAACTCCGGACTGATACTCAAAAATCCAGTATTTTGCCCGACCCGGTATCGAACCCGAGACCTCAGGACGATATTGGTACCGCGCACGCAATACCACAATGCCATTGAGACATCGAAACAAATGGAGTTGGAATATATCCTCCGTTTGGCTGTAGATCAATGACTAAAGAAAAATCAGAAGACCCGGCATAACATGATGATGATGATTTGTCTCTTGTAACATGGCCAGGCGAAATTATAAGACCTCAGTCTACCCCTTCGGGGATATAGCCGTAGAATTCTGTATTGTTTAATAAAGTTATAAGATGTTACAAGACTTGACCCTTAATGGATTTTAATCTTTATATGGTACCCCTGAGGCAAACCATTTTTTTTATAGATGAGGGCAAACGAGCAAGCGGGTCACCTGATGTTAAGTGGTCACCGCCGCTATGAACATCCACAATGACACATGCGACCTTTGAGGTACATAGGTATATAGGCTCTTTTTTTGAAGGTCCCTAACCCGTAACAGTAATATCGAATACGAAAAGCTTTTTTCCTCCTGTCCTAATTCCACCTCAATACACCTCAGCTCAACACACTTTTCAGAGATGTTGCAAAAAAGATTTGTTATTCCTTACCGTTCCGTTGAGGTCTGCGCACGTGTAGTTGGTGCAGAAGTCGGTGGAAACCCACTTCTCCCCGATGGGCCTCTCCGTCCCGTCGACGACGCAGGCCACCGGCTTGCAGCGGCCGCAACACTCGCCGGAACCAGCCCCGGCCTCCTCGTACTTCCAACCCTGGGAGGAAGATCATTGCCTTCGTTAAACACAAAGTTAATCTAAAACATACATAACATAACATAACATAAGCTCACGCTTGTATCCCCGAAGGGGTAGGTAGAGGCACACAAGCAAACTAGAACATCCACATTTCGCCGAGCTTAGTTCCGTCCCAGATGTGATAGGGGGCGAGCCTATCGCCATATCGGGCACAAATTCCAGACTCCGGGCTGATATGGAAAAATCTAATATCACTTTTAATCTAAAACGTAGAAGTTGTTTCCATTTTGTCGTGTGAAGCAGATAATAGAGGTATAGCCCTTTACTTATAAGAATATTTAAGCGCTGCTTATCTTTATGCCATAGGTTGTCACTTTCATTTTTAAACAATGTAACGCAAGGAAAAAAGTGACAGGTTATTCTTAACCATTTGCTTAGCAAAAATGATTTTATAAGTAAGGCCCATAATCTCATTAATTAAACAGGTGTACTAAATTGGAGGATGTTAGATATTAGACGTGTCTCCGGCCTCCATTCATTTGAACATAGTTTTCTATCGCTGTCTATTTGACGTTTTTAAACTTAGCTTTCAATCTCCCTCATTATAGATCCTTAGAGGTAGTAAAAAACTATACCATTACCAAATATGTTACCTACTACTCGATTCAATAGCACTCGGTATCTTTGATGTGTATTGACAGTTATCCTCCTGGATTCATATTCATGGAAATTGAAGCAAAGATAATTTGAATTTGAGTAGAATATATGCTATCTTTTATCTCAAAAAGCTAGAAGTGATATAAAGTATGAATTCTAATAGACCGCCTAACAAATTTTTATGCGCAATTGGGAACTGGACTATGTTTGATTTTATACACATATTTATATATAATAGTAAAATAAAACAAAAAAGAAACCCTGTAAAAACCGCAACGAAATTGGTTGAAAAATGAGGCAGTAATTCATATTTTAAATTCTGGAGTGGGGGCATAGTGGAGATATCTTGCTATCCCTTTCCAACGCACGTAGGTACCGTTATGGCGTGACGTGATTATACTGATACTTCTCTTTCCCGCAGTCGACGGTTACACCAAACTTCAAAGGCTTATAACTTTTTTATTTTTGAGAATATTTCAATATTTCTTTCTGTTTTATATTTTAGACAACGTAAATTATTAAAACCTAGTCAAGTACCCAATTACGCAGTTCGCAATTTTATTAACTTTAAAACGCAGATGAAGCCTTAAGCAAAAGCACATTATTATATTTTTTTGTAGAAAAACCTTTGAGCACAATATGCAGTAGAGCCAATGTAATTAGGAACTGACCAGTTGGCATGTAGTGTCGCATCGTTCAACGGTTGTGAGTCGCTCGAGTTTGCCGTCCTCGGCTCGCAGACACGAATACTTCTCGCACGGTTTGTTGGCATCCGTCCAGTTTTCGCCCACCTTACAAACAGAAAAAACAATCAATTACAAAGTCAAAATTATATGTCGAAATATACAACATACATAAAGTCACCCCTGTATCCCCGAAGGGGTAGGCAGAGGCGTACTAGCGAACTAGAACACCCACATTTCGCCGAGCTTAGTTCCGTCCCAGATGTGATAGGGGGCGAACCTATCGCCATATCGGGCACAAATTCCAGACTCCGGGCTGATATGGAAAAATCCAATATCACTTTGCCCGACCCAGGGATCGAACCCGAGACCTCAGAACCGTAGTCGTACCGAAATACCACCACGCCACGGAGGCAGTCTACAAGTTTATGTCGTAATAGAGGTATATTCCTGTTATTTTCGTCTTTATATACATTTTGAAGTATAACGAGCCAGTGGGAGGAGTAGGGCCGTACCCTCAGGATTTCCTAAAAGCCTTTATTATGGTTTACACGAATGCTACACGCACATTTCAATTTTCATTCAAATTCAAAATCAAGTATCATAAATAAAACACGAGACGATTATTAAAATGTTTTGATACCACTGAATAAAAAAGATAACAGAGAAAGAGAGAGAGAGAGAGAAATAAGCTACTGTCACAGGCAAAAATCTTAAAAAATGTTATCACAGATTCAAATTCAATATCAAATATAGATAAAACAACGCGAGACTATTAAATTTTGTGACACCACTGAATAGAAATTATAAAAATAGAGAAAGAGAGAGAGAGAGAAAGAAAAAGAGAGAGAAAGAAATTAGCTATTGTCACATACCTTATAGACCTTGTCTCCAACCCGACAGGCGACTGGTTCGTACTTAGGACAACATTTGCCCTCCACCTTCTCAGTCTCCACCACGAACTGCTTCTTCAGGTTGGACGGAACCTCGGGGCACGTCTCGTTTGAGCTTTGTACTTGCAACTGTGAGTAAAAGTATACTTGAGTGTGAGTAGAAGTATACTTGAGTATGAGTAAAAGTACACTTGAGTGTAAGTAAAAGTATACTTGAGCGTAAGTAAAATTATACTTGAGTATGAGTAAAAGTAGTGCTTGAAAATACTGTTACATTTTGAAGTAATAATTAAAGTAAAAATCTTTAAAATCAATCTTGACATAATTTTCTCAAAATAAAAAAGTAGTTCAAAGTTAGGCCATGTGCTAATGTCAGATGATTGCTACTTCTAGAGTTTAAGTCTATGGCTTCTTTATAATTTGATTTTGTGTTAAATCCTTTAAACTATTACTGAACAAAATACTCTTATTGCTCAAGAAAATAAATCCAAGTCATATTAGTCTGTACTGCAACGAAGCTATCAACTCACGGTTCCTTCCAAGTTGACGCAAGTGAAGTTGGCGCAGAAGTCGGTGGACGTCCACTTCTCTCCGATGGGCCTCTCCACCCCGTCGACGACGCAGGCCACCGGCTTGCACTTGCCGCAACATTCGCCACTCTTCGGATCGGCTGGGAAGTATTTCCAGCCCTGAAACAAAAGAAAATACAGAACTCGTTAAGATGTTAAATAAGTTTGAGTTGATGGTATAATGTAGAGACGTAGAAGATCCATACATTACCACATGGGCGGTACCACAGGCAAAAGTAGTGTTTGAACGTCAAATATTTATGTTAGTGTTTTCAAGGATCATAGATTTTATTGAGTGTATTTTTATTTTGTATATATAAATGATTTGCTGTTCATTTGTCTTGCCAAAACTCGAGATTTTATATATTAAAAAAAATATATTTTGAATTTTACAAGAAGTCTATAGTTATTTTTTTGAGTAATGGATTTATTAAACACTCAATCAATCTTTGCTGATGGCAAAATAATCCATCTTTGATGGAGGTCATGTTTATTATAAAAAAAAGAAGAAAAGTATAAATGACATCCAGTTTGAAGGACCAAAACACTAATGAGCAACGCCATCTAGCTTGAAGGTACAAAACTTATTGTTGGGGATATTTCGTAATATTACGTTACAGTGCTTATCACAATCTACTATAAGAAAGAACAAGATGTTGGTAACTTACTGGCTGGCAATCAGCGTCACAATCCTGCACGGTGGTCACCTTTTCCAGCTTACCGTCGTCCGCTTGCACGCATTGGTACTTCTCGCATGGATTTGTTGGTGACGTCCACTTCTCTCCCACCTGTCACACCAAAATATAACATAACATAAGCTCACGCCATCCCGAAGGGGTAGACAGAGCCGCACTACCCAACTAGAACCACCCACATTTTGCTAAGCTTAGTTCCTTCTCAGATGTGATAGGGGCGAACTATCGCCATATCGGGCACAAATTCCAGACTTCGGGTTGATATGGAAAAATCCAATATCACTATGTCCGACCCGGGGATCTAACCCGAGACTTCAGGATAGTAGTCGTAGCGAAATACAACCACGCCACCGAGGCAGTCACACCAAAATATGTAGTCGAAATTATGTGATTTTCAAGTTCTTTTTTGGAATATTATTTCAAATGATGACCATCACCCATGACTTTTCACTGCCAGGAGTATTTGAGAATTCATTAAATTTTGCGTTATTTTACCAAAAATTAATCTTATGAGGGTTAAGTGGGCATTATTTTATAGTTAAATATTTCACAGGGTCGCACTCGGTCACTGTACAGGGGGTCGGACCCACCTACCTTGTACACATTATCTCCGTCCCGACACGCGACAAACACGGGCTGCGGACAGCACGCGAACGGTACGGCGCGCGGCTCCAATATGAACTGCTCCGTGCTCACTACAGGGTCGCACTCGGTCACTGTGCAGCGGGGGCTCGGGCCCACGCCCGATAGTTCGCACTTGCACGAACGGCATGGACCGTCAGTCCACACTGCGTCGGTCTGAAAATGGAAGATTGATAAGTACGCCACTTTAAAAAAAAATGTATTTTATTCTTTAAATTCTTACAATAATACGTAAAGGAAAATCGTTATTTTATGATTTAGCTTACAGACTATTTAAAAAAATGGTATTACTTTTTTTTAATATAAATTATTAGGACTTACATCTTTCAATACAACTTGCGGAGTCTTCTTCGCTTTCTCACCACCCTTGGCAGCTGATTCCCATTCAAGTGTCACTATACATTTATCCTTCGGTAGTTCTGTGAAAATTTTATATTTGTCAAGGTTAAGTCATAATAGACGGTAGTTGACATCCTGAGACAAATATTCAGGTTTTCTCGTGTTTTTTTTCAAAAATAGTATTATTTTAAGAGTATATTTCCGCATTTTAACTGTCATAGATAACAGTGACCCACTCATGAAGGAATTGAACATAATTGTTTTGGTCCTTAGATCGGGATATAAATCAGATTGGTCCTTCGAGTCGGATGCCAATGCGAATTATACTCGTACATTTATTATGTGGATAGTAATTTGATATATTTTTAATACCACAAGTGTATTGCGGACAGCATTTTCCAGTGATATTAGTGGTCTTGAGGTTGTTGAACTTGGGACAAGTCGGCGGTTTCGGACAGGTCTCCACTCGGCACACGAAGTCCAGGCGAGGGCAGCAGCCGCTGTTGTCGATGAGTCGTTCCATGCCATCCTCGAGGATTTCCACCTCGTTCTCCGACGGGATCTGCTCACATTCGCTGGGTGGTTTGCATTCTGAATCGAAATTCATATTTTTAAAGGTTTGATATGACATTAGCCGAAATATTTTTGACATATCGTGTTTTATTATAAGGATTTCAGTAACCTGTAATGCTAAGCCATTTTATAAAGTGGGATATAATCGGTCACTTTCAAATGACACGTGTAATATTTTTTAATCCTCAACATATCTGCTGATAAAGCACATCAAATAACACAAAATCGGAAGGTTCTTTAATTTTAAAGGAATTTGTGCCCGATATGGCGATAGGCTCGCCCCCTATCACATCTGGGACGGAACTAAGCTTGGCGAAATGTGGGTGTTCTAGTTTTCTAGTGTGCCTCTGCCTACCCTTTCGGGGATACAGGCGTGAGCTTATGTTATGTTGTCCTTAATTTTATAGAAAACACATATAATATTATAGTATTGTAACATACCGCATGCGTAAACCTTGCATCCGTTTGGCAACGTCTTCTGTTTCAATACTTGACCGAATCCGCACACTATTTTCTTCGCTTCCTCGCAGTGCTCTTGTTTCTTCGCCTCTGCAAAGAGAGTATGTAGGTTATTAAGGGTATTTCAATGTTGCTTCTTAGTATGGTGGCAACATATATAAGTTGTAGATAGTTGATGTTAGTTAAATACGCCTGTCCAGTAGTGATGTGTATAATCGATTAATAATCGATTATTTTTAAAGATGTATTATTATATTATTAATCGACAGGGATGGTTGGCGCTCACTTGAGGAGTCCTACGTCCAGTAATGGACGGCGATATACTGAGATAATCATTAACTAACCGATTAATCGATCACGTCTTTAAAAATAATTGAATAATGATTATTTATCATAATCGATTATGAAAAATAATATACACAAAATCATCCTATGAGGTAAGCTACATTGTAACACGATTTGCCTCTGGGGGATCCAGCCCTAGGTAACAGACAGACCGTCCGGTTGCAACGTGCCTAAAAATGTGTTGCGCCGACCCCACAATGAAATTGGATAAAGGCAATCGCTGCTCGTTATAACAACTCACAATATATACACAGGTTGTGACGGTGCATGTTCGTGCATCACTCCACTTACCGCAGAACTATTGTACACGTGCGCGCTGTTTTTGCCGGGGAGCTTGGTGCACGAACACTTACCGCAGAACTATTGTACACGTGCGCGCTGTTTTTGCCGGGGAGCTTGGTGCACGAACACTTACCGCAGAACTATTGTACACGTGCGCGCTGTTTTTGCCGGGGAGCTTGGTGCACGAACACTTACCGCAGAACTATTGTACACATGCGCGCTGTTTTTGCCAGGGAGCTTGGTGCGCAGGGACGTTTCCGGTTGAAGCCTGGGCGCCTCTCGCCTAGGGAAACCCGGGGTCGTTCCAATGCGCCGAAGAAGGCCACCGCGGGGTTTTAGTCGGTATTGTCGGTGTAGGGTGTACATAGTCTTAGGGACTCGGCCCAACGGTCGCTCGGATGATTTCCATCTCTCCCGGGCGGCTCAACGTTGGGTCGTAAGACCGGTGAACCCGACATAACCGTCGTGTCTCCCCCCAGGCGCGGCGGTAGCGGTAAATCGCTTTCCCCACGAAAACAAAAAAAAAAAAAGGGAGCTTCGTGCGCGAACACTTACCGCAGAGGTATTCAGGACAGCAGTGTCCGTGCTTGGGCGGCGCGGTGCGCAGGTCCTGCGCGTCGGAGCACACGGGCGGCACGCAGCTCTGCGTCGTGCACGACACGTGCGCGCTGTTCTTGCCGGGGAGCTTGCTGCACGAACACTTCGTGCACGCGTCCTCCTACATACGACATTAGATTATAACGACGGGAATTACATTGGCCGCGCATGTTGTACGTATAAAACGTTTAATTGTCACAGTTGCTTGTGGGTTCTTCTGACTGTCTAAGTATTTGAGCACGGCAAAATAACCACACTACAACTGAGGAAACAATGACTTTACCTGTGGTCACCAGAATCATGCCGGCATGTATAAATGTTTCTTCACACTTCAAAGATAGAGAGCAAATTCCATAGTACATATACATACCTGCCACTCATCTCCCGCGTAGTGCTCGTTTTTAGCATCACATGGGAAGCATTTGCTCGGCTCAATGCAAGTGTTGTTCAGCCGAACCTATAGCAAAAATAATTTCATTTCTCTAGTCACATCGTAACACTACCTGTCCTAATCCCACATAATGTGAGGATCAACACCATACATTTTTCGACCATGTTTCACAACATACTTTCTACACACACAAACAACAACAATATTCGGCTTATTATTTAAACCCAGCATATCAAGCTCCTCGAGGAGATCCTGTCTAAAGCAAGCCGGATTCTTAAAACAGCAATTTGAACTAGAAAACCGATCCGCCAGACCTAAGATTCGGATCCACGACTTCTCGATTTAGAGGCATATGGGCCACAACACCTAAGAAGTGATTAAAAAATATGATAAAATATAAATCACTATGACAGCAGCAGTGGCGCAGCGGGCGAGTAGCCGGCTGTGAAGGGTGAGGCCGTGGGTTCGATTCCCGTATTGAGACCAATGTTTGTGTGGCCCACAGATATTTGTTTCAAGTCTGGGTGTTGTGAGACCGAAAGTCTCTCATAGTCTCTGACACCCGCGATACAGGTACAGTACAGATACCTAGTGTGGGGTCAGGAATAGGTGTGTGACTGTTGGGTGTATTTATTACTATTATTATTAATTACTCACCTGTCCTTCGGGGCAGAAGCATCCCTCAACGGGTTTGTTGGTGCACTTCTCCGGGTACTGTTCCAGTTCTTCATTGTTCTCGCAAGTTCGCTCGCAGTCCACACACGTTCGGTACACCAATGGCGCCTCGCTGTGTAAGGAACAAAAGTTTTTGTTACATCTTGGCATACCATTGAATAGTAACACCGAATAGTTCAACAGCCCAACTGTTGGTTCAACCTTCTACGTGCAATTTATTAATGTTTTTAGAGGGGATCTTTTGGTAGTGAGTTGATAGGTAGGAATCATATTCTAATGTGAGATAATGGAACGACCGAGTGGTGCCAGTATTAAATTATCAAATAAGGTGTTAGCGGGAGATTAACCTGAAACCTAAGTGTTCGGGTACCCGAACCCAGATTCCGTCCCAGTGACGTGCACGCGTCGCTCGCGTTGGCACACTGGTCCATCACGACACGAGTCAGCAGCAGCTCCCCTACTATATAACATGTCGATGACGGCTGTATCTCACCATGGGTACGGACAGAGGTCGTCCCTCCAGTGCGGCAGACAGACGGCGAGCGCCTGACACGCGGCGGCGTACCGTCCCAGTGACGTGCACGCGTCGCTCGCGTTGGCACACTGGTCCATCACGACACGAGTCAGCAGCAGCTCCCCTACTATATAACATGTCGATGACGGCTGTATCTCACCATGGGTACGGACAGAGGTCGTCCCTCCAGTGCGGCAGACAGACGGCGAGCGCCTGACACGCGGCGGCGTACCGTCCCAGTGACGTGCACGCGTCGCTCGCGTTGGCACACTGGTCCGCCACGCATGACTCCACGAACGGCTCCGGGTCCACCAGGGCGTGGCACTGTGGGAGACGATACTTTATGACCTTCCACCTGCCCATATCCCGCTCCAGCGTGTGTGCACTCAACTCACACAGAACAACATACTTTTATAAACAACTTGTAGAAATGATAGGTTTTCCGACCGACCCCCTGACTAACGTCAACCCCCTGTAATGAATCCAGTCCCGGATAATTGACAGGTATTTCTCTCTCTTTTTTTTCTTTTTTTTATGGCAATTGAAATACATTATGCCAATGTCAAGTTAGGGAAATTGTTTTCCTACATCTAAGTTTTCGCAAGTGCAATGAAGTCGGATGTGTTCGATTTCAAGGCCCTGCTGGAGTTTTGGCGTCAATTCCTTCCAGTTTGATGTTTTTTAGACGATTTTCTCGCAGCGGAGGAATCGAACATGGTCGACCCATCCACCCGACAAAAAGCATCCAAAATCACTTATTTCAAAGCTTCCACATACTGTCCATCTTCGTTGATGTTTATTGCTTAGATACACATCACATTTAAACCATAAACACAACTTTAGACTAAAATATGAAATCATTAAAACAAGTGACCACCCACTGTCAGAATTCCCGCCAAAACTCCGACAGGTATTTCAGCCCCAGTTCTCCCAGCCCATCTACCAAAACCTCTGCCTCCAATCCCATCATGGAAACAATACACTACAATATATTTCCGCTTGCGGCTCTAGCCGCTGTTCTACCACCATTTCCCCCTTAATTGGAGGAATTTTAAAAAACTTGGGACAGACCAATTGTAACGAAGAGCATTTAAATCGAGGTTCCAACCAAAATATTCGTCACTTACACACTTTACAACATTTATCATCCCTTAAGAGCGGATTATAACAAAGCTCTTTCTGAAAATAGAGCTTATCGGTTTTCATTGTACATTCAAAATAATAATATGAACCCTACAATATAACTGTGCTATGAGGCTGGGTACGAGGCTCTTCTACTTATGCGAGGTGTTTCATTCAAATGCATCACGCTAAAGACTTACCGGTCCAAATCTATCTGCATTATAGAGGTTGAAGCAAGGGTTGCTCTCCGGAGGCAGTGGTACACATTCAGGTGGTGGTTCAGGCTCGGTACATTGCTCTTGTGGTGGAACTTCCAAGGCGTCCAAGGTTGCAGGACTTGCTTGCCAACTCTTGCCGTACTGTTTTGAAAAATGAACAATATAATTCAGAAATTAAATAGAAAGTCAGATATGGGACGGAAAAAGAACACAAACAATAACAGAATGGGTTTATTTACTCCTGAACTCTCATCCTCTATTTCGTCCCATCAAGTCTTCGATGGCAATACCATTGCTGGTGATGAGGAACTTCTGGTAGCCGGTGTGCACACGGACCCTAAGTCTGATCGTATCAGAAGAACTATAAAAACAGCAATAGATTCAGCTCACCTATTGTAAGTGTACGGTGGCGGTTCGAATTCGTGGAAGCCGGTATATACTTCGCACAGACTCTGAGACTGATTGTTATAGAAGAATGACAAGAACAGCAATAGATCATAAACTTACCTCCTGGAAGTCTTCGGTAGCGGTGCCGTTGCTGGTGATAAGGAACTCCTGGTATCCGGCGCACACTCCGCACAGACCCTCGGTTTGGTTTCCATACAGGAACGATGGCACATTGACTGCAAACTCCATCTTTGACTCGAGGACCGTGAGCTATTGGTAATAATACAAAAAACATTATTAGTTAGTTAAAGTTAGTTAAATTACCAATATGTAGACAAAAATTTAGAAATGGACTATTATATTGATTAGATACGGTCTCAAAACTAAACAATCTAATCTACTCTTTAATTTCCAAGTAAAACACTTTGTGAAGATCAAAATTTCAAAATATTGTACATATCACCAATTCCTAGTAAAAGTTAGTTCAGAGTATAATTTCGATTATTTATTTCGGTGACTCCTGATTCCGTCTTTGCTCTGATTTCAGAAAAGATGTCAGGTGAAAACAAAAACTTTCAATTGTAGATTCAAATGTCTTCAGGAGAATCCTCATCTAGGAATATGTAATCTTATGTGAATTGCTAAATATATTCCTTTTACGGTACGTTGTACGGTAACTAACCTCAACATGTATATCTTGTATTTTGACAGTGATGTCCTGTCCGTTGACCAAGTTAATGGAGCCCCAATCCTTCTTCACGGGGTATTTGTAAATTGCCTTGCTGCCGATCGCTGTTATTAGCTGTAAAAAAACAATCTATTAAACATCTCTACTAATTGATCCCTTTTTTAGTCATACTGTCTTTAAATAATTTGTTTAATCTGATGGTGAGCAATAAAGAAAATCGACAATAATGAGTACCTAGTTAGTCTATCTTTACAACTTTAAATTGAATGGCGCTACACTTCATCCAAAAGATGTTAAGTTTAATGATTCTCAGTCATTTTACTTTCAAGCGCACCTAATAAATTTAACTTCATAATTATAAACGAAACACAAATAAAAACAATAATAACAAAATTGTCATTGTCATCTTCGATTTTAATATCAAAATTAACTTTATCATCTAATATATCAAAATTTTCACCATCTGCAGAATTGGAATCATCAATATTAATTAGAAAAAGAAATGTCTGTGCATCTTTATCATCAGCCTTGACTAAATTGTTTATAATGTAGATTTGTACCTTTTTGGTAACTGGATCCTTGCTGATATGAATAATGTCCTTTTCGTATATCAAATGAACGATCTTAGTACAGACTACTTCGAAGTTGTCCTCACACGGGCCGTTTGTTGCGTACACCTGGAAAGGAGATTTTATGTCATGTTTGGCTTTGGACTTATATTCAGCACTTTATGTTAGTCACGTTTGTGGTATTATGCCAAAGCCGTTTTATTATCAAGTCAATAGCTTAGTAGCTTTTCGTATTTCATATGTATTTTTATTTTTTCTTCTTTAGGATTATCAGCACTTCTGATACCCATTTCTTTCAAGTTTTTTTTTAAAAATCAATAACTATTTGCCCTTCCAACATTTCTGTGAGCGACACAATATAAATAAATAGGTACCTGATACTTATGCTGTCCGGTCTCGTTCCTGTCCCGGGAGGCGAGGTATGTGCAGTTGCTCATGAACGGCAGGTCATCGCCTTCAAACGTCACGTACTTGCCCGGGGTACCCACACCCGTGCATGTGCCTGAAGATGAGGCCAGGATTAAAGGAGAGTGCAGTTAAAATCTAGGGGGTAGTGGCTTTTTTCCTTAACCCTACATGATTTGAGTCGTTTGGGTATCAGAAACTAGTTATAAGACATTTTTGATCTTACAACACCCAGACCGGGTCATATAAACTAATGCCTAGATGCGAGGATCGAACCCGTATGCGCTCGCTTCCGTAAAGTAAAAGGGGTTTGTTGAATGTTACTTAAAAGTTTAGGAACTGTTAATAACTATGCGCGTGTTCATTTCTTTTAGATCAGTACTCACAGTCCAGACAGTCTGCCGGCACGACGCACTGGTCTCCCTTCCTGAGCTTGCCCTCGGGACAGTAGCAGCCGGGGAAGCACTGTCCCTCCTCCACTGGACATACGCTTCGTGCTGTGCTGTATCCGGAACATGACGGCTCACAGCGTTTACGGTAGCAGTCGTAGTGAACAAGTGGTGCAGGACAGTCAGCAGCTGTGGGAGAACAGAGTTTGGATATAAACAGTTTGTGTGGCAGAGCCACGCTGCAGATAATTCTATCTAAGATTGAGCCAGCTTTACTACCAGTGCATCACAAAAAACCGACCTAAAGTGGCAGCTCGCTGATGCGTTTTGTTTTGTGAGTGAGATTTCCGGTGGTTTTAATCTCCTCTTCCTTTTCCAATTCAAATTCGCTTTATTTGATCCTCCTTAAATGCCTTGCCCTCGCAATGCATCCGTAGTTATTTTGGTTCTGAGTGCCCATGCGTGGTGATCACTTACCATCAGGTTTTTTTTTGTAATTTTTTTTTGTTGTCTCAATTATAAAAAAGAGAAAATATAATAATTAAGCCTCAACAAGTTCTTTTTATCCGACAATAATAAAATTGTAATGACATTGTTGTAGTCTATAAAAAGACAGTATTAACTCACGGCAATCCATCATCATCCTCCATGTGTCAATATCCAGGTCTTTGTCAGCAGCCAGACACTCCGCGACCATCTGTTCAAAGAAGAGGCAGCGGCACTCCTCCTGGGTCTTCTTCGTGCCGTTCACTACTATTTGAGAGCATTCCAGAACCTTCTCCAGGCATATGTGGCGCCACTTGTTCAGATTTAAGACTTCAGCGCATTGAGATAAAGGTTCCTCACTAAAGACCAAAATATCGATAAGTGTAAAGAGTCGATTAATATGGCATACCATTATGGCACTCTACAGAATATTTTTATTACTCAACATATTTATGAAATTCTGCGCCGAGGAATTTTGACAGATTATCTGTCAAAACATAAAATTAATCCTAAACAACACACCAACACAGAACGATTTATTTGTAATCGGAAACAACTCACGTGATAACTTTGCAGAGGTCCCAGACTTGGACCTGTTCCTTGGGGGGCGTAACCTTGGGTGCGCACGCGTCGGCGGGCAGGCCGGGCTTGGCCCAGGCGCGGCCGAACTGGTCGATGGAGGTGGCGAGGGTGCCGTCGGGCAGGCGCCGGTCGTTGTTGGGGTTGCCGTCGAACGCGCCGCACATGCCGTCCACGAACCCTTTGTACTTCTTGTGCACCTAAGTGGGATATTTGAAGAACAGTTATTTTGAGATTATGCCGACACTGTACCTCCTGTAAGCCATGATCGGGAATGCGTGTATTTTACAAGACTAAGCAATGAAGGTCGGCGAGTCTCTGAACTTAATCAAACGGTAAGATAGGAAGAAATTGAGAATTTAAGTAAATAAACTCCGTAAACGGGGACATAATATGGATAACTACTGTCAAGAATTACATATTCTCATAAGTGTGTCGATCAAAAAAATATTTCAAGCGTTTCTATATTTAAGATTCTGTTCCAGGAACTTCGCCATCAAAAAAGACTCTCAGATAATTAGCTAAAACTTGATCTTGATCTGCACTTCCAAAAAATATTCGTCTTTCGATACGATCACAATCCAAATCGAAAACAAATTCATGAAAATCACTCACTCCAATCTTGACGTCTCCGTTCTTAGTAAACAGCACTGTGAAGTTGTATTTCCTGGACTTGATGGAAACGCCATCGCCGAGCCGGTCGACATCGAAGCTGTTCTTCTGGAAACAGATCTTCCTCGTCTGCTCTATGGTGTACTCGTAGTTGTCGTACTCTATCATCATCGTGGGCTTCACCAGGATCAACTGGTCGTCCTGCATCACTATCAGCTCGTTCTGGCATCCGTCTTGCACGCATTTCTTGCGAACTGAAAATTGGAATGTCTTAAGAATTTCGTTATGTAAAGTATCAGTTTTATGGTTTTGACTTATCAGGTAACTTTTATCTGGGGAACTATTATTTTAACGGTTAATATTTCAAACAACTTTCAAACCAACAATATTATCCCTTGGGATATGCAAGTTATTTAGAATTACAATATTTTGAAAAATCAGCTCTTGAACGAATAATCCTAGTAGAAGTAGAGATCGAACTAATAGCAGCGTATATGGGCTATGTATCAGAAAGTCCTAGATTCACATTCCAGATCCGGCAAATCGTATTTTATAACATAATTTTCCCTGGACTGGGTGTCCCTGACTTCAGGTTTTTGTCAATGCTAAAAGTAAATCGAATATTTTCTGCAATATACTTAAAAAAGTGAGTTGCCCCGACCCCAAATTAGTATCGTATAATGGCAGCTGGAAAGAAAATAGACCGTTAAGAGTACTCACGGATAATAAGCCAAGCATCGAATCTGTTCTCTCTGGCGAGGATATGGAAGCAGACGTCGTACTTGTACTCGGTGCCATCGAAGGTGTTGAACGTGCGCCCCGTCACGTTGCAGAACACGGGACGCTCCGGAGGGGGGACGCATTCATACCTGTTGAGGGGGGATACTTTGTACTTCATAATGTTAAACAGAATCTACTACACAAAACATCTACGCAAAACAATGTTTCTGTTTATAAACGTTATCTAATGGAATAATGTATCATAGGCTAAAATGTGTAGCAAAACCATGTTTTGTGTAGGGTTTCAAGAAAATCATAAGCAGGATAGGCGCCTTTAATTGTTTTTTTATTTTTCAAAAAACTAAAATAGGCATACAATTTTGTTGATTCTCCTTCTCAATCTAGTGGGCTTTTCCGAAGCACCAGTTTCAATGACTAATAAAAGTGACTACACTGCGTTTACTATGTAGAGTAGTCATTAGTCATGCTCGGATAACAAAAAAATGATTTTTGGTCCTTCGAACCAAATGTCATAGATACTTACTGTGGACACTTGTTAGGGCCAGAAGAGCCCCTATCCAACTTCAGGGTGTATCCAGGTGGACAGGTGGTGACTGAGCACACGACCGGCGCCGCGGTTACACCTGGCGGAGTGAACGGTGGTAGTTTCGGGATGCACCTGAACTGAACGCACTCTTGCTTCGTGGCCTGGTGGCTGTTGTCTACCTCGGGCTTGTCCAGGGAGAAGGCTTGGTTTGGCTTCGGTGGCGATGGCAGACCTACAACCAAATTGTATTGTATAATTAAATTGTCGATCAAAGATTCTTAAAGCACATGAACGTTATGAATGTAGAGGATTACATTTTAGAAGCTGTCTCTAGAAATTTTTGATATGAATATGTTACCAACACATAAGCTGTAAATATTAGGCCATAAAATGGACACATAGTATAAAAATAACAATTTTAGGTACTAGAGGTTTTACCACTATGCATTACCTCTAGGATATCTAGACTTTTTGTTAAAGGATTGAAAGAGTTGACGATTTAAACAATTTGTCTCTTTAATTGGAATGTCAGTTCTCAACATTAAGGAGTGCTGGTGAAAAAATTTACCAAAAATCATTATGAATTAAAAATTTAACTGATTCTATTACGATATTTAAAATTTAATTAGTCGGATACACTAGAATATAGACAAGATCAGTCTTAACCTACCTCCTTTAGAAAATCCTCCCTTAGAGAAACCTCCCTTAGCGTATCCTCCTTTAGCATACCCTCCTCTTCCATAGCCTCCCTTGTACCCTCTGTAATACCGTTGGTAGGAAACCCTTGGTCTTGGTGGAGGGAGGTCCGAAGTCGAGTAGCGGGAGTAGCTCGACTTGGTGGTATAACTGACGATGTATCCAGGAGGACATTCTACCACTGGGCATTCTTCAGCTGCAAGGGAAGAATGACTTATATTAAATTATCAAGGTATAGGAAGCAGTTTAAGCAATGATCACAGGGAACGATACTTATAAAGAAATTATCAGTGATTTGTCTAAGCAGTGTTTTGTTCGTTTCTAGAAAGAAATAGGGGCAAAATGGGCAGTTTTATCATAGTGTGAATGGTCCAAGTTGTACCACTGTGCCAAAGAGTTTTTTTTATAGATGGATCAGTTTATGGTAAGTAATCTCCGACATCCATATATATATGCTTCGTGACCATATCAAAAAGAATAATGAATGAATGTCGCCAACTTTAAACGAATTAATAAACGGCTTCTTTTGGATTAAAGTCGGCGTTCACACCGAAACATTAAGCAATCATTTCCTAACCCCGCAACGCTTACTTATTTTGGTATTGGGTATATTGTGCAGATAATTTTCTACTAGATGGTCTATTTCCATGTTAGGTTATCTATGCTATCAAAATTACACGAAGAGGATAAAACAATGATTAGTCAAAACACACAATAATGATGTAGCTGTGGCTAAGCAATCGTTGCTCAAATACGGCGATGATACGTCCGTCAAAATGTCAAACAATTCCCTTGATAATATTTATCTCATTATAATAGTGAGACTCAATAGTCGAATTTACACGAGTCCGGGTAATTTTACCAGAATAATTTGACGTTTTGACAATATGGATGATCTGTCAAAATATGTACATATATTGAAGAATCGACCCTCAACAAGATAAAAATAGAAATTAAATTAGTGAAATGTAACTGTGCCGTAACATGCTTTATAAATTACGCAGCGCCATGTAGCGATAACAGCAAAGAAATGTGCAGCGTAGCTTTAAATCATTTGAGCCAATTGTAAGCTGGCATTTTGACTTCGACGTTGAGGCAGTTTTGACCATAGATGTGCGAAAAATATGAACGGGAGAAAATCCACCAATAGGAGCTCGTT
Source organism: Clanis bilineata (assembly GCA_036417725.1). Taxonomy (NCBI): domain Eukaryota; kingdom Metazoa; phylum Arthropoda; class Insecta; order Lepidoptera; family Sphingidae; genus Clanis; species Clanis bilineata. Next base: position 2,850,273 of record CM071146.1, on the reverse strand, counting down.
AAGCAAGGCCGAGGGAAGGAAGTGATACTATTGGTGGTTTTCCTCGCACACTGCTTATATATCCACGCATATGTTTGGTGTAAAAAAAACAGCCTTAGAAGAGATCTACGTCCAGTGAATACTGGAAACACAGCCTAATAATCTGCATTAGACTGCGTTTCCAGTATCCACTGGACTGAAGTAAACGACCAAATTGACTATGGTGGACTATAGATTGTTTTTTAAGTTTTGACAAACACATTTTGATAAATAGTTTGATCGTTTACAGGCTGAACCCAAACGTCTCCATCGAATGCAAAATTTTGAAAAGAGCTACTTTTGTGCTGCTTCGAATTCTTCCTATATTTGGCTTTTTTCACTATGCTGGCTTTGCGTAACTTGGAGAAGCTATGTGGATTTTTATGTGGTCTACCTGAAATAATAGACATATACAAAAGCTCAGGCCTGTGTCTTTGAACGAGTGGGCTGAGGTGCAACGGCCTAATTTCTCATCACCCCATCATTATATAGAGGTAGGATAAAAATACATTTTATGTCTAGATTTTCAAATCAAAAATTCAACTCCGACTGAATTTACAACTTAGGATTTGTAGGATTTGAAGCCAAGATGTCCGGCTATCGACCTAAACCAATAGACCAAAGAGAGAACATCAAATAATATCAAGAGCAATGAGACCTGAAAAATCCTCCTTCTATCACTTACGTGTGGTGGTGGTGGATGGGACAGGCGTGGTGGTGATGGTAGTCCTGACAGCAGCTTCGGTGGGTGCTGTGACGGTGACCACGGGCGCCTCGGTGACGATGGCCACCGTGGTGGTGGTACAATCGCGCTCGTCGTCAGGACAATCCAGCAGCCCGTCGCACCACTTCTCCAGCGGCAGGCACAACTTGCTGGTGGGGCAGATCTTGGTACCAGGGGGGCAGGGCTCGCAAGTACATTCGCATGATGTCGGCGACAGTTTCGGCACCAAGTTCTGTGGACAAGTGACAGTTGAAAGTTAAATAAAAATAGATGCAGGCCGCGTCCAACAGGTCGGTTTCGGAATTTATGCGGGAGGCATACGTCCAACAATGGACATCTTGTTGCTGATAATGATGACAATTGATAAAGTTATCGATTATTTACTTTTCATTATACTTACAGCATTGTCACATTTGCACTCCTTGACTGGCTTGCAGTTAGTCACACCGCCGAGTTTACAAATGCATTCGTCGCAGTTGGTGCCTCTAAACGTGGAACCGACGGGGTATCTGTAAAAACATGAGAGTTAGGGACAATTGTTCAGTAGTCAGATATATTTTTCTACGCGATAATTATAATTATTGTTTTGACAGATATTTTTTTATATAATTCCAACTCCTCCCTATCTTTCTGTTTGATTAATTTCGTTGCGGGATGAAGACAATTTTGCATTCTCTGAGACTCACCGAGCTTCATTGCTCGGTGTCGTAAAATGCGTGCCACTGTTGATCCTGGCTTACAGGAGTTACAGTGGCGGGTGTATGGGCGGGACAGTCTCGTAGATATTTTTTTACATTAACTGTCCCAACGCCCAACGCCCAATTATTTTCATGGTAAAAATTATTTGGCAATTAAAAATTGTCCTTAGGTGGTAAAGACGGTACTATGTCTTTACCATAAGGGCACACGGGGCCCGTTGCCAGGGCCCCGCGACCCTAGGCCCCCCCCGAAAGGCTGATAAATACTTACTTTCTCTTATATACTTTCAAAATATGGGTTGATCAAAAAAACAAGGTCACCAGGCAAGTTAGTAGGTTTGACCGTTGCGGACATCGAGAGAGGACGTCGGCCTATACATTTAGGTAGAAGGGAGGCCTGAGACAACAATAACCTTGTGAACCCCTGTCTTACATGATTTTTTACTCTCTAAGGGGTCCCCGAATTCTTGTGTGCCCAGGGGCCCATGCATGCCTTAAGACGGCCCGGCTTAGGTACTTATGGAATTCTAAGTTCTAACTATTAAGGTCCGCGCAACTTCAGACAGGCGGCATAACAATAGATCGCTTATTGTTAAGGCTCAATTGCACCACTATTATTAACCTAGAGTTAGTCCTAACCGCAAGCTAAATTGACAGAAAATGTATGAATGACATGTAACTTAACTTGCGGTTAGGACTAACTCTAGGTTAATAATAGTGGTGCAATTGAGCCTTAGTGTAATAAACCCTTAAACCCTTCGCCAATGTTGGGTAATATTTCTTCAGTGGAAATAGCATTATAATTAAACATGCCTCATTAAATTTAATTAAATATGGTTATATTATGATAAATAAACGGGCAAGAGCTACCAAGCGTGAAAAAATATTTAAATATTATCAATTTAGACAGCAATAATTAAGAAGCCTTAATAGTTAATTAACGAATACTTGTTTTATGTATATTTGATTGTTCAAGGTGGGAAAACTATGAGTTGTAGGTATAAAGACAACTCTTTTTTTAATTACCTAACGTAATAATCAGTTACATCATGATTAATTATGCTTAGAAATTGCGTGCACGGTACGACTACCGTCCTGAGGTCTTGAGTTCGATCGCCAGGTCGAGTAAGTGATATTGGATTTTCAGTATAAGCCCGGAGTCTGGAATTTGTACCCGATATGGCCTGCTAGGTGGACAGATGACCTGATAAAGGTCGCAGGAAGTCGCTGGATGCAGGCCGCTTCCAACAGGTCGGTCTAAAAATCTTTAGGGGAGGCCTATGTCCAGCAGTGAACGTCCTGTGGCTAATGATGATGATAAATAAATAAATAACAATAAATAACACCCAACAGTCACATACATAGTCCTGACCCCACACTAAGATCGAGTCTTGTGTCGTGGGTATCAGGAACTACGAGAGACGCACGGTCTCACAACACCCAGACCCGAAACAAATATCTGTAGGCCATACAAACATTTGTCTCGGTGCGGGGATCGAACCCGCGGCCTCTCGCTTCACAGCCGGCTACTTGCCCGCTGCGCCACGGAGGCTGTCTCACGATGATGATAAATAAATAAATGACGATGATGCCCTCTTCATCAAAGACAGAAATTACGCCAAGTTGGTGACATGTGTGTATTTTAGTTTATTAGCTATATAGCATATATTATGTACTATAACTTTGTATAATATTCATCTAGGGTTAAAGGCATCCGCCCTGTGGTCGGGGACGTTTGGAGAATCCCACCACGGTATCCCCTACCTGCCGTAAGAGGCGACTTATAGGGGCCATCGGGGGTTGCGGGCGCGCAGCGGGGCTGTCGTAACGCCCCTTTTAGTACTTTATACGTAGGTACGACCCCGGGATGGACGGCAGCACGGGTGGTCGGCCTCGTGCTGACGTTAACGCACTTGACGCCGATGGCGTCCTTCGGCGGCGGGGGTTTATGAGCCCCTCCACAACTGGAGATGGGCGGCAAGGCGGCACCGCGCAGGGGCAGTTCCAGCCGAAGCCTGGGAGCTTCTCACCTAGGGAATCCCGGAGCCGTCCCTAAAGCGCCGAAGAGGGCCACCGCGGGGTTTTTAGTCAGTATTGGTGGTGTATGGTGTACATACTGTTAGGGACTCGGCCCAGTGTCGCCCGGATGGCTCCATCTCTCCCGGGCATTATGGCGCTGGGCCGTAAGACCTGCGACTCCGACATAACCGTTACGTCTCCCCCCAGGCGTAGCGGCAGTGATAAAACACTTTTCCCCGCGATAACAAAAAAAAGGGTTATAGGGATAAAAAAAGTCGACTTATTGAGCCTTACTTATAAAAAACAGTTTAACCGAGCAAAAGGTAAAGAATAGCCTGTCTCTTTTATTTTCAAACAATGTGACACAAGGAAAAAAGTGACAGACTATTCTTAGCCATTTGCTCAGCTAAACTGTTTTTAGAAGTCAGGCCCATTATTTCTACTTGTGGCTAATGAGGATGCACATATTACATACAAACAACAATGATACAAACGGGATATTTTTATCTAAAGACCCGATTTTTAGAGACAAATTAACCAAAAATGCATTTAAGTTATTAATTGTATTACAAGCGACATTGTTGATTTCATTATCGTTTTGATAGGCATTTAACTTTTTTAATACGAATTCGATAGACATTTTACTACATATTTTAAATACTATTTCCATAAGTAGTAAAGTAGATAGGTACGTACTTCACCTACTTTATTTTCAAAACCGTGAAAGCCATGACTAATTGCTAAATATATTTTACCACTTTACCTAATTAAAATTTTATAACTGAAACAAAACAGTCATTACAATGATACAGAAGTAGAAATCATAGTCATACATAGTCCTAATTACTATTGGATAGTATGACAATTATAGAAAGTATAGAAAGTTGCCACTAACACAGTGAGTGCGAGGGAATAAGACACCATTTTATGTTAGTGATGTGGATAATCAATTATTTTTTAAAGATGTATTATTATATTATTAAACGACGGGGATGTTTGGCGCTCACTTGGGGAGGACTACGTCCAGCAATGGACGACGATAGGCTGAGATAATAATTGAATAATCGATTATTCAATTATTTTTAAAAAGTAATAATCGATTACGAAAAATAATCGATTATACACATCAGTATTATTTTATGTAATCTTTTAATTTTAACTACCTTACCACAACATACTAAGCCGTGAACAACGAGTTCAATTATATATTTGTTTTCAATATTTTATTTTATCTTTTTATTGGCGTGATTAAGATGTGTTGCCAAATTACAACGATGTTAGTATTAATAGTCTCTGAGCTACGCCGCGGTCAACAGATGAACAGGGTTTTGTTTTGCCATTTTGATACGGAACTCCAAAAACGAATGAGTTGCCTGTTATTAGTTAAAGAAATGAAAAATAAGCTTGTGTAATTTAGTTGTTTATTTAATTTTATCTGTTCTCCTTGTTAGTCGAAGTGGTAGGCCTCCTGCAACGACTTGCACTAGGAATGACGTTCGCTTGAAAGTAAATTCTCTCTTGGAAGCAGCTGATGGTTCGACGTTATAATAGCGTAGAACTGAAGCCAATCCGGCTACAGACTGAATTTGGGCCAACCGGTATCCTGTCATACAAAAATCATGTTAAAATAATAACAAGCCTAAAAATAATGATTTCTTAGGTTTACGCGAATGTTATTCATTGAAATAAAACTAGTTTTTACGGATAACATAAATAACATAAAGCTGACGTGAAACGCCGACGCTCTACGAAGTCTGCAGTTGCTGAACATTCAGAGGAGAGCTCCAAACATTATCTCAGATTCCACAAGACACAAATCCTTGCCAAAAAACACCGATTCCTACCTACGCGAGGCTATTGAAATTAAAAAAAAACACCCTAATTTCAATAGTGAAGATGGTTGGAAGCTTGCACAAACCTGGGATCCAATCATACATTTAATTAAATCAGAATCCAAAAGACCAGCTGCAAGGCCTCAAGACACCGTTAAATTTGTATAATTTTAAAATTAAGTTAGATATTGTAATATAACTGGTACCTCAGTCCGACTCATGACCACGAAGGTTGTAAAGCTTTCGAAGCGTCTGGATTAAAAATAAAATAAATACAAAATAAATTGCGATAGAATCCGTATAACTAGTTTTATTTCAAAGCTTAAAAATATAAAAATCTATTTCAAATCTTGTGAGATTTTGACCAAATTTATATGGACCCTTGGAATATGCTCTATCAAACACAAAGAATCTTGAAGATCGGTCCACAATTGTCGGAGATATCGAGTAAAACACATAAAACAATCTTACCTGGACATTTCCTCGGGCCTGCTCCGAAAGGCATGTACACAAAACCATGACGATCTTTAGAAGCCTCCGGTGTAAATCTCTCAGGTCGAAACTCCAAAGGATTGTCGTAGTATTTCGGATCTAAGTGCAGAGCTTGTGTAGGAATCAAAATCGTCACTCCAGGATCAATAGTCACATTGGTTCCAGGTATAGTGTACTCTTTGGTACACTTTCTTCGGTTTATACCAGCTGGTGGTAGAATCCTTATGCTCTCTTTTAAGCTCATGTTCAGCAATGTCATCTCGTCGATGGCGTCGTAGCATAACTTATCGTCGTACTTTGATAACACAGTATCGATTTCCTTTTGAATGTCGCGTTGTATCTCCTGATGGTACGCCAATTGATGCAGCAACGCACTGGTCGCATTGGCAGACGTGTCAAATCCAGCCGCTAAGAAAACAAACACTTGAGCAGCGATGCAATTAATATCCATTTCTAGTTCAACAGTAGCAGGGGAACCATCAGTGTTTTTGACAAAAAGTGACTCCATTTGCAGCTTTCCCATTTCAGCTATCTCGAGTAACACATCCATAAAGTCATTCCGACCGCTAGGCTTGAAGTTTCTTTGCTCACAGACGCTCATTGTTATATTAATTACGGTATCCCTAAATTCCTTTTTAACTGTATAAAATCCTGGTATGACCTTCGATATGTTGCATACCTCATCGAAATTCAAGAGAAAACACTGGAGGTTACTTCTATCAAAGAATTCATTGGCGAGACGTATGAAACGGTCGTTCTTGTTCGTGATGATGCCCAGATCGACGCCGAAACCGTACGAGCCAATCATCTCCATGGTGAAGCGAGCCATGAGGTTCCAAGCGAACACTTCACTGCCGTTCTCCACCACATTTTCGCAGAACTCGTGGAGTTTCTCAGTGCATTTAACAAGGAGAGGGAACATCGCGCGCATTTTGCTGGCAGAGAAAGCGGCAGGAAACCGTTGCCGTAGCAGCCGCCAGTGGTCTCCGCTCACAAAAAATAGATTGTAGAGTAGCGAGTTCCTATCGCCTTTGACGTTGGTGGCGCGAGAGTAGAAATGCATGAAGTCCTGGGTGAGGATATGCTTTATAATGTCTGGGTCCCTGACGATCAGTTCTGGCGTGCTGCCCCTGTAGTAACCGACGATCTTCTCATCTTTATATTTGTTGTAATATTCCAGAGCGTGTTCCACAGCACTACGTCTCAGGAGTAAGCTGCGGAGATGATTGCCGAAGAAAGGCAGAGGCCGATCATGTTTAACTTTCCGCTTTGCCCAATAATCATGGTTCCTGGTTAAATAAACGTACACGAGGACGAATATTATAATAACGAACACTATAAACATTCTGAAACGTTGTTATCTGAGGAGGTACTGGCGTTGTCTGTAGCGTTGTAATATACGCACTTTGGAGTTTCTTTTATTTCGCTTCAATAAAAAAAAAACACTTACCTTTCAGAGTTCTTTGATTAATGTGTAAAACCTTGTTGACATTGAACTGAATTTTCACATCATAATTACTTACATCATAATTTCGCACGTTTCTTTATGAAGTTGTTTTATTAATAACAAGACCAAGGTTTTCCAGTTAACAGCGATAGAGCCTAAAGACTTGTCTTTCGAAACCGCTAAATGTATTACCTAAACCATTTTTTTTGTTGTTTTATTTAATTTATGTACCTACATGAAGCCTGTATGTAGGTAGTAGGTACGTATGCCCATTTTGAAGATACAACAAAATAAAACCATTTTAACCTAAGTATTAACTGCCTCGGTGGCGTGGTTGTATTTCGGTGCGACTGTCGGCCTGAGGTCCGGGGTCGATCCCCGGGTCGGGCGAAGTGATATTGGATTTTTCCATATCAGCCCGGAGTCTGGAATTTGTGCCCGATATGGCGATAGGCTCGCCCCCTTTCAAATCTAGGACGGAACTAAGCTCGGCGAAATGTGGGTGTACTAGTTCGCTAACGCGCCTCTGCCTACCCCTTCGGGGATACAGGCGTGATCTTAAAGAAAAAAAGCTATTTACTGTTTCTATAATCTCCACTACAGGCGTGTGAAACGCACAAATTATAATTCCTGAGGGCGATATAAATATTTACTATGCGAACAAAGGTGCGGGCAAAGTTAGTTAAATATTACAATCACTACCAAGTTTGAAAACTTAAAAACCGTCTTAAAATTTCACCCGGTCTTGACCAAAATTATTGTGAAATCACCCTTGAAATAACCTCTATCGAACCAAAAAAGGTATTAAAACAAGTTGCCGCATTTGCATTCGCGATCGGTCCACATTTGTGGAGATAAAATATAAATTGTCAATTTTTCGTTTCTAAACTGAAAAAATATCTGCTTTTGAGGCAAGTTGAAAATTCATAACAGCCACTTCTCACGAGCTGTCATGACTCAAGACTCACGAATCACGAAACATAGTTTGTTTGCGCAATATAATTGTACAATGGGGAACTTGCATGAAAATTATAACGAGCAATTGTGTTGATAAATCAATAAACAAAACATTGAAATGTGCTATCATGAAATTTGTAGGATAAAATACTTGATATTTTATAAAATATCTTAATTAGAAATTACGTATAATGGAATGTTATTGCAAAACCCAAGTGACGTCGTTGCATTAGGCAGTGTTTCCAGGTTGGGGTATTTTTTGCCTATTTTGCGGAATTCTGTTGTTATGTTTAGTATGGTGATTGATCAATGAGATTTCCAAGGTCCTCCTCTTTCCAAATTCTTTTCTTCGTGTAACTTTCACATCGCTCCGCTCAAGATTCAAGAGTGCAACTTATTTTTACTTCGTTATTTAATGAAATAGCTTTAAAATTTTTGGGGAAATTTTAAACGATAGGCAATTATAGCGGTCCAAACGTCATTGTAGGAATTGTCACTAGCCGTCAGTGTCAACTGAGATGTCAACAAAAAGCAATTTTTACGCGGTGACGTCACGTCCCTTTTTAGCGCGGGGTTTTGTAAGTCATATTTTGACTTGCGATAATTAAATGATTTGTGCATATTTTAATGTGTTTCTTTCTGGTGTGTTTATTCGAGACCTAGTACTTAACAATGAACTAAAAAAAATTACATGCAAGTTCCCTATTGTTTGTGCAGACATTAGATGCATTCAGTTTACCTTTCAACTTTGCACACATGGCTTTTCGAAGTTATACTTCTTTTGGTGCGTTTAGGTGAAAGTAAAATTGAGAACCGTGCGCGCACACCGTTACGGCAATCCGACAGTATGAAGTTGGCTTAGAGTCAAATTCGTAATTTAAATATTGTTCATCGAGAATGTTATCATTTTTGCTTGTTTAATTTTTTTTAATGTACGCCAAAGAGTATAACTTTTAATGCTCGTACACACGTAAGCACATGCTCCATTTCTTTTTGGCCTAAGAAGGCAGAAGCAATAGACATCAGCAGTGCCAGGGACATAATCAAAGCGTTGCCTACCGTAAAATTAATTTTTAAGCCTCGTTTGAAGAAGAACACCAAAGACGGAAGTTCATTTCAGAGTCTGCACCTGACGTAGGAAAAATGACCTCTGGAAGCACACTGCACTGGTAGTAGGTGTTCCAGCTAGAATGGTTGAACTTTCCTCCGGCGACGAGTGTTGCGATTGTAAAGGGAGACGATGGAATCATTTCAAACAGTTCCTCAGAGAACTCCCCATGACCTACGTATTTGATCTTGTATCAAAAAATAACTGCAGGCCCGCTCGATTGTATAAAGTCCAAACCACTGTTCTGCCACTAACAGTTTTATAGCAATGGCAATACAGCAAGTGGATCACCTGATTGTAAGTAATCGCCATTAGCCGTAGAGACTCCGAAAATATAAAAAAAACATGGGTTTATATCAGAGTACGTACGCTCCTGATAATGTAACATACGTTTGTGCAACAGCTTATTTATTTTCCTACTTTGTAAACCGCATGGAAGTCTTTTCTTTTATATCCACTGTATCTCAATACAAACTTTTAATTTTGGACCTTCATTTTGTCACTTTGAGGGTTGAATTTCGACATATTTTTCTTTATTACTTGTACGCACACCTTTTAACTCCACAGAAACACATTTTATAATATGTGTGCAAAAAATATGTGTGCATAAGACCACACGAGACACGACAGTAGTGAAAACTTCATCAAGAAAAGGTAAATTTTTGCTACTAGTAAGCATGGCTTCAACTCGAACCGACTTTACCCGAACGAGCGTTACATAGCCGAGCGTGACGGCTCAGTCTTATTCAATACCCATAAAATATTTTTTCTTTTATAAGTGTATATTTTATTTTCTTTAACTGTACGGAACCACATTTTAAATAAATGTATAAAAACACAAAATTTAATTAATAAATTTTATAATTATAATTCTTGAATGCCTCAGATGAATAATTATTAATACTTAATCTTATGTGATTTTTTTACATTACACGTTAAGGCTAAGGCTAATCCACTCACTAATTATAACTGCTCAGTGCTCCGTAGTGGAGCAATGATAAATAATACAGGGCAAATGGAAGAAAGAAAGAAAATAAATAAAGAAAAGAGAAAGAGAGAAAATAAAGCAATACAGAAAAATAATTTATTATCACAAAAGTTTGTGACAATTAGGTGGCCAACTCAGCTTAATGCTTTGTTGCGAGAGTGTCACAATACAGAGTTGAAACATGTCGTACACTCTAAAAAAGTAATTCCTGTTTTTTCTTTTAATAGTAAAGACTGGCAATCAATATGGGTCACCTGTGCTATGTTTTGTTGTATTCAAGTTATATTTTTGTCTCCTTATATTAGCTGTGTACAAATCTTTACCACTGTACTTGCACTTGGTGTGTTTAACTGTACTTATGTACATTATGTTAATCGTAGTGATGTGAACATCATGGACGTTACTTTAAAAAAAATGCGAAATATTAATACACCGTAATCCCCTGGTTAACGAACTTAACACAACTTTTACCGCCGAATGTTCATACACTTAAGGTGGCCTTATGTCTTTTAAGGCCGCCTTACCTGTCAAAATTGTATGGCGAAAATCAATATAAGAAGCCGTTAAAGTTGAGCAGCGTTTGACCATTCGGGCGATAGAGTTGCAAATCTAATTGGCTAAAGTATACCTTCATAAATTAAAAAGGATATTTACACCCAACAGGAACATCAGATTGCAATCGGATTAACATACATACATACATACATAAGCTCACGCCTGTATCCCCGAAGGGGTAGGCAGAGGCGCACTAGCGAACTAGAACACCCACATTTCGCCGACCTTAGTTCCGTCCCAGATGTGATAGGGGGCGAGCCTATCGCCATATCGGGCACAAATTCCAGACTCCGGGCCGATATGGAAAAATCCAATATCACTTTGCCTGACCCGGGGATCGAACCCGAGACCTCAGAACCGTAGTCGTACCGAAATACCACCACGCTACCGAGGCAGTCGGATTAATGAATCGATTAATTACATTTCACATATCTAACAAAAAAAAATTCCAATTGACGCTAAAATTCGTGTCTTTTTACTGGCCCTCATCCCACCCTAATACAGATCGGCGCAACAGGGTGTGTTGCATGCAAGCATGTTGCAGAAATGATTTGGCTAAGTTTTCACGACCGGCTGCCTGCCCGGCATCAACCCCCTATGAGGGATCCAGTCAGTTAATTAAATCCGTAATTAAATTTGAAAATTAGCTTTGCCGACCTGGGAATCGAACCCACGACCTTCCGGGCTACAGCCCATATATGCTGCCACTAAAGCAAGGAGGCAAGATTTAACCTGTATTAAACGTAAAAGAAATCAGGAAATTGGATTGATTTATAAACATAAAATACCTAACTTAAGTACCTAAACTAAAGGGATCAGTGATGTTGAGGCGATAGAAAAATAGTTTGAAAAAGGTTTTATTAATATTTTTAGGTGTACGGGCCACGATCTTGACGTAGTAGATAGGTTGAATGGCTTTATTGCCTAATTTATGTTCAACATGAATCAATTCACTTGATAAAACACATTAAGTAGGTACCTACGTGACGTCACATATCCACAAACACTTTACGCGTGTATTTTTGTAACATTCAAATAAATATTATGCTAATAATATGGTTTAGGGTCGGGGTTAAGTAATGTCGCGTTGCTTAGTCTATAATTAAATGCCGCGCATGTCAAATTAGCCTAATTTAGAGGAGGCTATCTCCAAAAACGTCGGGGTGAATTTATATCATCCAATGACTAAAGAAAAAATAAGAGGACCCGGCATAACTACGAAAAATGTGTGTTCACTATGAAGCCGGTTCCGCCATTTTAGTTTCGCGATCTATTTACATGTAAGTTGTCGCGGTGTCATATTACACAACTTATACTTATTGATTTATTGCCAATACGGTGTTTAATTTACAACAATAATAATTTCGGAATTTAAGAAGATACCTATCTGTTATAAGTATTAATGGGATCTTACTTCCACAAAGTCGCCATTTTGGTTTCGTTCATTAGGAATGCTTCATTTTTTCATAATTATGCCCTGTCCTCTATCTCCTTTTGTCTAAGATGTCATCCCTGTGACACTCTGAGCCGTGACGGATCCTTCCCGTAATTTTAACAATAACAATGTGGTATAAGTATGAATTTTGACATTGTGGGATAAGGGCGGGTTCCAAACAAAAGGAAATGTATTTGGCGAGAGGTAAAAAGTTCTAAATGGGGAGCCAATGCTAATTTATCTTTGAATTAAAATTGATTATAAATAAAACCACGAATGTTATACCGATCATGCAATTTGTAGTAAAAGACATTGATATTTTACAAAATTTCCTACTTATAAATTACGTATAATGGAACGTAATTGCAAAACTTAAGTGACCTCATTGCATAAAGAATCATAGAGCAATGTTTCCAAGTTGGAGTGTTTTCCCAATTTTGCCGAAATTTTTTGTTGTGTTTAGTATGATGATAAGTGAATTAAATTACGGAAGTCCTTCTCTTCCTTCTTCCTTATTTTTACTTCGATATTTAAAGAAATAGCTTTAACATTTCTTCGCGTTTTTTTTATTGGCAAACGAACAGATGGGTCACCTGATGGTAAGTGATCTCCACCGCTCATAGACACTCATGACACAAAAAGAATCATGGGTGCGTTGCTAACCTAAAAGGAGGGAATGAAAGGGAAGGGAAAAGGGAGGGGGAAAATTGGCCACCGGAAATCTCACTCACTGAACGAAACGCGACAGCAAGCTGCCACTTTACGTCGGTTTTCTGTGAGACAGTGGTATCTAACCGGTCAAGCCGGCCTATTCGTGCTGTAGACGTTACTGTCTACAGCGTGGCTTTACCACTCAAGGTAACGTCATGTCCTTTTTTTTAGCGCTGGGTTTCATATTTTGACTTGCGATAATTAAATGATTTGTGAATATTTTAATGTTTTTGTTACTGGTGTGTTTATTTGAGACCCAGTTTTTTACAGTAAACTAAAAAAAACTTACATGCATGTTCCCTATTTTGAAAGAGCCTTTGGTAGAGCCAAGCTGTAGACATTAATGTCTATACCACGAATTGGCCGGCTCGACCAGTTAGATACCACTGTCCCTCAGAAAACTGACGTAAAGTGCCAGCTTGCTGTCGCGTTTCGTACGGTGAGTGAGATTTCCGGTGGCCCATTTCCCCATTCCCTTTCCCAATCCCTTTTCCCTCCCCTTCCATTCCCTCCTTTTAGGTTGGCAACGCACCCATGATTCTTTTTGTGTCTTGGATGTCCATGGGCGGTGGAGATCACTTACCATCATGTGACCCATCTGCTCGTTTGCCAATCTTTGCTATAAAAAAAAAAAAATGTAATGAGTATACTCACGTCATGAAGGACTCTACGCAGGGACACTGGTTGCGTGACACGCAGTTCTCCCCGTCGTAGTAGGGCGCGTCGGGTGACCTGCAGTCACAGTCCAGCACGTCCCTCACGCCGGGGCACAGCTCGCAGGTGGTGGGGGCGAAGGTTGTGGTCTCGGCGGGCTCGATGGGCTCGATCGGCACCAGTTCCGTGACGGCTGTGGAGAACAGAATGTTAAGACTCTGAGTCAAATAAACGATCTGAGTGCGGATTTGGAATTTTCAAATTGAACAAGAAAATCTTTCTGTTTGTCATTCTGTTTTTCGATTTAAAAATTCCAAATTCTCAGTGAGTTGGTTTTTTTTTATAACAGAGACTGGGAAGCGAGCAGATGGGTCAGATAATGGTAAGTGATCTCTACCGCCCATAGACCAAGACACAAAAATAATCATGGATGCGTTGCCAACCTAAAAGAAAGGAACGGAAGAGGAAGGAAAAGGGATTGGGAAAGGAGGTGGGGGAAATGGGCCACCGAAAATCTCACGCACCGAATAGCTATAGGAAGCTGCCACTTTACGTCGTTTTTTTTTTGAGTTAGTGGTATCAAACCGGTCGAGCCGGCCCATCCGTGTTGTAAACGTTATTGTCTACAGCGTGGCTCTACCGCTCAAATACTTGCCTCTGCTATAAAATAGCAACCGTGTCAGTTTCATATAATCATAGTGCTTAAGGGTCATAACACATGCTGGAAGGTTCTAGAAAGTACTCACGGTAAGGCTCGAAGCATCCAATAGGCTCAACCCTCATCTCTATACCATCTCTCCAGGTGAGCGGCAGTATCTTCAGGTACTGAGCGTGGACCGGCGGCTTGAACTGGTTGGTGACGGGAGAGTCATGGTCGAAGTTCCCAGGGAACACCTTCTCCTTTCCATCGTCGTCGATGATGGGGTTGAACGTGATGAGGTCTGAGGTGTACTGCACCTTGTATGAGGTCACCCAACCAGAGGGACCCCCCTTGGTGGTGATGCCGGTCAGGTTGCGAGGTGATGTGAAGTCGAACTAGGAACAAGTGTTGTTGATAATGGAAGGTATCTCGCAACTTGGAATTTTCGGACACTTTCAGAATACAAAGATGCTGTAAGTTCCTCAATTCATGCCTAAGTAATTTTAATAAGATGGAATTTTGTCTTTATAATTTGATAGTCGGTCCACATTTGGCGGAGATATCGCGTAACATAAATAAAAAATACAGACGAAATTACGACCTTCTTTCTCGGTAGAAAATTATTTTTTCAGCTTATAAATAAAAACGTCAGAAATCTAAAATAAAGATTTTTCAAGCTTCTCAAACCCAATAGTCTTTATCAGCGTCGCTTTTGGGAGACCAAAAACGATCTAGTCTGGAAAATTCTAGAGTCTATTCCAGAGATCTTACCTTAACCCATTCCCCAGGGGTGCTGTACAGCGGCTTCCACCCCCTGTTCCCGTCCAGCCTGAAGTATCTCTTGGCGTCGCTGTTCGAGCTCACGTCTATGTTGCGCAGGGGCAGCATTGATGCCATGCCTAGTGGCTCCGTGCATTGTAGGGGCTCCGGCTGGATTGAAAAAAATCATACTATTTTTCACTCCTAACAAACAAGAAGTTTTACCTTCCATCATCAGCTTACTTGAATAGCTTAAAGGCTAATAGGTCCCTATAACATTTGAAGGTAGCCCTCGATTTTTCTGAAATGTCATCATCAAATCCTAACTTGGTGCCAATGAGACTACCTGAGAAGTATACTCTCTCAAACAAAAAAAAATATCGAAGCCTAAGTGTCATACGAATAATAATACGGAACATACGTAAAAGAAGATTCTGACGAACTATTAACCTCCTTTTTTAGGCTGGTTAAAAACAGCTTTAACAGCCTCTGTGGCGTAAAATATTTGTATGTGTTTTTAAGTATACTCACAGTGGTAACAGTGGTGGTGGTTGTAGTGGTGGGGGTGGTGGCGGGCTCCCCACAGCCGATGAGCTCGAACCTGACGGCGATGTCGTCGTGCCACGTCAGCGGGTGGATGCGGACCACCTTAGCCTCTATGGGGGAGTCGAACATCTGCTTCAGAGGAGTCTTGTGGTCTACTGGACCACGGAATACCTGTACGAAGATATTACATGTCATATTTTTTAATTATGGCAAGGCGTGGTTTGCACATCCGCCAGTATTTTGTAATGTTTCTCGTAATGCAATTTTCAAGGTTCCATCACAATTTCCAGACCAACAATGAAACACTTATGTGGCTTTCATGATTTCAAGGTTTTGGAGATACAACAGAAATACTTTTGATAAAAAAATGGATATAAAGGTGTCCAAAAAATAATGTCAAGCCGAGATCCAGAGATAGAGCAACGCTCGGGATACCCGAATCATCTCTATGTATATTCCGTGATTTTTTATATATTTCCCAATTTTTAAGTATTTCCGACATGACTGAGAGAGATAATAATAATTCGGCCTCTTATCCTGTCAGCCGATTATTAATGCAGGTAAAAGAATGGCAGGATTTTTCTATTAAGTATCAGCCCAGGGTCTGGAATTTGTGCCAGATATGACGATAGGCTCGCCCCCTCTTACATCTAGGACGTATGAGCTCGGCGATATGTGGCCTTCCTAGTTCTTTAGTTCGCCTCCGCCTACCCCTTCGGGGATACAAGCGTCAGTCTATGTATGTACGTACCTTACTCTTGCCGTCAGGTCCATCGACAGTGGAGAACGTGTGACCATCATCACCATACAGCACTTGGTAGCTGGTGACGTACTGGTTGAACAAGGGGCTGCCCTGCATCACCACTCCATAGATAGGCTCGCGGGCTGGCAGTTCCACTTGGATGTACTGGTTACTGTCTGATTCCTGAGGGTTCCAGCTACCGGCTGCAAAAGTGTTAGGGAGTTACCAAACCAATCGATGGACTGACGATAAACTAGAACACAGATCGATAGAGTCACTTGTCATCTGATGCTAATTTCGCGGCCACTAAAAATCATACCGACTTACATAAATGCCTCTTAATTCTACGAAGAGGAAAGAAGCAAATCAAAGAACTTGTGACAGAATAAGCATTTAACCATATCCGCGAGGAGTGACTCGGTATTCCAAAAAACTCTAAACGGCATGTAGAGGGCTTTCGAATGAGGAGCATTTTTTGGAGGTATGTAAAATCTACTAGCCCGCATTGGGGCACCGTGGGGGGCTGAGTAACCCTTCTCATGAGTTGGCAGTAGTAGTAGGTAGTAACGATGTCTATTATTATGCTGGAAATGGTCTTGATCAGATATCATACCAGAGTTACGTTCTCGTGGACGGCCCAAAAATAGCTGACTAGTCGGTTTGGATGAACACATGACAGCCAATGGTCTCATTGTGGAGGATGCTCAAGATCAGATGAAGTGGAAGAATTCTTTCTTTCACTTCATCAATTTCTTTCTCAAAAATTTCTTTCTCAAACCCCCAGACTCGAAACAAATATCTATGGACCACACAAACATTTGTCTCGGTACGGGAATCAAACCTTCGGCCAAACTTCACCGCCAACTGCTCGCCCACTGCGCCACATAGGATGTCAATTATGCTGGAAATTGAAAATAAACGAATGCAAATGTTCATACAGGAATTGTATTGAGTTACCTGATACGGCTGTAGGTCTTCCGTTCAGTACTGCATTCTGTGGACCGAACATGTCACTGGCCTGCGAACTGGCGCTGAACGCAGACTCAGGGAGAGGCTGGTCGCCGAACATCAGGTCGATGTATCTGTAATGATATGGGCCATTAGTCCAGTCTAGTAGTAGGAGCACTAGTTCAGCTACATAACGTTAATGACATGATGTTGGATCAGAGGGAGTTGATAGTAGGAAGTGAGGTATAAATCATGATTTCAAAAAGTCTGGTGGCACGCGAAAGTATTGGCGTCGATTTCCAAAAGAGATATGAAGTGGCTCAACCAAAGTCATATATAATTTGTCTTTGTATTTGATCTGCATTATCCCTGGCACCGACGCCAGTTACATTAATTTTGACTTTAAAAATCAGTTTTAAGTTTTGATACAAATTATTTATTTTGTGTCTTTTTTTTCCTTTAGGTTATCTTTTTAAATTTATATCTGACCAATTGTGAAATGTTCGGACTGTTTCAAACAAAAGTCGGTTCACGCCAATTACGCACCTATTTATCGGTGAACATAGATTGTAAAATATACAGAAGAATTGAGAACCTCCTCCTTTAACTCGGTTAAAACTAAGCCGAATCCTTTTTACAATCGTGCATAGAGTGTGTCGCGCTAACCCAGCATGAAGTGGGATCAAGGGTAAGAAGGAAAGCTGTTTTGTCTCAAATAGACAAAATGAAGGTTTCGTGGATGGAAGTGATAAAACCTTGAGATTTCTTGATATCCAATTTAATTCAAAACTTTACAGTAATTTTAGTTGAAAGTCAGCGCGTACGAGAGTTAATAGAAAAAAAAGGTTGACAATAGTGGGACGGTGAAATAAAATATAACTATAGTAGGATTGCTAATTAAACGGAGTAAACTGACATTTCGAATGTTGCCACTTTTTCATGAAATTTAAATAGTGCTGCGGTAAAAAGATCAAAACTATTTAAACATTTCAATTCAGTGAACAATTTCATTCTTTCATTTTCTAAAGTCCAAGTCAAAGTCGTAATTCCTGCCTAATGTGTGATTAGTACTGCATGTCTTTTGAATTATAGTCGTACCAAATTACTGCATGCTGAATTATGGCATGTCTACTGGAATTATAGTCATGGTTCATTATAAACAAAACTTACAAAAACTATGAATGTGTGGAACGTAATTTTTCTCAAATTATAAATATTACTTATTTATAATTTCAATCGTTATCATTTTGCGTAGCTGTTGTGATTATTTACTCAAACTTATTTACATAGACATCTAATCGACGAGTTTAGCTGAAATGTCTAAAAATACGCAATAAAATTTTAATTTTGCAAACTAGTGCTGAGTTATTGTTTCTTTGAATGATAAAAATTGAACTAGATCAACCACTATGTTTTGAAAGTAAGCAACATTATTTTGGAAAGTGACATTTCGATCTGTCAGTTTACTCCGTTTAATTAGCAATCGGACTATAACGGTACATAGTGTTCTGCGTGGCTGCGATACGAGATACGCAAATGTTGCTTCTTTTTGTAATTATATTTTTGTTAGGCGTTAACAAAAGCTTATAATGATAGCATTATGCAATACTCACCTATCAGGAGCACATTCAGGTGGTGGGGTGACTGTAGTCTTTATAATCAGTGGGACAGAAGTCAGTCCTGGAGTAGACGCTGTCGTTCCTATAGAGGGGGGCGCGGTGGATGGTGTCTTCACTGGGACGTAGGGGGTAGGCGTGGTCCCTGTGTATATGGGCTCGGTGGAAGGAGAGCTGAAGATGTACTTGTCCCTGGGGGGGCGGGTGGAGAGGGTCTGACAGTCGCCGGGGTGGCAGTGCAGCTCGTTCTCCAAGCACTGGCATGTGATGCATTCGTCGAACATCACCACTCCGCCGGGCTGAAACAAAATGATAGATTTTTACCCAAATTTATCAAGAGTTGGCATCGAGCAGCCGTAAAAACTAAGCCAAAGCCTTTCTGCAAAATGCTTGAGAAAGTATGTTGCACTGATCTCACATTAAAGTGGGATAAGTGCAGCTAGAAGGAAAGAAAAAATATTTACCCAAAAGAATAGGCAAAGGCGAAGTAGAGAACTAGAACACTCCCAATTCGCTTATTTCCGTCCCAGTTGTAATAGAGGGCGAATATATCACCATATTAGGCTCAAATTCCAGACTCCACGTAGATATTGAATAAAAACACCCAATATCATTTTAACCTAAGACTTCAGGACAATACACGTACACGCAATACCACTATGCCACCGAGACAATCAGTCCACGTTGATGCTGAATAGAAAAAACCCAATATCACTTTTCCCGCGTCGGAGATCAAACCCAAACCACCAAAGAAGTATCTAAGCTGTCAGGTCCTTACCTTGATAATGTCTCCATCCTTAAAGCAAGTGCAGTCTCGTATGGGCACGCAGGTCTGCTCGTCTCGCCAGTACGATCCTGGACCGCAGTCGATCTTCGCCACGGGTTCGTCCACACAGCCATCGACGCAGGCCTACGTCATCAAATATTGGTTAAGGTGGAAAACGAGTAAATGGTGGTGGGAAATGGTGCCTACCAGTACCGGATCTAGGTTTTTTCAAAGCAGGGGCAAGTTGCCAATTTGCCCAATTTTACCACCCCCAAATTAGGGCGCCCTCCAGATTTTATCGCCTCCCAAATTCTCCTCTCGACATATATTCGGCACTGTTGCCTACGATAATATATTGGTTAAACAGGTTAACGAGGAGACCATGGTGGTAATTGATTACCATCGCCTGGATAATGGTAATATTAAGTCGCGTTTCATGCTTAAAACATCTACACAAAACAATGTTTCTGTCTTGACACAGCTGTTTTGCTCTCATGGAGTCATGGAACAATGGACCATAGACAAAAATGTGTAGCGAAAAGAACATTCTTTTGATTTTTGTGTAGTGTGTCGAAAAGTATGAGCAAGAGACGCGCCGTTAGGGATATGTCTACGGTGGTGAGGACAGAAATAAGTAGGGGATTTGGACCTCAGAAAAAGCAAGCTTACACTCCATTTCTGTGAAAGAATGGTAAGAATCCGATCAAGATATTCATGCATGCTAAATTGTCTACAGCGTGGCTCTACCGCTACGGAATAACAAACGAGCAGGTGGATACTTTATTTATTGTAAGCTCACAACAGCAAAACAATTAATTGGGTACCTGACAATTTTTTTAAAATTATGTTTTATATGAAATTTACGTCGTCTAAAATATAGAACAGAAAGAAATATTGAAATATTTTTAACAATAAAAAAGTTATAAGCCTTTGAAGTTTGGTAGAACCTTCAAACTACGGGAAAGACAAAGATCAGTATAATTACGTCACCGGCGTAACGGTACGTGCGTTGGAAAGGGATAGCAAGATATCTCCACTGTGCCTACAACATTTAAATTATGAATTACTGCCTCATTTTTCAACTAATTTCAATGAAAATTTTACAGAAGGGTTTATTTTTAGTTTTATTTGCCATTACATATAAGTATGTGTATAAAATCAAACATAGTCAAGTACCCAATTATAGGTGCGTTGTCAACCTTAAAAGGAATATGTATATTACAGAAGGAGGGGAGATTTGGGCTACTAGAATACTAGGAATTGAAAGTATAACTTACCTCAATAATACATCTCCCTTTGTCCTTAAGGATCCTGTTGAAGGAGTCGCACAGCTGGTCGCAAGGGTATGCACACGGCTTGTACACTTTGCCCGGGGGACATGGGGTCGGTGTCGATGACGTTACCGGCTCTGGACAAAAATATATTTTTAAGTGAAACTTATTTAGGCGCGCTGAGCACATTATTGAATCAGACTGAGCCGTCACGCTCGGCTATGTAAC
Source organism: Clanis bilineata (assembly GCA_036417725.1). Taxonomy (NCBI): domain Eukaryota; kingdom Metazoa; phylum Arthropoda; class Insecta; order Lepidoptera; family Sphingidae; genus Clanis; species Clanis bilineata. Next base: position 2,829,119 of record CM071146.1, on the reverse strand, counting down.
GCTCGTTCGGGTAAAGTCGGCTCGAATCGACTAAGGGAGCGAGAAAGCGTCAATGATCAACGCGTCATTGTAAGTATGCCATACTCGCTCGGCGAGCGTTACATCAGAGAGCATGACGCAATGGTTCAAATTCAGTTCAGTATCGATATAATCACGGTATGTGCCGTGACAATGTTTTATTATTTTTTTTACGGACTATAAAAGAGGGGGTTGTTATTGAATTAGTGCCAAATTGCAGACTCCGAGCTGGTACTGAATAGAAGACTCAATATCACTGCCCGACCCGGGGATTGCACCCGAGATCAATACAGAGGCAGATTGCTGCATATAGGATCGCGATATTTATTGACTGCGCAACATTTGCTTATAGTAATACCTATAGGCTTACTGCCGATCCCAACAAACGATCTCAGTTCGTATGCAGATAGATCGCAAAAATGAACCAATCAAATCAAGTTATTTTACGGCGTCATGTTCAAACTTTGTTCTTATTGGCTAATTCTTGTAATCTATCTGTACATTCGAACCGTGATTGTTTATTGCGACCGGCCGTTATATATATATATATATATTTAAATGAGATATGTATTAAATTACCTCCAGTATGTGTTTCTGGGACCCACGGCACCTTCGAAACGTGAATTCGTTCTAAAACAAGAAGAATACAATATTCAGTTCCTTACTGATTTCTTAAGTTTACGCGAATGTTATACATTGATATAAAACTATATGATATGGGTGGTAGGCGTGGAGGCAGTAGCTGCTACTCCACACTCAAGCCTAAGAGGCAGTACAGCAGCAGACATGTGCTGTGACGACATTTGCATTTAGATTGTTTACATACCATCTCTAGGTGTAGTAGGCGTGGTAAGCATGGTATGGGTGGTAGGCGTGGAGGCAGTAGCTGCTACTCCACACTCAAGCCTGAGAGGCAGTACAGCAGCAGACATGTGCTGTGACGACATTGCATTTAGATTATGTACATACCTTCCTTAGGTGTGGTAGGAGTGGTAGGTGTAGTAGGCGTGGTAGGCGTGGTAGGCGTGGTAGGCATGGTATGAGTGGTAGGCGTGGAAGCAGTAGCCACCAGTCCACACTCAGGCCTGAGAGGCAGTACAGCAGCAGGCCAGTCGCACACCATGGCGACGGGGTTGTACATGGTGCCGGGGGCGCAGTCCTTCAGCACGCTCCCGTGTGGCGCACATTCGTAGAACTTGCTGCAGTTGGTCGGGTGCGGCTCGTTGGGACGGTCTGATGTAAGGCACGCCTTCGATTCTGGTGGGGACAATATAGTTACTTTAAATAACCGGTGGAAAATTAATAATCACAAGTTTAAAAACTTAACAGACGATGGTGACCAAATTTATATGGGACCACCTTTGAAATAAGCTCTATCGAACACAAAAAGAATTTTGAGGATCTGTCCACATTCGGAGATATCGTGTAACATACATAAAAAAAAGAATTGAGGACCTTCTCCTTTTTGGAAGTCGGGCGAAAAAGAAAGTAAAGCTTATAATGATAAATAGTAAGATGTGTTAGGTAGCTGGCAAGAAAATGAAATTTTATTAATGTTAATAAACTAGATTGTTTTGCTGTAAAAGTAATCCTTATAAGCTTAGCTATAACGGGACTTGCATTTGAATGTTTTGTTAGAAATTTCATAAAATCTAAACTGAAACACGCCAGATTTATTTAAAACCAAATATATAAATAGCATAATATTATTTCTGAACTATTCAGCACAATTCCTCCAGGCCAAGTAAATGTACTATAAAACATATAATACATCAACTCTTGGACGTATATAAGGGGAGGGGAGAAGGTCTCAACATCCCCCTTAGCTTGGGCTCAACGTCGGCAACACCCAAGACACATAATAATTCACCCGTTTAAACATGTGAAATCATTAACATACTGTTTAGGGAGGGGGAGAAATGCACAATAGTCAGGCACCCCCCATTGGTAAGGTATCAAATAAAGGTGAATAAAAAATTGATAAAACTGACCCTCGCACTCGCAGAACACCCGTATCTCGAAGTCTGGACAAGTGTTGGCGACCTCCTTGCAGACCAGCCCCTTCTCCAAGCTGCACTCAACGTCCAGGCCGGTCTCCTTGGGCTCCTTGTGACCCTCGACGGTGCGGCACTCGATCTTCGTCATCATGTCTGGCTTGCACATTGGAGACCCGATTTGCTGCAAACAAAATGTTTTGTAAAGCTCACGCGTGTGTCCCCGAAAGGGTAGGCAAAGGTAAACTAGGGTAATGAACCTACATTTCGCCAAGCTTATTTCCGCGCTGAAATATAATGAGGGGCGAGCTTGTCGCCATACCGGGCTCAAATAAAATGCCAGAATAAGGAATACTGCGTAAAATAATCAAAATTTCCCACTTCTAAACCATATCATATCGTGACCAAATTTATATGGGACCACCCTTGAAATAAGCTCTATCGAACACAAAAAGAAACTTAAAAATCCAAATCAAATAAAATAAAAATCCAATCCAAAAGTCCACATATGGCGAAGATATCGCGTAACATAAAAAATACTGACGAATTGAGGATCTTCTCGTTTTGTGAAGTCGGCAGAACAATAATCACAAGTTTAATAACTTAACGCACCGACTTGAAATCTGATCGTGACCAAATTTATATGGGACCACCATTGACCCACCAATAAGCTCTATCAAATACAAAAATAACTTTGAAAATCGGTCCACATTTAGCGGAGATATCGCGTAATATACATAAAAAAATACAGACGAATTGAGGACCTCATCCTTTTTGGTAGTCGGTCGAAAAACATCACTTTACCTGAGGAGTCGAGACTTCAGGACGACAGTCGTACCGAAATACAACTACGCCACCGAGGCAGCCATGGAAGTTCATACAATCATAAGTTCACAAGAAGCAGACTAGGTAGGCAGGGCTATTACAAGTGACTCGCCTTAACAAACTTACCAGTTCCTTTGGTTTCGGCAGCGGTTCGTTGTCGATGGACTCGCCGTTGGGTCCCGTCTCCGGGGGGCCCCTGTTGATCCAGTTGGTCCACCCCGTGGCGCACTTGAGTGGTTCGTCGTGAGGCTTCTCACTCGCTGGAGATGAGCCGATTTGTGGCTACGGACAACCAATGGAATCCATTTTTTTACAGAAATGGGGGAAAAGAGCATGTAGGTCACTTAAGTGAATACAATTAAGTTAAGCTTTAAGCTTTAATGTAAAGTGCGTTCAAGTTATATAGTGTTCAACCCACTGTATGTCTATTATATTTGGACCGTGTTACGCAGAAATGATCCAACCTACAAAACAAAACAAAAAAAAATGCATCATACATACATAAGCTCACGCTTGTATCCCCGAAGGGGTAGGCAGAGGTGCACTAGCGAACCAGAACACCCACATTTCGCCGAGCTTAGTTCCGTCTCAGATGTGATAGGGGGCGAGCCTATCGCCATATCGGGGACAAATTCCAGACTCCGAGCTGATATGGAAAAATCCAATATCACTTTGCCCGACCCGGAAATCGAACCCGAGACCTCAGAATGGTAGTCGTACCAAAATACACCACGCCACCGAGGCAGTCAAAAAATTGTTGACACCAATATGGTCTATTAATGGTTTAGAACATGTTGGCATCAATACACTTTTTAAATTATTTTTGTGGGTTGGATCATTGTTGCGTAACACGGTCCATTTGATGTAATGCCATGATCTGTTTTGTAATAAAGCATTACCTCTGAATTGATCTAATGTAGTTTCTATAAAAGTAAACACAGGTTATAGTGGTAGACATCTGCTGACATTTCTAAAATAAGGATTGTGAAACTTTTCAGTACTATAATCTGGTTCGAAGGACCATTATTTGTAAAATATTTCAAAAACCTTTTAACGTAAGTTAAATTAGGTGCAGCTTTATTTTTTTTAGTTCATTCAACAATCAAGCAACATTTAAAAAACAACAGCTCATATTATATGTTTACATGTATCATTACATCGAATAATGTATTTGACATATTGGACCTTACATAAAAAAAAAACAGTTTAGCTGAGCCAAGAGCCAAGAATAGGCTAAGAATTGTCTTATCACATTTTTCTTGTGTCACACTGTTTGAAAATAAAAGGGACAGGCTATAATATTTAAATATTGGGAATCGAACCCATGACCTCCCGGTCCTCAGTCCATATATGCTGGCACTAGACAAACGAGACGACATATTCTATTCTATATAATAATATTCTATTCCAAAATTATCTAAAAGTCTATTCTTAAATTATCATGATATAAAAAGTGAACAAATCCCTCACCGGTTCCGTAGAGCAGGGCAGCCCGGAGCAGACCCTGTGGTTCTTGGAGCACCTGCAAGTGTGGCACGCGTCTTCCTCGATCACCTCGCCCTCCAGCACCTCGCGTCCGTCCTCCAGCGTCATGCACACGGGCTTGCATCGAGCTCGCGGCACGCACTCCGACAGGGAGCTGTTCTTGTACACCGTGCCTTCTGGACACGACTTCTTCGGCTTGCAACCTGGAAGACATTTTGAAGTTAACTTTTTTAATAGCAAAGACTGGCAAACGAGCAGATGGGTCACCTGATAGTGAGTGATCTCCACCGCCCATAGACACCCAAGACACAAAAAGAATAATGGGTGAGTTGCCAACCTAAAAGAAGGGAATAGAAGAAGAGGGAAAAGGGATTGGGAAAAGGAGGGCTCCCGGAGTAAATGGGCCACCGGAAATCTCACTCACCGAACGAACATACATTTTTGAGTGGTAGAGCCACGCTGTAGACAATTACGTCTACAGCACGATTGGGCCGGCTCGATCGGTTTGATACCACTGTCTCACAGACAACCGAAGAAAAATGGCAGCTGCCTGTGGCGTTTCATTCGGAGAGTGAGATTTCCGGGGACCCAACTGTTGGAAAGTCGAAAGTTCAATCAAATTCAAAATCATGCACCTCTAATTTTAAATCGACTTAAAAAAATGGAGGTTATTAATTCGACCCGTATGTATATAATATTATTAGAATTACACAATATTCACATATTATGTTAGTCTATATTATATTATTATTATTATTATCTATTCTATTATTGGTTCTGAATAGAGGTGCCAAATGTCATAAATCGACCTATCCAAAGAATAAAGTTACATATGATAATTAATCGAAATTGCTTTCTTATTTTTCTGAGCTTATTTATTGACCTGTATATTTAACTAGTGAATATTTTTTTAAGCTATGTCATAATTTAACTTGTTATTATGCCATAAATTTAAAAAAATACTAGTATTAGTTAAATATATAGGTTAATTTAAGCTCAGAAAAATATAAAAGCAATTTCGATTAATTATCATATGTAACTTTATTCTTTGGATAGGTCGAAATGTATGCATGTATGTTTGTTGACTTAGAACTCAGAAATTTAATTTGGATTCCGATGAATCTTTTTTATCTGATTAAGTATCTTTCGACTTAGGGAATAGTGCAAGTTTCATCAAAATCAATACAGTAGTTTTGAAGATATGGGCTAAAAAGTGTGAAAATAGTGAATTTTTTTTAAACTTTTATTGTTTTGAATTTCTTTTTAATTTTTTTAGCATTGTTGTGATTTGAAATTATCTAGTTTTAGTTTAGTTCTTACTTCTTACAAATACGCTACTCAAACAACAAAAGTACAAAGGCCTACCAACTATAACGCATTTAGTATAAATGTTTTCATATTAAAAAATATACGATACCTTCAACGCAAGTGTCTTGTTCGCAGTTCGTCTTCATTTCAGTGTAATAGAGAGTGTTGTCACAAGTCTCAGCCGGGCACGGAGACACACATGCGTCGTAGTTAGAGCACTCCTCATCACACTGCATCGCTGTGGGGAAATCAGGAAATCAAACACCATGTATACCGCATGACAATATCAAAACGTGGGCAGTTGGAGGCGCCGGGTATCGATCCCGGTACCTCTCGCATGCTAAGCGAGCGCTCTACCATCTGAGCTACGCCCCCTGATGTGAAACTAAACCAACTAACTGTATAGATAATGAGTAGATATAAAACGAAAACGCATTAACAACAAAACAATATCAAAATGTGGGTAGTTGGAGGCGCCGGGTATCGATCCCGGTACCTCTCGCATGCTAAGCGAGCGCTCTACCATCTGAGCTACGCCCCCTGATGTGAACACAAACCAACTAACTGTATAGATAATGAGTAGATATAAAACGAAAACGCATTAACAACAAAACAATATCAAAATGTGGGTAGTTGGAGGCGCCGGGTATCGATCCCGGTACCTCTCGCATGCTAAGCGAGCGCTCTATCATCTGAGCTACGCCCCCTGATGTGAAAATAAACCAACTAACTGTATAGATAAAGAGTAGATATAAAACGAAAACGCATTAACAACAAAACAATATCAAAATGTGGGTAGTTGGAGGCGCCGGGTATCGATCCCGGTACCTCTCGCATGCTAAGCGAGCGCTCTACCATCTGAGCTACGCCCCCTGATGTGAAAATAAACCAACTAACTGTATAGATAAAGAGTAGATATAAAACGAAAACGCATTAACAACAAAACAATATCAAAATGTGGGTAGTTGGAGGCGCCGGGTATCGATCCCGGTACCTCTCGCATGCTAAGCGAGCGCTCTACCATCTGAGCTACGCCCCCTGATGTTGTACTAATCGAAATAAAACATGTACTCGTACTACACAGACTTATCGAACGAATACTTTCTAATTTCTCGAGGACGTTTAGATAGCAAATACACGTATTACGTGCTTAAACGGTAAATTAAGAACTTATATTTTTTCAAACGTATCGTTTATATGCGAATATATTTCAAATCAACATGTATTGTTTATGTAATATATTTATTGCCTTTGTTTTCTTTAAAAAATATCGATATTTTCATTTATATCCCAACTTTGGGAAAAATTGCTTTACACGAGAAATACATTGTTATAAATAAAACGTTTATGTAGTTGGGTTGAATCTCAATACGCGAATGGAGATGACCTATTCGACGTTTTCTCTAAATTTTGATTCAGGTTGAGATCTATAGAGGGAACTTCGACTAAGTCTAAGTCAAAGAAAGTCAAGTTCTAAATTGAACTTTGCTTTAGTCCGAGTAATTTTTTACAAAAAAACAGTCTGTTTTTCTTGTAAAAAATGTCTCAAACGAATTCAAAGTTCCATTTAAAAATTCCAAATCGTTACTGAGTTCGTTTCTTTGATTTAGACTTAGTCGAAGTTCGCTCTATTGATCTCAGCCATAATATTTGCTCTGTAGAATACCTATAATACATCACTACAAAACCATCTGATCCTTTATCAAATTAATATTTAAATAAGTGAACCTATTAAAAGTTCAAGTAAATATATAATAGTAAGTGTATATGTATCAGACTCACGGCACAGTTCGTTCGTGCGCCAGCGCAGGTTGAGTCCTCGCAGCGAGCACGCGTGCGCGTACGCGGCGAGCGCGGCGCATGCGCACGCGCAGTCCCCGCCCGCGTCGCACGCGCACGCGTCGCGCTCGCAGCGGCGCACGAACGGGCCGACGGGCACCTCAGCGTGGCACAGCGACAGCGGGTACCGCTTGAGGGCGCCGCACGTCTCCTGCGCCCACTCGCGACGCTCCGGACGCTGGTTGCAGTGGTCCTAAAACATACGTACATCTTAACCCGTTAAAAAAAAATCTTTATTGATCACGTAGGCATGTAAAAAAGCACTTATGACAAGTTAACACAAGTAAATTTTAAATTAAGATGAATATAATTTACATTATATGTATATTTAAATTTGAAGACGGGCAGGCAAGTATGGACAGAATAATGATGGGATGGCTAAAATAGGGTGATAAGGGGAGATAGGAATAGAGTGTTAGGGAATGGGTTGTACGGGAATGGCATATGGCAGGAATGGTGGCAGGTGATTGACTGGAAATACTAGAAGCACTTGGGATTGGTGCGTGGGGCCCTATCCTAGCTAACCCACCAGCCTTTCTCTAGCTACCTACGTTGGAGGCGACACATATTTATTATGTTAATAAGCGTCTCCGGCACCTCCCGGTGGCCTCCCGTCACTGTTAACGCGAATGTTATACATTGAAATAAAACTATTTTATACGGATTCTATCACCTCACTCCAACCCACGAAGGTTATAAAGACTTCGAAACATCGGGCCTAAAAATAAAAAAAAACGTGATAGAATCCGTATAAAATTGTTTATTTCAATATACACCTGCATCCCCACAGGGGTAGACGATCTATGAGACTGTACCACCCACACAACCACCTCTGTAACTCCTGTAATCTAGGATCAACAAGAACGCATTTTACGACACCGAGCAATGAAGCTCGATGAGTTTCGGAGAATGCAAAATGGTATTCGGTCCGTAACAAAATCAATCAAACAGAAAGATACGGAGGAGTTATAGAGCTAGACAGAGATGAATTAGAGAACACGCACATTCTGCCGAGTTCTTTTCCCAGATATGATAGGGGGCGAGCCTATCGCCATATAGGCACAAATTCCATACTCTGGGCTCAGACTGAATGAAAAATTCAAATTCAAATCATCTATTCTGCAAATATGATATTTTATACCACTTTCACATGTCAATTACGAGTATATATTAATTTTAAGATATTGATAAAGTAATAATGGCGTCGGCATTTCGTGGCTATCCCTGAGAAGAAATGCTGAAACAAACTCATACTTTGCCCAACCCAGGGATCGAATCCGAGACCTCAGGACAATAGTCGTAGCGCATACCCAATACAACTACGCCACCAAGGCGATCTGTTTCATTGCTCTCCTAAACGCCTGAACATTTTGACAGGACCTTTACAGACAGGAAGATGATGTTGCACAACTGAGGTTTTTAAAGCAACCAATGGCGAAGGGACTTTAAAATCCGATTCCTACCGGTTTCCTTTTTTCTATGCTATTAAATTAGTTTTATCTTGGTACTGAAAATAAAGTAGCTGTGAAAAGAAAGTGGCTTCCCTTTTGTAATTTTTCACCCTTCGCTACAGAAAGCAACATTATGTTGGCTATATTAGGTGTACTCACAATAGCAGGGTATGGTTTAGGACACGTAGGCTTCAGTTTCCAGGAGTCAGCGAAGATGAGGGCAGAAGACTCCGCCATGCCCCCACCAGATGGCGTTTGGAAGTCATCGCGCATGTCCCCGTTGTAGTTACCGCAAAGACCTTTGACCTGTTCAAACAACCAAATCATAGGGTGCTAATTAAACATAAGCTCACGCCTGTATCCCCGAAGGGGTAGGCAGAGGTGCACTAGCGAACTAGAACACCCACATTTCGCCGAGCTTAGTTCAGTCCCAGATGTGATAGGGGGCGAGCCTATCGCCATATGGGGCACAAATTCCAGACTCCGGGCTGATATGGAAAAATCCAATATCACTTTGCCCGACACGGGGATCGAACCCGAGACCTCAGAACCATAGTCGTACCGAAATACCACCACGCCACCGAGGCAGTCTGCTAATTAAACAGATTATTTTTAATAGCATTGTCCATCTCTAAAAACTACATTGCCTTGGGTATTTGACTATAATAACCAATATCAATGAATATCTGTAGGAACATAGATTTAACCTAATTTCCTTATTCAATTGAGTTGATTAAAAATACCTTTATGTGGCATTATGTTTTTTTAAAGATTTAATTTAAATAAGTTTTTTTTATCTTTAAGTGCCTTTCTGTACCTAAATGATATGTCGCAAAAAAATGAGTAATTTAATTTAAAAATGTGGGAATATTCAAAATATATTATACATTGTTTTAATATTTATTGCGTGAATGGTAATTTAAATTAAGTATTAAATACACGTTTTCTAAGTAATAAAAATAATTAGAGATAACTCACCATTGTCTTAATTTATAACAGGCTTATAATTTTAATTAATGACAATCACGTGATAATAATTCAGTCCTGTAATATTACTGTCCCACTGCTGGGCACGGGCCTCCTCTACTAATGAGAGGGGTTAGGCCTTAGTCTACCACGCTGGACTAATGCGGGTTGGTAGACCTCATATACCTTCAAAATTCTTTTGGATAATTCTCGGGTATGCAGGTTTCCTCACGATGTTTTCCTTCATTGTTATAGCTAGCGATAATTCACAATTAAAACACACTTATAAAAAAGTCAGAGGTGTGTGCTCTTTTTTTGACGTTGGTCTCGAACCTCCGAAACTCTCAAAAATGAATTAATTAAATAAATAAATAACACCCAACAGTCACATACATAGTCCTGACCCCACACTAAGATCCGAGTCTTGTGTTGTGGGTATCAGGAACTACGAGAGACGCACGGTCTCACAACACCCACACCCGAAACAAATATCTGTACGCCATGCAAATATTTGTCTCGGTGCGGGAATCGAACCCGCGGCCTCTCGCTTCACAGCCGGCTACTCGCCCGCTGCGCCTCGGAGACAGTCTAATTCAAATGTCTATGTCTATAGTCTAATTGAAACTAATAAAACAGCACTTACCCTGTTCTGCCACATGGAGTCGATCTTGACGTAGACCCGCATCCCCCTGTCCCACTGCAGGCTCATTCCCAGCGAGGGAACGTCCAGGAACACGTATGAACCGGCGATGCGGAGCTTGATTCTGAGAGAAATGTAACGTTATTTTATAGCAGAGACTGGCGAACGAGTAGATGGGTCACCTGATGGTATGTGATCTTTACAGCCTAGAGACATTCAAGACACAAAAATAATTATAGGTGTGTTGCCAGCCTAAAAGGAGGGAAATAGACTGGGAAAGTAATACTACCCTGTCTACATAACATACTTTTTGAGTGGTAGAGCTATAATAATAATAAATAATAAAAATATTTATTCAGAAACCAACGTTTTACTATACGGTACGGCTATACGGTAGACAGTTACGTCTACAGCATGAATGGGCCGGCTCGACCGGTTTGATATCACTGTCTCACAGAAAACCGACGTAAAGTGGCATTTCGCTGTCGCGTTTCATTCGGTGAGTGAGATTTCCGGTGGCCAACTCCCTCCCTCCCTTTCCCAATCCCCATTTCTCTCTTTTTAGGTTGGCAACGCACCCATGATTCTTGGATGTTTATGGGCGGTGAGGTCACTTACCATCAGCTAACGCATCTGCTCGTCTCTGCTATAAAAAAAGCTGTTTACTAAAATCGGACCCCCATTACCAAAACCGTTTCCATCGCCCTTTCCCCTTTTATCCACATAAATACCAACTCTAAACGAAAACTGTCCATAATGACTACAATCTTACCGTTTAAGTTTAGAGATGTCAGGGATGGGCGCGTTCTTGGTGAGCGATACAATTTCTTCATCACCACCTCCGCCGACCTTCAGGGTTATGGACTTTGAGCATGTGGCGCCGGTGGTGCCGCATGGTACGTTCTGTTCGAAAATAAACATTGTTCGTCTGTGTATCGCACAATGACGTGCACAAAAATTCCGATCAGGGTAGACAAAACTTGTAAAATAATTTTCTTCAACTCTTACATCACCATTACTGTCATAGTTATCTGCATGGCGATTTAAAATATAATCAGAGTACTGCTTGCTACTTTAATAATTTGAATGCTTTTTTTCGTTACGATTTATGCTATTTACGATTAAATTGCTTTTTAGCAATTTGTCAGGGTGGACACAGTCTATTTGTTTATAGAGACTGCACGCCACTGATATCGCAGGTTCGTTACCTACTCCAGCAGTGGCGTGCAACCAAAGAGACACTGTCTACCCTGACTACTGCTATATACATAAATCATGACTAAAAATTCATGACCATAAACAAATTGAAATAAAACTATATGATTCTATACGGACGAAGCGGACATCCGTCGGGATGTGACCACGAAGTCTGCAAAGCCTTCGAAACATCGGGCATAAAAATAAAAACAAATCGCGATAGAATCCGTATAAAATAGCTTTATTTCAATGTATAACATTCGCGTAAACTTCAGAAATCAGTACATAAATAAATTGTCAAAATATTAATGCTCAGAATGTATTTTAATCGACATGAGAATGATAGTAATTATTACGTAAGAGTTGAAGAAAATCATTTTACAAGATCTTTGTCTACCCTAATCAAAATATCTGTGCACGTCACTCCAGCAATAGCTATAAATAAAATGTCAAGCGTGTTGATGTTTATTATGATTTATAACTTTTTTTACAGTAGATGCTGGCAAACGAGATAGGTCACCTGATGGTAAGTGATCTCCATCGCCCATAGATACCAAAAGAAGCATTGGTGCCCTACCAACCTTAAATGAGGAGAATAGAGATCGGTAGGGGTGGGGGAATTGAGCTACAAGAATTATATCTCACCGAACGAAACGAAGCAAGCTGTCACTTTGTCGTTTTTTGACAGAAAATGGTATCAGTTCGTTCGTATTGTAGGCGATATTGTCTACAGCGTGGCTCTACCACTCAAACCAAAGAAACATCATAATAAGTCATAAACTATTTTGGAAGTCCTGGATTTAAATCCCAGTTCAGGCATAATTATTTTACACGCTTTATTTTTGACACAATCTGCTTGAGGATCCCTAGAGAGGGTTGACATCAGGCAACCGGTCGTAAAACCGAATCCTTTCTGATACTTGCTTGAAAAAGTTTTGAGCAGACCTCAGAAACCGACCCAAACCTTAAGGCCTTTGGGCGTTATGTAGAATGTACCTTGTTATAAACACGGCAAGCATTATTTTCAAGCAATCATATGAACAGACATGCGGAGACGCTATGAAACGTATGAGGGTTTAATGGAGTAGGGGCAGGTGTCAAGCCTACCCCAACTTGTAGTGGGTAGGAAGGATACCTGAATCTCAACATCGAATCCATCCTTGGTGTCCTTCACGCCCTTGGCGAGGAGGTATGTGCAGACTCCTTCGAAGTCGTAGTCGGTGCCGTCGAAGGTGGTGACGTGCGAGTCCCCCCACGCACCGCACACGCCTGCGCACTTGCGCTGCGTGCACGTCCAGTTGCCGGTCTTGCACTCACTGGACAAACAAGTAATAAATAATCACAAGTTTAAAAACTTAATGGACCGACTTAATGAACCCTTGAAATAATCTCTGTCGAACACAAAAAGAATTTTGAAAATCGGTCCACACTATATCGAGTAACATACATAAAAAAAATACAGACGAATTGAGGACCTCGTCTTTTGTGGAAGTCGGTGGAAAAATCCATCGCAATCTGATTTATATGCCGTTTCTGAGATATACGTAGACCAACATACAAATATACATACACTTATGAAATTTGGCACATCTATTCAGAAGCCCATATAGACTAACATATGCGAATATCGTGCAATTCTAACAATATTACATACATAGGGGTCGAATTGATAACCTCTTTTTTGAAGTCGGTTAATAAATACACCAAACAGTCACACATAGTCCTGACCCTATACTAGGTTCAACCTGTATAGTATCAGGAACCACGAGGGACTTACGGTTCCTTATCACCTAGACCCGAAGCAAATGAAATGAAAATGAAATGAAAATGAAAAATGAAAATGACATTTATTGCGTTTCAGCTGTTACATAATTAGGTACTTAGATCTATTAAATTACACAGAGGGAAAAAAAATAGAATTAAAAATAAAAAACACTATCATGTGTATGTGCATACACCCACATGTGTACACATGTGCATATATACACATACACACATTAAATACATATATTTATATTCCCCTCCCATCTTCCTCCCTGGATCCAACAACCAGCAACTTGGTCAGGCACAAATATCAATGGATCACACAAACATCTGTCTTGTGTGTGGTGCGGGATTGGAATCCACAAATCTCGAAAAAAGTAGGGAATGATGAAACAAATAAACTCACATTCCGTCAAGTTTTTTTTTTCTAAAATAAACCAACTAATCGATTGTGAGTAAAAACAAAACAATATCAAAATGTGGGTAGTTGGAGGCGCCGGGTATCGATCCCGGTACCTCTCACATGCTAAGCGAGCGCTCTACCATCTGAGCTACGCCCCTGATGTGAAAATAAACCAACTAACTGTATAGATAATGAGGAGATATAAAACGAAAACGCATTAACAACAAAACAATATCAAAATGTGGGTAGTTGGAGGCGCCGGGTATCGATCCCGGTACCTCTCGCATGCTAAGCGAGCGCTCTACCATCTGAGCTACGCCCCCTGATGTGAAAATAAACCAACTAACTGTATAGATAATGAGTAGATATAAAACGAAAACGCATTAACAACAAAACAATATCAAAATGTGGGTAGTTGGAGGCGCCGGGTATCGATCCCGGTACCTCTCGCATGCTAAGCGAGCGCTCTACCATCTGAGCTACGCCCCCTGATGTGAAAATAAACCAACTAACTGTATAGATAATGAGTAGATATAAAACGAAAACGCATTAACAACAAAACAATATCAAAATGTGGGTAGTTGGAGGCGCCGGGTATCGATCCCGGTACCTCTCGCATGCTAAGCGAGCGCTCTACCATCTGAGCTACGCCCCCTGATGTGAAAATAAACCAACTAACTGTATAGATAATGAGTAGATATAAAACGAAAACGCATTAACAACAAAACAATATCAAAATGTGGGTAGTTGGAGGCGCCGGGTATCGATCCCGGTACCTCTCGCATGCTAAGCGAGCGCTCTACCATCTGAGCTACGCCCCCTGTTATAATTCTAGTCAAAGTAAAAGATCTGTATCTCAGCTACAAAACGTGTTTTGCAAAATTGATCAAGCATTGCGTAAGACAAAACTACCAACTATGTAACAGTCAGATAATCGACATACGTATAAAGTAATGTAAGAAATCATGGCCAGATTGCACATTTCAACAAACTCATGTCGGCTTGCATAAATTCTTCATCACATTCCGTATATGATAGAAGCAAATCGAGGAACCTGCGACGAGACAGGTAGGATAATGGATGATCGATGCAGACATAGGAACAAAAGGATGTACCCTATGGGCCATACCCACCCCAACCATCAGGACTTATTAGAAGCCCCTCGTGAGAACTATGATATATCACTGGTTGATCATAAAACTGAGTCAGTATGGCAGGTTTTAACATCATGTGAACGATGGTCGCTATCCGGGCGCGTTATTGAAATAATATGAACTATAGTAGGATTGCTAATTAAACGGAGTAAACTGACATTTCCAATGTTGCCATTTTTTCATGAAATTTAAATAGTGCTGCGGTAAAAAGATCAAGATTATTGGAACATTTCAATTCAGTGAACCAATTCATTCTTTCATTTTCTAAAGTCAAATCAAAGTCTTAATTCCTGCCTAATGTGTGATTGGTATTGCATGTCTACTGAATTGTAGTCATAATAAATCCCTGCATACTAAGTTATGACATGTTTGCAGGAATTATAGTAATGGTTCATTATAAACGAAACTTACAAAAGCTATGAATGTGCATACCGTAATATATCTCAAATAATAAAAATAATATTTGTAATTTTCATTGTCATCATTTCGCGTATTTGTTGTGATTATTTACGCAAAATTATTTACATAGACATTTAGTCAAAGGGTTAAGCTGAAATTTCTAAAAATACGCAATAAAAATCTAATTTTGCAAGATAGTGCTGAGTTATTGTTTCTTTGAATGATAAAAATTGAACTAGATCAATCACCACGTTTTGAAAGTAAGCAACATTATTTTGGAAAGTGACATTTCGATCTGTCAGTTTACTCCGTTTAATTAGCAATCGGACTATAATGGGATTTGAAAGGTTGGGTGTGAAGAATCAATCACTGGTCCGTGTGAATGACTGATCATTACACCTCACACTTTACCATCCTTGATAATGATATAAAATTAATTTAATGTCAACTATATTGCTGACACGCAATTGCCTCAAGGCAATTTTGGCACGTCCGATCGTGCTCTACATAAAGTGAAAGGAAAGCATTTCTACGCAATACGCATATCAATGTATGTATTGGTTACGAAGTGTTGCATTATTTTAACAAGTAATATAACAGGGGGCGTAGCTCAGATGGTAGAGCGCTCGCTTAGCATGCGAGAGGTACCGGGATCGATACCCGGCGCCTCCAACTACCCACATTTTGATATTGTTTTGTTGTTAATGCGTTTTCGTTTTATATCTACTCATTATCTATACAGTTAGTTGGTTTATTTTCACATCAGGGGGCGTAGCTCAGATGGTAGAGCGCTCGCTTAGCATGCGAGAGGTACCGGGATCGATACCCGGCGCCTCCAACTACCCACATTTTGATATTGTTTTGTTGTTAATGCGTTTTCGTTTTATATCTACTCATTATCTATACAGTTAGTTGGTTTATTTTCACATCAGGGGGCGTAGCTCAGATGGTAGAGCGCTCGCTTAGCATGCGAGAGGTACCGGGATCGATACCCGGCGCCTCCAACTACCCACATTTTGATATTGTTTTGTTGTTAATGTGTTTTCGTTTTATATTTACTCATAATCTATACAGTTAGTTGGTTTATTTTTCAAACCAGGAAAATTAAATTCAAATAAAAAAGTCAAAAAAATTGTTTTTGGGTTCAGTGTCATTTCATTTGAACCACAATGGCCTGGCATGGCTTATCATTTTGAAGTATTTTTGACCGCCTTCAAAAAAGGAGAAGATCCTTAACTCGTCTGTTATTATTTTATGTATGTTACGCGATATCTTCGCCCAATTGTGGACCGTTATTCAAAATTCTTTTTGTGTTCGATAGAGCTTATTTCAGGGGTAGTCCCATATAAAATTGGTCACGATCGGATTTGTAGTCGGTCAGTTATTAAGTCTGTACATACCATTTGTTACACTCCTCCTGCATGACATGTCCGTCAGGGTAGCTCCTGCCGCCATGGTGGCAGGGACACTCCGTGGCGAGGACGCACTTCTTGGAGACAGTCTCCAGGACGAAGCCCTTCTTGCACTGGCAGCCGGGGCGACACTCCGCCGTCGTGCTCGATGGTGGTAGATGCATGTTCTACACGAAAATCATTCATTATAGTCCATTTCGAATAAGAAGGGTCACAAATTCAATAAAACAGTATTTTATTATTTACTAGATTTTTCCCGCGGGACGCACGCGTATTTGTAGGGCCAACGAAAAAAACTTTTGATTTGTCGATTCGCCCTGTCGTTTTACTCTAAATATTGGCGTCCCAGATATCGATTTTGATGTCGATCGGCCCAAAAACAAAATAGCGGCCACTTTTGACAGATTTGACAGCGGTTCTGTCATTCGGAACCACGGGGCGACCCAGATAATAGAAGGGATCACAAAACCAAAAATACACAATAAAATTAACAGTCCGGCGTCAAATCTGATCGTGACCAATTTTATATGGAACCACCCTTGAAATAAACTCTATCAAATACAAAAATAATTTTGAAAATCGGTCCGTATTTTGCGGAGATATCGCGTAACATATATAAAAAAATACAGACGAATTGAGGACCTCCTCCTTTTTGGAAGTCGGTCGAAAATAGTTTTTTTTAGAGCAGAGACTGACAAACGAGCAGTTGGGTCATCTGGTGGTACGTGATCTCCATCGCCCATAGACACCCAAGACAAGAAAATCATAGGTGCGTTGCCGACCTAAAAGGAGGGAAAAAGAGATTGGGAAAGGGAGGGGGAATTGATTGAGCCACCGGAATTCTCACTCACCAAATGAAACGCGACAGCGAGCTGCCAATTTACGTCGGTTTTCTGTGAGACAGTGGTATCAAACCGGTCGAGCCGGCTCATTCGTGCTGTAGACGTAACTGTCTAAAGCGTGGCTCTACCACTAAAAAAATTAGAACGTCCGCCAAATTGGACGTCGATTATAAATATTGAATAACGATACCACAGTATCCAAGAAACGGACAGAGAAAGGATAGCGAAAAGAGAAGTGAGACATATGAAAAGAGAAAGAGTAAAATAATAATAAAAAATACACCCAACACTCACACACCCAATCCTGACCCCACACTAGGTATAACCTGTATCGTAGGTGTCAGAGACTATGAGAGACTTTCGGTCTCACAACACCCAGACTTGAAACAAATATCTCTCTATACATTTGTCTCAATGCGGGAATCGAACCTGCGGCCTCTCGTTTCACAGCCGGCTGCTCGCCCGCTGCGCCACGGAGGCTGTCAAAACAAATTATCAAATTATAACTGATGAATACCTTGCAAGTGAGTGGTTCTGCGATCTCGCAGGTGGTGAACTCCATGTTGTGCGCGGCGCTGCAGTTGGTCCTGAGGTCCTCGGCGGGCGGGTAGTTCTGGATCTCCTCAGGAGTCGCAGGCTTGCAGTCCCAACGGGCTCCAACACATGTGCTAAACAATCAAGCATAATATGCTCCAGGAGATGCCTTGATGACCAATTTCAATCTCCACCTGCTCTTACTGTCTTCATTTTCTTTCTCTATATTTTTCTTTTGTCTTTATTACCTTCCCTTGTCCCACTCCAATGTGGGATAGGGAAACATAATTTTTCTAACGCGATTTACAAAATATGTTGCACCGACCTCATATTGAGATGAGATAGGAGAAGATGGAAAGAGAGATAAGTAAAGACTATGATATGGTCAGATGGGTCATCTGATGGTAAGTATTGATATCCTCAGCCTATAGATTATTTCAAAAGCATCAGTTTTTTGCCAACCTTTATAGGAAGGGAAAAGGGTTTTAGAAGGGGAAGGCATTTGATCCACCAACATTTTAAATAACTTACCAAAGTTCCCTCTCTCGTCTGCCCGGCCTTACTTCCTTGTACCCGGCATTGAACTGCAGTCCCTTGTGGTAGCAAGGACACAGACCCACTGGGACGCACACACCATTGTCGTCTAAGAGCTGAACAAGAAAGAGGGTCAAATTATAATAAATTTGTGATGATTCCGCCCTGGAAATCTAATGCAAGACCCCCCGGTCCTCAGCATAGTTTATGTAACAATATAGTATAATCAAATCAGCCCTAATTTCAAGGATTTTATTTTTTTTTTGCTAGAAGAATTATTTCCGAAAGTGAATTTGAAACTGCACTCAGCCTGTCGCCATCCACTGCTGGATGTAGACCTCCTCAAGTGAACCAACCATCCCTGTTTAGTAACCTTCTTCATGAGCACCGCATCCTGTAACTCAATTCTGAGTTACAGCAGTGACTGGCAAACGAGCAGATGGGTCACCTGATGGCCAGTAATCTTCACCGCCCATGGACACTCAAGGCACGATAGTCATGGGTACGTTGCCACCTCAAAAGAAGGGAAATAGGGATTGGGAAACGGGGAAATTGGGATCTGGAAATCTCACTCACCGGACGAAACGTCACTTTACGTCAGTTTCCTGTGAGACAGTAGTATCAAACCAGTCGAGCCGGCAGTCGAGCTGTAGACGTAACTATCTCTAGCGTGGCTCTACTACTCAGAAATGAGATTTGAAAAAAAAAATATCTAAAATTGAGATATGGTTAACTGTCTCATTGAAGTCTTCAAGGAACCGGGAATCGGAGCCTTATTTACACAAGCCCAGAGTGTGTATTTGATTATGCTGGTCCCACCTGTCCCTGCGGGCAGGCGCAGCCCTCCACACAGCGCGGTGTGCAGGTGCCGCTGGCCGCCAGCGCCGAGTCCGAACACTTGCGCAGGCAGCTGTCCGCACATACTGTGTACTCCTGACCGCCCGTGCACGACAACTCTACACAAACATCATCATCATCATCAACATCAAAATTAACTTAACCATCATTATCATCAACATCAACACGATTATCATTAACATCGTCATCATCAACATCAATATTAACTTAACCATCATCATCAACATCAACATGATTATCATTAACATCGTCATCATCAATATCATCGATCAATGCACTACACACTCATCAACGAATTCTAAATACATTAAACAGTAGTATATGATAACATAAGCTTACGAATCCACGAAGAAGCAGACAGAGGCGCACTAGCGAACTAGAACACCTACATTTCGCCGAGCTTAATTTCGTCCCAGATGTGATAGAGGCCGAGCTTATCACCATATCAAGCGATAATTTAATATTAATATAATATTCTTTCTATTATGATTTTTTGGTAAGTAAACTATTCACTAATCTTAAAAAATCCATAATAAGATAAATTTTATTGATCGTATAGTAATGGCATAGGGGAGCGTGAACATTTCATCCCGGATGTCATATGATATTATCAACTAAAAAAGTAGTTTAATAAAATGTTTGAAGGTCATAAAGTATTAATTTTAAATTACTTCCTACATATAAGTTAGAAACTATGGATGGTCACTTCGCACTAAACAAATAAAATGTCCATAATCAGCTCACCACACTCCTTGACGTTGTACCGCCACTGCACCATGACGCCCGCCTTGGCACAAGCCATGGCGTAGTCCCCGAGGATGGGGCACAGGCACCGCGACACGTCGCCGGCGCATGCGCACATGTCGTACAAGCACGACTCGTAGTACGGCTCCACGTCCACGTACCAGTGACACGCTATGGTAATACAAAGGCAAGTTCATTTAGGTCTTTACAAGGATGTTGGATATAACCACAAGTTTAAAAACTTAACGAACCGACTTCAAAACTTATCCGATCGAGACTGAATTTATATGGTACCACCCTTGGAATAAGCTCTATCGAACACAAAATTTTAAAGATCGGTCCACATTCGGCGGAGATGGAAGTCGGTCGATAAAAGTCAAAGATGCTTCCATAGAAGTGAAGCCATTTCTGAACATTGTTTTAAATACATAAACTCACATTTGTATCCCCGAAGAAGCAAATTAAAATATCCACATCTTGTCAAGCTTATTTCCGTCCCAGATTTAAAGGCTTATCGACACATCAGGCAAAAAAAATAATAACCTAAATCTGCCAATTCTAATGTTAACAGACTTTCTTTTTAACATATAGACTCGGCTCGTCAAAAACAATCATCCTCTCATCAATGCAATCACCCTCCAGAAGCTTATACTCACACTCAAACAGCTTGCTCTTCAGCTTGCTGCAGTACTTCTCAGCCGCTTCCTTGTTCTCTACATTGGCCCTGCACGGATGCTCAGGTTCCTTGGTGTCCACATCGCTGCAGAACTCCCTAGTTTTCCATTTGTTCGCAAAAGCCAACGCCGACTGTTCCACGTCGTTCTCAGGTGTTAGGAAATCGTCTTTTTGGTTCAGATTGAAGGTTCCGCAGAGACCCTGCAAATGTTTTTTGGAGATTATATAATAAAAATATGAACAAAAGTTGGTTTGGTTAAAAAAAGCAGTGAAACATAATGAAGATAACTATAGAGAATAAATAAATATTGATGGTAGGAAGAATGTTAAAGAAAAGATAAACAAGAAAGGAGAAAGATAAAAAAGAGAGAAAAAGAAAAGAAATGGAACACTGTCACGCACCTTAGTCTTATCATGGAATTCCGCAGGCACGTCAACGAAGACACGAGTGTTACCATCCCACCAAAGATCCACTTTGTTGGGCAGTTGAACTGAAATGTACAATAAAATTAAAATTATCATTCTTAATACAGGATTAAAATAATGAATTCATGAAATTAAGTCATTTTAGAGGTAGTTCCATATCTTACACATATGTAAGAGATATATTTGAAGATACAATAAAATGAATAATTTGGCGTTTTGACAGTTATAATGTAGGAAACAACTGTTAAAACAACAAAATAATATGCTAAATCATTATTATCTTGCTATTGAAAAATTAGGCCTTGGTAAACCAATACACTTAACAATGACTGAGACGTCACTGCCACCGAAATTACAAAACAACAATAAGCTTAATACACAACTGAGCAGAATTATCTGAAATTAGAATTTATGGCTTCACTATTTTGATCAAAATTAATAAACTCAGAACGAATTTTGAAGTTTTGAACCCAGCAATCTACACCAAACCAAACCAAAATCTTACCTATAAGGAAAAGCGAAGATGCAGCTCTGATCCTGATGTCTCCCACCATAACAGGCAGGCTGGAGATCTCCTTCCCATTGGCTAGGATGAACCCTCCTTGCTTCAGGTGGATGTTAGCTCCCTTGTAAGAGAGACTGACGGCTTTTGTGCATGAGGGCTTTCCTTCCGACGTGTATGGTGCTAGGTTCATGGCCTAGAAGGTAAAGATATTAATGTAAATTCTGGAATAGAATCACTTTTTTTATATAGCAGAGATTGGCAAACGAGCATATGCGTCACCTGATAGTAAGTGATCTCCGCCGCCCATAGACACCCAAGACTTAAATTAAAATAAAACTTATTGAATTGAGAAGTTACTGAAAATATATAAAATTAAAACCAATTTGAAACACTGCCCATATATCTTCTTGTAAGGATCATATTTCAGGATCAGCCAGTATACACCTGGTTGTCCCAATGGGTTTGTGAAAACTTGATGATGGGTTGGTACCTCAGAAATTGCACCGGAGCAGGCGATATTCTCCACCTCGACGGTGACGTCACCAGAGCTGAACAGCGTGTAGGTACAGCGGCCCATGAAGTCGTAGCGCAGTCCGTCGAAGGTGGTGTAGTGAGGATCACCGACAGCGCTGCATCTAGCGCCACATGGGACTTGGGTACAAGTCCATTCGCCTGCCTGGCATGTGCTGAGAAAGAAAAACGACGAAGTCAGACAAGACCTTACAAAGTTCTCTTCCACCAGCCCTTATTACACTCCAACGGGAAATTGGTGCAATAAACAGTATATGGTTTTTAGTTTTTACATCCTCCTGCCTTCCCGGGTAAAATGATAGGAATTCGAACCCACAACTTTCCGTTCCGCATCCCATATACGCTGCTACACTAGTAGCTAATTTGAGATTTTTGATCTCTTCCTTGGTAGACCAAATAAAATTAACTTACCAAGTATTACAGTCCTTAGGCAATGTGGTTCCAGGCTTGAAGCTCTTGTTCCTCAAGCGGCAAGGGCATTCAGACTTCGGAATACATCGGCCTCCTTCTAGAAGGAGTCCTTCTGGGCAGAAACAACCCTCAACACAAGTTGCGTTGTCGGCTTTGACAGGTGGCGAGGGGAATGCGCAACTTGGCTGCACGTCTGGTCCACATGACTTGTAAAGTTTGCCATCGGGACATGACATTGCTGTGGGAGGAATTACTGTATCAAAAACTATCTTCTACCTAATATTCTTCAAGGGGTAGATGATAGAAAGCGTACATAAATGTACAAACGGGATGGCGGAATTTCCAAGGGTTGGTGCGCAGAGGTTCCATTGCAAAATAATTTTGTAATTAGTTCTTATAATTTCTTCTGTTTCGTGGAATATGTCCGACTGTATTTCATAAGTACTTTGCTTGGAGACGTGGCATTTGCTCGATATACTATAGGATATTAGTGCTTAACTTTAAAAACTATTCTGTCCCTTTTTTCTTTACGACAAATAGACAAAATATGAGACAAAACATTGTTAAATTTAAGCACCACCTCAAAATACACGTTACATTAGACGTAGAAATGGCGATAAAAATATTAGTACCACAAAATACCAACTTCAGAGCAACTATAAATGACAAGATCTCTAAAGAAGAAAATCCAGAAGAGTATTTTAGTATAGACGAGTAGTGGTGCAAGGTGGTATTGTACTTACGGCAAGTATCAGCATCGCGCCAGTTTTTCATCTCCTCGACTCCATGACGGAGGCACTCCTTGGCATACACTGATACTGTCTTGCAGGCGCATTCTTCTGGACCTACGAGACACAATTAAAGACATATATAAATAAGATCACGCCTGTATCCCCCAAGAGGTGGGCAGAGGCGAACTAGCCAATTAGAATATCCACATATTTTCGAGCCCATTTCTATCCCAGATGTGAGAGAGCCAATCCCCATATAAGGCACAAATTTTAGACTCTGGGCCGAATAAAAAATCATATAGACATTGATAATGCCAGCAAGGCCCTGCTAACTGTTGAAAATTAGGAATTAGTAGAGGGCCTCCGAAAATCTCTCACTGAACGAAACGCAACAGCAAGCCATCACTTCACGTCAGCTTCTGTAAGAAGATGCTAATTGTCCGGTCGAGCTGGTACATTCATGTCATAGGCTCTTTGATAAAACTCTTTGCACTTACTTAATGTCTTCGTGCACGCACAGTAGTCCCATTGGCAAGCCTCGAGCAGCATAGAAACGTCCATCACCTGCCAAAAATAAATAGTCTTATCTACAATAGACCAAAGACTTATAACCGCCTTTTTATAGCAGCAGCAGCAAACGAGCAGATGGGTCACCTGATGGTAAGTGATCTCCACCGCCCATAGACACCCGAGACTCGAAAATAATCATGGGTGCGTTGCCAACCTAAAAGGAAGGAGTGGAAGGGCAGGAAAAAGGGATTGGGAAATGGAGGGTAGGAAATGGGCCACCGGAAATGATCACCATACACATGGTGTTTAAAGCTGCCATAGTGATCCACACTCTTGTGTATCACGTTTCAGGATCAGTCTGTGGTATATTCGGTTCTCTTGAGGGGCTTGCGACATGGTATGATGGTTGGTTGGGGAGGGTATGAGGGGTAAATCCTTGTGTTCGTATGCCTGCATGGGTCATCTGCCTGTCCTTTTTTAGCAGTATGGCAAACGAGCAGGTAGGTCACTTGATAGAATCATGGGTGTCTTTAGGTGCTGATAACTCTATCATGGGTGTCTTTAGGTGCTGATTAAGTGAGGTCAAAAGTAGGGAAAAGGCCACTGGAAATCTTACTCACCGAACGAAACGTAACAACGAGCCACTTTACGTCGGTTTTTGGTAGTTTTCGGCATTCAACAAGGCGGGCCAGTCCATTCATTCTGTAGACTTTACTATCTACAGTGTGGCCCATCACTCTAAGATCTTGTCACAGGTTTAACCACTGTTTTAACTACATCACGCTTACCATCAGATATACTTACGCCCGAATGGTCAAACGCTGCTCAACTTTAACGGCTTCTTATATTGATTTTCGCCATACAATTTTGACAGATAAGGCGGCCTTAAAAGACATAAGGCCACCTTAATTGTATGAACATTCGGCGGTATGTGTAATCACTTTTGAGTTTAGAAAATGGGATCCAAAAATATCCAAAGATCCCTCCTTACAAGTGAAGTGATTTCTATTGTCCAAAGGGCCTTACAAATCAGGGGTTACCTTGGAACACTTGCGGAACTTGTCCTTGGTGAATATTTTGGTGCAGAACTTCATGGCGCTCTTCACATCCTCGTCTGATTTGGATGCGCAGGCGCTTGTCTCAGTAGGATTGCTGTCGCATACATCTGTTAACAAATAAATATTCAAGTTGTTTTTGAGGTGCCATACCTTTTTCTTTCTACCCGCCTTTAAATAATCTTAATATGGGGTCAAATTAAATTAGAAAATTCTCTTTGCCCGACCTGGGAATCGAACCCAGTACCTTCCGGACCACCGTATATGGTGCATCAGCTATGTTGTGAGTTCATATATGCTGCCGCTAAACCAAAGAAGCGCACCACCCTTAACCATCATAACCATCAAAATATTTGTCAATAAATATTTTCTATCCTTCTCTTTTGTTTATTTTTTCCATCTTTTATTTCTTTTTTACTTCTCCCTTTTAAAATATTTGAAGTGTTAAACGTCTTACCTCCAATCTTGTTGATCTGCCACGAGGAAGCCAGCACTGCTTTGGTCTTTGCCATATTTCCGTCCTTCGTCATGAGATCGTTTTCTGGGTTTCCATCGAGTTTCCCGCACAGACCCTCGGTGTTGTTCCATAGCACCACGGTGCCTTCTATCAGGACCAAGTTCTGCAATGGAAGATTATAGCAGAAGCTGGCAATTGAGCTAATCAGTCATCGGATGATGATGTGATGGTAAGGATGGTGATGGTATAGTTCAAGATTATTATGACATGAACTGGACTGCCTCAATAGCTTAATTGTATCGAGTGCAGTACGACTACCATCCTGATGTCTCGGGTTCGATCCCCGGTGAGGGTTAAGTGATATTGGGTTTTTATACTCATTATCAGCCCTGAGTCTGGAATTTGTGGTCGATAGGCTCGTCCCCGCACCGCCTAGCATGCGCACCACGAGGACATTTTGTCTACGCTTTTTGCCCTGTTATAACCGGGTTTCTCTCTTTGTCTACAGACACTAACATGCGTCCTCGTTTATTTTCATACAATATTGTAGACAACACGTGGATAACATCTCGATTGTCGATTGTCGGGATATCTCGTGGCGCGCATGCTAGGCGGGCTGGGACAGAAATTAACTCGACGAAATGTGTAAAACGGGTGTAAGCGAGTAAGTGTTGATGATGGAGTAGGCAAAAGGGCAACGACACTGCACCACTTATTACCGTGCTGTGATGTGATAAATTCGGACGCTATCGTCAGATCAGACACAAACTCCGAACTCCTTGCTGATGCTGAGCAAAATCCCTTTGATTTTGTTTGCACTTACGTTCATATCCCATTTGAGAGTGACCCCCATGTTGTCCAGGTTGACCTGGATGTAGTCGCTGGGCATCGCCACCCGGATCCCGGGAAGGGACGCCGGGATCGGGATTAGGCGGCGGGTGCTCCTGAACACTACTGATCCGTCTTCTGCGGACAAAATAACAATATATACATCCTGTAGACACATAGTCCTAATCAGTCAGAACATCGTGCAAGCAATGTTGTCTATTACTTTGACAACAACTTTGAGTGACATTATAGACAGTATAATAAAAACTGGATACTATGACTTACGAGCATCGCTTATGAATCTTATTCAGTTCTCTCTAGGTACTTGCGCCGGCTCGACCGGTTTGATACCACTGTCTCACAGAAAACTGGCGTAAAGTGACAGCTCGCTTGCGTGTCATTCGGTGAGTGAAATTTCCGGTAGCCCAATTCCCCCCTCTTTTTCCCAGTCCTTATTCCTCTTCTTTTAGATTGGCAACGCACCCATGTTCTTTATGTATCTTGGTGTCTACCCAAGAAGACATGGCCCGTAGACATGGGTTGTGGAGATGCCTTACCATCAAGTGACCCCTCGTTTACTAGTCTCTGCTGTAAAAAAGGGAACCTATCCTATTTAGTTGTTTGTTCTGGAATATGACAGACAAATGTTTATGTGGCCTACAGATATTTGTTTCGGGTGTGGGTGTTGTGAGACCGTGCGTCTCTCGTAGTTCCTGATACCCACGACACAAGGTCAGGACTATGTGTGTGACTGTTGGGCGTTATTTATTATTTATTAATGATAATGATGGATGGATAGTTACCCCCAACAGCAAGCGTGTAAGGCTTATCCTCCATGTAGATGGTGAGTTCGCTGGGGCAGTACACTGAGTTGTTGCAGTCGCCATGCTTCACGGCGATCGTGAACTTGTGCTCCTTGGAGTCCCTCAACAGGATGTGTTGGCATGGAGACTCGAAGCTAACACAAAAACAATAATAGACCATAGTTACTAGTTTAACTTCAAAACTGACTTTGTAATTCATCAGACCTTTATCAAATTATATGGGATTACTCTTGGGGTTTGGAGTAAGCTCAATTGAGCAAAAAAAAGTACCCTAATAAGGCGATGTATAGGAATATTTATGAGTAGATGGATAGACCTCAGAGAGAGGAGTGGCGTAAACGGCAGGAGGCTTATGCCCAGCTGTGGCTGCCAAAAAGCTGACAATGATGATGATGATGATGATGATGATGATGATGATGTATGTAATATAAGAGGACTCTTTGTTACTTTTTTTCACAATTTGCCCTTATGACATTCTAATGTGGAATCAGCACAGCACACTTTTTCAAGCATGTTGAAAAAGTAATAGCTTAGTTTTTACGACCAGCTGCCTCCTGAACCTTTAAGAGTAAAAAATAAGAGCACTCCAAACCATTGCAATAATTTGAATAGTAAGTCATCGAAATATAATGTTTATGTGCCGAAAGATACATTTCACAAACCTATAGATAACTCCATCAAAGGTCTTGTAGTGCACTCCAGCCCAGGTCATGCAGGTGCCGCCTTTGGGAGTCATGTCTTGCACGATGACCTGAACCTTTTTCTGACTCTCAGAGTAGGTGTGAGGGTACTTTTTATGGTGGAGGGTGTCGATGACCTGAGTGCTGGTGACGTTGTGGCTCTCGCTGGACGTGTCCGTGTGGACGTTGCTATGTTGCTATATAAACAGACGAAATTAATAGATGACAGCAGTTCTAAGAGCAACATTTCTAAATTGTCCTGAAAATTGTAGAAGAATGAAAGAATATTGATAATTGTGTACAGAGACATTAAACAAATCTCTTTGGTTGTGTTATGTGTATCACAAAGATCAGGTTAGTAATTTTTTTAACTGCTCTACATAAACATAGAGAAACACAGTTTGCAATAAAAAAATATTTTGTGGGTATTAAAGTAAATGAAGGATGATTATTTCATTCATTATTAATCGTAATTAGCTTAAATATTCTAAAAGAGCATAAGTAGATTTACATACCGTTGATTTATAATTGCTCGGTGTAATCACAACGACGTCGCCTGTAAATAAATAAATATTTAAAAATTGATGGAATCCATCTTCGTTGGGGCGAAAACTATTCAATAATATAGCTAGTGCCTTTGAGCTTGAAGTTCTTGACAATGAAGTTTTCAAAGCTAAAGTAGCCCTTGTTACCATCGATGGCGATGAGTTCAGAAATAATAATAATAAAAGAGCTATATTAGTTACCGAACACGCAGCGCAATATCGGCTGCGGCTGGAAGATAACAGTAGAGTAGGTGCAAGTGTAGATCTTAGCAGGGCAAGTGTTGTACGAATTGACAAGATAATTGAGCTTGACGAAGAGCTTGACAGTGATTTTTTTGGAGCTAGACGCTAGTCTAGTGGTGTTAGAAATAAAGTCAAAAATAATAATAAAAAAGCTGTATTAGTTACCGAACACGCAGCGCGGTATCGGCTGCGGCTGGAAGATGCCAGTAGCGTAGGTGCACGTGTAGATCTCGGCGGGAGGCGTGCTATATGTAGCTCCAGAGGGACAGTTCAACTTGCAGCTGAACTTCTCAGAGTCACCGAAGCATTTGTAGCCACCGTTGAAGGCGAGCTTGCGGATGTCACACACACTTGTCGCTGTTCCGGATAGGGAAACGTAGGAAAGTGTTAAAATTATTTTTGTGAAGAATGCTAAAACATAATTGTCCTAGCGTACGCTACGTTTTATTACAACAAAGAAAGAGATCAAGCTTGATCAGATGTATACAGATCATACTCGGAAGTATGTAAAAATTTCATTGGAAATATAATAAACGTTGTAAAAGTTGAAACAAATAAAATTATTGTGGTCAATTTTGGTAAAGAAGCATTAGAAACATTTATCTCAATTATAAGAACATTTATTCTAACTATCAGAAAAAGAACCATAAGGATTCGTGTCATTGTGACGAAACCTAATTACTTTAGAAGTTCATCAACCCGAATTAAAGTAATGAGGCGGATGATAGATAACCCAAGTCAAAAGGAAACAATTTATATCATTCCTAAATATAACATTTCTAAATAGTATTTTAAACTGGCAAACGAGCAGGTGTGCCACCTGAGGGTAAGTGATCTCCACCGCACACCTTTAGGTCATAAAGAAGTACAGTAACATAAAGAAGAATGTGAAAATAAAGCTAGAATAATGTATTAGGGCACACAATACTTTCTGAATAGGTACTCACAGTACTGGCACTGGGGTCCTCTATAATCAGCTGGGCACTGACAAGTGTTAAGAGCGAGACAGACTCCTCCGTTAAGACATGGGGGGTCGCACTCCGGCTCGCAGTCGGGGATGGTGGTGAAGTCGGCGCGGGTGGGCAGCCACTGGCCGTCCGTGCAGCGCATGTTGGCCACAGTGGAGCCGTCGATGAATCTGTACCCCTCCATGCAGGTGATCGTACACAGCCTGCAATACAATAGACTTAGAATACTCTGGAATTGGATGATCCAAAATTAAGTTTTTTTTATTGCAGAGACTGGCAAACGAGCACCTCATGGTAAGTGATCTCCACCGCCCATATACACCCAAGACACAAAAAGAATCATGCGTTGCCAACCTAAAAGAACGGAAATAAGGATTGCGAAAGGAAGGGGGGGGATTAAGTCACCGGAAATCTCAATCACCGAACGAAACGCGACAGCGACGTGCCACTCTACGTCGGTTTTTGTAAGATAGTGGTATCAAACCGGTCGAGCCGGCCCATTCGTGCTGTACACGTAACGATAAAACAATAAATTTTGAAGTCGGTCCGTTAAGTTTTTATATTTATTACAAAAAATCCGAGATATTCAGATATAACTTACTCCGAAGAACACTTCCTCATGGAGTTCATAGGCAGAGGCGGATACGAGAGGCACGGCTTTTTCTCGAACTCACAGTACTTGCCGTAGTAGTTGGCAGAGCACAGGCAAGTGTTGGTGTCCACGCATATACCGGTATTCTTGCATTCGGGATCGCATTTTGCTGGAAAAAGTGTGATTTACAACATAATAATAATATTCGCCCTGCAATATTATTGTCCCACTGCTGGACACGGGCCTCCTCTACCAATGGGGTTAGGTCTTAATCTACCACTCTGGCCTAATGGCTCTGGCGGGTTGGTAGACTTCACATAACTTCGAAATTCTTGTATAAAAATATTCGGATATGCAGGTTTCCTCGCGATGTTTTCCTTCAACGTTATAGCAAGCGATAATTCACAAAGAAAACACACTTAACATAGAAAAGTCAGAGGTGAATGCTCCATTTTTAGGGTTGGCCTCGAACCTCCGACACTCGCCTCGACAGTCTGTACCATTCCCAACTGAGCTATCGCTGCTCGCCCTCCCTTAGTGCTTACGTGATACTGGCATGGCCCCTAAGGTAGGAATTTTGGTTGGTTTTTGGTTGCCATTGTACTACCCTTGACCCGCAGCGACTTATCAGCGACATTGATGATATAGGTCGTTATTAAAATAAATTTAAAAAATTGCAAATCGCTGGACGGACGTGCGGTTGAGCTTAGATTTGCGCGGTATCCGCTGAAACAGATAGCGCCCCACGCTTCGTGATAATCGTTGTACCTACAGCGTTGTTTAAATCTAGCTTTATCATGAACTTTGTTGCGATCCCACGCTATTTTTAATAGAGAAGGGTTATTGACATCTTTGGGGAAGGCCTATGTTCAGCAGTGGACGTCCTATGGCTGATGATGATGATGATGATTGACATTTGGACTTAGAGCGCAATTTCGGATTTGAACTTTTTTCTACAGTTTTTAAGTCATTTTTTTAGTTCAAAATGCGCTTGAATTTCCCCCTAGCTCTTGTTTGCCAAACAGTATTTAAAACCTTTCTTCCGAGGTATTTGGGTAAAAACGGTAAAAAACAGAGCTTTGGTAATTAACGTTTCAGTTTTTTTGGCAAGGCAAATATTTTTCTTTTACTAATTTTCTCGAAATACTATACAAAATATGTTTTCGCTACACATTTTTATTTATGTATATTATATAAGTTCCATGAATATCGTGTCGAAAACCGCGACTTTTGCACTAAAACATTACAGAAAACACCTACACAAAACATGCTTTTGCTACATATCTATGGTCTATTGTTCTATAAGCAGGAGACAGCGAAATTAATTGTTTTGCGTATGTGTTATTGTGTTTTGTTTCGAGAAAAACAAGTGCAGGAGAGCTTTCGTCTTAAATGCAGGAGACGCGCCTGTTTTGTGTAGATGTTTTTGAGTAATGTTTGGACACATGATCTAAAAACCTGTCTTTAGAAATACGACGAAAAAGACTGGATTTGAATTTCGGAATATTCTTCCTAGTCGTTGTAAACCTACATTGCTAAACATACTCCGTGGCGCAGCGGCTGTGAAACGTGAGGTCGCGGGTTCGCCTCGGGTTTTCCGCACCGAGACAAATGTCTGTGTGGCCCAGATATTTGTTTCGGGTCTGGGTGTTCTAAGACCGAAAGTCTCTCGTAGTTCCTGATACCCACGA
Source organism: Clanis bilineata (assembly GCA_036417725.1). NCBI lineage: Eukaryota > Metazoa > Arthropoda > Insecta > Lepidoptera > Sphingidae > Clanis > Clanis bilineata. The sequence goes on along the minus strand of CM071146.1, from coordinate 2,797,080 downwards.
CACAAGACTCGATCTTAGTGTGGAGCCAAGACTATGTGTCACTGTTGGGTGTATTAAAAAAATAGAACCTCTGTCACATTTCAGCTTTGGGTTCAAGGGTTTTGGCGCGGCGGTGAGAAGTCATAGATACCTAGATCACATAAAATACGTTAGGACTTACGTTGGTACGCCTGGTTCGCGGTATTGTGGAACTGTTGGTAGTTTGGTCTGAAAATGAAACAATCCTTAAAGTTCAAAAAGTGGTTGTTTCCTGTCCCTCCCACCCACCTTTATCCAATGAATTATATAATTTTCTTTTCCAGCCCCGGGAATCGAACCCGAGACCTCAGGACGCAGTGACTTGCGCAGACATTCTAATCAGGGTCGACAAAATCTTGTAAAATGATTTACTTAAAGTCTTACATAACCATTATTATTATCACCATTCTTATGTCGATTTGGACAATTTGTTTATGGTCATGATTTATGTAAATAGCAAAATGTCAGGGTAGACAGGGTCTCTTTGTCTATATGGACAGCACGCCACTGTCAGGACGGTAGTTGTAAGACGCAATACACCTTCCACCGATGCAGTCAAATGAAACAAATAAAAAAAACTTAAAATAACTTACACTTCTCCGGAATGAGAGTACCAGGACCCGGTCTGCGCATATCTGGGGGGTGTGACCCACGAATATCCGGATGTTGGGCCACCATATCCCGACCCGCCATAACCTGAAGCGCCATTACCCGAGTCGCCACTACCCGAACCGCCAGTACCTGAGCCGCCATAACCCGAGCCGCCACTACCCGAGCCGCCATAACCCGAGCTATAACCGGTACCACTATACCCAGTTCCTCCATCTCCATAGCCGGGTATGGCAAACCCGGATCCTGTCACGCCATACCCGGGTCCCGCGCCACCATAACCGGTCTTAGTTCCCCAGGATTTAGTGCCGCTGTACCCAGTTTTGGCGCCCGAGTAAGTTTTAGCCCCCGAGTATGTTTTAGAGAAGCCAGTTTTCGCGAAGTCCTGATGTTTTAGATACGGCGGCACGTATGAAGGCGCTTGGGCGTCTGCTTGTCTGAAAAATAATGTTTATTGCATAAAATGGGATTTACATTAATTAATAAAATTAAAACATATTATTAATATTAATGATTTCTAAAACCGCGTTTCCTGCACCTGTTTTCTTGAAACTAAACACATAAGTACGATAAAATATCATTGACAAAACTCAACACCAAACAATAATTTTAGCTGTCTCCGCTCGTAGAACAATGGACCATAGATAAAAAATACATGTTTTGTGTAATGTTCTTTTAAGCAGGAGACACGGCTTTAAGTTTACACGTACGTTACACGTTGCAATAAAACTAGGTACTTAGTTTTTACGGATTGTACCGCGGTTTCTTTTTAGTCTCGATGTTTCGAAAGCATAGTATAGTATATATTTCGGTATAGTATTTAGTCCAATTCTTGATTATGTTGCTGTAAAGCTCTCGAAACGTCGGGACTAAAAATAAATAGCGATAAAATCCGCAATAAGTAACTTTATTTCAATGCCCAATTCTTCTCCTTCAACCCACCATTTTCTACACCAATGTAGGATTTACGCAACAACTAAAAAATTGAGCTCCGGACAAATCATGTCAGTTAATCAGTTAAATCAATACATACGTTGTCTGACCTGTGAATTGAGCCTAAGACTTTCGAATAGCTAATCTAGACTGCCACTAGACCTACATTTTAAATTCGGGATATTTTGACTTTTCTATCAAAATCGAGGAAAGAAAAAAATCAAAGTCTTGATATTATAAATAATTAAAAGTAAAATGTTCTAAATTATAGATGTACGCACTTTTTTTTATAGGACGGTTACCTACCTTTAGTTCAGTTATTGTACCGTGGTAAAGTTAAAACGTATGTAATTACGTATTATTATGTATGTATGATAAGTTTTTCTATCACTGAGTTATGTACCGGAAAAGTTATATTATAGCAACTCTAAGATAGCAATACATCAATTCCCACAACAATGTTATTATGATTTCTGAGCCATTTCCAGCTCGGTCTCCATACAATTACATTTTGAATTTGGAACTACTATTATTTTTTAAAATTAAATCACCAAGAATTGGCTATGAAAATATAGTTTAAACAGCATTGAAACTACACAACCAAGCAAAAAAAAAAGAAAAATACAACAAATTCTGATTTATAAATACTGTACCTAAAATATTTCAAAATACTCACGAATATTGACTGCCGGGCGGTGCAGGGATACCGTAGCCCGCATCACAGACATAGAGTCCAAAAATTAAAATAAACGTTTGTATAATCCAATCCATTTTATTAATTGTTTTCCATGTACTATTTTTTAATTCCCAAAGTACCAGTTGCCGCGGACGGCAGACCCGAACTAACTCCTGAAATGTTGAACCGCTATAAGTTATCTCCTATATTAAATAAATCAGGAAATGCCCTTGCGATTACTGGAAACTTATCATCACAGGATTCCTCGTGCGCTATGGAATAAAAATAAACTTATCAAAATAAAAAGGAACGAATTTTACTTATGAAATTAAGATCTAATAGGTACTAGGTGCTAATTAAAAGTAGGTGGTGAGTTTCCACTTAACATTACCTAAACGAATTTTTATCGTCATTACAGATTTTAGCAGTTGCATAATCTGTTTATTCTTTATCACAAGTAAACAAAAAAATCTCGCCAATTTCATCGTATACCCAGAAGCCTAGTATCAATGTTGACAGCATACTTTATATTAGTTTAGATGATTTTTATCTTGTTAAATTATTAAAATTTAAAAGTTTATAAATTCCCTAAGCTGAGTGTGTAGGAACACAAATTATGTGGATGGCATGAATTTGGTAACTCCAGTGCAGACGTCGCTGCTGATAGATATTTAGTTATTTATTTATTAGGGTCGCTAAGGGGTAACAAATAAACTTAAATAACTAATACTTATCCTTAGTGCATAACTCTAGTGTATCTTTGCTGTGCTCGAAAAAAAAGAATTATTAATGATAGGTACATAACACATAATATGTACCTATTTCTCAGTAGGCTGTATGATTTTGATGCTTAGTGATGTTGAACGTAAAAAAAATTAGTATGCGCGCCAAATGGCTTCTTATTTGGCCGGACTAATGTTATCGATAAAAAAATAATTTCCAATTTAGTCAAAATGCCAAAAAGAGGAAGGAAGAGTAATCCGAACACAAAACGGGTATTAATTACTTCATAATCTTCGGTATTTTCAGTCCATGATATGTCCGTCAATTTCGTTAGACTGCCTCGTAGGCGTGGTAGTATTGCATGTGCGGTACGACTATCGTCTTGAGGTCTCCAGTTCAATCCCCGGATCGGGCAAAGTGATATTAGATTTCTCAGTATCAGCCCGGAATGTGGAATTTGTGCCCGATATGGCGATAGGCTCGCTCTCTCTCACATCTGAGACGGAACTAGGCTCCGCGAAATTTGGGTGTTCTCAGTTCTAATTCGGTAGTTCGCCCCTGCCTACCTCTTCAGGATACAGGCGTGATCTTATGCTAAAACAGCCAGCAGCTCGGCTCTGCTCCTGGCATTACCAATGTCTATGGGCAAAATATGTGAGACTGGTAGTAATCCAGTCGAGTCGGCCATTCATGGCCACATCAAGGCTGTAATACTTATTCTTTCTTTCTATGTACCCTTATCCCACCTCGATGTGGGGTCGGCGCAACACACTTTTTCAAGTATGTTGCAGAAACGATTTAGCTTAGTTTTTACGACCTGCTACCTGCCTGACGTCAACCCCTCTGAAGGATCCAGTCCCGTGCACATTAAATTAGAAAATTTGCTTTGGAAATCAAACCGACCTGGGAATCGAACCCAGGACCTCCCGGTCCACAGCCCACTAGACCAAGCAGGCGATACCACTTATTATATTTCTATATTGTAGAAGAAAGCCATAGCAACAAGACTGATTCAAATAAGCCTCATAATAGATGACTATGTGTACAAACATAAAGAAGTATCGGAACATGATGCGGAGTCTTATATCGTGGAAATATCTTCGTATATCAACAAATGTCGTGACGACCCAAGATCTTTGCAGGTAATGCGTAATAGTTACGGGCGGCTTGGCCTCCGGTGGCCCATACGCTTATGTAACATATATATGTGCCGCCTCCGATGGGTTAATTAAGGACTATAGTAGCAAGTAGTTCTACATTGATGGCTTTAGTTTTCCTAACCCCTAAAGAAAGAGGATGTTTTATTTTTAGATAATTTTTAGGATCCGCTAGATGTTTTTCTTTATTATTTAAGCTTCCTCCGTGGCGTGGTGGTATTTCGGTACGACTACGGTTCTGAGGTCTCGGGTTCGATCCCCCGGGCCGGGCAAAGTGATATTGGATTTTTCCATATCAGGCCGGAGTCTGGAATTTGTGCCCGATATGGCGATAGGCTCGCCCCCTATCACATCTGGGACGGAACTAAGCTCGGCGAAATGTGGGTGTTCTAGTTCGCTAGATAGGGGATACAGGCGTGAGCTTATGTTTGTTTTGTGTGTTAAGCTTCCTCTCAGTGGTGTGCGAGATGAGCGGTGCGAGAAAGAATCCTCACTTCATTTTCCCCGCCTGCCAAAATCAAATTTCGTGGCAGCGCCTTCATTATGCCCATATTTTTTTACCTACTTAAAAACCACTATAACTTCTTTCTTTCTACCTGCCCTTATCCCACCTTAACGTGGGGTCGGCGCAAGACACTTTTTCAAACATGTTGCTGATAGGATTTGGCTTCGTTTTTACGGCCGGCCTGACGTCAACCTCCTATGAGGGATCCAGTCCCGGGCAAATTAAATTAGAAAATTTTCATTGCCCGACCTGGGAATCGAACCCAAGACCTGCCGATCCACTACCTATACATGGTGCCACTAGACCAAGAAGGCGACAACCACTATAATTTCAAATTTAATAAATTATTGTAAGCTACAACAGCGGATATCCCCTTTATTCTGGGTCTTTTACCGCCCCCCTTTAGGCGTGCAGCGCCCACAAGGGGGCATACTGGGACTGGCGCTTACTAGAATTCATATGAAAAAAGTTCTCTACATTTTCTTTTAGTATAAGTGAAAGCGGCACCTGTGGTAGGTAGATTGAAAGGAAGCCGTTTGTCTTGGTAACTTTTTTATTTTTTATAGCAGTCATTGGCAAACGAGCTCACCTGATGGTAAGTGATCACACCACCACCACCGCCCATAGACACCCAAGACACAAAAAGAATCATGGGTGCGTTGTCAACCTAAAAGGAGGGAATGGAAGGGGAGGGAAGGGGCAATACCCTTCCACAGAAAACCGACGTAAAATTTTAAAATTTCCTTTCATTGGAAAGGGAGTGGGGAAATGGGCCACCGGAAATCTCACTCACCGAAACGCGACAGTAAGCTGCCACTTTACGTCGGTTTTCTGTGAGACAGTGGTATCAAACCGGTCGAGCCGGCCCATTCGTGCTATAGACGTTACTGTCTACAGCGTGGCTCTACCACTTATAAAACTTACCGTCAGTAGGCCTTCAGCTCGTCTGCCTTTGTAGGGGCATAATACAAAATCAACACTAAGGCCAAGCGACAAAAATAGTCCCTATTTTTGTTCCCTTCCCACGCCATTTACATGATTGTCCCACTTACCTTATCTCAGGGTCGCCGGCGACATAACTCCATACTTAACTATAGTCTGTAGTTCCAACTCCTTTAAACTCTACTTTCTCTGTATACAATCAATACTTCTGTGCTGTTTTTAGGGAATCTATTCTTCTTCTTTTAAGAAATATGGCTCAACCTGGCGGTGATTTTGCCAGCGAGGGAATCTATTAATACTCCATCATATTTCGGGCAAAGGATCATCTCCGAATACCTACCACCTAGCTATAGTTTTAAAACTTAACCGACTTCAAAATTTATCGGATTGTGACCAAAATATGGGACCACTCTTGGAATAAGCTCTGTCGAACACAAAAAGAATCTTGAAAACCGTTCCATATTTAGTGCAGATATCGCGTAACATACATAAAAAATACAGACGAATTGAGGATCTTCTCCTTTTTTAAAGTCGGTCGAAAACGTCAGTTTATTCTTTGAAATAAAACTATTTTTACGGATTTTATCACGATTTGGTTTTAATTTTTATTCCCGACGTTTCGAAGGCTTTGCAGTCTTCGTGGTCACGGGTTGGACTGAGATCTCATTTGTCCAAGAATGTTAGTATTACAAAATCTACCTTCATTTTAGAATTATACAGATTTAAAAAGTTAAATGTTTATGTTCCGATCTAGCTTGCTACTAATATTAATCTGTGTTCCGATCTACGCAGTACGAGCTCACAGTGTCTTGAGGTCTGGCAGCTGGTCTTTTGGGTTCCGATTTGATTAAATGCATAATTGGATCCCAGTTTATTATTTTTTTAATATCCTGCGTAGGCGCATTGAATTCCCCGTTCTATGACGTACTTCGGAAAGAATTACCATAGTAAACAATGATAAACTTCAACGAACAGATTATATATAACATTTTCTCGGAATAATTATTTTCCATAGGCAAACGGAGCAAAATCCCACATCGGATGTGATGCTACACTCGGCGGATATAGATACAGCGCTACAGGATCTTCTTGGAAATCTGCATTGAATTTTCCTCTCAGATTGTGTGACACAGTGACCTATATTCACAATGCCATTTGTCTTACCATGCCAACACGAATTACTTCTGTGATTTTTTGTAAATGTACTTTCAAAAGATACATTAACAAATGATATACTATTCTTTAGTGGTACAGCAACGTTGTAGACAGTTATGTCTACAGTACGAATGGGCCGACTCAATCGGTTCGATACCTTTGAGTGAGATTTCCGGTAGCCCAAATTCCCTCCACTTCCCAATTTTTTGTTAAGGTTGATAACGAATACAAGTTTATTTTAGTATCGTAGGGTATATACCCTGGTTCCACATGGGCGCCATTTACCATCATGTGACCCACCTGCTCGTTTTCCAGTCTTTGCTATTAAAAACGATAGAAAATGAACTTGACTGCAATTACTAATTTTACTTTAAAATAAATAATACTAAACGACACAAACATTCTGTCAAAATCCCCGATCACCATTTCAGATGGATTTATAAATTCTTGCGTTACAGGTTATTGAAAAATTGACACGGCTTATGAAAGCTATCATAAAAGAACATAAGGAAAGACGTGAACCTATTTCCATTGATACAAGTACAAAAAAAATAACTCCTCAGGTCGCCGGTGTATCTCCTGCTTATTCTATGACTGACGACGATAAAGATTACTTTAGTCAAACAGAAGTTGATGGAAATAAGGCAGTTGGTATAAAAGTAAACGATTGTGCTGAAATATGTTTACATGAAGAAAGTAACACACCTTACAATGAATTAAATATTACTGAGAACAATGATGAAAATAAAACCATATTAGATTTGATGATAATAGACTCTGATAATGAAGAACAGGTTACTGCGACATCTGAAATTAATAATTCAGTAAATATATTAGATAATAATCTAGGCATTGCGAGTCAGGATTTGTTTGACACATACACACAAGATCAAAACGATAATATTTATAATATAGATGTAGATAGTTCTCACAGCACTCATAATGAATCGATATTTGAAAATTCCAACTCGGTAAACACTAACCCTAAGACATCCAAGAACTGTATCACAATGGATTATTCTCAGAGTATTTTAGCCAATACATATGTTGATGAATCTCTGCGGAGTTTTCAAACACAGATAGATAATACTCCGTCGCAGTGTAAATTAAATAAGCCTAAAAATATTGAGAACAAAGTTATAAGCAGTGAAGAACCTCAAGAACCAATTAATCATACCGCGACTGAGGTATGTGTAAAACAATTTGAAAAACAAAAACAAGCACTCTTTAATACAACAACGAACAAAATATCTAAACTTCAATCAGATAATGTGGATATTCCGGTCTATTACAATACGAAACTTACTGCAAATTCTGTTGCCGGAATTGGTGATGAAACAAAAACTAAAAAACCTGCTCGGAAAAAGAAAATTGATCTCAAATCTCAAGAAATTGTTAAACCCAGGGAAGTGAAGCGTAAACCTAGGAAGAAAAAAGATCAAACAAAGACCAATAAAGCTATTGTGTATAATGATAGCTCAAGAAGTCATGAAAATTCTACAGATTTATCGTGGGTGGAAAACCTTAAGTACGTTAGAGAAATATCTACAGCGGAGAGCCATACAACAACTAAAGATCTTAGTGTTAGTTTTTGGGAAAATGTTTCATTACCTGATGATTGGGATGTGAATGAATTTTTAGTTTAGCTTTAATTTTGTCTTTCAAATTGTGGGTCGGGATCATCAGGAGACTTCCCAAGCTCCAATGGGATCTCGAAGACGCCAGTTATCGTAACTAAAGTATTTAAGCAGTCTTTCTGGTAGAGTTAAGAGGTTTGTGCGAAGATTTTGAATTTGGAAGCCGCGATGAATTTTTATCAATTTTAGTCATTTTCCGGCTTCTGCGTCAAAAAGTTTGCCAAACATATGTTTTATGTTTATAACTTAATGATTTGTAACTACAAAGTAAAAACATATATTTATATATAGTTTAAAGTCCAGGAGATAACACCAAAACAAACATTAAGATTGAGTTTCAAATTAAAACTAGTCAGTCTTTTGAAATTCACTTTGATTTTCTTTTATTGCTAAGAATTTCAACCATTCAACGCATACTGCAGTTAATACGTGAAAATATATTTTTTTTAATTTACATTCATCATTCTTTTGATATCTTGAGATCATTTGCCATCAGGTGATCAACGCTCGTTAGCTAGTCTCTCTTACCACCGAATGTTTATACACTTAAGGTCGCCTTATGTCGTTTGAGGACGCCTTATCTGTCAAAATCGTATGGCGAAAATCAATATAAGAAGCCGTTAAAGTTAAGCAGCGTTTGACAATTCGGGCGTTAAACAAATAAACAATCTAATTAAAATTCATACATGACATTAAAAGGTTAAAAAACAGGGCATTGAAGTTTTATTTAGTAACGGAAATCACTTATCGTGTGTTATGATACAGTAGAACTGTAGTACCACTGGAAACAACATCGACAAATCAATTTACATAGATCACATTGTTTTTTATGGCAATTGAAACACATTATGCCAATGTCAAGTTAGGGAAATTGTTTTCCAACATCTAAGTTTTCGCAGGTGCAATGAAGTCGGATGTGTTCGATTTTAAGGCCCTGCTGGAGTTTTGGCGTCAATTCCTTCCAGTTTGATGTTTTTTAGACGATTTTCTCGCAGCGGAGGAATCGAACATGGTCGACCCATCCACCCGACAAAAAGCATCCAAAATTACTTATTTCAAAGCTTCCACATACTGTCCATCTTCGTTGATGTTTATTGCTTAGATACACATCACATTTAAACCACAAACACAACTTTAGACTAAAATATGAAATCATTAAAACAAGCGACCACCCACCGTCAGAATTCCCGCCAAAACTCCTTTTTTTATTTTAGTGACAGACAATGGGGGTCTGACGTTTGAGTGGTAGAGCCACGCTGTAGACAATTACTTCTACAGCACGAATGGGCCGGCTCGAGCGGTTTGATACCACTGTCTCCCAGAAAACCGACGTAAAGTGGCAGCTCGCTGTCGCGTTTCGTTCGGTGAGTGAGATTTCCGGTAGCTCAATTCCTCTTCCCTTTCCCAATCCCTTTTCCCTCCCCTTCCATTCCAACCTTTTAGTTTGACAACGCACCGATGATTCTTTTTGAGTCTCGGGTTTCTATGGGCGGTGGAGATCAATTACCATCAGGTGCCCATGACCCATCTGCTCGTTTGCCAGTCTCCAAAACTTCCACCTTGCCCAACCCCACTCCGTTGTGGTGTCGACGCAGCAGTTTCATATAATCAGAAAACCAAAATTTCTATTAACCTATTGTACGGCTACTTTTTTCCTGTCGATTTCGTTTTCAATATGCTTCTGGCGCGACAGACGAGTGACGGTAACCACTTACCATGGCACTCGCTCGTTACCTACCTAGACAATAACAAAAAAATATCAGCGCAATGGTGCATGTAACTTATAAATTGAGCTTTGGCAGTGTTTTCCAAACTGTGGTTCGCGGCCTTCAAAATTTAGAGTTGAAAACGTTAGTCAATGTCAGTATATTTTCTATGTATTGTTTCCTTTTTGTGAAAGATTTTGAAGTCCATTTGAGGGCCGCAAAGAAATGAAGTCAATTTTAGTTATAAAGTTTGAAAAACACTGAGCTATGGAAATAACCATTATCGACAATTTCAATAGGTACCATGAAGAAGGATGTAAATAAAAGTATTAAGTATCAATTTCAATTATTTAATCATAGTGAAGACAAGGTACGACAATAACAAGAGTCAAAATATTATAATCTCAATATTACATGTAAAGCAACGAAAGTGCTGGAGGCAATGTAAAATCTTCAATATCTGTAAGGGACACAGATATACAAAAAATAAACCACACGACACTAAGGCTGACATCTATAGAGCGAATTTCGATTAAATCTGAGTCAAAGAAAGGAACTCAAAGAGGATTTGGAATTTTTAAATCGAACTGATTTACAACAAGATTTTCTTGTAAAAAATTACTCTGACAAAATCAAAACTTTATTTTTTACAAGAAAATCTCGACCTATCCAAAGAATAAAGTTACATATGATAATTAATCGAAATTGCTTTTATATTTTTCTGAGCTTAAATTAACCTATATATTTAACAAATACTAGTAATTTTTTAAATTTATGACATAACAACAAGTTAAATTATGACATAGCTTAAAAAAATATTCACTAGTTAAATATACAGGTCAATAAATAAGCTCAGAAAAATAAGAAAGCAATTTCGATTCATTATCACATGTAACTTTATTCTTTGGATAGGTCGATCTTTGCTTAGTCGGTCCGCCAGTCTGTTTTTCTTATAAAAATAGCTCGGACTAAGTCGATGTTCGATTTAAAAATTCCAAATCCTCACTGAGTTCGTTTCTTTGACTCAGACTTAGTCTAAGTTCGCTCTATACTTCTAAGCCTAAGTGAAACTTCAAGGAGAGAAAATTTTCGCTATTAGTAAGACACAGCAAGTGTCTGTCTAGTGAGCTTAACCATACAACACACATTTCGACCTATCCAAAGAATAAAGTTACATATGAAAATGAATCGAAATTGCTTTCTTATTTTTCTAAGCTTATATTTACCTATATATTTAACTAGTAAATATTTAAGCTATGTCTATATATGTATAATTTAACTTGTTATTATGTCATAACTTAATAAAAAATACTAATTAAATATATAGGTAAATATAAGCTTAGAAAAATAAGAAAGCAATTTCGATTCATTTTCATATGTAACTTTATTCTTTGGATAGGTCGATTTCACTGGATTCTACACACTGTGAAGTATATCATTCCTTGTCGACATAATCCTGTGTAGATATTTATGTTATGTCTCTTTTTGACGCATTTTCGTTTATCGAGAAGCAGTCCTTTTTCACCAAATTTCAAATCACAACGATTATACAGAAGTTTCAGTTGAAATACAATTATTTTTTACGGATTTTATCGCGGTTTGTTTTTTATTTTTAGTCCTTTAGCATTTCATTTAATTAAATCAGAATCCAAAAGACCAGCTGCCAGACCTCAAAACACCGTACAGTCAGATCTGTGACCACGAAGGCTGTAAAGCTTTTGAACGTCGGGACTAAAATTAAAAAACAAAACGCGATAGAATCCGTAAAAACTAGTTTTATTTCAATATATAACATTCGTGTAACCGTAAAGGCGCGTCTCCTGCACCTGTTTTTCTCGAAACAAAACACATACGCAAAACAATGATTTTTCGCTGTTTCCTGATCATGGGACAATGGATCATAGACTTATGTGTAGCGAAACCATGTTTTGCGGAGGTGTTTTGTGTAATGTTTTAGTTCAAGAGACGCGGCTTAAGAAATCATTATGAAATTTCAGTTCATAAACCTTGCAATAGGAATATAATTTTAACGTTATTTCTGATTCTACACCCTTACTAAGAAAGACAGATGTTACACTAATGCCTTAATACACAAATACAACACACAATTACGTAAACGATTCAACATAAAATATAATATTTATAATCTGTACATTCATTAAAATCACAATTAGCAATGACGCTCACACCCAGTTTCGTCATCGAAAGCAAGTCAAAGTAATCAAATAAAAGCAACTGTTAAAGACAAGTTACGATTTTAACTGTTTTACTGTTACTTTTACGTCTAAACTTTGAACTGTTTTTGTCAACGGATACATACGTTGACAAAAACAATAAAAATATTTTTAATTTAGCTTAGTTTTTGTTTAGCTATACATGAAGAAACCGACTGTTAGTGCCAACTTATAATAGACCTTTTCAATCATAATATTAGTAGGCCTCGACATTTAATACATACTGAAGTGACAAAAACATATTCAAGCTGGAATTTAAAATAACTTTTTTACTTTTTTTAATGTATTTATATTACGATTTATTTTAATTTTTAGACTGCGATTATTACCATACGGGGCGCAAATCCATTTCATTGCCCTAACCGAGATTTGATCGTAGAATCTGACGGTATTTCAAATTATGCGACCGCAACTAAAGAAAATAACTAAAAGAATATCTAATAAGGGCGACTTGCACCACTATTACTAGCCTACAGTTAGTCCTAACCTCAAGTTAAATTGAAAATGAAATATATGAAGGCCATGTAATTCATTACATGTAATGTACTATATGCAATTACAGATAATAAATGATGACATTTAATTAATTACATGTAATGAATTACATGTCCTTCATATATTTCTATTTCAATTTAACTTGAGGTTAAGGCTAACTGCAGGTTAGTAATAGTGGTGCAAGTCGCCCTTAGTATATTATAAACCGGCTATAGAAATATTTTAAATACAAACTACTGAATACTAGCTTTATCTGGAAGAATAATGTGATATTATTTATATTTTATACAGCAAGATACATTTCTAAATGTAATAATCCAAAGATATTTAATATTACTAACTATAGAGAGGATATCAAGCAAGTTTCCATACAAAGAAATTGATCTCAAACTTCAGTACCGCCATCAACTACTTATTACAATGCGAGGGCGATTATTACAATTTACACCCTAGAATATTTTGTGAATGGTTAAGAATCACGTAAGATAAGTTTATTCTCTCAATATTATTTCTCTGGCCGACCTGGCGCGCGTAACTTTCAAATAAACGGATCGACTTATGACCACTAGGTCATAACTTTTGGATCACAAGTTTTGTGCTATTGTCCCATCTATATACTGTAGAATGTCTTTGTTATAATCAAAACTCAATTATATAATTAAAATATCCAATATTTATCATTTCATTTAATAGTTCAGCTTAAAGACTGTCACAATATGAAAGTAAATATCATCATTATCATCATCATCATCAGCCATAGGACGTCCACTGCTGAACATAGGCCTCCCCCAAAGATTTCCAGATCGACCTGTTGGAAGCGGCCTGCATGAAAGTAAATATAGCGAACTGTTATTTTTTGATAATAATGCATTACTATTAAAATCGCTTATAGTCAACTACGCTTCTACCTTCCCTTATACCACCTTAACGTGGGGTCAGCGCAACACACTTTTTCAAGCATGTTGCAGAAAGAATGTGGCATAGTTTTTACTCCCGGCTGCCTGACTGACGTCAACCCCCTCAGGAATCCAGTCCCGGGCAAATCAGAAAAATTCGATTTGCCCGACCTGGGAATCGAACACAGTCCACCCGGTCCACAGGCCATATATGCTGCCACTAGACCAAGGAGGGGACTTAGAGTCAAATACCTTACACCCACAAATGTCCAACACTACCTTATCCAAAGTTTTCTATAACCTGAGGCCCTGGACAAAACCAAGCGTGACGTTTGATAACGCTAGGCATTAACGCTGTTTTTCGACTGACTTCCAAAAAGGAGGAGGTCCTCAATTCGTCAGTATTTTTTTTTATGTATGTTACGCGATATCTCCGCCGAATGTGGACCGATTTTCAAAATTCTTTTTGTGTTCGATAGAGCTTATTTCAAGCGTCCCATATAAATTTGGTCACATCGGATTTGAAGTCGGTCTGTTAAGTTTTTAAACTTGTGATTATTTGAAAGAAAGAAAGAAAGAAAATAAATTTATTGCGATCTCTCACACAATATACAGAGATGCTATGCTAAAAGTTATACTTAAATAAACTACTAACACACATATGAGAGTGTAAAGCAAGACAGAATAAGTATAAGTATAATACATAGGCACAAGATGCCCCAAAGATCAGTTGTGTGAGGCCGCAAAAGGTCCCATCTCAGCTAAAATGCTGCAACGCACTGTGCGCTGAAGCGCTGATTTTCAGATGGCAACCATTGGTGAGTCACGATCAGCACACATATCTTGTCATTACGCTGCATTATGATAATAGATAAAGGAATACTGAATAGATAGACATGATATGATACTCAGGATACACAAGTATATATATTTATTTATAATATAGATAAATGATGTAGCATACGATTTTTTTTTTATTGTGATGAGAGTAAATAATAATTTATATGAAAGTAACGTTAAAATTCTTAGATAAGCACGATCTAAAAGGAGAACACACACACACACACGTAATATGATCTATAATAAAGATAATATAACATGTGGCTGAAGGACTGGTATACTAAGTCGCCAAAATATTAGAGACAATAGCAAGCTCAGGACAGGACACGGCACGATACGTCAGAACGTATATTTTGTATGGAGTGGACACTGGCGTCCGAAATGTCACGTGACTGTTGCCTATCTTGATTGATACATAATCACAAGTTTAAAAAACTTCCAATTTACCTATCGTGACCAAATTTATATGGGACCACCCTTGAAATAAGCTCTATCGAACACAAAGAATTTTGAAAATCGGTCCAGATTTGGCGGAGATATCGCGTAACATACATAAAAAAAAATACCGACGAATTGCGGACCTCCTCCTTTTTGGGAAGTCGGTCGAAAAAGAAACATTAGCGTTATATGCCTAGCGTTACCAAACGTCGGCTTGGTTTTTGTCTAGGGCCCTGTTAGTAATTCTACTAATCATGCAAAAGCTACATGCTTTACGATAAAACTCTCATAATATACAACATATTCCTTTACCTACATAACCATTAACCACAATTTACTAGTTCCCTAAAAACAATGCCCCTTACCTATTTATGCGCTGCTTAACTTTAAGAATAGCTTGTCCTTTTCATTTTCAAACAATGTGATGCAAGGAAGAAAGTGACTATTCGTAGATAGCCACGGGCGGTTCGGCCTCCGGTGGCCCATACGCTTATGTAACATATATATGTGCCGCCTCCGACGGGTAAGATAAGTTAAGTGAAAATATTTTTATAAGTAAGGCCCAATAAAAAATTACGCCACAGCTTAAAAATCACAGTCTGCCGACGAGAAAAACGCTTAGAAATCGTGCTGTACGAGACGAAGCTAACTGGCGACATGACATGAATGTTCGTGCTCTTTGATTGCGATTGGTCGAGAGACTAACATGTGACGTACGATTTAATCAACCATAAATAATGATAATATTCATTACTTTTATTACAAAACAACTTACTGCATTTTCAATATTATTGCTACAATTTTGTTAGTCGTTTACAAATTAGGTTGGCTTCATTCATTATAGGCTTGTTTTAGCTTTTCAACATTGAACTATTGACAGCCTCCGTGGCACAGCGGGCGAGTAGCCGGCTGTGAAGCCAGAGGCCACGGGTTCGATCCCCGCAACGAGACAAATGTGTGTATGGCCTACAGATATTTGTTTCGGGTCTGGGTGTTGTGAGACCGAAAGTCTCTCGTAGTTCCTGATACCTACGACACAAGACTCGATTTTAGTGTGGGGTCAGGACTATGTATGTGACTGTTGGGTGTTATTTATTTATTTTTTTATTTATTGGGCAGACTGCAAAATTTTTAGACTGTGTAAACATCACCAAATACGTTCCAAAAATTTGTATAGTCATGAATACGCGATTGAAAATATTTTAATACATAATTTGGGCTAATATTTTAAATCTTATGTTTAGTTACACTGCGAGCTAGAGTGATAGGCTATAGCACGAAAATCTATCGAATACGTATTCGCATCGCACTCTGCACATTTATAATATTTGAATGATCGCATTCAGCTCGATAGTAGTTATTCATGATAAGTGCTTTGAAATCCAAGATAACAATGACAGTTGCCACATCATCATCTCGCATAGTTCAACAAGTATCAAAATGTCGTCTAGACACGACAGGTAAGTTAATTCGTAAGCTCACGCCTGTATTCCCGAAGGGGTAGGCAGAGATGCACTAGCGAACTAGAACACCCACATATCGCTGAGCTTAGTTCCGTCCCAAATATGATAGGGGGCGAGCCTATCGCCATATCGAGCACAAATTCCAGACTCCGGGCTGATATGGAAAAATTCAATATCAGTTTGCCTGACCCGGGATCGAACCCAAGACCTCAGGACGGTAGTCGTACCGAAATACAACTACGCCACCGAGGCATTCATAAGTTAGTTCTACTGTAATTAAAAATTAAATGCATTATTTACGTCCTTGCCAACAAGTCTTTTAGCCTTTGAACTCATGACAAAATAAAAAACAAAATTATATTTTGTTTGCATCCTGAATTTATGATATAATTTATCTAAATCCGTTACATCCGAACCCGATGTCTGTTTACATGCATTTTATCGTCGCATCCTCCAAACAATTATGTTTTATTGCACAATAATTCCATTCCTCCATTATAGAAACTAAATATTATGTAACATATGTTTTGGTTTTGAAAACATTTACCTACTTTGATATCGATATCGACAGCCTCCGTGGCGCAGCGGGCGAGTAGCCGGCTGTGAAGCAAGAGGCCGCGGGTTCGATCCCCGCACCGAGACAAATGTTTGTATGGCCTACAGGGGGTTACCACCACCTCTTAGAGCAGTATTAGTCTTACTCTTAGAACAGTATTATTATAGTCTTACTTAGTTTTTTTTTTGTACAGGAATCGATACAAGTAAGATTATAGTAATATTGCTATAAGAGGTGGTGGTAACGCCCCATATATTTGTTTCGGGTCTGGGTGTGAGACCGTGCGTCTTTCGTAGTTCCTGATACCCACGACACAAGATTCAATCTTAGTGTGAGGTCAGGACTATGTGTGTGACTGTTGGGTGTTATTTATTATTATATACACACATATATTTGACATACACACGGAGTGTGGGTCACTATGGCAGGTTTTAGCACCATGGGCCTTACTCATAAAAACATTTTCGCTTATCTTTTCGCTAAGAATAGCCTGACACTTTTTTCCTTGCGTTACATTCATCGACATATTATTTACATAGATGCACAGTTGACGCTCGGAAAATGGAACAGGAAAGGAGTGCTTAAGCACTCCTTTTGCATACAGTCGGGTGCCGATAGAATTCTAAATTTGAAAATTCAAATTTCAGAACGCTAGATCATTCCGTTTAAAAAGCTACTTTATAACACATGCATAGGGTTCTATTTGTGTTGATTAAATTAGAACTTGTGATCTTTTTCTTTGTTTTATTCCTGAACCCACATTTTATGAGGATACATATTTGCAAAGAACTGTGCATCTAGGGTATATTATATTGATGGTTACATTGTTTAAAAATGGAAGGGACAACTTATGGTTAAACATAAGCATCGCTTAAATTTTTTTATAAGTAAGGGGCTATGTGTACAATGGTCGCCATCCGGTCGGATACGAATATCCTACCACTAGCAGTACATGCATACATGAACAAACCTTCTAAAGAAAGTATAATAATATGTTAATAACTTTACATAACAAAGAACTATGTATATATGTCGTAATAATTGTGATATACATTAGAGCTAGTATATTAATACATATTTACGATAGAAGATATAATATTATAATTATTTATAATATACATTTTCATAATATATATTACATATAGCTAACATAAAAATAATTTATTACATTTTTTTTAACAAATCAATTGAGCACAAATTAAAATCACAACATAAATGATAATTTCAAAAACATTTATCGACAGTTATAAAAAAATAAATCAGGCTATTTTAAATTAAAAGTAGTTAAAAATATGGATATATATTTTAATCATTTTTGCTATGTTTAACATACACTGGCAACATTAAAAATTACTTAAGTAGTTAAAAATATAACACCCAAACTTTTAAGCAAGATATGAGCACATTTAGAACATCAAAAAATATCGACATATCGATATACGTTTGTGACACCAACCCTGTCAACACTACTTAAGTTACCTCCTAATACTGAAGCAACAATCACAAATCGATAAGTATTCGATGATTATATTTGAAAAATTTATCGATAAAAACTCGAGAAAACCACACCACTTAGCTTCGAAATAACATTCGATGCGTGATATTCGACTTTAGCAGAACTTTAGAATTCTCCTTATCGACATTAAGCGTGTCACAGACCCACATAATTTAGCTAATCTCAACTTTTAAAAATTAAAAACTAAACTTTCCTCTGACCTTGAAGAAGCCCATACTCGTCTTGTTATGAACTAGGGATGTGAGACCCACGTAGCTCTGTATGACTATCGATGAATGATGGATACAACACGCTGATGATGGCATAACTTCTATCGCCCTTTGTAGCTTCTGCGCAAAAGTTTCCATGTCGTAGGTGGCTTTTTCTTCGAGGCCTCCTTCTAAAATTGTATTGAAACGGTACGGTCTGTATGAAATATTTCCAAAACATACCTTAATTGGTTGACATGCAGTAGGTAATAGAGAAAACTCGTGTCTTGTAGAATCTCAACCTCAGCGGTTTATTTTTTTAAGTTGTGATAAAATAATAAATCCGAATAAAATGAGGCAAAGTACCCAACCTCGAGACAAGTTACCACTTAATTTTGAATCTTAGTACATACAAGAAAGGGTTATATTTAATTTAAACGTGTTATACCAAATTCTGTCGTCTCCTTGGTCTAGTGGCACCATATATGTGCTGTGGACCGGGAGATCTTGGGTTCGATTCCCAAGTCGGACCAAACGATTATTCTAATTTGATTGATCCGTCAGAGGGGGGGTTAACGTCAGACAGGCACCCGGTCGTAAAAAATAGGCCAAATAATTTCTGCAACATGCTCGAAAAAGTGTATTGCGCCAACGCCACATTAGGGTGGGATAAGGGCAGGTAGAAAGAAAAGTGGTATACCAACCTTTATGCCAGAATATAGGGTGTGATGCAAATGTAAGGAAAGGTACATCTTGGCTAAATGGGTTCCATACAGTTTTCATTGGTACCGGCTCGCCCTTGTTCCACATCAGTCTAACGCCACGGAGGTTGCGCTCCCTGTATACAAATTAAACTATACATAAGCTCACGCCTGTATCCCCGATGGGGTAAGCAGAGGTGCACTAGCGAACTAGGACACCCACATTTCGCTAAGCTTAGTCCCGTCCCAGATGTGATATGGGGCGAGCCTATCGCCATATCGGGCACAGATTCCAGACTCCGAGCTGATATGGAAAATCCAATATCACTTTGCCCGACCCAGGGATCGAACCCAAGACCTCAGGACGATAGCCGTACCGCGGACGCAATACCACTACGCCACCAAGGCATTCTTAAGGTTAAACGAATGAAATTAAAAACGAATGTATTTAATGTATTAAAAAATGATGAACAGATTTCATGCAGCCTATACGACATTCAACAATATATAGACGGGACAAAAGCGCGAAACTTGTAATCCAAAAGTTGTGACCAAGTGGTCATAAGTCACTCAGTCGTATATAAAAAATACGCCCCCGCAAGGTCGTGCCAGCGTAATAATGTATGTATATGTATTAAGAACAAGCATAATTGCTTTAACATCTTAATGAAGCTTTCTACTAATATCCTAGACATGAAATGTTCATGATCACAAGTTAAAAATTTAACAGACCGACTTCAAATCCGATCGTGACTAAATTTATATGGGACCACCCTTGAAATAAGCTCTATCGAACACAAAACGAATTTTGAAAATCGGTCCACATATGGCAGAGATATCGCGTAACATATATTAAAAATAACAGACGAATCGAGGACCTCTTCCTTTTTGGAAGTTGGTCGAAATGTGTTTTTAAAATCAAGTTTGATGTTAAACGACTTACCTACCAAAGTACTTATATAATAAAACAATGTACATTTAAGATTTAAATATGATTTCTAAACCTACTGAATAGTATTATAGTGATAGTGTGTCTTAAAAATGAATAGAAATGGAAAATAAGCTTAGTTTCCATTAGCTTATATTTACATTAAAAATCAATCATATTAGCCAGCATAACAACACTCTACATTTGCAATTAATGTTATTAAAGCTCAATTTAATATTAATAAAACACATTGTTATACAAGTTTATACAACTAATTTCACTGCACTATCTAATTCCGAATCTACTGATCGATCCCGCTTCGAATTTAATCAAAGACATTCAACAGTATGTAGATAGGACAACAGCACAAATCTTGGGATCCAAAAGTTATGACATATTGCGCACGCAATACTACCACGCCACCGAGGCAGTCATTGGCACTGGTTTACATTTCGGTAATAAAGATCGCAAACTCTCTTATTGGCTAATTTGTGGGATCGATCTTTAAATTCGGATTTGAATTATTTACAAACAATAACGCTATGTAAAAAGCTAGCGATTAAGCGTGACACGGTGCGGCTACAGCAACTGAATAGTACCTAGGTTCAAAATACTTTATATCGAACAGTTTACTGTCCGCGCCGTCCGTGTGTCCCTCCATACTAGGCCGCCGACACAGTCGGTCAATCACGCAGTCTTTCACCACGCTGGTCACACCGGTCGCTATGCCGTTTATGCGACTGTGAACCGGGTGTCATGGTCAGTAAGGTAACTTTGGTAGAGCCACGCTGTAGACAGTTACGTCTACAGTACGAATCGGCTCGATCGGTTTGATACCATTGTCTCACAAAAAAACGACGTAAAGTGGCAGCTTGCTGTCGCGTTTCGTTCGATTAGTGATATTTCCGGTAGCCCATCCCCCCCCCCCTCTCCCACTCCCTTTTTTCCTCCCCTTCCATTTGCTCCTTTTGGTTGGCAACCCACCCATGATTCTTAGTGTCTTGGGTGTGTATGGGCGGTGGAGATATAATAGCAGGTACACACGAAGGTGACAGAATCTATACCTGTTGCGTTCACATAAACAAACTTTCGCTGTTGTGTGTATGAAACAGGGATGATTCGTTCGCCTTCGTTCAGCCCGGTGTGTACGCGCCATAAGCGAAATCTTTTTCGACCCATGAATACAGTGCTACGCCGACCCGATATTGATTAATCTATACAACATTCTACAAAATTCCTAACTTATATCAGTTATATCCAATTAATATTTCCTCCACCTTTTACGAGTCCTAAAGAATCGGTACAGATGATATAATGCAAAATGACACAACCCAATTTTGAATCTTACTGCACACAAAATAAAATGGTGCGACAATCGAAGTGCCTCTCCCCACATTACACAAGTCACCCCGAATACTGAATCGCAATTCAAACACTTAAAGTCATGTTATATCATTTGAGGCCTCCTCTGTATAAGCAGTCGTTAAAGTTGAGTAACGTTTAATATTCGGGGATTATACGCGTAATATATTAGTGACAAATACATTAAAAGCTAAGATCCCGAACACAGATTTCATCCCCTGGGTTGATATTCCCGTCATATCAACCTATATGGGTCATCATATTTTAAAGCTACAATTGTAATCATATTTTGTAGCCTCTTCAAGTCTCTAATCTCAAAAATATCGATAGATCAGGATTCAGGGCTAAAGAGGCTTTAAATGCTTATGATCAATACTTTTGGGATAAGAGGCTAACGGCCAATCCCAATAAAATATCTTAGTTTGAATGTACAGCTTACTAAAATTCGCCAATAAGAACAAAGTTTGAACATCGCCATCAAATAACTTGTTTTGATTGGATAATTTTCACGATCTTTCTAGGTTTAATGGGACTGGCTTTTAAAGACTACCAAATAAAGTTGGAATTCACTTAACAACCAGTATTGATTGATAATTTACATGGGAAATACCAGCCCTGATTAAAAATCCTTTTAAAAATACTTACGGCACTAAAGACGATGGTGGGTACACTAATTCACCGATCACTATGGTGTCTAGATCGTCCAGATAGGTCTTCTTAAAGTCTAACTGTTTCATGGCTATGAAATCATATTTGATGGTCATAACAAGCCTTGAAGTCAATAAAACAATTCTCTCTTTTTCATTGTCCCATAGTGTTATTCTGAAAAATAACATAAATAAATAATTCACCCAAAGGGTAAGTGTATAAATGAATGGGTTCAAATCCCGCACTGAAACAAATGTTTGTGTAACCCACGGATTTTGTTTCAGGTCTGGGTATTGTGAGACCGAAAGTCTCTCGTAGTTTCTGATACCCACAATACAATTTAAAACTAGTGTGGGACCAGGACTATGTGTAACTGTTGGGTGTATATTATTAAGCTGATCGTACATCTTGAATTATTTAATATATGGGGTTAGCGTACCCTCGTAGATACGTATATAATCCACGTAATCCAGGGTTTTAGATAAAACCCCTTTAAAATTAAAAAAAATATTGAAGATATTTCGGTACAATTAAGAGTAAATCTTCCAACAGGTCGATCTAGAAATCTTTGGGGGAGGCCTATGTTCAGCAGTGGACGTCCTATGGCACGTGGCATGTCCTATGGACGTAAATGTAAGTTTGCGTCCAAAGGTTAAATCGAAAAATTAATACATTATTCTATCAAATATGTCCACATTCATACAAAACATACGCTTTATACTAACTATATTAGAATTTACAATACCTATCGACACATAAAATACGGTAATTCTAATACATACTCAGTCAACAACCACGATCCCAAATACTCCCCATCTTCAGGGAACAGTAAAGCTGTGATGCATTCCTGTATTGCAGTCTCAACAACGCCTTTCCTGAATGTGAAGAAGTCCTTAATATTGTCTTTGTTGAATGGTACGTCGTATCTGGGGTATACCGTCTTCACAGACTCGGTAGGAGTTGTGGCTGATGCATTAACTTGTTCTTCATTCCTTGCATCTGGAAAACAAAATGCTAGACATTAGTTTAGCATCTGTACGGATTTCATAAGATGACGTATGTGAAATGGTCCACATCACATAACATTAACATAAGCTCACGCCTGTATCCCCGAAGGGGTAGGCAGAGGCGTACTAGCGAACTAGAACACCCACATTTCGCCGAGCTTAGTTCCGTCCCAAATGTGATAGGGGGCGAGCCTATCGCCATATCGGGCACAAATTCCAGACTCCGGGCTGATATGGAAAAATCCAATATCACTTTGCCCGACCCGGGGATCGAACCCGAGACCTCAGCACCGTAGTTGTACCGAAATACCACCACGCCATGGAGGCACTCATTCCTTGCATCTGGAAAACAAAATGCTAGACATTAGTTTAGCATCTGTACGGATTTCATAAGATGCTGTATGTGAAATGGTCCAATAACCCCCAAATACTGAGATGCAAATCAAAATTTGTGATATCCTTGTCTTATTATTATGGCTTATTCTATGGCTTATAAACAATATAAGTAGCCTTTAAAGTTATAACCTTTCCAGTCATTCTCTATGGTCATTGAAAAATTGGCTGTATGAAAGTTTGATAATTGGTAGTCTGACGCACTTGTCTATGCGTGTGGCGAAATTCAGAAACAGCATGGCATTGTTACTAAAAATAAACACAACATAAATGATTTGTAATTTGCTATTCTTTCCATTGGTTAATCTTTTTTTTATGTAACAGCAATAACGTAATTGTTTTTAAGATATTAAAAATTTATATTTAAAATACCTAGTAACATTTATAATATTATCTGTGGCAACTGCACCACAAGCACAGATAATTTTGCCAAACAACAATAAATTGACAGCCTCCGTGGCGCAGTGGGCGAGTAGCCGGCTGTGAAGCGAGAGGCCGCGGGTTCGATTCCCGCATTGAGACAAATGTTTGTGTGGCCCACAGATATTTGTTTCAAGTCTGGGTGTTGTGAGACCGAAAGTCTCTCATAGTCTCTGACACTCACGATACAGGTTATACTTAGTGTGGGGTCAGGACTAGGTGTGTGACTGTTGGGTGTATTTATTTATTTATTTATTTATTTATTAACATTTAAAAATTTCGAATCACATGACCTTCGGAGCATAAACATCGTATCAAGGTCTTTTACACTGTTGCTATACTGCTTACTCATGCATTCACATTATTAGAGATCAATAAACAGGTTAATGTACAATAATTGAATTTCATTTGATTAAAAACTAAGATAGTCTTTTGTATTAGAGATAAGTAAAAACCAACATTATAGTCGATTTATAATGCAATTCAATTAAGAAAAGATATTGCCCCTTACTTATAAAAATATTTAAGCGCTGCTTATCTTTAACCGTAGCTTGTCCCTTACATTTTTAAACAATGTAACGTAAGGAAAAAGTGACAGGCTATTCTTAGTGAAAAGATAAGCAATTTTTTTTATAAGTAAGGCCCTTAGTATCAATGTTATGTCTGCTCGAAATTGTAAGAAAATAATTAGACAATTTTCCCAATCTTATCTGCCTTAGTTGTGTGGTGTTATCATGGTACAACTTCTATCCTGAGGTCTCAGGTTCGATCCCTGGGTCGGAGAAAGTAATATTGGATTTTCCATATCAGCCTGAAGTCTGGAATTTGTGCCTGATTTGGTGATATCACATTTGGGACGCAACTAAGCACAGTGAAATGTGGGTGTTCTAGTTAGCTAGCGCACCTCTGTCTGCCCTTTGGGGATACAGGCATGAGCTTATGTTATGTATAATCCTTTAAATTATTGGTATATACCATTATTATCAGCCACAAGACAACAATCAATAATCAAGAATATTGAATCTATAATCAAACAAAATAACTTTTAAAACAATTACAATTCTTTTTGAAACCTTTTCTTGCATATAGGGAATTGAACTTTCATGGCTTCTTACATTGATTTTCGTTATACAGTTTTAACAGATAAGGTAGCCTTTAACAACATAAGGTGACCTTAAGTTTATGAACATTCGGCGGTAAGTCCTACCTCTACTTAACGGTAAGCAACTTAAACAATGTAATATTGCCAAGCATTTTCCTGTTACTCGACTGAACTTATAACTCAAAAACATACGCTTTACTACACACTCACCAGCAAATGACGACGTAGAAGATGTAAGTGAATCGGCACCTGATAATACAGAAGGGTTTACATTCGACGGAGGCTTCCTTTTAGCTGGATTTTCTGCGGTATTACTACCCTGTTGATTTTCCACACTTTCGGTAGGAACATGATCAGCGGAAAGCTGCAAAGTGCCGCCTCGGAACTCTAAATCGTCATCAAGTAAATCACTCATTCCTAGATAGGTAAATTGGCTTTGTGTATTTGTATGGTATATTATTATATCGATGATTTGTATTTAATTTTTTATCGCTCGATCCTCCGCGTAAATAAAATCGACCGCTGCAGATTAATGATAAGCTTGTCATTTGTCAATGTCACGTTGCGTTTAGTTTACTTTAAATCAAAATGTATACATTTGATATTTACAAATCTTATTATAAGATAAATAATATATTGAAGGAGAAATAATAATTATAAAACACAATCTTAAGTTTTAATATGTTTTAATAGGTATTATTACAATGAACGTGTCATCAGGTTTTCGCTGTTGAGTGCAAAATAAAACGTAATTGCTTAGTTGGTACTTGTTCGTGTTTGAGTTTTGTTCTATACATTATAAAGGTCTGGCCATATTGAGGTGGTTTACTTACTTCCTAATTTTCAGGGAAGTCTTGAAATCTCCCTCGGAGGCGTAGTGGTACTGCGTACCTACGCAGTATTACAACTATCCCGAGGTCTTGAGTTGGAAGGTGATGTGATATTGGGTTTTATTCTTTTCAGTTCAGCCCGGTGTCTGGAATTTGTGTCCGATATGGCGATGGTCTCGCCCCTTATCACATCTGTGATGGAATTAACCTCGGCAAATTGTGAGTGTTTTAGGTAGGTAGTTCGCCTTTGCCTACCCTGTCGGGACATATGCGTGAGTCTATTATGTGAATGTGTCTTGAAATATTGATGGAGAGGACAAAGTTGAATATAATAATTTGAGTTACTAGTAACTAAATTTTTATTATAGTTCTTACGCCTAACAATTCGGTGAAAGTAGGTAACCTAGGTACCTAGTAAATTTTTACAGGGTGTCACTCGAACAAACTGTCCTAACGTGGAAATTATGTAGGTACCTACCATTGTCTAAGATACCTACCCAAACTAATTCTGCATTCCGTGACTTCCTTAGACAAAATTACTTCCTTTAAATTGTTTCACAAATGCCCTCTACTTACCATATTAATTTATCTCTCTCTTTATCTCTTTATTTACCTATAGGATATCTAAAGTGCAAAATCATAAAATAATAAAACTACAATTACAAAATATTATATACGATTTTATTTTACAAAAATAATGAATTAAACACATTATTTTTACTTACAAATAACATCTGGCACCAGTTTTATCGATTAGTTACTAATATGGCAAAATATTGACACCATCAAGGCACTATACAATTTTCGAATTTATTATTTTTTAAGTAGGTATTTAATATTTTTACATGGAACGTGAACTTACATAACCTATTACTGTACAATGCTTAAATTCATTAAAACAGAAAGGAATATAGACAAAATACGTATTACACATAATATACAAGAAATATAACTTGAAATTGTATCAGTTATATTCAAATTTTAGATCAGTCGAAAACGGTATTTTTAATGAAATCTGATATACGAACAACAATAATATAATTCAGCAACTTTTAAAAAAGTTGGTCTAAAGGACATAATATTTTCAACGCAAAACGGAATTTTGCGGAAATTGACAGAATTTTGTTATAAATACGTTGGATTTTGATCGTTTCTAGAGGAATGAGACATAATATTTTCTTATTTCAGTTTTTTTTTTACAATTAATAGGAAATAACTTCCAAAGGAATCGAATAAGCGACAGCATTAGTGTGACTGTTGAAGTGACCATTAACAAACAAAAGAAAAATATTTAAAAAAGAAAACAAAACGATGTTACCTACGTAAGCATTTCATTTATTGAAAATATTGTTTGTTTATTGCTGAAAACTAAAACACTACGAATTTCTATCAAAATAGATTTAGTAAATAATGCTGTCGCCATATAAAGACTATGCTATAGTCTAATAGCAGCGGCACTTGTCGGTAGGGCACTTGGGCGGATACACGATGCAGAGATCCATACAATAGACGTCAGCGCCTTCCCGACCTGCATACTCGCCTACAGCTTCGCACACTTGCCTGTAAACAAACACCATAATATAAATAGTGACAATAAGTTCGATCCTAAGATTTAGTAACATTTTTTTAGGAGTGTAAGAAAAGCGCTCATTGATAGACCACCTGAAGCAAATTCATCTGAGCCTTTTGTGTGGCTAATACGATTGAGGTATAAAAATAAATGAAAATAAAATTGAGTTCCGAAATTTTTTTGACAAATCCCCATGTCTAGCGATCACTTACCACAAAAAGATCCACTTAAAAATAAGACTTAATAACTCACGGGCAAGTGCAGAGCGCCTCGGGACAGTTAGGTGGATACCGGAGACAGTTGGTCTGGCACCAACTCAGCATGCCAGGCAATTTGCGGAACAGATCCGAAGGCACGCACACTTGGTCCCTGGAATCATACAGACCATAAAACTTAGATTTAAAATGATCGGAAGGGCTTGCTCTTCTGTGCCTCTAAACAATTTTAGTTGCATTGAATTTATTTGGACAAAAATATTACTTTGAAAAAGTTTACGTGAATTCCCGGATTAAAATAAAATTAAATATTTAATAATCGATAACATCGGAAACAGATTTTGGCAGTGTAATTCAATTTTAAGCAAAAGTGTAATTTTAAGTAGATACTAATTAATTTATTTATTTTTAGTATTTGTTTGTGTTCGTGAAAATATGTGCCGTGTATACATAATATACAATAAGTTTCTTCAAAAGTCAGCATCATGACACACCATATCTATAGTACAAAACTTCAAGGAATCTTTACAAGGACAAACAAAGGGAAACACATAGTGGAATTTGGCAAGACAACAGTGTACATTCCATTAAAACAACAAACAAACAACATTCCGTTAAACAAATAACATCAAACAACACAAA
Source organism: Clanis bilineata (assembly GCA_036417725.1). Lineage (NCBI taxonomy): Eukaryota > Metazoa > Arthropoda > Insecta > Lepidoptera > Sphingidae > Clanis > Clanis bilineata. The sequence continues at coordinate 2,768,575 of CM071146.1, read as the reverse complement.
GGTTTTATCCACAAGGGGGATGGGGTGTACAGTCAGGATCCACTGAAAAGGAGTACATAAACACGAGCAACAATGGTTAGTCACAATAATGTACAGATTTGTACAAATTCACATTCTGTTAGTCACGACCTACGATATCACAACGAGCATTTACTTCAAAGTTATATTAGACCTGCCATAACTTTCCAACTTAAAATACATAATTTGCTTCGGAATTTAAAAATAACTGAAATTGGATAATCTAAAGCTAACTGAAGTTGCATCATTGTATAAAACCTTTAAAAAAACAAACAAGAAAGATAAGCAATCATTACAGGTTAGATATAAATACAACCATATAGAAATCACTACGTAATGCTACAAAAACAGAAACGATTAGAAATGATATGGGCATTTTAAGAAATTGTATTAAACTAAAATATTCAGAATTGTAATTTATTTTGCTCTCAATGTCGACACTCACGAATTCTGTATGGCAGGCCTAAACAGATAAACAAACCAATTTATTCACACAGTCTACCACCGCATCTTCAGCCAAACCCCAATCTAAGACATAGTTTATACCTAATGATGGGCGGAACAAATTCCTCCTGAGACTCAGAGTCAATATCGTTGCTGCAAAGAAAATTCAACTTACAGTCAGTGTTAAACACGTACACAATTTATACAAAATACTTTACAAGTTTACCTAACAACGTAGGATTCCATTCGCGTGTCTTTTGGCTCTCTGAAATATTAAGCACAATACAGAAGTAATATTCAAACATAGACGTGCGTTTAGATAGTGATTCAAGAAAGATACACATATAATGTACAAAATAGATACAATATATTGAAAATACTAAAGTCTTCGCCATCGAAAATGTTTCTCAGTTGAATGATGATGCACATATGGAGCATTATCCATCAACAGATCTTATTTCAGCCTTCTTTAATGTGGAACAACGCCTACTGCCTGCTAATATGTAGTTCGCCGGCTCACCAATTTTAGGACTAAATATGTATCAGGAAATTACAATAAAAAGGAAATTTAAACACAATACCCTGATGTTCACTAAATCTTCTGCGCTGGAACTGCAAGCCTATCTATCATAACATGTTAATCGTCTTTCTAAGCTAGAAAAAGGTTTATTATTAAGAGTCAGTTAGTTAAATTGCGAGAAAACATGGTCCAAGAAGACCAAAAGCGAATAATTACGAGAAAAATGTTGTACAATGGAATGGCAGTATTTAAGAGCCCTAACTTGCAGATCGGGGACATTATTATGCTTTAGACATGTATAAATAAGGACTATTGATATACAATTTTGGATTTTGAAGTATTGTAGAACAAATTTACCTCCTTGTTCTAGTGGCAACATATATGGGCTGTGGACTGGGAGGTCCTGAGTTCGATTCCCACGTCGAGCAAAGCGAATTTTCTAATTTAATTTGCCCGGGACTGGATCCCTCAGAGGGGGTTGACGCCAGGCAGGCTGCCGGTCGTAAAAACTAAGCCAAATCCTTTTCGCAACATGCTTGAAAAAGTATGTTGCGCCGACCCCACATGAAGGTGGGATAAAGGCAGGTAGAAAGAAACATAGAACAAATCTACCTATAAATATACCTACCTATTTCGCTGATATGCTTTCACAGTTCCATTTTGCATTGCGAAAACTTCCAAACCCTATCAACCAATGCACAATATTCACCAAGATATCATCCTAAATAATTTATTTCTTGGTTATAATTCTCACCTGACAACAAGCGGGTAGACATTCTGTGGCATTTGGAAATCTCTGTAGTAGAGCAAGAAGGGGTAGTCGATGCGCAGGTCTCCGGCGAAGGCGGGTGGTAGACCACCAGTGCTGGTTATCACGCTCACGTCAGCGCAGTTTCGGAAGGTCTCGGAACGACCGCAGCCAACCGCTTCAGTGCCGTTGGGACAGATGCCCCACATGTTACCTGGCACAAACATATCCAGAAGTGATAACCGGGCATAGAGCGTGCTTTCGTTGAAGCGAAATGACGAGGATTCGAATTCCGCAACAAGACAAATGTATGCTTCCATTTTGGATGCTATGAGACCAAAAGTTTCTCGTAGTATCTGATTACGACACAAAATTCGATCCTTTGCAATTATCAATGTTTCTGGCTATTCAGTGTTTATTTATTTAACCCAGAAATAAAATAAAAATTAAACAAATACTTATAACTACTTACCAGTATAATAAGTCCACTGCAGTACACACTGCGTGCACGTCACGTAAGGAGGCAGCCGCACCCGATACCTGAATATCTCCTTCTTGGCTGTATCCAAGGGGATCAGGAACCTGTCATCTCGCGTTTCCGAAATATACAGAGGGTACCTAAAAAGTGTGAAATGAAATAAAAGTTGAAAAAAACTTTAAATGATTTCGGGCATCATCATAGTTTTAGTATATAAGTGCCTACGACTATTGTAACACTGACCAATATTTTAGTCAGTGGTTTTAAGTTGGCTAAGGTTTTAATAATCAGATCAGGCTATACGTACGTGGACATATTGATTATACTCGTATATTTATCTATCACCTCATTCCATAATATTGAACTGGTGATTATGTAATACCTATCGAAACACTCCTGGCTGGCTTCCTGCTTCGGATTGTTGTTGGGACACATCTTCATCACGAACGTGCCGAGATGGTTCGCAGTCAACTCCACTTCCACCTCAATTTCCTGGAATCATAACAATAGATATCAGCAAACTTATGATTCTCATTAGCTAAAATTATACAACACACTCTGTCCTTTATTTAGGTAAACTAAGTTGAATATTTGTGGGAAAATATTTAACTTTGTAATTCCCCCACAAAGTCACATACACCTATAAAGAACTACAAGAGGCTGGGTCTTTAACTCCAAAAATATATTTGTGCCGCACATAAACATTGATTTACGTGCGCGAATCGATCCCGTGACATCTAGTTTCACAACTGGCTTCTCGTCCACTGGGCCACGAAGCCTGTCAAATACTATTATGTACCTTAGCTATTTTCCAAAGCTACTAACTTGAAGAAATCAACCAAATTAATATATTATAACTCAGATTAATTTAATAATATTAAATTACCTGTCCGACACTGTAATGCCTTGTGACTATGCCCTTAGCGTACATGCCGCCTGCTTCATGCGGCCTCGGCTCGGAGAGATGATGGGCGTCACCACACACGCCACATTTGCCTTCGTTCTGCTCCCATTGAACTATAATTTACAAAATAGTTGATAAATATTAAAATTAAAGCAAAATACGTTGTAATTCACGTTCTAGTAGTTTAGAGTTGATTTACGAAGATTCCCGCTAGATGGCTGTAGCTGTCAATTGAAGAAGTTGGTAATTTCAATTTTCAATCACTTTTTGAAAAATCGATATTATTATTTTATTTCCAAATCTATATAAATAATAAGGATCATATTATCACGTTTTATTTTTTTTTTTTCTACCTACCCATGTCCCGCTCCACTGCGCAATACACATTTTTTCTCGAATGTTGCAGAAAAGATTAACTGTCTATAGTTTTTACAACCGACTCCCTGTGCGATTTATTACCTACCACCTGGACCTTGGAACTAGGACTTTCAGCCCCACATCCCGTATACCTTTTCACTTAAAAACTAACAAGAAACTACCAAAAAATAATGCCTAATTCAAATTACTAAAAAGCATTTACTAAAGTATCCCAAAACGAAGCACACGTTACATAACAATGAATTTTTTCACAAAATATCGAGTAGGTAATCTGTACATCCGCGTTTTTTGCCAATAGCAGTGTATTACCCTGACAATCAATGTAAATTAGCCATCTCGTCTCTATTTATTTCTAACCGCGCTTGAAGGTTGCCACTCGAAATAACAATAAGTTCACTGAACTATACATTCTAAAGCATTCGACTTTGCATTGATTATCCTATGTTTTTTAAAGGCAAAAAACATGAGTTTTTATACTAGGAAGACCTCTGACATTCAAGTTTAAAACTTCGTACAGCTTGTTATTGGGGGTTTTAACTGTCTTTGAGAAAAGAGATGGTTGTCTAATCTCCATTCTTATTTTCTTTCGGATTTTTAATGACATTCTCTTAAATTATAACTTGGGTTTCATCTTGTCTGGGGTTTGCGTGTTCGACATTTTAATGGTTGCTTTTTAAATAAATTAAGAAATAATATTTTCTTGGGTCTGACGTAATTAAGTAGGTACAGTACTTAAAAAGTGGTGTAAGGTACAGTAAGAAGAATAACAAAATAAAAAGATAACCAAAATTCAATTATTTACTCAGTAAATGGGCCACTACACGACCCAAATATCTTTTACTGAAGCACGACCGGGATCCCGGAATCGAATTCCATCACTTTCACTTGGAAACTTGCAATGCACTCACCAGCGTATCCACCGCAAAACAATTCATTGTCATTGTAGTTGACAGGGTTGGGGAATCCAAACCGCCACATGGAGTTCCTCGCTGGGGGGTCCATGAGCCTGCCGTGACCCTCAGCACCACGGCGAGCGCTGCCGAGCATCTAGAAATTAGAACATTAGAGGTTAATCAAAACTTTACTAAGCACTGGTTGCTAGATCTCTCTTCTGCCACGAGATACGATGCTAAAAGTATCAAGAAGTGGAGAGTGTTTTACATAATTATAATAAATAATAAATACATCCAATAGTCACACACCTATCCCTGACCCCACACTAGGTATAACCTGTATCGTGGGTGTCAGAGACTATGAGAGACGCACGGTCTAACAACACCCAGACTTGAAACAAATATCTGTGGGCCACACAAACATTTGTCTCAATGCGGCAATCGAACCCGCGGCCTCTCACTTCACAGTCAGCTACTCGCCCACTGCGCCACGGAGGTTGTCAATTATAACATAACATAAGCTCAGCCTGTATCCCCGAAGGAGTAGGCAGAGGCGCACTAGCTAACTAGAACATCCACGTTTCGCCAAGATTAGTTTCGTCCCAGATGTGAAATGGGGCGAGCCTATCGCCATATCGGGCACAAATTCCACACTCCGGGCTCATACTGACAAATCCCATATCACATTGCCCGACCCGGGGACCAAACCCGAGACCTCAAGACGATAGTCGTACCGCGGATAGAAGCTTCGTAATTCACCAATTTAATATATTTATCTCATATAACAATACAAAATGAATCACCTGCAGTAGAAAAATCCAGTATGTGAGGAACGAGGTCCGACTCGATTTGTATCTCCTCATTTCCATCTGTGAACAAAAACAAGTCTTTTAATTAAAATTTAACAAAAACTTAATTTTCACACTAAGTCCATATCTTCAAAACTACTGGACCGATTTTGATGACACTTGCACTATTCACTATATATATAAGTTGAGAGATACCTAGTCCAAGAAAGAAAGATCCATCGTAATCCGATTTACTATAATTAATAATAAATAATTACGATATACTATTTAATTTGCGCTGGATCCCTCATAGGGGTTTGACGTCAGGCAGGCGGCCGGTCGTAAAAACTAAGCCAAATCCTCTTAGCAACAAGGTTGAAAAAGTGTGATGCGCCGACCCCACATTAAGGTGGGATAAGGGCAGGTAGAAAGAAAGACATTAGTCTATACTAATATATGCGAAAATCGTGCTATTCTAACAATATTACATACATATAATATACGAGTCGAATTGATAACCTTCTTTTTTGAAGTCGGTTAACAAATGGACGTAAAATGCAATGAATATTAGTTATCGTAACACCCATGGGGCAGGGACATAAGATACCTTCATAAGTATGTACCTTCTGAAATATAGGAGAATTTTTAAAGATATTACTGAATGTTATTCAGTACACAGATATTGATCTAAAGCGGTATAGCTCTACATTACTAATTAATTATTGTCTTATCAACTTTATAATACATCAATTCAAGCTCGATTTTATAGCTATATTATTAAAATTAAAGCATTTAGTAAAATGGCATTATAAACTGAACGGAATCTATAAATAAATAACATTTTGGACACTCATTTATTTGACGTTAATGTAAATCTGATATTACTGAATAACAGCTTGAATTGATGTATTATAAAGTTGATAAGACAATAATTAATTAGTAATGTAGAGCTATACCGCTTTAGATCAATATCTGTGATCATCGCATATAGAGGTATTATGAAACGCATTATTAAAGCGAATTAAACAAACATATTATTAAAGCAAACACTTCTACATAATTAATGAATCACATAAGAGCCTAGAACAGTGTTCTTCTCCCACCTGCCCTTATCCCTCTCCAATATGGGGTTGCCGCAACGCATATGTACAAATATGTTGCAGAAAGGATTCAGCTTAGTTTTTATGACTCACTGATTGACTTTATTCCCCTGTAGTCAATACTACAGCTTCGTGGTCTCTTCCATCACGAACTTAGAAGAAACTGAGGAAAAGTTTACGGCTCATGTATTTTCTCCCTTGTACGACATTGGATCATCCTACAAGCGATAATGTATAATATTAGTGTAATCCTAAGAAATTATTAAAGCTTCTTTATTTCTAATAGAACAAATAGGTATTCTTACACCCGAATATTCAATCGCTAACCAAATATTTAAGATGGTCTTACGGATTTAAGCACTCGTTATTCTTCAAAATGGCATTCTGATACGCAACCTATCTCGTATCCTTAAATCTTCCTTAAATAAAAAGCGACGAAGTTTAAGGTCCGCTTTTTTATCCGGACACGGCGAAGTGACTACACTGCACCTGATGGTAAGCGTAGTGCAGTCCAAAAATATTAGCGACCACTGACAAACACTGTGTTATATCAGTGGTCGTCAGAATCATGCCGGCCTATTTATACTTCTTCACACTCCGAATCCGAAGAGGGAAGAAGCAAATCGAGGGGCTTGCGACAAGACAGGCGGATGACCGATGCAGATACAGGGATACCCTCATACACGTCTCAACCAACCATCAAGTCATGCCGCAAGCCTCTCGAAATAAAAGCCCCCTTTTATTTCATACAAACGGCATTCACAGTAACTGCTTAAAGTTTGACATGTATAAGTAAATAAAATCTGTGTGGGTTTTACGGTACGTATGTCAAACAAAACATATCTTCACAAGTCAATAACATTTCAAATATTCTATTGGACAATAAGACAGGGTAAAGACCTCGTTAAAGAAGATTTCTAGTGCGACCAAGCTAATCAACAAAACAACTACTCTCCTTCAGAAGCAGTCGGGTAAAAAGTAATGTCTACATCATAAACAGTCAATTGAAGAGTTCTTAAGTAAGTGTTTATACAAATGCGCGTTAGTTACGTTAGATAAAGTATTTAACCTACAAAAATCTAAATTTTGCTTTTTTTTTATTTTTACAGCAGAGACTGGCAAACGAGCAGATGGGTCACCTGATGGTAAGTGATCTCATTCGCCCATAGACACTCAAGACATAAAAAGAATCATGGGTGCGTTGCCAATCTAAAAGGAGGGGAATAGGGATTGGGGAGGACGCAGCAGCGAACTGCCTTTTACGTCAGTTTTCTAAGAGACAGTGGTATCAAACCGGTCGAGCCGGCCCATTTGTGCTGTAGACGTAACTGTCTACAGCGTGGCTCTACACCTCAGAAAAATGCTATTGATGCTATGATGAGAACATAAATAAACTCACGCCTGTATATCCAAAGGGGTAGGCAGAGGTGCACACCTACCTCTACATTTCGCCGAGCCTATTGTCCGTCCCGGATGTGATAGGGGGCGAGCCATTTCGGGCACAAATTCCAGACTCCGGACTGATACCGAAAAATCCGATATCACTTTGCCCGCGCCGGGGATCAAACCCGAGACCTCAGAACGATAGTCGTACTGTGTACGCAATACCACCACGCCACCGAAGTTCTGTTGTCCCTTTAATAACATCAATATAAGGAAAACACAAAATTTTATTGTGGGAAATTCTTTCTAGAATTCCTGAATATCCAAAACAAGGTATCCTATACAATATACCTACCTAAGTACAAGTACATACGTAAATAAGCAACAAGCACGTATTTTCCTACTGAATTTCTTGCAATATGTTGACAAATTTCGTTAATAAGAGTCAAGAGGCTATATCCCTAAATCGAATATTACTCACGCGTCTTTCACATTAAAAAACGAACTCGCAAGTCACAGCGCGTTTATGGGGAATTATTTGCATAGAATGGATCATTGAATTTAACCCGAACAGTCCTACAGCAAACACATATAACGAAATTAGCACTTAAATGGTTGCTAAATAAAGTTCACATTAACTTGACAGTTCAAAAATCCCATCGTGTTGGGCAGGTGGTATAATTTTGAAGAAAAAGCGGTTGAGTTATTTTTGAAATCAACAGTTTTAGACAAATAAGCAAAATGATAATAAAGATTTACGTTTCTTTTATCTAAAGGTATAATGTTAACTTAATTATTTCAATACAAACTTTCCAAATGGTGATCGGATTTTACTTACGTCTACTTAAAATTACGTTAAGTAAACAGTTTATAATTTAGTTGAGAACCATGGTTATGGTTTAGGTGCTTAATAATAATAATAAACACCCAAGAGTCACACACACCGCTTTCACTTTCAGTGGCAAATTATTGTATTTTTCATTTAAATGTGTAATGTGTTTCTCGTTCCTATATTCTTCTTGTTTCTTTCCTGCAGCCCGAGCAGGAAAATTTCTGACAACCGTAAAAGTATTCGTGCTCGATGCGCGTCTATGAAATTTGTATGAAATATTAATCAAATGTCATCAGTGCGCAGCGAGTTTACATTTACATTAGTTTTTCGTGCTCGGGCTACTGTTCGTGTTTCCTTCGATTAATATTTTCTACATAACTTGTGCTTGCGGTAAGTACGAATGGGGGATTTTCAGCCGTATTAACGCTGTTTCTCGGTACGACATTAATTGTTCGGCGTTTATACAGCACTACTAGCTGTCTAAGGAACCTCTAACTTTGAACTTTTGGCCTAAGCCCTAAATTCTTAATTAATATTGTTGGTTATTTTATTCTTAGAATTAAACGCAATTTCATACACGTAATACGTCAAAAATGTAATGTGTCATCTGTCAAGTGTCACATCTCTCTCTAGCTCTCTGATTTATGTCCGGCACCACGCTCTCTGTTATATTTAATAAGTTTAAATAAAAATCCAGTTTAATCGAAACCAATTAATGCTTTTATTAGCCATATACCATCAAATATGCATGTAAAAGTTTTCCTGCTTCACTCTTAAATTGTCGCTGAAGCTCCTTGATTCTAAATCTCATCATATAACTCTTAGATTAGGCGTTAAAATTCTTCTTATATGATAAATAAATGTCCGCCCCAGCCCACAACATAGACCGAGCGCCGAAGTTAAAGGGCGTTGACAGTCGTGTGTAGGCTGTAGGCGTCTAGGTCAAGACACGACCGGCCTTGAACATTAGGATGCGCACACGCACCCACATTAGACACATTATGTCATTGACTCAATTTACAACGTGATTAATTCGTACACTTATATCGGATTTTTTAAACATCTCAGTTTCCTCTGCGTCAACATTTTTATCCCTATGGTCATTTTAAGTTATATAAATGTTCTAAAAAATAGAAGCTCGCCTTATACTTTCATGATAATCTCAAGACTATTAAAAAAAAAATCGATCCCATACCTAGTTCGCCGGTGCCAATAACTTGGGGAAATTAAATCCAATAGCCCGGTGGTCGGTCTTGGAAATATTTTGGGGAGACCTTAGGTAGTGGACATCCTGCAGCTGATGATGATGAATTTGTGGTGAAACTTTTCGATTCGAACAAAAATTCAACTATGAGGAATACTCCGAAAATAAGAGACTATTGCCTAATAACAAGACAGCAAAGATGAAGTAAATAAAACAATAACCGATTGTTAAAAGGTCGCATAAATTACGTTCGTATGACCGTGTAATTTGGTCGTGTGATAAATCAATGAGCCTGTTGTAAGTGATTTATTTATGTTCTTTTATTACATCTTTCTATTTTATCGCGTAGGTTTAACATAGCCGCATTTAGCTGGACGGAAATTTTAGTACTCCAATTTCCTTTAATTTCCTTTCTGATTAGACAAGGCAGATTGGCTGCACAGGTTATGTTGGAGTCGAAGCGAGGGATCAAAATAGCTGAACAAGGAGTTGAATTAAATAATAAATAATAATAAATACACTCAACAGTCACACCTGTATCGTGGGTGTCAGAAACTATGAGAGACTTTCGGTCTCACAACACCCAGACTTGAAACAAATATCAGTGGGCCACACAAACATATTTTGTCTCAATGCGGGAATCGAACCCGCGGCCTCTCGCTTCACAGCCGGCTACTCGCCCGCTGCGCCACGGAAGCTGTCAATTACATGGGTTATGGGTACCGACTACCGACAAAACAACGTAAATAATGAGTAATGACCCTCTTCAAAGAATACTCCGAAGTGTTTTGCCTTTCCTAATATCGCAAAATGTGTTCATCCGATACTGTATTCTACTGTCGCCTCCTTAGTCTAGTGACAGCATGTATGAGCTGTGGACCGAGATGTCCTGGGTTTGATTCCCAGGTCGAGCAAAGCAAATTTTCTAATTTAATTTACCCGGGACTAGATCCTTCATAGGAGATTGACGTCAGGCAGGCGGCCGGTCGTGAAAACTAAGCCAACTCCTTGTTACAACATGCTTGATAAAAGAGTGTTGCGCCGATCTCACATTAAGTGGGATAAGGGCAGATTGAAAGGAAAAAAGAGCTGTTAATCAACAATACTCCTTTACACTTCCCATAAAGCATATACCGCCGAATGTTCATACACCTAAGGTCGCCTTATGTCGTTTAAGTCCGCCTTATCTGTCAAACTTGTCTGGCGAAAATCAACGTAAGAAGCCGTTAAAGTTGAGTAGCGTTTGACCATTCCATTAATGTTGTAAGGTGGAGGAACTAGGGCCGGTAAACTGTTCCACAAAAATACATTTTCATTTATAAGTAACAATCAATCAACGCAAAGATCACTTGCTGAACTAGTCACGAGAATTTGGTTGTCAAGGCATGCCGGTTTAGAACAATATACATTCCATACCAAGTTTCTGTTTTTTGCTCTTAGTTTGGGTGAAAGGATTATGTTCATAGTGAATCATTTAGTTATTGTTATTCTTTAACGATGAGCATGAAAGTAATATACGACGAACAGTAAATAAATAAAACACCCAACAGTCATACACAGAGTCCTGACCCCACACTAGGTGTAACTTGTATCGTGGGTGTCAAAAACTACGAGAGGCTTTGCTCACAACACCCAGATTCGAAACAAATATCTATGGGCCACACACACATTTGTCTCGGGGCGGGAATCGAACCCGCGACCTCACGTTTCACAGCCGGCTAGTCGCCCGCTGCGCCACAGAGCAATGTTGAAAAGGCGTTGAGAAGCAATGTTTGGGGGAGGCTATGGCTGATGATGATGATGATGAATGTCGAAAAGGTAGTTAGTTATAATTTGAAAAGTATTGTAGCAAGTGGAAAACCGTTCTCTGTCTATCCTTATGGGAAATAGGCATAATTCTATGTATATGTTGAGGAAGTAAAGGAATACTAGAATTTTGCATACATGATCGTGATCGAGTATATAGACTGAGCAAACGTAGGCATAAAACCCAAATATGTAACCTTTTCAATAAATCAATAAAATAATTAATGAATACACTTAGTCTTATCGGAAACATGACAATAAAACGAATGAGGACATTGTTTAATGAATTAGATAAAAGAGGTTTCAAAGTAATATGAAATAGGTTTTTTATTTATTAACTATGCTATTTTCAAAAAATACTCTATTTGAAAACTTAATAAGGAAAACAGTCAATAAATAACTCATCAAAATTCCATGTAGCGACATTGATTCGTAGAAACACTGGGCTCTTTTACTCGTATTTTTATAACACTCATACAGTTCACAGAAACATTTACTGAGCTCCCTAGGGAATAGTAATAAGGATTTTAACCTTTCTTTATTTTATACACTTAAGTGTATAATATATGTGTAACTAACTGTAAACATCACCATCAGCCATAGGACATCCACTACTGAACATAAGCCTCCCCCAAAGATTTCCAGATCGACCTATTGGAAGCGGCCTGCATCCAGCGACTTCCTGCGATCTTCAAACATCATATTTACACCAAAATATGGACCAGATTTGGAGTAAGCTTTATCAAATCCAAGAAGAAATGAAAATCGGTCTACATTTCGCAGATATTGCATGACATTCATAAATAATACAGAAGAATTGAAACCCTTGAAAAACATTATTTGTTTTTGTGAAAAGCAGTAGAATGTGATAAATTTTTGTCTAAATTTACATTAATTTTAAACTGCCTAAGATATACCTACTCTTGTTAAAGATTTTGGGAGAGATTTATCTTGGCCTCGTACCTGGTATTTAAGGTATGCACATACAATAATATTTGGAAAAGCTAAGCTAAGTTTAATTTAATTCAAAACTAACTTTATATGCGATGATGCGATCTAGGCCAGCAATTAAAGCTTCATACTATTTGATTCGTCAAAAATGAACTCCAAAAGGTCGTCATATATAATTTGTATACATACACGACATTGTACATATATACATTGTATACGTACACGATGTACAACACGAACAAAATGGAGATCACGCCTTGACCATTTATCTCAAACCGAAATAAAAGTGATTCATTGCACGCCCAAATACCGATGCCTTTGTCTGAGATTACAATTGTTTTTTTTTGGGATATGCACCAAAATTTACGTTGGAAATTATTTGCATAATAAACGCACAAAAGCTTATTGACCTAAAGAATCTGCAATATCAAATGTACTTTACTATTCATGACGTATACACCAGCACAAATAAAAGAGGTGAATATTTGAAATTCTACGAGTATAATCACAAGTTTGAATACTTAACGGACCCACTTCAAGACTTATCTCACCATGACCAAATTGACCACCCTTGGAATAATCTCTACCGAACATAAAAAGAAACTTGGAAATCGGTCCACATTTGACGGAGATATCGCGTACATACTCGTACATAAAAAACAGACGAATTGAGGACCTTCTTCTTTTTAGAGATCGGTCGAAACGGTGATCTCTAGGGCTACTCTACATCTGATGGTGAGCGGAATGCAGACACCATCATCATCAAATATTTCGCTACACATTTTTGTCTACAGTCCATCGTTCCTTGAGCGTATCTGTGGAAACTTTATACGAGAAACTCCGTCAGAGAATGTAGAAGTGACTGCGGCCCGAGCAGGAAAATTTCTGACAATCGTAAATGTATTCGTGCTCGATGCGCGTCTATGAAATTTGTATGAAATATTAACCACATGTCACCCGTGCGCAGCGATTTCGAATACGTTTACGATTGTCAGAAATTTTCCTGCTCGGGCCGCAGCGGCCGGTCCTGGAAACTCTCGGTCTAGCGTCGTACACCGATCTTGTCTCGTCAGCTCAGAGACGAACTTCGGCAGACTACGGGACTTCGCGCATGGCTGGCATAAGATCAGAATATGCCGCCATTCCGCTAATAGGTAGAGAGTCAGCATGCCCCAGAAGGGGGAGAACTTAATCAGAGACGATGGACGAAGAGAAATAACTTGCACTAGTCTCGCGAGGAGTGCACCCTGTCTGACAGACACAATTCCGCACGAGAGTCCCCCGAGATTGGGCTGGGCCCAATATTATATTGGTAATAAGATTGGTTGGGCCGTGGGCTGGTGGAGAGATTGTTTCATGAGCGGGAGAGGTGTGTAAACAGAAATTATTTGTGTAGGTGTTTTTGTGTAGTGTTTCTAGAAAAACATGAAAACGCGGCTTTACTTAATCATAATCAGGTCTTAATTGAGTTACACTTGTTGTAACTTGTAACCCAGCTCACGCCAATCAATCATTTCTCTTTTTATCTGTTTTCTTGTAAGACGCTTTCTTTGACATGCGCTGATTAAATTCAATTTACCATGTTAAACAGAATAATAGCCGTCAGACCGTAAATAAACATGTGTTTATTTTAATTATAATTGGATGTAAATGAGAATAAATTACTAAGAGATACGATGTTGAGATGCCTTGATAGTGGAAAGAGGTATGATTACGAGTTTTTGTTTTTTCGGTGAATAATGTTGAAAGATATTACGAGTAATTTTAAAAACAGTAGTTTAGATGGAGATATGGAGAAATAAAATGAACAAAGAAGTCTTAATTTTATTTGCTGATGTTCTTAAAAATGTTTTGTTATTTATTCATACTTACTCTATTTCTTCTTACGTTACGAAAATAAGATTAAATACTTTATTTTTTAAATGCAATCCCGGCTAGGTATGATAAAACACCATCGACATATCGATATCCTTATCAAAATCCGAAATAGAAATCGAATTCTCAAATACGTTTTTATTGTCTAACATCATAGACTGCCTCCGTGACGTGGTGGTATTTCGGTACGACTACGTTTCTGAGGTCTCGGGTTCGATCCCCGGGTCGGGCAAAGTGATATTGAATTTTTCCATATCAGCCCGGAGTCTGGAATTTGTGCCCGATATGGCGATAGCTCAGTTGGGAATGGTACGGACTGCCGAGACAAGTGTCGGAGGTTCGAGACCGACCCCAAAATGGAGCATACACTTCTGACTTTTCTATGTTAAGTGTATTTTCTTTGTGAAATATCGCTTGCTATAACGGTGAAGGAAAACATCGTGAGGAAACCTGCATACCCGAGAATTTCTCCACAAGAAATTCGAAGGTATGTGAAGTCTACCAACCCGCATTAGGCCAGCGTGGTAGACTAAGGCCTAACCCCTCTCATTAGTAGAGGAGGCCCGTGCCCAGCAGTGGGACAGTAATATTACAGGGCTAATATTATTATTATTATTATGGCGATAGGCTTGCCCCCTATCACATCTGGGACGAAACTAAGCTCGGCGAAATGTGGGTGTTCTAGTTCGCTAGTACGCCTCTGCCTACCCCTTCGGGGATACAGGCGTGAGCTTATGTATGTATGTATGTATGTCTAACATCAACAAAGATGTAAGTTATAATTATAAGTAAACCAATAAATATTTTGTATAACTTTCTTTCTATATTAAATTCCGTTAAGGTATTTTAATACTTAAGTGTATTGCCAAAGATTACTATATTTTGAAATCGATACTAATGCTTTTTAATAACTACATTGTTTTCCACTTCTGTCACTCCAAAATTACTCGTATGTTGCGCCACAAAAAAGACAACATAATATAGCAATATCATAAAATTCCTTACCAATACGATATCACTTTAAATTCCCCAAAAATGTTTATCGAATAACCGTAAAATATAAATGTCTTATCATTATTATTATGGTATAATTCAAGAACGATATCTCTGGGGTGCAGTCTTCATATCTCAATAGCGGATGAATGTCGCAGATAAATTAAGGTGTCAGTATTTGTGAAAAAATCTAGACTCGCTCTAGTTTATTAAAGCAGTATAAAAATGATTAATTAAGTACGAGGAAATAGTACAACCGTTCTAAAGGTAGTGAGAGGGAAGGACGGAATGATTGATTGATTGGTTTACATAAATTACGTGGTTTTTCCTTGTTGAATATTATATTATAAAATCAGGGTAAGTCCTCAACTGACAGTCCGGTCGACAAGCATTTCGGAGAAAAACTGCCAATGTTATTGAGTAAAGTGAATGTGTTTCATTGCATCCACGTTAATCACAAAGCCATACAGTTTTTATTTTCCGATTCCATTAATACATCATAACCATGATTCTTGAGAGTGGCGGGTAAACTTTAGAAATATAGCTTGAACTGATGATTCTACATAAAAAGTCGCAAATGCCTGTATCAATTATTTTTTATTGTAACATGAATTAATTAATACCTACTCTGACCGTTCCGCTCTTACTCAAATCATGCAAGAGGTGGCATCCTGTAAGTAATGCAGCACTGGCGCGAGTAGTTATCGATTTATGAAATAATACTACCTCGGTGGCGTGGTGGTCTTTCGGTACGACAACGGTTCTGAGATCTTGGGTTCGATCCCCGGGTCGGGCAAAGTGATATTGGATTTTTCCATATCAGCCCGGAGTCTGGAATTTGTGCCCGATCTGGCGTTAGGCTCGCCCCCTATCACATCTGGGACGGAACTAAGCTCGGCGAAATGTGGGTGTTCTAGTTCGCTAGTGCACCTCTGCCTACCCCTTCGGGGATACAGGCGTGAGCTTATGTTATGTTATGTGATTGATGAAATAATATTTTTTATGTATCGGTGTATGCTTTGTTGATGTCCGAATAAATAAAAATAAAAAAATAGCCGGATTGTATTCATCGAAAAGCTTTTTAGGCATTGGCTAAACGGAAACAAGAGAATCGATGACTCACTTCAGAAGATGCTTAAAACCAGCCAGCCTGGAAATAAGAAGTTGGGCCTTTTCTTTCTACCTGCCCTTATTCTACATTAGTATAGGGTCGGCGTACCACACTTTTTCAAGCATGTTGCAGAGAGGATTCAGCTTATTTTTTAGGACCGGCTGCCTGCCTAACGTCAATTCCCTCTGCGGAAACCAGTTCCAGGCTAATAGTGTTGCAAAAACACCTCGCCCGGCAAATCACCTCGCTCGGTCTGGGAATCAAACCCATGACCTCCTGGTCCACAGCCTTTATATACTGCCACTAGACCAAGAATACGACAACAAGGATTAAAGCCTCCGTGGCGCAGCGGGCGAGTAGCCGGCTGCAAAGCGAGAGGCCGCGGGTTCGATTCCCGCATTAAGACAAATGTTTGTGTGGCCCACAGATATTTGTTTCAAGTCTGGGTGTTGTGAGACCGAACGTCTCTCATAGTATCTGACACCCACGATACAGGTTATACCTAGTGTGGGGTCAAGACTAGGTGTGTGACTGTTGGGTGTATAAAAAAAATAAGGCTATAATAAATACTATTAAGTAAAAAAAAAACTAAACAGACTTTCAGCAAATACATTGAAAGGGAAACTATTACTGCTACACAAAGCCCGTAGTGAAATATGGCGATACGTACTTGTAAAGCGATCCCAGTATGTTGCAGATAAATTCTGTTATCATATCAAAAGGCTGGCAATAAACTTACCCTTTTTGATCACCACTTATCGACATTATTTTTGTTTCTTTTTTATGAAACTTATTATAAAAAAGTAGTGATGTGGATAATGGATTATTTTTCATAATCAATTATTAAATTATTTTTAAAGACGTGATCGATTAATCGGTTACACAATTATTATCTCAAGCCTATCGCCGTATTTTATATTAGACCTCCCCAAGTGAGCGCCAACCATCTTGGTCGATTAATAAAATAAATACATCTTTAAAAAATAATCGATTATTAATCGATTATCCACATCACTAATAAAAAGGGTCAGCGAGTGAAGCCCCCTGTGGAACGAGAGGCCGCGGGTTCGGTTCCCGCACCAACATAAATATTTGTAAGATTCACAGACTTAGTTCAACGAGTTGTTATACGATCATCGATGTAAAAACCCACGATACAGATTAAACTTAGCATGGGGAGGAATCAGGCTATATTTTGTGTATAAAAATAACTGTTTTCCCCATGTATCACTAGAACGACGAACCCAATTTTAAGCCATAGAAAATATATTACGGTATACTTCATCCCACAACAAATTTCCATGAAAACAGAGCTGCGAATAAAACCTAACTAGCGTCGCCTGCACAAATATTTCTCGAAACACTACACAAAAATACATAGACAAAACATAGTTTCGACACACATTTTTGTATGTGGTCCATGGTTCCATGAACACGAGACAACGAGAAACATTGTTTTGTGTAAATGTTTTTGTAAGAACATGTGCAGGAGACGTCATAAGACATAAGAAAACATTGCAATCCATATTTCGTAACAATTACAGACATAAGTAAAGGGCAAATACTAAAGGTTCGTAAGCTCATGACAGCCTCCGTGGTGCAGTGGGCGAGTAGCCGGCTGTGAAGCGAGAGGCCACGGGTTCGATTCCCGCATTGTGACAAATGTTTGAGTTATTATTTGTTTCAAGTCTGGGTGTTGTGAGACCGAAAGTCTCTCATAGTCTCTGACACCCACGATACAGGTTATACCTAGTGTGGGGTGAGGACTAGGTGTGTGACTGTTGGGTGTAATTATTTATTTAAGCTTCATATAGTATCGTGACAAGGCTTTTTGTTTTTACATGCACTCTCTGATCGTGGCGGAAGGATTAAAATAATCCTCCCAATTATGAATAAAGGTTGAATTCGATAAAGGGATTTACGTCCAAGGGATTAATCAAATAAATTAGTATATTTTACTGGCTTTATAAGTGACCATGTCGACGAGGATCGATGACACGGATAAAACAAACTATCCCTCGACATCTCTCCTAACGCCCGGTTCCAATAAATAATCTCAGTTCGAATGTGCAGATAGATTACAAAAATCAGCCAATAAGAACACAGTTTGAATATGACTCCGTCAAATGATTTGATTGGTTCATAATCGCAATCCATCTGCACTCTAAATTGAGATCGTTTATTGAGACCAGCCGAAGACACAAAGTAGACCCCGATTATGGTATACATATACGGTTTTTTCAGTCATATACCCCACATAAAACGTGTAACATACAATATCAAACGTGTACGCGGAAGGAGAGCACCCAAGTTGAATGCCAAGGTTGTACGACAACATGGCAGCGACAGCATGTCAACAGAACTTGGTTTTTTGTACGTCTACATTGTAATTACAAAAAAAGTGGAGTAATTAGACCGACATGTATTTGGGAATTAGCATGCACGATAAGACTGGAAGAGTGGCATATTTTCGTAGAAGCAATATACCTATCTACGTTCCAAATTAAGTAAACATACTAAATAACTTTTATTTCGTAATTAAATAGGGAATTATCATCTTTAAATTTCTTAAACCATAAGTTTTATTTATTTCTCAAAAATACAGTAGCAGTAATACATATCAATCTATATTAGTCTAAATAAGATATTAAAGTACCACAGATCACATTTTCTGGGAGCTTCTGTAGCCGAACTAGGAGGACCTGTATTTCGGCTAACCATAAAATAACATTAAAAGTTTTTTAATTCTTTAAAACAAATCATAGTTACTCGAAATAAACATTAATTATAGCAATACATCTTCGGCAAAAATAACATAAAATAAAGTAAAATGTAAATGTATGTATTTAATGTGTGTATGTGTATATATGCACATGTGTACACATGTGGGTGTGTGCACATACACATGATAGTGTTTTTTATTTTTAATTCTATTTTTTTCCCCTCTGTATAATTTAATAGACCTAAGTACCTAATTATGCAACAGCTAAAACGCAATAAATGTCATTTTCTTTCTTTCAAAATCATTTACGATGCACTCCTACTAATCTCCACATGTTAATGAGTGTCGAATTGTATATATCTTAAAATTAAGAACTGGTAGTAAAATCCTGGCGACATTAATAGCATTTTGGATATAAATAAGCATTTTCACAACTTTAATAATTAAGTACAACGTTGAACTTGTTTACCCCGAATTTGGATAACATTGAACCACAAAAGAAGAGTTAATAGCAACAACCAATTAAACACATGTATTTTATTTAGATTGTTTCCTCGTTCAACTTTGAACCCATTCTTAGTAGAAGCTCACATTTGCGAATTAGGTCCTTGATGTCTTGTAATAATAATCTACATGTTAATAATTGTAAGTCTATCATACTGTTTGCCGTAGATTTGTTGACTCGCAATCTCCAAAAGTGCGTTATATGTTTGACCGCTGTCTGGTGGTAAAAATAAACCCAAATCTACGTATATTTAGCCGTCATCCGCACGAAAGCTTTTTTAAGCTGCTAAAAAGCGTTGAAATTGAACGATTAATGAGTTCTAGTAATACTTATCCAAACGCTTTTAAAACGCCACGTTTTTAAAACGCCGAACGTTAGGGGTTTGTAGAATAAACCTTACTAACTTTTGCCCGCGGCCACGCCCGCGTGAGAATCTAGACAAACATTCATCCTCCATTACATCCCTTTAGGGGATGACGCAACCACAACAAAATCCGTTGCGGAGTTTAAAAATCTAAGTATACAGATTACAGACAGACACCGGGAAGCGACTTTGTTTTATACTATGTACTGATTAGAAACAAGACAAGAAAGATTTCCAGAAGTCATATGAACAGACATGTTGGGACGCTTTTTAATCGGACGTATAAACAGTAGCCCGTGCACGAAAAACGAATGAAAATGTAAACTCGCTACGCACTGATGACATTTGATTAATATTTCATACAAATTTCATAGACGCGCATCGAGCACGAATACATTTACGGTTGTCAAAAATTTTCCTGCTCGGGCTGCTGCTCTCGTGCGAATGAAGGCTTATGTTTTAACAATCGAAATAAAGCCGCTACCCCTTTTTGCAACAGAATGATGACTTGAGAAAGTAAATCCGAAAAATACAAATATAATTTGACCTTATTGTGGATGTTATTTAATGTGTTGTAAAAGTTATTTTATGGACAACATTTACGACTTAACATGTCGTAAAAAGTGTGCCTTGAAACTGATATATGTCACACAAATAAGTTTTTGTACAATATTCATATTCTTTAATATGGTCTTTAAATATTCCGCTAAAAAATTTCCATCTTAAAAACAAAACCTGTCAATTCATTATTATGATTACGATGGCTAACAAAAAATAATCGAAAGTGGTCTACATTGAGATCTTGTTGGATGTGTAAAAAATCTTCCTTATTTTTTACCATGAATTACCTACTAAACATGCGATGGTATTGTGGTTTGCTTACTCTTATTCTATTAAGGATTACTGGTTCATAACCAGTAAGAAAGTCAAATATGGATCTACGTCATCAGGGGTTCGAAGTTCCATGATAATAATAGTAGCTCTACTAATACCTAAAAGTTATACAG
This sequence comes from Clanis bilineata, assembly GCA_036417725.1. Taxonomy (NCBI): domain Eukaryota; kingdom Metazoa; phylum Arthropoda; class Insecta; order Lepidoptera; family Sphingidae; genus Clanis; species Clanis bilineata. The sequence continues at coordinate 2,747,551 of CM071146.1, read as the reverse complement.
TACTGATACGCTTAACGCCCGGTTCCAATAAACAATCTTAGTTTGAATGATCTATCTGCACTCTAAACTGAGATCGTTTATTGAAACCGGCCGTTAGTCATCACGGTGGCCTAATGCGGATTGGCAGACATCACATACCTATGTACCTACCTTAGAAATGATTGTGGAGCATTTTAGGATTTAGGTATGCAGGTTTCCTCGCAATGTTTTCTACCGTTAAAGCAAACAGTAATTACTGCGCCCTTGGAACTTCTGAGGTTTCTTTCTGTTATTTCTAAAAGTTGTCTTTTATGTACCTCTATAACTCTATTTGTGCAAACTTTAAATAAAAGCTGATTACATACGCTGTCGCTTATATTGTGCTTTATAGCTACACATTACACAAAACTCCTAAACAAAACGTGGTATTTCTACAATTTTTTGTCTATACTCCATTATTACATGAGCAAGAGACACTGAAAAACCTTGTTTTGTGTGGGTGTTTTTTTGTTTTGCTTCGAGAAAACATGTGCAGGAAACTCGGCTTAAGAGAGAAGCAATAACTAACGGAGTTTATGGGTTTGGGGCGCAGTCAGTAGCCTGCCCTTGGCATTCAATCTACAGCACTACGGTGGGGGCTCGTCCTACAACGGACTTCAACAGATCTCGTAGGTAATAATAGAGGTAGAGTTTCATAATTTTGTAATCGAAACAGTTAAAATAATACGGTCCTTTCAGTCAATTCATCTTTCTTTCCACCTACCCCTATCCCACTCTAATGTCGGGTCGATGAAACACTTTTCCAAGGATATTGCAAAAAGGATTCGGCTTCTGCCCAACTCACGTTAAACCCTTGTGTGATCTAGTCCAGGCCAATCGTGTCGAAAACACGATTTACCATCCATGCAAAATGTTATATAATCATCATCATCATCATCAGCCATACGACGTCCACTACTGTACATAAGCCTCCCCCAAAGATTTCCAGATTGACCTGCTGGAAGCGGCCTGCATCCAGCGACTTCCTGCGAAATGTTATATAGGTATTGTAAAATAGAAAATAGTAACGTTATGGTCCCATAGGTTCGTTGGCCATCACCACTAGACAAAGTATCAATGGAAAATGCTAATTATGATGTTGCGTTCCGTATGAACAAAGTAATATGTCAGCATTTGGAGGAAATATCGCATGAAATACATAATTTTTTTTTTATTCAATCCAAAAGCAAAAGTGATGTCCATTAATCGAACCCGAGAAAAATAATAACTTGCCGCGAAGAACGAGTGAATATTAATTGCCTCGTTTAAACATACAGGCGCACTGGAGGCGTGTGGCGGCGCCAGAGCTATAATTAACAGGTATTAATAAAAAACACAACCTCACCTACTATCCCCAGTTAAGAACTTCCTTGTAAATGTACGTTTTTATACTCCCGGTCCCAATAAACAATCTCAGTTTGAATGTGCAGATAGATTACAAAAATTTGCCAATAAGAACACAGTTTAAACATGACTCTGTCAAATGACTTGATTTGATTGGTTCATAATCGCGATCTATCTGCGCTCTAAACCGAAAACGTTTGTTGAAACCGGCCGATAGCAGGAGCTGTCACCTGATGATAAGTAATCTCGATCACCCATAGACATCTACGATACAAAAATAACTATGGGTGCGTTACCAGCCTTAAAGGATTCTTTGGAAATTGGGACACCGACGGAAGCGCAACATATATAGAGTTCAGTACAAACAAGTTTAAAAATGACATTTCCGAGATCACAAATCACAATTTACATCATAATAATATTACCACATGCATTATAAAAACTGGCGAAGTGCGAGTGTCAAAAATTTGCGGCGTAAACGGCTGCTTTTGATTGCGTTGGCTTAGAAGTTTGATTTTTTCACAGCAAGGGACAGTGGACCTGAGTTTTTTATATGAATTTCAGCTTGAAAACTCCACGCGTTCCTGAGAAAAAGGATTGTGACAGACAGACAGACGGACAACAAAGTGATCCTATAAGGGTTCCGTTTTTTCTTTTGAGGTTCGGAACCCTAAAAAAACAGCATAAGATATTACTACATACAATTTTCTGTGGCATTGTGACGTGTGTGCTGTGCCATAAACAAAGTGTAGAGTCAGGACTAGGTGTGTCGGGTTATTTAAAAAAAGTAGATCACGCGTTAAAGTATAACACTTAACATAAGCTCACGCATCCCCGTAGGGGTAGGCAGAGTCGTACTAGCCCACCCACATTTCGCCGAGCTTATTTCCGTCGCACAAATCGTCGGGCACAAATTCCAGACTCCGGGCTGATATGGAAAAATCCAATATCACTTTGCCCAACCCGGGGATCGAACCCGAGACCTCAGGATAGTCGTACCGAAATACAACCACGTCACCGAGGCAGTCGCGTTAAAGTATATGCAAAGGAATCACCAACATACAGAGTGCCCTACAGTTAAACAATAAACCAGTGGACACGTCCGATGGACCGTTACTCGAACCGAACGCCTTTGGTCAAAGTGGACATATTTTGAATATTGTTCCTTGCCTTACTCGCTCAGTGTCGTGTACATTTGACCCGGATTATACTGGCTCATGTGGCTGTAAAAAGAGGTCGTGGGTTCGATTCCCGCAGCGTGACAAACGTTCATGCGATTCACAGACACTTTGGGCGGTTGTTGTCCTTAAATTACTCGTAGATCCTCATACCCAATAAAAAAACCTAGTGTGAGGTCAGGACTATGAGTGTGACAGTTGGGTGTATCCAAATTTCGTTCCTCATTGCTGGTTTCAGTGGTTGTTTAGCATATTTTATTATCTAACTTCCTAACTTAACCATTAAATTCTTAAATGGTGGGAAGTAACTTGAATAAGCTGTGGTTATGCCTACGGATTTAGTGGATATCTAACCATCCAGCTATCCATAGATGATAGATGCTATCCATCTGGATAGCATAGAAATAAAATAGCATTGGATTTGTGTCTTCGATGTCGTTATTGTAATTTGTTAATATTGAACGTAATACGCTGATGATCGGTCGATGGCCGCTGATATTTCGCTCAGTTACGCTCCATTTCTTGATCTGAACTACTCAGACATTCCTCAGTTCACAAATAAAACTAGAGCAGAGGCTATGTTGCCTTAATATGCTACAACAGGTTCACATTATCGCCGTAAATTTTAACCGCTCCTTTTATATCAGATTCCGATCATAACACACCCCACGCGCGATCGCTTCCTAGTGCCGTTTCATTTTTTTCCATTTGTTTATACTTTATTTATGTCGCCCTCTTTTCTGTGCTGTGCTGTAAATGTATGTGCTGAATTAGAGTTTTCAGCTATTTTACCACTTTGTCGACGTGAGTGAGAATGTATGCCAAATTACAGCTTTCTAGAACTAAGTCACTTGCAGCTCCGCGATATATGTATTTATACCAAATCTTGATTTAAATATAGGAGTGAGCTGTAGTATAAATCAAGTTCAGGTGTAACTGTAGATTAGTAACAGCGCTGCAAGTCACCCTAATAATCTCTAAGATAAATGGCTGTCAGGCAGACTGGAATTATAAGGGTTTCTTTTTTGTCATATGGATTCGGAGCCCAAAAATAAGTCCAGCAATCTAAACTAATATGATTTCGAAGCAGGAAAGTTAATAAAACTAAATCATTATTGTACGTGCGACTGCCAAAGTCTTCCGGGTTTACTATTTACGCCATATTTTACTTTAAAAAATATGCATGCAAAAAAATAATAACAAACAGCAAATTGATTTAAATTCCGATAAAATTCAACATAACATAATCAAATTAAACCATATTAGTCTAAACAATAAAATCCGCACGCGACAAAAACAACTAAACAGCCAAATGTTAAAACAAAACAAGGCCAGTGTGATTACCTTTTAAGGTATTTGGACTATATTTCATTGCGATATTAAATTAATTCGTACCGCTCGACATTGATCCTGACAGAACGTTTGTATAAATAAATTATGAATGTCGATCTACGGCCGGTTTCAATAAACGATCTCAGTTTAGAGTGCAGATAGATCGCTATTATGAACCCTTCAAATCAAGTCATTTGACGGAGTCATGTTCAATTCAATTCAATTTTCACTGTATTCTTATTGGCTATTTTTTGTAATATATCTACACATTTGAGGTTGTTTATTGAAACCGACCGTTAATTTAGTAGTTGGTAGTAATCTTTGCTAAGCACCCACGTATGCCTAATACCACGTATGTCTTCTTTAATAGATTTGTCACAGTTTGGTGTCTTTTTATTTTTGTGTTATTAAAGGATTATTATAATGTTTTTTTTTTCATTATTATCTACGTTTATTTTCAGTTGGAGATGGGGGTCCAAGATGATTGAAAAATAAAAGACACGCTGATTGCTGATTTAGCTTGTAAATAACACAAATCGAAACCTCGTAGGCATGTGTGATATTATATTGTTTTGTATTATACTGTATTATTACTGTGATTATTCATGAAAAAGTGGCAATTTTTGTTTTTTTATCCGGATTTCCTCAAACCTACCCTACCTTATTAATTCATAACTCAAAGACAAAATTGTTACAAAGATAAATATAATTCGTTATTCAAGGCTTATCTTACCTTAAATTAGGTTTTTGTTATCAGTTCTTTGCCAAATGCCCAATACACAAAAAATGCCAACCATTTTATTTTCCAACAAAGTATAGCTAAAATCATTGTTTTTGTTGTTAATAAACTGCGCCAAATTATGACAACTTACTCAAATCGAGATATAATTATTATTAAAGTCGACTGTCAGTCATAATAAAATTCCATAAAAGCCGTTGTTTTAATACAATTTTAATGCCTGACAACTATGTTAAACTGCACGACAGTGCAGTAGCTCCGAGGTGGCATATTTTTTTGCTTCTTTATTGAAATATTTGAAACATTTTCATATCAACTGGAAACGTGTTTAAATCTTGAATACTTAAACTTCATATATATAGCACACAGTAAAGAATAATATTTATTTGATGTTAAAAGATGAATTACAGAATTCAATTTATGAATGTGAAAAGGAATAGAGTTAGGACTAATGTAGAGCCAAAAAAAGTTGCATGGACTGTATGAAAGATGATAATAGGAAGTTAATTGAGATGAGGATTTACTCTTATAAATGAGAAAAGACACATGTGCCACCGCCCCCAAATAGCTAATTGAGTCAAAGGCAGGCAGAAGATAATAAAAAATTGTTATTAATTTTCATAAGTATTATGAAAAATGGTAGAGAATGGATTTCAAGAGCGTACTTAGACTAACGTTTATTAAAAGAGTAGAAATACAAAAAAAAAACTATAATAATTTACCAATTTCCTTCTTAATATTAAACATCAAAACAAGATAGCAGCATCAATCAAATTAAAACTAACATTCAATGTTATTACGGCACATCACATTGTAACACAGAAAGTAGTTCACACACGTAATTGCAAATTCGGACATTGATTAACTACCTGATTGAAGCCACGAAATTGACAATCAATTCACTTTCATTGCGTGATATTCGTTTGGTATTGGACAACTCTATAATATTTTGTAGTATCCATATAATCATACATTCTGACATTATTGAAATAAAGTAAGTTTTTTTACGGAACAGATAGGAAACATTTTGAAATTCCATGTATCGCAAAAATTATTACTCAATTTTGTGCCGCGACTCTAACTAAAACGATTCAAAAACTATCACCTAGCTACAATAAAGTGATTTATTTATAATTGAACATAAAAAAATTACCAAACTCCAAACTGTATTTATAGACCGTGCTACACCCATGACCCAGCTTCGAAAAAATCTGCCTTAAAGTGACCACATTTGTTAACATCGACGTTGACAAAGAAAAAATTGCAAGTATTTCTAGATATGTCGTGAATGTAAACCGGCTAGTGGTAGACTTGCGAGTTAATTCCATTCATTTATCGATTTGTAATTGGCACAAATTCCGGCAATTGCCGCCACTGGCGCGATGTCACCGATTTTATCAATGGCTGAAAAGTCGAGTGCCAATTAAATCAACGTTGATTTACATATGTAAGAACACTGACAGCACGATACTGTGAATTGTTTCCAGATATATACTCACTGTGACTTTAATAAGCGCAACGTTTTGAGAGAGACATCTTATGTCTTTTAAGGCCGCCTTATCTGTCAAAATTGTATGGCGAAAATCAATATAAGAAGCCGTTAAAGTTGAGCAGCGTTTGACCATTCGGGCGTAAGTCCCGAATAAAGTAAGCAGTTGACCATAGATAGCAACTAATCAATTATTTTTTTATTCGTTCAGACTTTAGACGAATTGTTCTGTGACCGGTATTGGTCCTCATGGTACGTCAAAAATAATGTCGTCCGGTAATAATATGATAAATTATGATGGTCTGGAATAACTTTACATACAGTACCTAAGTCTATAATATATGACTGAGTATTATTATTTAAGGAACATACGTTCATCTCACTCTCGATAAATTCAGTTGACCGTATATTTACATTCACGGTACGACGCGAAGCTCCAATAACCTTGATACCGTCATCAGGATTTCCCAAATTTCGGTGATAACGAAAGGCATTTATGAGAATTGTACTCATGACATGCGTATTAATGCGGAATCTGATGTACAGAACCTTGTAGATGTTGTAACATCACGCGCTTTTTCCGTTCGAAAAACGATTGCGGTACAAACAATAATAGTATCCATGAGAGTAGCAGCAGCACAGAATTACTTGTCCCTGATAATAGTATAGATACTATGGTTTAAATGCACGCTGTCGACGTTCACGTCACTGACGTCTGAAATGACGCAGCGGCAGTTCCGGAATGATGGTACATATGTAAGTACTAAGAACTTTGTAATTTTTAGCTTATAACGAACTATCGGTTACGTTTATCGAATAAGAAGGGATGCTCCGGTTTAAGGTCTAACTCTCACTTCATTTAGTTGGTTCATTCAACGCAAAAATCATGGTAAAAGTAAAAGCCTCAATCTAGAATATTTTTTTTCCTATTCTTCTTCTTGTTCTTTTTTTAAATTAAATGGCTCCCACGCATTTGCGATGTCAAGTCTCTCTTTTCTTATTGGACGCAGTGATGGTGTTTTGACATTCAGATTATCCTAGACATTGATAATGTCAAAAATACACAATTGACATTCTAAGCTCGACACATCATTTAGATAAATTATTGTTGATAAAATCGAGCTAAGGCAACCAAGTCTATTGCAAGCAGTAGTTCACCCAAATATTGCACGTGACTTGATGAGTTGATCATGTGTGGTAACCATAGTAACTTCACTATGTTTATTGACTCCAGTCTCCTCGGTGTAATTGCTCTTTGGGTGTAATCAGAGTTATATATTGGACAATGAAAGGCCGTAGGATTGATTCCCGGCACCAAGACTGTTTTTGTGTATGTTTCGAATCCGGGCGTTCTAAGACCATTTATCTTGATACAATACATAATTAGAATATTTTTTTAATAGTAGAGCTATGCTATAGACAGTTACGTCTACAGCAGGAATGGGCCGCTCCAACGGTATGATACCACTATCTAACAGAAAACCGACGTAAACTGGCAGCTCGCTGTCGCGTTTCGTTCGATGAGTGAGATTTCCGGCAGTCTAATTCCCCCCTCCCTTTCCCATTCCCTATTTCCCTCTTTTTAAGGTGCCCATGATTATTTTTGTGTCTTGGGTGTCTACAAGCGGTGGAGATGATTTACCATCAGGTGACCCATCTGCTCGTTTGCCAGTCTCTGCTATAAAAAAAATCTTAATGAAGGGACTGGGTGTGACTTTTGGGTGCATTATTTTGGAAAATTGTTGACCGATAAATTCTATTGATTGCTTCTTCTACCTGCCCTTACCCCTTTCCAATGTTGGGTCCACACAACCAAAGTGGGTTGCAAGCAAATTGTAGAAAATATTCTGCTTATGCATGGCCGGCTACCTGCCTGACTTCAAACTCTAAGACACAAAATTACCGGTTGCTTCAAATAACAAAAAGTCCCCAAAAATGGTCTAACATGAAATTAAATACTCGAATAGGGATACATCTTTTTCGTCTGATTAGACTACTTTATAAATTCAACAAATAAAAACTTAAATTAATGTAAGGTGAGCAGGGTGCGGCAATTTTGGCCACGGAATGCGATAAAATGTCACCTAAAGTGGAAAATAAACGGTTTCGCACTTATTGGGGATCACAAAGCTTTTAGGATTGCCGCGTTGATAAAAAAGCCGTAGCATTTTTATCCAAGATTTTTCTAAAATTCATGTGAGCTTTTTCGTTAATTGTCATGTTTATCATTTTAATGTATCGTTACTAATCAAGCATCGTGATTACAAGCTTTTACAAATCAATCGCAGATTTTTTCAATATTTTGTTATTTCTTTAACTCAAATTTAATTTAAATAACTTTAACTGTGGAATTATATATCCTTAGCTTTGATCAATAAGCTAAGGGGACTTTCATCAGATGAACGATATGATCGCTTGGCAGTTATTAAAAATCTATTACAGCTCTACTAACTTAAACTACTAATAATAATCACAAGTTTAAAAACTTAACTGACCGACTTCCAATTTACCGATCGTGACTTAATTTATATGGGGCCACCCTTGAAATAAGCTCTATCGAACACAAAAATTATTTTGAAAATCGGTCCACATTTGGCGGAGATATCGAGTAACATACATAAAAAAAACCGACGAATTGAGGACCTCCTCCTTTTTGGAACTCGGTCGAAAAATACTAATGAATTAAATGTCATTCATATATTTCTTTTTCAATTTAACGTGAGGTTAGGACTAACTGTAGGTTAGTAATAGTTGTGCAAGTCGCCCTAAGTTCTACAGAGATCGACTGATATTTGATTGTCAAACATCACTCAATCAGGCTTGTAAAAAAGAGGTCATTAACCGGGCCTAGACACGCGGATAAACTATTTACTGCATGCTAATAGTCGAGAGGAATAATTAGGAGCTACTTTACAATCACGGAGATGGACTGACACTGGTTTTGTGTTTATTTGCATCGGTATGATGTCACGCCGAGAACCTGCTTGTCTTCGCGGCCTTTTATCTAGTGACATGGGTATCTAGGTTGGTTTTATTTCAAATCGATATAAAAATAGAACGTTTCCAATTTGTATTTTCTATGTATTCAAAGATAACACCGAGATATGGGCCGATTTCAATGATACTTCTTTGTTGCAGATATATAAAGATACAAATAATATTAATATAACTCGGTTAGAGATTAAAAAGTAAAAAATCATTTGACACTCTCTTTGAAATCGATGCCAGAATATGAAATTATGAAGTTATTTTATGCGTTCCCGGAATAAAATTATACACTTACGACTTGCAGCTCTATTACTAATCTAGAGTTAGACCTAAACTCGATTTATCCTACAGCTCATTCCTATATATTTGGTGATATTACTATTAGTAGTGGTGAGACGGGCGAATAGCCGGCTGTGAAGCGAGAGGCCGCGGGTTCGGCCCCCGCACCGAGACAAATGTTTGTTTGGCCCACAGATATTTGTCAGGTCTGGATGTTGTGAGACCGAAAGTATCTCGTAGTTCCTGATACCCACGCCATAAGACTCGGTGTCTTACTGTGGAGTCACGAATATGTGTGTGACTCCTGGGTGATATTTATTTACTTATTAATGCTGCCAGTCTCATAAATCATTCCGTCCATTGATGAAAACTGTATGAAAATCCATTCGACAGGTTTTCAGTTAATCGCGTTCATACAGACGCAGCTCTGTTTTATAATATGGATAAAAATACACCTAACAATGACACATAAAACTCTGACACAACTAACTAATTTTACATTGTGGGTGCAATATGGACTATGGTCGCAAACAATCATTGCAAAGAAAATTTATTGAATTTACTAAAAGGGTCTCATGTTAAAAATATAATTTAATTTTGCCCAGTGGCTGATTCATATCGCATCTTTGTTGAGATGTTTGCTCGGGTCCATGTAAATAAACACGCAGGTTTTATATTTGCATTCAAATTAAAAATTTAACAAGACGTGCATTTTAATCGATATGGACAACGCAAAAGAAATCGTCATCAAATATTGCGTCGTACTGTTATCATCATCATCAGCCATAGGACGTCCACTGCTGGACATAGGCCTCCCCCAAAGATTTCCAGATCGACCTGTTGGAAGGGGCCTGCATCCAGCGACTTCCTGCAACCTTTATCAGGTCGTCGGTCCACCTTGTAGGTGGACGTCCTACGCTGCGCTTGCCGGTACGTGGTCTCCATGGTCGACATAGCCCAGAGGATTAGCAAGTTGAAATGGCAATGGGCAGGGCACATAGCTCGTAGAACTGATAGCCGATGGGGCAGAAAAGTTCTCGAGTGGAGACCACGTACCGTACTGTTATACTACTTTCGAATTTCCAGTGAATTGTGGAGTCAGTGATACATCGGTACTTCTTCTTCTTACTCTTCGTACTTCCACCGCACTTACTAAAACCTACCTACGTGTACGTAGTAGGTACCTAAGTTTATTTTTCTCAAACTGTGTTGGTATTAACTTCTCGTAACTCTAACTCTACATTCGTGATTTGGTGTATTATGTGTTTAGTTGATTTAAAGTTACTCTATCTTAATTTTATTGCCCTTTTAAGGTTAAAGACTTTTAGCCAATGAAAACCACGTATATTTTATAATACATCTAAGGGTTTCCAAAATAAATTTCTTAAGAAATCCTGAAGCCCAAAACTGAGCACAGCAGCCCGAGCAGGAAAATTTCTGATAACCGTAAATGTATTCGTGCTCGATGAGCGTCTATGAAATTTGTATGAAATATTAACCAAATGTCATCAGTGCGCAGCGATCTCGAATACATTTACATTAGTTTTTCGTGCTCGGGCTACTGCTATCAACAGCAGCCTAAATGCACCGAAGTATTACCACCGTAATTAATATTTATTATTTACTCAACAACTTAATATCCATACCTACATTTAAAGTTATAAACTATCTTAAGTTTATTCGGGTCTGTCTTATTTCAAAAAGATTTCACATTTCAACTGTCAAGGAACCCACGCCCAGCAATCAACATCCATCATACATTTGCAGAGAAATAAGTATATCAATAATTTCGACATTTCAATTCTCCACACTCTTAAATAAAACTCATTACCATAATACATTAAGTTTCAGACATCAGTCAGCATGCACGAAACTGATTGAAAGGTCCTTTAGTACTGTGGACAGATGAAAGGACTTGGTGACTTGGTGACGCAAAGCATGATTGATTCTCCGGAACATACCGTAATGGATCTATGTAAGTGACCTATCACGAAGTGTTCTTGACATCGTGTGTTGTCCTTCTGGGATTTCCTTGATCATTTGGACACTATTTTTATTTTGGTTACATTTATTCAATCAGCAGGGTTACCACCACCTCTTATAGCAGTATTATTATAATCGTTCTTCGTTTGTTTTGTATGGGAATCGATACAAGTAAAATTGTAATGATACTGCTATAAGAGGTGGTGGTAACCCCCCTGATCAAAACGAAATGATGATAAACACAGTGCAGATTTAAAGCTAAACACCGATAAATTATGCTGGCCTGTATCTTTATTTCTATATTTGTGACTTTTCTCAGTCCGAAAAGAGACGAATCAAATCGAGGGGCCTGCGACAGTACAGGAAGATGACCGATGCAAGCACAGGGGCATAAGTATATAGGTACTCGTCTATGTCTATCAAGCCATACGGAACCTCTTCGCAAGAACTAAATTCAATCACATTCTGCAGTCTATTTCACCATTTTTTTTATTCTGGCACGGCAAAGTGACCACATTGCACTTGATGGTAAACGCAGTGCAGTCCAAAAAAAACAGCGACCACTGGTAAACAATGGGTTAAAACCAACCATCAAGTCATGCCGCAAGCCTCTCGAAAGAACCGGAAGTATATATATATGTACTGGCTGATCCTGGAACGCGAACAACACACGATGTCACTATGGCAGATTTTAGAACCACATTTACGGTGGTCGCCATCCGATCGGATACGAATATCCTACCACCAGAAAATAAAATTCAAGATTTATTACGAAAAATGGTCTCCGTCGCTTAATAAACCACTGCTATATATAAAACTCTATCCTGCTTTATTTGTTTATTTCTTTACTTACTCAGGTGAATTTAAAAACGCGGTAACGAGTATTCTGCTCCACAGAAACATTCGCATACAAATCATTGATTGTTTCGGATTCCACATGGCCAATAAACTGTTTATCTGCCTCTCCAATCGGTGCTGAGACAATATAGCTCGACAATGCGTTCGAAATTGGCTTATATTTATTCGTGACAATTGATTTTTCCTATTATGTTTAATATTCCGCACATGTTCAATATAACATGTGTTAAGAAATTTAATTCGCATTCATTCTCCTACTAGTTTCTATAAATCATCAGAATAATACATTAGGATGCATTCGATCCACCAATTTCATATTTTTCTTCTTTGATTGCCTTCTTTCAAGCTCCTATTCTAAATAAATCTTCCTAGTTTTAATAGAACTGGAATAACACCTGACCATCTATTACCTATCTTTATTCTTATTATTTTGGTTGGTTCTTTTCTATTTTTAAGTTTTAAAAAATTACTGACCTTCATACCTTGTTTATTTTAAACAGACGAGGATTCCGTTATTTAAAATTTATATCTGTTCAAGTTAATAAAATGCCCCACCTGGCGATTTTATCAATTCTTCCATATACTAAAAATATTTATATTCTCTAAATTAAGCACTAAAATATTAATTGTCTGTGTAACGGTTTATTGACCTTCTCATAAATAACTGGCTGCCTCAAATCTGTCATGATCATTTAAAAACTCGTAAGCGTATTTCCTAAAAACGTCACCTAGAACTTTTAGTGATTATTAATGATGAGCTTAAATGCTGGGAAGAAGAAAACATAACATAACATAACAGTAGCTCACGCTTGTATCCCCGAAGGGGTAGGCAGAGGTGCACTAGCGAACTAGAACACTCACATTTCGCCGAGCTTAGTTCCGTCCCAGATGTGATAGGGGGCGAGCCTATCGCCATATCGGGCACAACTTCCAGACTCCGGGCTGATATGGAAAAATCCAATATCAGTTTGCCCAGGGATCGAACCCGAGACCTCAGGACGGTAGTCATACCGAAATACAACTACACTACCGAGGCAGTCAAGAAGAGAACAAGGATTTTTTTCTCTGAAGAATAATCGAATCAATATTTGAATAAATTCATCAAAATAAAAAACATGACGTATAAAACACCAGTTATTAAGCCCTGTTTTCGTCCAAAACGCAACATCGGCACACTAGTTACTTATACTTAGCCTCAAAAATGGTAATTTGATGATGCTAAGTATAAGTAACTAGTAGTAGTACAAAACACGGCGTATTTTGACTGGCCCGGACATCTCCTTTAACGACCCCACGACCTTCACATTTAAATTCAATTGAAATATAAAAACAACTCTCCTGATTTATTGCCTTAAATGTGCAACATTCAATGAAAGACAATCCCTTCATTCACTACAGATATGTGAAATGTCCTGTCATCCAGTTAATTTCAACAGAAATAAACCGTTCATAAAGTTAGTTTCACACCACGATTAAAAAATATCAACGATTTTCTAAATTTGAATGACGCTTGAGGTATTTTAAATAGGCACGTTTATAAAAATGGAATTAATAAGTCCAGATTTATATATTGAATTTGAATCTAATAAGCTCGATCCAATCTGCAATAAGCTTGAAAAAGTGTGTTACGCCGACTCTACATTAACTTGAGGCATGGGTAAGTAGAAAGAAAAAACCGGGCAAGTGCATGCTGCATATCTGATCACGCACAGTACAGGATTCCGAGGTAAGGGTAACTGTTACTTAAATATAATTTTATTTGACATAATTTTCAGAGTAAGGCCATAAATTCATATTTACTACCTGTTTTACATAACTAACTACTTTATATAAGTAATATTGAAAATATCTTAATAAATAATACTTGTACGATTTTTTTCTTTTTCTTTTGGACGTCCATTACTCATCAACTTGTAAAGCCTGTTTAGCCGCTATATTTCCTTTGAAATTCATTATATATACTATTGTGATTTTTTTCACGCAAACCCGCATTGTTTTTGAAAGACCTATCCAACGATACCCCACACCATAAGATACATAGTTGAGAAAAAAAAATGTCACCCCTACTTTACATGTAGGGGAGGCACCCTAAAAAAATATTTTTCAAGATTTTATTCCACGACTTTCTTAGTTTGATAGATACCTATGTATACTCATACCAAGTTATAGCCCTCTAGTACTTATAGAGATAGACAGTGGTCAGACAGACAGACAGACTGACGGACGGACATGGCAAAACTATATGGGTTCCTTTTTTGCCATTTGTATTCGGAAAGAAAAAATTAGGCATTAATGAAGATATATAACAAATTGAAGTTTTCTAATGAATAGCTTATTGTGTACTTATTAAAATTTACTTTGATGTTACAAATACCTAGTAAATCAATAGATAATTTATTTGTAATAAATGTTCTTGAAAAACAATATGACGCTTAACAAGTTAATGACAAAACCGTATTTTGAATCCGATTCTTTTTCTCCATCTCTAAGGACTCGCTGATGGCAAAGTGTTGGACCTTAATTACGTTTTCATGCTTTATAAGTGATTGATGGCCGTTAAGGCGCCTTGGAATGTGTTATTACTGATAATATTGTTTAACTGAGTGTACATTAAATGAAATTGCTTATTGTTCCGTTTTTTATCATTTAAGAGTAGGTCGGATTAAATGGCGTTAACATGTTCCACGCCATCTGTGGAATAAAACGCAATTAGTAATACAAAACAACGGTGATATATTGATTGACACATACACGAAACGACCTTAATTAAATCTTTATACAGTTATTGACATGAAATTAAAGCAGTAGCTGCTTTTATGATATTGTGCTTGTCACTGACTTGAGTAGAGACGGACAAAAGCAAGTGAGTCACCTGATGGTTAGAGATGGTGATCATCCTTATTAACATTTCCAATATCTAAACAATAATGAGAGTTGCTGATTCTAAAGACAAAATTCGGCTTGCAAGATTTGACCTAAACAATTAGAGGTATAACATTGCAAATAAAGTTAAGTAGATGTAGATTTTTTTATAGCAAAACAAACTGGTAGCTTATCTGATGACAAGTAATCTACAGACGATGAGACAAGAATCATGGGTATAACGAGAACATAAGGCACCAACACAAAGCAACAACGAACTGTTACTTCACTCAAGTCTAGCCACTTCTTCAATCATCATCAACTTGTATCAGCTAGAGCATAGGCTCCCACATGCTTTATTAATATGTCGCCTGAATCAATAAGCAAATGGAAAGCAAATTAATTGGAATAACAAACGACCTTCTGCGTACGGCGTGCTGCTCAAACAATTGACATTTGGTGTGAACTTTGTTTTATGTAACAAAATATTAGGATATCACAAAGCAATACCATAAACTAAATGTGTCCAATTTTAAATGCTATTATTTGGACTTTAATAAATATATTATAATGCCAATATAAGTGAGCATAAAAATAAACGACCAACAAAAATGTAGTATTCGTATTTAATTGTTTAAGAATCAAATTTCAATTATAAAGAAGATTAAGGCCGAAATATGACTTCCTGCAGATTCAGCATAAAGTAACGATTTCCAAAAAAGAAACATATTTCTGCTGAATATTATCACTGTTAAATAATAAGGATAAAATCGATAAAACTAAGTTTATAACCCAACCCATAAATGACAAATTAGCCCAAAGTACTAGTCAAATAAGGGGTTTCACCTCGAAATTAAATAAAATAAGCTGTAAACTAAAAACCTTTATTTTACATACATACATATACTCACGCCTGTTTCCCGTTGGGGTAGGCAGAGACTAAGGAGCGCCAATTGCTTCGGTTCAAACACACCTCTTTCGCTTCTTCCACAGTCATCAGTCTTTTCATGCACGCTCGTCGGTTACGAGAACTCCTTATTTGGCCCTTTTTCAGGAGATCGCCAATTTGGTCCTTAAAGGTACGTCTAGGAGGTCCACGGCCGACACTACCATTCACTTCTTTATTTTGTAATTCTAGAAATTGCCTCTAATATAAAAGAAATGAAATCGGATCAGAAATCTTTGAACTCTTTTTATAATTAAAGTGAAATATCACAGTCTTCCCATATTAAATTAGTATTATTCAATCTAAATATGAATATTCTTTCGCGGAATAAATACCAAAATAGATCCTAATGATATCAACTGAACATAACGAATTATAAGTGCCGTTGCTTGTATCAGATGATTTTTTATGAACCCTATTAAGCTTAAGTATTAGGGTGCAGTAGCAAAAACGAAATGTCAAGGATGTTCCAATGTCATTGCGATAATGAGAAACGCAGAAGGTATTGTAGCAGTGTGAACGTCGCGTAAGACTGTTTCCTACCAGATTTGGCAGGGTCCGAAAATGAAGTGATTGAAAGAAAGAAAGAAACTACATTTAGCCAACACTTGATATAAAGGAGATGAAAGAGATATCTCATAATTAATTACAACAACAAACAAAAGAGTATTATTAGTAGTAGTACCCTACTCCCCTCCCTGTGGGGAGGAAGAAGGGGGTAGACCACCGGAAATCTCACTCACCGTACGAAACGCAACAGCGACCTTTTTTTATTTATTTGGGTGACTACACTGCATCTGATGGTAAGCGTAGTTCAGTCAAAAAAAAACTAGGGACCATAAACATAAACATAAGCTCACGCCTGTATTCCCGAAGGGGTAGGCAGAGGCGCACTAGCGAACTAGAACACCCACATTTCGCCGAGCTTAGTTCCGTCCCTGATGTGATAGGGGGCGAGCCTATCGCCATATCGGGCACAAATGCCAGACTCCGGACTGATATGGAAAAATCCAATATCACTTTGCCCGACCCAGGGCTCGAACCCGAGACCTCAGAACCGTAGTCGTACCGAAATACCACCACGCCACCGAGGCAGTCACAACTAGGGACCACTGACAAACAATGGGTTTATCAGTGGTCGCCAGAACCATGCCGGCCTATTTATGCTTCTTCTCACTCCGAATCTGAAGAGGGAAGAAGCAAATAAAGGCTTGCGACAAAACAGGCGGATGACGGATGCAGACACAGGAATACCCCATACCCATAATCCAATCAATCATCGAGTCATTATAGTGGGGAGTCGAACAGGTCGATCTAGAAATATTTGGGGAAGGCCTATGTTCAGCAGTGGACGTCCTATGGCGGATGATGATGATGATGGGAGTCTTATCCTCTAGCGTTTGGCCAAACATCCCATTGTGAACCTAACTGAGCAGAATTTTTGTTTAAAAATACTGAACGGGTAGAAAACAAATTAACATAAAATATTTTATTTGATCACATTAAATATGCTAATGTTAAACGTATGCGTGAAGTTATGTTTGGGATTCACTTTATTGTGTTTAAAGTTGAAACAAATGGCATTCCGAAAAATGAGATGAGAGCCCAAAGGGTCAATAATCCTTCTCTGACTAAAATAACTACACGGGCCTCAAATGTTTCTCACGAAAAAATGCATTTATTTCCACCAAACGCGGCCTTATGCGGGTCGTTCACAAATTATCGTGAATTTCCAGTGCATCGTATCGCACATTATCGTTATTTTATACGTGCATCTCATTATAGCTTGGCAAGCTTAATTATGCGATTGGGAAACGCGCCACTAGCAGATTTAGTCTAGCCAGATAAGTATAACTCAGTGAGGTACATGAAAAATTTGGCATTGATATCATTTTTTGACACTATAACTTATATCAAATCTGGGCCTTGTTGACGGTCATATAATTTATTTTCTACTTATTCCTTTCCTATAATTAATGAAGATGCAGTTTCCTAATTTATCCGCCCGGACAGATCTTTTTGCCGAAGTATACCTTACTTTATGGCCGTTTTATACATCTACCTCGTTACTGCATATTTCTTTCAACGGCACGTCAGTTTATCGATTCCTGTGTCCATTCTTTGTCCAATAAACACAAATTGATATGGTGGTTGCATCTGTGCCACTAATTGGCAGTGGAATCGCGCGCGTACTGCCTGGCGTCATGCTTCACAATGAATTACCAAAGAGTTTATGTAAGAGATCGTTTAAATTATTGCACTTGCTACAGCGCTAGTTTTTTTATTACAATTGGAACAGTTGTACCGCTAGGTTTTAACCTGATGTTTGAACGCAAACTTTCGGTCTCATAACACAGACCTCTTTTGCTTATTACAAGTCAAAACTCAAATTATCCGCGAAAAAGCAATAAGGAAGGATTGACATCACGATCATTAAATGAAGACTACCATATACCTACTTGGCGCATTCTTCTGTCGATTGGGACCAAAATATAGTTCGTAGGAATATTTCCCTTTTCCCAAGGAGAATCCATTTACGAATTTATCCAAGTCAAAAAGATTCACTAGCAAAAGCCGTTCTACTGACTACATAACATAACATAAACATAAGCTCACGCCTGTATCCCCGAAGGGGTAGGCAGAGGCACACTAGTGAACTAGAACACCCACATTTCGCCGAGCTTAGTTCCGTCCCAGATGTGATAGGGGGCGAGCGTATCGCCATATCGGGCACAAATTCCAGACTCCGGGCTGATATGGAAAAATCCAATATAACTTTGCCCGACCCGGGGATCGAACCCGAGACCTCAGAACCGTAGTCGTACCGAAATAACACTACGCCACCGAGGCAGTCTACCACCACGCCACCGAGGCAGTCAGTTCTACTGACTATAGTCCGACTAATGTTCCTCTTATGCTGAAGATGATGCAGTTGCATTCAGCCTTAAATAGAAAGACTGAGGTACTTCCAAATCTTAATATAATTTTCTCCCAATTCACATTCCTGCATGATTTACTGTCCAATGTTTATACCACCTACATTCGTTGTAGAAATGTCATGCTGGACCAGCTGGTGACCCTGACATTACACGACGTGCTCCACAGTGTTCCGATCTATGTTTTGTAGAGGTGTACCTACTCCCGGAATGAGGAAACCGTGATCTTAATTGGCTGTATGTATGAAATAAAGAATTAAGCAATCAAGCCTGGGCACCCCTGGCCTAGGGAAACCACCGCAGGGTTTTTTCTTCGATATTGCCGGTGTAGGGTGTACGTGCCCATAGTGTTAGGGACTGAGACTAAGGCTTGCAAGGCCCTCGATTTGCTTCTTCCGTCTTCGTCTTGTTTATCGGTAGTCGCTGGTTTTAAGTGTAGGGTAGTCACTTGCCGTGCTCGAATAAACTAAATATCTTACTGCAAAGTCCATTGTGGACTCGTTATTACCTTAACATTTTTGCATCCCCCAGTTTTTTACGGAATCTCAGACCCGTAATGGTTTCATCTCTAATAGTGAAGTGACCAAATTCGACAACCTCACCAACGGTAGGCTCAATTAGGCATCCATTGTGTAATTCAAATTGATTCAAAATGTCAGTGCACACGTCATTATATCGAGTCCATGAAATGTTATAGATTGGAATGTTCAATGTAATGGGTTGTTCTGGTACATATCCGCATATGAATAGGGCTTCGTATATGGGTAGTTCCGGGATCACCCTGGGTTCGAAACTCAGGTCAGAGTAGTATAGGGATTAACCGTACCCAGAGCAAGTATGGAGACCTTTGAATGTATGGGACGAGGTACCTCCATAGTCTGCACCAGTGTCGGTCATAGGTACTGCCCGCGGATAAACTTAATTAGGTCGCGAATTAACTTGATTGGGCCGCGGATTAAATTAATTGAGCCGCGGATTAAATTAATTGACTCGCGGATTAAATTAATTGACTCGCGGAAAAATCTTATTGGTTCCCATTCTTATTGGAGCGCGAAAAATTATTCTGCTGTGGGTTACTTTTATTGGACCACGGATTTCTTTAATGAAATCGTATATAAAACTATTATTTCCCATATAAATCTTATTGGATTAAGGATATTGGTGTTACATTGTTATTGCATATCGGTTCATTGTATTGGTTCCACGGCATTGTTTTGTCAGACCCCCATGGAAAAGTTGTTAGGTCCACGTGTTATAGGATAATCTTGATTACGTCGCGAATCTAAATCGCGGGTTTTATGTTATTACCTCATGACTCAGTATGTTACGTTACTTTTCACCGGAACGCGATCACATACAGAACTTTATACTTTGAACATGCTTTTTGTATCACGTAATAATTGCGTCATCAATCAATTTAATCCAACTGCCGACTACTTTATTACGACGTGAGTCGTTTAGGTAGCGTCTCAATTGCAAAACCTCGCAATATTCCGCGGGCTAGATACGGGCGGTGTTTCATTTGTGACAGGTTACTACATATAGGTAATAGGTATTGCATTGATTCGCAATACGATCAACATATTCTGCGTCCCTTGAAGGTGAATTAACCTTATATCAAGTTAATACCTATTATTGATTACATTTATAAATATCCAATTAAATTTATACCTAGTGCAGATTAGTTTTATAATGGTCTTCATTTTAATTTATTCTTTCGACTCCACACGTGGCCTGCCGAGAGGCAATTTGTCCTTCTAAAAGGTTTATAATTCAAATATTCGAACAAAAGACACATTTTTGTATCACCCTTTTTATAAACAATTAACTGAAGTTTCTTATTGTTATAAGAGAAATCGGGTCTTCATTGTTTAAATGAACAAAGAATTCATGATGCATATTAACGTCGAGTCGTGTTTAAACGTGTTTGTCTGTTAAAATTAAGGATACTCATGGAATTTTGTACCTGTTTTTATTGTGCAATTTATATTTATTACCTCCCAACTCCACATGTGGTCTCCTTAGAGGCAATTTGTCCTTCTAAATGGCTCATAATTCCAAGATTCAAACAAAAGATTGACACATTTTTGTATCGCTCTTTTTATAAACAATCAACCGAAGTTTCTCATTGTCATAAGAGAAATCGGGTCTTTTATTTAACCGAACAAAGAATTCATAACGCATCTTAACGTTTGGGTCATGTCTATACGTGTTTGTCTGGTAAAATAACCATTTCTTCCCCATATAAAAGACACACCGAAATTATTTTGCACCGTATTCCAAGCTGTGCTCTACACTACATAACATCTCCAAAGTTCCTGACCAGTGAAGTGTTAAAAGAGTGACGCTGCTATAAAATGAATGTAAGTAACTATTATACATGTTTCTTATACTGTTGATATTGTTTTGTACAAAGGACATCATATGTGTAATACTTAGTATTAAAATACTTCTGTTATCTGATTACTGTATTGATTGTAATTATTTTAACATACATTATTCCATGTTTATACTTATCTCTAAACTGTTATTTAATATACTGTTTTCTATTGTTTCAGTTCTCTGAAAACACTTTTAAGAATTATTATTATGAAGATAATGTCGACGAACCAAGTGATCAAGAGGAAGGAACTCTCGCTTTCAAAGTAAAAAAAGGCGATATCAAAAAGACCTCACAGCATTGACGAGTTTTTTGAAAAACCCAAGAAGAAGAAACTTACAAAAAAGTCATCGAGTGTTGGTCGATCTACGAGTGGTGGAATATCGTACATAACGTCGAACAAAGACGACAGTGCTGACGCGTCGCATCTTATCAAAATTGAAGTTTATGATGTGAACAAAATAAAAAATGTCGCACAAACGGAGCAATGGAAACACGCTGACGTGCGTGTTAAATTTTTTACGGAGAGTGAAGCCGACCGAAATTTGCTAAGTGTGAGAGACATTATATATAATATCACCAAACAATTGGCTACCCAAGAAGAGTGTAAAAAGTTTTTTATAGATACCGACAAATAAGCTAGCGTTATATTTTTATTTTAATATTCTTTGTAATCATTTTAATAGTGTATAGAGGTATAAGTATTGTTTTGTAATTAATTGATTTGTCTTTTTGCTATATGAAATAATTGTCTTATTGAAAAAGTTGTTGTACAGGATTATAATTTTTTAGAGTAAGGATATATGATCATTATCGTAATTTGAATTGTAAAGTAATATAAGATTTTCGAAATTGAATAAAAAGTTCAATAAACTCTATATATTTGGATTTCATTTATTTATTTCAAAACATGATTGAAACAAATCAGATAATAATACATCATTTAACATAGTATCATTACAAAATAAATGTTGAAAATCTTTCAAACTCATATCATGATATTTGTAATACAAATACATTACACAGTATTCACCACAAACTGTAGTCCAGTCATTTTGAATTCGATTAGTATTATAATTCCACATTCTTGAATTTCTTGTTAAAAACATCCTATGATATCCTTGAGGCGGTCGCCCATATGAATCAAAATACTGACCAAAACCATTCTTATCGATATGTATGGCGATCCAGTGGGATCCTGGTTTATTATCAGTATCCAAATTACTTACTATGTAAGTGGGATTTACAACATATATTGGCAAACGATTAGCTGCATATACGTTATATTCGATACTTGAATCAATTTTCTTTAAGTAGGTCTGTATTTCTAATGTATTCATGTTATTTCATGGAATTGTTGCAGAATTCTTATCCAGTTGAAAGACAAAGAAGTAATGTCATCAATAATGTTAGCAACTGATTATAATAGTACTTTCTATTTTAAAATATGTATCTCAATTTGTGGGGTTACAAGGACTAATAACAGTAAAACAAATAACTTATTTAGTTTCGTATTTTATTAAACAGTTCAAAGTGAGTACAGGAAAGACCGTGGAGACAATTAATAAAAGTAATTTATACTTAATCTATAAACATTTCTTGCTTAACTACTATAGTCCACAGAAATATTACGGTTTTTATCTATTTCTATAACATTATCAAACTCTGCATACACAATACAGTTAATGGTTTGTATCAAAGCTGTTTCAAAACGAACCTCTAATCGTACACTTCCATGTTTAATCAGATTCCAATGATTGGAAGAATTCGCTGATAAATCAGGTGTTAAGTCGAATGCTAACATACAATATCCCTTAGCATATTGTTCTCGGGATATCCCATTACCTTCATTAAGAAAATGAATACCTGTACCAGAAAACAGTGTATGATAGACCGATGTATAAATATTGCTCTCAAATGATGGTTGTAGAGCTTTTGATGGTATTTGATTGCCATCTATATATAAACAAAATGTATTGATATCATAATTTTCAAAGTTAAATGGGTTCTTAGTTAGGTTTCCATTGAAAGCAGCATTATTTACAAATCCTACTATACACCTTTTAGGTACTTGTCCCAGAAAAATGTTGTCAAGAGTTTTTCCTTGAACACCTGATGGTATAGTTAAAACTTTTACTTCAGCCCGTGTGATTGGATATTTAGCTGAAGTAGATGCTAACACTTTTTGATGTGCAAGCAACACGGTTGGATTGATTCGAGCTCTACGAATAATAAGAGTTGCATCTGTAATCGATACTTTTAATTTAGTATCAGCTAAAGAAGCCATTAAATTGAAGTTTTCCCTAGAACGAACTAATTTAACACACATATCAACACCGTTAATTAAAAATTTTTCTTGGTTGAATAAATCACCATGTAAGTGTCCAATCATTTCTATTTCTTTACTTTCACTTGCCAATTCTTGTCTTTTAATAAATCCTTTATTGGTTTCATCAGTAGAATCCATTTTTCCAGCTGTATCTTCATACCATAGTCCACAAGTAAGATGAGACTTTTTAGCTGCAGGAGCATAGTTCAGCAAATTTTCAATATATGCACGATAGGCATATGTATTATTGGGTGGCGATACTAGTTTTTGATTTAAATAAACATCAAGTTGACTGAAGAGTGAATGCAACCAGTTATTAACTGGAGCCACAACTGTTGATGACATTAATTTAGCATTATCTTGATGCAATATCTTAGCTTTTACATGGATCAGTGTATGAGATAGATCTATATAGTCATCACCTGCTCCGGGCACTTGAAATTCTATGGGACCATCATCAGCAAGAGATGAAATAGGTTTGTAATGGATCCATATTCCACTTTCAATACTAGTTTGAGTAGATGGTAATGCAAACAAATCCAATTCTGACTTAATGCATTCACAAGAGTGACTATGTAAAAATGACATATTTCTTAATTAGAAAAAATATCTTTGATTTGTTTCGAGTTAAATTTTGATTTTTTGGTAGCTTTCAGTTTGGAAGTCAACGATGGACTGAATGCAGACAAACGTTTTCGTTTTGTTATATATCCCGATCCAGACATATTGATCCTGTCTATTTTTTCATCAGCTTTTCGTTTTAAATTTGAACCAGCTTCCTTTAGACGTGTCTTAATCGAATCTTCCATGGGTCGTGCACTAACCATATCTGTCAAAAGACCTACACCGGCACTTAATGCTTCTTTACCAATAGCTCGAACACCACCAGATAGTAATGGTAAAACTGATCTAAATAATCCTCCAAGAAAACTACCAATTCCATGACCCTTTTGGTATGGTGCTCCTTTATAAACCACTCCTATACCAGAACCAGCTTGATGAGAATAATAGCGTTCATAAGGACAAGTAATATTATTATGTTGAGAATGCATTATAATTTTTTGAAATGAAGTTTAACACACACAGTTCCAAATTGGAATGGTATCTTTTGACCCGTGTCTGATCTTATATCTATTTCGATGGTGTCAAATTGTCTACGCATTACAGATAAATAATGAGGCGGTGATAAAACATGCATTTTATTTGCACCATAGATGTAGTTTGAAAGATCTAATGGTATAATTCTTAGAAGGGGAGTCATTACGTCACCAACAATTTGTGGTTCCACTATATCACAGTAGACAAATAGTTGAGATGGTAAGCCCAAATGTAAATTTGCAGGACTTGTTGCATAATTGTTTTCTACAAGGTCTCTATTTGGCTCAAATCCTAGTTGTAAACTTAATTTAGGTGATAATTTTAAAGACTTTATGGAGTCGTCTAACACAGAAACCGATACAAACTTAGAAAATTCATCATAATTAAAATCAATTTTTTCCTTAACGTTGTTCAATGCTGTTAGTAGATGGTGAATGTTATCATAGTTTGTGATAGGTATATACATCTGTTTGTGACAGGATACTGTAGATTCTTGATTAGGCATTGTAGTCATTCTTGTAATGTACACAATGTTTTCATGATCTTGAACAGTAAGCATGGTACATGGATATTGAAATTCAACAATTCCTACACACCATTCCCCCTCCAATATTATAGGTTTAGGTAATTTTGTTGAAAATCTTGCTGTTTTGTTATCAGGAAAATATTCCACTGAACTATTACTAAGTAAAGTTAAATAGAAATCTTTATTCATATTTGTTTTATACTAGAAGCTGAAATCCAACTATTAAACTTATTCGGATAACCTTTCCACTTAACTAACACTTCGCGTCTGTTACCAGTGTAACGAGAGCGAATTATTTTATCTATCTTATGTTCTATGGTGGGGTCATAAATTACGTTTTGTAACTCTCGTTCATAAAAGGTTCCTACTACCTCTTCTCCATCTAAATCTTTAATAGTGTAAACAACCCAAGGTTTTCGTTCTATTACAGAAGATATTATAAATATTTCGTCACTCCAATTAGATTCATAACCTTTTTGAAATATATGTTTATATTTGGTTATTCTTACATGATCTCCAACATTTAACTTAGGTTGGATAGTTTCATATGATTTATAATTGTTTTTCCTATCATATAAATTTGTCCAAACTGTCATTATATTGTTAAAATTAACATCACAAGGACACATTTTTATACTAGAATGGAAACTATGGTTATAAGAGTGTATCAAATCCTGCAAAACATCAATATATTTATGAGTATTTTTATGCGTGAAATAACGCCACATCTTCATTTTAAGAGTTCTTTGAAATCTTTCTACAATACTTGCTTTAATATCAGGATTATTTGTTGTATAGTAATTTATATTTTTTGATTTAAAGTATCTCTGTACATCTTTTGAAATGAACTCAGTACCTTTATCAGATTGTATGTGTGTTGGAGTTGTATTCGCTTCTTTAAATATACTATCAAAACATTGTTTTATTGTTTCCGAATTTTTCTTCTTCATGGGTCTAGCAAATGCGTATTTACTGAATACATCAATAACACAAAGGATGTAATTAAAACCTTTATTATCGTTAGAATAAGTTCTCATATCACTTAAATCAGCTTGCCAAAGTTCATTTAAATTAGATAGAATGTATCTGTTACGAGGGAATTTTCTTTGTACTGGTTTATGAAGTGTATACGTTTCCTGGGTCTGTAACCATTTTTTAACATCTTCTTTATTCATTTTACCTTTCATTGCTTTTGATAATTTTTCAATACTGCCATATCCAGCCGGGTGTGATACATCATAGTACATGCGATTTATTTCTAATAAGGGGTCCATTTTTCCCAATCAATTTTTTTCTTTATTTTTTTTATATGCTTATCGTTGCCTCTTGGTGATAAAAATATATCTTTGTTTTTTGTAAGAGATTCTCCGATATCTTTTTGAATTTGAACAATGTATTCACGTCTTTTGGGGTTTCCAATATAGGTTAATGGTATTTTTAAGTCTTTTAACGCTTTAGCAAATTTTTCCCAACCTACTGGATCATTTCTTTTTAATGGTCGTAGCATATCATTCACTAAATCTATAATATTACTTTCGGGGATTACTTCATTATCTATCATAACTGTACCATCATCGTTCCAGAAAATTTTATTTTTACTTAATGACACGGAATCCAATAATAACTCACCTTTTTTCAAATATGATTTAGGTATCAAGCTTAGAATTTTATTTTTTGTATAAGGAGGGTTTCTTTCTAGTAAAGTACTTTCTTCTTGATTATCTTCATTATTCAATGTCTGGACGGCAACTAGATCTTTATTTTTGATGTCATTGCTTATATTTGAATTTTTTAAAGTTTCAACCGCGGTTTCATCAAAATCATTATTTGAAATTACAGGAATCTCAAACGGTCGACGATTTTCTTCCATAAAGTGGAGATATCTATGTAAAATTTGTAAGTACAATTTACATTTTTTTCTATCATCCATATCACTATCCAAAATATTTTGCATTTCCACGTCCAAGCGAGAGGAAGGATTTTCATTTCTTTTTTTATTTATTTTATCGATTAAGCCTGGTTCAACCAGCAGCATTTTTTTTGCGTGTTCCATTTTAAATCAATCCACTCACTAATCCACTCAATATGGAACCCAATATAATCGGTAGAAATGCACCACCCTTTTGGACTATTATAGTCTTGCGTATTTTATTTGTACTTTTACGTACTAACTTCCGTAATAAATTTTTAAACTTTTTTAGTTTATTCTTTGATTTTTCTTCGAGAATTATATTTCCTTGTAAAACGTTGTGTATACACTCACAGATAAAATTAATTTCGTTTTCGCTACAGGATTTTAAAAGAGCTTGTTGATGTTTTGGTTTTAGTTTATATAGAGCGGATAACAAATCTTTATGCGTCTTGAGGCGTCGATCCATCATTTGTAAATGATGGGTATTTCTTGGTTCTTGACGTATTTAAACTCTTTCTTGGGAATATATACTGTACAATAACCTTCAGAAGGAAATATTTTGGATTTAATTCGACACATATCAAAAGTGTCTTGTTTTAAATCAATCATCAAATATCCATGTGCTTCTTTAGTAGCATCTTTATATGCATCTTCGATGAATTTGCTGTTTTCAGGTGAAACTTGACGTGCTAAATATCTAATTTGAGTTTTATCTCGAGGGTTTTTGAAATAAATTATATAACTTGAATTTAAAGAAATGTCTCTTTGACCTTTACCCTGATGAAATAAATTTTGAGTAATGTAAAATACACTTAAGTTTCTATGATGACTACCTTTAGTAAATATATCGACAATGCGACCGTCAGATTCTCTCATAAGATCATCAATGATAATAAGGTTTGCTTCGTTTCCATCGAACATGTTCAAATCTGGTATACCTTGAAAATAGTTCACGTTCGGTAAATTATACAATGGTTGCATTTCATCAAAACACCAAGTTATTTGGTTGAAAGTTCTGTTACATAACTCTTTATTGTATTTAATGAAGTTTGTCACAAAATTAGACTTTCCACAACCACTCGGACCTGCGACTATTGCAGTAAAAGGATGAATAAAATGGAACATTTTATATACACGTGTAATCCTTTGGGCGATATTGGAATGAATAAAACACATTGGTGAAAATAATATCTTATATATGTATAATAATTTCTAAAATATTACCTAGGTGTACATATTTCAGTTGTTCACAAAATCGCATAAAAATTAAAACTAATATAAATCAATATAGACACATACGTAATGTTATAAATTTATTTTACCAGCTACAATATTATTTTATGCTACAAAAAATATTCACTATAACGGTTCCATACTTTATTTGTACAGAAAGTCATGATGAAATTAAATGTCCTTTATTTTGTAATGTCCCCATGCAAGTGTATCAGTAGAATTTTTTAATATATAACGTTTTGTATCATTATAAGATAAAGATATTTTATTAATTTTTTGTGTATATATAACATGTTTTATTGATTTAAATCTTAACATTTCACTATACAACGTTTTGTTATCATATAAACAAGACCTATAATCAGAAAGACAAAAATTTTTCGTAACACTTTTATTAACACCCTTTGCTTTACATATACATTTATTTTGTACATCCATTGCATACATTTTTGAACGTAGGCCTACGAATTCCTTAAGAATATTTCCATTGTTTTCATCTTTGAAGAATCCTAACTTCTTTTTGTTAATTAATGGTAATCCATATTCATTATCAGGAGGATAGTCAGATGTGTCAAAATAATTTTCTAAGTCAATTTTAATATCGTTATAGAAATTTTCAGTAAATATTTGATATATTAAGCTATCAGTGTCCGTATAGAGTAACTTGAGATTGTCTCGATATTTCGATTTCATGTAATCATAATGAAATTCGTACATTAATGTCTTTGATAGATCCAATATACAAAAACCGAGGTATATTGGTTTATTATATAAAACTTTTGTCTTCTTTAATTGAACAGCAACTAAATTTTCCGAAAATATTGTAAGACTATGGAATTCAGGTCTAGCTATTAAAGATTGAGCTCCTTGAGATTTCCCATGGTTTAACCAATGGTTAACTAATTTAACATTCACTCTTTTCATTACATTCTCCATTGTTTTACCAAAAACGGAATTGTTCATAAGTTTAAAAAAATCTTTTTCGAAGTCTGAAGTTGCTAACGAACGCATATGTGTGTTTAAATCTATATAGCATTTTAACCACGGAGATTGTTGAAACTTAAGAACTCTGTGAACTTTAAGTAATCGTAGACCATTTTTTATACATTGTTTAAGATTTCTATAATGGATAACATAGTTCTTTTTATTATTTAAATTGGGGATTAGTTTTCTATGTTTGCTATTTCCTAAACATATGTTTTCAGGACAAAAGGGAAAATCTGAGTGGATATCATGTAACAATTCGGGATACTCCAAATCTACTTCTAAAATATAACCATGTTCAGCATCATCAGGGACGTTAAAATCTGTTTTTACATCTACCCATTCAAATTTAGCAGTTGGAAGACACTGAGACATAGCCCACCCATAAAGATTGTTTGCATCTAGGTACATGAGAAAAGAGGATGGTTTATTACAATCATAATCTATCATAAATAAATTATTAGCCTTAGCATGTCTATTACTGCATTGTGAAATACCACCCCTAATATTATTCGCGATAAAAGTAATTTTATTGATATCTGTTAGGAGCTCTAAATTAATTTTAGTGTAAATTAACATAGCATCCCAACTCAATCCGGGAGCTGTAAAGTAATGAGCAGGATCTAAGCCATACGTTTTAAGACACACATTCCTAAAATTTTCAAATACGTCCGCCAGTAGTAATACATCAGTTTTTAAATAAAGGTTAGAATAATCACCCATATTTTTACAATTAAAGTGATTCCATACATCTTGAGCATGATTGTAATCATTTTCAGAAATGTTATTATCATTTAAAGAACTATAAAATTTATTGCGTGTAGGAAGGTAAGTTATGTTTAATGAATCAAATGAAGTCATGTACTCGTATGGATAAACACCTTTCCGTATTAATCGTTTAAAGTCTTCATGAGATGGATATTGTAAGTGAAGTTCATGAAATTGTTCAGGCAGTAAGTTTTGAGCTAATTTATCAAGACTACTGGACATGAATTTATAAGAATCAAGAAATCGTAATTTTATAACTCGGTTATTAATATGCAAAACTTTAGAAAAAGAAATATATTTCTCCTTATTCTCTGGAATAAGTTCTATTTCACCACCCTCAAAATTGAGACCATGTACTATAAAATGAGCATCATAATTACTCAAATTATGAAAAAATATTGGTACAAAATTAGGTGTCTTGTACTTCTCGGAACAAAGTTGATGAGCGACACCTTCATACATACCAGTATGCCAATTATAACAAATTGTGACATCTTCATTTAAATAATTATTACAGATATAACATGTCTTGCTTTGTTTGATGTTCATTTTATTTTCATTGGTTAATGGTAGTGGTGATTTGTTAAATGAATTCTTTTTACATATATTTTCTAAATCTTCTTTAATTAATTTCATAAATGTTTGTGCGCACTCTCTTCCGGTATACGATCTATACACTGATAAATTATCATTGTACGAACACTTAACATAATAACCAAAACTATACATTTCATGTTTTTGTATACTAGCAGTTGAAGATTTATTTGGATTATTAGAACAACTTTGTATTGGGTTTAAAAAGGCTTCAAAGTCAGCATATATCACAAATGGAACTCTTAACTTACGTTCATAATTATTAAATGAGATTTGATTCGTTGGAATTAGTTCATTAAACCAATTTCTTTTCTTATCATTTTCCGATGGTAAATCTGTGCAAACGTTAAAACAATCATTTTCTTGATGGCGTTGTAAATTTTTGGATGATGTGAAATGTAACAAACAACCATCACAAATATGAACTGCATGTTCTGATGTTGATAATTGTTTAGATACTAATCTCGAAAGGTTTTTAATATAACAATAATGACCGTTACTCCCTTTAGTTATGTACAATAAGTTTAAATGAGTATTTCTTCTATGTTTTGTTAAATGTAATGGACCTACTACATTATTAATCTTTCTCTTTGAATCATAATGCAACCCAAAAACATTTATACTTATATTGTTTAGTTTCTCAAATTTATGAATTTCATTGATTTTTATAGGAAAACATAAATTACCAAATTTTAACTTGTTTTTATGCAGTATATAAGATGATACCCTATTAGAGCTATGAGTGGCTGGGTATAAACCCGACAATACTGCCCAACGAAAACATTCATGATCAGTATTTTTTACATTGATTATAGCCTTCTTACGTTTAATATCTAAGGGTAAATCTATATATGATGATCCACGTAATGGGTTGAATCTGTTAACATTTATATCCAAGTGATTTATTTTAACTAAACTCCACCCACTACCTTTTTTTTCAAAATTTGATATTTTCTTAATTATTTCAGAAGCTATAAACGGAAAAATAATATCTTTATCATCTCCTTGACAAATAAGATAATTAGAAATCTGAAAGTCAAAATTATTAGATATATTTTTGGTTTCTTGTATAAAGTCTGCATTAAGAATGAAATTAACTTTCAAGACTAAGTGTTCTGAGATGGATCGTTCTAATAATTTATATATTAAATCTTTAGTCTTTTGTAAAAACAACTCGGGTGTTTCAAATGTTTGACCAGAAGTTCCGTTAGATTTTATTCTATACGTAAGAATTCTATTACCGAATGCACTATCAATTATTTGAACGTTTGCGAATTCATTATCTCTCCTTATGAAATTATTTTTATGTGTATTACTTTTTAAATGATTCATCATATACTTTTTTGATACAAGTATATGACACTCAGGACATAGAACTTTATCACTGTTTTCTGTACTTACATTTTGTATGGAGCTAGCTGACGGTGATGATGATAAAGGAGCTTCAAGTTCAAGATTTATCCTCTTTCTTGCAGGTTCACCCTCAATCAATATCGATTGCGCTGGCCTCTTCATTGTACCTCCATTTTGTTTAGATCTAATAAGAAAATGAAACAAAAAAATTATCAAACCTTACCATCCCATAACATCAGACATTATAAATAAATTGAATTTACTAACATTTTTTTTTATTTAAGTACATCGTGAACAATATGCTTGCATTGGCAAAACACCATCAATCTCATCTTCATTGAATCTACTAACACTTGCAGTTCTATGTCCTTTACATGGTGTGTAATACGGAATAATATCAGGATCGTCCAACATTGATTTCGGTAAAACATTTTGTAGATACCAAAGTCGTATAAATCGATTAAATTTTTTTAAAATAAGATTTTTATTTAAACTCGCAATGTCACTTTGGGATAAACTATTAATGTCAAGGGTGTGATACATTTTTGGATAGTTTTAGAAAGAAATTGCTACTCGAAAAATTAAGAAATGACATTAAGATACGTCCTTGTCTTTTTAAATACTCAATAGACGTATCCCCTCCTGATACTACTAAAACATGTAATAACAAGTTTACTTACGTTTCAGTATGATTTTGTTCTGTTTCGACACAAAGCCCGTAGAGTTCAGCATCGAATAATGTTGACATCAGATCCATTGATTCGATGTTGTCAAGAAGGGCGACGAGATGCCAGTCGTAGAAATCACAGTTTAAATTATCCATGGTGATAATTGTTTGTTGTGCAGTTAATTTAGATTTTTAGTTAATTTATAAACATTTGCAATTGCTCTACTATTCAAATTACGATAATGATCATATATCCTTACTCTAAAAAATTATAATCCTGTACAACAACTTTTTCAATAAGACAATTATTTCATATAGCAAAAAGACAAATCAATTAATTACAAAACAATACTTATACCTCTATACACTATTAAAATGATTACAAAGAATATTAAAATAAAAATATAACGCTAGCTTATTTGTCGGTATCTATAAAAAACTTTTTACACTCTTCTTGGGTAGCCAATTGTTTGGTGATATTATATATAATGTCTCTCACACTTAGCAAATTTCGGTCGGCTTCACTCTCCGTAAAAAATTTAACACGCACGTCAGCGTGTTTCCATTGCTCCGTTTGTGCGACATTTTTTATTTTGTTCACATCATAAACTTCAATTTTGATAAGATGCGACGCGTCAGCACTGTCGTCTTTGTTCGACGTTATGTACGATATTCCACCACTCGTAGATCGACCAACACTCGATGACTTTTTTGTAAGTTTCTTCTTCTTGGGTTTTTCAAAAAACTCGTCAATGCTGTGAGGTCTTTTTGATATCGCCTTTTTTACTTTGAAAGCGAGAGTTCCTTCCTCTTGATCACTTGGTTCGTCGACATTATCTTCATAATAATAATTCTTAAAAGTGTTTTCAGAGAACTGAAACAATAGAAAACAGTATATTAAATAACAGTTTAGAGATAAGTATAAACATGGAATAATGTATGTTAAAATAATTACAATCAATACAGTAATCAGATAACAGAAGTATTTTAATACTAAGTATTACACATATGATGTCCTTTGTACAAAACAATATCAACAGTATAAGAAACATGTATAATAGTTACTTACATTCATTTTATAGCAGCGTCACTCTTTTAACACTTCACTGGTCAGGAACTTTGGAGATGTTATGTAGTGTAGAGCACAGCTTGGAATACGGTGCAAAATAATTTCGGTGTGTCTTTTATATGGGGAAGAAATGGTTATTTTACCAGACAAACACGTATAGACATGACCCAAACGTTAAGATGCGTTATGAATTCTTTGTTCGGTTAAATAAAAGACCCGATTTCTCTTATGACAATGAGAAACTTCGGTTGATTGTTTATAAAAAGAGCGATACAAAAATGTGTCAATCTTTTGTTTGAATCTTGGAATTATGAGCCATTTAGAAGGACAAATTGCCTCTAAGGAGACCACATGTGGAGTTGGGAGGTAATAAATATAAATTGCACAATAAAAACAGGTACAAAATTCCATGAGTATCCTTAATTTTAACAGACAAACACGTTTAAACACGACTCGACGTTAATATGCATCATGAATTCTTTGTTCATTTAAACAATGAAGACCCGATTTCTCTTATAACAATAAGAAACT
The DNA here is from genome assembly GCA_036417725.1 of Clanis bilineata. Classification (NCBI taxonomy): domain Eukaryota; kingdom Metazoa; phylum Arthropoda; class Insecta; order Lepidoptera; family Sphingidae; genus Clanis; species Clanis bilineata. The sequence goes on along the minus strand of CM071146.1, from coordinate 2,713,155 downwards.
TCAGTTAATTGTTTATAAAAAGGGTGATACAAAAATGTGTCTTTTGTTCGAATATTTGAATTATAAACCTTTTAGAAGGACAAATTGCCTCTCGGCAGGCCACGTGTGGAGTCGAAAGAATAAATTAAAATGAAGACCATTATAAAACTAATCTGCACTAGGTATAAATTTAATTGGATATTTATAAATGTAATCAATAATAGGTATTAACTTGATATAAGGTTAATTCACCTTCAAGGGACGCAGAATATGTTGATCGTATTGCGAATCAATGCAATACCTATTACCTATATGTAGTAACCTGTCACAAATGAAACACCGCCCGTATCTAGCCCGCGGAATATTGCGAGGTTTTGCAATTGAGACGCTACCTAAACGACTCACGTCGTAATAAAGTAGTCGGCAGTTGGATTAAATTGATTGATGACGCAATTATTACGTGATACAAAAAGCATGTTCAAAGTATAAAGTTCTGTATGTGATCGCGTTCCGGTGAAAAGTAACGTAACATACTGAGTCATGAGGTAATAACATAAAACCCGCGATTTAGATTCGCGACGTAATCAAGATTATCCTATAACACGTGGACCTAACAACTTTTCCATGGGGGTCTGACAAAACAATGCCGTGGAACCAATACAATGAACCGATATGCAATAACAATGTAACACCAATATCCTTAATCCAATAAGATTTATATGGGAAATAATAGTTTTATATACGATTTCATTAAAGAAATCCGTGGTCCAATAAAAGTAACCCACAGCAGAATAATTTTTCGCGCTCCAATAAGAATGGGAACCAATAAGATTTTTCCGCGAGTCAATTAATTTAATCCGCGAGTCAATTAATTTAATCCGCGGCTCAATTAATTTAATCCGCGGCCCAATCAAGTTAATTCGCGACCTAATTAAGTTTATCCGCGGGCAGTACCTATGACCGACACTGGTGCAGACTATGGAGGTACCTCGTCCCATACATTCAAAGGTCTCCATACTTGCTCTGGGTACGGTTAATCCCTATACTACTGGTCAGGCATCATGTGTTTTTCTAACACAATTTGCTTAGGCTGGATCCGTGGCTTAAGCTGGTGGTATTGTATTTGTATCTGCTCGGACTACGACCACCGTATACATGGTGCTAAAACCTGCCATAGTGATTCACACTCCTTGTGTGGTTCGCGTTCCAGGATCACCTAGTGTACTTCCGGATCTCTCGAGGGGCTTGTAGCATGACTTGATTGTTGGTTGTGGCGGATATCGGTCATCCACACGTGGCTGAATAAAGTTTATTTCTTTCTTTCTTTCTTGTCGCAAGCCCCGCGATTTGCTTCTTCCTTCTTCGGATTCAGAGTGTGACGAAGCATAAATAGGCCGGCATGATTCTGGTGACCACTGATGAACCCATTGTTTGTCAGTGGTCACTGAGTTTTTTTAACTGCACTACGCTTACCGTCAGGTGTAGAGTAGTCACTTCGCCTTGCTCGGTTAAAAAAAAGAATCCCCAAAGAGGAAGTGGCGTCAGGCCGCACAAACTACCGTATAAAACTAAGGCGGATTCTTTCTGCTGCAACAAGTACCTATAAGTGTTTTGCACCGACACAAAGTGTGATTGATAATGACAAGTAGGAAAAAAACAAATTTTGCTATTCTGAATCATCAAACTTAAATAATTTATTACAAACTATCGATTCGTTACGGTTATAAAATAAACTATGAGATTACATTTTAGTTTTATTTCGATAAGTGACAAAGCCGTTGATGACTTGGTATTGGAGTGCATGACATAAATCCACTATACCCAAGATCATACCTGTCTAACCTCTCATGATATAACCATTTTCGTACAGGATTATGACAATAAAAATTGCTAAAGGACATACTTGTTTTATTTTTACATTCGTTTTCTAAATATCAATCTTTACACTAAATAAAATCATATGATTCTGCAATCTATGACAAATTAATGCGAAAATATTGCTCGTCGTGTTTCCTTTTAGTCATAATTCGGTGTTAAAATCCGACACATTGATCGACACATCAATGTTTAATTCTTATTTGCAAACTCGTCTTTGAAGATTTTTTCTTATTACTTTGTATTTTAGTGTGGTGGCTTTACTGTTGGCTTACTTATGGAGGCATATGGGCAAACGGCCTATCTGATGGTAAGTGGTTACCACCGAAAACATCGGCTATGCCAAATCAAAACGCTTCTCTCTACCTGCACTTATCACACTTTAATGTGGGATATCGAGTAACATACATAAAAAATACAGACGAATTGAGTACCTCTTCCTTTTGTGGAAGTCGGTCGATAACGGCGGACAGACAGACATGAATCTATAAGTGTTCCATTTTTTCCATTTGGCTACGCAACCCTAAAAACTAACTGACAATAAACAGTAGGTATTTTATGTATTCATTGACGATCAGTCCTAATCGTGATAAAATACTGAATAATTAAAAAGTAATTTATAATAGAGCATGTCAATTAAATGTTTTTAGTCTAATTTCATATGTAGATGAGTCCATCTTGAATCAGTGTCAATAGCTTGCGGTGCTGTGTGTCATGTTACGCAATTATTTTATTTTATTTATTTATTTTCAGGCAACTACGGCCCAGAGATAAAGATTATATATTACCTTACAAGCTAACATACAATAATAATAAATATAAAATCACTGTACACTATGTCTTTGTGCGTTCGTGTGGCACTTGTCCGCGAAAGCGCCGAAACACCACGCCCTGCGACCAGAAGTCCTCGTCCAGGATGATTTGCAGCAAACAGTTCGTTCATTTTAGGTTAGTTAGCATTGTATTTCCCATTTTGTCATCGATATATTATTTACCTAGATGCACAGTTGACGCTCGTAAAATGGGACAGCAAAGGAGTGCTTAAGCAATCCCTTTGCCTTTAGTCGGACGCCGATAGAATTCTACATTTCAAATTTAAGAACGCTTACTCATTTCGCTAAAAAGTTTCTTTATAACACATATATAGGCTTATATTTGCTCTCGTGCGAATGAGGCCTTAATCAATACCACATTATATATTGTTAATCAAAATTAAAATAAAACGTTTATGAATTACTGGGTGTCGCCCGCAACTCCTGTTCGCGTGGAGAATTATTTTCCGGGATAAAAGTAGCCTCGGAATCTATAAGGTACAACTGTAATGTTCCATCAAAATCCGTTATCATCAGGCTTCGTTTGCGTAATACTAAGACTTTAAAATGCTAATTTTTAGATTCACGTCCCCCTGCCAGCTAAACCCCTTTTTATTTGAAACTATTGTCCCCATCTTGTTTAAAAAAAAAAACATTATCTTTACAGCTAGATCTTAAAAAAATAAACATCTGTTTAAGGTGCTCCTTTTTGAATTTTTTTTTTTTTTTTTTTATTGCCATAGTGGGCAGACGAGCTGGCGGTCCGCCTGATGGTAAGCGGGACCGTCGCCCATACACTTAAGCAATGCCAAGGGCACAGCCAAGCCGCTGCCTACCGTGAAGTGAGTACTCTTTTTAAACCTCGCTTAAAGAGGGATAAGTCATAGCGCTCGGGGAACACCGAAGCAGGGAGTTCATTCCAGAGCTTGCATGTACGTGGTAGAAAAGACCTCTGAAAACGCACCGTACTGCTACGGATTGTTTCCAGGTGATAAGGATGAACTCTACTACGGTGTCTGGTGGTACGATGGTAAAATGGTGCCGAAGGCACCATGTTAAACAGTTCCTCGGAACACTCCCCGTGATAGAGGCGGTAGAACACACAGAGAGACCCAAAGTCTCTCCGCAGCCCCAACGCCTCCACTTTGTCCGTGAGATTGGGATCGCCGACGATTCGAAGTGCGCGCCTTTGTAAGGAGTCAAGAGGGTCGAGCAGGTATTTTGGGGCCCCTGCCCAGAGATGAGAACAGTACTCCACGTGAGGACGGACTTGCGCTTTATAAAGCGTCAATCTATGTCCCCGCGTGAAGTATCGCCTAGCTCTGTTCAGGATCCCCAATTTCCTACTAGCCAGTTTGGCTTTGCCCTCCAAATGACTCCTAAATTGCACTTTGTTCGAAATATCTACGCCGAGGATCCCAATACTCTCGGTGACAGCGAGGGTGACTCCTTGGAACTGTGGCGCCATGACTTTAAAATTATGACGAATTTATTGCTACATCAGAAACATGATTACCAAAACTCGATCTACGATAAAATAACTCATAATAACAAGGCAATTTTCATAAATTTACAACATAATAATGGAATATTAAACATCGTAAACAGGCAGTTACTTTTTAAATCAACATTTATAGCATGTGATATTTTATGGACTCTACAAGGGAAGCCTATGGTAATTCCAAATTACCCTTCATAGGATGTAATTTATAAGCTGTCAGTATGAAGCCCACACCGATACTGCTTTTGGCAGATCTTAAGTTAAACACTGTTTCCCAATGTGTTACAAAGAAAAGTTCTTAAAAACTATAAATTTAACAATGTTTGGTTTTAAAATGTACCTCGGGGCATAGCAGATAACATTTTTCTCTTATTCTTATGCATTTTCTCAGATTTCTTGACATTAGCGGTCATGTAATCCGAAGCGACATAAAAATAGATTACGAGTATGTAACTCTCAGACTACCGCCTTGAGACAAGCCGAAGACAGAGTGGTATGGAAGCAGCTCGTCACAGACTCCATTCACGCTTTTCAGGACGGACACGGCCTTCTGTAATAAAGACTACAAAGAAGAAGAACTCTCAAATTATGAACACTTTTTATTCTTTTTTAAACTTGTTACTTTCTCTTACTTTGTTTCTTCCTTTGTATGACCTTCTTCTACCTACCGTTACCCAACTCCAATAACAGACACTTTTTAATATTGCAGGATAAGGAGAAAAGGGTTCTTGAGTACCTGAGCCTGTTATAGAAATTATTTGAAACACAAAGGAAAATTTCGTGGCAAATATTAAATGTTGAGAACCATTTCACAATAACAATACGTTCAAGCTTGTGGTTATAAAATAATTGCGCCCATACTTCACGGTTGTCCCTCCGTGCATAAATTACATTCGCAAAAAGCCAATGCATTAACATGCCTTATTTATTACACGCAGTGACACTGAAGTGGACACCTCGCATGAAGATCTTAATAACGACTCCTGTTTGATAAGAACAATTTAATTTATTGCATCCATTTATGTTTTTAAAACTGACTGATTAGGTATCTTCCATATTGTTACAATATTACAGAAAGTTATTGGCGTGCAAATATTTACAGGAGTACTGGTTTTGAATTATATATTAAGGTTAGGTCTAATAGACATCATCAATCTCTTAGTGGACGATCCTGACTGAGGAAAAACTAAACAGAAAATCTCTTGCAACTTAAAATATTATTATGGTAAAAGCAGCAGGTAAAAGGAAAGTTCATCGAAGAAAGCACATATGATATGACAGGGATTGCGAGCGCTGCTATATAAAATAATCTAGAAGGAGAGTCAAGGAAGCGTCCGTAGAATATAAATTCACATTTATGAAAACAAAAGAATATGCGTAGTCATATTAAATTTTAGGAGGCATAGGTTCCAAAAGTTTTTTTTCTTAAAGGTATGACATATGTAAATTAAGAATTAAACATATGAAACACAATATATCACGATAGAGGTGTGGCAAAATAAAAAAGAATCAAGTTAATTTTAAAAACATTATGTTTAGGTGTGAATATATTAAAGAGACTCTGACTCATGTTATGTTATATACTTCGTAGAAGATAATATTACATTGACGAAAGTTTTAACTTTTCAACTTTTCAACCCAGGAATAACGTAGCAGACAACTGTAGAGTCTAGAGCATAAACTAAAACAACTCCTAGAAAAAGTAAAAGTAGTTCCTTCTTGATATAAAGGCAATAAGGGTACCAGTTAGTTAAATGTTCATTTTGTTTTTCTTAGGCAACTAAGAAAATCAAGCTCCTACATGGAGTGACACCTATTAAAACTACTAACTAAAAAGAGGCAATAGTGGTGTGCAAGAATAAAAGAATGAGGGAATTCGTTAATATTGATCCGTCGATCGTTGACCTACCTCATATTCATACTTGCACTTATTTATCATAGAGGATTTCAATATGCATGTTGTGCTTCGATAACACCCAGAATGCAAGTACCTGTTGGATTTCTTCCAGCAGCTGTTTTACTAGTTTCTCAGTAAAAGTAAACGTTATTAATACGAAACTTGATTAACAATGCTCGGGTTTGAGGTACATTAACCTCTATGTTGACATTTAAATAGATTTATGCAAATTATGGACAATAAAATATCTGAAATATTAGACATGGGATCGATATAACCGATGTTGAATTTAAAATTCATTATGTAACGAGCTACGAGATGAACCTAGGCGTTATAAACACGAAGACTCTAGACAATGCTTTTTAAATAGAACTAGTAGCTAGATAAAAAGGTCCTTATTAATATTCTGACCAAGTGGAGGCTGCAGCAGCTTGGTCTAGTGTCAGTTATGGGGTATGGATAAGGAAGTCAGAGCAAAGTGAGAGATCGGACAAAGTGATTATTTCTAAAATGATTAGCTGGATCCCTTCTAGAGAATCAACTTCTGTTAACGCTAGTGAGAGAGTCGGTCGAAAGCTATAAATTTTTTTTAAGGATGCGCCTACTCCTGAGGCGGACTGCTATAGCCGACTCCAATGAGGGCAGGAAGAAGAAAAAGGAAAAGGAGGTCCAAATTATTTGAAACATCACAAAAAAGATAGAGTTATAAATCATAAATAATCAATAAATAACTGATAAACTAAATCTAATAACATATTTAAAATAAAACAGTCATAAATAATCTTAGGAAATAAAGTTTTATGTAATGGTAATTTCATGTTACATAAAAATAGCACAAATTGTAACAGGATTAGTGTATTTAAAGTAACATCAAAGGATAGCTGACTTAAAATAGAGAGAGAAGATATCTTTAAATTTAAATTACTTTTCTCGCATGATACAATTCATTGTCAAGGTTATAACAGCTATAAAATTGTTGAACAACATTTAAAAGTATCTGGGTAGCCTTTAAAGGTCGTGAACATTTTACTATATTATATTCAAAATCACAACACACCGCAAAAAGTGGTCATGATAATAAAGCTCTGGATTATTTAAAAACGTAAAAGTAGGAAATCAAGGTATTAGAAATTGACGACATTATTGAAGAAATTGGATGCAAGCTTCCACCAGGTCGTAGCCGGCAGTGGCCGTCCGGTTGACGATGATGATAATGTCGATTGCTTTAATACGAAGTAAGGACCAAGGACTGAAGATAAGGATACGTTAGAGCATGGGTAAAGGGTAGATGTTAGTAGTTTTGAAGATAATTTTTTCGTCCTGTTTATTTTTGTATGACGTTATACCGCAGATAATGTAACAATCAATAATGACAAAACCAGTGAAGAACCTATCAGTCTCACCAATCAATGTGTCCATATACGTTATTGATTCACTAACCAATGCCACAGAGGACTGATTAATAATCTCACCGCTTGTCACTACAACTCTGGTAGGTACAGCCTTATTAATTTTTGAAGACATTAACATCGATTATTCTCAATTAATCTCGTGTGCGCTATTGTAATCAACTCTGTCAAAAGTGGGGAAATAAAGTTTAATAATGATAAATTATAGTTAATTGTTGGCGAATTCCATTTCTAGTCATTGCCGTGAAATTATAAAGGCCAAGTAAAGGATGAAAGTTGAAATATTGTTGAAAGATTGTGTATGACTTAATTGTAAATTAATTATGTCAGGTTCTTGCTCAGAAAAGTGTTAAAGATGCAAGTATAATTATTAAAAATCTGACTTATCATAATAAAAAGTCAATGACAATTCGGAATTGGTACCTAGTTCCAGAGGTCACGCTCTAGAAACACATTCACAAATCTCTTAACTCACATACTCTACTACAATATTCTGTTCTTTTCGAAGCCTAAGTGTTGAAGTGTTTACAAATAGGTATCTCTTCTCTAAACAAGCTAATTTGAATTACATGCCTCCAAACCCTTAACAATTTAACTTAACAACTTAACCCTTTATGGATATGAAACAATGTAGGATACATCGTGTTAATAAGATTTAAGAGTAAATATTTTTTTCCCTTTTAACCTCATAAATATTACGAAGTATAATCAAAACACCATTTACAATATAAATCGGTACCGCTTACTGTTGATACACTTCCCGATAATACACAAAACTGCTGATAACTGTGAACACTGCACAAACATTTATTTAGCGAGTGTCAACAGAGGGCACTAAAATGACCACTCATTTTGACTTCATCGTGCTCGGACGATTATATCTCAAGATAGTATCCATCTTTGATTTCTCAGAATATTGTGTCAGATCTCTTCGTGACTTTTGTAATATAGCTTATTTTGTTATTTGTTCGATATTGTGCATGGATCAAGATGCAAATGCATTACAAAATTGAAATTTGTCTATTTGTACAATTCAATAAGTATTTTGAAAATCATTTCAGAAATCATAGTGAAATAATCTACAAAGCTTTCTTGTTGTTCTTGTAATATCGCCCTTTCATAACTTATGTTCTGTATTATATACGTTGGGTTATTGTATCAAACTTGTAATCTACATTAACATAAAGTGCAAATCACATAAATTGCATCGTGGCATCACCTACAAATTCGCACTTTTTATCTCGCCATCGGAATTCAGTTCAATTTGGTCGTATATCAGTTCCTTCAGAGCGCTGCCTTTCACATTGTATACTTTTTGTATTACAATTTATTGTTATTTATATGGAAAAAAGCAATATTTTATACATATTGGACCTTTTAGACCTGCGGGTCCACAATCAATAACGGAAGCCATTACGTGTAATGGACGATGCGATTGGTAATGTTCACGTGCACGTGCAGCAGGGGAAATTATTTTTTTATGTGGCTAGAGTATTGAAATAATTGGATTTTATACCTTCTTTATACGGTATGGTTTAAATGAGTTGTGTTAATTGAAATTTATTTATAGCAGCACAATATTTAATAATATATCGGCTCGCGATGGTAAATTCAAAATCTCCAAATACAAATGAGAAAACTTCTGGACAGTCCAGAGTTATAGTTACCTATTTCGTAAACAATGAATCGGCACGACAAATGACACCATACATCGATTTAAGAGTAGACGCCCCCATTTCTCGTTGTACTCCGTTTATGCCAAATGATAAGTCTAAAGCGCAATACACCGCAAAGCCGCCGACCCGCCGAAATAACCCGCCGACACAACCCGGCGGCCTATAAGTTTTCCGACTTGGAAGGACTGAAGCCGCCAACAAAAGTTGCCGACATAAGACGGCGGGCCGGCGGCTTTGGTGTGTATTGCCCACAAGTAGTTACCGCTTGAGACCGTCGGCAATATTAGAGATAAAGCGAAGCGAAGTATTATAATTAATCTATTATAATTTCATAAACAGAAATAGTATATTTATAAAGTATATATTATATTTATATATGTATCATCTATGTATTATTGTATTTATATATTTAAACTATTATGTTAGAATTAAAAATTATTTATGTATGTTATTGGGTTTAGTCCTTGTTATAAATTTATTTTTTTCCATTCTGTTACACGCCTACCTATAATTTATCTCTGCACCACCCTGGGTTGACTGGTTGAGAATGCCATTGGCATTAAGTCCGCCTTTACATCATAATTTGTAAAAAGTTAAATAAATAAAATAAGTATCTTGAAGAAGGACTATATCAATTCCTAATTGGTAGACTATAAAGATCATGTAACAAAAACGATTTCAAACATAGTCCACCGACTAGACTCTAAAGTAGCAATTAAACCTATTCCACGAGCATTTCGCATATCATTTTATTGGAAAAAAGATCCGTCGAAATGTCGTAGAACTGGATATAAGGATTTTTTGCTATCAACAAACATGATCCACATTAAATCCAACTCTATCATGACCTTTCCGATAATAACGCGAGACAAAAACAAGTAGTACATTGATATATTTTAATGCCAATTAAAGCCTACTTGTGCTATTATTTCCCTGTTTTGAATTTGATCCGGCAAAAATATATTTAAGCAAGTAATGAATCTTATCGACCGACTTCCAAAAAGGAGAAGGTACTCAATTCGTCTGTTTTTTATGTATGTTGCGCGATATCTCCGCCAAATGTGGACCGATTTTCAAAATTCTTTTTGTGTTCGATAGAGCTTCTTTCAAGGGTGGTCCCATATAAACTTGGACACGATCGGATTTGAAGTCGGTCTGTTAAGTTTTTAAACTTGTCATTATTTTAAGTTAAGGGTAAATTTTTGTTGACTGCTCTCGAATACTGGTCTCGATCAACAGTCGGCGTGTACATGGCGCTAAAGGCTAAACCTACCATAATGGCCAATATAATTTAGTAACTTTTATATTAAACTAAATAGGTCGATCTGGAAATCTTTGGGGGAGGCCTACGTCCAGCAGTAGACGTCCTGTGGCAGATGATGATGATGATAATATTGAATTAAATTTTTCTCTTGTTTTGAACTACATTTTATGGATTTAATGAATATTTGCTTACGTTTTATTTAGTATGTAGTTTTATTTTTTCGACATGCTTTGTTATAGTCCATCCATTTTAAACTTGCCAACTTTAATGTTACATGGCTATAAAATTCTATGAACATAATATATGAAATGATTAAAAAAATAAAACAAAACAGTTTGATGACAAATATATTTTTACATTTGTATCATAAATCTCATAAATACAGCACGTTTTATTTGAGTTTGTTAACTGTTCTTATAGATTTATGTTGTAATTTTAAATATTTATTAATTTGTGTTGTTTTAACAAATTTCTTCGTTTTTACTCTTTTCCTCTCAAGCTAAACAGTTAAGAAAGATGCCAAGTTTAAAGTTAATCACAATTAATTGTTTATGATCATCATCGTCAGCCTCAGGGCGTCCTACTGAACATAGAAATGATTATACATAAAGGCTAACTATCGATTTAGTATTCGATTATTGTCATACAAGCTCTGAAACCTTTTTTCCCCGAGGAATCTACAGCGGCCCGAGCAGGAAAAATTCAGAAAATCGTAAATGTATTCGAGCTCCATGCGTCTATGAAATTTGTATGAAGTGCGCAGTGAGCTCGGTAGGTAGCTAAGGATATCAAAGTAAATATTTATAATTATTTGTCCAGCAGTGGACGTCCTGCAGGGTTACCACGACCTCTTATTTCTTCGTTTGTTTTGTATGGGAATCGGTACAAGTAAAATTATAATAATACTGCTATAAGAGGTGGTGGTAACCCCCCTGTGGCGTCTGTGCCTGACAACTATGATATGTCAACTTTCTATCTCTAACAGCAATCTAATTTTGGCGACTCGTCCATCTTCCTATGTTACCGCAGCATCTGGAGTTACTGCTTTATAGAAATCTATCTCAAGGCCGAATTTGGTTACCTACATACTCCTACATATTATCTAGTTCTATCGAATTGATAAAGTTGACATTAACAATTCAACGTCTCGTGAATTAATCAGACTTTTAATTATGATCTGCGATTAACATATTTCGTAAAATATAGTCACACCAACAAGCAACCATCTTTTGTGATTAATTAAGCACATATAAGAACAATTTGATTTAAATCATCAATAATATGTTAATTTCTATAATATATTCTGTTATGTATGTTATAATGGTTTATGTCTGATATAAAATAGATTCTGTCATAAGAACCTTAAACTTATCTTAACATTAAACAGCGTCATCAAGGCCAAAGTGCAATAACTTTACATTTTAATAATAAGAATCAAAATAGACATAATTCCTACTTAATCAGCAAAATATTAACGAACCTATTCAATTTATATGACAGAATAATTTTGCCACATTCAGCGTTTTTAGGGTTCTGTACCTCAAAAGGAAAAAAAGGAACCCTTATAGGATCACTTTGTTGTCCGTCTGTCTGTCTGTCACGAGTTCACGACCCTTTTCTCAGGAACGCGTGGAGGTATCAAGCTGAAATTCATATACTCAGGTCTCTGTCCTTTGGGGCTGTGAAAAAAAATAAACTTCTAACCCAACGCAATCAAAAGATACAGCCGTTTATGCCGCAAATTTTCCACACTCGCAAGGGAATCAAAACCTACTGGGGTACTTCCCGTGAACTCAGAATTTTAAAATTTGATACGAAGCAACGTCTTATAGCACAGATAATAAAAAAAATGCGAAATTCATTATATACCTACAGGTTTGTACGGAACCCTGGGTGCGCGAGTCCGACCCGCACTTGGCCTGTTTTTTATCCATAATTAATAATGTTGATGAATGAAAAACCTTTTCATTATACTATAGATACGTTTAAAGTCCATGTTTTTGAGGTTTGAATGGCGATTGACCACAGTATTTTTTTATCTATTGTCGCCTCCTTGGTATAGTAGCAACATATATGGATTGTGGACCGAGAAGTTATGGGTTCGATTCCCAGGTCGGGCAAAACGATTTTTCATATTTGTTTTGCCCGGGACTAGATCCCCCAGAAGGGGTTGACGTCAGGTACGCAGCCGATTGTAAAAACTGCCAGATCCTTTCTTCAACATGCTTGAAAAAGTGTGTTGCGCCGACCCCACATTAAGGTGGGATAAGGGCAGGTAGAAAGACAGAATTTGTATCTATTGATCCAACAATAAGTCACAGTATTACATAATAGTATAGATAACATCTAACAATAATCAGGTATTTATGAAAACAGGTTGATGTTGGATCTTTTTGTACCATTTCACACCTCTTTACGTTCATAAACAAGTTATAAAACCTTTATAAAGTCATAGAAAGGATCATCTCTACAAACGATGTAATAAATGATGACCAGACGACAAAATAAGAAATTAAATATGTATTTTTTTTTATTTTGCAGAAACTGGCAAAGGTAGTAGGTGTAGCAGGTTAGTCACCTGATGGTAAATGCTGTCCTCTCACCATAGACACTAATGGTACTAAAAGGATCAAGGATCATGGGTGAGTTGCCAACCTTAAAGGTGGGGAATAGGGTTTGAGTGGGAGGAATGTTGAACCCATTTATGATAACTTTTGTTAATAATTTTGATTTTTTGACGGTTAATTTTATGAAACATACCTATCACAACAAAATTATCTTTCTAATAAGTTATTTGACTACAAAAAAAATCAGGCCTTATTTGATTCGAGGAACCCAAATTGCTCACCGGATTGGAGTCATCATTTGCTTATACGAGACTGTTATTGGCAAAGACATTTAACAGTATATGGACAGGACAGCAGCACGAAACTTGTGATCCAAAAGTTGTGACCCCGTGGTCATAAGTCACTCAGTCGTATTTAAAACATACGCGCGTCAGGTCGTGTCAGCGTAATAATGTTTAGACAATGAAATTGTCTTACGTGATTCTTGAACAGTAGGGTGTAAATTGTAATAAGCGCCGTCGCATTATAATAACTGACTGCCTCTGTGGCGTGGTGGTATTTCGGTACGACTACGGTTCTGAGGTCTCGGGTTCGATCCCCGGGTCGGGCAAAGTGATATTGGATTTTTCCATATCAGCCCGGAGTCTGGAATTTGTGCCCGATATGGCGATAGGCTCGTCCCCTATCACATCTTCGACGGAACTAAGCTCGGCGAAATGTGGGTGTTCTAGTTCGCTAGTACGCCTCTGCCTACCCCTTCGGGGAGACAAGCGTGAGCTCATGTTGTATGTGTTTTATGTTTTGCATTATAATAATTGGTTGTTGGTGTTAGATACTGACGACTGAGATCAATTTTTATATGGAAACTTGCTTGATAGCCCCACTAAAGTTTAATATTAAATCTCTATGGTTATTGGTTATTTTATGTTCCTCACAAGTCACAACATAGGTGCATAAGGTATACATTTATTTTAATAAGATAATTGTTCGAAACAACAAAAACATTTCTTCCATATTTGTTCAGAATGTCGTGCAAAGATGCCTCAAGTAACAATTTAAACAAAATAATTGCAATTTTAAATGCATTTCACGTATGTTTTCCGGGATGAAGAGCTTTACAAAGCAAATATATTCATGGTAGAGCTAAGTGACCGCCTGAGGGGCCAGTGAGAATTTACATTACAAAACGCAAAATTATTGTCTTTGATTTGTTCTGTTCGCGAGTAGGGCTGTCGCACGCACACGTTTTATAAATCACTGTTATAAACTCTGAATGTTGGTGTGTCATTGACCTGTACAGTATACTACACATATGACAGAATCAGGCTAAAAATAAATTGCAGATATTGTTAAAAAAAATTACAAACAAAATGCGACAATGACTGTTTCCATTTTAATAATCTTTTACTTGTTTATTTAATTCCAATAAGTTACAATCTAAGATTGCTAAGCATATAGGTAAATATGGTGAAAATAAAAAGGTCATACATATCGAAGCAGTTGGTGTAAGCAACCAGCTCCATATGACTCTACCAAGAGCGCTGCACACTTTTACTTCACTGGTTTTAGGTTTACAACTACTTTTACTAAAACAGTGTAAATTAGCGTTATTTACATACATACATACATGCATACATACATACATAGATAGACTCACGCTTTTTCCCATAGGGGTAGGCAGAGACAACGGATTTCCACTTGCTACGATCCTTACATACCTCTCTCGCCTCATTCAGTCTCATTACATTCTCCATGCATGCACGTTGGTTTAGGGTACTTTTAACTTGAACTTTATCGAGTATATCTCTGACTTTTTTTGTCAGAGAATGTTCGATGAGGTCTTCCCCAACTGCAAGCGTTATTTATGTCATAAATACGTTAAATGTAAGTGTAATAGGTTTTAATTTCTAAATAAAAAAAAAACAATAACATATCAACAGCCATAGGACGTCCACTGCTGAACATAGGCCTCCCCCAAAGATTTCCAGATCGACCTGTTGGAAGCGGCCTGCATCCAGCGACTTCCTGCGACCTTTATCAGGTCGTCTTTTTACACATCACAGTTCTATAAATAAAAATCCCGCGACTTTTTAGACACCTCTCAAACTCCTACTCCCTAATATCACGAAAAGTCTTTCAAGCTCCGTCACCACACCCTGGTCATCTACACACATAACCTCTGCTCTAAATTGTTCTTTTTTTTGACACGGGGAAAATCCACAATTTACGGATACCTCCCAACCCGGGGGCGGTGGGATGGTTATGCCGGACTCGTCGGTCTTCCGTCCTAATCCACGGCGAATGTGTATTAGAACAGATCCCTAACCAAAATAACTACACCGACACTACCGACTAAAAAACCCGTGGTTGCCTTCTTCAGCGCATGAGAGACGGTCCCGGGGATACGGAGTAATCTTTGGAATGCTGCCGGAACCGACCCTGCACGTTGCCTTTCGGCCCGTCTCCTTGGTGCGGGAGCCCCACATATTTATACCGCCTTTGGCGACCCTGCTCCAAATTGATGAGGAGTTGGCTATCCCACTGATTTCAGCATCCGGTAAAGTCTACTATCATTGAAGTCACAGAATGTCTATACTAAGTTTCGAATCTTAGAGAAGAATTAAAATCTAATCTGAATATGCTTTTTGGACAGGAGTTGAAATAAAATGACAAATTCTGAGGTTTACTCATAAGTGCGTTTTTATAAATAAGAATATTTGATTTATTTTAATAGACAGGTCACAGGGTTGATACTGTAATCTGTAATAACATTGATAGCTTCCGTGGCCCAGTGGGCGAAAGCCGGCTGTGAAGCGAGAGGCCGCGGGTTCGATTCCCGCATTGAGACAAATGTTTATGTGGCCCACAGATATTTGTTTCAAGTCTGGGTGTTGAGACCGAAAGTATCTCATAGTCTCTGACACCCACGATACAGGTTATACCTAATGTGGGATCAGGACTAGGTGTGTGACTGTTGGGCGTAATTATTTACATATTTATTTCATAGATGACAAACACAGTTCACTTCAGATTCACTTTGAACTAAAACAAGACTAAATTAATTTATCTGTGGTCGCGTGATCAGATAATTAACACTAATCTTATTTTTTAAACAGTAAACATAAGCTCACGCATGTTTCGATACTTACGTATAGAGGCGCACTAGCGAACTAGAACACCTACATTTCGCCGAGCTTAATTCCGTCCCAGATGTGATAGGGGACTAGTCTATTGTCATATCGGGCACAAATTCCAGACTCCGGGCTGATATAGAAAAATCCAATATCACTTTGCCCGACCTGGGGATCGAACACGAGACCTCGGGATAGTAGTCGTACCGAAATACAACTACGCCATCGAGCAGTAAACCTCAGAACCTAGCTAAAACGACCCAAAAATGCAAGGCTTAAATGTAAAGGCATTTTTACTATAGTAATATTCTGATCTAGATTATTTAAAACATGTTAATAGCGTCCGAGCGGCGACCCTAAGTGATAGGTGATCGTATGAAACCGAGAACGGCTATCATCTTTTTTTATAAATCGAAAATGTCAGGCACTATACGTTTATTCGATATTATTACCGGTTCGACTGATTGTCAATTCAACACCGTCTTTTGTTCATTAGCTGTTAATTTAAGCTGGTACTTAATAGGTTCTTGACATTGGGTATACTTACGTCATTATACCATCAGATAAACATGACGCTTACAAAAAAGTATATTCGAGTAAGAAAACGTTCCAATTTCTTAAAAAATCTGGGCTGTATGCTATACTTTTGAACTGATTTAAAATACGCTATTCGTATTGTAGCTAAATTAATTACACATTTCGCAATTTTTATTTCCCAAAAAAAAATATAAAAAATACCTTAAACTTGAAAAATAACAGATGCAATCAATTTTAGTGATCATTTGTAGAATTTATCCATATATTATCGATGAGTCGTTAAAAATTTACATTAATAAAGTTCAACGCGCATCATAACAACCGGTCATTAGTTACCTACATGATTGTTCAATAAAATAAAATGTTTTTGCGGCCAGATTTATGCTATATTAAAATAAATGGACTGCAATTAACTTTAATAAAAATGAATCACATATAAAATTTAAGGCCTGTGCGAGTAAATAACCTGACCGTGCGTAAAATTAGTTGTAATTATTTTTACTACTTACCATAAATTAAATCCAAGGAATTAAACCTTCACGGCCTTGCAAACGCACTATACTCCCGAACAGAGACCACGTGGTACTGGCACAATATTGTCAGAAAACACTGATTCAAAAAAAATAACAAATGAAGAACTGTTCTAAATTCAAACGGCGCGCGGTACAACAGAAATGTGTCAGTGGCGCGACGCGGCGGACGGCCTAGGCACTAACCGTGCTTCGAATGACAATTACACACGGCGCCAAAATTGATTTTTTCGAATTTTTTTGGGAGCGGTAGTGTCGCATCGGAGGCCAGGATTTGAATGACGAGGCTTCGCGGGCTCGCGATGTGCCTCCGAGACTGGCCGACGAGCCGGCAGGACATCGACTTTATAAATTGACATTGTGGTAACTGTTATTCGGCTAGATGCTCCGACGACACGTTTTTAAACACACATGTGTATTAGGGTCCCGGCGTTAATTGATTTCGATAAAAACATCGACGCATGGTCCTACCACTGCCCTACAAATGACTTTAACGTTCCACATTACTTATACATTTAACACACTGCCTTTATCTGTAATAGATATCTTATGTAAATAAACATATTAAAAAGCAGCAATCGTTTTATAAGGAATGCCCAAATTTCGGCACCAAGCACTAAAACCTCAAAATTATAATAATGTTACATTGAGATTTTTTACAAGCGAAGATAAGACCTTAATACGTTTACTGTGGAAGAATATTATTTCGTTTTTTGCGCGGGAAAATATTTTAAATAAACTTCAAACTTCAAATAAGAAGGTTTATACATACATAGACTCACGCCTGTATCCGTGAAGGTGTAGGCAGAAGGGAATTAGAGAACTAGATCACCCACATTTCGCCGCGCTCATTTGCTTCCCAGATGTGATAGGGGGCGAGCCTATCGCCATATCGAGCACAAATTCCAGACTCCGGGCTGATACTGAAAAATTCAATATAACTGCCCGACCCAAGGATCGAACCCGAGACCTCAGGATGGTACTCATATCGTAATACCACTATGCCACCGAGGCAGTACTTACAGAAAGTATATGAATGACATTTAATTAATTACATGTACCTTATGCATTACATTTCATTCATGTAATTCATTACATGTATATTCATATATTTTTATCAATTTAACTTGAGGTTAGGACTAACTGTATGTTTGTAATAGTGGTGCAAGTCGCCCTAAGAGAACTCAATTATCCTGCATCATAAATAATACAACTTATGTGGACTCGCCTAAGTTATAAACAATATTCCAAAAAGAAAATCTTTCTAAAAATAAAGACAAAGTAAAGTTCATAGTTCTCAATGTCAACAAAATTGAACAAAAGTGCGACGAAACTTAATTAACGTCAACGAGATGTCAAACATTTCGACGCTGTCAATGTGCTTAAAACAAAACACCGGCATTGTTAAACAAATACTGCTAATAAGTGCTAATAGAAAAACAATATTAGCATAACAAAGAATAATAATAATAATCTTTATTTGCACAATACTGCAAAGCCTTCGAAACGTCGGGAATAAAAATTAAAAGCCAAATCGTGATAGAATCCGTAAAAATAGTTTTATTTCAATAATCCAAAATCTTCATGAAATAAGCTCCAGTCACACATGTCGCTGGGCTTACTTTGTTTTAAGAGCCGAGAATGACTAACGAGCAGCTGGGTCACCTGATGGTAAGTGATCTCCACCGCCCATAGACACCCAAGACACAAAAAGAATCATGGGTGCGTTGCCAACCTAAAAGAGGGAATAGCCATCCATTCCCTCCTTTTAGGTTCCCCCCTTCCTTTCCCAATCCCTTCGCCCTCCCCTATGGGGGTAAGTGATCTCCACCGTTCATAGACACCCAAGACACAAAAAGAATCATGGGTGTGTTGCCAAGCTAAAGAGCGAACGGCCATCCATTTCTCCTTTTAGGTTCCCCCTTCCTTTCCCAATCGCTTCCCCCTCCCCCATGGCAGGGGGAAGGGATTGGAAAAGGAAGGGGGGAAAATGGGCCAACGGAAATCTCACTTACCGAACGAAACGCGACAGCAAGCTGCCACTTTACGTCGGTTTTCTGTGAGACAGTGGTATCAAACCGAACGATCGTGCCAGCCCATTCGTGCTGTAGACGTTACTGTTTAAATATAACTATCTCTCTCAATTTACCAGCGGCCCGAGCAGGAAAATATCTGACAATCGTAAATGTATTCGGGCTCGATGCGCGTCTATGAAATTTGTATGAAATATTAACGAAATGTCATTAGTGCGTAGCAATCTTGATATGAATTCTATTGTCAAAAGTATTCCTGCTAGGCTCGCAGATTGTCTATTTAAAATACGTTAAGAAACTAAAATAGAAATTTACATTCCCAAACAGACGAAGACAATAGTCAGTGCTCGGTACTCGACTACGGTGAACGAACTCGCACAATTTGCCTAACAAACCGCAAATATGCTAAAATATTTGCAGGTTACTCTTCAAAGCTCCAACTTAGTTATTTACAGTGTACACATTAGTCAGTCGAGACTCGGCTTATACGGCCTTACCCATCGCCCCTTACTTATAAAAATATTTAAGCGCTGCTTATCTTTATACCATAGGTTGTACCTTTCATTTTTAAACAATGTAACGCAAGGAAAAAAGTGACAGGTTATTCTTAACCATTTCCTAAGCTAAAAATGCTTTTATAAGTAAGGCCCATATTGAAATAAAACTATTCTTACGGATTCTATCACGATTAGGTTTTAATTATTATTCCCGACGTTTCGAAGGCTTTGCAGTCTTCGTTGTCACGGGTCAGACTGAGGTGTCATTTGTCCAAAAAAGGTTAGAGTTACAATATCTACCATCATTAAAAAATTATACAAAATCAAAAAAGGTTAATTATTTGTGTTCCGATTTATGCAGTACGAGCTCACGGTGTCTTGAGTTCTGGCAGCTGGTCTTTTGGGTTCCGATTTAATAAGATGTATAATTGGATCCCAGGTTTGTGCAAGCTTCCAACCATCTTCTCTATTGAAATTAGGATGTTTTTTAATTTCAATAGCCTCGCGTATCATCCTAGGGAGGAATCGGTGTTCTTTGGCGAGGATTTGTGGTTTATCAAATCTAAGATAATGTTTGGAGCCTTCCTCTGAATGTTCAGCAACTGCAGACTTCGTAGAGCGTCGGTGTTTTACGTCAGCTATGTGTTCTTTTACGCGGGTCCCTATATTCCGTTTTGTTTGTCCGATGTAAGAGAGACCACAGTCGCAATCAATTTTATACACGCCTGGGTCTTGCAGAGGTATGTGACACTTGACAGATGGTAAAAATTGACTAATCTTCTTGGGCGGCTTGAAGTAAGTTTTGATAGAAGTACGCCTCAGGATATAGCCAATCTTGTCAGTGACTCCTCTTACATAAGGTAAAACAACCGGGACGCGTTCGACGGTGGCTGGTTTCATTCGCTTTCTGTGACGGCGCCGTGGGATTTGGAGCTTGTTGTCTCGCAGGACTTGCTTGACATGACGCAGCTCAGCGGCTAGATGTTCCTCATCACAGATTCCTTGTGCTCTCTGAAACAAAGTTTTACCCACGGTAGCTATACACGGTTCTCCATTCAGGTATTTATCGGTATGGGTCTTTTTCCTATACACAGTATGACTCAAAGATTGATCAGGATTACGGATAACTAAAACATCTAAGAAGGCAAGAGATTTATTATGTTCTAACTCCATTGTGAATTGAATTTTGTTATTAATGGAGTTAAGGTGATTTAAAAATGCAGTTACTTTATCAGATGGTAGAATTGTGAAAGTATCATCTACGTACCGTTTGTAAAACCTTGGTGAGACCGGGGCCGTGCTGAGTGCTGTCTGCTCAAAGTCCTCCATGAAAATGTCGGCGACAACTGGAGATACAGGTGAGCCCATAATAATTAAAACCTAATCGTGATAGAATCCGTAAGAATAGTTTTATTTCAATGTATAATATTCACGTAAACTTAAGAAATCAGTAAGGCCCATATTATTTACCTTACTTATAAAAACAGTTTAGCTGTGCAAATGGTAAAGAATAGCCTGTCACTTTTTCGTTATGTCACATCGTTTGAAAATAAAAGGGACAAGCTGTTCTTAGCCATTTGCTCAGCTAAACTGATTTTATAAGTAAGGCCCATAGTCTTGAGTCTAGACGATAAAGGGCCTTACTTATAAAAGCATTTTTAGCTGATCAAATTGTTAAGAATAGCCTGTAACTTGTTTCCTTACGTTACATTGTTTAAAAATGAAAGGGACAACCTATGGTATAAAGTTAAGCAGCGCTCAAATATTTTTATAAGTAAGGGGCATATTCTCGAGCAAATATCTTTTTTTTCTTTCTACCTGCCCTTAACCCACCTTAATGTGGGGTCGGCGCAACACACTTTTTCAAGCATGTTGCAAAGAGGATTTGGCTAAGTTTTTGTCCGGCTGCCTGCCTGACCTCAACCCTCGTCTTTCTCTTCGCCCGGTCTGGAGCATCCTCCACAGCCAACGGACCCATGGTCTCATATATATAAGCACACGTCTGTATCCCCGAAGTGGTACGTAGAGACGAAATAATGAACTAGAACTCCCACACTTCGCCGATCTTATTTCCGTCCCAGATATGATGGGCCACCTATTGAAATATGATGAATATACAAATTTCATACAAAAACCATACAGATTCACCACCATACAGATTTGTGTCGGTGAAATGGAACCCGCGGCCTCTTGCTTCAAAGCAGTCTACTTGCCTGCTGCGCCACGGAGGCAGTACCATTTCATATTTGTAAGAGATTTATTGAGTTATTTATCTAGACTATACTAAAAAAACTTAACGGACCGACTTCAATATCCGATCGTGACCAAATTATGGGAAGACCCTTGGAATAAGCTATATCTAATACAA
This sequence comes from Clanis bilineata, assembly GCA_036417725.1. Classification (NCBI taxonomy): domain Eukaryota; kingdom Metazoa; phylum Arthropoda; class Insecta; order Lepidoptera; family Sphingidae; genus Clanis; species Clanis bilineata. The sequence goes on along the minus strand of CM071146.1, from coordinate 2,691,079 downwards.
AAAGAATCATAAAAATCGGTCCACATTTGGCGGATATCTGGTAACATACACAAAAAAATACAGACGAATTGAGAACCTTCTCCTTTTTTGAAGTCGGTCGAAAGTCATTAAAATGCGCTACTTGGTAGGTATTACTCACTTAATAAAATAATAGATGTCAAAAATCTGTATCAGCTGACATTTAAAATGGTCCACAGTAACTCAAGTAAAAAATACGACATGTAGATTACACATAATAATACCTTTTGCGTTATTAATTTATATGATTCTCAGAGATACTTGTGATCTTTAAATATACATTAAAGAGCTTTGTAAGAAAGGCCACCACATTATATTCGTAGTATTTGTCGATTAACTTAATGCTGATTGATGGAGACAAAAAATATAACATATCGTGTAAAATCATATAATTTATGAATAATGAATAAAATATAGACAGCGCCATATTTTTACCCAAGCCTACTAGAAAAAAAATAATAACATAGTTGCTTTCCATTCCGTCCTTTTTATAGGTTGGCAACGCACCCATGATTCTTTCTGTGTCGTGGGTATCTATGGGCGGTGGAGATCACTTACCATCAGGTGACCACTGACCCATCTGCTCGTTTGCCAGTCTTTGCTATAAAAGAAAACTCTATATTCCATACATAATTTATCGCTAGCGATAGTTTAATCAGTGGTACAAAACGAAGCTGTCTCCTGTCAAATACATTTGGCGACAAGCGACAACACACGGCAATAAACGAAACGATATAATACAATATCGACGACCGGTAATTCGGGCCGCTTGTGTATGGTGCAAAATGCAGCAGGAAGCGTATATAAATTTTTATATTAAGTTTATAACATACATACTTAAGCTCAGGCCTGTGTCCCCGAAAGGGGTAGGTGCACAAGCGACCTAGAACACTCACATTTCGCTGAGCTTAGTTCCATCCCCGATGTGATAGGGGGCGAGCCTATCAACATATCGGGCACAAATTGCAGACTCCGGGCTGATATGCTAATCCAATATCACTTTGCCCAACCCAGGGTTCGAATCCGAGACCTCAGGACAGTAGTCGTACTGAAATACAACCACGCCACCGAGGCATTTAGTTTACAAAGCGTCAATCAAGCAACAAGTTTTAGGTGCTTTCAAATGTCGTGTCATGAGAATCTATGACTTCTATGAGCGGTAGTGATTTAATCTATCGCCTAGTGCGGTAACGTAGGTGTCTATGGGTCTTTACCAAATTTGGCTAGGTATATTTTTACTTTTTCTAAATTTCAAAACCCGCCAATATTACACCAGCTGTTCAAATGAATGCGGAAACAATAGAGGAATAAACTATTCTTTTACATTAACTTTCAAAATATTTGTACTATGTCATACCATGCAGGAAAACATTTGGGACGTCCAAAATGAATTTGATTTGCGTGACGGTGGACCCCGTTATTTGTTTGCCCCACATTTCTTATGTATTCTGCACATAATATTCAGGACGTTTTGACCCAATGCATGTTGGCACAAGCTCAATATTCCAATCACTCGTGATTGTGTAATGTATACGATTAGTGTTATACAAATAGCCTTGTTAGATCTAAGTCGTAATCCTATATAACCTGGATAATAAGCCTTTATCTTACTTTCAACAATAATCGTAATTTATCTAGGGCCGATTTTCAGCCAGATGACTTTTATCTAGTTCAAAAGTGTTGTGCCCTGTACTAAATTATTCTTATGGAATTGTTGTACCATTTACATTTGTCTCTTTTCTTTTAAAAGAAGAAGCCATTTATTTCAAAAGAAGAAGAGTACATTTATCTAAGGAATAATTATGTCGGTTTGATCTGTTATAGCTACAGGCTACATAAACTGTCAAAACAACAAAATTATTCCCTAAAGGTTCCCTTTGCGATCAATTTTGCGATAAATTTTAAGTAAGTACTTACAGAGTGATACAGTTGGTACCAAATTTGAATCGAAAATGGTAACTCTAAAGTAAAAATAAGTATTCAATAATTTTACCGAATCGTAGTAGTCCCGGCCGCCTTAAGTTGTTTAGTAGTAACTGCTATTTGATGCAGATTATCTATCGTATAAATAAGTAAGCACTTACCTACTTGCGAAAAGAACAGTCGGTGTTCGGAAAATCTTCCCCGATGCACCTACAACAAAAATGAATTTATAAGTGGTGAAAAATAATTCTAGTGAAAAGCCTTGTTCTTAATCTAGTAATAATAAATATATTAGATTTGTTAAACTACGCATTACGTAAACTGGCATACTGCCATGTTTGTAAACAACGTAAAGACGTGGAACTTTTTTGCGCACTAGTCAATAGGGCAAAGCAAACATATATTTTTTTACACAGCGTTCTTGATCTAGCTTCATTATTTTCAATTAAAATCTCTGCAATCTGCTGATTTCTATACAAAATGATATTATTGACAAAGTATCAAGCTAATAACACCGAGTTTATAAAAGAAATCTCATCCCATATCAAACAAAGTCAAGCAGAAAACAAACTACATTTTACATATTTATCACTCAATAAAGCAGTGTTTAGTAAATACGGACTTATAGATAAACAATGTCAGATCGTGCTTTGCATGAAATATTAATAGTCACTTCGGACACATGGATTTAATGACTCCTTTATTTACTCGCTTCAATAAAAATACTTAAATCCAGTCCTGGAGAAAAGCAGTTATACAAGAATATTTATTTGCCTTTAATGGATAACATTGGCGCGTAAATTCTTTTACCGACCTCTAAAAATACGCATTAAAATTATCTAAATATAATAAAATTGTCTAAATATTTTTATTTACATTACTTAGACCAAATTTTGGCCAATGGTGGGCGATTGTGATGATTTGTATTCAATACCTAGTGCTTATTCCAATGGCTATTGACATAGGCCCACGCCTATATCCCCAAAATCGTGGGCAGAAGCGAAGTAGAGAACTAGAACACCCACATTTTGCCGAGCTTATTTCCGTCCCAAATGGGATAGAAGTTAACCTATTGCCATATGGGCACAAATTCTAGACTCCTGGCTGATAGCGAATAAAAAAAACAATATTACTTCACAGGGATCAAACCCGATACTTCAAGACAATAGTCGTACCGCCGGCTTGCTTATTCCAAAGGCTATTTACATCGCTCTTATCTTGTGCCTTGTACCAACAAGTATGCAAATCGGAATTAGTGCGATTTAGCGCTTCATCTATAGAGCACATGATTCCGCTTTCGATCGACAAGTTCTATCTTTGTTAACAAGTTTTCAATGTCAATAAATAAATAAGTTGTAAACATTGTGACAGAACGAATGTGTTTATATTTTCTAAAGAGCTATTACATTATAACTATCTTAGGACTAATTTACACTAGAATTTAGACTGACTGCCTCGGTGGCGTAGTTGTATTTCAGTATGACTACCGTCCTGAGGTCTCGGGTTCGATCCCCGGGTCGGGCAGTGTTATTGGATTTTTCCATATCAGCCCGGAATCTGGAATTTGTGCCCGATATGGCAATAGGCTCGCCCCTTGTCACATCTGGGACGGAACTAAGCTCGGCGAAATGTGGGTGTTCTAGTTCGCTAGAGCACCTCTGCCTACCCTTTCGGGGATACAAGCGTGAGCTTATGTTATTTTATGTTTAGAATTTAGCTATGCAAAGTAGAAATTATAATAGAAAATGTCACCTCCTTGGTCTAGTGGCAGCATGTATGGGCTGTGGACCGGGAGGTCCTGGATTCGATTCCCAGGTCGGGCAAAGCAAATTTTTCTAATTTATTTTGCCCGGGACTGGATCCCTCATAGGGGGTTGACGACAAGCAGACGACCGGTCGTAAAAACTACGCCAATTCCTCTATGCAACATGCTTGAAAAAGTGTGTTGCGCGGATCCCACATTTAGGTGGGATAAGGGCAGGTAGAAAACTTGATAGTTACCGTTAAATCTCCAGACCATCAGACATTTGACTATTGGCAACTGGTGCCTCTATCGGAAACTACAATGAACTAAAGTGCATGTAGATTTAACGATAACTATCATCGGCGTCGAAAAACTAACTCTTACTTCGGGTAGTAGTATGTAGTGCGAAATGACTAGCTGATCAATGATCATTCATCATTTGTCATACAAAGTGAGACGTGACGGCGGGAACACACCTGCCGAACGAAGGCGAAAGGATCTATGCCTGTTTCATTCACTCAACAACGAAAGTTTGTTTGTGTGAACGCAACAGGCATAGATTCTTTCGCCTTCGTCCGGCCGTTGTGTTCCCGCCACGAGAGATTCGTGCGATGGACACACCCATAGAATGTATGCAAAAAGGCGCTAGACTAGACATCCTCATGGAGGCATATTGTGCTGCGTCAGAGAATAAAACTGATAGTGAGAGGCATCGAAGAAGGGCCGACTCCTACGGAGGCTGCGTCTGCATGGATACGTGTATCCCATGGTCTCCGACACAAGGGAGTGAGAGGTAAGCTTTATCTTCCCCAAGCTCATCTTTCTTCTTCACCGCATATATTTCTCTACTGTGAACGCAGCTTTAGACTCCTACACATTCAAGCTAAGTCAATAATGGTAATGTATATTGTAAATAGCAATAAACATGTAGAACAACTGCAAGGTTTGCGAATACTCTAAAATAAAATAACAATAACTGACTCAATGCATTGGCGATATAAACATAAATGGTGTCAACTAACGCCATCTTGCGACCGTATGACGAACTGCTATGAACAGCGCCATTAAAATATACAGTACACACTTTACAAAATAGAGGGCACTGTCATCAATTTACTTAAAAGCGTTTTACAAACATTTATAAAACAGGAAAACGGAGATGTAAATTATTCGGGATCGCCTGACAAATATTTATGTCCAATTATGGAAATGCACACTTTTTCACGATATGAGGAGATCCCAGAAAAGCTTTGCTATGCGGTCGGAGCTCTGAGCAAATGTTCTATTTTCAACCAACTTTCAAAGAAAGAGGGGGAGCTTACTGCAAGGGTGATCTCATATAAATATTAAGGCCTAATAAATTTTAAAGTAGGTTTTCGAGTTTTTAAACCTGTGAATATAAAAACCCTGCTTTAATATCGTAGGAGCATTGCGTGTGCGTCACGGCTAAGGTTTTGAGGTCTCAGGTTCGATCCCCGAGTCGGGCAATGATATAGAGTTTTTCTATTCACTTTCAATCATTCAGAATCTGGAATTTGTGCCCGATATGGCCATATCACATCTGGAGCAGAAATGAGCTCGGCGAAACGTGGTTGTTCTACATTACTCTGCTACCCTTTCCGGGGTACAGGCGTGAATCTATGTATGAATGAGTATTAAACAATCAATATAAATTTGTACCTCAGATGCATACAACATCGAGCGCCAAAATACAAATTTTACAGGAATGGCGATAATGTGCGCCGCAAATGTATGAAGCCAGTACTGATCAATTTAATTAAAAGTTGTAGAAATTACTTATTTACGTATTTACATTTTTGTGTTTGATACAATTATAAAGATCTGTTTTTGCGCATCTATTGGTGTAAAAAATCAGGATTTTGGAAAAAAAATAGTATTACTATTGTATCACTCTGAGGTACAGAAATGGAATCAAACCAAAACATATCTCATAATACATATATTTAAAAGATCTCGTCTCAATATCATTTACATTCGTAAAACTTCACATAATATTTACATGTCGCAAGTCACAACGCATTTACAATAAAATAATTACAAAAAAAAACAGTAAAAAAAACATCCGTAAAGGCGACTCTAAATATCTGAATGTACATTTGATCAGTATAGTACATTAAACAATATACAAAATATGTACAACGAAAATAATGCATTATGTACAATGTGTTGACAAAAATCAAAAATGTCCATCGAATTTATTATTTTAATAATACGAAATAATACGATTCAAATTGGTAAAGTTCTAATTATTTTATATTTACAGAATTTTGCGGATGGATTTATGCAATTTTGATTTTTATTAACACTGCAAGAGGGATCCTCAAATTGGTTTTCACACTTGTACTTATTTGAGAGTCAAATTCTATCATTTTTTCAACATTTATATCAACATTGGCTGACCAGGATTATTTACAACATATAAAATGCACAGAGAATGTACACATTGTAAATCACATTCATTGTATGGAACCTTAAACCATTTAACCTCGGGATTATCGCGTTTATTCCAACGAAAAACAAATTTAGCAATTTTTTGAGTGGCTAAGTAACATGTGTCATTACGAGCGCACACATTAATAAATGTTGAACCCATGTCAGTTTAAAGGCGCGTCTCCTGCACGTTTTATCGAAACAAAACACAAAAATAATAAAACTATTTTTACGGATTTTATCACGATTCGGTTTTAATTTTTATTCCCGACGTTTCGAAGACTGCAAAGCCTTGGACGGGTTGGACTGAGATGTCATTTGTCCAAGAATGTTAGTATTACAAAATCTACCTTCATTTTAGAATTATACAAATAAAAAAAAAAGTTAGCCGTTTATGTTCCGATCTACGCACTACGAGCTCACAGTGTCTTGTCGTGATAAAATCCGTAAAAATAGTTTTATTTCAACAAAATATGTTTTTCATTGTCTCCTGCTTCTGTAACAATGGACCATAGACTAAAATTTGTAGAAATACCATGTTTTGTGTAGGTCTTTTGTGTAATGTTTTGTGCAGGAGACGCGGTTTTACTCACAACACATATCAATTTAAAGCCGCGTCTCCCGCGCTAGTCTTTCTCGAAAAATTACACAAAAACACATACGCAAAACAACGATTTTAGCCGTCTTCTGCTCGTAGAACAATGGACCACAGATAAAAAATTCAAATTTTGTGTAGATGTGTGTAATATTTTAGTGCAGGAGACACGGCTTTACGCAAATACATGCCAAATACATTAAACTTGCCAAATTTGTTTGATCATACACCTCGGCAAAAGGGAAGATTATGCGAGACGGGTCCCTATTCTAATTATTATGGGGACATCTGTGTCAGCGTAGGCAGGTGATCAGCTCGCCTTCAAGGAACCACTTCACCCTTAATCCGTTTCGGGTGGCACTTCCACTACCACCTCGAAGAGACGAGTCCAGAGGTTAAATGGTCTAAGTACGAAACACTAGTCAAGAAAAGTTTGTTTCGATAATATAACCGATATTTTTGTTGAATTACCGATTGATTGTATAACTTTTAATACATTATTTGGAGATGTAAGGAGTAACCACTGAAAAGCGTTTATCAAGAAGCTTCGCGGGGTAAGGTTGAAACGCTGTACTAGCCCGTATTTATTTCTGTGTTACAAATAGCAACTCAATCCTTTGACATTATAAAAAAGTATTTTTTGGGCAATAACCTCAATGGATACACGAAACAATAACAAAGAAAACTTTAATATTTCTTAAATAAGTTTTCTACGAAATACAGAGCTGCAATTTTCGATACAACGGACTGGACAGCTAAATTTCGCGGCTTAGTATTGTGGTCCATCTTAAGTTACTGAATGAAGGGCAGGGAATCGAGAGTGGCTCGATCTCCGAAATCTAGAAAAGTCTATGTTATCACCACATCCTCATAATTTACAATATCGGTAATATATCGCAAAAATGACTAAAGTGTATTCACGAGACTTATTCCAAAAATGTAAACAAATCTATGTTGTAATTATAATTTTTAGATGTTTTTTTTGTTGTACACGAGTAATCTGTTTACAGATTTCTCCTTGTCGAATAGCACCTGTTAATTCGGAAATCATAAGTCAGGCATCTTATGTATGGTATCAAATCAGATCACACCATCAGCCATAAGACGTCCACCATTGAACATAGGCCTCCCGCAAATAATTCGAAATCGACCTGTTAAAAACGGTCTGCTTCCAGCGACTTCCTGCGACCTTCATCAGGTCGTCGTGTATGGTCATCGATTTCATATATCCTAGATGCACAGTTCTTTTCAAATATCGTCATAAAATTGGTCTCAGTAATAAAACAAAGGAAAAAATCACAAGTTCTAATTAAATCAACACAATTATAACCCTATGCCAGTGTTATAAAGTAGCTTTTTAATCGAAATGAGCAAGCGTTTTTAAATTTGAATTTTGAAATTTAGATTTCTATCGGCGTCCGACTGTATGCAAAAGTAGTGCTTAAGCACTCCTTTGCTGTCCCATTTTCCGAATGTCAACTGTGCATCTAGTGTATAATATATTGATATGTATGGTATACTATTATATAATTTCCCGTCCATTCCCTGCTAGCATTCCTGCCATATCCAGTTCCCTTTCCAAAAAAATCACAACCTCTTATCAAAGCCCCATCCTTGTTATTGTGTCAATATCTGCTTGCTTGTTTCAAAATTGATAGCGTTATAACATATTTTTTGTAATATAAATGTACCTAGACCTTGTTTGTTGTGACCTGTCATAAGTGCTTTTTATAAGCCTATTTCAATAAACATTTTTATTTTATTTATTTTATTTTAGTTACATTTTTCGCGAAATTATGCTACATTATAGAAAAAAACATAAATTATTTCAGACATAAAAGACAAAATTAACAAGTGTGTAGATATTTGTTTACATTTTTGGAATAACGACCGAGAATACACTTCAGACACAATATGACGTAATCACTTGCAGACTGCTCGTTATTGGATAACATGAAATTTTATTCAACATGTAAAATATTGATGAAAAGGAATGGTCGACACACGATAGTTAATCTCAGAACAATTAAAATTGTCACACCTCACGACCAAAATAATACTTTCATGTCAATGCATACGAATAACTTAATTGTCGAGATGGATAGTGCTATTATAGAACAATTATGACATTGTACAAAAAAAAAATATTTTTTTTATACTAAATTCATTAAGGACGACTTGCAGCTCTGCGATAAATCTTTATTATCAAAATCTGATTTAAAGATATGAGTGAGCTGTAGGATAAATCGAGATAATGTGTAACTCTAGATTAGTAATAGCGTTGCAAGTCGCCCTAAGTGTATATAAGTTTTATTTGTTAATATTCGAGTTCATTAATGATGTAGATAGTCACCGGCGGCTCGGCCTCCGGTGGCCCATACGCTTATGTAACATATATACGGTCGATAGCGACGTTACTATACATACCCTCAAATACTGAAATGCTTAACTTTAATAGCTACTTACATTTTTTTGCACCATACAATTTTGTCAGATAAGGCGGCCTGAAATGACAACACAACCTCAAGTGTTTGAGTTGAGTTTCAGTATTCGAGGGTGAGTTACTGACTGAATGTCGATACTTTGGGCATCAATATTATGACTTAAGGGAAGAAAGTATGTTGTCTGAAATTGTTGATAGAAGTTGATACAGGAAACAATGCCTAAGCTTCAAGCCGGCTTTAAGCCGAGTCTCCTGGACGTGTTTTTCTCGAAACAAAACACAAAAACATCTACACAAAATAAGGGTGATCATTGACTTCTGCTCATATAACAATGGACCATAGACAAAACTTTGTAGAAATACCACATTTTGCGTGAGTGTTTTGTGTAATGTTTTAGTGCAGAAGACGCACGCGGCTTTAGGCACTTTTAAAAACACTAAGCTAGATATTTTTGCCTTTTGATATCAAATTATCGATACTCTTTCTGCCTGACGTTATCCCGGCTTAATTCATTCAAGTTATCGATACTCCAAGCTTTTAATTCGATGGCAAGAAAAGCTTACTAAAAGAGCATCATTATAAATAGTGTACATAATAAATATTCAATGAAGTACTCTCACTATATTTATTGGTTTATTTCCTAGAACTTTAAGTAGTTTCGCATCTCCCCAATAATCCTTACTAATATTAATGGGGATTGAGACCGAAAGTCTCGTAGTTTCTGATACTCACGATACAAGTTAAATCTAGTGAGGGGTCAGGACTATGTGTTAAGACTAGGTTCCTCACTCGTGAGTCGACTCCTTGAGGTACATCGTCATGGAAATTTGAATCACTTGAATTTTAACAATGGACCGCTTCACCTCAGCACCTCACTTACTTACAAAACTATGTGAGCGAGTCACAACCGCGATAAAACTAGCAGTGCAAGGCGAGCGAGCCATATCTGCCAACCACCTTCATTCTCGAGTCATGTATCACGAGTCGCGAGTGAAAGAGGAAAATGAGGCGGTCCTCATCCTCAAATGAAATTTCTGAGTAACCCATGTCTACTATGTGTGTGACTGTTGGGTGTATTTATTTATTATATGTGTTACGTTTTATCTGCTAAAGCACTGTAACAACTTTCATGAAAACCGGTAAAACGAAAGGTTGAACCTTACAGATCTAGATAGATTGTAATAAAGGATGAAAATAGTTCAGCGCCTGTCGATTTTTTATGCACAATCACGCAAATCAGAAAACATCTAACAGAGGAATTCCAGAAATCTCTTTCACATAGAGGAACCGCGGTAAAAGCATCACCTTATGTATTTATGAAATTACAAATGATCTAATAATCCTATATAATAGCAATATCCACCCCAATCTATCCTTATTGTACATAGTTTAAACCACAATATTCCGACGCACATTTACATCACACTGTATTGCATATTGTTAAACCCTGTTAATTTCATTATTCTCTCATTTTAATGTGTTTGAGGTGAGAGCAGACGCAATTTCAATTAATTTTATACACAATGGCTATTATTTTGACGAAAAGATCCCTATAGCGACTTCAGTTTTTGTGGTCAAATTTCTCATACAAAAGTATCAGAAAATAATTCCACACTGAAAACTGCACCTTAGCTATGTAACATACAGTACACTTTACAGTAGTAGTAGATCAACTATGTTAGACATAATTGAAATGTTTCAGATCAAGATCTGAAATCGTAATTTAAAGTGTAATCGATTACCAAGGTAATCGATTACACTTTAAATTCACTCATATCATGAATATCATATAAAATATTTACATATTACTTTAGCTTCTTATTCTCTCAAGTTCCTAAAACGTAATTTTCCAATTATTTCATTATCTATTTTGTCCTGTGTCTGTGACTGACAATTGGTTACTTGACTATTTTTTAAAAAGTATATAAGGCTATTAATTAGTTTATCCTAATCATGTAAAAAAATATTTCGTAATTTATTTTCATATATTTAATTTAAAAAAGCCAAATCTATTATGTATAATTTAATTTGCCGCCAAAACGCTATCCGTCTACCTGTAGATACGGGTGACGGCATCTTTCCTTACCATAGATACAAAATCGTATATACATGTATGATTTTGAACTAAAAAAAGAGAGTCAGATATTTCGTTGATCAGATATTGATTGTCGATCACATCCGCGTTGAAATTAGGTTGAACTTTAAACAAAAATACGAAAATAATATACCAAATAACCTGGTATGACTTTGGATCTTAGGTCTTAGGCCATTGTGGAACAAATTTATAAGAAAAATGAGTAATGTGACATCATGCATTGTGATTAGTGTTTACAGTCACGTGACGCACAGATAAAAAATAAGTATTTGAATTACTAAAATATAATTATCCTTGGAGTATTTTTAATAAATTCTATTGCACTGGTTATTTCGATGATAAATCTATGTTCCTACATAAATTCATTGATATTGGTTACTACAGTCAAGTACCCAATTGTCTGACTAATGTCAAAATTGAGCTTTGAAACTGGATTTCTTTAACTCAGCTTTCACTGGATGCTCTTACTACCTCGATGACAAAGGTGATTCTGAGTATGAACCACGTCTGCTCTAACATCATTTCACATGTACACAACTCCACACTTCCGTACTATATACATTACACATTTATTGCAACGGTGTCCACACATCTAGCGTTTATCTAACACTTGCACAGTCTGTCACAATCACTGGCGCATTACGAGGCGCGCCTCTTTAATGTCACTTTACCGCGCGCTAACTGTGATATGTATATCCTTATTCGTTCCAAGTTTGTTTTCTTCACCCATATCTGTAACAAATTGATATTATTACATAAGCTCACGCATGTATCCCCGAAGAGGTAGGCAGAGGCACCCTAGCGAACTAGAACACCCACATTTCACCGTGTTTAGTTCCTTCCCAGATGTGATAGGGGGCGAGCCTATCGCCCGAAATACAACCATGGCACCGAGGCAGTTATTTCATTTAATGGACATGTATTTAATTTCCTTAAAATAGAAAATCTTTTATTACAGTAGTTAAGTAAGTAGTTTTGAATTGCGAAATTAAACTTAAAAAGTATTAATTCATTACAGTCAATGAGATACAATAGCCTTGTTGTATTAGGCTCTGAAAGTAAATAAGCAGACATCTTGTAGTCTATGATGTATATACTTTCTAGGGCTATTTTGAAGAACACAAAGCTGAGAGACCTCTTGAGGAAGGAAGTTCATTCCAGATTTTACAAGTGTGTGGGAAAAAATAACTCTGGTAAGACATTATACTGAAAGTATAAGAAACCTTCTTCCAGAAATGGAGTATTTAGTTGACTCGTCGAATTTGCAGAATAGTTGATACACAAAATAAAATAAAACAAAAAAGAAACCTTATTGTAAAAAAAGCATCGAAATTAGTTTAAAAATGAGCCCACAAATGGTATTTTATTTCTTGTTATGTGCAAAATCTTTGTATTTGCTTTGCACACCTGCACAGTAATGATTATTCTGGGAGTTGACGTCAGGTGGTTTACCGCCATGTCTTATAGCATTAGTATTATAATCTTACTTTGTTTCTTTTAAACGGGAATTGGTACAAGTAAGATTATAATACTGTTGTAAGATGTTATGGTAACCCCCAGCTCTTGTGCAGTGCAGTATTTGATAGTTGCCCCTTCTAGCCGAAAGTCTTGTAACTTTTTAATTATAAAGCGAATTCATATTTTTTACGAATATAGATATTATATTATTTCTTGAATTCCAATACAACTGACAGAGTCAACATCGCTATTGTATGATAGTGAAATGAATATAATCCTCACCGCCTCGTCGGTGATGGCGTGTATATGCGCGGGGAACCGTCCCAGCTCGCGGCCGGTGGAGGACACGTACACGCTCTGGCCGCGATGGTACCAGCGCCGCTCGTACAGCAGCTTGCCGTCCTCCACGCGCGTCTCCGAGCCCTCCGAGCTCTCGCGCACTGGAGAATCACCTGGCGAAATCACTTCTTATGTACCGTGTGTATTGCTAGGCTGTAATGAACTAAGAGCGGAAAAACAATACCATAACCAAGATTGAGTTCCTCTTCTTTCAAAAATAATGGCTTCCATGCATATGCGATGATTTAGCCAATGTCAAGGTAAATAGAGCAATTATGTTTTCACAATTACTATGAGACCCAGATATGGATGATCTCAAGGCCCTGCTGGGATTATGGCGGTAGTTCCCTCCAGTGCTGGGTGCCCCTCAGATGACCTTCACTCGGCGAATCGACCGAACAAAGCCAGCCAACGCATCAAGCAAAACTCTTCGAAGATCACCGGTTAAAAATTCGCCACATTATACTGTCCATCTTCACTGAAGTTTGATGCATTAAACCACAACACTTAAAACCAACAAACACAGCTCTAGAGAATAATATGAAATAATTTTAACAAGCAACGCCCACCCTGTCAGAATTCCCGTTAAAATCCCAAGGTCAAGTTATCGTCGCTTGCACTATACTCACAGTTGTTGGAGCCGAGCCTCTTGCGCGGCGGCGGGTGTGCGGGGGCGTGTGTCGCGGCGGTACGGGGCGGGTGCGGGGGAGGGGGGGGTGGTCGTCGCTCGCAGTATACTCACAGTTGTTGGAGCCGAGCCTCTTGCGCGGCGGCGGGTGTGCGGGGGCGTGTGTCGCGGCGGTGCGGGGCGGGTGCGGGGGCTCGACGCGCGCGATGGCCCGCAGGTCCGCGTCGATGTCGCGCTCGTCCAGCTGGAAGGTGAGCGCGGTGGTGAGCGGCTTGCGTCGCTTCTCGGGCGCCGGCGCCGGCTCGTTCGCGCGACGACGCAGGATCCGCTTCATCACCGGCTTCACCTGCACATAAACAGTAACGTTAATATTATTTTATAGTAAAGACAAGCAAATGAGCATGTGAGGCACCTGATAGTGAGTGATCTCCACTTCCCATGATATCAAAAGGATGGAAGGTAATAGAGATTTGGAAGAAATCTCCCAATGAAACGCAACAACTGCCACTTTAAGTCAGTTTTCTGTAACAGTGGTATCAAATCAGTCAAGCCATCCCATTCATGCTGTAGATATTACTGTTACTGGCTCTACCCTGTGGACCGTGTGGAAGACAGTCATAAAGCACTTAGAATACATTGCCTGTTTTTTTGTAGACTGGGTAACTGTGGCTGCCTCGGTGGCGTGGTGGTATTTCGGTACGACTACGGTTCTGAGGTCTCGGGTTCGATCCCCGGGTCGGGCAAAGTGATATTGGATTTTTCCATATCAGCCTGGAATCTGGAATTTGTGCCCGATATGGCGATAGGCTCGCCCCCTATCACATCTGGGACGAAATTAAGCTCGACGAAATGTGGATTTCTAGTTCGCCAGTGCGTCTCTGCCTACCCCTTCGGGGATACAGGCATGAGCTTATGTATGTTATGTTATGGGTAACTGTGGCAAATTATAAAATTAACGAAAACGCCATAAGAACTTACCTCCATTGAGTCTCCATTGAGCTCCATACTATGCCTCTCACTCTCTATCATTTTCCTCTTGTCTTCAAAGTCACTGAGCAAGTTCTCTTGTAACTCCACTTTCTTCTCTTCAAACTCTTTCGCCGCCGCCTTCTTCTCAGCCACGTATTCCCTCTCCACTACTTCATACATGTGATCTCTTCAAATAAAAACAAATACAATAAGTATATGCTATTGGACATTTTATGAAATTCATGATATCAATCAAACTTAACATAATAGGATTTCATATAAGACTAGCGTTTGCTCGCGGCTTCGCTTGCGTCGGAAATTTTTCGAAATGCGCATAAAGTTTCTCTAGGCGCTTTTGAAAATTTTTCAACCATAATATTCCTATCAAGGTTTTTTTATACTAAAGGTAGCCTATGTCCTCTCCTAGGGTTCAGCCATATCATAGCAAATGTTATCAAAATTGTTTTAGTGTTTTAACCATGAAAACAAACAGAAAGGGTTACACATTTATAATATTATTTTGGGTTAAGTTTCTTAACCAATAGATTCTTTCAATGTATTGATAATGTTTAATGATTTAAATGTCTGTTTAATTTCTTTTCAATCATGAAATTACATGTAAAATATAGATTTAAATTTGCACTTAAATGTCCTTAGCTTTTATGTATCTACTATTTCATTATATTCTAGTTGAGTTACTTTATAAATTATTTTACTTTGTTTTCTTCAGTTATGCTTTCCTTTTGTATCCATTCCTGAATGTATCCGTATTATATATCCAAATTCCTGAATATACCCAGTCAGTACCTATTCAGGATCCTTTTTAAGGAATAAATGAATTTTTCATACAAAATAGAATGTAGGAAATGCAAATGGAAATGTACAAAATAGGAAATGTTATCAAATTCTTACTTGTATATCTTATTCAACCTCAGCCTCTCATGTAGTTGGTGTTCCAACCTTTTCACCCTCTTCAGGTATTCAGGATGAATGCCGTCTTCTAACTGCTGGAGCTGTTTCTTCAGACTGGCCAGCTTGTCCTGGTACATTCTGGAATTATGTACATGGGAGTTTAGGGAAGACTTAAAATATGCGTACATACGTAAAATAAGCTCACGCCTGTATCCTCGAAGGGTAGGCAAAGGCGCACTAGCGAACTAGAACACCCTCATTTCGCTGATCTTAGTTCCGTCCCAGATGTGAAAGGTAAAATATGCAATAAGTAGCTATTGGGTGTTTTATATATTCCATAACCAGTACTCCAAAGAAACTCTTTAGTAAAATTTGGTTACTTTCTTAATTAAAATGGTAAGTATAATATTGGATTTTCTTCTCAGTGTCAGCTTGACATAAATACCACAGCATTGGGTACTTGATAATTTTTTTTTTTATTTAATATGAAATTTACGTTGTCTAAAATATATAACAGAAAGAAATATTGAAATATTCTCAAAAATGGTGTAGCCTTCAAAATGCGGGAAAGAGAAGTATCAATGTAATCACGTCACGCCATAAAGGTATGGGTGTTGGAAAGGAATAGCAAGATATCTCCAATATGCCCCCACTCCAAAATTTTAAATATGAATTACTGCCTCATTTTTCAACCAATTTTGATGCAGTTTTTACAGAAGGGTTTCTTTTTTGTTTTATTTGCTATTACATATAAATATGTGTATAAGTTCAAGCATAGTCAAGTACCCAATTTATGTCAGATATATATATACAGGTCGATCTGGAAATCTTTGGGGGAGGCCTATGTTCAGCAGTGGACGTCCTACGGCTGATGATAATGATGATGATATATATATATTTTTTTATTTTCAACTGTATTTACTGTATATGAGATGTGATGTGTGTGCAATAAATGGTTTTATTATTATTATTATTAGATATGGTGACAGTCTTCCCCTTATCATACAGTGTTGTGGGACTGAATTAGCTTGGCAAAAACATGGTACAATAGCTATGTTTGTATATACATCTCTATCAACCTCATATATAACATGTGTAAATATCTTTGCAAAGTGGTAGCTTTTTGTTTGTTTGTTCCATACAATAATATTGACGATATTAAATAAAACTTATGGAAATGGTGATGCATTTTAGGAAGTTGATGTATCATTAAAAAAAAATTTTGCAACAAATTATTTATAAAAGTGAAAAAATAAAGATGGAATTTATACAGGAGTGAAAAAACAAAAGGGGGCCTTTAAATGGTTATAGTATAAATTGATATAATTTTTAAAAATATTAAGATTTGTTTACCGTTTCATAGATAAGGTACTTGCTTCTTCACAATTACACAGGTTCAAGGAACATTTTACAACAAGTTACTTCACTAAGAGTAAGAAGCTTTAATACTTATTAATAGTGACTTTTGAAGGTCATTAACATAAAATAGATATAAAAACATATTTTATAGTTTTACATACAAAGTATGGATATTATATCTATATAAATTCAGGGTTGTTAAGGCCAAAATATGTCTGTAATCAATCTATTAGCAAAATATGTTATTGTAATGATAAATTGGGATAAATAAAGTATTATCTCACTGTTCTTTAACTTCCAAAGGCTCATCATTGTTTGGGATGTCTGTTTCACTCGCCTCCTCAGTATCTGGAATTTCATAATGGGCATGTAGGTATATGTTGAACCATATGACGTAGCTTGTCAAAATAAACATAAAGACATGACAGATATAATGAAGTATGTGTATATTGACTAACAACACAAAACCAAAAGTTAAATATGGTACAAGGGTTTTACGATAAACATTTTTCACGGTGAAAGTGCCGTGAAAACAGATCAATTACGTCATCAATTGATATGATCGTGAAATAGGCGGGAACTATCACAACCACCATACTTGCTGACACGATAACCTTGTTGTCATTACATAACCTATGTTTACATGTCATTTAAAATGTGATTAGATTGTTGTGAGAGATTTACAAGGACTTATTGGCGAGATAACAGACCAAAACAGGTGTGAGACAATGATCGTAAACAGTACCTTCATCGCTGTCGTCGACTGGCGGCGGCGGCGGCACGGGCTCCTCCCGTTCCCTATATTCGTCTAAATCGTCGTACCCGTCGTCCTCGAAGTCGTACTCATCACCCGGGCCCGAATATGGTGATCCTTGGTAAGACATGGTCGAGGCGACGCGTAACAGTTGCATACAGATTGAATGCGAACACCGCTTCACAAACGAAATCTGTACACAGGAAACGCGGGCCGATACACGAGCAATAAATGGCAGGTGCCAGTTATGTCACTCATATAAAGAATTTATCTTAAATTCCACTCGGATGAAAAAACGAAATTGGAGCAAGTTGAAGCTGTTTTACGTCAAACTGGACAAAAGCATCATATAATACGGCTGATGTAGAATGTCTTGGTTTTACATATTCAATGGCGCTAGTGAGACCTTGTATACAGTGTGACAGAAAGAGAGATCCGATTGTTTACATAGAAAATCCGTTAATAATTTGACAGGTTAACTATTTTCATAGACAAAGTAGAGTGATTTATGTGATCGATATCGTATTAGAATCGGTATAAAGTATAAATGCATTATCGAATTATTATAACACATGTCAAACTCACAGTACTGTATTTAACTAGTAATTCTTTCTACCTGCCCTTATCACCTGCATGTGGGATCTTCGCAGCACATTTTTTTCAAGCATGTTGCAGAAAGGATTCTACTTAGTTTTTAAGACCAATCTGACGTACTGACGTTCCCCACTACTGGGGAATCCAGTCTCGGGCAAATCTTGTTAGAAAAACACCCACTCTACGGCCTACCTGGAAAGCGAATCCAGGACGTCACGGTAGACAGCCCCTACATGCAGTACCGGATATAGGTTTTTTCAAAGTGTGGGCAAGCTGCCAATTTGCCTGATTTTATCGCCCCCAAATTACGGCGCCCTCCAAATAATCCGGCCAGACGAGGCACGTGCATCCTCTTGACGGATTCGGCACTGCATACATGCCATTTGCTACCAATCCAAGGAGGCGACAATGTAAGGGAATTATATTTTATAATCGATATTATTTCAACTCAATGACTCATCCACCTTGAAGTAATCTGTGGAGTGTGGAGTTGAAA
The DNA here is from genome assembly GCA_036417725.1 of Clanis bilineata. Classification (NCBI taxonomy): domain Eukaryota; kingdom Metazoa; phylum Arthropoda; class Insecta; order Lepidoptera; family Sphingidae; genus Clanis; species Clanis bilineata. The sequence goes on along the minus strand of CM071146.1, from coordinate 2,672,300 downwards.
AAATATAATTTTGTCTATTGTTGTGATTTGACGTCATGAAAGTGGACGTCATCTTGAATAAAATTTCTTATTTTTATTATTTATTTTGTTAAATTAAACACGTAACTAGTACGATAATAAGTGTTTCCCAACGTATAACGACCATATTAAGCTACCTTGTGATGTGTTATTTATTTGTTTGTTGTGTTTGTATCTAGTGAAGGTGACGCTTTGTGAGGTGATGTAATTTAGGTGATTGGGTGGCTTCCTAGTCCTAGGCAGTACAATGGAGGAATCTTCATTCACGATCCCGGCCGACGACAATGGCGATACTGAGCTCGACCCTAGAATCCAGGTCAGTGAGTGACAATATAATGTACTGAGTAAAAATAACGGTAGACCTTCGTAACAGCAAAGATGAGCGTTAATTTCGTAGATTATTTCGCCAACGAGCATAATGGATACGATATACTTTACCAAAATATGAAATACGGACTCATTGCCAGCAAAGAGCTCTCCGAGTACCTTAGAGAGAGATCGAACATCGAAGAGACAAATTCAAAGTCCTTGGCGAAGTTAGCAAAACAGGCGAACAGTAATTGCGCACAGGGGACTTTCGCGCCCTTCTGGGGCGTTTTGAAATGTTCCGCGGAGAAACTGTCCAACTTGCACCAGCACATGTTCCAAAAAGTGAGCGAGCTGGTGAAAGATGTGGCGCGATATGCGGACGAACTTCATAAGAAACATAAGGCTGTGAAAGACTCGGAGTCTAACACTTTAGAAGTAGTATTACTTATACAGAACACTAAGCAGGCCCTCCAGAAGGCCAAAGATGTATACACCACAAAATCAGCTGAGATGGAGAAGTTGAGGAAAGATAATGCCTCAGCTAAAGACATTGAAAAGGCTGAAATCAAACTGAAGAAACTGCATGAGGACTACAGGCAACTGGTTGAAAAATACAATCTTGTAAAGCAAGATTTTGAAAAGAAAATGACACAGACATGCAAACACTTTCAGGATGTTGAAGAGGCACATTTGAAGCAGATGAAACAGTTTGTAAACTCGTATGCAGACATCATACAGAACAACCATGATCTCATGGGACAAGTGCACAGGGATTTCAAACACCAATGCCTAGAATTAACTGTTGAGAAATTGTTGGAACAATTTTTAATAGAGAAATATAATTCTATAGAAAAGGCCCTTTTAGTTGAACTACCTCCTGCGTTACCTAAGCCAGGATCAGCAAACAATTCTATATCTGAAGCTGATCAGATATCTACAGTCTCAAATGGGTCACACAAGCCACCTCAACCAGCCAAAGCACCCAAAAAAGAACCATCCTTTGCAACAAAGACATCAAGACGAACTACCTCACTTTTAAATTTGTTTACACCAAACTTTCAAAGTAAGGATGAACCTGCAGGCAGTATTGAGGGTAATGCACCATGCTCAGCCCCTTCGAGTCCAAGTGGTACTCCAGCGACCCCAGTAGCGCCTGACAAAGATGACAACATGGCACGGAATCCAATCCGTGAATCAAAATGGTTCAGAAGGCCCAAGCCCAAACAGAAAAAGTCTAAGAAGAAAAAAGATGAGATATCTGAAAATGCAAATGCAAGTGATAAGGCTGATTTAGAAGAGAAGGAAGAAGAGGCACCCACAAAAGAAGACTTGATCAATTCTCCTGAGGTAGATGATGAGGGATACTGCATCAGACCAAAAGATGAAAAGGGTAGTGTGTACTCATCAACAGATTCAGACTCTGAAGAAGAAAGGGAACAAAAAATTCACGTAGAAATTAAACCCATTTCAAATGGCGATGCGCCTATGTCAGCCAGTGTGGATGAGCTTCGGGCTACTGTAGAGAATATTTCTTTGTACAAAATTGGTACCACACGGCGCGGCTCCAACGCTAACACAAGCAAAGCGAGCAGTGATTTATTAGATTTGAACTTCTTTCAAAGTACCACTGTCAGTAACCCCACGTCACCCCATGCTAATGTCTCAAACCCTTATGCCCCTTTACAAGGAAATCAGTCACATTTACTCGAGAGCCCCACGCCGATATCGAACGCCGACGTCAGCGATCTCTTCTCTGAAGTGGGAGAGATGAGCCAAACTAATATGCGAACCTCGACGCCGACGATAACGTCGATTTCCCTGCCGCGTCCGCCGTCGAGACGATCCGAGGGCGACTTCCGGACCGCCGGCTCCACCGGATCTCGCGGCCCATCTCCCCTCACCATCGGAATGGCGGATACAATACCGTTGGCTGTAGCTTTTCACGAGATAATACATTCATATTTCCGCGGCACGGAAGAATCTAAATGTCAAGTGAAAATGTCGGGAGACATGATGTTGTCCTTCCCGACAGGAATAGTAGGCGTCCTCGCGAACAACCCCAATCCGGCGAAGCTGTGCTTCAGACTCAAAAACATACACCGATTAGATAACGTACTCCCTAATAAACAGCTGATCACCATAAACATCATGATGTCGACTCGCGACAGCACCGTTCTCGAGTTTAACATGCCGGCGCTCACGTCGCTATTGAAACGACAGTCCGAGAAGAACCCCACCGCGCAATACTTCAACGTAGACATCTTGAAGTACCAGATACGGCCGAAAAGCGGCGCCGCCTCGTGTCCCTTCCAATTGGTCGCTTATTGGAAATGTGAGAATGACCATACGGATCTCAAAGTCGATTATAAATATAATTTGCATGCTATGAGCCCCCCGTCGCCGTTGCTGAACGTGTCGGTATGCGTGCCCATGATCGGCGCTGTTCGGAACGTGATCGCGATGCCGAAGAATATCTGGAACCCGGAAACCGAGCAGGCGCTGTGGCGGTTCACGGAGTTGTCTCAGCACTCAGAGGACAGGGGTGTGGGGTCGCTGCGGGCGCGTTTCGAGCTCGCCCAGGGTCCTTCGAGTAAGTCGACCATCTCCACCCAGTTTAACTGCGAGGGCGCGACCTTATCTGGCATTGAGTTCGAATTGATAGGCAGCGGCTATCGTCTGTCGCTGGTGAAGCGCCGCTTCGTCTCCGGCAAATATATTTGTGATAGTGAAATTCACTGAAAGGTCCAAATCCCTTATGAATCCCCCAGTTTGTATTGTAAATCTCGTTGTCATATTCCTAAGTGCGTATGCGGCGCGTAGATTTTTACTTTGAGGTATATTATATTCGAGTACCTTGTAGGACTTGTTTCCTGTCCATGTAAGCTGCAATTTATATCACAACACATTTTTGTCAATTTTTGAAGTAAATTGTTAGTTTATAATTTCGAAAAATGTATTAATAATTAAGGATATGTTATGCTGGTTTACTAACTTATTTTTCAGATTAAAAATCGTGCCATTTTATACTGTATTTAAATGTAATTTACACTGAGTAACGTTCCTTGCACACGCTGTACAATCCATGTTCGATGTACAGGACATTAAAATAAATGTCGCTAAATATTACAAATTACATTAAAACATAGAGATTTTATAGCAATCCCAGATGAGAAGAAAGCAATATTTTTAAGCAAATAATGAGTTAAGAATTGTAATGATCTTCAGCCTATTTTATTGAAGCCTTCATTCAGCCTCCATTGAATTGATAATTGAATGGAATTTAGGTATTAATAAATTACTAACTGCACTCTATTAATTTGGTTTTACTTTTGTTTTCACCAATTTGCTGTAAGAGAATGGAATACCTTGTTAAAAACTCACATATTAAGATAAAAAAAAATTGTAATCAAATATTTACAAAAGGCTTTGATTACTTGTTTATGATACTTTTGAGTACTAAAGAGGATTTACCGAATCTCGTATTGTTTCGTACAATGTTATTTTATATGAGTTTTCAATATTGAAAATTATTTATTTTCGAGTGTCTGGAATATAAATGGAGAATGGATGGTATCCATCAAGAAATTGTAGTTTGCAAGTAGCCTGTACCCAGCATTTATTTAGTTCACAACCCTAATGTTACTTCGTTTGTTTTCACGTTACATTACCTTCAGTGTAAACGTAACTTTTATTATATAATTTTTAAATCATTTATAATCTCATAATTTATATTTTAGTTGGTATATTTTTGACATAATTGTTTTCATCCCAGCGGCCTTACTTTTACTGCATGTTGACATATGTAAAGGTAGCTTTACCAGTGTTATTTTTGTTGAGCAACATTTTATATATGTATCTATGTTGATTAGAATGGTCTAGAAAACTATTTATACAGAGTGGCGCCAACATAACGAAATTAAATTTGAGAATGGGTAACATAGGTGTTTTAAATTTCGCCGCAACAATAACAATACTGAAAAGTAATTTTATAGAACAAAGTAAATATAAAAAATTTGGTTACTAAATGTCACACCATTTATACTATGTAAAATCGGTATTATGCGCGAAAACCTACATGTAGGTAAACTTCAGTAGGTATGCGGCGCGTGAATCTCGCATCCAAGACATGCTGGACAAGTCCGTTTCATGTTGGTTATCGACAAAAGTCTTAACCGCTAATATCAGCTGTTTTAGGTCGTACTGAACGTACGTTGTAAGGTTGCTATGATTTAATGTCATTATGTCGGCGCCGCTCGGTATATGTCTAAATCAATGGTAACAAATTACTTTTTAGTTATTGTGCTATATTTTACTATATCGCCCTGATTCGGCATGTAGAATATTTTTTAATATATGTTGCTTAAGAAAATTATCACAATTTTGGTAGAATGATAAAACCCTTACCAAAAGCCCAAGTGATCATGTCACACCAGACCTTTAAACTAGGGTTAAACCATTTCTAGTACCTACTACTGAACCATTCCATTTGTCTATTTTACACTTTTATTCTAAGTATTGTTTTATTTATATTCAATCATTATTATAATTTAATTATTTTGATAGAATTTCATTCAGCAGCAATATAATTGGAATTACGTTTTATTTAATTAGATTCCTATTGGTTTATTTTTTACTCAAAGTGTGAGAATAAATAAATAATACAATTGTTAACTAAAAATAATTAATATGATTTAATTTACAGTTACATCACATTTTAACTATAATATTTATGGTCTTACATAATAAACTGAAGTGTATAATAATTAATTCTGAATTTTGGCTGAATTATAACTATTAAATAATTTCTTTGCCCTTGCACATGATGTAATTAGATAAAAATATAATGTGCAAAATAAAACCAACGCGTAAAACATATTTTTGTATCGTAAAATTTATGATATGTAATTCTAATATAATGTAACTATGTTAATTTTGGTAATTAAATGTAATTTTAGCATTTCACACTGCGTTTTATATGATAATGCGTTGCCATATGCCAACTCGTCAAGATAATAAGTAAGTAACGTTTGATTTCACGCTTACGTGTGTAGGGACAGGAAACAATCCTCGTAAGGTACATTTAGATAAAATATTTTAGTTTTTATCTGGTGTAGATAAATGTAAGTTATGTACGGAGTATTGCAGTAATGGATGGGATGTTTCCAGTCTCTACATGTTGCTTGTTGTTGCCATACGTTTGGGAGTGCGGTGTGCGCGTGCCATGCGACTGTCTCAAGCTATTCACCAACTTTCAGGTGGAGTTGGAGAAGCTGAACGCGGCCACCGACGAGATCAACAAGCTAGAGCTGGAACTCGATGTGAGTCTATGTTTTAATCACTAGATCTAGTAAAAACTAAAAACCTATTCTTTCAAACCCCTCTGTTGACATATTTGGAAGATGGTGATCTTCTTCAGGTTTCCTATGTTTTTGCATGGAATGTTTTTTCTGTTATATCTTTACGCCATTTTTTAAGATTAAGGAACAATTTATGCTGGTGGTCTCCGTTGGACATAAAGTCTATCGGTTGTTACTGGTGTTTTTGGAATACACAACGCTTACTATCAGGTGTTGTGTAGTCACTTTGCCGTGATCAGATAAAAAAACAAATCTAGCCATAATAGAAAATACTGTTTAGTGTCTCCGAAATTCTACTTACTCTAATAGCCAGTGCTGCAGTGTTAAACAATATCACTTCGATTTTCAAAGATTACTTCTTTACATAATATAAAACAAAGTCGCTTCCCGCTGTCTGTCTGTCCCTATGTATGTTTAGATCTTTAAAACTACGCAACGGATTTTGATGCGGTTTTTTTAATAGATAGAGTGATTCAAGAGGAAGGTTTATATTATGTATACACTATGTATGTGTGTATGTATTATGTACATACATAAATTCATCCCCTAAAGGGATGTAATAGGGGATGAATGTTTGGCAAAACTCTCACGTGGGTGTAGCCACGGGCAATAATTAACAATGTCAACGTTGTAAATAGTTATTTCTAAAAATAACCTCTAGAATAGCAGATTTAAGTGTTTCCTATTTGTTCATACATCTATGAACACGATTTACATTCATAATGGCTTGTGATCGATAGGCGTCTCTCCACGTATATTTATTGCATAAACACGCCGTGACCGTCCGTCGAGTTGAATCATTGACAAAGGTGAAGCCAAGGTCTTAGCTTTCTTTACGTCGGTTTTTATATAAATATCGGCACAGACAGATTTCCTTGCGGGGAAGTGGTGTAAAAAAGGTTGCTCTGAATTAATCATAGCTGAAGTAAGATTATTATTTGTATAAATATCTTGTTAAAAAATGCCATACCAAAAAGGCATAGTATACATACAATTGTATATTCATTCGTTCGTCAAAGATGAATTTCATAATAGAGCCTTAAATCTTAGCAGTAACGTAACGTTGTGGCTACCATAAATATCACCCTTGAATTTTAGGAAAGTTAAAGGCATTGTTGCAATAAAACTTATGCGATAGTCCGGGTGAAAAAATCAGTGGATTTTAAGCGATTTGAGAAGCAAGTTTCACAGCTCAACATGAGTTTACTGCGTCTGCTTCCGGATGTCTCGATACGATTCGTTTACAAAACAAGCACAAAACCGAAGCACTGAAACGTGGTAAAAAAGCAGCGAATTCTTTGCAACAGTTTTTGCGGTTATTTTTATATTTTATCTGTCAGGTGTTAAAACCAACTACTTATCGTCCAAGTCTTGAATCTTGATCCAAATAGATAACGGACAATTTCATAACATTTGAAAAAAATATTTGGGATCAGTCTAAGATATGGTATCGTGTATGATCCTTCATACTACACATATTGCTTTTCATCCTTTTTACCATTTGCTAGCGTTTCTCGTGTATAAAAATTACTTGATTCTTTCCTAACTTTCGTTTTCTTTAAATCTTCATCCATTTACATTAAAACGTATTAATTTATACAAGTGGCGCTGCCAATCATGTCTTTAAACAATGTATGGATAAAATGTTTGCACACTGTCAAAACTCGTACTAGGCCCCGGATCCTGACTTGATCACATTATAATTCTTCTAAATCGTGCAACACAATTCCAATTAGAATCTTAGACTATTTTCCGAATAGTCTTTCATCTTTACTTCATCCTCTAAAAGCTTTATTCGCACGACTGCCTTCTCTCATAATCCATTCATGTCAAGTGACTGAGTCCGTGAAAGAAGCAAGTACTATTATGGCTTCAATAATACGAGGGTAACAAAGTAGCAGTGTGTGTTCACAGTGCATCTCTAATGCATTGAACGTGTCTGAGACAATGGTTTTGAACTCGCTACCGTTAAGTGTCTCCTCTTGCGTGACATACGTCAAAGAAGTCACGTTAGGTCAGCGGGATGTTTTGTGGAATATTATAGAGATGATGGGCCTTATAAAAACAGTTAAACTGAGCAAATGGTAAAGAAAATTCTGTCCCTTTTATTTTCAAACAATGTGACACAAGGAAAAAAGTGACAGACTATTCATAGTCATTTGCTCAGCTAAACTGTTTTATAAGGCCCGATGTGTTTGCGGAAATGTTATTAACTGATCAGAATTTGAGAAAAGGCTTCGTTTTTGCGTTAGTCGAATTATATTTATGTCTTATATTTGTGGTCTCGTAATCCGTGTTAAAAGTATAATAAACAAAGTACCGCATCTTCTTCCGGGTTGGTATTTCATAATATCAAATAGATGAGACGTCGAATAACTGTATTACACAGTTCTGGTATTTCATGAGACTACGGATTCCCACTTTACACGGTTCTGACATACAACTTTCGCTTCATTTACTTTCATTAATCCCATTAAATCTTATTATAACTAAAAACTTGGACCAAAATAAGCTTTTGATTTGAAATCTATTTCTAATATTTGCATTTAGTTATACAAACGTAGCAATTACATTTTTAATAACTAGATTTATGGATGTAACACACGCAATAAGCCCAAATTTGCATTTGAGGTCACTGCAGAAGTTGTTATACCATACAACTTTTTATAATTGGCTGCATTTTCCGTAGCAACATGTTTTGGCTCAAAAATTCTTCCAGCTAATATTTCGGTCTATTTCTCAAATAGGCCAAGTCGATGCTATAACTAGGACTGGTTCGAACAAGTTTAAATCGGCTATGATTTTCAATACAGCTATGACATCATTCGAAGTATTAAATAATGGGTGTGTGGCGATTAATGTATCCATTTTGATTCTTAATTCATCACATTATCCATAGGCTTTATAATTTGGTTTACGATTGCTACTTTTTAGCAGTCAACTAATATTGACTTATTTTATATTTAGATAGAAATAATATTAGCCCTGTAATATTACTGTCCCACTGCTGGGCACGGGCCTATTCTACTAACGAGAGGGATTCGGTCGTAGTCTACCACGCTGGCCTAATGCGGGTTGGTAGACTTCACATACCTTCGAAATACCTGTAAAGAAATTCTGGGGTATGCATATTTCCTCATGATATTTTCCTTCACCGTTACAGCAAGCTATATTTTACAATGAAAATACACTTAACATAGAAAAGTCAGAGGTGTATGCTCGATTTTGGGGTTGGTCTTGAACATCCGACACTTGTCTCGACAGTCCGTACCATTTTCAATTGAGCTATCGCTGCTTTCATTTCATTTAGATAGAAAGCACTGATTAATAGTTTGAATATCCTAAGGTGCATCTTGACGTCTTGTTGAGAAATTGGAGCTTGCAGATTCCCGCATAGTAAATGTTTGTATATACATATGTTTGTTACTTGTTACGGTGGCCCACTTACACCCTTACGGTGTTTGTATATGTAATACAAAAATATTTGCTTCAGTTCTTAGTTTGAGTGTTATGAGACTGGAAGTCTCTCGTAATTCTTGATAAACAAGACTCTCATATCCTTTTCTGGGATTAGGGCTTTGCGTGTCTGTTGGATGTATTCATTAATTTATCTCTTTCACTTCATCAACTTCACCCTATTCATTTATTGTGGTTACCGCTTAGCTTACAGCACTTCTGACCTGTCCTTTGTACGGATGTCAACGGTTTCTTGATGTAGGTTCGTTGAGGTCGACCCTTTTCAATCATTCTGTTCACTGTCCTCTTAATATTTATAAGTGTTAAAAGGATGTTTGTGAATTTGCGTGTTTGTTAATCACGTCTTAACCTATTTTAAGACGTGGAATTCCTCTATGATTATTATGGCATATAATTTTCACGTGGCCAGAGCTGCAAGTAACAGTCGATCATTGACGCTTGGATTTAATAGAGCCTTTACTAGTAATTAATAGTTGCCTTCATGAAATGTATTTCCACATACCATTAGCGGCACGTATATCAACACATATGTGGTTATTGAATAAGTAAACGTGCCACGAATGTACTTTAATTATAAACTAGTACAACCTAAATAAACCTAGTTAACCTACATACGGGCCTCAGCTAGGTCCGCTAGATCTAAATCTATCTAATTTTGCAATTGTGACTTTAGCAGCGCATTCGCTTCTATGTACGTACTATTTCCATGCAGTTTTTGCTGTTCCGTGTAACCGTGTAAAAGTTCTGCCGGCTTGATATAATTGCCAAACAGTCCAATCTCAACGGTCGATCAAAACCTTAGGGCTAAACCACCTCACATCAGACTCTACATCATCAACCATTTTTATAGCAGAGATTGGTAAAGGGGAGTTAAAGGTAAGTAACCTCCACTACCCATAGACACCTGTGACACTAAAAGAAACATAGGCCAAACGTAAAGGAGAGGAAGAAAGATTGGACAATGAGGGAGGATTGGGGCCGCCGGAATGGCATTGCCACTTAACAGCGAGCTGTCACTTTAGGTCGGTTTTGTGTGAGACAGTGGTTTCAAACATCGTTGGTTCATTGGTGTGGATCTACTGCTCAGAAACATTTAGATCTATGTGTTGTTCTCTACACACGAAAGAAAAGATTGACATAACATTGTTACACATAACAAAGGTTGACAGAAAGGTTGGACAAGCAGTTGGCCTGTTAGCCGAGCGTGTAGCGGGTGTATTCAATGTTTCCGGAAACGGAAGTTGACGGTTGACAAATGTTTATGCATCGAACATTAAAAAACCGTTGCGACTCGCGGCACAAATTCCAGTGAGTCGTCAATAATAAAGAATTACAGGCACAGGCATGCCGCACGCGTGTTATGTCGAAATCGATGCTGATAAATGATCATGCCGTTATGACAAGAACACACAGCAGACATGTTGTTATCAGAGAGATTCAATGTACTGTACTGTTCAATGTGTTTCGTTGTTATTGAATTTTGTTAAATCGTTTGGTTAAAATGATCTGTAATTGGACTAATGACGGGCAGCTCGGCCACCGGCGGCCGAGCGGTTAATATAATGTGTATTATACCGCTTCCAACAGGTTAAATCTATCTCGTGTTCTTAACATTTTATTGGTAGTTTGTTGTTGTTTGGTACGGTTAGTGAGATTTCAGGAAGTTAAAATAACACATAGTTTCAATAGCCATCCTTTCCTTGGCTTTGGCTCGGATGCCGAAGCCCTTGGGAGTTGGTAACCACATACAATTAGTGAAGGCGTTTGCTCTTTTACCATTTTAAGTAAAAAAAATAAACTTCTCGACATTATGACATCGCATATCAACTACTAATATTTCCATAAACAGGATCAGTTGATCAGAAATGTTCGGATCGAGGTCGACGCTGGCTAGATTGGGTCAATTGCATCCAACCCAGCTTGTATCACAGTTGATATGTTTGTTTTCGTCGTCGTCCGTGCATCAATTGCCTCTGTCATCTCAATGTATCTAGAAATTTCTAGATTCGCTCGCGTAATAGATGTGAAAGGTCAATTTGCATCTTATGAAATATATTATTTAACTAAACATAACAGGGTGTGGTCTCTATAGATCACGTAACTGATGTTATGTCATTGTTTAATTTTGGCACAAGAAATATAATAGGTAGACTTCGGTATGTTACTGAGATTTTCCTATTGTTTCTTGTTCTGACTGTTTACAGTAATAACAAAGGGTATTATTCCTTTCTAATCCGTGAGATTTAGTAATATGTATAGATTAGAGAATATAGACGACTCTATATCTACCAATAAGCAAGCAGACTGTTGTATTTCGGTGTAAATGATTAATATCGTAAAACCTTAGTTTACCTGTTACATGATAAAACAAAGGTAACATGATCATTGTCCTGCTGACACTCCTGGGTTCCTGACAGAGTTGTTGACGTAATTAGACTTATGTGAAATCTAACGTATTTATGTTAACATAGTCCTAGTACTTGAGTTGATTGATTTGTCGATTTCACTATAAAGAATTAACAATGGGTCCCCAAAGGAAAAGATGCGGCAGATACACGCGAAGATGGCATAAAGAACTGGACTTCCAAAACAAATATCATTAAAGCTGGTAGGGACTCTTTCTTTGCTTTTGCACTGCAACGAGACATACTAGGCTCATAAATTGGTCTTCTGCTATCTGCTCTTATCCCACCCCACTGTAGGGTCGGTGCACTTTTTCAATCATATTTCAGAAAAGATTTAACTTTAGATTTGACCGACTGCCTGCCTGACGTCAATTCTCTCAAGGTATCGACTTCATTGACATCATCATCAGGTATTGTAAAACTATAGTTGTTTTCATCAAATCAATTAGGTTACCTTACGTTTACTTGGCAAAGGGAATCGAAAAATGCATTCCACAACACCGCCTTTGTATTCGAGTCAGATGTGCTAATGAACATGCAAATTAGATCTATTGCAGATGCGTCCGTCTCACTCACGCCAATGAATTCATGATCTAAGTTTACTATGCTTAAAAGGTTCCATCAATGTTTATTTATGAAGTGAGGAATATTTGCATTAATTTAAGACGTCTTTCCTTGTATAGCAGTAACTGGGAAATGAATGGGTCAGAATAAGTGATAAGATCATGGTAACCGATCACCGCCCATAGACATCACAGAAAAAGTTTTTTTTACTTGTTCATAGCCCCATGGCTATCCATATACTAAGTCCTTCAGCCGTATACTTTTTAATATATTTATTCTTTGTTTCCTACTTCTAAGTTTTCGCAAGTGCAATGAAATCTGATTTTGACGTCTGAAGACTTTTGACGTCAATTCCTTTCAATACGGTTCTTTTTAGACGAATTCCCAGCAACGGCTAAACCGAATAAAGTAGATCACAACGCCTCGAGGAAACTCATCCAATATCACCAATTTTGATGTCTCCATACTGTCCATACTGTCTATGATCGTCGATATTTACTGAACAAAACCACACCACTTTGAAACAACAAATACAACTTTAGACGAGCATGGGAATAAATTAAAATAAATGATCGACCTCACTATGAGAATTCCTGTCAAAACCTCCCCAGAAAAAGAATCATAGAGATATTGCCAACTTTGAAATAGGGAATAGGATTGGGGTGTATTTGGACTTCGTGAAATCTCACTCACCGTCCGAAACTCATGTCTTTTTTCTGTGAGACAGTGGTAATAACAAGTGGAGCTGGTCCATTCACGCTGTAGACTATTTTGTCTACTTCATTGAGTCTACCACTTGCCCACCTTACAGTTATTATCAGGTCTTTTGTATTTGCTCTGAGTGACAAGTTGTAAAACGAGGTGATTTAAAAGATTTATTGGGATCTTTGACATTGGCGAAATTGTCGTTTGTCTCGACACGGCCAAAATAGGAAAGAAGAAGATTTATTGGGATCATGAATTGATCATAAAATAAAATAAAACATAATTCGTGACCAAAAATGAATAGGATATTGTTTTTTTTTTATTAATAACAAAAAGTGACTTTATAAGGTTAAAGAGACAAGACCACTTTATGTGTACGTCCCATTTTACATTAAATCAATTATCTATATTCAAAACTGCGTATTAACTAATAGTTTATGTATGGTTCAGTTACCTACTACATTTCTCAATGTACCAGTGAAACTTGCGTCACTACATGACATGTTTGTTATCGCCATATATGAATTTCTTTGTTCGCAGTTGATGTCTTGTTTATTCTTAACATGGATATTTCTTTGTTAGTTAACACTAGATATATTATGTAGATCACTTTTGAAATGTTTTAGAGATTTTCTCTTTCTACCTGCCCTTATCCCCCCTTAATGCGGAGGCGGGCAACGTGCTTTTTCAAGCATGTTGCAGAAAATTTTGGCAAAGTTTTTACGAAGGGCTGCCTGCCTGACGTCAACACACTGAGGGATCCAGTCCCGGGCAAATTAAATTAGAAAATTCGCTTTGCCCGACCAGGGAATCGAATCCACGACCTCCCGGTCCACAGCCCATGTACGCTGCCACTAGACCAAGGAGGCGGCTTGGTAGTCCCTCGTAGTTAGTAATATTTAATCTCTGCTTCCAGGAGTCTATGAAGACTTTCCACTTGCTGCTCAACGAGACGTCACGCCGCCTGCAGGCTCTGTCGAAGAGGCTCGGGACATGTGTGGACAAGTCGCGGCCATACTATGATGCGGTGGGCGTCGCTTCCCACGCCAGATCAGAGTGCCAGAAGGCAGCTGTCCAGTACCAGAGGGCTAGTGGTAAGTTTATTTTCACCTCAATTAAAAAAGGGGCTACTCAATTAATCTGTATGTTTTTTGTATGTAGGTGTGTTACGCGATATTTTCGCCAAATATGGACCGATTTTCACGATTTTTCGACCGACTTCCACAAAAGGAGGAGGTCCTCAATTCGTCTGTTTTTTCGCCTGACTTCCCAAAAAGGAGGAGGTCCTCAATTTGTTTTTTTATGTATGTTACTCGATATCTCCGCCAAATGTAGACCGATTTTCAAAATTCTTTTTGTGTTCGATAGAGCTTATTTCAAGGGTGTCCCATATATTTGGTCACGATCGGATTTGAAGTCGGTCCGTTAAGTTTTTAAACTTGTGATTATTTGAAGTGCATCGATAAACTGCCTGATTTTTATTCATGATGTAATTCCGATATAACATCGCTAAGATACCTAGTCACATCGTTGCAATCTCTATCCATTGATTAATTAGTTGATTGCGATGATGTAATGTCTTCTTAGATAAAATACATGCCGCCGAATGGTCATACACTTAAGGTCGCCTTATGTCGTTTAAGGCCGCCTTATCTGTCAAAATTGTATGGAGAAAATCAATTTAGGAAGCCGTTAAAGCTGAGGAGCGTTTGACCATTCGGGCGTTAAACTATCTTACTTCAGAAGTATAAAGACGTTAGTTCAATTGACTTTTAAAATGATTCACGCTCGTATTTCTCAAGATATATGGTTGCAAGTTGCATACAACTAAAATATTAATTACACTCTTATAGTTTGGAGTTGATTATTGTATCAATAATTACATTTCTCTGTGATCAATCAATTTGTAATGATTCATTATTACTCAGAAAATTGTTTTACACATAAATAAATAATACCCAACTGTCATACACATAATTAGTCCTGACCCCAATTGAGATACATAATATAATATATTTTCGACCCACTTCCAAAAAGGAAAAGGTCCTCAATTCGTCTGTATTTTTTTATGTATGTATATTACGCGATATCTCCGCCAAATGTGGACCGATTTTCAAAATCCTTTTTTTTATGTATGTATGTTACGCGATATCTCCGCCAAATGTGGACCGATTTTCAAAAATCTTTTTGTGTTCGACATATCTTATATCAAGGGTGGTCCCATATAAATTGGGTCACGATCGGATTTAAAGTCGATCCGCTAAGTTTTTAAACTTGTGATTATTTGGAGTATAGCGGAGTCTATGTTACTTTGATAAAGTAGCTTTCCATAGGTTATTTGGTAATCGGAATTTTTGAAATCGATTCAATATTTCTTAAACCTATTCGTTACAAACAAAAAAAACTTTCCTCTTTATAATACTCGTATAAACACGAATTGTAAACCTCCAAATATTGAAGTCGTTTAATTAAATATGCTTTTTGAGCGGCCATGGTATGAATGTGTAATAAGAGGCCCTTTATGACTATCATATTGTGACCTCTCAATAGGCCTTGACCGACACCGGCCTCCGAGCGACTGCACGAGCAGGATGTCCGCTCCACGTATCACATGCATTCGCTATTTTGTAAGGATTCCATATATTAGCAAAACATGCTGAGTACTTAAAAGATTTAATAATAAAAAAGATTCTGGAAATCTTTGGGAGGCTTATGTCCAGGAGTGGATATCCTGTGGCTGATGATGATGAAAAAAAGTTTAACAAAAACTTACTTCACTGATTTCACACATTTAGTTCCTTATCTTCAAAACAGTATGAACCGATTTCGATAAAACTTGCACTATTCCCTAAGTTGGAAGATACCAAGTCCAACAAAAAAGATCCATCGCAATCCGATTTATAGTTTCTGACATATACCTGGACAAACATACATAGGTACATATCGACCGTATGCTGCCAATATCTCCTAACATTTTACCAAAATATTGTTTTTTGCGCTATCTGTTAGTCCTAATGGAACATGATGTAAATATTTTCTTATTAGCAATACTAAACTATTGTAAAATTTATAAACTTGGATTTTGGGTACATAAATATAATCTATATTTTTTAATATATAATTAGTTTTTATTCTCTCCTATAAACTTGATCTCAAAACACTTAGGAGGTATTGGCGGCTTACGGTCGATATATACATTCATACACTTATGACAAACATATGCGAATATCGTGCAATTCTAACAATATTACATACATATGGGTCGAATTGATAACCTTCTTTTTTGAAATCGGTTAATAAATAAATACTCACACACTCCAGAACCCATACTAGGTGTAACATGTATCGTGGATATCACAAACTATGAGAGATTTTCGGTCTCACAACACCCAGAATCGAAAATATTTGTAGGCCGCACAAGCCACAAACATTTGTCTCGGGGCGGGAATCTTCAGAACCGGCTATTCACCCGCTGCGCCTCGGGGCTAAAACCATAATCTTAACTAAAACCATTTTCTATAAAAAGCTGTCGGAACTGATGATCCTCCCATCAATTTCACTCTCCCCATGACATTAGTCTGTGCCCTTGACCTCGGCTATCAGTAGCGGCACCACGCGACGCCCCACAGGATGTAGAGCTATCACGCCTCGTCGAGATTTATAGATAGCGTCAAATATTACCATAGATTCAACATAACTTGATACGGGGGCTTGGGGCGATGACTTATGGCTTTAAAAATCGCCTCAATTTTTGCAGAGAATGTAAAATAACTGGCCCGTGATAGTAAAGTATCTTCCACCTGCCTTTATCCCACTCGAAACTGTGTTCGAATTTTGAAACATGTTGCTGAAATAATTCGGATTTAGTTTTAACCGCCTTTGCCCAACCTGCGATTCGAACCCAAAACCTTCAGGCCCACAGCCCATCTAAGCTATCATTAGACCAAGCAAGCGACGTCATCTTAGAAAAATATTAAAGTACATTATAAAACTTGTCATATTGACTCGTGAATCTGTGAATCATAATACAGCGTCAATCAATAATGTTATAATTCGAAGGCCATTTTATTGAGCTTCATTTGCTGGTGGGCGTAGTCGTTTTACTGTTGCTGCTTCGACTGATGATAATGATGTGCAGCCTCCTTGTACTATGTCAGCCATGTTCCATCCCTCCAATCACATCAAAAGTTTGCGTCCTTGGTGATATAAGAATAAATATTTCGGGTATTTTTAATAGCAAAGGTCGCAAACAAGCTTTTATAATATTAAAGTGGCGTAAATTTTATACCGACACTACATGATCGTCCAACAATCCACACAACAGCTTGGCTGTGTTTCCAACATTGTCGATGTCTGATGGGTGACGTTACCCCTTACCATCATGTTGACGATCTCCTCTTTTCCCTTCATAGTACAATGACCAATAAAGGAAACTTTTATACCTGAGAATTTCTTCACAAGAATTTCAAAGGTATGTGTAGTCAACCACCCGCGTTAGGCCAGTGTAGTAGACTAATGCCTAGCCCCTCTCATTGGTAGAGGAGGCCCATGCCCAGCACTGTGAGTGAGATATTACAGGATGTATTATTATTAACACTAACATCAGTAAACGTTAACGAAAAACGTCTGCACACAAAATGTCGGACGAACATTTGAACTGTTAGACTATAGTGTAATCCCACGCCCACGGTGTCACGTGGGGGGTTGGGCGAACAGTTGGACTGTTGGACAATCGTGTGGTATCGGCATTACAGTTGGGTGTTACGGTAACAGTTATCAAGCACGTGCAACGCACAGACAGATAAATGACAATTGTATGTAACACGACACGTACAATTTGTGCCAATTTACATACGACGATACAAGCGGCGCGTTGCGAGCTTGATGTCATACTCATTATTACAAGCGTTGAGAGTTGGTACAATCGTCACTTTAACGTGTGACTGATTAATCAATGATTGAAATGATTTTTAGGCGGAGACGGTGGAAAGGAGATCCCAATTCGTCGTATGTTTTTCACCCTTAACTGACATAGTAGTGAAAATGTAGACGCATGTCGCTTGGAGTGATTTGGGTAATTCTTTTTTGTTCGAAAGAGTATTTCTCCGAGATAATTCTGTGTAAGTTTGGTTAAGATCTGATGAAAGAATACGAGTAAACTCCTTAAGAATTATTTGGTATATTGTGTACAAATTAAATGTATACACAAAAAAAAAGATACATTTTTAACACAAACTATAATAATGAAATACTTCGAAACCCTTCAAAAGTGAATACTAAAAAAAAATATTAATAACAATTTCATACCGCCGAATGTCCATACACTTATGGACGCCTTATGTCGTTTAAGGCCGCCTTATCTGTCAAAATTGTATGGCGAAAATCAATATAAGAAGCCGTTAAAGTTGAGCAGCGTTTGATCATTCGGGCGTTACTCTCTTTGAACTGAATACATGTTTATTTATTTTCATTGACGCTGGCACAGACTCCAAAAAAGTGTAAGAAATTATTTTTGTCTATTATTAAGTTTAAATATTGGATTTTTCCATATCAGCCCGGAGTCTGGAATTTGTGCCCGATATGGCGATAGCCTCGCCACCTATCACATCTGGGACGAAACTAAGCTCGGCGAAATGTGGGTATACTAGTTGGCTAGCACGCCTCTGCCTACCCCTTGGGGGATACAGGCGTGAGCTTATGTTATGTTATGTGTTTTTTATTAAGTTTAAAACTATCAGTCTACACCTGAGCCCAAGAGTTGACTCAAGAGAACAGTTATGTCTTTAAGTTATGAATTTAAATAATAAAGTGGGGTTCAATCATTGACGGTCTCAGGTGGCTCTCGTTATGGCTAAGTAGGCGAGCGAGCGCTCGAGCGACGTGAAAGTCCCGCTTACGTGATCCGATTTATGAGTATCACTGGTAGTTTGTAATGCTAATTAGTTTATTCGAGTGTATTAAACGTTTTGTGATAATTTTTAAGGTTTCGAAGCCAAATGGCAAAAAAGCAAGGTGTCATGACTTGATAACCTCCTTCGTTTAAAACTCAGTTAAAAATGGAACCTTACAAGGGTTCCATTCCTACAGGGGTTTCGCCATGTTTGTCCGTCTGACCACGGTTTAGCTCGGAGATTGAGTGATGAATTTAGATTGCCGATGTCTTTGGGTGACTCATTTTATAGGATGTCTGCTCCTAATTCCTTACATGTTTAATCGGTAGTTTACTTTAAGAGTAAAATACAGGGATCGAACAATGATTTTCATTCTCTATCTATGCTTCATCATCATCATCATCAATCACAGGACATCCACTGCTGAACACAGGCCTCCCCCAAAGATTTCCAGAGCGACCTGTTGAAAACGTGCAGGCCCTTTTTCCAGCGAAAATCTGACAACTATCTCTGCTTACAAAGAGAATTTTCCAGAGTGAGCATAGAATGCATTCGTACAAGTACAGATGAATTTAGCATTTAATTTGAATATTATTGAATATTTCGCAGTCGTTTAATTAACATTCAATATTCGTACGCAGTTACCTATGGAGCTAAATTACGCTTATCGTACGCAGCACAGGAAACGACTTATCTGTTAAAAAATATTTGCCACACGCTGTTTGTAGTATGCTACATGTGTTCACATGTATGTTACGTACCTAATTGATAACGTACATGTGCGGTTAGCGCTAAATCACTAGATATTCTACATAGCAAAAGATATATAATATAGAAGATCGACCGCCAAATACTGAAGATAAATTCAAAAATTTAAGACCCTGTCACGTAATTTAATGTAATAATTAAGTGCAAGATAATGTAAGATACCCGATAAGGTTAAGTAGCGTTCTAATATTCGTCTTTGATAATATGAGTGTGTTCCTGGGATAAAAAAGTAGCCTATGTTAATCATTAGTGTTAACTTTCTAATATTTTTTCTGTTTGGTATTACCTCTTCCTAGTTAAACGATCTTCCACCGAGCGACCATTGGCTCTCATAACTTCATGCACAACGTCCAGTCAGCGTTTTTTGGGCAGTCTAAATAAACAATCTCAGTCCGAATGTGCAGATGGATTACAATAATTAGCCAAGAACACAGTTTGAACATGACTCCATTAAATGACTTGATTTGATTGGTTCATAATCGCGATCTACCTACACTCTAAACTGAGATCGTTTATTGTAAATACACTTCTAGCACGATCTGAGCCAGACAACATCTGAGTGTAACAATCAGATTATGTAAAAAAAATTGGTTCCGTTGCTCCAGAGAGTCTCACAAAATAATAAAATATTGTCTATAAAAATAGTACAGATTAATTATATCTGAAAATAGTACAAGGCAATTAACAAGCAAAACATAGGCTTTCGAATGTCGTACATTTATAAACCCAGTGTTTACTGTCAAAAGTTTGTAAAACAAAGTAGATTAGATAAGCAATAGACAGCGCGTGATAACATTATGTGAGTTAACATACGACCTTGCGTGACTCATGGTAATGGTACCACCGCGGTAGGCGTCAGTGACTTCATGTTATACAATTTCAGCAATTCGTTCGTTTATCTTTCTAAAACATTTACCGCCGAACGCTCATACACATAAGGTCGCCTTATGTCGTTAAAGGCCTTATCTTTCAAAATTCTATGGCGAAAATCAATGTATGTATGAAAAGCCGTTAAAGTTAAGTAGCGTTTGACCATTCGGGCGTTATAAAGCTAAACTATGAAGGAAAATATCGTGAGAAACCCATCGGTGATTTAATTTACATCTAAAAATTATACAATTTCAACAATTACTTTCGTTGCTTTATCTTCCATTCATCTATATATATAAAAATGAAACCCGTTTTCCGTTGTCACGCCATCACGCGTGAACGGCTGGACCGATTTCGCTAATTCTTTTTTTAGAATATTCCTCGAAGTACAAGGATGGTTCTTACGGAGAGAAAAAAATGAAAAATTGTCTGAAAAAGTCTAAAAACAACACTTTTCTGTACTCCCATACAATCGATTCGTAATAATACTTAAAAGTCAATTTGAACTTTAATACCATACCATAAAGTTCAAGTGTTAGTGTAGAGGTTCCGGGAAGGCAAAACAATTGAGTGCCGTTAGTATCGTATAAATATTAATGTCAGTATTTGTCAATTGAAAAATTCTTTTTATGTTGGATAGCCCATTTATCGAGGACGGCTATAAGTTATATAACATCACGCTATGACCTAAGGGGTGACTGACGGGGTGATTGATGGGGTTACTGACGGGGTGACTGATGGGGCGACTGACGTGAGGAATGACGGGGTGACTGACAGGCTAACTGATGGGGTGGCGGACGGGGTGACTGACGAGGTGACTGACGGGGTGACTGATGGGGTGACGGACGGAGTGACAGACGGATGACAGACGGGGTGACAGACGGGTGACAGACGGGGTGACAGACGGGGTCACAGACGGGTGACAGACGGGGTTACAGACAGCTGACAGACGGGTGACAGACCGATGACAGACGGGGTGACAGACGGGTGACAGATGGGGTGACCGACTGGGTGACAGACGGGGTGATGGACGGGGTGACTGACGGGGTAACCGACAGGGTGATGGACGGGGTGACTGCCGGGGGTACTGACTGGGTGACAAACGGGGTGACAGATGGATGACAGACGAGTGATAGACGGGTGAGTGGTGACAGATGGGTGACAGACCGGGTGACCAACGGGTTGACCGACAGGGTGACTGTCGTGGTGACCGACGGGGTGACCGACGGAGTGATGGACGGGGTAACTGACGGGGTAACCGACAGGGTGACTGACGGGGGTACTGACTGGGTGACTCACGAAACCGGACCGAAGTAGATCATCCCATTACCTCCTTTAGAATTAATGGATTATAGGTGCCTACTACTCATTCTTTCAACCCTCTCTCTCCTACGCAGACGAAGTTGCGCGGGTCAGCTAGTATTTTTATAAAGTTAAACGATGAAAGAAAACATCGTGAGGTAATTTATCGATTTAATTTATAGTTACACTAGTAATGCAGGGTGAATGCACATTACTCTAGGAATAATTTAAAAAAACGCGTTGCCATTGGCGTTTAAATTAGTGAATTAAAGTATTTGTCCGTATTGTATTTGTTCTGAATTTGAATTTCATTCAATAAATCTCTGCCCTCCCTTGCCTCATACCTCAGATAGGGGGTATCGAACGTTTGTATTGCACACAATTGGGTGCTTCACCACATAAACAAATATTATTGAACTTTTGTAGAAAGCTAGATTTATCATCGAAATCAAGTGGTTAGGTAAATAACGTAACCACAGTCAACACATAACGTTTTCGCGACAATTCAATTATACATTATGATTTTTTAACCGAAACATATTCAAATAAATTACACTTTTATTACTATTTTTCCATGTCTAGGATAAACTAGTCCAAATTCTTTAAAAAAAATAGTCAAAAACCCTATTGTATATGTCGTGTCTCTCATGAATAATGAATGAGAACTCAAACCCACCAATCCAGCATGGTAGACTAAGGCTTAAAATATTACTGTCTTACTGAGTTGCACTTACCATCTCTACCAGATAAGCTGGCCAAGCTGTAATAAATACGTACCGAAAATCACAAACAGCAACACTCACTATCTTCCGATATCTTTAAATCATTGCTTGTAAGTTAAAATATGATATGGGATCAAATATGTCATTCATAATGATAACGAGAAAGAATTGAAAAGTGATAATACAATAGAATATTTAGGTCGAAAGATGTAATCTTTTTTTCCTACAGTCCTCCTGATGATAAGTGGTTCATCCACAGACATCGGCAGCCAAGCCGCTACCTAATATGTAAAGGAAAGGAACAAAGATTAAAAATTGGCAGATGTGATTGTTTGCTGTTGCATTTCGTTCAGTGAGTGAGGTTTCCGGGTGCCCAAATTCTCTATGCTTATTTCTTTCCTTTAAAGTTAACATAGCGTCCATGATTCTTTCGGTATCACAGATATGCGATGGAGACCACTTGTCACCTCGCTTGGCAGCATCTGCTACAAAAAACATTACGTCAACGTATGTAAACTCACGCCTGTCTCCAGTTGGGGTAGGCAGAGACGAGCACCAAGTGCTTACTTGATGGTCTAGTCTGGTAGTACAAGCGTATTCAAGCTCTTTCGCTTCCAGTCATCAGTGTTATCGCTTCTTCTTCTTTAAGCGCCTCTCCATCACTAAAGGTTGGCGGTCAGTTCCTTGAATGTCCTTGTCCATAACTAGATGGAACAGTTCTTCAATCGTTTTTATTCTGGTCCACTCCCTTATGTTGTGCAGCTATGACTTCCTTCTCCTTCCAACACCTCTTTTTCCTGCTATTTTAGCCATCATGATGTTTTTAAGCAGATGTTAAGTGTTATCGCTACACCAATTATTTTCGTTGTTATAGAACTGCACGCAGCCGCTAAGGAAACGGTCACCCTCGCTGAGCAGAGATTCGTGAGCAAGCAGGATGAGTGGCAGTTCGACAGCAACTGGCAGGAAGTGCTTAACCACGCCATCATTAAGGTACCACTGAGTATTAGACTTTAATAATAATTGGCTTAGATAAGTCGTAGATACATACTCTAGAGGAAACAACGACGATATTCGATCGTTCATCGTCTTATAATTTTTATAAACTCACATTTTTTTCTCAATTGCAGGTTATGGATGCAGAGAAAAGGAAAGCTGAAAGCGGACGTGAACACCAAAAGAAAGCGGCTGCGTATATCGCTGCTGAAAGAAAGGTAAAGATAAGTGATAAAATTATATATAGACTATGAAGTAGTTATAAATGTTTTTTATTTCAAAGATCTACAGTTGTTTTTTCTCGCAATGTAAATCTTTCAAAATTAACATGCTCCCTAATACATCGATTTTAATTTTCGCAAATAGGTGATTAATACCACCAACTGTTAACGTATAGTGTTTCCTAGTAAAATACTCAATTTCCCTCTAAACGAAAAAGAGTATTTATCTGCAATAATTAACCTGGCTCCCTATCTGTAACATCCACAGGTGACAACACTAGAAGAAAATTTAAAGCGCAACATCATAAAATCTCGCCTCTATTTTGAAGAGAAGAAACTGTGTGACGAACAACTGCAGACACAAAATGAAAAGATTGAGAAACTGCAGCGCTTAATAGCTGATGCTAAATACCGCTATTCGAAATCGTTGAAGGCTCTAGAAGAAATCTCCGAAGAAATCCACAGACGTAGAGGAGAATATCCACCAGGGAAGGATAGTATCCCAGTGGGACCCAGAGAGCCGGGTGTTGGTGCTGAAAGAGACCCAATACATGATGAACTGAAACCCACAGACAAAGATGAAGATTCCAATCTACAAGAACTAAGAATGCGTGTCAGAGAACTAGCTCTCAAACCTATAGACAAGGATGTCGAAACTGACGAAGCTTGGGCTCTGGAACTAAATGAGACCATAAACAAACTAGACCAATTATTGATGATGAAAGAGAACAACCAGCAAAAGAGATCGAAGTTCACAGCAAGCACACCGAGGAATTCTAGTGCTCCCTCTACAAGTACTAATGCAGCTAAATACCAACCGCCAAGCGATAGTTGGAAAAATGATAGCAATTTAAATAGAACAAAATCTATCAGTCGCGAAGTTGTCTACGAACATATCAACCCTCCGATTAGTAAATGTGATAAGTCTAAAAGTATGATGTCACTTGATGTCCTAGCTCTGGCTAGAGACACTAACATTATGGACAGAGAGTCGTATCTAAAGGCTGTTATAGAAGACAAATCTCCCACAGGGACGTATACGGAGAGCAATTCAGATAGGAATGATAGTCCAGACGAGATATTGATGGTGGAATGTGATTCCAGTGATTCCACACAGAATCCAGTTATAAGGATGACGAGCTCTACAGTTTCGGATAGTGACAATAGTTAAAATTTAGGTGGTACGTCCCAGCATGATCATTCTATAAACGAAAGATATTTTACAATATTTTGGTGGGGTTAATGTTGAAGAATGTACTTCGCCTGTGAAGTGGAAATATGAAAACAAAAATATTATTAAATTGACGTGATGTGCAATTGGTGTGTAAAAATAATAAGAAAAATATTTTATTCTGGTTAAAGTGATCATGTTAAGGACTGTATTCAACTTGTGGTTTGTGACAAAAAAAACGTCGTTTTTGTCAATTTTTAAATGTCAGGTGTTTTATATAAAACATAAAAGTAATAAAAAATAATAAAATTCATTATCGTAATTAAAGTTTTTGTAATGTAGCTAGTTGTATAAAACACTAATGCTATAAAAATTGTAATGTAAAGTGCTCATACATCCGCAATCAATATGAAGATATTTAAATGAAATACATAAAAACATATGCCTATATCCCCGAAGAAGTGGGAAGAAACTAATGTTTCTTTTGCCTTAATAGGCATGAATATAATATGCAATAAATGATTTGATTATACTGAGAAATTGACGTTCATAGACACTGAAGTTTTTAAACTTAATGAATATAGTGACTCGTTACTAATAAAATAATATCCAATATATATTATTTTTATAAAATATTTAAACGAGGCTTAACTTCAAAACTAGTTTGTTTCATTCCAAATCATTTGCGAATGAATAAGACAAAACACTGTTTCAATTAAGTTTGCCTTGTCGTGCCTTGGGCATATCGAAAACTGTAATACTATGCTCAAATCACTCATATTTGGCTAAGATGGCGCGTCAACTTCAGTAGAATCTACATTCGACATCCTTTCAATATGGTTAAAATTAACACAAAAATAATAGTATGAGCACTTTACATAATAAGAATATCGAATCACCTATTTCTCAAATATTTCATCTCTTTAGCTATTTAAGCCGATTTCAGCGCGATTATGTTATATTCGCATTCAGTCATGATTTGGTCACGTTTTTATTGACATTTAAATATGTTACGAACTAGCATTGGTAGTTAAAAATATCATGTTGCGGACGGTCAGCATCAAAACTGCTTACTGTAATTTTCAATAAATTCAATGTTTCGAAAGACTGAAAAGGTCAGACATCGAGATTAAAAATTAAAATAAGAAAAATATATCTATTTACTGATCTTTTTTATACTTTAATTTTCAATTTTGTCTAAAAAAATATATCGAATATAAAATTAAACGTTGAATTTTCGCCTTTCGCGGTAGAACTGTAGTAAATAGTACCAAATATAAAATGCCCTGGTATATGTCGCAGGAAGTCGCTGGATGCAGGCCGCTTCCAGCAGATCGATCTGCAAATCTTTGGAGGAGGCCTATGTCCAGCAGTGGACGTCCTGTGGCTGATGATGATGATGATGATATAATGTTGGAATGAACTTTTGATGCTGACCGTCCCTGCAGTACATTGCTACTACGTTTGACAATATATACATGCACGACAACTTAACGTTATGTATTAAAATTTCATCTTTCAGATCTAACAGATCTCCAGGACTTAAGATATCAGAATGGAGTGAAATTGACTTACAATTTTATATTAATATTGAGTATAGTTTTCAAAAAGACTACTTTTATAAGACAAAAACAATGTTACACTACAATTTTGTTAAATTTGTGTCGGATTTGGCGATAAGCGTCCCCTATCACATCTGGGATGTGGGTGTGTTAGTTCGCCTCTGCCAATATATGTAATTTTGTGATATTCCTAACAAATACACATCTCGTTAGTTGTCGTGCGCATACTTTCCCTTGCAAGCCATATCACTCCACCGAACTTAGTTCACAAATGTAAATTGTTAATGGTTGTTTAGGCATGGTTGTGGATGCTAGTTGAATTCAATTTTAAAATGTTTATCCCGATCTGAGGTGTAATCGCCGAAGATCTACAGAATTGCGAAAAAATATAAAGATAAATACCCAAAATTGTATCATAATATAAAAGATTTTGAGTTTTGGCACACACATATTTTTGCCTATTACGCAAAATGGGGTGGATAATGATATAAACTCGCGGGTGAATAGAAAACAAACTGACTTAACGCTTCCTTAGGCTGAGATCTATAGAGCGAACTTCGACTAAGTCTAAGTCAAAGTCACGAACTCAGGGAGGATTTGGAACTGTAAATCGAACTTTGACTTAGTCCGGAACATTTTTTACAAGAAAAATAGACTGAGAGACAGAGTAAGCAAAGAACTTCTTATAAAAAATAACTCGGACTTAGTAAATATCTTCACTGAGTTCGTGACTTTGACTTAGACTTAGTCGAAGTTCGCTCTATAGATCTCAGGCTTAGTCTAGTGGTAGCATGTATGAGGTATGAACAGACAGGTCCTAGGATCGATTTGCGGGTCGGACAAAGATTACTAACACGATTTTCCTGATATGAGGTTAACGTCAGGCAGGTGGCCGGTCGTAAAATGTAAGGCTAATCCTTTCTGCACCGTCTCCACATTGTAAAGGGGATACAGGCAGGTGGAAAGAACAGACTGTCTTGATTTTTATCAACAAAATAATTTATCAATGTTGGACGCGAATTATTCTTGATTTTCGCCCGACTTCAAAAAAGGAGAATATCCTCAATCCGTTTGTAATTATTTTTTAAAGTATTTTCGAGATTCTTTATATGTTCGATAGAGGTTTTCCAAGGGTGGTCCCATATAAGTTTGGTCACGATCGGTAAGTTTTGAAGTCGGTCCGATAAGTTTTTAAATTATTTATTATAATTGCCTCGGTGGCGTGGTTGTATTTCGGTAGACTACCGTCTTGAGGTCTCGGGTTCGATTCCCGGGTCGGGCAAAGTTATATTGGATTTTTCCATATCAGCTCGGAGTCTGGAATTTGTGCCCGATATGGCGATAGGCTCCGCCCCTATCACATCTGGGACGGAACTACGCTCGGCGAAATGTGGGTGTTCTAGTTCGGTAGTGCGTCTCTGCCTACCTCTTCGGAGACACAGGCGTGAGCTTATGTTATGTTGTGATTATAATTATTGATCCACTTGGTTATAATCTCATAAAAAAAATCTATTCACCCGGGAATTTCGTTCACCACTTTTACCGTTCCTTATTAACAAAAAACTCGAGAAGTATTGAAGAACTAAAGTTCCGAATAGATTCTTGTGCCTTCGTCGGTCAACACTAATCAATCTGTGCATCGAGAAAGACTGTAATGGTTGGTACTTAACGGTTGTAGATTTAAGTCCTATGACAGCGGGGAATGGCGTTTTTGGAATACCGATTCTAATAAATAATTTGTTTTTTAAATAATTAATTTAATTATCTTATTAAATAACTGGGGGGTTACCATCACCTCTTATAGCAATATTATTATGGTCTTACTTGTACTGATTCCCGTACAAAAAAACGTAGTAATATTATAATAATACTGCTATAAGAGGTGGTTGTAGCCCCCCGTTCCCTGACTTTTGAGACTAATTTCATTTAGTGGCTTAAAATTCCACTAAAATCGAGTTAAAAAGTGCGCTAATGTCGCGTTGGATTCGAGAATTTGCCATTTAGTAATTTTTAATACGACATTTTACTTAATTTCAGAATAATTAATGAAATCGAATTGTAGTCGAAATCTAGTGTCAAAAGTTAAGGTTCTTCAGACTTTTGTGGCTTCGTGCTTCGCAATGCTAAAATCCCATAAATTTTTTCGTTATTCACATGGGATTCAGAAGACCTGGTCTCTAGAATTTCAAATGCAAATCCATACGTTTTAATAACTGATCAATGCACATACAAAAACTGATAAGTATTTATTATCTATCATGCCCCTTACCTATACGTGTGTGTTTGTAAGTTTTAACTGCCAATTTAAGATATTTCTTCACTAATGTATAACCACAAGCTCCACTATTTGTGTTTATTATTTCTGTAAGTAATTAACGTTACAAAAATCTAATAGATTTGCAATATTTTGAAGGAATTTTATAAACGCCATTCCCTATAGCCTCTACTAAAGTGTTTTATCTATAACAACTTGAATATTAGATATATGAAATGAGATGAGGGTTCTTAACATACTCATAAGTCGTAAGATTTAGTTTATTTTATAAATGTAGTGTAACAAATAAGGCATTTATTTGAAACAACGAGTGAAATAAGTAAGATAACACTAGAATATTAACTGAGGGTAGTTTCATAATATTTAATAGTAAGGGCCGATTTTCGATAGACTTCTCTCTCTCTCTCTCTCTCTCTCGAAAAGGAGAGTCCTCAATTCGTCTGTTTTTTACATAAAAAACAGACGAATTGAGGACTCTCCTACATACGTTACGCGATGTCTCCGTCAAATGTGGACCGATTTTCAAAATTATTTTTGTGTTCGATAGAACTTATTTCAAGGGTGGTCCAATATAAATTTGGTCACGATCGGATCAAGTTGAAAGTCGGTCAATTAAGTTTTTAAACTTGTGACTATAACTAAATAACTAATTTGAGGGATGATTTTGCAGTGATGTGCACAACCATTTAGATTGGTATGTATAGACAAAAAACTTTTTATTATTTTCTTGCTTCACTATTAACCACGTATCTGTTTAAAGTATAAACAGGGCGCTATTTTGAATTTATTATGTAAATAGTAAATTGTCAAGGTCTTTGTCTATATGAACTGCACGCCACTGTAATTGTACCTTTGCAGATATTTCTTATATTAACTGGGAATAGGTCAAGATTATTCATTAAATAATTATATCGACGGTTCCAAGGCAAAGTGCGTTAAGCGACATTTTTGAAACTTTACAGGAGAGAGGTTCAAAGTTTTTTTTTTGAAAAAAAATTCATTATAAAAAAAGTACTTGGCGGATTTTAGCAAAATTAATATATTTCTTGCGTTTGCACATACCGCAACTGTTTAAATATAAATTGTGTTTAAATGAGCTGTATTTTCAAAAATAAGTGTCGCTTAACTCAATATGCATCAACTGAAAGAATTTTTAGAGTGAGGCAAAGTGACTCAAGTGCCCATCACAGATATTATAGCGGAGACGAAATTGATTCATACCTTAATACGATTACGTTTCAGGAAAAGCAAAACTGCTTTATCCTCCATGTATCATAATGTTCATAAAAAAATACTTGCCAGAAATTAGCACAAGTGGTATGTTACACGGGCGCGGCGTAGGGTAAAATGATGCAAACCCAAAATTATTTTACGATTTTATGTTATTGATATGTCCAAAATAATAACATTTACAACAGATTTGATTTTTCACCATTTTTTTTATGGTTAGTAAATATTGTATTATGTGGGTAGTTTTATATTACTAATATAAAAAAATAAAGGATCTAGATTTACAGTGATTCTATACCTCCCTTCATTATCATTAAAATAATTTGCTCATGATGAAGTACTATCTTCTTCTTGCACAACTTGCTGAACGACCAGCTTGAAGCGATCTAAAGCAAATATTACTTGCTTCGATTTCACCTAACAAGATTCTTAGTTATCTCCATCACTTGAAGAAGGCTTTAATTACTTTCTTATCGAGGCGTGGGCACTGGGCTCTTATGGTGTAGAGCTGTTTGGCTCCCTTTTCAACCATTATACACAATAAAATACTTAATATACGAGGGTATGGTCAGTATTCGAGATTGTGATCAGTACCGCGACATTCAGCTTTTTTGACATGCTGCACCAAGAAGAAAACACTGTCGCTGAATGAATAAATAGCTTTAAACTCAGATATGATACCATAGGCCTGGTGTTTGCCATTAAATCGTTGGGCGAGACATACAGGTCGATGAAGACTGTAGAAATCTGAAACTAAATGTAGCTAAGATCGAGGACATAACCTGTTGGAGGTACAGACATGGATAGTATCCAGATAAGGAGCAAAAAGACAAATATTTATTAAACATACTATGTTATTTACTATGGTTAAAGTAAAAGCGAAAATGTCTTAAATACATTGGGTGTTCAAAATAGTAACTGCAAAAATGATTTAACCGACAAATGAAATTAAATCAAGTAGAAGCCTAAAAATCTTAAGTGACCAAGGGCCGAAAATGGTAAAATCTTGTGTCGTTTCAATCAATGAACATCAAAATGGAAGCTATTTTTCGTGTTGTGTTAAGCGCCAAAAAAGTCGTCAAAAAAAAATGGAACTAGCGTCAAAAAACGCAGAAAAATTCGCTGATTCCAAATATATATATATCGGCGCAAAATAGCAAGCTTATTTAAAAAGCCGTTGTTATTTCACGTTATTAATTTATTTTACAATTGTTAAACTGCTGAAACCTTAAAAGATTCTAAAAAGTTAAAATAATCGTTATAATTATTTCTTTGCCATTCGATATTCGGTATCGAGTAGGTAGTTGCAAATATTACACCCTATAAAAGGAGTGTTCAGAGCAGATTCGACACAGTCGTGCTCCGGCACTCGGACTGTCCACATCCCTGACTAGACGGTGCTCTTGAGCACCGTTAATAAAGGGAGTTAGTGAATTTCAGTGTTCACGCTTGATAAATAAGATGAGTAATCATCTTATTGTCAAAAGTGACGTCAGCCATGCTGACGTCACCGTTTTTAAAAAACAACGTTAGCGTTCGCCCTCCGACATCAGAAGTGGGATCGCTATCCCACTCATTTAACTTGAACCTTTCTGCCCTGATACTTTCAATCCGATGGATACTTTCAATCCAACGGATAATTTCAATCCGACTGATAATTTCAATCCGACTGATAATTTCAATCCGACTGATACTTTCAATCCGATCGGTCAATAATAAAGGCCCAGGCCACAGCATCGTCCTTCCCAGTTCCTTTAGAACCCCTGTGGACCACGGCATCATCCCCGTAAGAAAAGTGCATAGATGCGTGGAGCATTCGCACTCTGACTACTGATTCATAAAAAGTGCATTGTGTGGAACATTTGTACAAATGTTTATAATATGGTCTAGCAAGGCTGGTCGGATACCTCCTCTAAAAACCATATAAACTAGGGCACGAGGTGCGTCTAAATACCCGTATTTTGATTTGTGTGCAATTTCATCTCAGAATTCAATGCAAAAACAAAACTACCTGATTTATGGTCAGGATTGATCGAGACGGTGTATGTGACACTGTTGCAGTCATTTTTGAAGTCTAAATGTCAACGTTAGTGATCAACTTTAAAAATCATAAGTGGTCAATTTGAAAAATCCAGAGTGGTCAATTCGGGAAATTGTTTTGTGAGCTAGGTAATTTTGCCCGCTGAGTTTGTTTCGCCGGGTCTTCTCAGGCAGGGCCGCGTTTGGATCCGGTGGTAGATTCAATAAAAAAAACGGAATCTTAAATTCGCAATAATAAACGAGGCCTTTCAAAATGACCGTATCGGCGTACAACCATGAGCTTTCAATAAGAGCACGTGCTATTTCAAATGAAAAGAAAGAAAGAAAAAGAAAAGGAAAAGAAAAAAAAAATTGTTCTACGAGTATTCACAACAAATTACAAGGCTGGTGCAGAGCACGCACCGCCTATCAGAATGGCCGTATCGGCGCAAAATAGCAAGCTTATTTAAAAAGCCGTTGTTATTTCACGTTATTAATTTATTTTACAATTGTTAAACTGCTGAAACCTTAAAAGATTCTAAAAAGTTAAAATAATCGTTATAATTATTTCTTTGCCATTCGATATTCGGTATCGAGTAGGTAGTTGCAAATATTACACCCTATAAAAGGAGTGTTCAGAGCAGATTCGACACAGTCGTGCTCCGGCACTCGGACTGTCCACATCCCTGACTAGACGGTGCTCTTGAGCACCGTTAATAAAGGGAGTTAGTGAATTTCAGTGTCCACTATTGATAAATAAGATGAGTAATCATCTTATTGTCAAAATTGACGTCAGCCATGCTGACGTCACCGTTTTTAAAAAAACAACGTTAGCGTTGGCCATCCGACATATATAACTCAATATCGCAAAAAATGTCGCTTAAAGCACTTTGCCTTGGAACCGTCGATATGGCTTCTGAAAAATCGTTGCTAAATTTCACATTGTCTCTGCACATAAATAGACTAATGCAGAATGCCTAGGGTATTATGTATGTCGAAATTTACACATAATGATTTAAATGACTAAAGTTTGTCCTTATCTAATGGTATTATTTTTTTGTTTCTTGCATCATTATATGAAAGTTAAGAGACAAAACTACAAGACATGTGTGGGAAAATCATTGAGCCCTTCACTTATAAAAATATCTACGCGATTCTTATCTTCAAGAAAATGTCACTTTTACCTTAAGTCACATTGAAAATGAGAGGGACAAACTTGTTTTAAAGTTAAGCAGCGTGTAAATGTTCTTATAAGATGCTGAAAAATAGAAATACCTCCTTGGTAGGAGTATAACCCTGATATGATGTTATTTGGACGGTCTCAAATGATTAACATGCACTAGTGAAGCACATTAATGTTCAATCACAAGTTATACACCTTCTTGATATTGTACTATTGTTTTCACCAATAAATGTTTTTATAATATTTGCTGCAATTATTTACGGATTCATCTTGGTAAGATTGCTCCTCTTGTTCTTCTTCTTTTAAAAATAATGGCTTCCACGCATTTTTTTTATAGCAGAGACTGGCAAACGAACAGATGGGTCACCTGATGGTAAGAGATCTCCACCGCCCATAGACACCCAAGACAATAAGAATCATGGGTGCGTTGCCAACCTAAAAGGAGGAAATGGAAGGGGAGGGAAAAGGGATTGGGAAAGGGAGGGGGAAATGTGCCACCGGAAATCTCACTCACCGAACGAAACGCTACAGCAAGCTGCCACTTTACGTCGGTTTTCTGTGAGAGTGGTATCAAACCGGTCGAGCCCATTCGTGCTATAGACGTAACTGTCTACAGCGTGGCTCTACCACTCAGAAAATTTGCAATGATTTAGCCAATGTCAAGGTAAATAGAGCAATTATGTTTTCACAATGACCGTGAGACCCAGATGTGGATGATCTCAAGGTCCTGCTGGGATAATGGCGGTTATTCCTTCCAGTGCGATGCCCCTCAGATGACCTTCCCTCGGCGAATCTACTGAACAAAGCTGTCACCAAGCAAAGATCATCAAAGATCACCAGTTAAAAAGTTTCCACAATCTCCTCTTGTTGCCAAATTAGATCAGCTTGGCGGACTGGTGAGGCGATTGACCCCCGATTTGTGTTTGTTAAATAAATTACTAGCTCCTAAGTTTCTTCCATAGACCTAAATGTAAAAGTAATTCAACTTAGCATATCTTTGTCATAAAAATTCTCAATTGCCGGTCAGCAAATAAAAGATATGTTAAAATAATCGATTTAATTTATCGTTCCACATACGTCAACATTCCCAAATACATTCAATTAGGTTTACAATAACAGCACACGTATGTACAGTAGAGGAAGGCACTTAAACAGGAAAATACATTACAACTTTCAACATAGGTACCTAGCACGAACAACTTTCGAATAAGTATTCGATTCACACGCAGCGCGCTCGACGCATTTGGTTGATATTTCATATTCCAAGGTTGACCGTGCAGAGACGCGCTACTATTGCATTTATTTGTATGCAATAAGGTTCAATTTGGAATGGCAGCGCGTCGAAGACATACAATAAATTAATAATAAGTGACAATCCCATAATTAGAATTTGCGCCATCTATCTCTAAACTAACTGGACTAAACGATTCACTAAACATTTTCCTAAAACATTTACTATACATAGATATAGATTTACACTATGTTTTTCCATCAACTTATAATCTCTTCGAAAAATAAATAAAATTAAAATCATCTAAAATATTAAAAATAAATTATAAGAAAGTAATTGTTCGGAGAAGATATTGCCTATTGTTCTGTCTACCATGGTGTACAATATTTTTATTAAATTCGATTTTGCTAGCCGTGGGTAGTTACACATTTATACAGAGTTCGTACTTTATAGTAGCCGCTAGTTTGTATTGCTCAGAAGAAACAAAGAACGCGATATACAAACTATTCAACCGGAGAGGTAGATAAAAAAATGATTTTAATTAATGTATTAAGAAATGTATTAATTGAGAAATCTAATGAGAGTGAAAGGCAAAAGAGGTGTCTGGGAATTCGTTGTCTCTGTCTATCCTTATCGTAAACAGGCGTGTGTAGAAAGCAGCGGCGGGCTACAGGGCTCATGAGTGTAGCCGCTACACTCATGATGAAAAGGGGATACCTAATTGTAAGTGATCTGTACCGCCCATAGACACCCATGTGTACCACCATACTACATGTGTACCACCATATGTATTATGGGTGTGTGGCCAACCGAAAAGGATGGAAACAGAGATTGGGAAAGGGAGGGGGCACCGGAAATCTCATTCACCAAACGACACGCAACATCAAGCTGCCACTTTAAGTCGGTTTTCTGTGACATAGTGTGTCTGTGTATATAGTCTTATTTTTACGCGTTTCTGTGACCAATGAGAACAGAGACTTCTATTTTGTTTTATATCTATGATAGATGTCTAAAAATATGGAAATTATAACGAAACATGATTTATAAAGTGCCGGTAGATTATCGATACTCCGATCCTCAAATCTGAATTATTTAGAAATAGGAACTTGTGTAGGGAATCAGCGCTAGCGAAGTCAGCTTGAATAACAAAAACACGAAATCTTTAAAGTTATCGATAACAATACTGTCAAGTATGGCTTTTAATTCCATTAAAATAACTTACACTTGATACCCGGGTATACTACACCCGGTTACTACCGGGTTAAATACTACCATAATCTAAATATAACAAAAAAATATCAGAAAATCACACCCTGATAGTAGGAATGAGCAGATATAAAAATAAACAAAAAAATATA